>CM072545.1:26672605-27952646 GCA_036898215.1 Platycarya strobilacea | reverse complement strand
CTGCTTCATGGGTGTGATCGTAAGTATTTACTGAAAGAGCAGCCAATACTACAGATGATGCTATCAATTGCAAATCCTTCTGGCTCAGATTCTTATTGAAGCTTTTCTGTAACAAGAAAAGCCTGAACCATGCATAAGCATGATATAAATGGCTAGAAGAAATCCAATATATTTCAGTTAGCTTAGCATAATAAACAGCCATCAAGGACGATTTGGGCGTCTTCTTAACCATACACATCAGTCCGTGAATATCTTCAATTGATCGAAAGGCTTTCCTGCCAGAGTTCAAGTTCATCAAAAAGAAAAGAAAAGAAAAGGCTGCTTCAAGCTCAAACGACATGAACATTAGCAACAAAAATTTCCCTGCCTTATTTGTTCTCTTAATAACGACACAACGAGCTAACACTTAATCATGGACCGGTGCCCATTTCTTGATTAACTACTTGTACTTGTTTGAGTTTCCTTGAAACTGCTTGTATCTGTGGATCACTAATAGCATTTGTGTTGGCATGCATTTGAGTTTGACTTTGATTACATTCGAGAGATGGTAAAAATGGCCAGCTACTTGAATAATTTCTCTTCATGAATATCCTCTGCTCCTAAAATAAAGCAAGCTATATCGAAATTTCAAGGTTGTGAACCAGAGAGATTTTCCGGTCGGCTTTGTATTTGTATCCATTTTACTCACTCCTACCCTCACTAGTCACTACAAACAATAATGGTAGGAGTGAATGAGGAATATCACTAATAACAAAGGTTCGAACCCATTACAAACAATAAGAGATATTTTTAATCATTTCCAACCATGATAAATTAATATTAAATCCAAAAACTGTCGTGCACAAACAATACTATCCAAAATCACACAAGACGATATTGAAGTAGTTCAACAATTTGCCTATGTTCACTGGTGTCAAATTCACTATAATTTCTTAAATTTCAAAACACTCAAGAAATTCTCACGTACACTCTCAAATTTGCACACACAACACTTCTGAAATGAAACCACCGTTGCACTTACACACACTAGAGCTCTCATTTTATAGGAGAGGTTTTACAACTGGTTGGTGCAGCCAATCTTGAGAAAACTCTGCATTGAGATGGGTGGTGCAGCCATTATTGAAGGGGGATGGTAGGTATAGACGGTGCAGCAATGGTGGACTGCATCCAAGCTTGTTTTCACACTTTGGTGGCTTTTTTCAACAATCACCCTCTCCACCGAAGTGTGCTCTAGGTTGCTTGTAAACTGATTCATTCTTCAAATGAATGCACATTCTTTTTTGACGTGAGAGTCTTCTACTAACAAATGCGCCATAAGACACCAAATGCACCCAAAAGTGCCAACGCACCCGAAGGTGCTCAGCAACTTACAATATCAATCAATTCCAAGTAGTGTTGGAACTTGATCCCTGTGATGACTTTCGTCAACACATCTGCTAGATTATCTTCAGTGCCAATCTTCTGAAGTAATATGTCATCTTCTTCTAATATTTCACGTACAAAGTGAAATCGAACATCGATATGTTTTATTTTAGAGTGATACATTTGATTCTTGGCCAAATGAATTACACTTTGACTATCACAGTAAACGGTAACCTCTTGCTGCTCAAAGCGCAAATCTGTTACCAATTCCTGTAACCAAATAGCTTCTTTTACAGCTTCTATTATAGCCATATACTCAGTCTCCATGGATGACAGTGCAATCGTAGACTGCAAATTCGATTGCCAACTAACTGGTGCTCTAGACATAGTGAACACATATTCAGTTGTCGATCGGCGTTTGTCAAGATCACCAGCATAGTCTAAGTCAACATATCCAATTACTAGACTATCTTCACTCTTCTCAAACTTCAAACCAATATCTACGGTCCCTAAAATATACCATAGAATCCATTTAACCGCATGCCAGTGTTTCTTTCTAGGATTATGCATATAACGACTAACCAAACTAACGGCCTGTGAGATATCAGGTCGTGTACACACCATAGCATACATTAGACTACCAACAACACTTACATACGGGACATTCTTCATGTAGTCCCGCTTTTCGTCATCTTTAGGAGACTGCAATACACTAAACTTAAAATATGGGGTCATTAGAGTACTTACCGGCTTCGACTTTGAGTCCAAGTTGAAGCGTTGCAATACTCTTTTCAAATATTACTTCTGAGTAAGGTGAACTGTACATTTCACCTTATCTCTGCTGATCTCCATCCCCAATATTCTCCGTGCTTCTCCTAGATCTTTCATTTCAAACTCATGACTCAACTGAGTTTTCAAACGATTTATCTCCACCTTGCTTTTACATGCAATTAACATATCATCTACATATAAAAGCAAATAAATGAAAGATCTATCTGCAAGTTTTCTGAAATACACACAATGATCGTATTGGCAACGGGTGTATTTTAGGTCCATCATAAAGCAATCAAATCGCTTATACCATTGCCGATGTGACTACTTCATTCATAGAGAGACTTTTTCAGTCTACAAACCCAATTTTCTTTACCAGTTTCTTTAAACCCTTCTGGTTGAGACAGATAAATCTCTTCTTCCAGATTACCATGCAAGAAAGTTGTCTTCACATCAAGTTGTGCTAACTCAAGATCATATTGTGCAACCAAAGCTAGCAATATCCGAATGGATGAATGCTTCACAACAGGAGAGAATACTTCACTGTAGTCAATTCCCTCTGTCTGAGCATAGCCCTTGGCTACCAATCTAGTTTTGTATCGAATTCTATTTTTAGCAACTTGATCATCTTTTTTATTAAAAATCCACTTACAGCTAATTGATTTCTTTCCTTGTAGAAGTGACACAAGTTCCCAAGTCTGGTTCTTATGAAGAGACTGCATCTCCTCCTTCACCGTCTTTATCCATTCATCATTTTCACTGGATTGTATGGCTTCTCTGTAAGTGGTGGGGATCTCACCCCCTTTAACTGGTAGTGCATATGTCACATAGTCTGCACAACATGTCGGTACACGTTTTTTTCGTTTCGGTCTGTTAATTTCTATTGATTCAATTTGACTTGGAAGTGCTATGACTGGACTATCAACCTCCTTTCGTCTGTTCTCTCTTGAATCATTCGGAGTGATAAACTCCACCTTCTGCGAATCACCAGGTGTTTCGCCATCATAGCTGTTTTCACTAGAATCTTTATGCTTATGTGACTTAAGCATCTCAGATTCATTGAATGTAACATCTCTATTGATGATTACCTTCTTAGACTCTATGCACTAGAGTCTATACCCTTTTACACCAGAACTAAAGCTCAAGAATTTTACTTTCTTGACTCTAGGATCAAGTTTAATTTCTTCAGCATGATAGTAAGCAGGACATCCAGAAACTTGTAAAGAGTCATAATTAGTAGCATGTATACCTTTCCATATTTCAATGGGTGTCTTCCCGCCATTAGCAGCTAGTAGTCTGTTGATTAGGTGGTATGCATATGTCACAGTTTTAGCCCAAAATTTCTTATTGAATCCAGCATTCAGTAACATACATCGAACTTTCTCTAGCAAAGTACGATTCATTCATTCTGCCATACCGTTTTGCAGCGGTATTCCTCATACCGAAAAGTGTCTGACAATTCCCTCTCTCTAACATACTTCTATGAAAGGGTCTAGAGTATACTCCCCTCCATTATCTGATCTGAGCCACTTGATTTTTCTGCCGGTCTGAGTCACAATCATCTTCTTCCAAACAAGAAAGATGTTCAGTACTTCATCTGTATTCTTCATCGTATACACTCACACACGACGAGAATAATCATCTATAAAAGTTACAAACCAATGCTTACCTCCCAAAGATGCAATTTTGGTAGGTCCCGAAACATCAGAGTGTACATAGTCAAGTATCCCCTGTGTATTGTGAACAGTAGTTTCGAACTTGATTCACGTCTGCTTTTCCAATACACACTGCTCACAAAAAGACAATTTACCAGTTTTGGCACATTTGAATAAGCTTTATTTAACGAGTGTTTGCAAAACTTTCTCTCCAGCGTGTCCCAAACGCATATGCCAAAGTCTGGTGGTGTCAGCATCATTCTCATCTAGCTTCTTACAACCTGTAAAATCTCTTCCAACAACAGTACTTCTTTACAAGAAGTACAAGTTTCCTCGCCTCAAACCCTTCATAGCCACCTGAACTCCCATTACCATTTTGAGAGTTCCATTTTCAATAGTGATTTTAAATCCCTTTGAACCCAGAGATCCTAATGAGATAAGATTTTTTCCCAAGTCTGGAATGAACCAAACTTCGGTTAGAGTCCTAACAGTTCCATCATGCAACTTCAACCGAATATTCCCTATCTCCCGAGTCTTACATGCACTATTGTTGCCCATAAGTACTACTCCACCATCAATATCTGTGAAATTAGTAAACCAGTCACGATTGGAACACATATGATAGGTACATCCGGAATCCAAAATCCATTCATCGGGATGACAAATGAATGATGAACCTGTCAGAGCAATATATAGATTTTCATCTCTGTCTACGACATTGACTGTGGTGGATTGATTCTTCTGTTGTCCCCTCAATTTGGGACAATCCTTCTTTTAGTGTCCTTTGTCGTGACAATAGGAACACTCATCTTTAGAAAGTTTAATAACGACTGATGAACCACATGATGTGACCCAAATTTTCGATTTCTTTTCTAGATACTTCGATTGTGTTCTCCCTCTTGCTGTCAATACTTCACTTGATGTATCTTGCTGTACTTACTTATCTTTTTTTGCTAATCAGAGAACTAGATATATCGTCAAAACTAATTTTTTCCTTCTCATATAATAGTGTGGTAACTAAATGATCATATGTATCGGACAAAGAATTTAACAAAAGTAAAGCCTTATCTTCATTTTGGATTTCAACATCCAAATTTAATGAATCAGTAAGAATCTGATTGTAACTATTTAAATATTTGGACATACTAATACCTTCACGAAATTGGAATCTAAATAGTTTTTCTTCAAATACAAACGGCTCTCAATGCTCTTCTTCATGAACTTATCTTCCAATTTCTTCCAAAGTTCCTTTGCATTTGTCTCTTTCATGACAAAATACTTCTGATTTTTGGCAAGCCACAAACGGATTGTACTACAAACTTGGGTATTAAACTTCTTCCAATACTTTTCCGTCATTTTATTGGGTTTTTCTTCCAACGCCATATCTAACTCTTGTTGGATCAAAACGTCCATCACTTCACATTGCCTCATACTAAAGTTAGAAGTTTTATCGAACTTCTCAACTTCAAACTTGGCATTTGAAACTGTGGTTCTACGCCCTGAACTACTAGTATTTCCAGAGTTCCTATATCCTCCAACACCTTCCATATTAATTTATAAATTTTAGAAGACAAATTTCAAAATTCTAACCATACGGATGAGTTTGAAATGATTAAAATAGTTGGAAAGCACTATTTGATTGTCAAAATTGGACTTCAAATGGCTTAAATCAAGCCCAAAAAAGCATCTGGAATCGGACGGTCCAGATCTGTCTGGCGCGTGTAATACACACGCTGAAAGGTGGCTAAGGCGCGTGAGGAGTATGGGCTTCACGCGCTAGAAGGGACTTGGAGCGCGTGGGGTGCGTAAGTCTCACGCGCAGAATGTGTCTAAGGCGTGTGGAGGCGTATGTGGTTGACGCGTCTTCTTCCTCCGAATGCGCGTGGTTGCGTGTGTTTTAGTTATCTTCAACCTCCAACTGTGAGTGTGGCGCGTGGGTACATGCTCCAACCTTCTATCGGCACGTACGAGCTTCTCTGACGTCCGTTTTTTATTCCGTTTGCGCCTACGGATTCGTCTCAACGCAAGGAACAACCTGAAGTTGTCAAAAAACAATTTTGACCAACTTGATTTCTAGACAGTGCGAACCAAAACTCTGATACCAATTGTTGTGCACAAACAATACTATCCAGAGTCACACAATACAATATTTAAGTGGTTCAACAATTTGCCTACGTCCACTGGTACCAAATTCACTATAATTTTTGAGATTTACAAAACACTCAAGAAATTCTCATGTATACTCTCAAATTTTTAGACACACCACTTCTGAAATAAAATCACCGCTGCACTTACACACACCAGAGCTCTCCTTTTATAGGAGAGGTTTTACAACTAGTTGGTATGGTTGGTGCAGCCAATCTTGAGAAAACTTTGCATTGAGATGAATGGTGCAACCATTGTTGAAGGGAGATGGTAAGTATGGACGGTATAGCAATGGTGGACTACAAACAAACTTAGTTTTCACACTTTGATGGCTTTCTTCAACAAAAACATTGCACACATATATGACTACAAATTCCCAACTCATAACAAGAACCTAGGCACCCAAAAAGGGATCAAAGTGATTAAGAAATGGCTGGACGAAGTCAAGAAACACAATCTGGAATCAAGAAGTTTTGGACGAACTCAAGAAATAAGTGATGAAGATGCAGGAGACGGACAAAATCAAAAAACACGGGTTAGAAATTTACCATGAAGGAGATGCAGGAGACGGGCACTTACACACTATCAATAACAAATATTGTAATACTAGACCAAACTTTTTTCAAAAGAATTATATGACATAATTTTTTATGTTTGTATAACGCTTGCATATTTTACAACTATATTTCCTAATTAATTAAGCAAGACTTTCTACACTTAAAAAAGAAAGTAGTATAAGCCTCTTAGATCATAAGAGCATATGCCAGCTAGTGTTACTAATTACAGGGTTAGTAATCTGTAACACAACCTGCAACTTTGACAATAAATAATACAAAATAATATCATAATAGAAGTGTCGAGTTTAATAAAAAAAAAACTTGGATTAATTTAACACGAACTCCCAATAAAAAAAAAAAAAATTAACACGAACTCAATTTTAACTTTGACCATAATCTAATTGTCATTTTTGGACCAACTCAATAAACACGGTTTGATCATCTGACTAATCAGCTTATTTGACATGTGATTCTTATAATAAAATCATTAAGATTAGTTCATTTTCACAATATCTATGACATATCGTCAAAAGTTTTAATGGCTCATGATTAACTTTTAAGAAAAGAATAATGTTATATATAAGTAAATTTGTGGACTATTCTATACCAATACATATTTATTGGCTGATCATATCTTTTATTTTAAAATTTAACTTTTTTACCAATTACATTAAATGTATGCGCCTGTAGATGTACAAAATTGTTTACAATTAAATTTTTTCTTAAGAAAAATGGTAAGTGGCTTTCCAATCAGTTTGATTGCTTACGTGTTTTGAATTTTTTTAATGATTAAAAAGTGACCAGTGAATGTTAGTATTCTTATTTTAATTTTTTAAAAATATGTTTAAGAATATTGAAAAAATAAAATAAAAATCGACTAGGGCACGCCCAATGCTACATGTTGGGCGGTCCCTTAGCATTGTTCAAATTTTAATGATTTTTTTTGCCTCCATATATATAAAAAGCGACAACAGGAAATGTTATAAAAAGAACTTAAAATCTCCCAAATCTTAAACCCGATAATTGAGATCCTTATGGTATTGTGAAGTACGTAGACATGAATCCATATTATACAAATCTGATTGACACATTCGGCCTTAAAGCATATTGGCCGATTTTATTTTTGAGTAATGCTAGTTAAAAAAGTTAATTTTTTTTCATATGAATTTTATATATATTACTTTTTTTCCATGTGAATTTCACATATATATATTTTCAAATAATTGAATGTGGCTTGTAAGCCCACAATTATATCTATTATTTCTCTTTAATTTTATTCGATTGGTATGAAGAACTAATATTTATTATTTTTATTTGCTCGTTCAAAAAACTCTTTGGTATTTCAGCTCACAAAATGGAAAAAAAATATATATCATAGGCCTAAGCCGCCTAACGATATTGGGAACATATATAATGGGCCACACCAAATTAGAAGGAGGAGTTGTAACAAGCGGGTCCATTAAATCGGCCCATCCATGAGCCCGAAAAGAAAAGTCCATGGGCTTTGTATACCACATAGTAACCCGAAGCCCAAAAGTGTCAGTTCTGTTAATTGGATTGTATACGAAATTGTTTAGGACAGAGCTTTATTAAAAGGAGTTTGATACATATAAATATATAATCATTTTTGCGTGCATAACAAATTAGCAATCATTTAAAAATGAGAAATCCTAAAAACCGCCTCCCTCTTGGTTTTTTCTTCGGTGATTTCGGAAAAGAGAAAATCTTAAAAGCATTTATTATTTAAGAGTATCTATTACATTTATGATGTGATTTAAACAATTTAATCATTTTATTCTTAAACAAATAGTTATGAATACAATGAATACTCTGAAATAATAAATGTGTTTTAGTATTACTCTTTGGACAAAACAAAGTAATCACTTTGTTCAAGCAAAGTTTTCGTTGCAGGGTGTGGGGCTCTCTCCCTCCCTCCGCTCCTGTCTTCCCCTTTCTGTCATGTGTGTTAGTTTTTTTTGTCATGTGGTCTCCAGCCATAATCAGCCATCCAATTTTCTTCCGCCATCATATAACGTAAGTATATATGGACTTGCATACGCTAGATAAATATAATCCCTGACCTTCCCCAAACTCTCTTCCTCACCCCCGAAATCATTCGGCACCCTTTCGGGACTTGCGACTCCTTGCTCGAATTCGCTTTGCACCCTTAGTTATTCATCACTATCACCAAAAAATAACACAAACTCACTAAAACCCAAAAAAATAAAAACTCAGCAATGAGTTGTAGAACCTTATTTTTCTACGTGTGTATATATATATATATATTCTCATATTTTTATTGGTTTGAGATAAAATATCAATAACTTGTTCTTTCTATTATTTTTTTCCCAACGAATTCACACTTTTTTGTGATTCCTCTTAAACGTCAAGACTAGTTTTTAAGTTATTTTTTGGGTCTCCTGCTATTGGCTAGCCTAAACCTGTAATGTTTATAATTAAACATATTTAAAAATTAAAATTAAAACGGATCGAACAAACCGTAATAAGAGATTCAATAGAACTATATCTAAGTCTTGGTTGCCCCAAAAATGAGCAAGATGGAGTCTCTGGACTCTGTGAGGGGCAATTCTCTGTTCGGGGGTAAGATGAGTCTCACTTGAATTTGGAAAGATGGAGTTCACGTCTGAAAGGTCTAGGATTTAATCTGCTACAGCATGACCAGCTGGCTATATTCTTATTTTGATTATGTGTCACAGTTGGATTGGAGGGCCGGTTTTACCCAAGACCAACCCGATTGGTCAACAGCGCCTCCCAAGGTTTGGGCGAAATTGATTCTTGCCGTGAAACTGAAAGGGTTGAACCAAAACATTGTCATGTAGAGCAGGTTCTATTGGAAGGATATCTATCTCATGTGAATGAGTCTAGCTTGAATTTAATGTGATTCTGATGTGGCAATTTGTGAGTGGATGGTTGTTATTATGAAAATAGTAGACAGACTGCTTAGAAGCGATTCTTTTTTAAAAACGTAAAATGAGTCATTATCAAAAAATGAAAATAAAAATAAAATAAAATGAGTCACATCACCAAACATAATAGGATGACGATACGTATGATAAAAAAAAGCATTTCTAAAAAAACCTTTGTGGTGTATCCATCATCCAACATTTACTCATTCATGTATTGTGTCCCATACAACCACAAGCATATAAACCTCGTCAAGTCTCTGATCTCTAATATATGACTAATCCAATTCTAAAGTGCGTTTGAATATTAAATTGAGTTGAAATGAATTAATTTTTATTATGAATAATAATGAATTTAGATAATAAAGGGAGTTTTGTGAGATCTGTTTAAAATGAATTTAAATATATTTGAATACTAAATTAGATTTAAATATATTTATGAGAATTTAAAAATTGTTATGAGTCTTATATGTAAAGATGTATTAAGTTAAAAATAATTGTGAACCTCATATTTAAAGAAATTTTGAGTTAAAATAAGTTAAATAATTTGATAAGTGAGTGTTTGAGGTTAAATTTAATTTAAAATTAGATTGAATAAAATTGAGCTCAATGCACTCTAACAGTCGAATGGGGGCCACCACAAGAGGCTCATTTGTGTAGATAAGTTTTGACTTTTGGGTGTGGGTGCTAAGCTCTTGCTCCCCCAATTCTTTCCATTCATTCAATTATATTGTTTGACCTAAAACTCAAGAGTTAGCATGCTCTTGTATTCGAGACGACAATGATTTTTCCAGCATAGGTTATAAAACTTCGCATGCTTCATGATGTGGTTGTCCTACGCCGCTAAAAAACATTTAAACGTTGGTCACCTTCTAGGCCTTGAGATTGCTATTTCTTAATACCTAATCAACCAAAATAAATTTATTTTCAATCTCATCTTATCTAATCTAATTTTATCATTACAACATTATCAAATTCTCTTATAAAATATAATAAATAATTTAACTTTTTCAAATTATAAAATAAAAATAATATTTTAATAATATTTTATTTTTAATTTTTATCTAAATCTATCTTATCTCATCTCACTATCCAAATGGATACTCAAACTTTTTTCCTTCTTTATGAGCTGATGTAGCATTATTCTTGTGTTTGTTTGTGATCACACACTTTTCAATTAGAGAAATATTATTTTGCCCACTCACTTTGATTGTTCTTTTTGACCATTCATGCATTTATGTATTTTTTTTAAAATATATTTATTTTACTTATTGATTAAAGAATTGAATATTAGTGTATTGATATTTTTTTAAATTACTTAAAAATATTTTAAAATGATAGAAAAATATTAATAGAATTAAAAAAAAAAGAGATAAATTTAACCTATTGGTGCAACTTAGTGGGCCTAAGCAGTAGGCAGAATAACATTGCTCTTTCAATTATTTTTTGGATATAACTTTTAAAAATAAATGAAAAAAAAACATTTATCTATTCCTTTCCTAATGAGATTAATCTTGAACAAAAAATTAAAGAGGAAATCTGGGGACTGGTCGGTCCGTTATTTGCCCACAAAGCAGCCCAACAATAATAGCCAATTACAGTCCAACATGTATCATTCATTGCACATAACCTGGGAAGAGCTCAACCACACTCAATAATCTACATCTCTCTACAGCCCGAATACTCGTCGAACGCACAACAGACCCAATAGAATAGCCCTATTTCGAACAGCCCGCATACCCGTCGAACAACCCCATCGAACAGCCCTCGTCCGACAGCCCCTTCTCGTTCAACAACAACATTTTCGTCCTACATAGGTGTTGTGCACAAAGCGTCACAGCCAAGCCGTCTGACATAGCTGTTTTCGCAACGTAGTCGCTATCACTTCGTCTGTCGCCGAGCATCCTAACTACCGCTGGTCATTCATGGCTAATTCTAGTGCTCCTGATGTCCTTGAGGTAGTTTTCATCTTTGATATGGCAGGTATTTGACATAATGTTTCAATGGATTTCTTTGTATTGGATTTTGTCGTAAGATTGGTGTTTCATCATGCTCTTTTATAATGAAATTCTTTGGTACTGAAAAGATGGATTTGATTGGTATTCTTTACTACTTGATTGGAAAATAATATGTTCACCTCTTGTATATGTGGAGATCATGTTTGGCCAAGTGTAAACAACGGATCTATATAAAACAATTTTATATACAAAAGGACCAAAATAGAAAGAAAGAATAAAAAGAATAAAAAAAAAAAGATCTTCATATTCTGTATATGTGAAGCTTGGACCCTTCGTTTTAAATGAGATCTTCATTATGTGGTGTAGAAGAGCTCTAACGTGGGAAACCACCCAATTAGGCTTTCTCGCTGCTATGGGTTAGTTAGGATTCTCAGGATAAATATATTTTGTACCCTTAAATTATCAAAATATTTATACTTTATACTTACAAATTATTGAAACTTATATATTGCATCCTTAAATTATTTAAAATTAATATTTTATAATTTCATTATAATCCGATGATCAATAATAAAAGATTGTGCTCCATTATTAAATTGAACTTAGTACCCCGCTTTTAGTAGTAATTTAAGATATGAATATGTATTTAAAAACATCTGAAATTCTTTTGTGCAATGCTTTTGTGCATTGATAAGATGTATTTATGCAATGAATACGAATGTATTTGTACATTAAAAACATCAATGCTTTTGACAAAGGTGATCCCCTCCCTATCGGGGGCGGGGTCCCCCTATCACCGCCCCCGCCCCCGCCTGGGCGGGGGATCAACCTTTAAAATCCGCACCCCGCCCCCGTGTAGGCGGGGCGGGGTACCCCGCCCTGTAGCGGGGCCAGCGGGGGCGGCTCCTTCCGCCCGCCCCCTGCTACCGCCCCCTATTGGGCCTGCCCACATATGAACAGTTTTGGGCCTTTCGGCCCAGATCAAATTTCTAGGCCATTTTTGACCCAGAAAATTATCAAACCTGATTTAATTTCACAATAACAAATATCATTATATTAAATACTAAGTATTTATCATTACTAAAGTCTAAAGTGACAAAGTCATTTAAAAAAAACATCACTAAAAATCTAAAAGTCAAAAATAGTAAAAGTTAAAGTTTAAAAATAAAGATTACTAGAAGTCTAGACTAGTTACTAAACTATTACAATTTACAAATTTACAATGATACAAATTAATACTACAAAATACAAAATTACAAATTGTGCTATTAACTATTAGCATTATACAGTTACAAATTTACAATTTACAATTTACAATTTACAAGATCATAAGAAATAAGATTGATAACATTGGTCGTTGGACACTGGTGATTGGATTTTTGGCCGTAATACAAACTTGGATGGAGACTGTGGGGTTGTTGGGCCTTAATCTTAACCTGCAATAATAAGTTAAAAAATAATTAGAGTACAAATATAAAGTTATAAGTTATAAACATGAAAAAAAAAAATTATTAAAAATACTAAGTTACTAACCAAGATTAAATTGTGTTATTAACTTGGAAGATGTGTTGACAATTGACATACAAAATGATACAGTCATAGAAAATGTCAAAACTCATAATCAATAATTACAAAATAATTAGATACTAACATTACAAATATTATAAAATTATAAATGTAAACAACAATTGGTAAAATAAATTGTGTAAAGTGCAAACCATGGTGAATTGGTGATGGACAGGGACTGGTAGATGAGGTAGGTCATACTGCAGCGGAGGTAGCTGTTGATGGTGTCCCATGTGTTGGTGTCACAGTCGCTACAAGTTACAACAAATAAATGTAAAATCTCTGTAACATTAAATTTAATTAAATAAATATAAAATAATGTAAATATTTATTCAAGTGACAATTTACCAGATCCAGACTGATCAGCAACTTCGTCCTCGGCCTCAACCGGATCATAATCAAGAACCTCTGGAATATGAATTTCAGCACCCATGATCCAATTTTGTGTACAAATCAGAGACTCGACAGTGATAGGATCTAATGAGCTCCGGAAAGGATCTAATACGCACCCTCCAGTGCTAAAGGCTGACTCTGAGGCTACTGTACTGATCGGGATGGCCAAGATATTGCGAGCAACCTTTGAAAGTACGGGATATTTGGGGACATTCATCTTCCACCAAGCTAATATATCAAAATCTCGTACAAATGGATGGAGATCCAATGCCAAATATCTGTCTACCTCTGACTGGGCATCTGTGGTGGAACCCATAAAATCCAAGGCGGTCGACTCCATCTTGTCACCCCAGTCCATTTTACGTTTTTTTCCACGTCTAGCATCTGCACCTGATGGGGGGATACTTGTGGCTGTAGGTGCTGCAATACTACCACCTCCCACGATAGTGAACTCATCAAATAATCTAACAAGCGTTTCCTGAGCCCGAGATGCAACAGCCGACGCACAATCCTTACCAATTGCATCAGTCAACCCAAATACCATGTCTTTCACCTTAAACCGTGGGTCAAGGACACATGCAACATATAACAAGATATTGGTTTTATCAAACTCTTCCCCCCAATACTTGTCAAATTTTTCCATCATGGTCCTAGACATCTCCCGCAATGTGGTGTTACTACCCGCTGCAATATCATCTAATTCTTCTTTCACCTTGGCTATTTGTTGACAAAATTGATATGCCGTGGGATACAAAGAACCAGATAAAACCTTAGTAACATCGTAAAAAATCCTCAGAAACTCTACAAAAATAGATACAACCTCCCAATCATTAGACAAAGGGTGCCCCAACTTTTCATCAAAATACTTGACATATTGTATGTCTTCATTACCCAATGTATCAAATGCCAACTTATACTCCTGGGCCGCCTCTAACATCAAAAAGGTTGAGTTCCACCTCGTAGACAAATCAGTGCAAAGACCTTTTTTACATGTTATACCCACAGTAGTTGCAGCAACTTTGAACCTAGCCAATCTAGCAGGAGAAGATCTGACCCATCTAATAGCAGTCCTGACCCGAGCAACCGAGTCACCAAGTTTATCCAAGCCATCACCCACAATCAAATTAAGAATATGTGCTGCACATCGCACATGCAAATAATCCCCACCCAAAATTGTTCTACTCGCATTATTCATGAGAGTCTTAAGATGTCTCATTGCAACATCGTTAGCCCCGGCATTATCAACCGTGCAAGTACAAACCCGAGTCAACCCCCATTCTCTTATAGCGGCCTCTAAGGCCTTCCCTATCGTCTCACCTTTGTGATCAGTGGTTTGACAAAATTTAAGGATCTTATTATGCAATGTCCAACCCCCATCAACCCAATGCACAGTCATACACATAAAATTAAGATTATTACAAGAAGTCCAACAATCAGTGGTGAGGCAAACATTCTCCCCCGCCAATAAACCCCTCAACTTCTCTTTTTCTGACCGATAAAGTTTTTTAACATCTCTTGCCACCGTGTGGCGAGAAGAAATATTAAATCTTGGTTCCAAGTACCTAGAATAAGCTTGGAACCCTTTCCCATCAACCACTTGGAAAGGCATCTCATCTATAATAATCATGCGAGCTAGGTGTGTCCTAGCCTTGTTAGGATCGTATTTTGTGTACCCCTTTAATGCCAACTCTCCACTACTTCCCTCACCCATTTTTTTAAATCCAACTTCAAGCCTGGATTGGGTCTTTTCTACCAAAGATTTTAAAATTGGGGATTTCTTGCATTGTTCCTCCAAGTGCAATTTTATCTAGGAAGTGCCATGTCTCTTGTAGTGGCACCCATAAATTTTGCCACAATAGTTACATTTGGCTTTTGGATCATTGGGGTCACCACCTTCTATCTTGGTGACATGAGCCCAAATTATGGATGAGGCTTTCTTGCTAGACTGCTTGGGGGCGGGGCAAGTGGTAGTGGTAGGAGTAGGGTCAGGGGTCTCAACCGGAAGGGGAGTACTAGTAGGGTTAAGGGTAGTGGTAGTAGTAGTGGTAGTGGTCGGGATAGGGTTAGGGTTAGGGCTAGAGGTACCCAAGGCTCCCTCCGGGGAGCTCGCACTAGAGTCTTCAGGACTTTCCATTTATAACAAATCTGAAATTATAATAAATGCAATACAAATGGTCATACAAAATATCATAGACTCAAATCTCAAGCCTAGATAATTATTTTCAATATTTTGTAAGTTATAATAATATTTTATTTATTTTTATCTTCATATATCAGTAAGTCTATACACACAATCTTCTATGTGAGGCTGTAAATAAAATTTATAATTATTCTTAAGTTGCACTATAATTTACATAATATCTATTATGAATGTATAGGTTTTTGTTTTTGTTTTTATTATTAATTAATCTATCATATAGTCTGATGAGTATTAAATATATTGATACTCACCATATATTTTTATAATATATACACTTATCAAAAAAATATATAAGATATTTTATAATAATATTATAAGATGAGGATGCTTTTATAAAATAATGTTCCTTTTATAAAGTGTTTTACGAAAAATATTTTATTTAAAATATTATTGTGAAAATGTAATAAAAAATATTGTGTATAAATTATTTTTTATAAAACGACGCCATTGGACAGCAATAAAAAAATAACAGTTTTTTGTTGCTTTTCTTTCTGAGTAATTTTGGAGTCTTTGGACTAGTTTGGCTTGTTTTACATTTTATTGGACCTATGTTTTGCACTTTTTTTTTCATGTTATAAAAATGTTAGCTATAGATGTTTGCACAATTTGGACAGCAAAGCTTCAAACTTTAAAAAATACCAAAATTTTCATTATCTCAACAAAAGATAGCTTCAACACATTCTAAATTACATCCAATCTAAAAAACTATGAAATAGATTCAGCCATCCAATCTAACAAAACCAAGGCATCCAGCCATCCACTCAACAAAAAACTATGAAATACATTCAAAGGTTAATCGTTTGAGACTTTGAGTACATTCAGATTCATATAACAAAACCAAGGCATCCATGATCCAGCCATCCACTCTCAATTACATCCAATCTAAAAATAAAAAAACTATGAAATATTATGAAATAAAAGCAGCAAAACTTCACTGATCACTCCATTCTTCAAAGCTTCAATCCAATCTTCGAACCGAAATGGAATCGGGTGTCTCATAAAAATAATTGTAATGATGTAATCACACAATCAAATAATTGTAATTATAATAAAATAAACTCAAATCAACAATTTAAATTTTAATAAATTAAACACAATCACATAATCCAACACAATCACACTTCACAGTTCAAACACATGCACAATCGGCCTCCACAGCACACGGTTCACAAACACCAAACCCATCCTCCATCAACTTCTCCATTTCCATATGTTTTCAAGAATCAAAACGAAAGAAATTTTCAAATTAGGGTTTAGGTGAAACGGAATCACTTACCTTGGTGGAGATTGGAGGAACCGGAGAGGGAGAAACCGGAGAAATTCGGGGACGAAGGAGATGGATTCTTGCCGAGGGTGGCGTGGGGATGCGATGGCGGAGTGGGGATGCGACGGCGGAGTGGCTGCAACGGCGTGGCTGGTGGGGCGATTTTAGGCTAGGGTTCGGCGATTTTAGAGAAAGAGTGAGAGGGAGACGAGGGAGAGAGAGAGAGAGACGAGGGAGAGAGAGATGAGGTCGGGGGCTGGGGGGTTTAACGAAGCTTTTATATAAAACGACGCCGTTTTATATAAAACGGCTTCGTTTTATTTAAGGAAATTAAAAAAAAAAAACCCAGATGACAAAACGACGCCGTTTTAAGTCATCTGGGTTTTTTTTTTATATATATAATATATTAAATATTTAATATATGCGGGGCGGGGGCGGGGTATTACGGGGATGGGGTCATTTGTATACCGCCCCCGCCCCCGCCATCTGGCTAAATACCGGGCGGGTTTTACCCCGTTATTGTTAATCGGGGCGGAAGACGGGCGGGGCAGCGGGTGCGGGTACCCGCTACCCACCCCTAGCTTTTGTGCATTAAAAAGATGTATTTAAAAACAACTGAACTGCTTTTGGAAACATAATATGAGGTAATACCTTGGAACTGATATTAAGACAGATTGCGGATTACACTGATATTAAGGCATAATAAGGTAGATTGAAAATTTTCACTAACCTGGTTTATTCTCATTCATTGTGTTTATTAATCCTAGCTCTGATCGAGACAAAATAGTATACAGTAAATTGATTTCTTGTTTGAGTTTTTATTGCGTTACATTGAAAAATAAAATTAGAAAAAATGGAGATAAAACAATGGCTAGGATTAATGATGGTAGCTGTTCCAAAAAGTGATTAAATCATTACTAAATTAACTTAGTACTTGTACTTAACATAATTAACGTGAAGTGTTATCAAATAATATTTAAGCATGATTTCTCTCAAAAACTAACTCTTTCTATGTTATGATCATCTGATATTCTTCAAGTATTACTTATCTAGATATAAAGAAGTTGTACTACTTAAGGAGTATTTCAAAAGGCAAGGAAAATTGATAAAATTAAGGAACTTGCAGCAATTAAATATATGGTATATTAACTCTTGGGCAGACACACCTTTTAGTTTAGAGAGCTGATAGAACATCAACTCATATATTTTAAAAATAAAAAATAAAATTATTCATATCAAACTAAAGCAAAACTAAAAGAGCAATTTGACAAAAAATTTTACTTTATCAAATGGTTGGTTAGAAATTTTAGATAGGTTGGTGTTTTGTTATTTCTGTTTATTTTAGCATCGCAGTCATTATATGGACAACATTATTTATTATTCAATAATGTCATATAAATTTCCAGTTAACATTTTTTTTTATTACTATGGCAAGTACCAGTTAACATGTTTTTTTTTTTTTATATAGTGATGAAGACCGGGTTGAAAATGACATTCAATGTGACGTGAATATCGATGATGATTTGAATATCTATGATGAGGTTAATGTTAGCAATGAGGTTCTTGTTGACGATGGAGTGAACGTGATTCCCTCATCCAGCAGCGGTCAGCCTAAACTATTCATTGGTATGGAATTTGAGATGGTAAAAAAGGCCCAAGTATTCTACAAGGCATATTCAAGACGAACAAGATTTTCAATCTGGACTAATAATACCTGATTGTCGAAAGAAGATAAAAGTTGTATTGCAGTAGATTATGTTCGCTCAAGAAAAGGTCATTGGCGGGTAAGAGTACATGCTGAAGATTGAGTAATGCCAGAAGCTGATGAGACAAAGATCGAATGTAAAGCAATTATGGGAATAAAGAAAAAATGTAAAAAGTGGATAGTCAACAAATTTATGCTGGACATAATCATGTATTATTCAGCCCGAGAAGTACTAGTCTCCTCAGTGGACACAAGGGAGTTACTAAAGCTCAAAAAAACTTGATTTTGACTTTGAATGAGTCTGGTGTACCGACGAGGAAAATAATGTCAGTATTGGAAGAAGATGCAGGTGGTACCTTTAGTGTCAGTTGTATTAGTAAGGATGTAGAAAGTTTTGTAAGAAGCGAATAGAGAAAGGCATTTGAAGAAGAGAGAGATGCATAAAGATTATATGATTACTTTCAAAAACGACAACGAAATGAGCCTGATTTTATGTTTTCCTTGCAAGTTGATAATGACGGATCTACGTGTAATTATGCGCGTGAAAGAGCTGCGTTCCAATATTTTGGAGATATTGTTATGTTCGATGCCACTTACTTGACCAATGTCTACAAGCTGCTATTTGTGCCATTTTTTGGAGTTAATCACCATCATCAGATGATTTTTTTTGTGTGCTTTGTTAATTAATGAAAAGACAGAATCATATATATGGTTGGGAACTTGACAGATAGTAATGCTTGGGTGTGCCCCCTTGACGATAATTACAGATGATGATAAGGCAATGGCGAAGGCAATTGCCGAGGTCCTTCTGAATACAACTCATAAGTTGTGCTTGTGGCACATTTTACAAAAATCTCTCGAACACTTGGCCCACGTATATAACAAATTTTCGGACTTTGGGAACGATTTTAATCATTGCATCCATAAAACACTTACTACAGATGAGTTCAAGCAAGAATGGACATGGATATGACGAAGTATGAGCTTGTTGAAAATATTTGGCTACAAAACATTTATGAACGACGGGAAAAGTGGGTGCCTGCCTTCTTTCATACTACATTTGTATTGGCATGTCAACAACTCAAAAGAGTGAAATCATTAATAAATTTTTCAAAGATTATGTTTGGCCAAGCACTATGATTAGCAACTTTGTGCATTAGTACGAAAAAACTATAGATGAACGTTATTTGACATGCCATTTACACTAGAAAGTCTTTCAAGAAATTCTAAGATGAGCTCTTCAGTAGTCTACAGTACCATGCAAAAAAGCTGTATGTGAATAGTGAGACGAAGACTTATAGAGTGATAGCTAATGACAGAGAGACACCTCTTTACCATGTGACAGTGGATAGTGATGTTACATGTACATGCTATATGTGTGAGGTTATAAGAATTCTATGTAGGTATATCTTCTGTATTTTAGGCAAAAAAAAAAAAGATTAAATAGATTGCCATAGCAGTATATTTTAGAGAGATGAACTATTAACACTAAAAGTCAACCCATTTCCGAGATACCATCTCCTGATTAGCTAGCAAGAGACGTGCAAGATGAGGTGTCCATTAGAAAAAACAAGTCAATGATACAATTGTATGATATTGTCGAACTTGCAGCACAATCAGAAGAAAAGTATAAGCATTTTACAAGTGTATTGGTAAACGTTTATAAAGAATTGTTTGAAATGGATGCACATACCCAATGTGGTCAAGGAGTTGAGTCAACCCCCAAAAGTCATCAGTCAAGAAGTCAAATTCAGTCAAATTTGATTCAAATAGTCCATGATCCTCCAAGAGTACCCACAAAGGGACACCTAAAGTTGAAAATATCACAAAACTCAAAAGAGAGTCAACCAATCAAGAAAAGACGTTGTGGTATTTGCAAAAATGAAGGACATGTTAGGAACCATTGTCCTTTAGTGAGGTATTTGTAAGATTGAATATTTTATTTTATTATTATTATTTTTTTAATGATCAAAGTGTTATTGTGTTTTTTTTTTATTGTACTTGCGACATGTGTATGCAGGAATATTGGGGGTACTAGTCCTACGACACAGGCACGGGCGCCACCTGAGATCCATCGCACTAACTTGTAGGTTTTTAAATTTTATTTATTTATTTATTATTATCAAAGTGTTATTTTGTTTTTATTATTCAATGTTTATGTAGGAACATCGGGGGTACTAGTACTGTGGCATAGGCACATGCGCCACCTGAGATCCAATGCACAAACTTGTATGTTTTTTAAAAAAAAATTATTTTATCATTTTATTATTATCAAAGTGTTATTTTGTTTTTATTATGCAATGTTTATGCAGGAATATTGGAGGTAAACTTGAGGCACATGCTGGTCTGCGATACCTACGCACTAATTTTGAGAAATGATGGAGGTTTGCTTAAATCAAATATTCAAAAATAAATTTAGTAGTTATATATTTGAATTATGTCTTGTAATCTAATGAGATTTTTTTCCATATTTCAAGAATGTTGTGAAGCTTCTAAAATTTTTTAGAAGGAATGACGAATTTTACCAATGAAGTAAAAATTATAGTATTTATTTTTTGGATGTAAAAATGAACGATCAAATAGGTTTCAGTTTTTTGCTTTTGTTGTGATTGTTATTGACACAATCCCCAGAAACAGACAAAGAGTGAAAATATTAAACATTAATTTTTGTAACTTCACTATTTATTGTAACAATAAAGTAGAAATATGATTGTTATTGTAACAATGAAGAATGAACATTGTTTATTGTAACAGTGAGGTGGAAACATGATTGTCCAAGTCCAATTGTAGTGATGAATATTACTCTTCTATCCAGATTACTTGTTTTGAAGATTTTTAGGAAGGAAAAAAATATCCAATTAAAAAAATTAATTAGACTAATATAAAATTAATTACCAAAAATTAATTTTAAAAATTAATTAGACCAAACTGGACTAATATAATTTTAATATAGTAATTGGAATAGTAAATACTATGTATTATAGTTTAATTATAGCTATAAATACAATTTACCTATAATTAATCTATATGGTAATGAGAGATTGAAAATTCTAAATTGGATTGCGTAATAGCTACACGTTAATAGAATTATAATATATTAATATATATATACACTATATACTATATACTATATACTATATACTATATACTATATACTATTCTATATACTAATATCGTATACTATATACTATAGAGTATATAGAGAGACACCAGAATAGTACCATATAGTAATATAATATAGCATTAATTAATACTAATATATCTAGTAGAATTATATACTATAGTAAACATTAAGTCACTAATTTAATTAGTATAGTAATAATTAGTATAGTAATACTATATAGTAATATACTATATTAAACGTTAAGTCACTAATTTAATTAGTATAGTAATACTATATAGTCATATAATATAGCATTAATTAATACTAATGTATATAGTATAATTATATACTATAGTAAACGTTAAGTCACTAATTTAATTAGTATAGTAATACTATATGTTGCCCAGATGACTAACACAAGAGGGGGGTGAATTGAGTTGTATTTAAAAAAATAACAATTATAAATCAAATATATAATATAAAATATAAACAAAATATGAAACAACAATAAATATAAAGAGTAAGGGTAAGAGAGAAGCAAACTCAGTATGTTAACGAGATTCGACCCCACTGCCTACGTCCTCGCCTCAAGCTACCTCTTGAGGATCCCCAAATTTATTATTCAATATCCTTTAAGTGGAGATAGAAACCTATTACACTTTTGAGCAGCACCGCTCTAAAGAATCCGTGTAGAACACCCTCTATACTTCCAATCACCTTACACTTGGTGATTTAACTATTCCCTGTGTAGAACACCTTCTACACTTTCAATCACCTCACACTTGGTGATTTAACTATTCCCCGTGTAGAACACCTTCTACACACACAAGGGTTATACACACCCTTTTACAAATACAAGAGTTGATAGTAGGTAGACTATCAAAGTACACTCCTCAATGAGTGAGATAGAAACAATACAGCGCAACCTATATCTCTCTTAACAAGAACAAGAATTAAGGCTCAAAACTTTAGAAAAGAGAGAATGAGAGTTTTGAAGAAATGATGCAAAACTTAGCAATAGATGTGTAAGCTCTTGTTGTAATTTTTGTAAAACTCAAGTGAGCTATTTATAGGCAAATGAGTTTTCAATTTCAAATTTGAAAAGATTCAAATGTCAAAGATATCATCATTCACTTTTCAAAAATTTCAAACCTAATCTTTTTACTTTTTACATGTGACAAAAGGAGCACACTTTACTTTTGAAAAATTTCAAATCTAATCTTTTACTTTTTGCATATGACAAAAGGAGCACACTTTACTTTTCAAAATTTTCAAATAAAAACATCTACTTTTTGTATAAGTCAAGAAAAACATCTATCACTTTTGAAAATATTCAAATAAAACATGCACATGTAAAAGATGACAATCAATCATCTTAATATTTTCAAAATTCAAACTTTTAATCATGTCATGCACATGTGAAAGATGACAATCAATCATCTTTCAAAAATTTCAAAATTCAAATATTTAATCATGTCATGCACATGTGAAATATGACAATCAATCATCTTTCAAAATTTTCAAATTTAATTTTCAAAATATTCATGCACATGTGAAAAATGTATTTTAATGCTTTATGATAAAATATTTATTTTGAGCCTTAATCCTAATTTCGAATTTTTAAGAGATTTACAAAATTACTCTATGATTTTAATGTGAATTTGTTCCCTTCTTGCTCATGCTTGGTTCCTTGATGTGCTTGATTGTATTGTGTAGACAACTTGAGCTTGAGACTCCTTTATTTTTTGGATTCATTTGTTATCATCAAAATCCATTTGTAGATTTACATGAAACTTGAAACATTGGGTTCAACAATCTCCCCCTTTTTGATGATGACAAATGCTTGATAGAACCTGAATCCTGTATTAATACTTAAGCTCCCCCTGAGAATGTGCGTTAGTTTTTCAAGTAAAAATATAAACATAATTCCAAGCATATATAACAAGTTTAGCGATTTAAACAATGTTAATGTTCTAGTCTAAAACTTCTCCCCCTTTTGGCATCATTAAAAAGGAATCATAATTATCTCAATAAGATATATTCCTACAATAACTAACAGACAAATAAAACGCTGCATTAGTAGAGACTGTAAAAGTTAGAACCACCCGTGTCCGACAAAATCTGCAAAGGTTGAAGCCGAATTTTATCATCTCGGTGCGGAAGAAGATTTAAATCCGCTTGATGTTATTGACGAATTAGATGTTCCAGAGATTTGAAGTTGAATAATTAAAATTATTCGTGTCCGACAAAGACAGCAAAAGCTGCAGGCCTAGCTCTGGCAATGCGGTGCGGAGCCATGTATGTCCGACAAAACCTGAAAATGTTGGAAGTTTAACTCTGGCAATTCGGTGTGGAGCCACGCGTATCTGACAAAACCTGTAAAGGTTGGAGGCCTAGCTCTAGCAGTCGGTGCGAAAGCAGATCAATCGCCTGATGTTGTTGACAAACGGGTTTGAAGGCTCTGAGTTTCTATAAAAAAATCATTTTCACCTATCGGATACCAAAAAAAAAATTGCTTCTTGACCTAAATTCTGTTTCTCCATAACGATAGAATGGCCAAACAATTCTCTTCTACTAATGTTCCAGATTTGAATCAGGAACCCTTGACGCATCAACCATCAATCTTCTCTCTTAAGGCCGTCAATGCCATGATAGGAGCAGAGAACCGTTTTTCTAGTAAGAAAAATTTTGACAATGTGTGTCCAGCATATCTTATATTTCTTTTGACTAATAAGATTTGAAAAGACAATAGTTTGTCTTGTTCTTTATGCTATCTCTATAAAATCAGTTTTAAAGTTCATCCGATTTGCATCAAATCTTATTCTCATCTCTATAACTCATCTGCTTTCCTTCAATATTCTCGCTTTAAGTTTTCAATTCTTTTCTCAATGGCTCATTCTTCTAACATTCCTCTAGATGCATCCATGAGGTATTCTACATCTCAATCTCATGTCCTTTCTGCAGCTACCATTGGCGCCATGTTGCAGCAAGAGAACAATAGTTTGGCTAATAAGCCAGACTCCGATGCTATCTACGACTTGGTGAGTCTCGGGACTCGCTATTCATCCTCTATTGTTGCTTTTTCCCAGCGGCTACAAGTCAAAAATCATGAGATTGAAAAGCTTAAAGAACAAATTGTTGTACTTCAACGAATTGTTCAAGAGTCTCACACAAGGGAAGGAATCCTTCGGCAGAAGAATAAAAAGTTGAAATCTCTATTGGATTCTTCATTCCGCTTGCCAGTTCCCATGGATAGGGATGACATGATATTGTATGAAGAGAATGAGCGTCTCAAACATGAGGCTAAGAACCTCAAGTTTACATAAAAGTATTTAAAAAAATATCTCTCTATTTTTATGAACTTTAATCTATCTTTCAAGAGATATTCATAATATGCATCATACCTATTTCTTTTCTAATCATACATAATCTATCTTCTAGTAAGGGTTTTGTGAATATATCTGCTAACTGATTGTGTGTGTTTGTGAACTCCAGTACTATATCACCTTTCTGCACATGATCTAAAAAAAAATGATATCTTATTTCAATATGCTTAATTCTAGAATGTTGTATTGGTTTTTTTTTTGAAAGATTTATAGCACTTGTATTATCACATTTGATTGGAATGTGATTATACATAAGTTTAAAATCCTCAAGTTGTTGCTTCATGTAAAGAACTTGAGCACAACAACTACCCGCAGCAACATATTCTGCCTCAGCAGTAGATAGTGCAATAGAATTTTGTTTTTTACTAAACCAGGAAACTAGTGCACGACCTAAGAAGTGACATGCTCCACTAGTACTTTTTCGATCTATTTTACAGCCAGCATAATCTGCATCTGTGTAGCTGATTACATCGAAAGATGTGTGCTTAAGGTACCATAACTCTAAGTTAATGGTACTGGCAAAATATCTAAAAATCCGCTTGACTGCAATCAAATGAGATTATTTTGAAAATGATTGAAAACGTGCACATAAACATACACTGAACATAATATCAGGTCTACTAGTTATCAAATATAATAAACTACTAATCATACCTCGATATACATTTGAGTTAACTGGCTTACCGCTTTCATCTTTATCAAATTTAGTGGTCGGATTCATTGATGTTCCAATTACCTTCGCACGTTCCATCTCAAATTTTGAGTAACTCTTTGATATATTTTGACTGATTAATAAATGTTCCACTTTTTGCTCGCTTGATTTGCAATCCGATAAAGAAATTAAGTTCTCCCATCATACTCATTTCAAATTTTTCCTGCATATTCTTAACAAAATCTTGACACATATTCATTAGTAGCACCAAATATTATATCATCTACATAAATTTGAATTAAAAGAATATCATTCTATTCATACTTGATGAAAAGAGTTATATCGATCTTTCCTCTTGAAAAACATTTTTCAATAAAAAAAAAACTTTTTAAGAAAACACTTTTAACATCTATTTGAAAAAGTTTGAAATCTTTATAACAATCATATGTGAGTAGCATTCGAATAGTTTCTAATCTTGCGACTGGTGCATATGTCTCATCATAATCGATTCCTTCTTCTTGACTGAAACCTTGAGCCACAAGTCGAGCCTTATTTCTAGTAATGACTCCGGACTCATCTTTCTTGTTTCTAAAAACCCATTTTGTTCTAATAATAGTATGATTTTTGGATTTAAGTGTTCAAACATTATTTCTTTCAAATTGATTAAACTCTTCTTGTATAGTTAGAATCTAAGATTCATCAAGAAGTACTTCATCAATATTTTTAGATTCAATCCGAGATAGAAAAGCAGTATGATTGTAAATATTTCTAAGAGATGTTCGAGTACTTACACCTCGTAAAGGTTCTCCTAGAATTTATTCCATTGGATGATCTTTCACATGTTTCCACTATTTGGTTACATCTTGTACTAAGTCTTGATGATCTTTTCTTCTATTTCCATGATCTTTCATTTTGAATTGTCTCCAAATATCACACATCATTTTTCTTTAGAAGTGAAGTCAATGAATTTAGTTTTGTCTTCTTTCACGTATTTTGAGCATCCGTTGTCTAAAAATCATTTATTTTTACCTGTAGAATACTTTATGCATACCTACAAAAACAATTAAAAAAAAAATCTTGGTACCCAAATTCTTTGGGTCCTTTATTTATTAGTATTAAAAGAAATAAGATTCTTAAGTACCCATATGGCCCTAATAGTCATTGTATGTTTTCTTCTAATAGGACAAGCAAAATAATTATGACCATTTCTATTACAAAAATTGCAAATAGCATGTGACATATATGAAGAACTTGAGTGATTATAATAGTATCATTTTTTAACAAAATTATTTTTATGAAAAGAATTTTGAATATTGGATTTTGATGTAGAAGGATTATTAAAGAAGTTTTTATAAGATTTGTATTTTTGTTTTGACTTATATCCCAAGCATGCCTTATCAAAAACACATCTTTGACTACCAAGAAATTTTTCAAAATTTCTTTTTCCATTCGTAAAGTTTTCAATAATATTTTCTAAATCAGTTTTCTTTTTCTTCAACTCAAGATTTTCATCTTTCAAAACAATACTTTCTTTTCTTAAAATATCAATTTCGTTTGTTAAAGAAGAATTTTTCTTTTTCAAAACAGTATATTTGATACCCAATTTTTCAAATTCCTCATATACTTCTTCTAAAACATTTTACAATTCTTCATATGAAGGATCTTCAATATTATCAAAATTTGTTACCTCAATGTCATCTTTAGCCATAAGACAAAGATTTGCTGATTCTCCATTGCTTGCTTCACTATCTGAGCTACTTGAATCATCATTCCACGTAGCTTTCATTGCTTTTTTGCCTTTGTTTCGATCTTTCTTTAGCAGAGGACAATCTGACTTGATATGACCAGGTTTATTGCATTTATAACAAATTAAAGTGTCATTTTTACCTGAATTTTTCTTGGAAAACTTATTGAAGGATTTCCTTGGAGGAGTTTTATTTTTCTTTAAGAACCTCTGAATTTTTCTTATTATCATCGCAACTTCTTCATCTTTATCGTCATTTTCCTCATCTTCATCACTTTCACTTTCATGTGGAATAGCTTTAAGTGTCAAACTCTTCTTTGAATTTCCTTCTTCTTCTCCTCTTTTCAATGTGTACTCATGGGTGATAAGTGACCCGATGAGTTTATTCACTTCGAGCTTCTTGAGGTCTCTAGCTTCAAGAATCGCTGTCACTTTTGACTCCCAACGTTTTGGTAGAGAGTTGAGAATTTTTCTTACTATCTCCACTTTGGAATAAACTTTGCCAAGAGCTGTCAAGCTATTTATGATGTTAGTAAAATGAGTGTGCATACTAGAAATAGATTCATCATCATTCATCTTAAACATTTCATATTCATGAGTAAGAATATAAATTTTTGATTCCTTGACTTGAGAAGTTCCTTCATAAGTAACTTCCAAGTTATCCTAAATTTCCTTTGCTGTAGTGCAAGTCATTACTCTATTAAACTCATTACCATTAAGAGCATTATATAATAAATTCATAGCAGTTAAATTCAAAGTATAAAGTCTATCGTCTTCACGATCAAACTCTTCTTCTTCCTTTTTGACCTTTACTCCATCAATCACTTTTGTTGGAATATAAGATCCATTTACAATGCATTTCCAGATTTCTCGACCGTGAGCTTGAAGGAATATTCTCATTCTAACTTTCCAGAATGAGTAATTGTCTCCACAAAAGAGTGGGGGCCGACTGCTGGATTGATTTTCACCAAATGAAGCTGCAATGTTAGCCATAAGATCTTAACTCAAAAGATAGTTAATCTTATAATAGAGCTCTAGCTCTGATACCAATTGTTGCCCAGATGACTAACATAAGAGGGGGGGTGAATTGAGTTTTATTTAAAAAAATAACAATTATAAATCAAATATATAATATAAAATATAAACAAAATATGAAACAACAATAAATATAAAGAGTAAGGGTAAGAGAGAAGCAAACTCAGTATATTAACGAGATTCGACCCCACTGCCTACGTCCTCGCCTCAAGCTACCTCTTGAGGATCCCCAAATTCACTATTCAATCTCATTTAGGTGGAGATAGAAACCTATTACACTTTTGAGCAGCACCGCTCCAAAGAATCCGTGTAGAACACCTTTTACACTTCCAATCACTTTACACTTGGTGATTTAACTATTTCCCGTGTAGAACACCTTCTACATACACAAGGGTTATACACACCCTTTTACAAATACAAGAGTTGATAGTAGGTAGACTATCAAAGTACACTCCTCAATGAGTGAGATAGAAACAATACAGCGCAACCTATATCTCTCTCAACAAGAACAAGAATTAAGGCTCAAAACTTTAGAAAAGAGAGAATGAGAGTTTTGAAGAAATGATGCAAAACTTAGCAATAGATGTGTAAGCTCTTGTTGTAATTTTTGCAAAACTCAAGTGAGCTATTTATAGGCAAATGAGTTTTCAATTTCAAATTTGAAAAGATTCACATGTCAAAGACATCATCATTCACTTTTCAAAAATTTCAAACCTAATCTTTTTACTTTTTGCATGTGACAAAAGGAGCACACTTTATTTTTGAAAAATTTCAAATCTAATCTTTTACTTTTTGCATATGACAAAAGGAGCACACTTTACTTTTCAAAGTTTTCAAATAAAAACATCTACTTTTTGTATAAATCAAGAAAAACATCTATCACTTTTGAAAATATTCAAATAAAACATGTATATGTGAAAGATGACAATCAATCATCTTAATATTTTCAAAATTCAAACCTTTAATCATGTCATACACATGTGAAAGATGACAATCAATCATCTTTCAAAATTTTCAAAGTTCAAATCTTTAATCATGTCATGCACATGTGAAAGATGACAATCAATCATCTTTCAAAATTTTCAAATTTAATTTTCAAAATATTCATGCACATGTGAAAAATGTATTTTAATGCTTTATGATAAAATATTTATCTTGAGTCTTAATCCTAATTTCGAATTTTTAAGAGATTTACAAAATTATTTTATGATTTTAATGTGAACTTGTTCCTTTCTTGCTCATGCTTGGTTCCTTGATGTGCTTGATTGTATTGTGTAGACAACTTGAGCTTGAGACTCCTTTATTTTTTGGATTCATTTGTTATCATCAAAATCCATTTGTAGATTTACATGAAACTTGAAACCTTGGGTTCAACACTATATAGTAATATAATATAGCATTAATTAATACTAATGTATATAGTAGAATTATATACTAGAGTAAACATTAGTCATTACTTTAATTAGAATAGTACTATAATATAGCATTAATTAGTACTATACTTAATAGTTATACATTAATTTAACTAGACTAATACTTAATAGCTAACTTAATAGCTATTGTAAATTTTTACATATACCATCTTTATAGTTCTTAATCAAACATTTACTAAATATGTTAAATGTTAATATATTAAATAATTAATGTATACCATTCGAATAGTTATAATTATGGTTAATAATTATACATTAAATAATATAATAATTCATTATATAATAAATAATATTAATTATATTATTAATTATACAGTAAATACTATATAGAAATAATAAATAATATTATTTATATAATTAATTGTATACAACTATATATATAAATAAAATATATAAAAAATGAAAAATACAGATGAATAAAAAATAAAAAATGAAAAATATACAGCTTGTTATAAACGAACGTCGGCCGCCGCCCCCTGTCCCACCACTAAATTATGTGAATGACCCCACCACAATTATTTTAAAATCTGCATAGTAATTTGCATAGTGACTTGCATAGTAACTTGCATAGTAACTTCAACGCCTATAAATATGGGCTTCAGTTGTAATGAAATTCATAAGAAAATATAGAGAAAGAAGAAAGTTTCAGAGAGTTTCTTTTACATTTCTCTTGCAATAGTAGTAGTTTTCTTTTTAGTTTTATAACACGTTATCAGCACGAGGTTCTACCGATACTGAAGCTAATGGTCTTCTACTTCAAGTAAGTTTTTCAATATATTATTTGCAGTCCTTGAGATAAATATTAAAGGTAATATTTCTAAATATTACTTGATAAAATTTTATTTTTATTCTCATGATAATGTGAATATATTTCTTAAATTCACAGATTTATTTTTGTAATATAATGTCAAATATTGAGATTTATTACTATTGACATTTCTGAAAAATATTATTTATCCAGATCCTTGATGAGATCAATTTGGATATGATGATGAACTTGAAAGATACAATCATAGAAGAAAACCATGTGTTCCTGAAGGACCGTGCTGTGTATCTCATGATGAAAAATCATCTTACTATGTGAAATAAATTAAGAGAGTGATATAAACACCAAAAGATGTAATCCTCTCAAAAGATCATTATGATTTATTGCACCTGAAGTTGCAAGATTTTAAGAGTGGTATTGAATATTCTGCACTCTTTAAAATCAGCTCAATATTAAAATTATGCAGTGAAAATGTCACTGATGATGATATATAAAAGAAGACATTATTTTTCATATCTCGAATGTGCTCCTGCAGTAGCAATATCGAAAGTGAAAGTTCAACAAATATTTTGAACTTTTGTTTTGTCTTCCAGTGATTGAGCTAAATAATGATTTTTTGTTACACCAGTTACGTCCTATTAATGATATCGAATTTACACAATTCCCAGAAGTGAATGGAAACTAAGGGCGTAGACGTGGTAGAAAAATTATAGAAGTGTTGGTCCCAAAAGCGACAACACTAAAAATGATAAAAATATATCGTATCACCAGAAGTGATCAAACTCAGAGAAGGGTAAAGGCTTTCAGAATAATTCTTCATAAAAAGATGAAGATGTTTGTCATAGATGTAATATGACTAAACAGTAGTCACGTACCTGTTGTACGGCCAAGCACTTGATTTATTTATACTAAGTTTTTATATATAAGCTTATTAATATTTCATCATGTTTTGAAATAATGAAATATCGGTGCCTGAAGCACGACAAGAAATTACTTGGGATAAAGTCCTGTTTAAATTTGATCCTCTTACAAATAAATGTGAACCAGAAGTTCAGAGGATTATTTATCTGCAAAATGTTGCAAATCAATTACATGATGTATTTACTGACACTAAAGGTGTTGTAAAATCATATATTACTGTTGTTAATGCTTAAGCAGGAATTGAAGTCCCTGAAGGACGAGTTGTTAAAACAGAAATAAATGAGTCTAAGATACACCTGAAGCGTTGAAGACTTATTGATGCACAAGAAAAATAAAAATCGGTGCTCATGAAGAGACCGTATTTTCTGTATAAAATATAATCCTCCTGAAGAGGAAACCTCCTGAAGAGGAAAACTCCTGAAGAGGTAACTCCTGAAGAGTGTAACTCCTGAAGAGCATAACTCCTGAAGAGTGTAACTCCTGAAGAGCATAAATCCTGAAGAGTGTAACTCCTGAAGAGTATAAATCTCCTGAAGAGGAACCTCCTGTAGAGGTGTTTCATGAAATGTTTTCCCCTGGAGAGGAACAATGAGATCTCAATACATTTCATGAGTACTGGAAAATTTATGGATAGAAATAAAATTGATGTCGACAACAGATATGATAACACTTGATATTACCAGAAGTAATGAGCCAAAAATCATCGAAGAATGTCGACGTAGAAATGATTGGCCAAAATGGAAAGCAGTTATTAAAACTGAATTAAACTTGCTAGTGAAGTGAGATGCATTTGGACCTGTTGTCCAAACACCAAAGGGTGTAATATCTGTCAAATATGAGTGAGTATTTATACGAAAGCGTAATGCGAAATGAAATTGTGCGGTATAATTTGTCGCATAAGGTTTCCTGTAGAAACCCGAGAGCAATTATGAGGAAAGATATTTCCTTGTTATGAATGCAATCACATTCATATTTTTAATTGATTTGGTTATTACAAAAGGATTAGATATGCAGTTAATGAATGTGGTCACTGCATATTTATAAGCATCATTAGATTATTACGATACTTGAAGCATCTAATCCAAGAACATTTAGGAGTATGTACTTTATAAAGCTTCAAAGATCTGTATATGGGTTAAAGCAATCCGAACGCATGTTGTATAATTGAATCAACGAGTATCTATTGAAATAAGGATTTAAGAATAATCCTATATGTTCATGTATTTTATCGAAATCCGGATTCGTCATTATTGCAATTTACGTTGATGATTTACCTTGTTAGAACTCTTGAAAAGATCACAAGGGTTGCTATAAATTCAAGGAATGCATTTGAAAATGAAAGATCTTATTATTCAATTCATAGATGAGTTACAAGAATTTGAGACTTCTAGCCTCATCTCTCAAATGCATTTGCTTTTCATAAAGCAACGTACCATCCTTATCTAAAGGATTAGGCAGTCGAAATGAAGAGGCAAATAAGGATTTTAAATTGTTATTCTCCTGCTTTAAGTCTGCAATTTTTTTGTCAGACTCTTGAACGAGTCGTTGAAGTACAGAAACCTTCTCGTTAAGCTCCTCAATCTCACGATTTTTGGATTGTAATCGGTTGGAAAATCCAACAATAGAGGAGGAGTATCGAGTGCCGAGAGTCACCAGCTCATAAACAGCTTCACGATCTGACTTATTAGCCAGATCATTTGCTTGCTGCAACATTGCACCTGCGGAAGATGCAGGATCAACTTGTAATTGAGGTGAAGGATACCTCATATGTTGATTGTGAGAAATAGTAAAAGGAAATTGATGAGCCATTGAAAATTTGTAGAATAAGAATACAAATACAGATGGATTATAGATATGAGAAGAAGATTTGATGCGTACTAAATGAAACTAAAGACGGTTCTTATAGAAATGGAAATAAGAACAAGACAAACCATCATCTCTTCAAATCTCACTTTACAAGATATGCTGGATGCATAATTTCAAAAGCCAACGAGATTAATTACAGCTATCCCTATTTTCTTGTAAACGCTGAACCTCTGCCGTTAGCTGCTGTTGTTGACTTTGTATCTGAGCTCTTTCTCGTTCCAGCTCTTCTACTCGTGTTTTCAGGTCACGAGAATACCAGTCTACAAGTTTCTTCAGCTCCTTGTTATCTTGTTTTAAATCTTTATTTTTTCTATCTTTAGTTGCAAGCGTTTGATGCAACTCAGATATTTGATTTTTAAGATGATCAACCTCACTCGTTCTCACCAATAGCCTCTGTGACATGGTTGTAAGAGAAGCAGCATATTGAGCACTAAGGGTTCTTGATGCTGCAACAATTTCAGGATCAGATTTACTAGATAGATATATCTCTGCTCCTATCATGGTGTTTACAGCCTCAGGAGAAAATATAAGTGGTCGAGGTATAAAAGGTTCGTGGTTTAAATCTGGGACATTAGAATTTCTATCAGACATAATATCGTTCTGGATGAACAACAACTGAATCTATGAGAAATGCGAAATCTTTTTGCTGGAGTAAACCAATAGTAAAATTGGTTATATTTAAATAACAACCCGAAACCTTCAAATCTCTTCAAGATCTCGGTTGTCCACAATGTCAAGCGGATTTGATTTTCCGCCAAATCGATAATATTAAATCTCAAAGCTTTTACAGCTTTTATCATACATGACGGTTTACAATGTTATTTCCGCTGTATATAAACAAGTTCTTCCTAATAACGCCGAATGAGGGGGAGAAAATTTTAGATGAAAATATTATCATACTCTCTCTAATGCATTATTTAGTTGGAAATCGTGTTTGAATTCTTAACTTGTTATATATACTGAAATCATATTTGTTTATTACTTGAAACACTAACGCATATTATCAGGGGGAGTTTAAGTATTATTGCAGGTATCAGATTTCTATTAAGTTTGTCAACCAGATATTATTTTTCATCTTCAAATCACTCAGAGATTATTGCAATTCATGAAACAAGTCGAGAGTATATTTGGCTGAGATCAATGACTCAACAATTTTATACGAAGATAATGCTACTTGTATCATTCAAATCAAAGGAGGATATATCAAATATACGATCAAGTGATAACCTGGCAGATTTATTCACGAAGATGTCACCAACTGCGACATTCAAGAAAATTGTGCAGAATATTAAAATGTGAAGACTCAAAAAACTATTGTCATGCACTTTCCAGGGGGAGTAAAAGTCCTGAAGACTTGTGCTGATTGTACTCTTTTTCCTTCGTTAAGGTTTTATCCCATTGGGTTTTCCTTTACAAGGTTTTAATGAGGCAATCTTAAAGCACTTGTGGATACATAAAGAGACTGTACTCTTTTTCCTTCGCCATTGGTTTTTCTTCCCACTGGGTTTTTCCTTGGCAAGGTTTTAACGAGGCAGATTCTTTATGGGTGGTCATTCAAGGGGGAGTGTTATAAACGAACGTCGGCCGCCGCCCCCCTGTCCCACCACTAAATTATGTGAATGACCCCACCACAATTATTTTAAAATCTGCATAGTAACTTGCATAGTGACTTGCATAGTAACTTGCATAGTAACTTCAACGCCTATAAATATGGGCTTCAGTTGTAATGAAATTCATAAGAAAATATAGAGAAAGAAGAAAGTTTCAGAGAGTTTCTTTTACATTTCTCTTGCAATAGTAGTAGTTTTCTTTTTAGTTTTATAACACAGCTATGATTAATTATTGTTGCTTGACAATTTTTAAAACAAAAGAAAAGTTCAAATAAGTTTTATTAATGATAATGAAAACGAAATAGTCGTGTATATGGGAAGCATACAAAGAAATACATATTTACATTCTATGAGTTGTAAACAGTTAGAATAAGTCATGAACATAGTTTTCATTAAGTACAATAGTTGTAAACCACAACACTAAGATTTGCAAAATATACTTTACTCGCATAATAATCTCTGTGGCCAACAAAAATTACACCAAGTCCCATTAGACCACAAATATCTTAATAAAAAAGTACACTACATTAAAGTTTTTAAAAAGGTACCATGGATTACATGAGTCTAAACACTATTCGAGATACATTATAATTTTTTAGAAACATCAAAATTACATCAACTATTATTATAAAAAAAAAACATGACAGGATTAACACTTTCATAACCCCTTTGTACTTCTTCTCCATTTCATTAAATTTAAATTCTTCAATGCGTAGTTGCTCATGAAGGACCCTGTCGTACCTCTATTCAGCTAAGTCCAGTGTCATCTTATAGCAGTTGTTTTACTGTAAATCAATCCACCCAAAAAAGTGACATTGTTTGTTGTTCAAACAATTGTAAAATCTTCTACCTAAACTATTGGGTTGTCCAGAAATTCGTAACTTCGCTTGGCAGCCACAATAGCAAAATAGTCTCTGTAAACTACCTCTGTTTCCCCCTCTTCTAGTATAAGAACTTGATCCTGAATGGGAATTCGTACTTCTCATTTCCTGTCATCATATTGAATACACATCCATTATAACAATGCTAATAGAAAATAGTCGCCATATTAGAGAAATTAAAATGAATCAAGCCTCAACAATAATATTATGAAATCCTAGTACCTTCTTAACAACTCAGATTAAGAAAAAAAATCCCATGAAGGAACATGGCACATTTAAATATTTAGTAAGGCGACTATGTTCAAATTTTTGCTGAAAACATATTGTATATTAAATGCTTCACAAACCCAGATTTGCATATTGTAATGTGCAAAAATGATTCAAGCAGTTTTCAAGAGCTAGCTTCTTATCAAACTCACAAAGGGTAGCAACAAACTTCTCATGCTATATCTAAATCTCCATAATATTAGCAATCCAATGACTAAAGTATATGGACAGACGATCTTAAGATGTGAAAATTTCCAAACACAACAATATAAAAGTAAGAACATAAAAATCCAAAATTATTAACCTACAAATTTTTTTACTCGGTAAGATATAAGTTAAAATCGTGCATACTTTACAACACAGTTTTAACATCTATGCCAATGAGCTGGTTTTAGAATTTAGGAAATCTGGAATGAGATGAGAGGGAGGTCTTGTGTTCGAGACCCCCAAGAGGAAGTGTGTTGAACTTGTTAAGAAAAAAGGAGAAAATTTTATTCCAAGACAATTTTTCAGTTTAGCATATGCATATTCCATCTGCTGCATTATAGGTATGCTACTTTGAGTTTATAATGTATTGCACTACTCCAACCACTTGAGTGACAGCAACATGTCTAGTTTTTAAATTTACTTTCAGTTTTTTACCTCTTCTACGCCCTATTTTGGGCAAATATGTTTGAGTATATAATTTTAATCACACCAATGTCTATCAAATCCCTTGAACAGCTAACAACATAAATCTCTTTCTACATCAATATTTGTTTTAAGAGAGAATATGATAATTCATCTACCATGGAGCTTAATTTATAATCACAACGTGATCTGAAAAAGAGAAATGAAAAATGTACCTAGACTAAATATACAATATGTTCTGTTTTGTAATTACATACTTAGACTAAATATAGAACATGATCTACAAAAGAGATTTGTAATCACAGTATGTTTTGTTTTTGCTTCAACTTCATTTTCAATAACCATTTTCATAGTTTTCCAGTCAAATATACAATTTGATTAATTAACATGCAAAATAAAATGAAGTGAAGACAAGTTTGAAAATTAACATGGGCAGTTTGTGCGAGACAAGATTGAAAATTAACATGGGAAATTAATATTTAGAATAACCAATTTTTGTGAGACCTATGATTTTCTGGTTTAAGCAAAATCTACCATGTGAGACCTAGGGTTTTGGAATCTGTTACAAGCATAGATCAATTAGAGAATAAGATGAAAAAAATAGAATCAGTAAATCGTGCAAAATGCGAGATAACCTAGGGTTTCCAAACTATAAGTTACAATTAAAATAAAGAAGGAGGGGGTACCATGGGGCTTGCGACGGCTGTGGAAGGGGTTTCAAATGGCTGTGAATGGAGCTTGAGACCGCTGCTAGAAGTGCTTGACACCGATGCCAGAGAGGGGCTTAAGGCTTGCGAGACGAACGAATGGGGGAGAAATGACGAAATGGCTTGAAGCAAGTCTCGAGGGGCTCGGGAACAGGGATGACTGAAGGAACAAGTGATGGCTTTCTCGTTGAGGGGCTTAGGAACATGGGGCTTGCGAACATGGATGGCTTTCAAATGAGGGAAACGAAAATGATGAGATCAGATGAGGGAAACACATATTGATCTCTTGAGCTCAACACGTGTCAACCCATAATTGGTGGGCTGCTTTTCTAACACACAACAGACCGACCGACCTCAGCATCTCCCACGATTAAAATATCAAAATTGACTACTAATGAAGAGTTTTGCCATAGAACAAATGGGATAGACAAGCGGGAGACAGTCGGTGGAATAAAAAAACAAAAAAATGATCGAATAAATCTCTCGCTTTCTCTTTCTTCTACCGTTTCTTCTTGAGTAATGTTGGGGAGTAGCCACACTCAGGGCACTCCCCCTCACATGAATAGTGCTATGAACAATAATGACACTGTTCATGTGAGGAGGAGTGCAATGAGTGTGGCTTCTCCCCCTCATTTTTCTTTCTTCTTTCCTTGGCTTTCACTTCTTCTTTTTTAATACTTCATATTTTTATCAATAATGCTAGGGATCTCCGGGAGGGGATCCCCGCCGCGCCCTCGTGGCTGATCTGCCATGTCAGCCGTATAATTTTATTATTTAAAAAAAAAAAAAAAAAAAAGAAGAAGAAGAGGGAAATTAGAATAAGGAGGGAACGCATGAAACCCATTTTCCTTTCCCTTTCCGCCGAATCATTCTGGTCTTCCTGTTTTGTCGCCTGATCATTGCGAGTGGTCGCCGTCTCCGGTCAGAGGGAACAGGTAAGCATGTTGATCTTAAACTTATTTTGTTGGCCTTTTGCTTTTGTTGGCCTTTCGTAATGTTCTACTACGACTGTTCACAATCTCTCTCTATGGAGACACAATAATCGTTGATCCGCTTGGTTTTTCTAAACTCTTAAAAAGAAAAGCATTGTTTTGGAAGGAATCAATACATTTTTCAACTACTTTTACAAAGTAGATGCAGACATTTGAAATCCCAATATTTTAGCAGGCAAGTGAAGGTAGCTATGGAGTCCATGTAAATTAGGATAAAATATTCCTTTGGGTTTCGTGGGTCGATTTCGGCGAGGAAGGTGGAGTTTCGTGGGTCGATGGTGAAAGGGGGCGAAGGGGCTTCAGGGATTGAGAGGAAATGATCGCACATTGAAACGAATACGAGAAGAAGAAGATCGAACAAAACGTTGTTGTTTTTTTAAACACGCCATGTAGGACGCGGGGATACGCCGGGGTTATTACCCGGGGATCTAAAGTATTTTCCTGTTTTATACTTCAGAGAACTTGCAATATGCAAGCCGTCCTGACACTTTCTCTTTCTCAACTCCATCCATTTTTCACATTGGATATTTTTATGTTGATATTTATCTAGTGTGACTTCTCATTTTCTGGAAGTTATCCTTTCCTGGAAGTTTTTGACTTCCACCGTATTGCACAAAAGTTTAAACAGACAGCAAAACACGCGACCCCTTAAATCAGAAATAAATCAAATAACGCTGATTAACACATTTTTTTTTAGCAAAGATTATTGTTCTTTTTGCTTTTTTTGCCTGAGAAAATGAAACAAAAAAGAAGAAGGAAAATTGAAAGTTAAAGATCAATGACTGCATTTACAGTTTCTAAAAATCAAAGAAATCCACTCCATGGAAACAAAATCCGCATAAAACATTTTGAGAAGAACTCAATAAAATGATAAAAAAAAAAAAACTTCTTCCATCTAACGAAGAAACTCATTTCTTCCTTAAAAAATAGATTTAGAACTTCTACAAAAATCTTCTATGTTTGTGAGGAAGTTTGGGAGAAAATGCTCTGGGTTAAGGCTTTGAACATAAAAAGAAAAATAGTAAGAAGATGAGAAGAAGAAGAGGCAAACCCTTTCTTGCGAAGATGAAAGATTGAGAAGCGAAGATGAAACGATGAAGGCAGGGAGAACGAAAACTCTGTTTATTAAATACATCATTTTTTGATTAAGAGAGTGAATGAAATGGTACGATTTTTTGTATTTTGCAACATCAGTCGTGTTTGTCCCGCTTGCACCACCTGGCGTTTGTCTATGTCATTTTACACTAAAGAATGGTTGAGGACTAAGGCCGGACTCATGGTTTGGGAATATTTCTTTTTCTCCCTTCCCTAGTCAAGAAGTTGTTAGGTATTGAGTGGGTTGACACTCGCCAAAAAGTCAAATGCAGATTAGCAGACAAAATTAGCGGCTTTGGGAACGACCCCTTGTTTTCCCAATCGTCAGGCAGTTGGCACCTTTGTGATTTAGAGTTTTTATACGGAAATTGCTGATTGTAAATATCTTTTCGCTGCTATAAATACACTAACCCTTAAAGCTAATAAACCAAAGCATTGAAAGCATTATCTTTCCTCAATCCTCTGAATTTATCTTGAGCTTCAAAAACTACTTTTCATGGCTTCTCTTTTGCTTCTATTGTCCCAACTTGTTCGTCCTCAGACCACAACTCAATCTTTATTTACAAGAATTCCTTTCTCTTCCATCTCTTCATCTTCTTTTTCGGCCTTCTATGTTGCTGCTACCACTGTATTGACGTCCAAACAGCCACTGAGACATGAGGCAATTAAGGATAGGGATGTTTATTCGAGTTCTGGATTTGAGAATCTAGAATTCGGATTTAAAATTTTCTTAAACTTAAAAAAAAAATCAAAAGTATTAAGAAATAAATAAAATTCAAATCGGGCCGGGTGACCTGGAACAACCCGGCCTAACCAAGGATAACAAAGACTCTGAAGAGATGGAAATGGTGAACTGCAGGAGTGTAGGGTCTCTGTCGAATCAGTTTGGCCTTGATCTTCACTTCCCATTTCTACCAAAAATTATCTTATAATAATCTCCCTCTCTTTTTCTCTCTTGTTCTACTTTTTGTTTTCATTTACTTGTTGTTTAAGTAGATTCTTGTCTGAAAGACATATTTCTATAACTCTTAAATTTAAATAGAACTAACTGTTTATAATGGATTGATTATTTATGCCTCAATTATTAGCCAGCTTCAGTCAATCCGAAGCTAAAATTAATGAAACATGGGTAAATGTATGTATACACACCAGAATGGTTTGGGAGTGCAGGGTGGGAATAAATTTTGAGTAAGACAAAGAAGTCGGAAAGGCGAACGACAAAGAAAATAGCTTTTCTTTGCTTTATCCCACGATCTGCAAATCTAATATAAATATAATATAAAATAATGCGGTTAAGATCGAATCTAATTTAATTATGATAAATTTGACATAAACCCACCCATATAAAGCCAATTAAAACCCATTCATTTTCCGATATGCTTGAATAGTCTATAATTTGATCCAACTAACTCATTCATTTGATATACTATTATGTTAATAAGGGCTAGTTTAGGTAGTGGAATATTATCATTATTATTTTTTATTATTATTCACAAAAATCTAAAAAAATCACTTCACCACTCAAATCCAATATTTATTTTCTAAAAAAATCTCATCTCATTTCAAATTTATTATTACACTTTTTCAAACTTTTATATAAAATAAAATAAACAATTCAATTTTTTAAAATTCTAAAATAAAATTAATATTAAAAAAATATTTTATAATAATATATATTTTTTAATTTTTATCTTAACTCATCTCTTTATAAAAAAATAAACCAATATTTCAAATTTTGTTTATTTTGTACGTACAACCTTCAAAAAAATTTAATTGGCCCATGGATAATTTTAACGACTGGTTCACCTTCATGGAAAACCCCCAACATCTATAATGAAGTGCTACTACGGACAGTCAGGATTGTGACCCCCCGCGGCACCTTTTAAATGCTTTATGTTTTTTCTTTGCACGTCTTCTCTCTAAGAAAAATGCTAAAGACAACCAGGGTTGCGTCCCCGCCGCGACACCGGATGATGTGGGTTATTAATATATCGGCACGTGGCTTAAAAAAACAAAAACTGGAAATGGAGCTGCACCAGAGTAAGAAGTCTTGAACCATCCGATCATACCCTCACTTCCTTGTTTTCTTTTCCAAAAAAACAAAAACTGGAAATGAAGCTGCACCATGAGGGATCCCCGCCGTGCCCTCGTAGCTGACTTAGCTTATTTAAAAAAGAAAAAAAAAAAGAAAAGAGGGGGAAATCAGATATTGAAACAGGATCGAGGGAGGGAACGTTCAGCCATTCCATTCGAAGCTCACGGGAAAACAGAGCCATCTTCACCCAGCTCATCCCAGCCTCTCCATGTTTGGTCGCCATGCGTGGTCTTAGTGATGAGATCCTCGGTCAAGACACCATACACCTAAGGGTTCCTCTTTGCTTCGGGTTGCTCCTCAATGACCGAGAAAGACTCCTAGCTTGGTGATGATCACTTGGATGGTGATATGGGTGAAGTGAGGTTAAGATATATGGAACAATGGGTTAAGTGTTTAGGTTATGAAGGGTTCGGCTATGGGTGAATTTGTGTGTCACGGCAATGGGCTAAAGTGGCTTGCATGAAAATGACTTGCTTTGGGGATTGGATGGCCAAATGTGGGGCTAGGGTAAATGAGTGTTTCGGCCAAGGTTTGGTTTAGGAAAGTGGATTAGGGTTTGAAAATTAAATGGAAGATATTTGGTAGATGAAATCAGAAAATCTGATGAGAGTATATGTGGCCGGTTTTGGTTAGTGAAGAGATTTGATTTGGTTTGACTTGGCTATTGAGGAATGTGATTAAATCAATTAAGGAATTATTGATTAATTAAATAAGGAGATGATGATTTGAATTGATGAGGTGGAAGAGGTGAATTTCGAGCTAGGCAGGTTGCCTTAGCCGAATGGGTTCTAATTTGGAAAGTGGGGTGATTGGTTTAGCAAGTTTGGAGGGGTTTGAGGTGGCTGCCTTGGGGGGCACTTGCAAACTACGTTTAGGGTTGTTTAAGGAAGGTTTATGTCTGATTTGGTGAAAGAAATAAGGCAATTTCATGATAGGCAAGTTGCCTTACACGAAATGGTGCAAATCTGGAAACTATAAAAATTATTTTGGAAAGTCTTGTGTGTTTGGAAGGAAATGTTGGGGCTGCTTTGTGGGGACTGACCAGGCCTCAACTAGGGGTGTTTTAGGATGATTTAGGTCTGATTTAATGAGGGAAATATGGTAAGTAGGGTTAGGTTTTAGTGGCTGGTTGGTGGGAAAGCAAGAGGGGCGAAATTAGGCAACACACCAACTAGGTTTGGTGTAGTGTTGCCGTGGCTTGTGTGGGCTATATGGGGGCTGATTGATTTCGTGTTTGGGGCAAAGGAATCTTCAAGAAAATATCATGAACATCCAAGAAAATGGATGAACACTTAAGGGAGAAGGATAACACGCCAACCACTCCAAGCTCCAAGTAGTTCGGCCAACACAACTCACACAACACTCTACTATTTCTTCACTTGTTTTCAAGAACACTTTCTCACTCAACTCTCTAGGGAATTTCGAAATTCACAATGCTTGTGAATTAAGAAATTCTCTTGAACACTCACACATTCTTTTTTAACTCCACAAGTGGTGTGGATTTGGCCTCACCAAGAGCACTCACTCAAGAACACAAACACACAAACTCAAGAACAATAAGAACACTTCAAAATCGAAAATACGAATAATGAATAAACCTCAAAATATTATTAATACTCAAATGAAAAATAAGATAGATGTGGAATAAACCGATTCACGAATTGCATGATTTGACTCTCTTCAAAAGAGATTCACGAATTGCACCCTTAAGAAGTCAAAGTGCTCAAAGTACCAAATGAAATCCTAACCACTATGAAGTGGCCGGCCTAACCCTTTTCAGAGCAAAGTTCTAATTTTTTCAATTGTCCAAAAATTGTTTAGAAATTGTTAAATGAAAGCCTAATAGTCCTATTTATAGAGTTAACAAGTTGGAAAACCCCAATAGGTCCCTTATTAAAATAAGTAAATGACTAACACGTCCTAATGTAATTTAAATAAATAAATAAATAAAATAAATAAAATGATAAGTAAGCATGATAGGCGCCCGAGTGGTGTTGTGGTCGTGGGTTGCATGTGCCCATGATGGGCTATGGTGCTGCAATGTCCACGGGTGGATATGTTTGCATGGTGCGGTGGTATGCGGGCATGACTCTGTGCAGGGCCAACGGATAGTAGTCATGGCAGTGTGCCATGCATGGTCTTGGTGGTAGACACAGGGTCAAGCCACGTTGCTCGGGCGTGGCCCAGTCAAGGTGCTCGGGCAGTGGTCTTGTATGGCCCGAGCTGGGTGCCAAGGTGATGTGCATGCATGGCCCAAGCTGACGGCCTGGGCATCGGCTGTATGGCGCGGGCTGGTGCCGCGTGCTGGATGGTATAAATGGTGTGCATGCCACTGGCCTGCTCTACAAAGCATGGGCTGGAGCCATGCGCTGGATGCATGTCACTGGCCTACTTTGCAAGGCACGGGCTGGTGCCGCACATTGGATGGCGTGCTTGTGAAAACATGCCACTAGCCTCGTTATAGTGTGATGGGGCGCATGCACACATGCAAGAGTGCGTACCGGTGGATGCGTTGTGGGGTGCGCAAGGGTGCGTGCATGGCAGTGTGCATGCTGTGCGCATGGCATGCACACTGCCAATAGCTTCGCTGGGCGCCTACTGCGTGTCAAGTCCTATGCCAAGACATGCGTGCAGGCTAGCCAAGGGATTGTCCTGGCCCTGAGGTGGCTGAGTCAAGGCATGATCCTGGGCAATCCTCCTAGGGGTTCTGACATTCCCCTTCCTTTCAACCACATCCTTGCCCCCAAGGATCAATTGTGGAACCCTCGACTTTGTGTCTTCAACATCAATCCACTGAGTCATCTCTAGTAGTGAGCTCCCCTCACGCCTACTCAGTGCATCTGCCACCTTATTCTCCTTACCTGGTTGATAAATGATCTCATACTCAAAATCAAGAAGTTTTACTAAAAACTTCTGCTGCTCAGGTGTTACTATCTTCTACTTCATCAGGTGTCTCAAGATCTGCTGATCTGTTATAATGGTGAACTTACGGTCCAGAAAGTAAGGTCGTCATATCTTCACTGCATGCACTATATAGCTAGAATTTCCCTGGCATAGGTACTCAAAGTCTTTTTCATAGGCCCTAAATCTTTGGAGATAAAAGCTAAGTGTCTCCTATCCTGAACCAATACCGCCCCTATGCCATCACTACTGGCATCTGTATACACCTCAAAGGGCTTCCCAAAGTTTGGTAAGGCTAGCACTGGTATTTGAGTCATTACCTTCTTCAAGTTCTCAAATGCTACTCTGGCATCTGGGGTCCACTCAAAGTTATCTTTCTTTAGGAGGGAAGTAAGTGGCTTGGCAATGAGCCCATAATTCTTCACAAATCTTCTATAGTAGCCTGTGATTCCCACGAATCCTCTCAAAGCCGACACATCCTTGGGTAGTGGCCAATCAACCATGGCCTCTATTTTTCTCTGATCAACCTTTACTCCTTTCCCTAAAATAAAGTGACTCAAATACTCCAATTCCATCTCCATGAACGTAGTACACTTAGATGGTTTGATGAAAAAGTGGTGTTCCTCTAGAATTTTCAATACAACTCTCAAGTAATCTTTATGCGCTTCTATGGATTTGGAGTAGACCAAAATCTCATCGAAAAATACCAACACACACTTCCTCAACAATGGTCTGAGCAGTGTGTTCATAGTTGCCTGAAATGTAGAAGGCGCATTACATAGTCCGAATGGCATCACTAAGTACTCATAATGTCCTGAATGCGTCCTGAAAGCTGTCTTATGAACATCTTCTTCCTTCATCCTGATCTGGTGATATTCTGCTCTCAAGTCAAGTTTAGAAAAGACACAAGCCCCGTGTAACTCATCTAGCATCTCATCTATAGTGGGTATAGAAAATCTGTCTTTAACTGTGGCTTCATTCAAAACCCGGTAATCTGTGCAAAATCTCCATGTACCATATTTCTTTTTCACCAATAGGACAAGTGAAGAGAAATGGCTAGTACTAGGTCGAATCAAACCTCCATTTATCATCTTTTCAACTTGCCTTTCAATCTCTTCCTTCTGAAAGTGTGCATACCGGTATGGTGGGGCATTGACTGGCTTGTTTTCATCCACTAATACAATTTGGTGATCAAAGGGTCTAGTGGATGGCAATGTAGTAGGTACCTCCAAGACTCTCTTGTGATCCCTTAAAACCTCTTGGACTTCCTCGGACAACAATGAGATTTCCTTTTGATGACTTCCATCATCCTCATTCTCTATGTCATAAACAGACCCATTAAGGCCAATACAATGGCAAAGCAATCAGCTTCTCCTTTGCGCAACTTCTCAAACACTAAGGCTTCACACGGCTTCACTATTTTATGAGTCACGGCCTTCTATGTATGTTTCTTGGTCCCAATCTTGAACTCTATTGTCATCTTCTCATAATGATTCAAGACTCTTCCAATGTTTTTGAGCCAAGCATTGCCCAAGACAAATTCTAGACCCACCAAAGATAACACATGTAAGTCGGCCTTGATCCTTACCCCTTGTACATTCATCTTCACTACTTGAACCATGGCTTCACACACTAGTTTATCTCCATTAGCCACTTTCACTTCAAAGGAATTAATATGGCTCGGCTTTAGTCCAAACTTGTGCACAATGTTGGTGTTAATGAAATAATAAATGGATCCACTATCCACCAACATAGAAATCTCATGTTTCCCCACCCATGCCATTAACTTCATAGATGTAGGTGTTTGCTCACCGGTTATGGCATTGATGGAGATCTCGGCCTCTTCACTTTTTCCTCATGGCTTGAAGCTTCCTCATGCTCATCATCTTCAAGCAACACAAATATCTTGGCCGAAGCACACTTGTGTTCCCTAGACCATGTTTCTCCACATTTAAAGCATAACCCCTTCTTGATTCCCTCTTGCCCTTCCTCTCTAGATAACTTCTTCACTTCATTTGGTTTAGGCTTGGAAGTGCTCTCATTTATTCCTTTACCCTTCCAAGAAAGTTTGGTTTGCAAAGTAGCGTTGGTTTTGCTCCCAATTTTTTTAGTTGGGCACTTCTCCAAAGAGTAGCTCTCCTCTAGTATCTTGGCCACTCTCATGGCCTCTTGAATGCGTGTGGGTTGTTTCAACTTGACCTCCTTGGTTAATCAAGGTGAGACCATCAACAAAGGTCCCAACAAGAGCTTCCTCGGACCAACCTTGAACCATGGTTTGGAGTTGTCTAAAGTCTTCCACATAGCTCTTCACTTTGCCAACTTGCTTGAATTTATCAAGTTGGCCATGGTGGTTAATAGTTGGTGAATGACCAAATTGAAGGAGGAACTCCTTCTCAAAGGCCGTCCATCCAAGTCTTCTTCTAACCTTGGCATATTGGTCCTAAAGCTATCTCTACCACTTGCTCGTCTTGCCTTCCAAGTAGTAGCAAACGGTAGACACTCGCTCATCTCTAGGCACATCATATGTGTGGAAGTAGTGGTCTACTTTGTCCAACTACTCATAAGGGTCACCTTCACTAAATCTTGGAAATTCTACTTTAGGCCTTCAGGGTCCCCGGTCATGAGCCCAGTTTCCTCCTCCTTCATTAACATGATCATCATTGTTTCTTCTCTCGTTGTGGCCTCGTCTTTCATGTTGATTGTGCCATAGGGATGCTCGGTCATCTTGCCCATGGAATCCTTGATTCGTCACATTTCCGACTTCATGAGGTGGCTCTTATCTTGGTGGCTCAATCCTCATACCTTGAGGTTCTTTCAAGTTATTTGGACTTCTAGAGCAGTTGCCATAATTTCTTTACCATCTTTTCACCATAGTGGTGCCATTCTCCACATGACCTCCTCTTCGATACATGCGTCTTGGTGGATCAAGCATGCTCTCATACACGCTAGGGTCGGTGTCCTCCACATAGTACTCCTCATCTCTAGGAGAATTTAGTCTTGGTGGTGGTGGTGGTTGTTGTGGTCGAGCATTGTGTTGCCGGCCATCCTCTTCTTAAGCCTCTCAAGGCTTGCACTTGTGGCATGCCTCGTAGTCTCTAAGTCTCTTCTATTTTCTTCACTTTGACGAATGGTATTATTGATAGCCATTGTCAACTTAGCCATGTTGGTGTTAGTCTCATCAAGAACATGACCAACTCTCTCGGAATGCACTTCCAAGGCATTAAGACATTCCCAGTTGGAACCGTCATGAACCTCAGCACTTGGTTCTGCTCAGCTCATCTTGCACACTGAGCTTGGACACGGTATATCAACTACTTGTACAAACTTGGACTCGGTTTATCACGGTTTGGTGAAACTTTGGGCGGCAACAATGGGCTTATGGGTTCGGCTTTCAAGTTCAACCTTGATTTGTCCATCTTCTAAGATGGATAACTCCTCTTGCACACACAAGAGTCCAACCTCGGGTCCTCCATAACAATGGTGCCGACCCCTATAATCCTATCTACTCTGAACTCCCCAAACCTCTAAATTTCTTTCACAATCAATTAACAAGTTCCAACAATAATTGTGCAAGAAAGTAAACAACGTTGAGGACCTCCGTGGTCCTCCCAACAAATTCACAAAGGTTTTGGATTAACGCGTTGTTTACCTCGTGGAGAAGTGAAAACTTATCAAGAAAACACCAAGCAAGAATGTCTTGGATGAGACTCTCAATGAGATGATGAAGCCTCTTGATGTAGGCTCTCGCTAAAAGCACCAATTTAGGTTGATGGGGTCCTCGGCCAAGACACCATACACCTAAGGGTTCCTCCTTACTTCGGGTTGCTCCTCAATAACCGAGAAAGACTCCTAGATTGGTGATGATCACTTAGATGATGATATGGGTGAAGTGTGGTTAAGATATATGGAGTAAAGGGTTAAGTGTTTAGGTGATGAAGAATTCGGCTATGGGTGAATTTGGGTGTCATGGCAATGGATTAAAGTGGCTTGTACGAAAATGACTTGCTTTGGGGATTGGATGGCCGAATGTGGGGCTAAGGTAAATGTGTGTTTCGGCCAAGGTTTGGTTTAGGAAAGTGGATTAGGGTTTGAGAATTAAATGGAAGATATTTGGTGGATGAAATCAGAAAATCTGATGAGAGTATATTTGGCCGGTTTTGGTTAGTGAAGGGATTTGATTTGGATTGACTTGGCTATTGGGTAATTTGATTAAATCAATTAAGGAATTATTGATTAATTAAATAAGGAGAGAATGATCTGAATTGATGAGGTGGAAGAGGTGAATTTCAAGCTAGGCAAGTTACCTTACCTGAATGAGTTCTAATTTGGAAAGTGGGGTGATTGGTTTGGCACATTTGCAGGGGTTTGAGGTGGCTGCCTCGGGGGGCACTTGTAGACTACGTCTAGGGTTATTCAAGGAAGGTTTGGGTTTGATTTGGTGAAAGAAATAAGACAATTTCGTGGTAGGCAAGTTGTCTTACACGAAATGGTGAAAATCTGAAAACTAGGAAAATTGTTTTGGAAAGTCTTGTGTATTTGGAAGGAAATGTTGGGGCTGCTTTGTGGGGACTAACCAGGCCTCAACCAGGGGTGTTTTAGGATGATTTGGTTCTGATTTAATGAGGAAAATATGGTAAGTAGGGTTAGGATTTAGTGGCTGGTTGGTGGGAAAGCAAGAGGGGTGAAATTAGGCAACACACCAACTAGGTTTGTGTAGTGTTGCCATGGCTTGTGTGGGCTGTATGGGGGCTGCTTGATTTCGTGTTTGGGGAAAAGGAATCTTCAAGAAAATATCATGAACATCCAAGAAAATGGATGAACACTCAAGGGAGAAGGAGAACACGCAAACCACTCCAAGCTCCAAGTGGTTCGACTAACACAACTCACACAACACTCCACTTTTTCTTCACTTATTTTCAAGAACACTTTCTCACTTAACTCTCTAGGGAATTTAGAAATTCACAATGCTTGTGAATTAAGAAATCCTCTTGAACACTCACACACTCTTTGTCAAATCTACAAGTGGTGTGGATTTAGCCTCACCAAGAGCACTCACTCAAGAATACAAACACACAAACTCAAGAACAGCAAGAACACTTCAAAACTGAAAATACCAATAATGAATAAACCTCAAAATATTATTAATACTCAAATGAAAAACAAGATAGATGTGGAACAAACCGATTCACGAATTGCACGGTTTGATCCCTTTTAAAAGGGATTCACGAATTGCACCCTTAAAAAGCCTAAGTGCTCAAAGCACCGAATGAAATCCTAACCACTATGAAGTGGCTGGTCTAACCCTTTTTAGAGCAAAATTCTAATTTTCTCAATTGTCCAAAGATTGTCTAAAAATTGTTAAATGAAAATCTAATGATCCTATTTATAGAGCTAACAAGTTGGAAAACCCCTATAGGTCCCTTATTAAAATAAGCAAATGACTAATATGTCCTTATGCAATTTAAATAAATAAAATAATAAGCAAGCATGATAAGTGCCCCAAGTGGTGTTGTGGCCGTGGGTTGCATGTGCCCATGATGGGTTATGGTGCTGTAATGTCTATGAGTGGGCATGTTTGCATAGTGCGGTGGTAAGCGGGCATGGCTCTGTGTAGAGCCAATGGATGGTGGTTATGGCAGTGTGTTATGCATGGTCTTGATGGTAGGCACAGGGTCAAGCCACGTCGCTCGAGGGTGGCCCAGTCAAGATGCTCGGGCGGTGGTTCTGCTTGGCTAGGGCTGGGTGCCGTGGTGATTTGCATGCATGGCCCAAGCTGATGGTTTGGGCACCGGCTGCATGGCGCGGGCTGGTGCCACACGCTGGATGGCATGCATGGTGTGCATGCTACTGGCCTACTTTGAAATGCATGAGTTGGAGCCATGCGTTGGATGGCATGCATGGTGTGAATGCACTGGCCTGCTTTGCAAGATGAGGGTTGGTGCCGTGCCCTGTATGTCGTGCCTGTGAAATCACGCCACTAGCCTCGCTACGGTGTGATGGGGTGTGTAGGGGTGTGCGGGTGTTGGGGCGCATGAGCACACGCAAGAGTGCGCGTAGGTGGATGCGTTGTGGGGCGCGCAAGGGTGCGCACATGGCATGTGTACGGCCAGTAGCCTCGCTGGCCGCCTACTACGTGTTAAGGCCTATGCCAAGGCATGCATGCAGGCTAGCCAAGGGACTATCCTAGCTCTCAGGTGGCTGAGTCAAGGGATGATCCTGAACAATTCTCCTAGAGGTTCTGACACTTAAGTCTCCAGTTGTTGTCGCCATCCCTATATTGATCTCGCTGGTTGGTTTTGCTTCCATGTTTGTGTTTTTGCTTTTATCTGTTGGTTTTGACTTCCATTTTTTTGTTTTTGCTTCCAGGTTTCGGATCTTGCTTCGTTATTTGCCTCCCAACATTTTGCATTAGTGCTTACTTTTTTTTTTCATAATGCTGAAACCCAGCAGTAAGGAAATGCCTGATTTTTGGCAGGCTCAAAGACCAGAGAGAGCTTCTTCGCTGGTGGTATGAACTATAGTAGTGAAAATATGCTTTTGAAATTTGCCGTGTTTTTTTTATTTTGTTTTTATTTTATTTTATACAAATGAATGATGTAGGTTCTGTTGCCATGGACCTCTCTGCCCTAGAAGGTTTATACAAATGAATGATGTAGGTTTTGTTGCCATGATGTAGGTTCTTTTGAAATTTTTTTTGATCATAAAAATAGGCAATAGTCCAAGTATACACGGAATGATATTGAGGAGTTGGTTTACTGTTACACTGCTCTCAACTCAACTGAGATTCACGACATTATTGGAGATGCATTTCTCATTCTGTTGTTGTTTTGCCAAAATGTGCTAATTAGAGGAAACAAATGCAAACAACTTGTTTCATCTCGAGCTTGAATATGAAAATGATATATTTTTCCTCTTGTTATTAATGTGAGAATTTTCCTTTACCTTTATGCTGTTTGTTCTTTCCTTAGTCATGCATGTTCTAATTCCCCCTAGTCATGCATGTTCTAATTCCCCCCTTTACTGAACAATTATTACAGATCAAGGAAATTAGCGATGAGATAATTTTCTATTTCCTAATATCCCCTCCACTAGGGGATTTGCTTGCACTGCACTTCTTATCTCCTTACTTTTGCCCCACAAGAAGGAACACAACCCAAAAATAATAAGAATCATGCCTAGAATGCTGCAATAATAATTCAAAACAAAGTGAGGTTTTGCTGTATAAAATTAATTAATAAACATAGGGTGAGGAAATTTGATCAAATGTCACACATGATGATGATTGCTGATCATCTATATCAAAAGAAAATACTCATATACATTCCGAGTTTGATCTCTTCGCTAAGTATGATCACTTCTGTTAAAGCCACAAAAATGAGTGAAAGCAGGTTGAGCATTGCAGGATAAGTGGGGCCTCTCAATGAAAATACCCATGTAATTATGCAGTTGATCTGTGTAGATGCTAGACAAAAAGGCTGCTGGAATTTCCGATGTTATATTTGTCTTTCCAAACTGATCTTTTATTGTTTTGCTAAATTCTAGGTTCTAAATTGAAGGTTTGGTCTTGTCTGTTTATTATTATTAGTATTGGTTGTGGGAGGTAGTGCATTTTTAGACCAATTTATAGGGAACAATGCACATGCATCCCCTCATGGTTAAGTTGAAGGCTCCAGATTTGATTGTTTTTTAGATTTGAACAATGCACAATGCACATGAATATGAGTATTTATATTTTTAAAATGAAAGAATGATTTAATGTGTTGTTTATTATTTATTAAATAGTGAGATGGAGGAGATACCCAAGTCGTGGATAAGGGAGATACATCCATCATGGACAGTTGTAGGAATTTATTTGGCCCTTTAGAAATGGATCTTTCTAATGTTGGACGCATTTAGGTACAATGGGTAATATCCAAGAGTGTAGTGTAGTTTTTTTTTTCCATTCAGTTAATTTTTTTTTAACATCTTCCACTTATGTTTGATTTTCAGCAGAATATTATAGGAAGCATGGCTTTAGACATTGCTGAAACCCAGTCTAGAGAAATAGCGATGCATAGTTAAGAAAGTATAAGTGGATTCTATCTTTTTTTTTTCCAAGTTTAATACTAATATCTTTTAGGAGATTAATATTTTATGGATGGATTTATTATTTACAGATGCAATTTGGGTTAGATAGATCACAACCACTGTACTTTGAATTAGATGGATCACAACCGATACACTTTAAATTAGATGGATCACAACCGAAAGAATGATGACTCTCGTTTGATAGATAGGTTCCTAGTGATATTTTTTTGTATGACGAATGCATTCCAACCCATTTTTGTGTATTGAATGTATTTGAGGCAAATTTGTTGTGGATTAGGTATTTTGGACATGTATTGAACTAAGTTATCTGAGGCAATTTTGTTGTCTCTTTTTTTGGCATACATGTTGGGCAGGTTTGAGACAAAGTTGTCTCTATTTTTTGTAAGTAATAGTTGTGCAATACAAGTTGTGCATAATATTGAGGTCATTTTGGACATTTTGTTGTGTTTTGTTGATTTTTAAAAGATGATTTGAGTTTTTGGATTTATATTATGCTTTTGGATTGTGCTTTTTGGTTATTGATTATGAAACCGTGACAGGATTGAACATTTGTTATCACTTCATGGAAATTCATGTACATCTCTACTCTTTAGAAATTGTTATCAAATTCAATATTCGTTTTTTAAAGGGCTCGAAAAATTTAAGAGAGAGATGGGAATTGAGATACAGGATAATTAAATTCTTTAATTGTGCTTTTTGACAATCATCTAATAATCTTTTTCCTGATCTAAATAGATTTAAACATTACGGAATGAACGAAAGTTTGAAGATTACACCTTTATATCTCCTTTAATTCGATTGGGACATCTGATTCTAGAATTCACATCTTTACAAACTATCACTCCATGCACCTGCACTACCATATATATAGTTAGCCTTAATCGTATATATATAGTTTACAACTTAAAAAGCATATAAATATATGCACACACATTTGATATTTGCATTGGTTCCCTTTACTGAAAAAGCTTCTTCCACTTGTATTTTAATACGAAAAGTGATATAAATATATGCACACACATTTGATATTTGCACCCGTTCCCTTTACTGAGAAAGCTTCCATATTTCACTACAAGAATAGGCACCAACACAACATTGTTTATAGCCATGCAAAATAACATTGCATTTTCTACAAAACAGCTCCAAAATGCTCGATGGCTAATACAAATGTACAAGTCCAATACATCAACACATAACTAAACACCTTATTTTAGCTTCTTGTGAGTTAAGCACCAACTGGTTTTAGCATCTTCTCTACCTCTTGATCTTTCTTTAAGAGTTCATTCATTCTTTCACTGAGTTAGCTATCCACCCATTTGAAAAACTTGCAAATGGCAATCCCTAATAATTTATTTCATAAGAACTATTAGAAACTTAATATATCATTATATATGAAAAATGTTTTAAACAACAAATAAAAACAAATAAGTTTTTCAAGTGGCCCTTTGACCACTACTACACCTGATAGTTTTCAAAGCAATTTATGTTTTTTTTTTTAAAAAAAAATTTAATTAACCATTTAAGTCAAGAAAATGTGTCTGTCTACAATTGACGCCATTTAGGTGTACATTCCCAAGCTACCACAATGTAGTTACAGAAACTAACTTATAATGCAGCAAAGGATAATAAAGCTCAGTGCTAAATGATGTTAAAAACAAAAGGCCTAGAATATATGAACAATAAACTCAAAAGCTCAGATTCTAGCCAATTGTAACTCAAAAGATAATATGAGATGAATTTATCTTTTACTCAAAAACTCAAATTGGGCGAAAACTCAAAAAGTTCCAAAGCAACTCTAAAAATGACTTCAGCTTTTGAGTTTAACAATTGTAACTCAAAAGCAACTTTCTTTGTGAATGAAATAGGTAAAATCTCAATTCTATACAAATTGTAACTCAAAAGCTCCCAATTCCTCAAAAGCATAATTTGTATTGCCTAAAGTTAACTCTATGAACATACCTTGATTGTTGAGGTTATCAAAAAAATGACTTCAGCTAGTAGAGAGAAACCAGGATCAAAATAAGCCAACAGATCTTAACCAACGAAAACAACAAAAATAAATTTGTCTCAACACTTACAAAATCACAAAAATATTCATCGCTTTCATCTTCTTCCCAGAAACAACGAAGAGATTCCCAGAAATAGGGTTGGGCTTGGTTCCTGGGGTTAGGGGTAGGGTTAGGGAGGAAGAGAAAAAGCAGAATTCGTGGGGAACTCGAGGGATTGCAGCGGTTCATTGGAGGGAGAGGGGGGATGACGAGTGAACTTCGTGGAGAAGATAGAGACGGGAGCTTCGTTTTCTCAAGAATGTCAAGGGATTGGATTTAGAGAAGATAGAGCTTTGTTTTCGCAGGAATTAGGGATTGGGAGATGAAGAGAAATGAAATTGAAGCAGATGGGGAGTGGGGAAAGACTCGAACGATATCATTCTAGTAAATGGTCCACGTAGGAGTAAGTTTATACGCGGACCCTTTATATTCAACACCACACATTGTTGATGTGGGTGCTTCTTTTTTTAGTAGAACTTGCTTTTTGCTATGAATTATTAGGGGCGGTCTCCGCCTCCTTAATTATTTAATGACCCCACCACCATTATTTTAAGTCTTGCACAGTACCTTGCATAGTAATTTCAATGCTTATAAATATGAGTTTCAGTTGTTATGAAATTCATAAGAAAATATAGAGAATGAATAAAGTTTCAGAGAGTTTCTTTTATACTGTAATAGTAGTAGTTTTCTTTTTAGTTTTATAACACGTTATCAGCACGACGTTCTATCGATACTGAAGCTAGTGGTCTTCTATTTCAAGTAAGTTTTTCAATATATTATTTGCAGTCATCGAGATAAATATTAAAGGTAATATTACTGAATATTACTTGATAAAATTCTACTTTTATTCTTATGATAATGTGAATATATTTCTTAAATTTACAGATTTATTTTTGTGATATAATGTCAAATATTGAAATTTATTACTATTGACATTTTTGGAAAAAGTTATATATCCAGGATCCTTGATGAGATCCATTTGGATATGATGATGAATTTGGGAGATACAATCATAGAAGAAAATCATGTGTCCCTGAAGGACCGTGCTGTGTATCTCATGATGAAAAATCATCTTACTGTGTGAAATGAATTAAGAGAGAGATATGAACACCAGAAGATGTAATCCTCTCAAAAGATCATTATGATTTATTGCATCTGAAGTTGCAAGATTTTAAAAGTGGTATTGAATATTCTGCACTCTTTAAAATCAGCTCAATATTAAAATTATGCAGTGAAAAGGTCACTGATGATGATAAATAAAAGAAGACATATTATTTTTCATATCTCGAATGTACTCCTGCAGTAGCAATATCAAGAGTGATAATTCAACAAATATTCTGAATTTTTATTTTGTCTTCCAGTGATTGAGCTAATTAATGAATTTTTGTTAATAAATCATTAGTTATGTCCTATTAATGATATTGAATTTACACCATTCCCAGAAGTGAACGGTGCATCCTTTCTAAGGAATTAAGGACGTAAACGTGGTAGAAAGACTATAGAAGTGTTGGTTCCAAAAGCAACAATACTAAAGATGATAAAAATATATCGTATCACCAGAAGTGATCCAACTCAGATAAGGATAAAAGCCCTCAGAATAATTCTTCATAGAAAGATGAAAATGTTTGTCATAAATGTGGTATGACTGAACAGTGGTCACGTACCTGTTGTACGGCCAAACACTTGATTTACTTATATTAAGCTTTTATATATAAGTTTATTAATATTTCATCATATTTTGAAATAATGAAATATCGGTGCCTGAAACACGATAGAAATTATTTGGGATAATAAAACCTTGTCTAAATTTGATCCTCTTACAAATAAATGTGAACCAGAAGTTCAGAGGATTATCTATCTGCAAAGTGTTGCAAATCAATTACATGATGTATTTATTGACACTAAAAGTGTTGTAAAATCATATATTACTGCTGTTAATGATTAAGCAATAATTGAAATCCCCGAAGGACGAGTTGTTAAAACAGCAATAAATGAGTTTAAGATACGTCTGAAGCGTTGAAGACCCATTGGTGCACAAAAGAAAAAAAAATTGGTGCTCATGAAGAGACCGTATTTTTTGTATAAAATATAATCCTCCTGAAGAGGAAACCTCTTGAAGAGGAAACCTCCTGAAAAGGTAATTCCTGAAGAGTATAACTCTTGAAGAGTATAACTCCTGAAGAGAAAACTCCTGAAGAGTACAAACCTCCTGAGGAGGAACCTCTTGTAAAGGTATTTCATGAAATGTTTTCCCCTGAAAAGGAACAATGAGATCTGAATACATTTCATGAGTACTGGAAAATTTATGGATAGAAATAAAACTGTTGTCGACAACATATATGATAACACTTGACATTACCAGAAGTAATGAAGAAAGTGAGCCAAAAACCATCGAAAAATGTCGACATAGAAATGATTAGGCAAAATGGAAAGCAGTTATTGAAACTGAAGTAAAATCGCAAGCAAAGCGAGAGGTATTTGGACCTGTTGTCCAAACAACAAAATGTGTAATGCTTATAAAATATGAGTGAATATTTATACGAAAGCGTAATGCAAAATGAAATTATATGGTATAATTTGTCGCATAAGGTTTCCTGCAGAAATTCGAGAGCAGTTATGAGGAAATATATTTCCTTGTTATGAATGCAATCACATTCATATTTTTAATCGATTTAGTTATTACAAAATGATTAGATATGCAGTTAATGAATATGGTCACTGCATATTTATAAGGATCATTAGATCATTACATATATAAAGATATACGATACTTGAAACATCTAATCCAAGTACATTTAGGAGTATGTATTTTATAAAACTTTAAAAATCTTTATATGGGTTAAAGCAATCCGGACGCATGTGGTATAATTGAATCAACAAGTATCTACTGAAAGAAAGATTTAAGAATAATCCTATATGCTCATGTGTTTTATCAGAATCCGGATTTGTCATTATTGTAGTTTACGTTGATGATTTACCTTGTTAAAATTTCTGAAGAGATCACAAGGATTGTTATAAATTTAAGGAATGCATTTAAAAAGAAAAGATTTTATTATTCAATTGATAGATGAGTTATAAGAATTTGAGACTTCTAGCCTCATCTCTCAAATGTATTTGCTCTTCATAAAGTAACATACCATCCTTATCTAAAGGATTAGGCAGTCGAAATGAAGAGGCAAGTAAGGATTTTAAATCCTTATTCTCTTGCTTTAAGTCTGCAATTTTTCTGTCAGACTCTTGAACGATTCGTTGAAGTATGGAAACCTTCTCGTTAAGCTCCTCAATCTTACGATTTTTGGATTGTAATCAGTTGGAAAATCCAACAATAGAGGAGGAGTATCGGGTGCCGAGAGTCACCAGCTCATAAACGGTTTCACGATCTGACTTATTAGCCAGATCATTCGCTTGTTGCAACATGGTACATGCGGAAAATGCAAGAATAATTTGTAATTGAGGTGAAGGATACCTCATATGTTAATCGTGAGAAATAGTAAAAGAAAATTGATGAGCCATTGAAAATTTGTAGAATAAGAATACAAATTACAGATGAATTATAGATATGAGAAGAAGATTTGATGCGTACTAAATGAAGTTAAAGACGGTTCTTATAGAAATGGAAATAAGAACAAGACAAACAATTATCTCTTCAAATCTCACTTTACAAGATATGTTGGATGCATAATTTCAAAAACCAGCGAAATTAATTACAGCTATCTCTATTTTCTTGTAAACGCTGAACCTTTGCCGTTAGCTGCTGTTGTTAACTTTGTATCTGAGTTCTCTCTCGTTCTAGCTCTTATACTTGTGTTTTCAGGTCACAAGAATATCAGTTTACAAGTTTCTTCAGCTCCCTGTTTTCTTGTCTTAAATCTTTATTTTTTCTATCTTTAGTTGCAAGCGTTTGAAGCAACTTAGATATTTGAGTTTTAAAATGATCAACCTCATTCATTCTTGCCAATAGCCTCTAAGACATGGTTGTAAGAGAGGTAGCATATTGAGCACTGAGGGTTCTTGATACTGCAACAATTTCAGGATTAAATTTACTAGAAAGATATATCTCTGCTCCTATCATGGTGTTTGTAGCCTCAGGAGAAAATATAAGTGGTTGAGGTATAAAAAGTTCATGGTTTAAATCTGGGATATTAAAATTTCTATCACACATAATATTGTTCTGGATGAACAACAACTGAATCTATGAGCAATGCAATATTTTTTTGCTGGAGTAAACAAATGGTAAAATTGGTTATATTTAAACAACAACCCGAAACTTTCAAATCTCTTTAAGATCTCGTTTGTCCACAATGTCAAGCGGATTTGATTTTCTGCCGAACCGATAATATTAGATCTCAAAGCTTTTACAGCTTTTATCATACATGAATGGTTTCCAATGTTATTTCCGCCGTATATAAACAAGTTTTCCCTAATAACGCCGAATGAAGGAGAGCAAATTTTAAATGAAAATATTATCATGTTCTCTCTAATGCATTATTTAGATGGAAATCATGTTTGAATTCGTAATCTGTTATATATGCTGAAATAATATTTGCTTATTACTTGAAACACTAATGCATATTATCAGGGGGAGTTTAAGTACTACTGTAGGTATCAGATTTCTATTAAATCTGTCAACCAGATATTATTTTTTCATCTTCAAATCACTCAGAGATTATTGCAATTCATGAAACAAGTCGAGAGTATATTTGGCTGAGATCAATGACTCAACATATCCAAGAAAAGTATGGTATTTCATAATCAATGATAGCTCAACAATTTTATACGAAAATAATGCTGCTTGTATCATTCAAATCAAAGAAGGATATATCAAAGATACGATCAAGTGATAATCTGACAGATTTATTTATGAAGGTACCACCAACTGTGACATTCAAGAAAATTGTGCATAATATTAAAATGCGAAAACTCAAAAATCTATTGTTATGCATTTTGCAGGGGGAGTAAAAGTCCTGAAAATTTGTGCTGATTGTACTCTTTTTCCCTTGCTAAGGTTTTGTACCACTGGATTTTCCTTTACAAGGTTTTAATGAGGCAATCTTAAAGCACTTGTGGATACATAAGAAGACTGTACTCTTTTTCCTTCGCCATTGGTTTTTCTTCCCACTCGGTTTTTCCTTGGCAAGGTTTTAACGAGGCAGATTCTTTATGGGTGGTTATTTAAGGGGGAGTGTTATGAATTATTAGGGACGGTCCCTGCCCCCTTAATTATTTTGTGAATGACCCCACCACCATTATTTTAAGTCTTGTACAGTAACTTGCATAGTAATTTCAACACTTATAAATATGAGATTCAGTTGTTATGAAATTCATAAGTAAATATAGAGAATGAATAAAGTTTCAGAGAGTTTCTTTTATACTGCAATAGTAGTAGTTTTCTTTTTAGTTTTTATAACAAATTTTACTTAAAAACATTTTCCTCCCGAAAATAGTGCTCCATTCAAATTTCGGATCCCCTCTGCTTTGCCCCCATCTCTTCTTCATTTCTTTGCTCTCCCCCCTCCCAGAACTGAATCGTTTCTCCTCTCCATCGACTATCCTTGTTGTAAAGAGAAGCAATAACATTCGTTGAAAAGAGAAGCTGTGTAAACCTAATGACAATAAAGTCAAAATCTCAGGCTGAAAAATAGAATAGCAATCGATGGAAGAAGTGAAGAGAAAAATAAACAAAACATGAAGGGAATACGAAATCAGTCAGAATCCTTCGCCCTCATCTCCTCCTCCTCGAGTAATTTCTTCTCAAAAAATTGACGCAACAAAATGCACTTCTTCTTTATCATCGTCTTCTCCTTCGTGCTCTCCTAGTCTCTTCTCAGAAGACCCCAACAGAGAAAATGATTTAAGGGGCACTACTCCATCACACCCATAGAAAAGCCTAAATGCTATATCAAAATTGGGACATTTTTGCAAGAAGACAAGGAGCAAGGATCCATCTTTTAAGGTTTCTGTAAGGAGACGAATGAAAAGAAACATGAGAGAGAGAGAGAGAGAGATGCGAGGAAATGAAGGAGAAGAAACGGAAGACGAGAGAGAGAAATGGCATGAGTTTTCTCATTTTGGCGTGGGGGGTTTTCAAGTTGGTTGAGTGTAGAAATCGTGACACGGTGGTCAGACCAAGTTCGTCAGGTTACTGTGTGTGGTGTTGGAGAGAAAATTGGACTAGAGTAGGCCTGTTCATACTGATCAGATTTTTTTTTGGATTCGAATTCTGGCCCAAATATCCGGATTCTGGATTCGGGTTCTGGCCCGAATCAAGTGAGATATGGAAACCGGATTATAAATCCGGATTAATGAAATTTGAATCCAGTTATATAATCCGGATACTGGATTTATATAAATAAATTAGAAAAACCCATAATTCTTTCTCTCATCTACCCAAACTCTCCTCTCTCATCTCTCTCTCTCATACAGGCAAACGAAACTCTAAAAGCGCCATGAGTGCAGACAACGGCAACGCCTATGAGGAGAGCGAAAATAAGTAGTGATCCGACGGTAGTGAGGAAGATGACGAAGAAGCTAGACACGCTCAAGATATTAAAGATTTCCTTGTCTGAGAACTCGCGGCCAAAGAGGACGAGTGGCTGATCGAAGGGGCGGAAGAGGTAGAGAAATAACCAGGTATACTCGCACCACACTGTCCTCTATTTTCTCTTAATTTTATTGATATTTTGTTTTTGTTTTTGAAAAATCAAAGCTCAAGCTGTTGCTTCTCCTTATCCTTCTTCTTCTACCCACTTTGTCTCAAAGTCTGATTCGGTTATTCAATTGGATTTTATGATCGGAAAGTACGATTGCTTCTCGAATGGAAATGACTTTGTTCATCTCTCTAAAACTCGATACAACCTCCGATCTCTTCATATATAGGTAAGTTTTCTTTTCTGTTTCTTTTGTTCTCTATTTATTGTCCTTTTAAAAAAAAATATATATATTTTTTCTCTATTGATTTTGGGTTTATTCTGTTTGTTGATTTTGGGTTTGTTCTCTATTTATATACTATGCTTTGCATCATTTGCTAGCAAAGACTCGTGATGTGCAGACCCATATCATGTGCTTTATATTGTTTTTTGATTGGTTATCTGATTTTTTTTTTTTGTGTTTTAAAGAAGTTTAAACCTTTAGTTTTCTTCTCTCTGTTTCTTTGTCGATTTTGGTCTGTTTTGTTGAAAATATTTGAGTAGAAGAGTTTTTAAGGAATGTATATATATATATATATATATATATATATTGACATCGAAACAGGGGCTTATATATAGTGTATTTTGACTACTTACATTAAACTCTATCCTTCTCAAATTTTGTTTCTGTTCAAAAGATTTGATCTTTTTATTCTTTTTGTCATTTTTAGAAGTGGACAATGTAGATTTTCTATTCTTTGCGAATGCATTAATAATTAGTTCTTAATAAATATCAAGTTTGTTAGATCATACTTGGTCTAGCAAAAACTTTTAACTAGTTGGATTAGAACACATGTATCAAATTTATATCAACTTCAAGTATGCTTCAGATTTAGTTTAATGGTTTTTGTTTACCTTATTTCATTTTGAATGAACATGAAGGTATGCTATGGGAATTGCTATAGCTTTGCAAAAAGACCATAAATGTTTAAATTGTCATGTGTCTTGCTGTAATGTAGGACCATTGGATATATAATTTTCATATAATGTAATTTTGTATTTTGTAATGTAATATATAAATAGCAGATAATGTAATATGTAGTGAATTGCATATGATAAATATTATTGATTTGTTTTAGATGCATTTAGTTAATAAGATAATTAGTTGTTTCTAATTTTCGTTATTTGTTACATAAAATTCAGTTTCTAACTTTGGTATCGGGCCGGGTTGACCTAGATTCCCGGTTTGGAATTTGCTTGAACACTCCTAATTTGGAGTAGATTCTCTTTATCTTTTGTTTTCAAAATGATTTATATCTTGCGTTGGAAAAATATAAATAAAATTGTCTGTCTTAATTTAGAATAATGTTATATGTATTTAGATTTTTATATATAATTCAATTTATAAAGACCATTTTATTTCTAATTTAAACTTTAAATTTTAAATTATATAACTTTTAACATATTAATAATTGATATGTAGAAGAATAAATTTTTTTGCAAATTCTTTTTTTAAATATATTTAAGATTGAGTGGCTCTACAGTTACATGTGAGAATCTCCATCAAAATCCCGACAAGTAAGTTTTTTATTTTTTATTTAATTTGTTGCATATATCTTTTTAATACTTTTAATATTTTAAAAATAAATTTATAATAAGATCAAAAAATACTTATTTAATTATTAAACAAAAGAAAAAAAAATGACTGTCCCATTTGGATTCGGAGACGAGTTGAGTTTGTCTTAACTCATTTCAAATTCATCATTACACTTTTTCAAATGCCTATACAAAATACAAATTCTCACTTTGCTCCTGAGGAATCTACTCTACATTTGCTTGATCCTAATTAACTTGGTTTCCTCATCTATCTATTTTTTTTTATTGTTTTCTTTTATTTTTTAGTTTGCAGTTTTATTTTTATTTTTTTTCTCTTTCCTTTGTCACTCCTTTCAAAGCTGTCCAGGTATTTTTCTTTTTCTCTTTCCTTTACTTGTTGGTTGCTTCTTAAGTACTTTTTTTTTTTAATGTAAATTCTTCATATCTCTTGCATCATTGAGAACAATGCTACAATTTAATTGGGGGGAGAAAATTTATTTTCCTATTTTGCATGCCTTACTCATATGTTGGTACACCTTGGGGATCATTTTGGTGATGAATTCAAAGTGGTTGAAAATTTTCTATTTTTGATTTTTACATGCTGGAAAATGATTTGTTGAGGTCATGGAACATGTTCAATGTAGTGAAATTAGAAGTCTAGATTAAAAGGGAGACTTATCTATTTTATTTAGTTGTTAAACCAAGAGAAAGATGTTAAAATTTTTGCTAAAATACACACAACACATGTTCGGAATGCCTAGAAAGACTACATTGAGTCATTACTTGTTGATTTACACTTCAGTTATATAAGACTCTAATGAACCATATTCTAATGGCTTTGGAAGAAATTTGAAGTGAATTAAACGAGAAAAGGCACATGCAAGGGATTAAAAAAATGAAAAAAAAATACATTTGTGTATCGGAAAATGCTACCTATTATCGGAGTCTTTACTAAATAAGAAAGTAGGTGCATTTAAAGTATAATAGTGTGAAAGCCACCACTACAATGGTTTTGAATTAGAGTAAGACCACATGGTTTTCTCATATTAATTGTTGTGATTGAAACTTTTGATGCCTCTTGGTGGTCAATCTTGAAATTCCAACCTTATTCCCATGCACTAAAAGAAGGCAAACTTTGTTTCGTTTAATTCCCTTGGTTGATTTACTAAATTGTGTATAAATCTCTCAGTTGATACTCAATTTTAGATTAAGTTCTTTCAAGTTCTTGAACTCAACAAGTGTATTTCATGACAAATGATTTTCAGATTATTGGAATTGTCGTTGGCAACTTACCCTTTGTACGATTTCATTCACTTTATTTGATAGAGACTAGTAAAAAGTCAGTTGGGGGGGGGTCTGATAATTGGTAAATTATGCTATGTTAATATTCTTAAATATCTTGGATCAAATGAGATTTATGTTAAAATAAGAGTATTAATCAAATAGTATGAATTAATTATCTTTGGCATGTGAAAGAACATTTTTACCTCTAATTAAATATAAATAGGCCTATGTTTTGGAATTGGCCAATATTTAATTGGACTTATAAATTTATGTTGGCCCAAAACAAAAATAAGACTTGAAAAGATAAATGCACGAAGAATTGGGAACTAAAGCCCATGTGACCTGCTGTGCATAAAGGAGTTGCAGCCCGTGACTTTTTCCATGTGATAGAAGCCCAAGTAAACTTCATGTGAAGAAATAGCTGCAGCCCACGCCTACAAGTTTGAGACCCAATTGCTGGGGAATGCAAAGAAAGTCTACACGAGTTTACTAAAGGTCTTGCTTGGAGGAAAAAATAAAAAAAATAAAACCTTCTGGAAAGATGACTTGGGGACCACGAGAGATAACCGTTTCGCATGATGGAAGAGAGGCTACACACACGACTGAGAGAGAGAAGAAATAGAAAGATGAGATGTATAAAAGAAGAATATTGCTTATTGCAGTCTATGAAAATAAATTGCAATGCAGTCCTAAATGATCCTAAATGAAACGTAGGTGAAACATTGCGTTTAATTTAAATGAAACACTGTAAAGAGAAATCCAACAAAGTTAAAAAAATTTATTCAACAAAACTGAAGAAATCTAGGAAGTGAACAATTCGCCTACCATCCCCAAATGAAGAACTCATCCAACCAGCCAACGAAAAACTCACCCACTATAGAAGACATGTCACTACAGAAAGGAATAAATATAGCACGCATGAAAGGTACAAGTACTGAAACTGTGAAACTGTTACAAATTTGAGTTTGCAGATTATTTTCCTATTTTTTATTATTTTTTTTGTTTTTAAATTTTGTTGTAACAGGATTATAGAAATTCATGCTGAGAAAGATCTTAAAGTCTGCACCTATGCCAAGGATGACTGTAACACTGCTTCTAATGGGCATTATTGAAGGAAAGGAACAAATATATGGTAAGTCACCAACAAATCTCAAAATGAAATTGGGTTGCAGTGGTCGACGATGGTGTTGATTTGGTCGGGGGGTGCGGCTCGCAAGAATGGAGGATTTCAGTTCTTTTCGTGTTATTCTTTAGGTTGAAGTAGACTGAGGGTAATACTATTATTTCTCTAATAAAATGGGAGATGATATAGTCTTTTTGTATCTTGGACTGCAATATAATCCTATAAAAAAGGACTGCAAATAGCAATTCATAAAAGAAATGGAAGATTCCGGATTAGGGAGATATATATGTTTTTTATTTTCCTTTATTTTCCTGTTTTCTTACGGACGCCATTTTTGCACTTTTCTTAGGTATTTTTTTTTTCATTCCATTAATTTACTAGTTTTTGAGGATGAGTATTGGCTAATTCTTGTAGCTTGGGTTGTGGTGAAGCTTCTATGCTTATTATTATTGTGGGATTTCTATTGATTAAATTTCATATCACATTTTGTTTGATGATCGACTAATTTAGAGGAATATTTGCTTAAATCTCTTGCTCTTATTATTGTTTTGTTGTTGACACTAGACACATCAAAACCTTAAATTTAACCAAGGATTTTAGTCAGCTAAGTGTGATATTAATATCGGTTCATGGTTAGTGAGATATTTCACTTATAGGTCTCGACAATTTTATTGAGTTTATGATTTTCACATTTCGTTTTATTAATGTCTTGATTGGATTAATAAAAGAGAAGTAATGCCTAGAAATTTTGTAAATAATGGAAGCAAAAAATGTTTGAACCCATAACTTAAGTGTTTACTCATTTTGGTGAATTTGTTAAATTTTAGTTACTATTTTAAAGCTTATTTCTGAGTTTTGATAATACATAAATTGCATCTTAAATTCTTTTGAAACATTTAATTTTTAGTAATTAAATAGTCTACATTTTAGTTCATTTTCCATACAAAAACTCACAATTCGAGACCTTCAAGATCAACCATATATCCCATTTTCGTTAAATCTTTTTTTGTGAATATATTAACATCATTTTTTCTCACTGTTTACTTATACATAAAAAAAATACCAAATTGAATTTTATACTTCTTTTTACTTCTTCACATTTCTCATTTATCATCATACTTTTCAATTAATTTGCAAAAATATTGTGATAAACTATTGTCCTTGTGGAATATGATCCTAGACTTATTCTTGGTATAATTTGGCACTTCTATACTTGGAAGCACATTTCAAAACACGTAATCTCTAATCTTCAATATATGACTAATTCTACTCTAATAGTATGTTTGGATGTTGAATTGAATATTTTTTTATAAATAGTAATAAATTTAGATAGTAGAGTGAGTTTTTTAGAGTTCGTTTAAGATAAATTTATATATGTTTGTATATCAAAATGAATTTAGATATATTAATTAGAATTTGAGAAAAATTGTGAGTTTCTTCATACCTAATCAACCAAAATAAATTTACTTACAATCTCAACTTATCTAATTTAATTTTATTGTCACAATTTTTTCAAATTATCTTATAGAATATAATGAATAATTTAATTTTATCAAAGTTTAAAATAATAATAATATTAAAAAAATACTATTTTATTTAATTTTTAACTTTTATCTAATACTATCTCATCTTATCTTCCTATCTAAATGGATACTCAAACTTTTTTCCTTCTTTATGAGCTGATGTAGCATTATTGTTGTGTTTGTTTGTGACCACACCCTTTTCAATTAGAGAAATGCTATTTTGTCCACTCATTTTGATTACTCATTTTGATCATTCATGCATTTATTTATTTTTTAAATATTTATTTATTTTATTTATTGATTAAAAAAATGACTATTAGTATATAAATATATTTTTTATTTTTAAAAATATTTTAAAATAATAAAAAAATGATAGAAAATTTTAAAAGCACAAACAAATAAATTTGGCCTAGCGGTGCAACTCAACGGGCCAAAGCAACACGCAAAAGAGTAGTAGTGGTAGAGTCAGAAATTTGTTTTAGGGGGCTAAAAAAAGTTAAAATAATATATAAAAAATATTTTTGTTCTATTTATATACAATTTTTTTCAGTGAACAATGTAATAGTAAAATCTATAACAAGAATAAAATACGTTTAATACAACTTATGCATTAAAAAAATATATGATATATCGAGAACATGTTATCATAATAAAAATATATTTAAAATACGTTAGAAATCATTCAATTTTTATTTTATTTTATTTTTATTTATAATAAAAATATGTTATCATGTTATTATATTATATTATTTTATATGAGATGTATTTTATTTATTTTATTTTTATATCATATTAAATTTAATAAAAGGAGGGCCAAGATAATTTTTAAAAAGAAAACTGACAAAAAAAAATTAAATTAATATTATCCTCATAAATTATAAAAAACTAACATATTTTTTAAATATATATATATATATATTTCTGATTTTTGGGGAGGTGGGGGCCATAGCCCCCTTTGCCCCCAACCTGGTTCCGAGGCCCTTTCAATTATTCTTTGGATATGACTTTTTAAAATAGAATACAATAAAATAAAATAAAACATTTATCCAATACTTTTCTAATGAAATTTTTCTTAGCCAAAAATTTAAAGAATAATTCTATAAAGAATTCATTTTAGAGTATCGCCTTTAAAAAAAATGTCATTTTTATCTTTAAAATGAATAAATGATAATAAGGTGGAGTACTGGGGAAAGATAATTTGAAAAACAAATATATCATGAGAAATCAATTTTAGAACTAATTAATCTTACGCGTCCTGTTTGGATCGAATCAAAGGGAGCCAATTTATTTATTTATTTTTTAGCTGACTCACCAAGTACTTTCTAGAAAGCTAGAAAGTCGACTCCCTATAAAATTATCAAGATAAAAATATAAAAATCGACTACAACGAATGGTTGAACGCGGCAGGACTCATGGTTTGGGAATATTTCTATATTCTCCCTTCCCCAGTCAAGAAGTTGTTGGGTATTGAGTGGGTTGACACTCGCCAAAAAGCAAATGCAGATCAGCAGACAAAATCAGCGGCTTTGGGAACCCCTTGTTTTCCCAATCGTCAGGCAGTTGGCACCTTTGTCATTCTGAGTCTTTATACGGCAATTGCTGATTGTAAGTATCTTTTCGCTGCTATAAATACAATAACCCTTAAAGCTAATAAACCAAAGCATTGAAAGCATTATCTTTCCTCAGTCCCCTGAATTTATCTGGAGAAAAACTACTTTTTATGGCTTCTCTTTTGCTTCTATTGTCCCAACTTGTTCGTCCTCAGACCACAACTCAATCGTTATTTACAAGAATTCCTTTCTCTTCCACCTCTTCATCTTCTTCTTCGGCCTCCTATGTTGCTGCTACCATTGGATTGACGGCCAAAAAGCCACTGAGACATGAGGCAACCAGGGATAACAAAGACTCTGAAGAGATGGAAATGGTGAATCTGCAGGAGTGCAGGGTCTCTGTCGAATCAGTTTGGCCTTGATCTTCACTTCCCATTTCCACCACAAATTATCTTATAATAATCTCCCTCTCTCTTTCTCTCTAGTTCTACTTTTTTATTTTCATTTACTTCTTGTTTAAGTAGATTCTTGTCTTAAAGACATATTTCTATAACTCTTAAATTTAAATAGAACTAACTGTTTATAATGGATTGATTATTTATGCCTCAATTATTAGCTAGCTTGAGTCAATCCCAAGCTAAAATTAATGAAACATGGGTAAATGTATGTATACACACAAGAATGGTTTGGGAGTGTAGGGTGGGAATAAATTTTGAGTAAGACAAAGAAGTCGGAAAGGCGAACGGACAAAGAAAATAGCTTCTTCTTTTTTTTTTTTTTCCAGCTAAATAGCTTTTCTTTGCTTTATCACACGATCTGCAAATATAATATAAAATAATGCCGTTAAGAACGAATCTAATTTAATTATGATAAATTTGACACGAACCCATATTAAGCCAATTAAAACCCCATTCATTTTCCGATATGCTTGAATAGTCTATAATTTGATCCAACTAACTCATTCAGTTGATATACTAATATGTTAATAAGGGCTAGTTTAGGTAGTGGAGTATTGATACTACGTTACTATTTATTATTTTGATTATTATTTTTAATTGATTTTTATTATTGTTTAATATTATATCATTTTTTTCATTATTATTCACAGAAAATCTAAAAAAAAAAAAAAAAAAATCCTCAAACTCAATCTAAATCTTTTAAGTTTTGTTCATTTTGTACGTACAATATCAACAATATAATAAACCTTCAAAAAAAAAAATTTAATGGCCCATGTATAAGTTTAACGGCTGTTTCACCTCCATTAATAAAGCAGTGGAAAACCCCCAACATCCATAATGATAGTAAGCTTCAAAAGAATCACTAGTGTACAGATCTTAAAACCTGGATGTCGAAGCTTAAAGAACGACGCTTTGACTTTATATATATTGCAGTTTACAAGGTGTTAACATTGTGTTTTGTATACCCCAAGTTCTAATAATTTGAATCTTCTAGAGCAAAAATAATGTAGAAAATCGTGGAAGAGGACAATCTTGAAAGCAGGGAGAGTTTCTGACGCTTAAGTTAGTAAATATTTTAGAGGTTTGTATATTATAAGAGCGAAAAGAGATTTCTCATATTTGGAAAACTACTATTTAAACGTGGAGTTTAAGGGAGACAAATCGTGTATATTCTTGTGGAGTCCCTGTGCTTTCAATGATTAATTTCTCAGGATTCTTTAATAAGAAGTGGCCTATATGACAGCATTATTAATGCAGCGTATAGTCCAGGTAGTGGTGCCATTAATGTATTATGGCTTTCCCGTATGTTTTCCTCTACAATCTTATTTGGTTACCTGTTGATGCTTTTCTGTTAGTAGATCGATGGTCCTTCCTTTTTCCTACCATGTCTTGTGCGAGTTCCCATGTGTGTTGTAGACAAGCGGTGTCAGACACTTTTGTCCCGTCAACCATCATTGCTTGCTTTCTTTATAGGCAAGTTGCCATATGGGGTAGGTCAAACCTTGGGCTAGTTATAGATGAAACCCACTACTTTCTAAGAAAGGTCAAATGGGCCTTGAGTGAGGGGAAAATTCCTTTACAATTAACCTGCCAATCTCGATTAGACTACTCCAACGAAAATTCCTTAATTTTTGCCCCACCTAGTTGACCTTCATGCCCTTGTTGGCTTCCACCTGCCATGCATCCATCATTTAGTTGTGTCAATGTGGTCTTTTTGTCTTCTATGCGTTTGTTTGTGATGGCAATACTTGACCAGCTTCACTTCGCATTAAATGACGTTCCTTCAATCCACTTGCCATTAATCCTACGTGATAGTTATTTTATCTCAACGTGTGAGCTTGAGTCGCATTTGGACCCCAAATGTCTTTGCCTGTATAAGACCTCCCTTTCCTTGGCAGCGCTTCACTTTGCCCACTCTATCTCATTTGCAAGTTCTGTGTTTTCTCTTTTATCCTCTTTAACACTTTCTTCATATTATTTTTCCGTTTCACCTTCCTTCCCTTGATGTTGTGATTGGCTCCTAAGATTTTTACATGTTCTTTTAAGCATGTTGATTCGTCCGAAGTCGCTCTTGCTATCAATGCTCGAGGTCATGCTAAACCAGAGCCTTTCATAGGTTTCTTTTGGAGATTGAGAATGACTCTTCAGTTACAATCCCTAAAGGAGACTTACCAAATTTCTCACTTGGTGGAGTTAGTGGTGCCTTCTCCTGACGATTGGGTTGTTGTCTTGGAGGGTTTTGCCTCCATGGTGACAGTGCGCCCTGCCATATTCTCTAATAGTTTGATTCCCTTTCTTCCATCTAGTGTTGGGTTGCTGAACCGTCTTCGGTTGGCCTTACCACAACTTCACCTGAACGCCTAAAGGATCTTGATGTTATGCTATTTATCTAGCGTCAAGCAATGGAGGAGGTCAGAGGAGCTGACTTTCCTGATCTTACGCCAAATGAATTCGTTCTTACACGTACTATCTCGCATGAGTGACAACACTTGCAACTTCAAAGTGATTTAGGCAATGGCTCGATGGAAGTCTTGTTACAACAAAGTCAAGGGGTGGGAGCATTGCTTCTCCTTTTTTTGGGCAAGGGATTGGAATTTCCTCGTGGTCGAGCTGTTATTTGTGCTTTTCTAGTTCACACCATCTAGGAGCCTGTGATTTTTGTCCACTTGTGAAAAAAATTGTAGTTGGTTGTTCACTGTAGCGAGAGGGGGGCGACGCCGTGTGAAGCTATGCGAGAACTAGAACATTATCAGGCGATTCTATGAGAGAGGGGGGAGAGGGGAGTAAACTTCAATTCCCTTGAATGTGTCACACAAATTGTAGCCCAATAAACTCCATAGATTTTCAAATGTGGGGGAAATTTTCATTTTGGCAAAATAAATTATCGGTGGTCGCTGTTGGAAGAAGTTTATAGATGTTGAGCTGACAAATCTAAAGAAACCAAAGAAGAGGACTAAGATGGGAGAAATGAGTTCCATTGTTTGCATCAGATTGAGTCTATTAGGTAAAATTAACGAGGTGTCTTAATTTTATTGGCCAGCTGTAAAAAGTCATTCTTCAAACCATTTGTATAAAAGCCCCTCTTGATAGAAAAATGGTGTGAGTTTTCTCATTTTTGTGTTAGGGGTTTTCAAGCCTGTTAAGTACAGAAATCGTGACATAGTGATTAGATCGAGTTTGTGATGTCATGGTGTGTGGCCTTAGAGAGAGAACTGGATTAGGAGTAGATTTTCTCTTTATCTTTTGTTTCCAAAATGATTTATATTTTGGGTTGGAAAAATATAAATAAAATTGTTGGTCTTAGTTTAGAATAATGTTATATGTATTTTAGATTCTCACATATAATTCTATTTATAAAACTCATTTTATTAGTTTTTATTTCTAATTTAAACTTTAGATTTTAAATTATGTAACTTTTAATGTATTAATAATTGATACGTAGAAGAATAATAATTTTATAAATTCTTTTTTTAAGTATATTTAAGATTGAGGGGCTCTACACTTACGTGTGAGAATCCCGATTAAAATTCCGAGAAGTTAGTTTTTTATTTTTTATTTAATTTGTTTCATATATCTTTTTAATACTTTTAATTTTTTTTTAAATAAATTTATAATAAGATTAAAAAATACTTATTTAATTAAAAAAAAAAAAGACTGAATCCGAATCCCCATTTGCGGCTATAGCATATATGTTTAAGATTTTCCTTTAATTTGATTGGTAGACGCAAAGTGACCAAACCAAATTAAACGTCGGGCTACTCGTAAACGTCGGGCTACTCGTAACGCAGATTTTCCTTATAGATTTTCCTTTAAGGTATAGCATATACGTCGGGCTACTCGTAAACGTAGGTGGGGTGGGTCCACAAAGACGTTGTACTTTCTGTCCCTGTGGAGGAAAATCAACGGACTAAAATCCAGCTGCAGCACCATTTATCGGGTAGAAATCAGCGGCTTTAATTTGGAACCCCTTGTATTCAGTAACCCAGCAAACAATCTTCAAACAGGTAACAACACAAACAGTGGGCTCCCCCATCATTTCTTTTCCCTCCCTCCCTTTATTTCCTTCTTATTTATATTTGCAGAGACGGTGCTTGCACTTTCGCCAAGCCTAAAAGCTTAAACCACAGCAATCAGTTTCTTTAATTCCCACTCCTTCAACTGGTAGATAAACCTCGACTCCCAACTTTCCATGGCTTCTCTCTTCCTACTTCTGTCCCAACTTGTTCGTCCTGAAATCACATGTCTGTCCTCTTCCTCTTCAAGGTCTAAGAATGTTGCTGCTACAATCTGTTTCACTGCCGCCCAACACCCACACAGATACGAGGTAACCGAGGATAACGAGGTCTCGGAAGATATGGAGAATCTGCACGAGTGTAGAGTTCGTGTCGAATCAGTCTGGCCTTAAATCTGCAAATCAAAACTGAGTTATATCAGAAATTATTATAAGCATTGATGTAACTGAATCATGTAAATTAAAGTTTTGGAACATGAATGGTCGAATTCTCTCTCTTCTTTTGTTTCTTTATTTCAGCAGGAAATTAACAACAAATTAATAATAAATTTCTTGCCCATGATGATCTTATTCCTACCGTTTAATTGGGTCAACCGATTGGATTTCCAATTGGGTTTGGGTTCCTGAATTATCAAGTGCCATCTGAAAGATCAAGTGCAGCTCAAGTTTCAACGTTGGCACCTGGTTTTGAAAAAATGGGTTACAAAAACAGTCTCTTTACTGTAACGTGCGGGCGGATTTCCACGTCGACATAAAAAAGGATTACAAAACAAAAAAAGGCGTGCAGGGAGCTTTCAGCAGACCCGGCCCATCTAGGGAGGTAAGAGACATGAGAGGATCCCTTGCAGAGGCCCAGCGGTACTCCAAAACCATTATTTGGATTTCCTTTTTTCCATAAAAGCTTTAGATATGCACATTTTTTTTTCATATTTTTTTGAAAAATAGCATATATTATTAGAAATAGTAGAGAAACTACTATTACAAAAGAGAAATAAGAAATTCTCTCTAGAACTCTTAAGAACTGAAACTTTCTTTCTCTCTATATATTTTTTTATGAATTTTATTATAATTGAAACCCCCTATTTATAGGTTTTGAAATTACTATGTAAGTTATTATGCAAGTCACTATGCAAATCACTATGCAGAATTTAATATAATAGTAGTGGGGTCATTCACATAATTTTAGTGGTGGGACAGGGGGCGGCTGCCGTTTCGTTCGTTCATTACACTCCCCCTTGAATGACCGCCAATAAAAAATCTGTCTCGTTAAAACCTTGCCAAGTAAAAATTCAGTGGGAAGAAAAACTAATGGCGAAAGAAAAAGAGTACAGTCTTCTTATGTATCCACAAGTGCTTTAAGATTGTCTCATTAAAACCTTGCAGAGGAAAACCCAGTGGGACAAAACTTCAGCGAAGGAAAAAGAGTACAATCAGCACATTTACTCCTCCTGAAAAATGCATGACAAAAGATCTTTGAGTCTTCGCATTTCAATATTATGCACAATCTTCTTGAATGTGGAAGTTGGTACCGCTTTTGTGAATAAATCTGCCAGATTATCACTAGATCGTATCTGCTTGACATCAATTTCACCTTTCTCTTGAAGTTCATGAGTATAAAAGAATTTAGGTGAAATATGTTTGGTTCTGTCACCTTTGATATATCCTACTCTGATTTGAGTGATACAAGCAGTATTATCTTCATATAAGATTGTTGGGCTATTATTGATCATGGGAGTCCACATTTTTCCTGTATATGTTGAATAACTGATCTCAACCAAATACACTCTCGACTTGCTTCATAAATAACAATGATCTCTGAGTGATTTGAAAAAGTAGCAGATAATGTCTGCTTAACAGATCTCCATGATATGACAGTATCTCCATAAGTAAATAAATATCCAGTTTGAGATCTACCTCTGTGTGGGTCTGAAAGATAACCTGCATCTGCATACCCAATCAATTCTGGACTTGAACCACGTTGATAAAATAATCCCATATCAACCGTACCATGAAGGTAACGAAGGACATGTTTAATGCCATTCCAATGCCTTCGAGTTGGTGCAGAACTATATCTTGTAAGCAGATTAACTGAGAATGTAATATCTGGTCGAGTGCAATTTGCAAGATACATCAAAACTCCAATTGCACTGAGATATGGTACTTCAGGACCAATAATTTCTTCATCGTCATCACAAGGACGGAATGGATCTTTCTTCACATCAAGTGTTTGAACAATCATTGGAGTACTCAGGGGATGAGATTTGTCCATATAAAAATGTTTTAGGACTTTCTCAGTATACATGGACTGATGAATAAAAATTTCATTTGGCAAGTGCTCAAGATGTAGGCCGAGACAAAGTTTTGTTTTGTCAAGATCTTTCATTTCAAATTCATTTTTTAAATATATAGTGGTTTTTGAGATCTCTTCAGGAGTTCCCACAATATTTAAATCATAAACATAAACCGCAATAATGACAAATCTGGATTTTGATTTCTTAATAAAAACACATGGGCATATAGGATTATTCTCAAATCCTTCTTTCAATAGATATTCGCTTAAGCGATTATACCACATGCGTCCGGATTGCTTCAACCCATATAAAGATTTTTGTAGTCTGATTGAGTACATATTTCTAGATGTACTTGTAGATGCTTCAGGCATCTTATATCCTTCAGGGATTTTCATATATATGTCATGGTCTAAGGATCCATATAAATATGCAGTGACCACATCCATCAACCGCATTTCTAATCCTTTTGTAACAACCAGACTAATCAAAAATATAAATGTGATTGCATCCATAACGGGAGAGTATGTTTCTTCATAATCAATCCCGGGTTTCTGCAGGAAACCTTGTGCAACAAGCCGTGCTTTGTATCGCACAATTTCATTTTTCTCATTACGTTTTCGTACAAATACCCACTTATATCCAACAGGCATCACACCCTTTGGTGTTTGGACAACAGGTCCAAATACTTCTCGTTTTGCTAGCGAATTTAATTCAGCTTCAATAGCTGTTTTCCATTTTGGCCAATCATTTCTACGTCGACATTCTTCGACACTTTTTGGCTCACTTTCTTCATTACTTCTGGTAATGTCAAGGGCCATTTTATATGAAAATATGTTGTCGACAACAGTTTTATTTCTATCCAGAATTTCTCCAGTTTTCATGAAATGTATTGAGATCTCATTATTTTCAGGTACCTGTTCCTCTTCAGGGGAAAACATTTCATGACACACCTCTTCAGGAGGTCCCTTTTTAGGAGATTTATACTCTTAAGGAGTTTCTTCTTCAGGAGGTTCTGGAATAGAAGATTTGAGCTCTTTAGGAGCACCAATTATATTTGTAGCCTGTATTGTGGGTATGTGTTCTTCAGGAACACCAAATTCATTTTGTATTCTTTTCCTTCTGGAAATTTTGTCTTTTGCATCAATAGGTCTTCCACGCTTCAGGCGTATTTTAGATTCACCTATTGCTGCTTTGACAATTTGTCCTTCAGGGACTTCAATCCTTGCTGGAGTATTAACAGCAGGAATATAAGATTTTACTAATGTCAGTAAATATATCCGGTAACTGATTTGCAACATTTTGCAAATGAATAATCTTTTGAACTTCCCGTTTACATTCATTTGTAGGAGGATCAAAATGAGACAGGGTCTTATTATCCCAAGTAATATCTTGTCCTGCTTCAGGCACCGACTTTTCTTTACCCATTAACGGAAAATTTGATTCGTCAAAATGACAATTTTCAAAACGTGCTTTAAACATATCCCCTGTAAGGGGTTCAATGTATCTAATAATGGATGGAGAATCAAAACCAACATATATCCCAAGTCTACGTTGGCCCATTTTTGTACGTTGTGGAGGTGCAATTGGAACATATACAGCACATCCAAAAGTACGAAGATGAGAAATATTTGGTTGTTGACCAAATGCAAGCTGTAATGGAGAATATTTATGATATGCAGATGGTCTAATGCGAATTAGAGATGCTGCATGAAGTATAGCATGTCCCCAAGCAGAAATAGGTAGTCTTGATTTCATAAGTAAAGGTCTAGCGATTAGTTGAAGCCTTTTGATCAAAGACTCAGCTAAACCGTTTTGTGTGTGTGTGTATGGGCAACAGGATGTTCAACATCTATTCCTATTGACATGTAATAATCATAAAAAACTTGAGATGAAAATTCACCTGCATTATCCAATCGAATGGTCTTAATTAGATACTCAGGAAATTGTGCTCGTAGTTTAATTATCTGAGCAAGAAGTTTAGCAAATGCAACATTTCTAGTGGAAAGAAGACAAACATGTGACCATTGACTAGATGCATCAATTAGAACCATAATTTAGTAAAAGTCTTCTCTTACATATCATCATTGGTGATTTTCTCACCACATAATTTTAATACTGAGCTTATTTTAAAAAGTGTCGAATTATACTCACTAACACTTTTATAATCTTGCAACTTCAGGTGCAACCATTGAGAACGAGCTCTTGGGAGGATGACAGTCTTCTGGTGTTTATACCTCTCCCTTAAATTGTTCCACAAAATATAGAGATTTTGTACTGTGAGATATTCAGTTTTCAATTCTTCATGAAGATGGTGACGAAGGAAAATCATTGCTTTAGCACGTTCCTGCAGGGATGCTTGATTTCCTTCTTTAATAGTTTCTCCCAGGTTCATTGCATCAAGATGTATTTCAGCATCAAGTATCCATGATAAATAATTTTTCCCAGATATATCAAGAGCAACAAATTCCAATTTTGTAAGATTTGCCATTTTCTACACATATAAATAATGAAATAAATATGTGTATCTCATATTTATAAATTCACACAGATAATCATCAATAAAATATATTAAAGACTTCAAATAATATATTGAAAAACTTACAGAGGAATAAGGCCACTAGTTTCAGAATTGGTAGAACCGTCGTGCTGATAACGTGTTATAAAATTTAAAAAAGGAAACTACTATTACAAAAGAGAAATAAGAAATTCTCTCTAGAACTCTTAAGAACTGAAACTTTCTTTCTCTCTCTGTATTTTCTTATAAATTTCATTACAACTGAAGCCCCTATTTATAGGTTTTGAAATTACTATGCAAGTTACTATGCAAATCACTATGCAGAATTTAATATAATAGTGGTGGGGTCATTCACATAATTTTAGTGGTGGGACAGGAGGCAGCTGCCGTTTCGTTCGTTCATTACAAGAAAATCTATCGGTGGCCTTTTTTATTGTACACCATCTTCCTTTTTTTATTATTTTTTTGATAATGCGTGGATCCTACCTTATTTCTAACTTTCTTCTTTGCTAGAACTCCTTATTTGACTTTCTTCTTCGCTTGTTTCATCTTTTCTCCTCTTGTCTTTCTCTTCACCCTCCTACCCTCTCCTTAATCTCCTTCCAAGCTTTTTCTGATTCACCATTTTGACCTCTAGATTCACTTTCTCGAAGATCGAAATTACTTATCTCTGTATCGAATTCTCCAGTCTGCAAATTGAACCAGATCTTGGATAGTACACTTTTCAAGCTCTCATTGCGTTCGTTAAAAATGAAGTTCGGCGGTGTCGTGCATGAGACAATCACCACGACCTATTCAGACACCTGTTCTTTCCAAGCATTCCACAATCTATGCAGCCTCCTCTTTTTATTGTACATTGCACGAAGTTTTATTTTATTATTATTTTTTCCTTCAGTAATGCATGGGACCTGCCTTATTTCTAACTTTCCCCTTTGTCAGAACCATTTATTTGACTTTCTCCTTTGCTAGTTTCGTCCCCCCTCCTCTTGTCTTTCTTCTCACCCTTGATAAATATAATTTTTACATGAATTTATTACCATTTTACTTATTAAAATGGTTAATTTTTATTTTATTTTATTTTATTTATGTTTATTTATTTATTTGTGATGAATGAATGAGAAGAAAATAAAAAAATTTTGGACTTTAACCTCATATCATGCATTTTATGGGAATACATTGGTTTTAACGTCATATGGGCTAGTGTTACAATGAATACTGGGAAGTCACACAACTTTAGCAGTCGCACTTTATGTATTGGATAAATTTCAATTTGGCTTTATTCAAATGGAACTTCAACCGTGTTTTGTCTGATTGAGAAGAACCGCATGATAGAGTGCTAAAAGGACACGACACCTCAACATCACACATATGTTTTCGTTAAAGGAGTGCCGCACTGAGATGCAAACCGTGGAGACCTGGAGAACAAGCCGAGATGTGCAAGATTTTTGAGAAGATTTTCTTTGGAGTTTTTCTAAAGAAGAGGATTTGGAGGACAGGGGTGAGAGCTGCATGCTCATAGACCGATTCTGATGAAAAATATAAGTTTTATTTGTTTTCTTTTTAATTTTATTATGAACTAAATTTTATTTTCTAGAGCTTCGATATAGTCTAGCATTGAGCACACAGTTTATATTCTGAGTTATTTTATTTTTAATATTTCCATGATTGAGTGTTTTATTCTTGTTATTAATGCTTACAATTTTTTTTTCGGATTATTATTTGATCAATTAAATTACAATGAGACCGAGAGTTGATTTGTGATTTTAATTCTACAATTAAATACCATTAGTTGAGTGAAAGTAGAGATGTTTTACCGCAACTAGTGTGATTTTTCAGAAAATTTAAAATACGTAATGAGTCCAATTAATTAAATTTGCATAGAGATATGGAGTTATTAGTTGGAGATATTTTTGATATTATTCAAGAGAAGATATTGAATAATTAAGGAATTTTTAATTATCAATTTGAGATTATTAGAATTTAATAATTAGGAAGAATAAATTGTGTGGGATTTTTTAGGTGAAATTAATCGCTCTAGATCCATTCTCATCATATTTGTTACACTTTTAGATTTTAGCCTTTGTTAATTTTGATTCGTAGATTTATTTTTGTTAAGTAGTTTAATTTAATTTAGATAGTAGAAATGTTCCATTTATTTTTTGGTTTTCAAATAGTAATTAATTTAGTAAATTTCAGTATTCAATAATATAGTTAATTCTTGTGAGTTCGACATCCGTTTTCTATAAAACACTTTACTACTTGTTACGATTATATGCGCTTGCAGATTATTTTACGCGAACAAGCTTTTGGCATCGTTGCTGGGGATTAATTTTTTGTTATTGATATTGATACTAGCTAAATATTTACTACTTTGGATTTGATTTTATATTTAAAAAAAAAGTAAAACAAATATTTTAGGTGCATCTGAGTTTGTTTTCTTTCTTTTCACGAATTAGAAGCGTATGCCCCGATCTAAACAATTAAATCATACACACTTTGATCTCGAGATTGAAAGAACCTTATGTTAGATCAAGAAAATGAAGAAGAAAGAGATTAATACACCTCTATCTAATATGGCTGATTAGGAGCATAAGGCGTTACGAGACTATGCTATGCCCTCGGCCAATGAAGTTACATCGAGCATAAGGAGGCCGGCCATACAAGCTAATAATTTTGAGATCAAGCCAGCCATCATTCAAATGATACAGCAAATTGTCCAATTTGGGGGGCTGTCACAAGAGGTTCCTAATGTCCATATTACAAATTTCTTAGAAATTCGTGATACTTTTAAATATAATGGAGTGATAGATGATGTGATTCGACTAAGGTTTTTTCCATTCTCACTTAGGGATAAAGCAAAACCTTGGTTGAATTCATTATCTCCTAGTGTCATCACTACCTGGGAAGAGTTAGCACAGAAATTCTTGGCCAAATATTTCCCTCCCGCAAAGATAGTAAAATTGAGGAACGATATCACCAAGTTTATCCAATTTGAGGGTGAATCGTTATATAAAGCATGGAAGAGGTACACAGATTTATTGCGAAAATGTCCTCATCATGACCTTCCAGCATGGCTTTAAGTGCAAACATTCTACAATGGTTTGGGAGCTAGAAAAAGATCTATAGCTGATGCAGCAGCTGAAGGAGCTTTAAAGAGTAAAACTCATGAAGCAGCCTATGAACTTCTGGAAGAACTAGCATCCAACAACTATCAATGGCCTACGGAGAGAGCAATGCCAAGAAAAGCGGTTGGAGTTTTCGAACTTGATTCTATTACCACATTGGCGGCACAAATGTCAACTTTGTCTCAACAACTAGGTAAGGTGAATGTTAATGCTATTCAAACTAATGTTGTTTGTGATCATTGTATAGGAAATCATTCAAGTGTAGATTGCCAAGTGGGAAATCTTTTTGCCCAATCGAGTTATGGACAAATAAATTACATGTCAAATTTTCAACGTCAAAATAATCCATATTCGAACACATACAATCCTAGATGGAGGAATCACCCCAACTTTTCATGGAGCAATAATTAAGAGCTAGTTAAACCACCTCAACAATTTCCACAATAAGAGAAGAAGCCAGAACTCGAGGACATGTTTATGCAGTACATACAGAAAACTGATATAGCAATTGAAAACAACACGGCTTCAATCCGCAATCTTGAGGTGCTGATCAGTCAACTTTCAAACATGCTTATAAAGAGGACCGTAGGGACGCTGCCAAGCAATATTGTTACCAATCCGAAAGAATATGTCAAGGAAATATCAGTGAGAAGTGGGCGGACATATGAGGAGCGTAAAGTAGAAAATGCTAAGCAAGATGAAGCTGTGAATAATGAGGAGCCTAAGATGAAGGAAGCCGAGTCAAAGAATAAAGAAGTGGAGTAAGCTAAGAAGACTAAGGAGAATCAAAGGGTTTCAAAATCCAAAAAGTCCAGGGAAGTTACTTTTGAAACATATTCTCCTTCAATTTATGATCCACCAATTCCTTTTTTGCAAAGATTAAGAAAAAAATAAAATAAATTATCAATCCTCTAAAATTTTGAGGATATTTAAGCAATTGCATATTAATATTCCTTTTATTGGAACTTTAGAGTAAATGTCTAATTATGTTAAATTTTTGAAGGATATTATATTAAAAAAATAGAAGTTGGAGGAGCATGAGACGGTAATGCTGATAGAGGATAGTAGTGCAATTTTGCAAAAGAAACTACCGCCTAGTTGAAAGATCTAGGGAGTTTCACTATCCTGTGCACTATAGGAAAATCTTATTTTGATAGAGTTTTATGTGATTTAGGGGGCAAGTGTTAATCTAATACCTTTCTCTATTTTTAGGAAATTGGGTCTTGGAGAAGTAAAGCCGACCACCATCTCTTTACAACTGGCAGACAGATCTATTAAATATCCAAGAGGAGTCATTGAGGATGTATTGGTGAAAGTTGATAAATTTATTTTCCCAGCTGACTTCATTGTGCTTGATATGGAGGAGGATGAGGAGATCCCTTTGATTTTGGGTTGACCTTTCCTTGTGACGGGGAGAACCTTAATTGATGTCTAGTAAGGAAAACTTGTTATAAGAGTTGGCGAGGAACAAATCACTTTTAATGTATTTAAGTCTATAGAGATTCCTTTGAGGTACATTCTTGCTTTCAAATAAGTAATCGAAACGTGGCCAATGAGACTTATGGAGCGAAATTTCCAAAGTTACCACCTGAGAAAGTGGAAGAGCTAAATTCATCTCGGCTTACATCTCCAAGCAAGGAACCACCCAAACTTGAGCTCGATCCACTTCCATCAAATTTAGGGTACACTTACTTAGACCAAGACTCTACTCTTCCGGTTATTAGTAAAAATTCTTTGAGTGATGTAGAGAATGAGAAGTTGCCAAGAGCTTTACAGGAAAAAATGAGGACGTTAAACTTAGATTTTCAAACAATTGGAGAAAAAAGAATATTGCAACTCAACGAGATGGATGAGTTTCACAATGATGCTTATGAGAATGCTTGGATTTACAAAGATAAAACTAAAAGATGGCATGATAAGCATATTCTAAAAGGAGAATTTGAAATCGGGCACAAATTATTATTTAACTCAGAAAATGTTCTATCAATCTCGCCAATGATAAAAGATAAGATAATAACGTCTAGCTACAGACGTTTAATAAAGCACTTTTAGGAGGCAACTCAAGTTTTTATATTTCTGTTTAGGCTTTATTTTTTTTCTTTATCTTATTGTTTTGTTTCCATTTTTTTTTTTAGGAATAAAAAGACCGAAGAAATCTCCAATGGTACACGGCTTCACCTCAAGGAAAAATATTAAGTTGGAAATCATGGGAGCATCTCTTATCCTCTCTCATTCTTTTAATTAGTTTTTTTTCTTTTTTCCATTGAGGACAATGTGATATTTAAAACTGGGGGAAGGGAATTTACTTATAAAAAAATTAAATAAATAAATAAATAAAAAAATAAAACAATTTGTTTTTTCATTATGTTTGGTTTTGAAGAAAAAAAAAGTACCTATGATAAGAATATGGTTGAAATTTCTTGTAATTTTTAGGAATTATTCTCATTGCTTAAGTCTAGCCGTTAATTCTTTGCTTGATCTTGTGTAATTTGATATGATCATTAATCATTGTGCATACCTAAAGAAGTTTTATGTGAATTTTGTGGATTTCGATGGTCTCTACTTACTCTAAAAATTTATTTGATTACTCTCGAGGCAAAATCTTGTACAAAATATTACTTAGGAAGTAATTTAGACATTCTTTAAATCGATTGAACGTTTCAAGCTTACCTCTTTATTATCTTTATCCCTAGTCATCCATTTGATATATTCATAAAAAAAAATGGTTGAAGAAAAGAGAGTGATATACAAGTAACAAAAAAAATATACAAAGTTTCATTTACTCCAATGTTTTAAGTTGCTTAGTAACTAGGGGTATTCATTACCAATGTTTGCTCTTACGTCAAACCGTGACTTGAAATATGAGTATGCAAAATGCACTCTAAGTGTCTAACTTCTTGAGTAACTGGGTACATCCATCACAAATACCTGCATTCATGTCAAAAGACGAGTGACACCTTAGATTTCAAAAAAGAAAAAAGCACTTCAAGTTTGTGACTTGTTAAGTAACTGGGTGCATTCATCACAAATGTTTGTATTCACGTCAAATGATAAGTGACGACTTAGAGTAAGAAAAAAATTGGAACTTTGAAAGAGCGGTGAAAAGATGTGTGATTTAAAATATTCAAAAGATTGAGAAGAATGTATGTTTTAGAAGTGAGAGTGCCCTATTTGCATAAATCCTATTTTCTTTGAAGCTCTTACCTTATCCATACATCACAAGCCTAATAAACACCTATTGATCTTGGGTAATATTTTGTTCTATATTAATAAAAAATGATTTGAAAAGCAAGCATATACAGTTTGTAGAGATCCATTTTTATTTACTTGTTTGCATAAAATCTTCTGGCGAGCTAATGATGAAGTGAGAATGATAATGCAGTGGAGTTGAGTTTTGAATCAACTTTTGGACTTGATTGATTTGAAATGATTCATTTAAATTATAAGATTTATGTAACCTTTGAGGTAAGAAATTGTTTTAAATTTTTCTTTTTCTTTGCTCGAATACTAGCAAAGTTTAAGTTTGGGAGAATTTGATAAGTGTATTTTTACATGAATTTATTACCATTTTACTTATTAAAATTGTTAGTTATTTATTTTATTTTATTTAGTTATTTGTGATGAAGGAATGAACGAGAAGAAAATGAAAAACTTTTGGACATTGACCTCATATCATGCATTTTATGGGAATACATTGGTTTTAATGTCATATGGGCTAATGTTACAATGAAGACCTGGAAGTCACACAACTCTAGCAGCCGCACTTAACGTATTGGATAAATTTCAGTTCGACTTTATTCAAATGGGACTTCAACCATGTTTTATCCAATTGAGAAGAACCGCATGATAGAGTGCTAAAAGAATACATTACCTTAACATCGCACATATGTTTTCATTAAAGGGAGCACCGCACAGAGATGCAAACCATGGAGACTTGGAGAACAAGCCGAAAGGTGCAAGATTTTTGAGGAGATTTTCTTTGGAGTTTTTCTAAGGAAGAGGATCTGGATGATAGAGGCGAGAGCTGCATGTTCATCAACCGATTCTGATAAAAAACATAAGTTTTATTTGTTTTCTTTTTAATTTTATTATGAACTAAATTTTATTTTCTAGAGTATTGATGTAGTCTAGCATTGAGCACACAATTTATATTCCGAGTTATTTTATTTTTAATATTTCCATGATTGAGTGTTTAATTCTTATTCTTAATGCTTACATTTTTTTTTGGATGATTGTTTGGTCAATTGAATTACAATGAAACCGAGAGGTGATTTGTGGTTTTAGTTTTAGAATTAAATACCATTAGTTGAGCGAAAGTAGAGATGCTTTGTAACGCCCCGAACTTTTTTTTTTAAACTATACATGCAGCTAAACTTACTAATTAAGTGCAATGCAAAACACAATGGAAATGGGTAAATCTTCAATACATGCAAAGAGATCTAACTCTTGCATAAATAGATCACATGGCATACTAAAACTATATCCTTCATATTTTTTCATTTATTATAAAATATCGAATCCAGAACTTACATAACCCAGTTAGTTTCTTCTAACAAATATCATCTCTTACTGCCATCTGATACTCTTGCTATTCCTTTTGATCACGTACGTGAGATCAATCTCTTAGGAGATGAGTATTCTGTAGGACCCTTGGGACTACTCAGAATCTCCTGTGAAGTCTGAGTCTCATGACAATTTATTTACTCCTCCAACACTCTCTATCATTTCATAAGGAATGATAGATAAAATATAAAATAGTGAGATTTCCAAAAAATTTAAGTTAGTACACAGTTAACGAAATAAGACATAGATAACATTAGTAATTGTCATACATAGCAATGATCACAGACATATAACTTATGAAAATGCTTTTATGGGAGTTATGCATGTCAATAACCATTCTTCCCATGCCCACTTAGATCTTACTTAGACCCATCATCATTTCGTTAAACTTATACTTTCATCTTATTTATTAATCTTGTGGTTTTTACTTAATTATTATCCTCGATGGGCGTTATGTATTGCCGTCCCCATCAAGATCTTACTTATTGCATATTCTCAACAGGTGTTACGTATCGTCATCCCTATCAGGTCTTGTTTATCTCTTATCTTCGATGGGCATTATGTATCTTGTCCCCATCACATATAATTCATCAATCATTCGGGCGTTACGTCTCGCCATCCCCATTTTGATGAGTCTCGTGTCAATCTTTTGGGCGTTACGTCTCGCCGTCCCCGTTTTGACACAGAACATACATAGCATAGCGAGTGTTACGTATCGTTGTTCCCACTAGTCATGTCCGTCCTACGGGCGTTACGTATCGCCATCCCCGTAGTGAAATAACTCTTACTTATTCTCGATGGGCGTTACATATCGCAGTCCCCATCGTGGCAAAACTCTTACTTTTAAAACATGCGTTACGTATCGCCGTCCCTATCAGCATGTCAGTCATACGGGTATTATGTCTCGCCGTCCCCGTCACGACGTGACTAACTTATTTATATATTTTATTCTTAGTTGTTTCTTTCTTATTCTTAGGAATGTTTCTCAAGTATATGTCATGACACTTTTTCTTATAATTCATCACATACTAAAAATGCATGTACCCTTAAACTTATCACATAATCATAACTATATGCTTAGGTAACACATATAATTCTCCTATATTGCAACTTCAACATTTATTCCAGTCAAAGCCTTGGATTTTAGCAAAACAGGATTACTCGCTCGAGCCGGTTAGCCACATGCTTTGGAGGATGAGGTGTTAACCCTTAAAATCAAATGATTGAGTCTAAATCTCTAAAATCTTAGGCTTGGCAGCAAAAATCTTCATCCAATGGCTAATATTAAGTCACTTTAGTCAGCCAAAATTGATCGAAGGTTGAGAAGGGAGCTAATGAGATAAGGCATGAGGTGGCACTCACCTAACCATGCATAAACCAAGCCATTCCAGCCCTCTTCTGGTATGCAACGCCTCCCAGCCCCTCTCCTATCCAATTTTGTCACATGTTACACTTTCTAAAACACCACTTGACATGTTCTAGAGGACCATTTTGATATTTGGTTGGGATAACTTTGGTTTGTAACTCACTTAGTTAGATTTGGACAGATTCAGGTAGATTTCTTCCTCTCATGTTTGCTTCATGTCTTTGGGTCAACTAGAGCTTCTAGATCACTTCATATCCTCATGAAACACACTCCTACACATGTCAAGACCTTATGGAAATTGATATCCAATCACAATTTTCATCACATGCCCCAATTTAATCCTTTTCTTCTAACTCGAGTTCCATTTGAGCTCAAACCAAAAGTGTCCACTTGATTCCAGAATAAGTTATTTATATTCTAAATATTCAAAACCTCATAACTTAAAAGTTTTATCTCTATATCTTAGGATTATTTAAGAATCGGAATCACCTCATTTGGACCTCATATGACCAAGTTATGAGTTTTATACTAAAAGTCGACAGATAAGCCAAGAATACCAATTCGGGCACACGAAGTGTTTGGTAGATATTCCTTCTTATTTCACACGAAATTTCCTAGATAAAATTTCCTCATTTCCACATATATACACACTTGTCCAAATCTTAGTCTAATTGAAAAAATAATCCAAAGACTTAATCTTATCCAAAGTTCTTAGTCAACTTCAAAGTCAATGCCTATCTATTTCCAATCCAGATCTTCTACTTCCATCTCGATTTCATATTTTCTTAAGTCCATATCTCTTAAAAATCAAAATATAAAAGTTGTAGATATTCCTCTTAGCTTTCTATAGTCTTTTGAATCACTCAAATCGATATTAAATGAGCAACTTATGGTAATTTTACTAGAAGACGTCAAACATCTTCCTGTATCTCGCTCGAGCCAGAAGTTAAGCGAGAGTCAAACGAGATCTCGGGTTAGGCACTTTTTCCACATAAAACAAACCACATTTGTACCCAACCCTACTGCTAACTTTCCAACATACATTTATAAGTCTATTCTTTATTATACTTATTCCTTATTTGATCAACTTTCAATGATCCAACCACATATAAAAATTAAACGGATAGTTAAAAATCTGGATTATCACATGCTTTACTGCGACTAGTGTGATTTTTCAGAAAATTCAAAGTATATGATGAGTCCTCGCATAGAAATATGGAGTTGTTAGTTGGAGATATTTTTGATATTATTCGAGAGAATATATTGAATAATTAATGAATTTTTAATCGTCAACGGGAGATTAGTGGAATTTAATAATTAGGAAGAATAAATTGTGTGGATTTTGCTAGGTGAAATCAATCGCTCTAGGCCCATTCTCATCATATTTTTTTTTTACACTTTTACACTTTTAGATTTTAAGTTTTGTTATTTTTAAGTCGTAGATTTTTAAGTAGTTTAATTTAATTTAGATGGTATAATCATTAGATTTAATTTCGATTTTCCAAATAGTAATTAATTTAATGAATTTCGATATTCAGTAACATACTTAATCTATGTGGGTTCGACATCCGTTTTCTATAAAACACTTTACTACTTATTACGATTTTGTGCACTTGCAGATTATTTTATGCGAACAGCCCTCCTTTCAATCTCCTTCCAAGCTTGTTCTGTTTCACCATTTCGACCTCTAGAATCACCTGCTTGGAGGTCGAAATTACTTATCTCCACATCAATTCTCTAGTCTTCAAATTTAACCAGATTTCAGAGAGCACACTTTTCAAGCTCTCATCACATTTGTTAAAAATGGAGTTCGACAGTGTTGTGCATAAGCCAATCACCACCACCTCTTTAGACTCTTGTTCTTCCTAGGCATTCCACAAGTGAAAGCAAAATGTGTCTGGGGACTCGACCCATTCAATATCTGAAGCTTTACAGGCATTTTTTTACGATCCACCTTTGATGATTTTGTTAAGAAATTTCTTGATCTTCACTTCCTTTATTTTTTTTAATGATTCGTTTCGATCCTTACGGGTTTTGTATGAATTTTCTGGGCAATATATGACGGAATAATGGATGGATGTGATGAGATTGATGAATGCAACCTAAGTGTTTGTGGAAATAAATGAATGAAATCCTGGATTCTATTGGTGTTTTATCGGATAGTCATATAGTATTGCTCTAAACAAGGGACAAGCATTTGATGAGATTGTTTTATCTATGCAGTGTAAGTGTTTGTGTAAATAATTGTAGAATCCATGCTTGTCCCTTGTTTTAGCCTTGGCTTGTTTTCTTGTATTGGTCATAATTGGATGAAAAAGGTCCTAAGGCAAAAGAAAATGTCCAAATTTATCTTCAAAATAACAGGCATTTTTGGCGATCGATTATAAAAGGTAATCATCGGAGACAAACAACTAACAATGGGAACATTTCATTGTATAATTTCTAGTTCATGCAAAGTAGTTTAATTCAGGTGAAGATTAAAGATAAACTAATCATTTATGACTGTTAAAAATATTGTAGAACATAATTAAGTGATGAAAATTAATTTTTAGTAAATCTGGAAAGTATGTCGAGGATAATAAATCAATTGTTAATTTATTTTTTATAGTATTTGTTAATCTATTAGTAGACTAAAACAAGGGACAAACACGAATTCTACAATTTCATTTTGTTAGAGGTAAGACATTTAATAGAAAAAAAGAAACGGACATTCATCATAACCAAAAGGTTTTAACAAACAAATTATACAAGCTTCATCTCCCTTTATTCACAATAAACAAATGTTCTTCCATTCACAACAAAAAATGATCTACACAAAATGGAGTTCTAGTTTTTTTTTCCATACAAGAAGCCAAATATTCATAACCAAATGTGGGGGCACAAATTCTCCAAAAAATCATCGTACCAAATTTCCCAAAAATGCACAACCATAACATTGGTACAAACTCCCTAACAAAAAAAACTTCAAAACTAGGACTACCACCCGTTCTCCATGTAATGAAACAACAACCTTGCTTTCATGTCATCAGTTATACATGATCAGTACCAGCACAACTCTGTAAAAAATACAATATAGTCATCCATTAGTAACACAATCTAATAGCATATGCATGTATTATAACATGACTTGTTATGATTCATGTCAAATTGTTAGATAAGAAATGCAAAAGGATTAATATTATTATTATGCTTGTTTATTTAAAAGCTCATACCTCTTCATTGCCTAATGGAGTTGGTTGTGTGACCGAATTACATTGGGTTCCAACAATAGAATTGTCCACAATAGCAACCATTGCAGATTCCAATCCCTCATGCAATTGCTCTTTGTCAAGGAATATTTTCTTGCATGTCTAAATTCCAAGACATGGACATAAACAACAATTACAAAAAAATATTAAAACAATATACTATTAATGCAAAAAAATATTCTACTTGTTTCTTTTTTCTCTTCACGACACATTCTCTACAGCCCCTAACTTTCTTTTTTCTCCCTTTCCCCCTGACAGGGCGGGGGCTTAATACTTTCTTGCCTTTTTTTGAAACCATGTTCTTTCTCAACTTGGTTACATTGTCATCGACTGCTAAGCCTGTACATTGAGACTCTAACTCATCTAACAATCAAAAAAACTTATTAACATGCTCATCACTGGGGCATACACGAGAGGCAAATTTCAAAGATCTCTAAACCACGAGCTCATACCTCCGTGTATCAGCATTGTTCCTCAAATCATCATAACTATTTTTGACTAGTGTATATCTTCTCTTTAAGTCCTTTCACTATTGATCTAAGATATACTTGTCTGGCAGCATATTAATGTCTATCGTTTGACAAACTTTAAATATATGCCTACAAATAATCCACTGCATCTCAAACAAGGCACATGTGCATTTAATGTCACATTCATCATCATTATAATAAACTAAGTAACACACTTTTTTTACATAGTTATCTGTAAAAATTTCATTGAAAACAACGAAGGTGGAAATGCAGCCCTGCGTACTAACAAGTATGCAATTACATAAAATCATTCCCAACACCTCTTTTTGGACCTCTTTAAACATAGCATTTGTATACAATGCTTGAAACTGTTTTTCAATGTGAAGTGATGACATGCATGGGAATATTTGGGTGCAAGAATTGAAGTCATCAGCCAGTTCGACCTCCACCTTCTTCATCAGATTAGTGTTAAATTAATTGAGAAATTCTTTCAACGACGTACTAGATTTTACAAACCCATCGAAAAACGTATTCATGCTTTCAGACCATTGTGTAGTGCTCATATCTGCCCAAAATACGCCCTTCAAATATAATATTACCTAGAACTTCTTCTCATTGTACAAAACCCTTGCAACCATGCATTCTCACCAAGGTCATACTTCTGAAGCATCTCTTCCCACTTGTCCTCAAATTCCGTGCAACTTTGTGAATCATACAAAACACTTTGAATGGCAGTCTCCAATTCTACATTGTATTAGAAGTGGGATCCCAATTTCTCTGGCAATTTTTGCATGATATGCCAAAGACAATATCTATGGTGATTGTCTGGAAAAACAATCACAATAGCATTCTTCATTGCTCAATCTTGGTCTATTATAATTGCTTTGGGAGCCTGACCATACATGCACTTCAACCATGCTCAGAACAACTGGACAAAAGTATTTGTCTTTGTTTGAAATCAAGCCGGCTCTTAACAATATGGATTGCTCATGATGGTTTACACCAACAAAGGGAGCGAAAGGCATACCATACTTATTTGTTAAGTACGTCGTATCGAAAGTGATAACATCTCCAAAGTACTCATATGCTGCTTGACTTCATGTGTCAACGCAAAATACATTTATGAGGCTACATTCATCATCCATGTCCATGACTGAAACAAATCCATCAATTATCATACTCATTCTCTCAAAATAGTCACTGAGTGCTTTGCCACCCCTTTTACCTAACCTTAAGTGTCTGGCTTTATTAATAAAATTATGAGTATCTTTCTCTTGAAATTAAAGCTTTTAAAAACCCCCAACATCATCAATTAGTGCTTCATAATTTTTGTGAGGTTCAATACCTGCTCTATCATTCAATTCTAGCATTCTTTGACTGTATTCATCTAAGCACGTGTGGGATCTAGAAAATCTGGATTTTTATGGGCTGATAGTACTATGATTGTGAGCAATCTGAATCGCGGTCAAAATCCATACCTTTTTAACTAGTTTTGCATTTACCTTCGCCTTACAGTTTGTTTTGGTTGTTGGTCGTAGTCTCGAGATTTATTGTAGCTAGGATGGTAGGCGTCGCCACATGCACACCCAATAGTCTGATATTTTGCATTCTCATCTGCATCTCTTTGTCTTAAATATCTTCACATCGAAACTCGACTGTTTTGCATATCGCTTCTAATAGGCGAGAAGGTCTTTCTTAGTGGCAAATTCTAAACCAGATTTTGGCTCTTCAACCAGTTCATCATCATCATCTAATACTTCATTAGTCCGTTCCATGTCTTTATTACTCCCTTCCACCTCCGATACATCATTAGTTTCATCTGCATTTTTAGTACTCCCTTCCACCTCCGATGCATTCATGTGTGATATACTTGCAACATTCTTTCCACTTTCATCAAGCACAATTGAAGATTAAACTGGGCATTGGGGGGTCTCTTGGAATTGCTCCGAATTACTTGACGAAGGGTAGAGCATAGTTGGTGGGTGCTGCGACTAGCCATGATGTTCGAAAAAAATGAATTGCACTTTATGAAAATTAATTTTTACAAAAATAAAACATTTTTACAAAAATAAAATGAATCCGCACCAAAATATTCCTTTCATATGCAAATAAACAATATATTAACTTACTAAAAATATAGGGCACAACGACGAACATAACAACATAGCCAAATGACAACGTTTATCATACCTAGATTGGTGTAATAACTATTGAAGGGCTAGGTGACATTCTATTTTCCTTTGTGCCTTCCATCTTGTAATATTCTTTTTAACACACAAAGTTCTACAAAATAATATTGTTATATTTTTTGCTCCATACCATCTATAAGTCTTTTATTTATAAAAATGAAAACATATGTTTGCACTGATCAAGTCTAGATTGTTAATGGGTCGACAAACAGTAAAATATTGATGGTTTAACTGCATTATATCTCTCTCATAATATACAATTTGAATGATGAAATTGAAAAGGATGCCAGATTAATATAAAAACTTTTAAACAAGTCAAACATATAATAAAATATTAGACTTTAAGAGATATTTGTTCTGGAATTTAATTAATTAGTCTCTCCCAAAAATTTAATTAATTAACAAGTCTCTGTTGAAAACGATATTCTAAATTAGTTAGTATGGAATTTAATTTGTTAAGAGGACATTATAATTTGCAGCAAGTATGGGTGTAAATGATCTGGTCTAGTCCAGGAAAAATGTAGATTGATTCCATTCAGTCAAATTTTTTTTCAATCTTGGATTGGACCGAACTCCTATTCGATCCATATCTGTCCGGTTCAGGGGCGGTTTGGTCCGGTCTAAGGACACCTGATATGATTTAATGGATTAAATTTAATCCAAAATTTTACAATGATGAAAAATAATTTTTAGCCCAAATTTAATTATTTTCAGCCCAATTTACGTATTTATCACATATTTAAGCCAAATAATATTAAAAAAAACTTACTCTTAAAACAATTAGCAAAAGAAAAAATAATCTAAATAAAAAGTTAAAAAAAATTATAAATTATAATATGTTAATATTATAAGAATATATATTATATATTAATATATTATACTACCACTCTTAATTTATATTAATATTAATACTATAATTTATATATACATATATAATATATATATATATATATATATATATATAAGAGTCATTCGGTTCGGTCCAGGAGGAAAATGCCTAGATTGGGATTGAAAATATGAGTCCATGCAAAAAATTGACCGGACCGGACCGAATTCCATCTGATCCGGTTCGGTCTTCTTACACTCCTAGCAGCAAGTAAATATATAAAGTCTTACATGAAATCTTTACTTTCTATCAAAATAATTTAACTTTTCTTTTAATTTGAACCCTAAAAGAGTCTTATATCAAATCTTAATCTATGAAATAAACAAATCAAGTCAGGAATTGCAACAGAAGAAATAAAATTGTAGTAAACTTACCAGTGGGGCATTCAACTAAATGCACAAGAGGGAAAAAATGAGAGCCCGGGACTTGGGTGGGGATGTGGGCACTAGGTTGGGGGGTGAGGGAGGTAGGGTCGGGTCTGTAAAAAAGTGAAAATGGTATTTTGGAAAAGTAGACGAAAAGAGAGGGAAGAATCGAATCATGTGGGTCCTACAGTTAAAAAAAAAAGAGAGAGAAGAAAATGACATTTCGTGCTGTGTACAATAAATGGAGGCGACCGTATAGCACTTCTCTTAAATATAATTTTTATATTGATCTCATATTTTTATTCCCTTTTTATAATGAAAATGCACGACGCTTGTAAATGGAAGATTGTTTGGCGTTCATGTCTTCAAAGCACGAGGCAAGGAGATAAATTTCGATAAAAAAAAAATTGATGGTTGGTCTCTACTCGATCGATGTAGAACAATCTGGCCGTCTAGATTCTGAGTTGCTTAATTATAATATAATTGAAGAATGGGTTTAATTATTTAGTCATATTGACTTGTTTAGCATATAAAATCGGTACTGAACTATTATCCCAATTTTTTTTAATGATCCCAAAAGCTTGATCTAACATGGTTAGTATCTTGTGACTATAGTTCAACTACCAAGTAGGGGAGTTGGCAGGAAGTTGCGCACACTTGCCATGTCAGCCTATAATTAAATGCACTGTTTAAGAAATTCTAAATGAAATGCACCGGATCATTTCTTACATAGATCCTGTCATTTTTTTGTGCACAATGGTGTGTGCCAAGTCCCCTGCATCCATCTTTTTTCTAATATATAGCATGGGCTATGTTACATATAAGATTTTTGTGCAAGAATTGTGGAAGAACAAATTTAAAATTCCACATCAATTACAATTAAAAAAATAAAAAAAATAGAAATAATCATTTGCCCAATACAAACAAAATTGAAAATTAAGAAAACTGAAATGCAAAATAAAATCAAAGATAAACAACTCATTTCTTACACAATTCTTGCACAAAATTCTCTACAAGTATCATTTTCCATATAACATAACTAATAAAGAAATACTTCGTCCTTCCAATTACCTCCAAATAATAGTTCTCCGATATGAAAATGCTAGGTATGAATTCCATTTTATCTCCACTACACTACACCGCACCACATAACACCACCAAAAAAACTTGGGAATAAAAAATCGCCCCACCAAATCGTCTTGCCCTCCTCCCCCTTCTTGCAACTAATGCAAACTCCCCTTCTCCCACTTATTGCAATCGATGGCAGACCTTCGTCTTGATGGGTATCGACCTGATGGGTTTGCTTAACATCCTCACGTGATTGCTGAATCCTAACGCGGGATTTTCTAGTGCGGTTTCAGCAGCAAGTGGTATTTGTACCAGTCGGAGTGAGCGCCACGAGTCCCTTGGACAAAGTAAGCTGGTTTATTTCCCAGTTTGTCCTTCAAATCTTGGCAAAGGCATCGAATATGGAAATGAATTCCTTTTTAATAGTCTTCCTTTTCATTTTAGAATGTACCACACCTTTTAACTTGCTAAGAAATTGTTCTGTTGCATCAACACAAGTAACTAGTAAATGAAGATCCCTTTCAAGGGTTTCGACGGTAAAGAGAGGAAGTGATAAATCTAAGGAAATGGCGGTGATATGCTTCATGGGTTTTTTATTTTTTGGTGTGAAAAGAATGATATTTGTGTGTTTTGGTGGTGCTAGGTACTATCGGTGGTGGTGTTAGGAGGTGATCGATGAGATTTATTTATTTTTTTGTGGCAAAGAGTGTTGGCGCATGGTGGGTTTTGGGGGCCATTGTATGCGTGTGTGTAGTGGCTTCCAAATTCGGGTTATTGTGGGTTCTGTCATGCGACGATGGAACTATGATGGCGTCGAATGAATAGCTATGGAATTGAAAAAAGAAATCCAGGCTTATTTCACTTTGCATTTTAGTATTATATTATGCGAATGAGTGTATTGTAAATGTGAGACTTCAAGTTTTGTATATTTTGTTTTAGTTTATTATATTATTATTATTGTTGTTTTATGTTATTTATAATTATTATGGGTTATGTTATTTTATTTATTATTGTTATTGGCTGTAAGTGAGATCCTTAATTTTAATGTTTTTAGTTATTTAATTTAATTCTTATTATTGAATCTTTATTTTCAAATCGCTATTGTTGTCCAGATGACTAACACAAGAGGGGAGTGAATTGACTTATATTAAAAATTTACACTTATAAATCAAATATACAATATAAAATATAAACAAAATATGAAGCAACAGAAAATATAAAGAGTAAGGGTAAGAAGAAGCAAACTAACACTTAAGGATTCCCAAATTCACTTTTCAATCTCCTTCAAGTGGAAATAGAAACATATTACACCTTTGAGTAATACCGTTACAAAAAATCCGTGTATAACACCTTCTACACTTGCAATCACCTCACACTTGGTGATTCAACTATTTTCTGTGTAGAACACTTTCTACATACACGAGGATTATACGAATAGGGACAATTGTAATTAATATCGCTGGCTTAGTTAAGTAACTTTTGACAATATGCATCCAGTATCTTGTAAGCTTGATTAAGTAAGATCTGAAAAGATGATAGTTTGTCTTATACTTATTTTCATCTCTATAAGATCAGTTATCAGTTTTATTTAAATCGAATCAAATTTTTTTCTCATATTTGTAGTTCATTTTCATTCTCATTATACAAATAATAGCTCATCAATTTCCCTTCAATACTTCTCATGAGCAAGATATGATGTATTTTTCACCTCAGTCCTAATCTAATTCTGCATCTGTCGTAAATGTCATGAAACAACAAGAGACTGATTTGGCTAATAAATTAGATCATGACGCCATTTATGAGTTTGTCAGTCTCGAAACTCAATAGTCATCATTCATTGTTACTTTTTCTGCTCGCTTGCAGTCTAAAACTCGCAAAATTTAAAAATTTAACGAAATGGTCTCTGTACTTCAACAACTTGTTTATGAGTCTAATAGAAAAATAGTAGAGTTAAAAAAACATAATAAGGATTTAAAATCCTTACTTACCTCTTCATTTCAACTGTCTAATTCTTAAGACGAGAATAATATGTTGATATATAAAAAACAAATGCAGTTGAAAGATGAAGTTAGAAGTCTCAAGTTTTTATAAGTCATTTGAGATAATGGAATAAAATATTCAACAGATATTTATGGCATGCATCATTCCTATTTCTCTTCTAATCATGCATAGTCTATCTTTTGGTAGAGTTTTGTGAAAATATCTGCCAATTGATCATGTGTACTTGTGAATTCTAGTACAATATCATCCTTCTGCACATAATATCTAAGAAAATGATATTTAATTTCAATATGTTTAGTCCTAAAATATTGTATTGGGTTCTTTGAAAGATATATAACACTTATATTATCATATTTGATTGAAATGTGATTGTACATAAACTTAAAATCCTTAAGTTGTTGTTTCATGTAAAGAACTTGAACACAACAATTACCTGCAGCAACATGCTCTGTCTCAGTAATAGATAATGCATTAAAATTTGCTTTTTACTAAACCATGAAACAAGTGCGTGATCTAAAAAATGACATATTCCACTAGTGCTTTTTCGATCAATTTTGCAACCAGCATAACCTGCATCTGAATAACTGATAAGATTGAAATAAGTGTACTTAGAATATCATAACCCTATGTCAATGGTGCCAGCAAGATATCTAAAAATGAGCTTGACTGCAATAAAATGAGATTGTTTTAGAGATTATTGAAAGCGTACACATAAACATACACTGAAAATAATATCTGGTCTATTAGTTGTCAAATATAATAGACTACCAATCATATCTCGATATATTTTTGAGTTAACTAGCTTACACTTTTATTTTTATCAAGTTTGGTGGTTGGAGTCATTGGTGTCCCAATTTCTTTCGCACCTTCCATCTCAAATTTTTTAAGTAATTTTTTGATATATTTTGACTGAGTAATATATATTCAACTTTTTGCTTACTTGATTTGCAATCAAGAAAGAAGTTAAGTTCTCTCATCATGCTCATTTCAAATTCTTCCTGCATACTCTTAACAAAATTTTGGCACATTTTTTCATTAGTAGCACCAAATATTATATTATCCACATAAATTTGAATTATAAGAATATCATCTTGTTCATATTTGATGAAAATAGTTATATCGATTTTTCCTCTTAAAAAATATTTTTCAATCAAAACATCACTAAATCTTTCATACCAAGCTCTAGGAGCTTGTTTGAGCCTATATAATTCTTTTGTAAACTTGAAAACATGATTAGGAGAAATATGATTTTCAAAACTTGAAGGTTGCTCAACATATACCTCTTTATTTATAAAACTATTTAAGAAAACACTTTTAATATTCATTTGAAAAAACTTGATACATATGCAAGTAGCATTCGAATAGTTTCTAATCTTGCGACTAATGCATATGTCTTATCATAATCAATTCTTTCTTCTTGGTTGAAACCTTGGACTACAAGTCGAGCCTTGTTTCCAGTGATAATTCTAGACTCAACCTTTTTATTTCTAAAAACCCATTTTGTCCCAATAATAGAATGATTTTTGGATCTAGGATCAAGTGTCCAAACATCATTTCTTTCAAATTGATTTAACTATTCTTTTATAACTAAAATCCATAATTCATCAAATAGTGCTTCATCAATCTTTTTGGGTTTAACATGAGATAGAAAAACAGTATGATTGCAAATATTTCTAAAAAATGATCAAGTACTTACACATCGTGAATGTTCTCCTAAAATTTGTTCCACTGGATAATCTTTCACATATTTCTACTGTTTTGTTGCATCTTGTACTAAGTCTTTATGATTTTTTCTGATAACTCCATGTTGGATTTATTCCATTGTATTCTCTTTGTTAAGATTGAGACTATTTGTGTTATTTGTACATTCTATTTATTCATCAATAGATTTCTTGGAGAGTAGAGAGTAAGATTCATCAAATACTACATGCATAGATTCTTGTACTGTCAAAGTCTTTTTATTGAATATTTTATAAGTTTTACTATTTGTAAAATACCTAAAAAAGATACATTGATCAGTTTTACATCAAATTTTCCTAAATTATCTCTGTTATTGAGAATAAAATATTTGTATTTAAATACATGTAAGTAACCAATGTTGAGTTTTTTCTTATTCAAAAGCTCATAAGGGATTTTATCTAATTTAGACCTTAATATTACTCTATTTATAATATAACATGCAGTATTTATCGCTTCGGTCCTAAAAATAACTAGGTAAATTATTCTCATTGAGTATTGTTCTTACCATTTCATGAAGATATCTATTCTTCCTCTCTACTACCTCATTTTGTTGAGAAGTTTGAGGAACAAAGAAATCATGCACAAAGCCATTTTCATCTAATAAAGTTTTAATATTTTTATTGACAAACTCTTTCCCCCTGTCATTTCGGATATTTAAAATAGTATTACCCTTTTCATTTTAAATTCTTTTGTGTAAATTGATAAATGCATTATGTATATCATCTTTATAAGCAAGAAAGATAACTCAAGTATATCTAGAGAAATCATCAACAATAAGAAATGCATAATATTTTTCTTCCAGGCTCGCAACTCTATTTAGTCTAAAAAGGTCCATGTGTATTAGTTGCAATAGTTTAGTAGTGAAAATATATTTCTTGATTTTGAAAAAAGTTTTTGCTTGTTTACCAAACTGACATGCATCATATATTTTGTATTTAAGAAATTTCACTTTTGGCAAATCTCGCACAAGATCATTTTTCAAAATTTGGAATAAGTTCCATGTTTGCATGACCTAACCTTCTATGCTATAACCAACTACTTTCATGTTGAGCTGATAAACAAATAGTATCTTATGAGGTAATTTCTTCAAATTCGATTGTATAAATATTATTTTTTCTAAGAGTAATAAAACAAACATTGTAATCATGATTATTCAAAATAATGCACTTATCCCTTTTGAAAGTAACTATAAATCATTTGTCGCATAATTGTCTTATACTCAAAAGATTATACTTTAGACCATCAACAAGTAGTGTGGCGCCCCAGCTTGCGCTAGGGTTCGCACGCAAATTGCGACGCCGGGGACGAACGTCACAAGGAAGTCATCCTTCATCTTTACGTGTGAGAGCCTTATTTTATGTTAGGTATATATATATATATATTTTTTTCTTCTTGCAGCGGAAAAAAGTCAAGCCATAAACAATCGACAAAACGTTACACTTGTCGCATATCACATAGTAAACGAAATAAAACCCAAATTAAACATTATATACATATATCAAAGTTAAGGTCACCAATGTAAACAGTTTTATACAACAGCACTTCCCAAAACAACGGGAAGATTTTTCCTCAAAATACATCGGCGATACAAAATAAAGATAATGACGATCCATTCCCCCTTCCACCAACCATACTAATAGGCGGGTTCTTCTTTTATCTTCTTAAAGTCTGGGCCATAACGAAGACTGTCAAGACTTAGTCCTGGACCTACGTCACACATCATCCCAGAGGATGACGTAAACAGGCGTCCCATGTGGAGGAGCCCATCCACTCCTAGCACCAAACAACACCCCGTAGGGCGAAGGTCGTCAAAAAAATAGGTCGCCATAGGAAGCGACTCTGCCGCCCACTGACCCAACAGGTCTAGGGTCACTGGCCTAGCAGTATCAGTTTTAGTCGGGCCCATGAGGGTCCGACCCATCTTCTCGAGAGTCGTAATCCGGGGATCCATCATGTCCTGTAATAGCTTCTATCGTTCCCAAGGGAGCGATAGTAGAGATAATAGAAAGGGAGTGAGATTTCGGGAGAAATCTCAGCAAGTATACTAGCACTTAAACCAAAACATTTCGAATATATAGATAAGTGAACAAAAAATTCGTAACTAATGCACATGCAATGAATGACTGACTCATGCACATGCTCATGAAAACTTTCAAACAGACTTGCTACTTTCAAACAGACTTGCTTCTTTCAGACTTCTTTTCGTAAAACTTTCATACATATTTCTTCTTTCGAACTTCTTTTCGTATCATTGCTTTTCAAATCATTTCTTTAAAACATTTCGTATCTTTTATTCTTTCTTAGGCGCCACTTATCTTAAACAGATCTTTTCTTATGGCTCGAAAGCCCATATTGTCATGACTTATCACTTTGCATATATGAGACACACCACGGTTTCCCTAAGCACCGTGTGTTCCCTGCTGGTTACCGCATCACCTTAAAGTGAGTGCGTCATATAACTTATAAAACGGCAGGTTCTTACACCTTATCCGTCCTTGGCACCCACTAGCGTTAGGTGCTACCGCGCTCCAGACACCTTTTGGAGCCATACACGGTCCGCCGACTATTCTTCGTCGACCCAGGGGCTTCCACTCGACTTTAAACACTCCTGAGTGGACAGGGAGTTCAACTGGGGCACTTCCCCATCCCAGCCTTTGGGGTTCTTATAAAACTTTATTTCTTTTCTTTTCTTTCAAAACTCAATCTTTTCTTTTTCTTTTTCTTAAAAACATCTTGGACTTTAAAAACATACTTTTCATGACTTATGCATGGGACATGCAATGCTTACTCATTTTCATGCAAAACCCGAGACAAGCTCAAGTGCATTCACATTTCATTTTCTTTTCTCCCTTATTGGGATAACTTTACAACTTCCTACTTAGTCATCATGCTCTACATCCAAAATTTTGGGCCTAGGATTGAAATGGGGTACTTGGCCCATCTCCAACCCATCATGGCCAAACCTTCCTAGGGAAATTCCTAGGGCTTTCTTTCATCATTTGACTCCAATTATCCTCCAACAATTTAAAAGTGTTGAATTAATACATGTACCATCCTTAAAAAGGGGTAATCGAAACCTTAGTATTCCCTAAGTAGGCATTTTCATTTCCAAACTTAATTATTTCTAACTTCCTTTATTCACCTTTCTAACTTGGGAAATTCCTTCCATTAATCTATTCAAAATTTCCTTTTCTGTAAGTTTCTTCTATAAGCTCAACTAAATAATTCCTCTACAAAGCAATATAAGTTAATCTTCTAATCTCAATCTTAAATGTCATAAAATTCCAATTAAACATTACTAGTCATCATACACAAGTGGTTACTTCTTTCCATATGCAAGTATACACCATTTCAATTCATATCAATCTTGTATTTCATTCCCATGTCCATTTTCGTTTCCTCAAGACAATATTTTTCTTGAATAAATCAATTTCATTACTAATTTCCTCAAATAAATTTTATCATAGCAACACCAAATTTAATACCTAACACTAAAGTCCATCATGCATCAACTTCATCATTTTATATAATAATCATGCTTTTCACTCCTTTTTGCAACTATTACTTGATCCATCATCTCTACTCACATTATAAACTTATTTCATCATAGAGATTTACACAAGAATATTCCTATCAAAGATAAATAAAATCAATTCAATTCAAACATGGCAATACAATCATTAATCCAACAAGCATGATCACCTCACTATATATAAGAATTGTTAAGGAAAATGTGAAAGTATACTTACAATATCCCTATTAGATTTTTGATTAAAATCTGAAAATACACATATGAAATCTCTTATTAGACTAGCTATAAACACAAAAATTTAAAGGAAACCTTATTTCCTTCTAACCAAAACAAAGTGTTACATGTGTGTGTGTGTTCTTCCTAAACTTGCATGAAGTTAGGTACTAACCTTCTCCAATGTTTTGATCACCTCAATAATCTTGATTTTTTGGCTTCACTACTTTAGGATTCTTCAAATTATGTGGTGAAAGAAGAAGAAACAAAAGTAGAAGTGGCTTGAGTGATTTTGGTCGAGAGGTGAACAGAGAATGAGATAGGAGAGTGTTTGCATGTGTCCAAGTGAAATGAGCTAAGAGAAATGGATATGGGGTCACACGGCCAACTCCTTTCCCTAGGGTCTTTGGTACACTTTTTACCATACTTAGGTATGGCCAATGATAGATTGAGTGATTGACAACTCTAGGCCATTCCAAGATCCAATCTTGGCCATGCCTTGGTGGATTCTCTTTTCTCCCTTCTCACTTGCTATGGCCGGCGGCGTCTTTGAGTGTTTGGCACTCATTTTCTTGCTTTTCACTCAATTATCATTCCTCCATCCTCTCATGTGTCCATCCAAGTGATCTCAAAGTCATGCTTTTTGGAATTTGAGCAAAACATGATTCGGCCAAGCTATGCCTCCACCGAAACTCACTTTGTTCATTTTCCTTATTTTTGTCATTTCCATCACCTACACCCACACCATACCTCTCTTCACATCATCATACTCTTACACATTGTACCTTATTCACTTACACACTCCTCCCTTGTCCTTTCAACTTGTTGGTGGCCATACCCCATGAGATCCTCCCAAGATACCCCACGGGTTGCTCCCACCGAAACCCTCCTTGTTCCTTCCTTTCATGCTTCTCTTCATGCCATTTGTCACTTCTCTACACACTATGATCTCTAATGGAAAGTCAAGGAATGGTGTCTTGTACCTCTATGGTAGGAAAATCACTCCATTTGATTCTACACTCAATCCTACATGGCATATGTTTACCTACTAGTCAACCTCCACCAACTAGAGTTTTCCTACAAGCCTTGAAAAAGTTTCTAGGGTTTTTCTCCAAATGACAAGTGTCTCTACTATAGGCTTGATGGACCATGGGCTCATTCTATGGGCTTTTGGGCTTACCACTACTCTCTTGGCCCATTCACTTGATTCATTTCTCAAAAGTCTCATTCCCAAGTCCATCTCTTTAAAGCTTATTTTGTTTTTTATTTTTTACAAGTTACCACTAATCTTGTATATTAGTATTTAATTAAATAATTAATTTAGGATGAAGATTTTTAGGGCTATTACAAGTAGAATATCTTCAGTTATGAAAGAAAACTCCTTACCAACTTTGCTTATTCCCATGATCTTTCCTTTTAAATTATCTCTAAATGTTATGTGTCATTCTTCTTTAGATGTGAAGTCAATAAATTTAGTTTTGTCTCCTATCATGTGTCTTGAACATCTGCTATCTAAAAAATCATTTACTTTTATCCATGGAGGACTTCAGGCATATCTACAAAAATAATTAAAATAAATTTTGTTGGCACCTAAATTCTTTGAGTCATTTATTTATTAGTATTAGAAGAAATAAGAGTTTTTGGTACCCATATAACCCTAATAGTGATTGTATGTTTTCTTCTAATAGGACCAACATGATAGTTATGACGATTTTTATTACAAAAATTACAAATAACATGTGACATATTTTTAGGAAAAGAATTTTGAAATTTTGATTTTGATTTAGTAGATTTATCAAAGAAGTTTTTATAAGGTTTGACTTTTTCTTTTGGCATGTATCTCAAGTCTACCTTATCAAACACACATCTTTGACTGTCAAGAACCTTTTCAAAATTTCTTTTTCCATTTATAAAGTTTTCAACAATCTTTTCTAAATTAACCAAATTTTTTCAGCTCATCATTTTCATCTTTTAAAACTATGTTTTCTTTTTTTAAAACATCAATTTCATCCGTTAAAGAAAATTTTTTCTTTTTCAAAACGGTATACTTGATACCCGATTTTTCAAATTCCTCATATATTTCTTCCAAAATATTTTTCAATTTTTCATAAGAAAGATTTTTAATATTTTTAAAATTTGTTACCTTAATATCATTTTTAGCCATGAGACAAAAATTTACATATTCTTCATTATTTGCATCATTGTCTGAACTACTTGAATCATTATCTCATGTAGCTTTCATTGTTTTCTTGCCTTTGTACTGATTTTTTTTTAGCAAGGGACAATCTACCTTAATATATCCATACTTTTTACATTTATAACAAATTAATGAATTATTTTTACCTTTATTTTTATTGGAAGACTTTTTGAAAGATTTTTTTAGAGGAATTTTATTTTTTAAGAATCTCTTAAATTTTCTTGTGATCATTGCAATTTTTTCATTGTTATTATCGTTTTTTTCATTTTCATCGCTTTTACTTTTATGGGGAACAACTTTGAGTGACAATCTCTTCTTTTGCTTTCATTTTTCTTCTCCTCTTTCAATGTGTATTCATTGGTAATAAGTGACCCAATGAGTTTATTTACTTCAAGTTTTTTAAGATCTCTAATTTCAAGAATCGCTGTTATTTTTAATTTCTAACGTTTTGGCAAAGAGTTGATAATTTTCCTTACTATCCCCAAGTTGAAATAAATTTTACCAAGAATTGTCAAACTATATATAATATTAGTAAAACGAGTATACATAGAAGAAATAGATTTATCATCATTCATTTTGAACATTTTATATTCATGCGTAAAAATATAAACTTTTGATTTTTTGACTTGCGAAGTTCCTTCATAAGTTACTTCCAAGTTGTCACAGATTTTCTTTGCTGTCTTACAAGTCATTATTCTGTTAAATTCATTGTCATTGAGAGCATTATACAGAAAATTTATAGCCATTATATTCACTGTATAAAGTATATCATTTTTACGATCAAACTCTTCCTCTTCCTTTTTACCCTTTACTCCATCAACAATTTTTGTTGGAATATAAGACCCATTTACAATGCATTTTCAGATTTCTTGACCTCGAAACTAAAGAAATATTTTCATTTTAACTTTCCAAAAAGTATAATTATCTCTACAAAATAGTGGAGGCCGACTACTAGATTGACTTTCAGCGAATGTAGCTGCAATATTAGTCATATGATCTTAATTCAACAAATAATTAATCTTTTAATAAAGCCATTACTCTGATACCAATTGTTGTCTAAATGACTAAAACAAGAGAATGGGTGAATTGAGTTATATTAAAAATTAACACTTATAAACCAAATACACAATATAAAATATAAACAAAATACGAAGCCGCAGGAAGTATAAAGAGTAAGGGCAATAAGAAGCAAACTCAGTATTTTAACGAAATTCAGCCCCACTACCTACGTCCTAACCATAAGCTACCCATTGAGAATTCACAAATTCACTATTCAATCTTCCTCAAGCAGAGATAGAAACCTATTATATATTTGAGCAACACCACTACAAAAAATCTGTGTAGAACACCCTCTACGCTTGCAATCACCTCACACTTGGTGATTTAACTATTTCCTATATAGAACACCTTTTACACACACAAAGGTTATACACATAATCTTACTGATACAAAAACTGATAGCGGATAGATTATCAAAGTACACTCTTCAATGAGTAAAATAAGAATAATACAGTGCAACCTATATCTCTCTAAAAATATACAAGGATTAAGGCTCAATACTTAGAAAAAAAAGAGTGAAAGTTTTGAATGAATGATGCAAAATTTTAGCAATTAATATGTAAACTCTTGTTGTAATTTTGTAAAACTCAAGTGATCTATTTATAGGCAAATGAGTTTTCATATTCAAATTTGGAAAGATTCACATGTCAAAGAATGACACTATTCACTTATCAAAAATTCAAATAAAAAATCTCCTTTTTATAGTTGTAAAAGATAACTCCATTCATTTTTCAAAAAAATCAAACCTAATATTTTACTTTTCGCATATGACAAAATGGACATGATTTATTTTTCAAACCAAATCATCGATCTTTTGTATTTGTCAAAAGAAGCATAACCACCATTCAAGATTTTCAAACAAAACATGTACATGTAAAAGATAATAATCAATTATCTTACAAATTCAAATTTTAGATGTTATGCATATGTGGAAAATCTAATTTTTTGAAATTAAAATTTTTGATGATATCATGTACATGTGAAAAACATAATTTTCAAAATTAAGACTTTTAATGATATCATGCATATGTGAAAAATGCAATTTTTGAAATTAAACATTTTAATGATGTCATTCACATGTGAAAAATATAATTTGATACTTTATGAGAAAAGATTAATTTTGAGTATTGATCCAATTTTAAGTTTTATCAAGAGATGTACAAAATTACTTTAGGAGCTTCATTTGTGGATTTGTTCTCTTTCTTGTTTATATTGGATGTATTTAACTCCATTACGTAGACAATTTGAACTTGAGACTTGAATTCATTATTTATTATCAAAATCTATATGTAGGTATGAAACTTGAAATCTTGGGTTCAATAACTATCATTATTATTTTGGTTTTATTTATTTTATTTTATTATTTTTTAATTTGTTGTATTTTCTTTTATTTTAATGAGCATTTCACTTTATTGAGTCTTTTTCAAATTGGTTCATTTATTTTAACTTATTAAGTTATTGGGTCTTATTATTTTATTTTATTATTGCAAGTTGATGTGTAATTTATTTTATTGTGCCTTTGATTTATTCTAGTATTTTATTTTATTATTGACCCTTTTGTGTAGTGGGTTAAGTGTAAGAGTTTTATTTTCTTGTCTGTTATGTTCTGTGGGCCGAATGAGGTGTGTGCTTGGGCCTAGCCCATGCTCGTGTGAAGCCCAACCCTCATCCCCACTTGGAATGATGCCATTTTGACCTGAAAGGGGAAAACCCTAAGTTGCCACTACAATAGAAAGTGGTTTTTCCTGTGTCTGTCTGTTCTAATTAGCCACATTTATTGCCAGAGTTATCTATATTTGGCATGCTCTCCTTCTCATGTATTTCCCCTTCCTGTACCATAGACCCCCCCAGTCTTGCCATTTCTTTCTTCTCCTCTCTGCCATCGCATGCTGCACGTCGTCCGTGACTCACTACCATGCGCCTCATGGCACCCTATCTCGCCACCTCTTGTCGCTAGTAAGCCCCCCCTCTCGCTCTCTCTCTCTCTCTCTCTCTCTCTCCCCAATTGGGCTCTTCTCCGCCTCCGTCATTGCAGCCTAAGCATGACCAATTCCCCCTTCCCTGACCTGTCTTCTCTCTCAGACTATCTATTATCGTCCTTCTCTGTTTCTTTGTTCTAGGGTCTTGTCGTCATCGTCCTTCGTTAATGGCAGCACTCGTAGGACCTCACTCATCTCCCTCTAAACTTTTCTTCATCTCAACCTTGATGGCGCCGCTCAATGATTGAAGGAAAGTTCTCAACCATGTGAACATCTCAAACCACCAATGCCCTTGTTTCGTGTGCTACTCAAAATGTTTTACTAGGGCTCTTTCGCGCTTCACCGTGGTGCATTGCCACCAAGAGCTTTATTCGCTGTTGTCCTTTTCCCTGTGCCCTCTCATCGTCAGTAAGTTTTCCCTTCCCTTCAATTTCTCTATTTGTCGCTCTAACCCTTTGTACTGTTGTTGTAGCCCATGCTCTCCATCCTAGCTTTGTTGTCGGCGTCGTCGTTGTCAACTGTACTCCTCCACTACTATCGTCTTGCATTGTCAATGCCCCGCTGCCGCTTCGCCGCTTTTGACGCCACCTTGGTGAATCAAATATGCCATTCGTTGCATTTTAACCTTCATATTACATTTGCACGATAATCTAATGATTTTTCGTTCATCCGAATCGGTGTGTGCACACTCATCCAATTGCAAGACACCATAGACCAGCACATGTTTGTGTATCCAAATATTTGCTTGCTTGTGCTATAAGTTTCCAACGCGACTTTATAGTATAAAATATTATTTTTGCACTAATGCTTTCTACAGTCTAGTTGGTTGGATTGGGTCTCGAGTCTAGTAGAGCGTTGGGAGACGACATGTTTTGTGTATTCAAATATTGTTTTATTCTTGTTGCTGGTTTAATTTTATTTAATTATTAGGTCTTATTATTGTATTCTATTTCATATTGTGATATTTTAATTTATTGAATTTTTTCCTCTATTCTATATTTGAGTTTAGGCTTTTGCATAGTGTATTTATTTGTATTATTATTTGGTTAGTTTATTCTATTGTATTATATTAATTGTTCTTAGTTTATTTCTATTAAGTTTTATTTTGGGGTTTTAATTATTTTATTTCATTATGTTGTGCTTTTTATTGTAATGTGTTGATTTTTATTTATTTTGTATATATTTTCAAATTTGGGCTATGTGGTGTTAGGGTGCGTTCTTTTCTGTTAGGCTGTATGTTTTGGGGTTTGAAGGGCCCAGCGTGTTTTGGTCAAGCCCAACCTATGCACCTAAATGGAGCCCAAGTGCCAACCCCTTAAGCATTTAAGTTGTGCGTTTTGGCCTTAAAACCCTAAGGAGTTCTCTTATTCTCTCTCATTTTCTCCTCTGCGCTAAACAATCCCCCCAACCAAGCCTCTATTCTTTCTCCCGCAGCATTGCGCTGCATGCCGTCCACCACCTCATGCTGCCATCCTAGCAGTCGCCGATCGTCCTCCTCAACTTCCCCGTTAGCTTCTCTCTCTCTTGTAGGGTCCCTCTATTTCGGGTTCACTCTTGTGCGTCAAACTTCATCGTCACCACCATTCATTTGGGCACCACCACCACTGCACCAACCTTTGCCATATTTTTGCCACCATCAAAGCCCTCGGTAGTTCCTTTCTCCTTGCAACTCCTCTTCTCGAATGGCCTCCTTTCACGCACGAGTTTCCCCCTCTCCAACTCCTCCCACTACCACCACCTACAGTCTAAGCACCACCGCGACCTTGCTAGGCCACCCCCTTTACGTACGCACAACCAGGCATGCCCGATGGCTACTGAGGGTGGGTCACGTCGTCATGGGTCTCTTGGCCTATGTTTTCGTCATGCTGCTGTTGCTACCACTTTGCTCTGTCGTTGTCCAGCTCTGCTTGGTCACTTTTGCTGCCACCTCGGTGAGTTGAAACTGCCATGTATTGCATTTGATCTTCGTTTTATGTTTGTACTTTAATCTAATAGTTTTGTGTTCGTTCGAGTCACGTTGTGCACACTCGTCTAATCACAGGATATCGTGGATTGGCGTGCATTCGATTATGAAGATATTTGCTTATGCGCTTTGTAAGTAATTTTCTGACACAAATCAATGGGAGTTGGTTGGTTGGGTCCAAGAAAAATCAATGGAGGATGGGATCATCCCGTAGATTGTTGGTTGTGAATTGAAAATGTTGGGCACTTTTGTTTGTGGAAATATTGATGTGATCAAGTTGATATCATGTTTGCTTTTCAAGTGTCATTTCCATTTCATCCAATACATGTTTGTCATACATATACATTTATTTAATGGCCATGATTATTTGGTTGTGATGCAATGCCATGCTTTGTATTGGAGGACTGGGCTATATATTTTGGTTTGATATGTTGGTTTAATTGCTTTAATTACTTAATTGTGCCGTGATGCCATATTGTGGGCTTGGGGATAGGGTGACGTGTGTTGGTTTTTATGTGAGTGTGTATATTACGACCCAATTTGGGATTGAGTGTTGTGTGTCCCTTGGGTTATTGCTGAACGACAATAGGATCAGACGAGACAGTGACACTCTCATGCTGACTCTGTGGCCTTTCTATTGGTGGGGTTGAGGATGCCCGATCACGGTATGGGTTGGGCGCAGAGCTAGGTATCGTTCGTTATGAAGTCACATGCACAGTCGTTACCCGTGGTGTGACGAAGGGAGTCAGGATATGTAGATGGTTCTCTAGGGAGACCATGATGCATTTGTAAATAAAATGATTGTATGGATTGTGTGGATCACAAATCCAAGTCGAGATATATTATTATCTCGGTGGAGCTCCTCTGATCATTCGGGAACAAAATAAACCAATGTGACGTCCTCTAGGTTGTCGCTAGGAGACAACAGGTTTGGATGAGATGATAATACTTTCATGCCGATTCTGTAGGCCTCTTTGCTAGTTGAGATTAGAGGATGCCTGGTCACAGTACGCGCTGGGCGTGGAACTGGGTATTGCTTGTTACGAAATCACATACATAGTCGTCACCTGTGGTATGATGAAGGGAGTCAGGATGTACAAATGATTTCGGGAGAAGATCATTGTGTGCACTTAATGAATGAATTGTGTTGTGGCCTGAAACTGAGATTTTTGGCATCTGTGAGTAAATGTATCCTTTTCAAGAAAAACAAGGGTAGAATTATCATTGCATGTTTTATTGAGGTTGTGAATGTGTTGGCTGCTTGAATGTGTTTTTAAACTCTTAGATGTTGTTTGGTTGTTTACTTGTTGATATGTCATGATCTCATGTGGTGTTTCTTTTCCACTAGCAGTTTTATTTCATGGAATCATAGTTTTGTTGTAGAGGTAGAGTTTGAGCTAGCAGGACTGGCTCCATCAGAGGAGTGATTAGTTGGAGATCGATTTCCACCTATATTCAGTATGGTTCTAGTTTACTTTTAATTGTATTTCAATAGATGACTGTATAAATCTACTGGGAGGATTTTATTTTAGGTTGTAAAGTTTTGAATTTTCTGATATATTAGTTTTGGCAAACTCCTTTTATTTTTCGTTGCGATATATATAGATATATATGTATAAACATATTGTATGTTTGCACACACTTACACATGACGAATAGGGCTATGTCACCCGTGTGGTCATCATCTAGGTATCTCGACTTCCACCCATGCCCACATAGGAGTCGGGAGCACCACACTTGTTACCCGTAGTGTGATGAAGGGAGCCAGGATATACGGTGGTCCCAATGAGAGATCATGATATGATAATAAATGTTGATCTTCTTTGATCATTCGTAAGCATAATAATTGAATGGCGTCCCTCGGGGTTGGTAAAGATGGTAACGCTCTTGGCACGACTCATGGCCTCTCCCTGGCGAGCCTAGAGGGTGTCTCGTCATGATACGTGTCGGTGTGCGGATGTAGACATCATTCATTACAAAGTCACATGCATGGTTGTTAACCGTAATATGGTGAAGAGAGCCAATGTATACGAATGACCTCTAAGAAAATTTATGGTCTACACTTAATAAATGGATGTGCTTTAGGCCAATAGAATTTTTGGCATGTGTGGGTAAACATGTCATTTTTAGATATATGATAGATTTATTCTTGCATGTTCTATTGTGTAGTTGTGGATGTGTTGATTGTATTAATATCTTATAATTTCTTAGATGCTGTTTGATTGCTTGCTGAAATTTCAGGATCTTACTTTGTTGCATTCACCTATGGTTTCGTCTTATGGAATTCTAGACTTTGTTGTAGAGAGAGAGTTGAGCTAGAGGGACTGGCTCTACCGATGGAGTGATTTAATGGAGATCGCTTCATTTTCATTTTCAATTATAGGTCTTGTTGATCTTTTAGTTGTATTTTCAATTGGATAACTGTATAAATCCTCTTTGAGGTTCTTATTTTGGGTTGTAAAGTTTAAAGTTTTCTTCTAGTTAGTTTTGACAATCCCTTTATTTTCTACTACGATAATTTGTGTTACACACATATTGTATGTTTGCACACATTTGCACTTAGTGATAGGATGTGTGATTCATGTAGTCATCATCCTAGTATCATTACTTCTACATTTTCAACGTGGAGATCGATGGTACCACAATAAATTTGGTGTAATTATGATGTGACAGTAAATATGTAAAAGACTGTTATATTACTAAAAGAAGTCGATCCGCTTAGTAGCTCCTCCCTAATTAATAACAAATAATATATAGCATAACTTAGCCTTTCAACATAGATCGAAACAGCCAATTAATACAACTACAATCCAATAATAAATAAACTAATACGTACTATTGTACTGGCAAAAATAAATGTTGCAAAAGGATTATATAAAAAGTCAATTTACAAACTGATATAATTTGACGTGATATTTTCAATTATAAAATTAATTTTATTATAAAGTATATCTAACAGATTTTATAAAGACACATCAATTTATAAGTTTAATTTATATAATCTTTTTATGTTTGTAGCAATTTTAATTAGAATATGGTAAATTAAACCTTCTTACAAAGCTTAAAATCATGATCATTATTAGCTGGTTTTAGAATTTTATGTTCTTTCAATTAAAGAAATTTAATCATATGTATGATAATTTCTGGTTGACGTACATGACTTTTGACCTGCTTATTGTAACATCAAAAATATTATTTGTATATGATTTGTGTAATTTTTACATATACATTGTTTATAAATATTATTTTTACATATCTTATAATTTAAATATTCATATATTTTTTTGTTTCTTTTTAATCATGTTTTTTAAAAATATTTTTTAATATTTCGACTAACATAACAATAATGTCACTTCATCGATTTCATAAAAAGTACACGACGCCGTATACATGTAGCATTGCTCTGGTAACATTGTATATGTAGAGCTAGACTTTTATCCGTTTTAGGGATTGTTTCGAGATTTAGATCTTATATAAAAACCTTTCATAATTTCTTTTACAAATATCATTTAAGTACTATATATTTTTTAATATTATTTTATTTTGATTTAATCATTATAATTTCAAAATAAAATAAAAAATAGAAATTATTAAATTCCAAAATAAAATTAGATTTTTATTAACTTTTTACAAAACATTATTAACCATAAAAATTATTATGAAATTTTTAAATAAAATTGGATTCTAAATTATGACTCAAACGCAATTAAATGTTAACTTTTTATCATCCAACTCTTCCTAGTAGATGTTTGAAATTAAAATGCTACTCTCATCAATACTTATTCTTATCACTCAATGTCATCATTGTGATATTTTATTTTATTTTTTAATTTTTTGGTGATTTAATGATGAAAGAAATATTTTTAAATAATATTATAACTTTTTCTTTAAAAATATTTAAAAGTGATAAAAAAATACATATAAAAAAAGGTTTTGGATTAGTCGGGAGCCCCAATGTGAGCTTCCAGTGATGGGAGTAGCACGTCCCTAGATTTTATTTTATTTTTTAAAATATCTGGAAAATATGATTTATCCATTTTTTTTATATATGTTTTAATTTTATTTTTGAATTTTTCTTTGGCTTACATATTTTTATTATATATTTATATAACTGAATTATATCATATTGCATATAAATAGTATATTCTAAAGATAAAAAGACATGAATATTACCAAATTTATTAATAAAAAGGAAATGTTTAAAATAAATAAAAAAGATTATTTAAAAATTAAATAAAGAAACTATTTGATATATAATGTATTGTAAAAATCAGTATATCTATTAAAACATGAGATAAATTTTGGTGATGGTATTTTAAAAATTAAATAAAGAAACTATTGTTAATGCTTTCTGCCAAGCCAAATCTGAGTAGGAAAAAATTCTAGGGGAGAAATTCTACGTAAGAGAGCCAGAAAGGTATTGGTAGGCAATAGCCGGTGGTTCCTCCAAATGGCAAGGATGCCACCGACACGCGCCCGTCGCCAAATCCAATGGACGGGCAGCGTCCGGTAAACACAAGCCCCGGTGGAAGAAAACTTGCTTTGTTTCATATGAGTCTCCGGGAAAACGCGTTGACCGGGTCCCCGCTTGTGTATTTAGATTTACTATTTACAGCCGTCGGTTCTTGCAGAGAGAAGAGAAGCAAAGCATTTTGTGAGTAAGAAGATCAAAAGAATTCAATGACAGGTGTTTCAGAGAGATCAGAAGGTGTTACTCTCGAAGGCTTGAGGAAGAGAATGGCGGAGTTTGCAAAGGAAAGGGACTGGGATCAATTTCATAGCCCTAGAAATCTACTTTTGGCTCTGGTAAAAAATACTTTTTTTTTTTTTTCTTGGGTTCTCTTCCAAGTAAACAATGGAATCTGATCAACATTCATTAAACAACTTACTTCTTAATCACCATTGATCATTTTTGTCTTCTACCCTTCATGCATTTTTGTATTTTGGGGATTCCACGTACACCTTGTGATATCAGTGATACGGAGAAAAAAAAAGAATTTTGAAAATATGAGGTAAAAAGCAAGACTTTTTGGTAGCGGCTCAGAAGCCCGAGGGAAGTGAAGAAATAAAAAGACAGAAGGAAAAAAAAATCAGAATTAAACTGAAAAGCAATGGCTGATCAATAGCTAGTATCATCCATCTCCTTCTTTTTACCATTTAATTACTGTTCTCCATGCCTTGGCACTAATCCATAAACCCCTTAGGGTTTCGGGTGAACTTCAATATCGGTACGAGTTTTAGAAGACAGATCTATATTTTAAGGTTAACTTCCAAGAGGGAAACACTGGTGCAGAGAAACTGACCCACTGGGGGTAATGTCTCCCTATATTCTACTATGAGTTCGATATTTCTGATCACATGCCCATATGAGGATTTGAAATATAGAATCGTTGGAGATTATGGCTTTTCCATTAACATAGAAGATTTCTCAAGCTGGGATCAATCTTTTACTGTCTCTGAGGTCTGAGCCACTTCTCTAGTTCTTTTCAAGACGCAATTCCAAATTTTGGCCACGAACGATCTGTAAAAGTCCAGCTCGTCTTTGGAAACTTACTGTTGTTAGGCAACAAAAATCATGGAATAACAGCAACAAAAATCTTGGAATAACAAGACCCGACTTGGCCTTAGGTAGAAAAAGATATAATAGTGGAGGTTTCATTCATGTCAATTGTCAACCATTGGCTTTTCTCTGCTATTTTTGGATTATCTAGGTGTGCTGGGGTGTTTTCAGGTGGGAGAAGTGGGAGAGCTGTCCGAGATATTCCAGTGGAAGGGGGAGGTTCCAAGAGGACTGCCCGATTGGAAAGACGAAGAAAAGGAACACCTGGGTGAAGAGCTTTCGGACGTACTGCTTTACCTTGTTAGGCTCTCTGACATATGTGGCGTTGATCTTGGTAAAGCTGCTCTCCGTAAGCTGGAACTCAATGCCATTAAATACCCAGTCAAGCTCTGCAAGGGCTCCTCCAAAAAGCCCACGCAAATCAACGTGACAGACAACAACGATGCTAATTCTGGCGTTACGGCCATCACCAACAGTGACAGCAAAAGCCGCTGTGATGGTGTGTGATCTTCCTTTGATTTTATGTTCCCTTGACTTATCCTCTCCCCTTTTAGATTGTTAAAGCCTTCTCTTTTGTTATTTTATGCCCAAAACTCAACCCCATAATGTGTTTAAGTAGGCTTTCAACTAAAGTGTAAATGGAATTGACATTTGTCTATGCTTATTTCAACTAGAGGTGGGCTTTTCTTTTCTTATTAAAATACTAGAGATTGGTTTTGCATGAGCACAATCTTGGGTGGCGTGCCGCTGTGCTTACTGTAGCTGTTGCTCCGTTCTATGGTGTTTTGTGATGAGAAATCTGGTTGCAGAGCCTTGCAGCTGTAGGGCTGAGGCGTATCCTTCTGCCACGCGAGTGGTGATTTTAGTGGGATTTGTTATGCAGTTGTTTATATATATATATATATGTGTGTGTATTTTCTATTGATAGATTAATTTTTGTTTGCCTTTGGACCTTTTCTCGAGGATATTAGTCCTTTTCTTCAAAAGAAGGTTCTTACTTCTTTCGCTGTGTATTAATCACACAACATTTTCGTGCCTGGTCTAAAGAATACTCACCTTTGCCTTTTAAAGGGGAGAGGATGGCCGCCCATCATCTTCGTCCCATCTTCTTCATTATTAAATCATAAATATATGTAACTTTTGCAAACAATGACCACTTTCATGCATGTGCTGGAATAGCTGTGGCCTCAGCCCTTTCAACAAACAGGTACATTGACTTCCTAAATATTATGTCCTTGACAGGATTGAGGTTAGATTATAGCTCGGTCTGCTTCTAATGCATTCCTTCAAATTTCCCAATAAAAAATAAAAATATTTATTATAGTTACGTTATGGAATAAAGATGGATGTCTAATGATAGACAGACATGTTTCTCTCTCGTTTGAAAGTTAGATCCCCAAATCAAGATCTCAAGAGTTTCGGTCAAAGAAAAAAGAAACTTCGTAAGATCCTCCAGAGTCATGTAATGATTCCTAATTATTACATTATGGTAAGGTCTCATGGATTGAGATTTCCAACAATTGTCTCGGTTTCTAATGATTGCAAGGGATCCCAATTTTTGAATTCTAGATAGTTATCCTACACCAATCCATTTGATTTCTAGAAAAGATTTACAAACATACTGTATATGAATTATCTTTATGAAAGGAAATGATATTTGCAGGACATTTTGTGCAGGAATTGCACAAAAAATGAGTTATAGTTTATCTTTAATTATGTTTTACATTTTAGTCTTCTTAATTTTTAGTTTTATTTGTCTTGGACAAATGGTTATTTCATTTTTTTTTAATTTTTTTTAATTCTAGGTGATGGGGAATTTTAACTTGTTCCTGTTTAATTTTTGCGCAAATTTTCTTGCATGTAGCATAAGCCCTTTTATGAGTGCTCCGAACATACTGTCTACACCAATCCATTTGATTTCTAGAAAAGATTTACAAACATACTGTATGTCAAGTATCTTTATTCTTTATGAGTGCCCCGAACATACTGTATGTCACGTATTCTAGCGTCACATGTCTTGCACGAGGATGCATGTACGTGGGTGCTTTCGCAAGCCACAACAACTACAAGGCCAAGTTCTAAGCAGCTTTTACCAGAACAAACTTGGCCGGCTTCCTTCTTGATAGAAGCATATATAATATAGGCCATGAGATGATATTCTTGCAAGCAACTCATGTATGTAATTAGTGCCTACAAAGTTTCGCTTGTTTCTCTCTACAAAAAGTCAAAAGTCCCTCATCGAACCTCAACGTCTCGTTATTTTGCCGGAGAAGAGGGTGGAGCCTTGGCTCCTCTCATCCTTTTATCTCTATTCTATTCTTGGTACCACCTTGGTTATGGGGTTTCTCCTAATTATTTTTCTAGTTATTTTCTTTTCACTGGTTCGGTCTAGGCTTGATCTATCACATTCTAGTGATCGTATGTTTACATGCACTCCACCATTAAACTATTCAACTGCCGACTCTGGTACAATCTGAAATCATTGTGAAAATCTTGGCACGTGAGTCGCACACATGATTTAGCCTGTGTGTGGCCACCACATATTGCCTCATCAAAACATCTCCGACAGTTACACGCATTGTATTAGGAGTTTCTCATCAACTTGACACGCATTGTGATCGGTTATTTCGACTGAAATGAACTTATCAAAACAATAAAAAAAAAATCTAATGAAACGAGTCCGTATTCTTTGCAAATAGTTATTGTCGTTGTAAATAATTTATTACAAATATCTATTTTTTTTATAGCATGGCACTCTAATGATACCATTGGAGCATGGCCTCCAAGTACCGTCACAATCGCATGCGAAAAAATCCGGCCATTGCGGGATCGGGCCAGTCTATGCCCGTATATACAACTATATTTTTGATTTCTCAAATAAAGATTTTGAGCATGAGGATGAGTTTGTTGGTCTCTTCTTCAAACATTTCATGCCAATAATTAAATTGCAGTGCATCGCCACCACCATTGCATCCAATAGTAGGACTATAGTTTGTACAATAGACGGTAAAAAAAATATCATTCAAGACAGTGGCCCCTTCGCAAGAAAGGAGCAAGGACCATTTTTTTGGTTCCTAAACCCTTTTTATTTTTATTTTTATTTTACTACGCTTGTTTTAATGAGATGTTTGTTAATGAAACTCACTCGCATAACTTGATAGCATAATGAGATGCTTGTATTGGATAAATAAAACTACTCATGAATGTAAGTACACTGGATAAGTCATTAGAAAAAATTATCCGAGGACATTTTCATAGCGGCGGAGCTATTAAGGGACGGGGGGCCATGGCCCCTCCTAACCCTCATGTCCCTTAATAAGATTAATGATTTTTTTTATATATAATTAATACATATTAATTATAATATATATTAATTTTGAAAATATATATATATATATATATTAGTTTTTAATGATTTAATAGATATTATTTATATAATTTTATATTGCCCCTTTTTTTAAAACTTATCTTGGCTCCTTTTATAAAATTATTTTAATCTTATAACTTACAATTTACATATTTTAAAGTTTATTGTAATTTCAAAATTTTGGAGCATATAAATATAAACATAAATATTATGTATATACATATTAACAAAATTTAAAAACAGATTAATGATATATACATATTTTAAGTAAAGAATGCAACAATTAAATATAAATTATATATATTTCAACTAGCATATGCTTGTACAGAACATATAAACAATCACAATATATTAGTTTGAAAAAGCTTACAATTTTAAATATAGGTAAGATTTCAGTACTTAAATTATATAAAAATAGTACAAAAAATATTTTTTTATAGTTTTAATTTTATTTGACCTCCCCTAAAATGAATTCTTAATTCCGCCACTGATTTTTCATGCCTTAAAGCATTTTGGATTATGTAGAAAAAAGACATGTACTTATACCCTGTCGATGTTGATTCGAAAATTATAGTGAATGCGACAGCTAATACTGAGGCGGCCTTACATATCTGCAGCCATGCATCCAAATAATTGATAACTAATATTTTAATTAGAGAAATAATAAATTCACAATAACTTGTACAATATATTGTAAAATAGTATGTATCTCTCCTGGCACATGCTCAGACGACATCCAAGCAGTCAAAAAGCTTGATGGACCTCTGGTTCCTCCACAACACCCCCTCCTGCAACCAATGGACTTCGCAAGCTCTGAATTCCAAACAAAGCCAGTCCGTGAGTCCATCTCAACCATACCGAGCGCGGATCCACAGAACCTGGAGCGCGGACTAGCACCCAGTTTGGACTAGGCCCAGGTAAGCCCTCTAACTCCTGCACCACTCCTATCCCCCATGGCCCCAACAAAAAAAGTCTTATTCTCCAATTGGAAACGGTGGGCCAAGGGAAAAAACACAGGCTTTCCTAAGCTGTTCCACATATCTTCTTCTAAATTGGGAGCTAAAAAAGGGATTAAGAAATGCTTAGTTAGTCCAAATGAGAAATTATCAAAAATTCCTAAGAAAATCAAACTATCTCTACTGGCAGAGGCTGTGGAATAGCCTTGCCAATCATTATGAATTCCTTAATATGGAACTGTCGAGGGTTGGGGAATTCCCAGACAGTTCGCGAACTCCACTTTATAGTGAGAGAAAAATCCCCCAATTTAGTCTTCCTTATTGAAACTAAATGCAGGAGAAATAAAATGGAGACTATCCATAACAAACTTGGTTTTACTTACAGTTTTATTGTTGATTGTGTGGGCCAGAGTGGAGGATTGGCCGCCCTCTGGACTAACAAACTTACTTTTGATCTGGTATCTTATTCACTGCGACACATCTCTCTTAAGTTTCCAACTGGAAATTTCGATGAAAAGGGTCTGATTACAGGTTTCTACGGGCACCCAGTGACTGCCAAGAGAAAGGAAGGATGGGACCTATTAAAAGCACTTAAATCCAATCCTAGTGTTCCTTGGTTATGTATGAGCGATTTTAAAGAGATCGTTTCACAAGATGAGACCACTAGCCTTTGTCCTAGACCATCATGGCAAATGAAGAATTTCAAGAATGCTCTCATGGAATGTGATCTAGGAGACCTCAGTTTTGAAAGTCCTAAATTTACTTGATGCAACAATAGGCTGAGACCGGATTTCACAAAGGAAAGATTGGATAGAGCCCTATCTAATTGTGCCTGGAGTAACAGCTTTGCAATCAATTCAGTCCAGGTCTTACCTATTCAATGCTCCGACCATTGCCCCTTACTGATTGAGAGTGGTAACTTTGAACCGAGATAATTAATGGGCAAGAGATTATTCAGGTTTAAAGCAGCTTGGTCAAAAGCCCCTAAGTGCATGGAAGTGATCAAGAGAGCTTGGCAAGGGATAAGACAAACAGGATTCAAGGCTGATATTACAAGAAGAGGCATCGAGAAGTGTGGCTTTCAGTTATAGGAGTGGTACTGAGAAGAAAGGACTTTAAAACAACAAGGGATCAACCGTAAAAGGGAAGATCTGGGATTCTTACAAATTAACAGCTCAGAGCATAATATTGAATCAATTAAACAGCTTCAGAAAGAGCTTGATGCAACCCTCTAAGAGGAAGAAGTCATATGGAAATAAAGGGCCAATCAAAGATGGTTACATGATGGTGACAGGAATACGACCTACTTCCACAAGTGTGCCACACAACAAAAGCAGAGAAACACCATCAGCAAGTTCAGTAATGATAGAGGCAATATGTGGTATACTCCCAAAAAAATAGTTAAGGAATTCCAGGCCTTTTACACCCAGTTTTTTTCATCTACCAACCCGACAAACTTGGACTCCTACCTGACCAACATCCGACCCAGTGTCATGGAAGAAATGAACCGACTGCTTACCAAAGCCTATAGTAGGGAGGAGGTGGAAACTGCGATAACAAGTATGAATCCTCTTGGATCACCTGGCCCAGACGGACTACCGGCCATCTTTTACTAGGACCACTGGAATATTGTTGGTGAAAGAATTGTAGGCACAGTCTTGGATATCCTCCATACACGCACCGGGGTTAGGGGCATCAACCAAACCTTCATTACATTAATCCTCAAAAACATGCCCCCCGGATGGTCTCAGATTATAGACCTATCAGTCTATATAACGTCCTCTACAAGATTGTAACCAAAGTCATCACCAACAGACTCAAAAGGATCCTCCCTCAGCTAATCTCCCCTTTGCAAAGTGCTTTTGTTCCATGAAGACTCATCTCTGATAACATCCTAGTTGCCTATGAACTTCTCCACTCTATGCAAAATAGAATCAAAAGCAAAAAAGAAGGCTACATGGCACTGAAATTAAATATGAGCAAGGTTTATGACAGAGTCGAATGGAACTTCCTCAAAGCAGCAATGTTAAAGATGGGTTTTGACTCCTCATTGGTGGAACTAATAATGCAGTGTGTCGAAACGGTCTCCTACTTAATCCTCATAAATGGAGTGTCCCAACCTCCCATCCATCCCTCACATGGCATCAGACAAGGAGACGCTCTTTCCCCTTATCTCTTTATATTATGTTCATAAATACTTATCCAAGAGCTCATTTATGCTAAACAAGGAGGCCTAATCTCTGGAATCCTGGTGACTAAGGGCTCATTTACCATCAATCACTTATTTTTTACTGATGATAGTTTGCTTTTTTGCAAGGCACTCTCCTCGGAATGGAACAAGCTACATGGCGTTCTACATGCATATGAAGTGGCATCCGGACAGAGATTGAACTTGGAAAAGACATCCATCATGTTTAGCAATAACACAAAGGTGGACACCCAACGCACCATTCTGGTGACGGCAGGGATTAGAGCAACGGGAGCTTTTGAGAAATACTTGGGCCTCCCACCCTTCATTGGCCGACACCGAGTTAGGGCTTTCAATCCAATATTGGAAAGAATAAAAGTCCAAATGAGCAACTGGAAGACCAATTTCTTATCTTATGCTGGCAAAGAGATACTTCTAAAAGCAGTCATCTAGGCTATTCCCACCTATAGCTTGGGTATTTTCAAAATTCCAAAGGGAATTCTCAGAAGTATCAACAAGCTTATGCGAGAACTTTGGTGGGGACAAAAAGAGAACCGATCAAAACTACACTGGATCAACTGGAAAGGATTGGGTATTGCCAAAAAGTAAGGGGGGCTCGGATTCAGAGATTTCGAGGACTTCAATCTAGCTCTCCTCGCTAAACAAGCATGGCGCCTAGTGCAATCTCCAATGTCTTTGGCAGTCAGAGTCCTACAAGCAAAGTACTATAAAGGAAAAGAATTCCTGAGGGCAACGCTTAAGCAGGGGGACTCCTTTGTGTGGCAAAGTATCATGGCCTCTAAACCACTCCTATGTGAAGGTCTCTTATGAAAAGTTGGTAATGGTGAATCAGTCAGTATTTGGGATGATAAATGGGTGAACATTCAATCTACCTATAAGATTCAAACGCTCACCACGAACCTCCCAAATGACGCAAAAGTAGCTCTCCTCATAGATGCCGATAAAAGAGAATGGAATGAGAAACTGGTTCAGGATATCTTCAGCGTAGAGGAAGCCTCAACTATCCTCCAAACTTCTATCAGTCAGTGTGGAAGCTCGGACCAACTTTCTTGGAGATGCATGACGAATGGTAAATTCACTGTGAGGTTTGCTTATCATCTACAAGGTAGTATAAATGATAGAAAAACCGGCCAACCGTTTGAAATTAGCTCAAGTCCAAAAATATGGAGTAGTATCTGGAATCTCAAACTGCCCCATGCCGTCCAAACTTTATTCTGGAGAGCAGGAAAGGATATTCTACCTACGAAGGTCAACTTGGTAAAAAGGAAAATAATCAATACCCCGGAATGCCCAATCTGCCTACTATACCCAGAAACTAATACACATGCACTTTGGTCGTGTCCGTGTGCACAAGACATGTGGAGCAACTGCTCCAGGAAACTCCAAAAATTATCTTATAGTGAGGGGGATTTCACTGACATTCTTAATCTTATTTTTTCCACAAGTTTGGAGGATATCGCGGCGGAAGCATCATATGTCATCAAGCACCTATGGCACAGGAGAAACAAAGTGGTCTTTGACTCAATCTTCCTTTCCCCGACGTAAGTGATGGAGCAGGTCCAAACGGGTTTAGTGGATCGGAAAGTTTATATAGCGGGCCCGAGGAGTAAACAAAGCCCTCAGCCAACCTCGGAGCCTATCATTGCCTGGCAGAAGCCTCCAAAGGACTACATTAAAGTAAACTGGGATGCGACGATCGACAAAGTAAATTGCAAAGTGGGAATAGGTATCATCCTTCGTAACGCTGAAGGTCAGGTCCTAGGCACCCTCCAAGCCTCCCGCAATCTATTCCTAGACCCCGCTTTAGGGGATGTAGTTGCGGCAACGCTGGCTATCACATTTAGCTTGGAACTTGGATTTTGATCAAATTTGATACTGGAAAGTGACGCCAAGACAATAGTTGACAGCCTTAACAACCAAGAGGAAAGTTGGAGCTCAACCATATTACTTATCGTGATGTACGGCAATTACTTAAGAATGTTAGAGGTCCCTCTATTGTTCACTCTCCAAGGCATACTAATAGGGTGGCCCATGTTTTGGCCAAAAATGCCTTATATATGGATGATGAATGTATCCATTTAGAAACATTCCCCATTTGTATCTGCAACTTGGTATAATTTTAATATGATGAGGTCTTATTTCAAAAAAAAAAAAAAGTACCGAGGCGGCCTTACATATCTGCTGCCATGCATCCAAATCATTGATGACTAATATTTTAATTAGAGAAATGATGTGACGCTCCCAATTTACGTTCGTAATTTAACGCAAATTGAAGTGTCAGGGTCAGTAACACTTGGTTACTCACCCCCGTACTTATTGAAATGTGAGGCAAATCGCAGCGAAAAAGAAAAAATAAAAATTCTAGAAATCACATGGTTACACAAAACCTTAGTATTCATATCATCCATTCTTAAAATATCATTGTATCATTACATGCATAACCCAGTTAGTTTTCTTAGTCGAAATACAAATTTATTAAAACTTTTGTCTTAAAGTAGCCTAGGTTTCTTCTTCTTCACTTCGGGAAACTCTTTCTTCATGCCCGCGCTGGTCCTTATTACTACTAACTGGTCATAAACTTTTATGGAGAGAGAGTACTCCGGGGAACCCTCAGGGTTTCTTCAGGTCTCTCGAGTAACTAGGGTCTAGTCCATGACTGTCATCCAACCCTGCAGTTAAAATTATATTTCAAAAGAAAAGGAACCATACAAGAATGAGATTTTTAGGGAAATCTCAGTAAGTACACATTTAACTTAATAAAAGCACAGACATCGTGAAATAATAACATATAAGAATCAAAGTATATGTTTATGATATGATTCATGTGACTTATGTATGAATTAAACTTATCTCTTATGTGGACTTACATAAACTTGTATCATACATTGACTTTTCATTCTTAGCCATATCATTTTCATATATTTTTATTATAATCCACTATTATTACCCGTGGTTGGGTCATGCCACTATTATTACCCGTGGTCGGGCCTTGCTACTCTTATTACCCGTGGAAGGGCCATGCCACTAGTATTACCTGTGGAAGGGCCATGCCACTATTATTACCCGTGGAAGGACCATACCACTATTATTACCCGAGTAAGGGCCATGCCACTATTATTACCCGTAGTTGGGCCATACCATTATTATTATCCATGGAAGAGCCATACCATTATTATTACCCATGGAAGGGTCATGCCTTATCTTTTCTTATTTCATTTCTCATATCCTTAACCTTATCATCATCTCATAGTGTCATAGCATAACAAATAATACTTGAATAACAAATTATCATAAAATCATGGATAACCAATTACTTTATAAATTCAACATCTTATTTTCCTTTACTTGAATCATAAACTCTTCAATTAATAAAAGTCTCAAAATCAAACATAATAGGGTATTTTGCTCGAGCCAAACGTTGATCAAGGGTCGAGCTAAATTTCTGCCTAAATCTCATTCTGTCAACTAAATCCATATTTTGTCCTTTATTTATTCCTTATATCGTAAAACTTGAAACATAAAAATTGTATATCTCTGTCTTAGCTTTCCATAGCCTCTTGAATAATTCAATTCTAATATCACACTAACAAGTTATGACCATTTTACCATAGGATGTTAAATCTGTCATCTTAACCACTTTTAAGTCCGAAAGTTGCTAGGGTTGATCTATCAATTTTTTCCAAATCAATATCTCATATTTTCACATAATCCTCTTAATATATCATCATAGAATATATTTCTAAGATTTTATAATTTTCCTAACATTTTATCATAGCAAAAACTACTTCAAAACTCAATAGGCTTCAATTTAACACATAAACAAAGATTAAGCTCAAATAAATAGTAAACATAATCCAATCAACAAACCACTTATTCTATACCAAGACTAAGTTAATATATGCCCTTACAAATTTTTCCAAAGCTAAATGATTAGTTTTGAGTTGGTTTTGCACCACACTTCTCTCCAAAATTTTTACTTAGTTCTCTTTTGACACTTAAGTGATGTGAGTGGGTTTTTGTGTATTTTCCTTGGGTATTTCTCACTATGGCCGACTGGTATCTCTCATGGGGAAAGAAGAGAAGCCCATGCATCTATTTATAGGTATAATAGGCGTGTGGGGTGCAAGGGAAGAGGGCTTGGGCATTTCAGCAACTCCATTTGGCTGCATAAGTGAGGTGTCCTCTACTTGTGGTTTCATGATTACCCCTAATCTTATGGGGATTTGCTGATATTTTAATCCCATAGTTGATATTAATACACCTATAAAATGATCTTGATCAAGGGCTCAAAGAGTTTCAACACATGGGGGTGAAGACAAAACACCATCATAGGAAATCTTCTAAGGAGTGCATTTGGCCACTTGGCCTCTCCAAGGGATTAGCCACGTTCCAGCCCTAATACGTCAATGATAAAATTTGATTCTTCCAAAACTCAAAACATGAAAGTTTAATATAATTCTCTTAGGGTTCTACAGGATTTTGAATCACCTTATTCCGATATCATATTAGAGAGATATGATTATTTTACTGAAACACGTCAAAACTTACCCGAGAATATTCAATCCGAATTCTCCATTTGTTTTCCTTTGTTTTCTTACCCACCGAGACAGATGAATTCTTATCAACTTGCCACATGTTCCCACACATGTCAAGACTTCAGAAAATATGGTAGCTAATCTTAATTGTCGTCACATGGTTGAACCTAAGACAACTCATCTAAGTCGGTTACCAGTTGACTCCTATCTCTGTCCGTTCACTTCACACTAGATTTAGTCCTTGATAAATTCCTTATCTTCAAAAACCCAAAACATATAAGTTTTAGATCTCTCTCCTATGGTTCTATACGAATTTGAATTACCTTATTTAGACCTCATATCAAAAAGTTATGATTATTACACAAAACTTCGACGGTCTAGTCTGAGAATCCGTTTTGGCACACCAAGTGTTTGATGTTTTGTTCTTTCACTTCCCTTTGAATTTCTTCCTCAAATTTCAAAAATTTATCCCTTTCTAGGTCTAAATTGAATTTCTCTAGTTGATACATTGCTAAAATTCCCAAAAATCCATCCAACATTTACCTTAGAATGCATCTAAGTCTCCTATTCTTTTTCTATGAAATATTATTTCCAACAAATTTCAATGAAATATTATATCCTAAAAATTTGGACTATTACAAATGATACATTCACTATAATTTGTATAGTAAAATGATTTAGATAAACCACACTCAACACACTCTATCTCACATGTTACTGTTCATATGAACAGTAACATGTGAGATAGAGTATGCTGAGTGTGGTTTATCTCTAACACAACTCATTGTATAACATATTATATAATATATATTGTAAAATAGGATTATTTTTGTAAAGTGATATTAATTTTATAATACATATTATAAAAATATCTTTACTTTATAACTTGTGTTATGTAAGTATTGTGAAATATATTGTGTGTATCACTTCCCTTTTAATTACCCCCAATCCCAATGGTAAAAGCACAAAAAAATAAGGACATGTGCCATCCCATGGAGCCCACTAGTGTTTAAAGTTACACCCTCGACTACCTTTGTTAGAGTATTGACAATTTGACTTTAATTTCATCAAAATAAAATCATTAAATTTTGATAAAAAGTATAAATTTATACACATATCAAAAAAATTCGTCATATTTAATCAAATATGACGAAAACAAAGTGTGAGGAGTAGCATAAAAGTACTTTTTGCTTAACTTTTAAATAGTAAATCATTAAATTTGATGAATTTGTATTGTTTTTATCAAAATCTGAAGATTTTATTTTGCTAAAACCAATGCTATTATTCTTAGTTCCTTGCATCCAAAAAGTTGTCAGAAACATAGAGACTTTTAAAGAATCATAAAAGTACATATTTCTATGCGTATTAAATTATATAAAAAAGTATATATATATTTATATATATATTGAAATATGGTCAAAGTAAATAAAAAAAATACACTAAAAAGAAAGATTTTAACTTAGCATAATTACATAAACTTAAGGATATAATCTAAGAGTTTAGGAATATTCTAAAATACTAATACATACACTAACATATTTTCTTAAACTCTTGATGGTGAAATCAACTGGAATTTGAAAACAAGATCATCAAGTCAACTAGGTAAATATAATTTTGTAAAAATGTCAATAGTGTAACTAGAGGATACTTTGCTGAAAATGGTGGTGAATGAAGTGACAATTAATCTCAATATATTTAGTATACTCATGATATACATCATTGTGTGCAAAATCTGGACTGACATTACAATTATCACAATGAAGAGGATAACTTATTGATTGAGGAATACCCATATTTTTCAGAAACTAACGTAAGCATAAAAGTTCAAATATTGTATCAGCAATGGCACAATACTCAGGCTCGATGCTAGAATAGGCAATAATGGGCTATTTCTTACTACGTCATGAAATAAAAAAAGTACCAAGTAAGAAACAATAACCAGTTATGAGATAATAATCAATAGGATCACCGGCTCAATCTGTATTAGAATAAGCATGTAGCTTTATAGAGAAGTGTAATCAGATGTGCAGACCATAAAATAGAATACCTTTAATGTAGCGTAAAATTCAAATAACTGTAGCAAAATGGATAGATTGAGGTACACTCATAAATTGATTGACCAGATGAACATTATATGAAATGTTAAGGCTGGTAACAGTAAAATAAATTAGACTACCAATTAACTATCGATAAAGTGTTGTATCTGTAAGTGGAGAACCGTCAGTGGGTAGGGGCTTAGTATTATATTCATGTGCACCTGTGGCTATCTTGCTATATGTCAACCAGTTTTGGAAAGTAAATTACAAACATATTTTGCTTGAGTGAGATAATAACTATCCTGAATCGAAGTAACATCAAGGTTGACAAAGTACTTAAGATGTCCTAAAATCTTCATCTCAAAATTCTAACTAAAAAAAGTTTGAAGATCTCAAATACCATCAATATCATCACCAATAATAATCAAATCATTTACATAGAGAAGAACAAGGATAGTACCTACCCCAGTATTGCGAAAAAGAGTGCAGAATCATATGGGCTAGAAAGATATTCTTGTTGAGAAATAATTAACTAAAAATTTTTCAAATCGAGCTTGAGGATCCTATTTGAGTCTATAAAATGCATGACCATTACACAAAACTTATGTGGAGGATGCTCATAGTCAATGGGAGGCTGGATGTAAACTTTTTCAATAAGATCACCATTAAGGAAGACGTTTTTAACATCCATTTGAAAAAATTTGCAATGCCGGATAACAGCAACTACAATTTTAGATTTGATAGAGGTAAGTCTAGAAATATATGCAAAAGTCTCCTTATAGTCAATCACATACTTCTGGGTGAATCCCTTTGTAATAAGTCAAGCCTTGTAGCATTCAATTGACCCTCTTAATTTTACATATTCACTTGCATCCAACCGTATCTTTTTTAGGAGGCAAGTCATCTAGATTCCAAGTATATGTTTTGACAAGAGCATTCAATACATCAAACATAACTTGCTGCCAGAAAGGGTCAGTACAAGCCTTAAAATAATTATGAGGTTTGTGGAGGGTAGCAAGGACATAGAAACAATGATAATCACATAGATAAGTAGGATGAAAACTTACCTGACTGGAACGACGAGGTTCAAGGAGTTGGAAAGAGTGAGGAATGAGTGGTGTTGTAGGTGGTCCATCAAATGCATTAATTGGATTAGGTGCAGTAGTGAAAGGACTATCTAAGGAGTTCAAAATCTCCGCAGAAGAGTCAGAAAATAGATTAATAAAGAGATCAGTGAATATGGGTGAGTTAGTAGAGAAAGAAGGGGAGAACGCATAAATGCTAGTAAATGATTTATGTTATTAAAACTCCACATGGCGAGTGACTTGAAGACATTTGGGAATAGGATCATAATAACAATGATAACCTTTTTGGCTTAAACTATAATCGAGAAAATAACATAGTTGAGAACGAGGTTCAAGTTTGGTCCGTTCATGAGGCGGAAGAGTAACAAAATATGCACAACAAAAAAATCGAATTAAAGAATAGTTAGGAACCATAACATAGAGAAACTCAAAAGAAGATATTTTTATGAAGTATTAGTGAAGGTACTCGATTGATTGGATACACACTAGTAAGAGTATATTCATGCCAAAAATTTTCAAATAAAGAAATAGAAAGTAAAATAAATCTTACAGTATCAAGGATATGATGATATTTTCGTTCTGCATGATCATTTTGTTAAGAGGTATAGGGACAATAACGGTGTGATATTATAGCTTGTTGATTTAAGAACTCAAATATAGTTTTGTCACTGTATTCCATGGTATTACGTGAACGAAAAGCTTTAATGGTACGAGAAAACTGAGTCTATAGCATTTTTTGAAAATTTTGGTAAATAGAAACAAGTTCAAATTGATGATGTAACAAGTATATCCATATATAATGAGAACTCCTTAGTAGGAGCTGATGCAGGATCCTAAATATCAAAGTGAGTCAAATTAAAATGTTCAATTGGAAAAAGATTCACTTATATTAAAAGGTAAATGAGTTTGTTTTCCAAGTTGATAGGAGACACAATAAAAAAACTTGATCTTTATAGAACCTAGGTGACCATGGGAGGCCAAAAAGCCAACATGAGGTAAAGTGGCATGACCCAGTTGAGAATGCCATAACTTGGAAGAGATACTCGTACAACAACGAAGCGAGAAAGATGGGAAGGAAGCTACAAAAAAGCAAGCTCGAACATACGTCCAATCTTACAGCCTGTTCCAATGAGTTGACCCATCTGTAGATCATGCACTTCAACATCAGCATTAGAAAAAGTAAGTTTAAGACCTAATCATAAAGTTGACCAATTGAAAGGAGATTTGGGAGAAACTTGGGAATAAGATAGGTGTTGGCAATATATAAGGTATGAGAGAAAATGGATCAAATGTGGCTACCAGATAAATGAGAACCATTAGAAGTATATATGATAGAGTTGGGTGACAAAGCAATTTTTTGAGAAAAATGATAGAATTAGAGGTCATGTGATTATAATATGCAAAATAAAAAATTAAAAAGATGTATCTGAGATGATAGATAAAGCACTAAAATCCTAAATAAAACTTGATGAATTAATGCTTCTATATTAGTAGCAGTGAGAGTAGTGGACACCAAAAAAGGCTCAACAACAAACTCATGAGCAGAAATAGTAGTTAGAACCACTGCAACAGCTTGCAACAAGGGGGCCCAAGACTGATACGACTTTCCATAACAGAGTGACCAGAATGTTTGCAGTATTTGCAAAAAGTAGTCTTTGAAGATTGAGAAGGGAAATGACTTGAGGCTGGAGAAGAACCAAAGGTAGTCTTAGGGATGAAAGTAACAACATAATCTCAAGTTTTTAATTTCATGGTTGAGCAAAGATTCTTCTCTAGAATAAGTTTAACAACTACAATCTCAATAGAGCAAAGAGGTGTGATGCAAAAGAGAGGTCCGATTCAAGATCTTCACAAAGTGCCATCATAAAATGCATAAATTTGCGGCGATGAAGATTGATTGCAAACAACTCAATGTCTTCATAATTTTGAGAATAAAAATAATCAATAAACTAACCTAATTCCTGACGCATTTGATAAAACTTAGTCTGAAACTGGAATTACAATGAAACAATGGTATCAAGGTTGGGAGAGGTGTGAGACATACTGTCGGACTTATTTTTTTTGGGTCAATAGTCAATGGTTGAGGGTCAACGGTCAAGGGTGATGGTGCAAGTGGGCATGGGCTATGATTGGGCCGAAATGATTTGGGTTAAAATGAACTAGGCCAAAATTGACTAAGCCGAAATAAATTGGGTTAAGAAAAAAAAAATCAAATGGAAAGAAAAATATTGGATCTTACTTGAAAAGTGTTGGACAGTCTGGGTTGGAAACGGGCTTGTGGACTACTTAAAGGAGGTGTGGCGCTTGAAGTGAATGGGGGGCGTAGTGCAAAATGTTTGAGTAGCACATGGGGGCATGAGCGGTAGTAGAATGGGTAGTAGTTGACATAGGATCGTCAATAAAATTTTCAAAACTCCTTCAATCATCTGATTTGATATAAATTTGAGCGAAAATTAAACGTAATTTCTTGATAAGCCTGCTATCAAGTACAGGAAAATCCAATTACTGATGTTGAAAATTGAAACACTAAAGGAACAACTTTGTGCAGACAAAAAACTCCGAATGGTAGCTCTGATGACATATTGAAACATAAGGGAGAGTTTTGGAGAATCATTGAAGTGTATAGTTCTATTTGTATCAAACTGTACAATAACATTTTCCATCACAGTGCTATTTGGAGAATCATCGAAGTGTTAGTCAAATTTGCTTACAGTAACATTTTCTATGCTACGATACTGATGGCCCTATATGAAGTCTTGTATGGAAGAAAACGTAGATCCCTAATATATTGGGATGAACTCGGAGAAAAGAACGTACTAGGACTAGAGTAATTGCAAGAGGTACAAAAGCAAATAGCTTTGATCCAAGACAGGATGAAAAGTAGCACAAAATTGACAAAATAGCTATACCGACACTTGACAAACGAGCCTAGAGTTCTCAATAAGAGATTGATATACATCAAACTATCGCTGATGAAAGGACTTATATGGTTTGGTATGAAAGAAAATTTGAGTCCTTGATACGTAGAACCCTATGAGATCGTAGAAAGAGTAGGCCCGGTAGCCTATCGATTGAACCTACGAACAAAGATGCAAGGATACATGACGTATTCCACGTATTGACCTTGAAGAAGAGCTTTGGGATAAATGACCAATGGTAATGGGTACTGGCAGTTTTCAGCTACAACCTAATTTATTATATGAGAAACAACCCATTCAAATTATGGATCACAAAAAGCAAGAGCTAAGAAATTGGAAGATACCCTTAGCGAAAGTTCTTTGGAATAATTTGAAATTTTAAAAAGCAACATAGAAGCAAGAAAATTCCATGAGGAATAAATACCCTAATTTGTTTTTACTTTAAGTTGAATGATTCATGAATGATTGCATTTGAATGAATATATATATATAACTTGTGTGAATTGTTGGTGTGAATTACTCTTATCTATTTTTATTGTAGTAACATTGTATGCACCTACCATACCCTTGGAGGAGGAAATTGCAAGACTTAGAAAGACCCCACATATGTCTGTTGCAACAGTAGCACATATTAGAGAGAGATAAGTGCATAGCCGCCAAAGATCGAACATCAACAAGGTATCGTCAAAGAAGATTTCGAATGATAACAGCAATGTATTGTCAACTAGAAAAGTTCAAACATCATCACACCCATGTAATGGATGTGGATCATCAATAAAACCTTTTCTTGCATAAAGCAGAATAGAATGAAGATTGAAAACCCCACAAAAGGCATTAAAAGGGGCACGTCTATGTGGACTATGTAAAGAAGTAGAGACAAGTCGCGTTGTACAAATGTGTGCAAATGGTTATGCCCCGTTTGAGAAAGTAGATATTTTTACGGACTGTATTCGATTTAGTAAAGAAGGCCAACCAATCGAGGACATTGAATTGGAGATACAATGTAAACTCAATTAGATGAGAGTTAATATGTACTATGACGATGATTTGGACACAATATTCTATTTGTCACAAGATCCAGTGATTGAAAACATGGACAGAATACCTTTTTCAGCATCATCATCGAAAGACTCCATAGCCATAAGTAGGAGAGGAAATAAACCCCTATGATTGTTATTAAGCAAGTGTATTTTCTTTCGACACTGGTTTTGGGGATGGAATATTTTTTAAGGAGGGAGGATGTGATACCCGAGCTTGGCTAGGCATGATCCATAGATTATTTAGTTCGAATAGTCTTTTAAAGGCCTTAGAAATTCTTAGTTGAAAGTGAGGTCTTAGATTTTGGTTGAGCAACTTGAACCCAACTGAAAGCCAACTCTAAAACCCTTGAAGAATTTGGTACCCTATTAGGAATCCAAATCCAATGGCTTGTAGCCCATGATCCAAACTCTTGCTACTAATGCCATGCACATGTGTGGCATTATGTACCTAATCATGATAGTGGGCTGAGGGGGGAGAGGAAATTATTTGGGAAGCCAAAGGAAGGTTTATACGCCTAGTGGATATGCCACTTGTTATTCACACTATAAGACCAAATAAAAAGATGACATAGATAAAATCATGGAACATTCGGCCAACCCTTCGCACATGCCTACACCACACTTTTTTGGCATAATTTCGAGTTTTAAGGAAGGTGCTCATAAAATGTGGTTCCTAAGGAAGATAAAAAAGATGTTTTCACTGAATTTGCATGAGGAAACCAAAGGGACAAAAGGGAATTTTAAATTTTTGCTTATACTCAAAGTTACATTCGGATTTTGCCACATGTCAATTGTGCAATAAGCTTTTAGAAGAAAAGAGAAAGAAACTTTTGCACAAAAGACTATTCTACCCTTAAGATTTTTTCCACCACACTCACAAGCACACTCTCACTTGCTATTTGTCACTTAGGTTATCAAATAGACCAATGACATATGAAAAGTCACCTTTAGAAGAAGCAAGTGGAAGATGAAGCAACAATTTAGGAAAAAGAGAAGAGAGTGGGCAGCAAGAAGCATGTCATACGCTTATGCGATTTGTCACTCATGCCAAAGCTTACTTGTTGGAAAAAGGAACAGACATGAGGTTGTTTTTCACTTTTACCCTAAAGGAATATGCACTTAGTTAAGAAGTGGAAGGGGCATAAGAGGAAAAAAAGGTTTTGACCAAGGGTGAGGAACCCCACACGCCACCCACATATATGCACCTTACCAATGCAATCCAATGATGGAAACACCATAGGTATTTTTTGGCCAAAGGGAAGGGGGAAGAAAGATGCCACTTGTCACACATGTAATGGCCTTCAAGCAACCAATGTGAAGATGAGGAAAGCTTGATATAAAAGGGATGGAGCCACCCGCCTAGGACTTTTCCTCTTGGCCATTTACGAATTCTTGTATGTGCTCTCATCTTCTTCACACTTTCTCACACTTGCACTTAAAAATTTGTCCCTTTATCTCACATTCATTGCAACCAAATAAGGGAGGCTATATCCAAGAAAGATTTTCGACACTAGCAAGGAGGAACCATGGAGAGGACTCAAATTTTCTTTTATTTTGTTCATAAGACATTTTCAACTAAAAAATGGATGGAAGTCTCTAAAAGGATTTGAATAGGGTGAAACACACATGATTTCAACATTTCTTCATGAGAAGCAAACTAGGTTTTCCTACGAATGCTTGAAGCTGAATGGTTGAGGGAACAAACCCTCCATGCAATCGGCCACTCTTAAGGAGTATTTCCACACTATTTCGAGATTTGGATGATGACACAAGGAAAATGAAGGGTTTCTTGACTCAAACCCCTAGAAGCCGAATGGTCTAGTGTTAGTGGTAACCTTAGAAACCCTCACACACTCAAGAACACAGATTATGGTTTTGGAAACCCTCACTGTAACTAGTTATATTTTGATTTACAATTTGCTACTTGTTTCATTACATGAATTTTTACAAGTATACACTATACTTGCTTTTAGTTGATACTTGTATTTGTTTGTATAAATCCTTTTTTTTTTGTTATCATTACTTTGGTTGCTAGTTTTTGTTTGTTTGCTTGAAGATGCTAATATGATCTTAAATATGATTACAAAGTAAATTGTATGTTAATATGATCTCAAATATGATTATAAGTTAGACTTGGTCTAGCAATTATGCTGGTTCCTTCCGCCCTTCCCACGTAGGTTTGAATCCTGACCAGTGCAACTTTTTGCATTTTTAAGCCTTTATTTGTGCCAAGAGCAATGCCTTTTCACATGGGTCGTAAGCCTTCATGAACAACGCTGCATGCCTTGCGCGTGCCTGGGGTTGTACCGCTTGAGCCCCAAGGGCTGGCTGTGCATGCCTTTGATTAAATCAATAATTCCATCTCCACCATGGGTTAAATGAAAAGCGCCCAATACCACTAGGCCGCCCTGGCTTGAAAATTTATAAATGGAATCCAAATATAATAAACTCGTAACTTTCCATATCTTTTCTCTTTTTAAAATAATTTATAACTTCTAAAATAAATCCAAAATATTATTAATAAATATAATATATAATATATTATTTTAAAAATATTTCCAACAGAAAGACCTATATTCCTTAAACAGTAAGTCACTAGGTACCTCATCGTCGATTTCAAAAACCTGTCGTTGCTCTTACCTAATCTAAGCTCTAGCTCTTTCCATTTTTTCTCAAGATCCTCCATCGTTCTGGTGAGACCTGTGCTGACAAGACCACTAGGAAATCGTCACCAGCAAGAGTTTTCGCTTGAGGAACCGCACTACACTCCCCTTCCATTGCTGCCACCTGACGACAGATGACAGTTGCACGATCCTTTCTACTACTGTTCTCCGACCCGACCCGACTAGATACGACACATTTCCGACCCGACTCGAAATCACCAGCTTCCGATTACCGATTAGCCGTTTAGCCCGATTACCCGATTTCCTCCTCTACTTATTCTTCTTCCTTTCCAGAGAATTCAAACAAAAATCCCATTTCAAGGGAATCTAACGTCCAAACATCCCAAATCAACAAATCCCATTTTCAAATAATCCAACAAAAATCCCAAATCAACAACTCCCATTTCCAGAGTATCCAATCAAAAATCCCAAATCAACAAAAATCCAAGAAATTTAGAGCACAAACGAAATACCAGCTGCTGAGCAATTCCCTGATATCGGTGATGATGGAAGCATGGTCCGCTTTATGACTTGGTTGCTGCTGCCGCCGTTCACACGAGCCACGAGTGGAGATAGAGATGGACCGGCTAAGGGAGATCGAGCAGTTGATGGAGAACCGGAATAGTGGAGAAATGTTAGGGTTTGAAATAGGGAGAAGACTGGAACGAAGAGAAGAGAGAAATGACCTAATGAGCCGCGTTTGGTTGTTTAAGGTAAACGCCAATGACGGGAAGCTTGGTCGGTAAAGTCTGAAGGTTGACGTCGGCGACTTGAAATGGCAGCGAGAATGAAGCAAGAGAAAAGAAAATCGAAGAGAGAGAGGTTTGCAAAGATAAAAACAGAGATAGAGAGAAATGGGATTGCAAAGGCAAGTTTATCGGTAGAGTAACGGGTATTCCGTTTTCGGCATTCGGTCAATCGGGTCGGGGCAATCGGGTCGAAATATTTCGGAAAATCGGGTCGGGTCGAGCGGACGGGTTTTTTGTTCACCCCTAATCCTTTCCAAAATGGCAAGACCACCCACTTTTTTCCTTTTTTGGTGTAACAACCTCCTCAAGAGCCTTGAGCACTCGCTCCCACTCCACCATTTTGTAGAGAGAAAAATTGGCGACTTTTTTCGAATCTCGTATACAATATTCATTAATCATTCATTCTTTTTTCTTTATTCAATTGAAGAGCAGTGCTAATTGCACATTGTTATTCAAGTAAAGTGCTAATTGCACGAACAACAGCACGAGTTGGAACACACAGAATAAGCTAAATGGATGCATGGACAGTCTATCCATTAACACACATCAAGATTAACACAATACATGAAAAGTCTTTAAGGAATAATGGAAAATATGGTTTGTGTAATTGCAAGTGCAAGCAATAAGATAGCCGCCAGAAATGAAATCAATGCCCAAGGACTATTAAAATAATCGCGCCTTAATTTTGCCATCCATACATTCCTGTGTCTCCTGCAGTGCATGTTCACCTCCTTGGAAGTTCGTGCATAAATGGAGTCTCTGGCTGAAAAATTAAGATTGTCACAAAGCTTGTTAACCATGGTGGAAATAACTTCATCATCACCCAAATAATTATGGATAATTCCACTTCTACGAAGTAATTCAACATCCTTTGGAGTGCTAATGATACTGTCCATGAAACACACATAGTTGGTGACGTAATTCAATCCATCGTCTTCATCACAGTATTGCTCATATGCCACAAGATTTCGTAGGTAAGTCTCTGTTTGATCTTCTATGACCAAAGGTGAAATCTCCATTATCCCATTTCTGAACTTTATGGAAACCACGTCGCATTTCTCTGCCTTCTTGAATTTGATTCCAGCCTCTATAAGCTCTGCGGCACCATGTATGTTCCAGTCTTGAATCTCTGTAAGAGCATGTAGATGCTTAAATTTCTTTGCCTTGTTGAATTCAACTCCAGCATCTTGAAGCTCTTTGCCGTAAGGTATTGACTTCCAGTTTTCAATCTTGTTCAGACAAAGTAGACGCTTCAATTTCTCTACTGTCTTTAATTCGACTCCATCCATTTGCATCCCTGTTTCACACGGTTTTGACTTCCGCTCTTCATTTTTATTTCGATCATGTAGATCCTTAAATTTCTTTGCCTTGTTGAATTCAATTCCAGACTCTTGAAGTTCAGTTCCATAAGGTATTGTCGTCCAACGGTCAATCTCGTCTACATCATCCTTGAATTTCATTGCCATATTGAATTCAACTCCAGCCTCCTGAAGCTCTAAGCCATAAGGAATTGATTCCCAATCTTCGATCTCCACCGTATTGACTTGGAATCCAAGCTTTTGAAATTCACTGGCATAAGAAATTTCCGTCCTCATATTTTCCATTTTTGCAAGTAATGGAATGACACCTTTACGAATCAGACCAAACTGATGCTTAAATGTCTCAGCATTTTTTAGTTTGACTCCTACCTCATGAAGTTCTCTGGCTTGATCTATTTTTGTATCAAGTATTGAAATGCTAATGGCTGCATGTATGAGACCAAGGAGATGCTCAAACTCTGCGTTCTTGAATCTGAACCCGACCTTTAAACGTTGACATACCAGGAGTGGAAGTGAAGGGGTGAGAGCTTCATGTGCCAAACAAAGTAGATGCTTAATCTTTTCGGTGGAAGTATAACTCGATGAATCGACATTCCATTGAAATGGTAGAGAGCCAGAGAAAAAACCGAGGGCAAGATCATTAAGTCGTGTCGGGCCGAGAATCTGAGCTGTAGAGGTTGAGCTTTCAACACTAATTCCATCTTTCTCCTCATCAATATCGACAATGTGTTCTCCTAAATTTCCGAATCCCTTATGGAGTAGTGCTTCCTTACTCTCACTCAGCCCAAACAATGCTGCAAGAATGAAGAGTGGAAGTTGATTTTCAAATAACAGGAGATCACGAACTATTCTAGGAAGCACCCACGCCATTTGGAAGATTGGGTCATCTTCGTCCGTTGGATCCTGGGCCTTGGACTCTGGATGTTGCTCGGAACTGATAATTGGGTCACCTTCATCAATTGAATCCTGCGCGTCATACTCGGGGGATTGCTTGTCAGTATCGATGATTGGTTCATCTTCATCTATTAGATCAAGTGCCTCATACCCGGGGGATTGCTCAGTACTGATGATTGGGTCACCTTCATCTATTAGATCCTGCACGTCATGCTCGGGGAATTGCTGATCATTACTGATGATTGGGTCACCTTCATCTATTAGATCCTGCGCGTCATGCTTGGGGAATTGCTGATCATTACTAATGATTGGGTCATCTTCAGAGCTTGTATTCTGGTAGAGTTCATACTTGCGTAACAGTTCAATAATGAAACACCCATCAAGTAGCATCATTTCTACAAACTCATCTCGGGTCTGGCTAATGCGTTCTATATAGCATTTACGAGCTCTTTTTTCCAATTTTCTCAAGGCCATGATGTATGTTTCTACGCTTCCCCCCGTTCTTTTAAGCATTTGTTGTAGATAGCGCAATTTATGCTCTTTCATAAACCCCTGTCCAACCTTGTCTTGGTCATTGTAAGGACCGATGGCAAGTAGCACGGGCTTGTAAGCCTTCTCTTTTCCATCACGTAACTGTTCATGCACTTTATACATACAACGCTCATGTTTAGAAATTCGGGTCAAGCCAACAAGCTTTTTCTCAATTGCCTCAGTACGAGTGGAGAGTTTATCCCAGCTCATATTCTAGAGTCTAGAGTAGTAAAAGTCTCTGTTCCTGATACAAAGCATACAAATTCTCACTAATTTTAACAAAAATCCCTAATACAAAAATGCAAGCTTTTTAAATGTCACTAATTTATACTATTTTTTCTTTTCCTTTAAAAATATCATGTGTCGACTAAAACAAATTAAGTTTCCAGAAAACTAAATTGGAGGATTCTGTTAGATTATCTAGCAAGGAACAAAGAAAAGATTGAGGATGTAACGGTGATTGTTAATACCGTTATTCACATAACTCTTAAATTGCTTAGGGAGTTGAGCTCTCTCCTTAAACCCAAACCTCAGACATTCAGGACCGATATCTCTAATTTATCTAACCTTCATACAGCCAACAGATTGTTAACCTTTGTCGGTTATGTGGTTGGGCCCCTTATGTGGAGATCAAAATGAAAATAAACATAGATTGTACTTCCAAAGCTAACCCCGGATTAACCGGTAGTAAAGAGGGTTAATTTTAATATGCTCTTCTTGCGCTTTTATGCAGCTTCGTTTGGATCCTTGAATGAACTCGGTTCATCTCAATTAGGTTCTGTTTTAGACCTATCCCAATATCCAAATACAACTTTTAAATCATTAAACATCTCTCAATTCAAAACACGTGAGATCCACATAATTTCTAACTTTTCATAAATACATTTAACTAATCTTAATATCTAAACACATCTAAACTCATTTCACCAACTCAACTCACTACTATTAATAAATAACTCAATTCAACTCAACTCAACATTCAAATGTAGTCACGTCTCTCTCATTTCTTGGGTAATGCTATAAACACTTTTGGAGAATTTTCAACTTTGAGAATTGTTATGACTTTATCCTACCAACCCAGTGATTCACAGACCTCATTATTGGATCAAACTCTCTCTGGCCTTATAATAAATTAATTAAATAATGCCACTCAATCGCCTTAAAAAATATTGTGAGATTTGAGATGACACCATACATTTTCATGCTTCCTTTCCATTCCACATAATCCATGTTTATAAGAAATGCTGAGCTACGTACATATGTGCTCTTGGCAATAATAAAATATTTAAAAATCTTTAAATAAATAAAACACAAGGAATGAGAGTTACCAAACATAGAAAATTGCTCAATGATTCATCACCATAGTCCATGGATTATTTATAATTCTATCTACAATACCTAATTAAAATTACTTTATTTAGTCTAACTCATAATTTCTATAATGCATTATACATCAATTTATCTATTTTTTTTCTCTTTGTTACTTAAATATTATTTGTTTATTCTATTTGTATTATCTTTTAGATATTTCTTCCAAATACTAATAAACTTGTAATATGCACAGAGTTTTCAGTATTTACAATATCTATCATATTGAAGGGTGATTGCAATTTATTTGTTTATATACAATGTAACCAAAACATTCCGAACGAAAATTAAAAACAAAATTAAAAGATAAAAGAAGAATTGGGCTTTATAATATTATAATTTACGTTTAATTGAAAAATTATTATTTAGGTTTTTACGTTTTTGCCATTCAAGATTTTGATTTCATTTTTTTTCAAAAGAATAATATATATGAATTTCAGAACAAGGTACTGATAAAGAATTGATGATTCTGACCCACGAGTCCAGATGTAAGTTTCACCTTTTTTTTTTCTTTGAATTCAATTATTTTTTATTTATCTTTAAATATTTATAAAAAAAAAATATCAATTTACTAATATTCACTTCTTTAATTATTATATACAATAAAAAATAAAAAATAAAATAAAAATACAAGCAATTATTTTTATTGGTCAAATTTATTGATTCAAGTAGCATTTTCTTTTAAGAAAACTTACTATTCAGTGCCTCTATTACTTTTATAATTAGAAATTGAAAAATGCTAGTATGTCTCCCTACTTTGACATTTTATGTATTTTAATTTTAATATTTTTTATTTAATGATTCAGAAAGTAATTACTAATATATTGATATATTTTTTTTATTTTTCAAAAACATTTTAATATGACAAAAAACTATGAATAAAAAATAGAAAAAAATAAAAGACAAAATTTTGCCTAACAATCAAAAACTCACTACTCTTAATACATGTTTGAGATTGTAATAGAAAATATAACTTATAATTTTAAAACGTACAGCTTATAACTTAAATAATAAATTATATACTTTAAAAGGTGTTTATTGTTTTGAAAACATGTATCTAAAGTGATTTTAAAATTAATTATAATAATTTTTTAAAATATATAATTATTTGTGAAAATTTTTTGATAAAAATTTTAATTTATTACTTTTTTTAAAAAGTTAGTTTTTAATTTTTTGTAATCAATTAAAATCTTTTTTTATAAAATTATAAATATATCATTTTTAAAAAAATATTTTGAACTATTTAAAAATATTTTTAAATTTTGAAATACAATCCGACTCTTAAGAATTCAATAGTGTGACTGAACATGACATCCATACGTGATATAAATGGTGTGACTGAACATGACATCCATACGTCATATGCGAGTTTCTATTGCTGATATGGTATTAAAGCACCTATTTGAAGATTTATTGAAATTCGTGTTTATTTTTGCAAAAATTAAAAAACGGATGCCATGAATTGCAAAAAGGAAAACTCGGGTATTGAATTTTGTAATTAATCTTAAAATATTTATCTATCCGTTAACATAACTCATGTTTAGAAGCTGAGAAATAATAATTCCAGCTGTGGTTGTGAGATCACTTTTGGATATATGAACTTCTTTTCATGTCAAATATATGCAGGTCGACTCGATGGTTAAGTCATTTATGTTTTGTTTCGATTCAAAGATGAGATGAGTTTAATTTATTTTTAAAATTTTAAGATTTTTAATATTATTATTATTATTATTATTATTATTATTTTAAAATTTTAAAAAAGTGTATTAAAATTTAAAAAATATGTATTGAGATTTAAAAAATATATATTAGAATTTGAAAAAGGTATATAGAAATTTGTGTTTTGTATAAAAAATTATAAAAATATAATGATAAAATAGAAGTGGGTTGAGATGAGCTCAACTCAATTCTGAGTCCAAACAGGATAGGCTATTGCCAAAGGCTCCACTCCATACAAGGCCTTCAAAAATAAAATTGATTAAATATTTTTTTTAAAAAAAAATAAAAAATCATTTCATTAAATAAAATTTAAATAAATATATTGTTCAATGTGTGCAAGGTTTCATAATACTAAATTTCATATTTTATATAATTAATTATTTATATTTGTCAATAATTTTAATATTTAATACAATAAATTATTTATACTTTTAATTTTTTTTAAATCATGTTAAATTGAGGTACAAAATTGTTAGTAAGGCCTCATTTTATACAAATTATTGTATTAAATACAAATTCAAAAACAATTTATTTATAAATTTAAATAATCCTATTTTATTTTCATATAATAATTTATATTTTATTATATCATATATAATAATAAATAACTTACATAAATTTCGCCTTAGGCCTCAATATATATTGAGCCGGCCTTGAATATAAGCAGCAGTCATAAATATATAAATATCGTGCAATTATTTAAAAAACAATTAATAAATATAAGACTTATAAGAAAGAAAGTTAATATTTTTTTAAAATTGATTTTTTTTTAAGTGACTGTATAGCATTTGTATTTAATGACTGTGTGTAATATTATTCAAACTATATAAATTATGATAAAAACACATCTCATTTCCCATTATTGCCAACTTGAAAAATCTAAAATAAAAGAAAAATGGGGGGAAACGAAGATGAGCTACTCACGTGGCCAAGGGTTAGATGCAATGTTGGGGTTGGGATTGGGATTAACGAAAAAGTCGAAAACATATTATTTTTAATTATAAAGCTTTGTAGAAAGAAGTTTTATTAATGAAATGTTGTTTAATGTTTAACAAACAAATCAAAGCTTATTTAAGGCAACAAATGGCTCCAAATTGAAATGATTTATGTGTTGATTATTGTATTGAATATGTAGCTAGCTTTAATTTTATAAAGCAGGCTGGAGAATTGGTGTGCAAAGAAAAGATTGCTCTGTTTGCTTCAAGTAGAAATGATGTTGGGGATTATTCAGTGGTTGATATTGAAGCTTTAGCAGTATTAAAGAGGGTTAGATGATTTTAAACATGGGATTTACAAAGTTACAACTGGTTGGTGATTCGCTCTCAAATCCCTCTTTTAATTGTTCTCTTTTTCAAGGAGTTCAAGAGAAGTCAACTCATTCCTTCATAGCAGTAATATTTTCAACAAGGAAACAACCACTACAAGGAAACAACCACTGTTAGCTCCCCTTGCCCCTCCTTTCTAAAGAAAAATCCTAGAGTTTTATCTTAGGTTTTCAGCGTCGTCAGGGTTGGGAGCTTCGACCCCTTCCCCCCTCCTCTTCCCCTCTCTTCTTGAGGTTTTTCATTTTATTTTTTTGAGAGGGTTCTTTTCATCCCGCTCCTCTTCTTTCTCCCTCTTTTCGATCTTGTTTTACATTGTTTTCTTCTTTCAAGAACACTGGCGACGATGATTTTGGCCTCTTGAACTTGGTAGCCACCGACGGTGTTAGCAGACGAATGACGGTTAAGGCAGTCTACTTTTCTAGCAAATGTCCTGCTTGAAACCCTCTGCCAGTTAGAGTTCCCAACGTGCCCCACCACTGGCCTCCCAAGTCGATGATATATCGGTCGAGGGTGGTACTTTGCTGAACAGAGTGATGTGTGAGCTACACGCGAGATCCGAAACTGGAATTTTTATTTCACACACGCCACCTCTTAGGTAGTTTTCTGCTGCCGCACGCGGCTCTCCGAGACTCGGGATCACCGGCTATTGCGAGACCAACCATCTGCTTACCTTTAGGGGTGGCGCGTGTAGAGCATGCGTCACTCACAGCTGCAACTTGGTGACTGTTTTTAGGTTTTTTTTAAGATTGAAAACTAGTTCTACATCTATGAGATGTATTTCGGTTTTTGTATGTTATTTGCTTTCTATTTTTGTGCTTTGCTTGGATTAATAAAAAAAGATTATCTTTGTGACTTTTAATTCTTAGAGTTTGTCCCTGTCTGTCTTAGAAAAGGTTTGGGGTTGGTTTGTTTTAGCTAGGTGTTTATTGGTTGAGATTCTGTTTTGGAGAGAATGAGCTGTCTCTCAGTCTGTGTTTTGAAAAAGTTTGCAGTTAATATAAATTATGTCAATTACTTTAGTGGATTGGGGTGTTACATATCATTATTTAGTTGATTTGTAATGTATATTTTAAATTCGGTTGTAATATTCAATATTAATAAATGCAGTTTGCTTTATTATCAAAAATTTTTTAAAAAATGGATTGTGATTCTTTGATTATTGTTGAAGCCATAAATTCTCAAGATCAAATTATACATCTCAAGGGCCTTTGATAATGACAATTTAGCGGGTTATGTTTGGATGTTGAGAGTGTTTAAAAGTGTTTGTAAATAATAATAAAAAGTAGGTAAAAAATAATAATAAAATATTGAATAGTATGAAAAAAAGTAATAAATAGTAATATAAGTAGGTAAAAAATAATAAAAAATAATAAATAATATTTGAGAAGATTTAAAAATACTTTACTTCCAAACCAGTCCTTCCAAACCAGTCCTAGTACTATTTTTAGAGATAATGTTTGTTTGGTTTTGAGATGTTTGGTTCTGAGGTGTTTGTTTCTGTTTCCTCTACTATTTCATTTATGAAAAGCTAAACAGGACGGGTGTGAAGTTCTATTTTACACCTGCCAGTAAAAATCGGACGCACAGGAAATCTATGTTATTTACAGTAAACTGATCTAAGCAATAATTTCTCAAGCTTTCAATCTCTCTCTCAACCTTTTCTCTCTCTTTTGGTCATTCACTTTCTTCCCTTAAGCTATCCTCTCTCTTTCCATTCTCTCTCACATATCAAACTTGAGCCATTATAAGTAATCAATGAAAAAATAGGACATAAAAAAAAAATCACAACAAATGGAAGTTCAAGCAATGAGGGTGTGCAATGAAAGAAGGGAAAAATGACCGAGTGAAATGAGGTTTTTGCCTTGCAGGGGCTAAACTCTGCAAATCAACACCCTGCAACTTTTGAGTTTTTGCTGATGATTCTTCAGCAATTTCACCAGGTGATGTATTGCTCTAAATGCTTAGTTTTTTCCTCACTGTTATGGGCCATGGCGGTCTGCTAAAAATCTAATTTAATTCGAAAGGAAATTTTGGGAGAAATGAATAAAGAATGGTTCATCTTTGAAAAAAAAAAAGATTGATCTCTTTCTTTTTCTCTTTAGTTCTTGTTGTGGGTTTGTGATGGAGAATCAGAAGTGTGCTCAAGGGGCTTCTCCAATGATAGATCTTTGTGAGTCACAAGCTTGAGAGAGAATCGACTACAATGGAGACAGAGAGAGACTGAGAGCAACTGGGGGGGCGGGGGGGAGACAAAGAGAGATGCGAAAAATCAGGGATTTCGGTTTGAGGAGAGCGACATGGCACAGAGCTAGGGCTCGGCACAGAAAGGGAGAGGGAGAGGGAGAGAGAAGGAGAGAGGTGATTCGGTACATCTGCGTCCATTTCACTTTTTCATAAAATGCTTATGTGGCATGCTCCTATTGGTTGGGTATAAAAAAAAAAAAGCTTGGACACCCATCCAAACTTGAAGTGCTACTCTTTCATTTATGAATGGATTCAGTTTAGTTAAAAAAAAAAAAAAAAAAAACACAAGCAAACATACACTAAAGCACAATTAAATAATTTCGATAGTTTTCAGATTTATCTATACCTGGTGATTTTCAACCAAAATGAAACTTCAATTTTAGTAAACTTTAAAAAATTAATTTAGCGTGTAAATTACAACTTTATCACCTTCCTTTGCAAGAGGGGTGGATTCCCCCCTCTAGTATTAGGAAAGGAAAATGATAGATACATCCAGAAAGTGAATCTATTATTTTTATCAATCAATTTTTTGTTTTTTAGTATTTTTATTTTTTTTATTTTGTTAAAAAAAATAAACACAGAAAAATGTTAAAAGAAAACGAAAGTTAAACTAATACTTTTCACAATTGTGTACAAAGTCTCAGTAACTTTGTCAGCTGTAATAGCATTCTTCATCTTCTCGTTACTGAGGGATGGCTTGAATTTGCTCCCTTGACCGTGGGAGCCTTTTCCCATTTATTTAATTATTATTGTTCTAAATTAATTTAAAAAATAGATAATTTTAAAAACAATAAACGTTTAATAACAACTTGAAAAAAAAAACATTAGGAATTACAATAACCTAAAAAAGGAAAAATAAAAGGTCAGACCGTGAGAGGTAGGTACTGTTAAAGCAAAAGTAGTTCGAAAATACAAAAGATGAAGACTTAAAATTTTAAGGTCTGTCTACCCTTTTGTATTTGTATTTTCTTAATAAATAGAAAAGGTCATATAATTATGAGCAGTAAGTTTCAGATACCCTAGTAGCATTAATATTTTTCTTTATCATTAAGCCCTCCATTAATTTGAAACATTAAATCAGGATCAAAAGAACTATATTTAAGAAATAAATAAAAAACTTAACACCTAATTATTAAAAGATTATAAAAATGAAATATAAAAAGAAATTTGAACTATCTAAGCAAGGGTAGAAGAAATTAAATTTCATTGAATGGGTTAAGATATAATAAAATCTATCTCTTCTCATCAGCTTAAGTTTTTTGAATCAGTGATGATTTTACATGGTATCAGAGCAGAAGTCCTAAACTTGAATCTTGATTTTACATTTTACATTCAATTTAATTAAATATTTTACTTGTCGAGCCTATTAATTGATGGGAATTATGGCCCACAATTGATGATAAGTGTTAAGATATAATAAAATTTACTACCTTTTCCCATTAGCTTAAGTTTTTAGGACAAGTAGTGATTTCAAAAAATGCATCTATAGTAGCATATGTAGATGTTTCTTATGTATGTATATATATATATATAGACACCTCAAAAACTTAAGCCTTTTTTACTTGGTTTTAATTTTAATTTTGGAGAAGTCACACCCGTGAAAATAGATAATATATAAAACTAAACAAAAAATTGGGACCATAAAAAAAATTGGGGAGAGATATTTTTAAGTATATTGAAATTAAAATAAAACTAGAGAGCATGTGAAAATTATAAATTTTTTGGGGGGTCATTTTCTATATTTATAAAATTATATATAAAATATAAGAGTAAATTTATAATTTCGAAAAATTTTGAGAGGCCATGACCGCCCCTGCTGGGCGCCTGCCTGGCAGTGGCTCCGCCACTAATAGTTCAACCTTGTGTGGTTGAAGTACGTGCATGTTACGTAGGGCTATAGAATTGTTAGGCTTCTCAAATGTAACTTTTGAGGGAGATGCAAAATTTATTATCCAAGCAACAAACAGTGTTGATGACAACTATTTGTGGTATGTCCAACTCATTGAGGACACCAGAAGAATGCAACTCAAGAGACCATTATATATGGAAAGTTCAATTTGTATTTAGAGAAGTGAATTGTGTAGAGAATGCAACTCAGGAGACCATTATGAAAAGTACAATTTGTATTTAGAGAAACTAATTGTGTAGCACATAATTTAGCAAAGCTAGCTTCTAGCCTATGATGTTGAATGTGTATGGATGAAAGCAAGGTCGTCTATAATTGATGATCTAAGAGGGTATAGAAATCACAAACACTCTCTCTCAATAGTTTTCTCTAATCTCGATATCTAGACTATGAAATTTGTAGGTGTTGCTCTAGTGTTACAACTTAGCACACTCCACTATTGATGTGAGATTTTGGATAAACGACAATATTAAAAAATCTGTGGAACAATCGCACTAGATCTGAGATATTTCCTATGAGATAATATCACTTGTGATGTATACTTTGATCTAGTATTTATAACAAATGAGTATATCCTACAGGACAAATCCTAAATATATATGAAGGATATAACATGTTTTCGTTATTCAATAAATTACATAAAAATAATTTTACAAATTGATGTGATATGATGTTGTTCATTAGAATATTTTAAAGTTATTTTTATTAAAAGATAAATTTAATAGACTATATAAAATCAAATCAATTTATAAAATTACTTTTTTGTAATTTTTTGTGACTATAGTAATACTCATAAGAAAATGTATAGACTCAATGATATATACAGATCGCCCACATGGAGAATGAAGGAAATGGAACTTATTACTTACTTGCTTTATTCCTCAACCTGCACAGATGGTTGTTTCTTCGGCTGAATCGAGAAGGCCAGAATTAAGGACAGATTGTATAATGATGCAACCGTATATATAATGCACCACATAAAGGGGACGTTGACTTAGATGTACACTCTGATAGGCCTAGCCAGCTGTGACACATATAAATATTCCTGAGGACAGATGAAATTTAAGAGCATTCATATTAGTTTCATAATTTTTTTTTTTAAATTTGATAAAAATATTTAATAAAAAACCAATAAAAAAAACCTCTATGCATTATCAAGAGTATTGACATTAGATTTATCAAAATCTAAAAACTCAAACTTTGTGTTATAATATTTGAGCATCATCCTTCATATTTAAAAAATTATTATTCACAAGCCAAATTAATTATTTATTTTATTTTATTCTCCCCATTTTTTTTCCTCATTTTCCATCAAATATAAAAAAAAATTGATGAATCTAATGTACGTAGGATTAGTTTAAATGTTGGTTTTTTTTATCAAATTTGTAATTTTTATTAAATTTAAAAAAAAAGTTTAATGGAATCAATGCCAATACTCTAAGATGTCATAAAGTGTAAGCAAATATAAAATAAAATATTTTCTTTTTTAATTTTGTTTACTATTTTATTTACTTTGGTATATTTTAAGTTAAATGAAAATATGTTATTGTATAACTGTAACATGATTTTGAGAGGAAGTTATACTATTTAAGATGTTAGAATTTTCAAAATGATAGTATAGGCATATATATAATATATTTATGTATTAGGAATCTAGGTCTCTACCAGAGATTGTGTTTTTTGAGACAATTCATTTTGTCTCAAAAAATCCAAATTTCACCCCCAAAATATTTTTGGAGAAGAAAAAAATTTCATCTATAGTTTGTCCTATCTCAAGATGTTTTTAGATGAAAATTTTTCATCTCTAAAAGCACCTTTTAGAGTTGGTGTTTTTAGAGATGAAACTGGGATGAATAGTCGATTATGTTTGAATAGGTTGTTTTTAGACGAATCATTTTTGTCTCTAAAACCCGTTCAAATGTAACCCTAATATTTGAACATACAATTACCATTCAAACAAAATGAAATTTTGATTCGAGGATATATGATCATGTTCGAACCAAATCGATTACCAAATCGATTATATCAGTTCAAACAATTAAATTTTCATATCGCCTTAGTTTGGACATATAAAATAGAAAATTCGTGAGTCCGTTTGAACTACTATTTTGTTGTTCGAATTAATATTATGCTCAAATAACACTTATTCAAACTAATTTATATGTTGCTCGATTGGGTTCTTTTCTACTCGGTGGGTATTGTTTACTCGAATGTATTTATTAATAGTAATTTACCATTCGAACCGTGCATTTCTCATCGAACGGTACTAATAATATAGATTCATATTTAATTAAAAATACCATATTAATATTTTGAAAATGTAATTTAAACATCACAATTGTTCAAATGTTTTGAAACAGAATACTAAAAAACAAATGAAAGATGACAGTTGATCTAAGCATTGTTAACAGATGATTCATTAGATAGATCCGTAACAATTTCTTTAAGATATCATATTGTCCTACAAAAAAATTAAACAGAATTAACTAATTATATGGTTAATATTTTTAATAAGGGAATTATATTACATTATTCTACTTTTGGTATTTTATGGAACCAATTAAAATTAATGTACTTAATATTTTTAATAAAGGAAGTATATTACATTATTCTAATTTGGATATTTTATGGAACCAATTAAAATGAACTAATTATATGGTTAATATTTTTAATAAGGAAATTATATTACAATATTCTACTGGGTATTTAAAGGAACCAAATAAAGTTTAACTAATTATTTGGTTAATATCTTGAACAAGGGAATTATATTACATTATATGGTTAATATAATTAATAAGAGAAGTATATTACATGATACACTAAACCCTACATACACTATCATTACAAAAACACTAACAAATACACTTTACAACTACACATACATATACATTGACAAATACACATACATCATATACCAAAAAACCTGACAAATACCCATACATATGGACTAACTAATACACATACAAATAAACCTAACAAATACACATACATGCAAAATTTTGAGGGCATTAACAAATACATATACAAAAAAAATCTAACAAATACACATCCATACAAAAGTTTGAGGGCACTAACAAATACATGTACAAAAAAACCTAACAAATACACATGCATAAACTAACATTTATCACAAATTTCGTACTAGAATTAACAAATACATTTCCTATCATCTAACAAATACACATGATGCATATACACTAAAACATATAAATAAAATTTCGAATTTGAACCAATACATACTAACTCTTTAACTAACAAATCACCCAGCAAATATCTAAACATACAACTTGATGTGCACACAAATCAATAAAGGACTTTTTGAATGTGGTTTTAACCCTTTGAACCCTTTTTTTAAGACGAGTATTTTCATCTCAAAAAGTCTGGTTCGAATGAATATTTATCTGTTTGAACACATAAAGACCGCTTATATGTTTTGAGCTGAAAATTACTTTTTGTCTCTAAAATATTTCATCTTTAAAATTTATTTTTCTTATAGTGGGTGGTTCAATAATGTTTTAAATGACTTATGCTTTGGGGGAATTATTTGTGTAGTTAAAGGAGATGAGTAAGTCCAATGCACTTTATTTAAAAAATAATAATTTATTTGTGATCCGTATGAAAGATTTCACTTTTTAATAGTAGGCATCACTATTTTTTAAAAAGAGTTAGTGAGATTATACTCATCTCTCTAAAATTATATCTAGCATAATTTAATTTTTTTATAAGCTCTGAACTTTTGGACAAATTGGTTTCAAATTTTGAGAAAATAGAGTGAAAAGATAAAAAGATGGTTCGTTGACATATGAACCGACATATGTTAATTTCAAATACATATATCATGTCCTAGTAGCTAGAAGGTGTTGAAGTTTCAGCCTATATATACTAGTGGCACACCGACAGGTACCGGAAATGTATGAATAACATAAAATATTACTTGATCAAAAATAAATTAATATTTTTTGGAAAAATCTAAAACATGAAAATATGTGTAACAAATTCATTTTATACCTTCCATCGCAAAATTATAATAATAACTGTTATTATAATAAAATAAAATTTGAGGAACCTATCTTTGTAAACTCGTTCATTTTGGGCAATATTATCATATAATGAAATCAGCCACATCCTTATAATAATAATCTTTCACATGTTAATTTTTCTCTTTACAAGATTTGCATTTTGAAAATTTAATGACTTCTAATTTTAAATAAAAAAAAAATAGTAACTAGATTAATAATCTAATTATATGCATTATTGATTATTGCTTCAATAAACTCATCTCAACTTATAAGTTAGAGCCTTGAATAGGAAAAGAAAATTAACTAATTTATTTCATCTTGACGGAAGCTTCAAATCGGAAACTTGGTCAGCTCGGAAATGAGCTGTCTCATACAAGTGTGACTAAAAAAAAAAAAGAATTAAATAGATCCATAATTTTAATAAGATGGTTTAGCTGTGTTTACATTCATCTTGCAGCTAGGCTGTCATGATAAGAGAATTACTTGCGGAGGGCAACTGGCCAAGTTGGTTATTGTAGAGTTTGACTTCATGATCGATCTATTAACGCCATTGATCAACTAGTTAATTAACTAATTCTCATTTTAATATATAGATGATGCTACAATTATATTATACACACCACTTGCAATTATGATAATTTTTATTAACTAATTATCATAATTGGTGAGGTAGAGCTCTTTTTTATTGTTATTATTATAATTATTTATTATTATTATTATTATTATTATATATTCACATTGTTTCAAGTGGGTATATATATTAGAGCCTTAAATATGAAAGGAAAATTAACTAATTATTTTATCTTGATGGGAATTTCAAATTGGAAATCTGGTGATCAGATGAGAAATGTGTCTCAGTCTCACGATCAGGGGAGATCAGAATGGAGGAATCCCATGTGATTTAATACTTTTAGTAAATATCAATAATTTTAGTAAGATGGCTTAATTATGTTTCAATTCATCGTGGTAGCTGGCTGTAATAAGAGAATATACATGGGAAGGGGAATTGGCCATGTTAGGTACTAGTAGAGTAGTTTAACTCGATCAAATTGATTTTAACTAGTTAAATGATTCGCATTTAATGTATAGATGATGCTCAATTATATTATATAATTAAATGCAATTATAATAGTTAGGGTAGAGTCCAGTATGATTGATTAGGAGATTGATAATTGGTTTTTATCATCCCTATAGATAATGTCTCTTCTAATAATGTCGTCGTGTTTTTTTTTTTATTTTTTTTTATATTTTTATTTTGTGATAAAAAGATTTTCATTAAAGAAAGAGTCTTACAAAGCAAACTGATCCAGCCATAAAGCATGATCAATAAAAGTCAGGATGTTGTCCCACCACATTTGAATGTCTAAAACATTACAAGATATCTAGCTAAACAATAAACTACTCTATTCCCTTCTCTAGGAACATGTTGAATCTCGACATCAAGAAAACGCTTCATCATGTCCTTTGCATCTTGACTCAGATTACCATTTAAAGAAGAAGATACTCGGTCAGCTTGTAATTCCTGCACTAGTAGCAAACAATCGGATTCAATAATAAGTTTTCGAATACCAAGAGGAATGCAAAATTGTAATCCCCTTAATACAGCCAATAATTCAATTGTAATAGCCCCATCCACTTCTTGTTCAATTTTACTCACTGTCATAATAGGTTTACCAACCTCATCTCTCAAAATCAATCTAACCCCTGCTTTCTTATTTTTAGCAAAGATAGCCCCATCCACATAGAGTTTTAAAAATCCACTTTTTGGTGTTTGCCACAGCCCCATGCTCCTCCTATCAATAGGAGCAGCCCCTCTCAAATCATTGAAAACCTTACGGATAGACAAAGCATAGTTCATAGTTTGCAAACGAAACGATCCACTAAAAGCTTTTTTATTTGCATTCTATTACGTCCAAACCATAGGCTCCAACTATAAGAAAGAACAACATAAAATCTGAATGTGAACCACTGAAGAGAATAAATTTAACGATATCAATAAAATTCATCCCAAAGTGGACTCGCTGCAGTAAAGGAATAAAACTAAGTCAAATACTATGCATATGATCGATCATATGGCTTTCAATGCATGAGGGCAAAAAAATAAAGCATGGGCTGGTGTTTTTTCAGCATTGTTGCGAAAACAGCAAGTTTTTTGAATCTCCAATTTTTTCTTCTTGAAATTTCTCAAAGTTGGCAAGATATCTTTGCATGGTTTCTAAGCAAAACTTTTAATTTTCCTTGGGACCTTTATCTTCTATAAATGCTTCCATAATTTCTTATCAAACACGCAACTCGAACTAGCTCTTCACCATGAAATCTGGATTTTTCGAGAAGCCTATAAGCACTATTAACAGAAAAATTTCCATTTGATTCTTCCATCCAAGTCTATTTGTCTGAATGTACATTGCTGGTCAGTCTAATTTTGAGTATATCCTTAGCTAAAATTGGATGAAAGAGAGCTCTAATTTTAGTGACATCCCAAATTCTTCAATTCTGACCAGCTAAGGCATATTGAAAGAGTACAATTTTTTTAATCCCATTCTCCCTCTCCCTCTAAATTCTGACTCACACATTCTCTCCCAACTCATCCAATGCAACTTTATTTCATTTTCTCGTTGTCCTACCAAAATCAAGCCATCATACTTTCTAACTCTGGCACAAAGTCAAACAAAGTTTGAAACAACTCATAGCATAAGTCGGAATAGACAAAGCTATTGCATTAATAAGAATTTCTCACCCTCCTTTTGACAATACCTTTTCCTTCCAACTTTGAAGTTTAATCCACACTTTCCCTTTAATATCCTCAAAAGCATGACATTTAGATCTCACTAGATTGGGCAAACCTAAGTACTTACATAAGGCTAGAAAGACTTCACTCCCCACGATTTCATCAAAACCCTTTGAAACGAGACACATTTTTTTGAAAAAATAAATGTTGTTTTCTCCTAATTAATTTTATGTCCAGAAGCTACCTTATATTGATCAAGCAAACATTGGATATGCTTTGTAGTATGAACATCCGCTTTACATAAAATTATGCTATCATTGGCAAAGAACAAATAATTCACCATGGGGGCTCCTCTACACACCCTAATACCTCTAATATTTTCCCTTCTCTCAGCAGTTTTCAGCATAGCATTGAGACCTTTAGTATAAAAGAGGAAAAAGATAGGGAGACAATGGGTCCTCGTACCTAATACTTCTTGAAGGAATAATAGATCCATGAGTCTCGTCATTGATCAAAATAGAGAAAGAGACTGACGTAACACACGCCATTACCAGACTAACATTGAGCAAAGCCTAATTGTAACATTATATTGTCCAAAAAACTTCATTCCACCCTATCGTAAATCTTACTCATATCCAGTTTCAACAACATATACCCTTTTATCCCTTTTGTTTATGTCTCAAGTAATTAACAAACTCATACGCAATCAACACATTATTAGTAATTAATCTCCCCCCCAACGCACCAAAGCACTTTATGTCTGGCAAACAAGTTCTCAGACGATTCACAATAACCTTCGAAACCCACTTGTAAACTACATTATAAAGACTAATTGGGCGGAAATCAAACACAATAGTACACTTCTTTTTCTTGAGAATCAAACTAGTTAAGATATGGCTAAGATTAAACGATGGCGTACCTAAATTTAGGGTATGAAGGAGAACCTTTGTTACCGAGTCACCAACAATATGTCAAAACTTTTGGAAGAACATCGGTGACATTCTAACTGGTCCAGGGGCCTTCAAGGGGTGCATTTGTTGAAGGACTAGCTTAACCTCCTCAGCAACATAAGGTTTCAAGAGTTGGGAATTCATCTCTTGCATGACTATAGGCTCCACACAATGCAAAGCAAAAGACTAATCTTTGGTATTTGAGGTAAACAGTTGTTGAAAATAGGCAAGAATATGATCATCCTGCGAGCACCTTCACACCAACAATAATGTCATTGTTGATCATGTGGGAATGAGTACAAAACATAAGGTATTTACCATTATGGAGGTGAGGTTTGCTACAATGTTTTAAATTTTAGTTTATATGATGATTTAAAAGATATATATGATGTAGTAACAATATTATAAATGAAGTTAAATTTGTGAAGTCTTCACCAGAGAGACTCACAATGTTTAAAGATTAATGTGCAAAGAGACTGAATATTGAGTGTGGAAAAAATAGTACTATGTCTAGATATTCTTACTAAATAGAACTGAATATATCTCTGGTTGTGTGTAACTGAAAAGTATGAAAGCATTTTTGTGCTTATGAATATAGGATTCACTACTTTTAACGTCTAAGTTCGAGGATGGACAAACAGTTGTGATATTTATCAAGTTTTTCAGATTTTTTATGGTACCACATTGAAAATCTTTAGTTAATTGTACATGACCGCAAATACACTATTTCAACAACTTTGTGCGACTGAGTACACTTTGAACAAAATGCCTAAGAATGATGGTGCTAAGTTGATGATTATGGCGTCTAATAGAAATGTTAAGTTTTAGATATATTGGGAGATCACAAATAGGATGGACATGATTTGTTATATATATATATATATAGTTTTTATCCTTGACCCACGATACAAGATTAAGTCCATAGTATTTTGGTTGGGAAAGTACAGGGAATTGTGTGAAAATAAAATTAAATCACTTGAATGAGTAATAAATGAGTTTCACAGGCTAGGTAGTGAAAGAACAAATATGGCTCAAAGAAGTTCTGAGTGTACAAAAGTATATTCTAAATATCTTATTTTTATTTTAAATTGTTAAAATGTGACAGGCCCCATGCCTACTTTAAAACATGGGGGCTCGTGGGCAGGCCCCCCTCCCCACGGGCCCCGCCCCTACTTTAAAAAAAATTAAAAAATATATAATATATATTTTTTAAAAAATAAAAAAATTGAAAAAAATGTTTATTTTTTTATGATTTTGTATAATAATATATATATTTTTTTGTGTTGGCCCTATCTCTAAAAATTATTTTGGTATCTCTCTATAAAATTAATCTAATTTAAAAATAAAATATATCTTATATAAAATAAAATGATAAATAACATGACGACATATTTTTATTATAGATAAAAAAAAAGTTGGATGATTTCTAAAGTATTTTTAATATATTTTTATTATGATGACATAGTCTTATCATGTTATATTTTAATACATAAGTTGTATTAAACATATTTTATTTTTATTGTAGATCTTACTATCAATTTTTTTTATACCGCATAAATATTATATACAAATAGATTACAAAATATTTTATATATTTTAATTTAATTTTGCCTGGCCCCCCTAATGCAAATTTTTGACTCCGTTATTGCATATTTGAACATGATTTTATAATATTTTAAATCTCAAATAATGTAAAATTGACATGTGAGAGACGACTTGAAATTTAGACTTCAAATGAACTTACTTATATTCAGTTAGACTTCCTATTGGAACTTGGCGTGCACTTTAAATAAATAGGCAGATATACATACGTTTGGACCGGCAAAGAATGTTAGGATTTCAATTTAATGGGTCCGCGTGCTATGTTATGGCTGGAAATTAAATTGAAGACGGCACTCTTTCACTTTGAAAGCTCATGCCCACAAATGCACATGTTGGAAGACTTTAAACAATTTAGGCAACAGCAATTGGACCTTGGGAGGAAATTGACATTGACTGGGACTTTAATTCCCACTTCACATTGACCTAAAAAGGACAACACTCGGCAACGTATATACTGATGGGCAGTGCTATAGGAAACCGCCGGGTGCGGAATTTTGCGAAACCAGATGACGTCAGACGAGGATATTTTCCGATTGTCTTTTTTCTTCCTTCGTTCATCTCTTCTCACTCCACGGATTGATGATGCCTCTCCATCTCCATGGGAACGTTACAGTAATTTTCTAGATGAATGAAAACGAAAATAACTGATTGAATGTTGCAATTGTGCTGCAATGAAAGTGCTACAATTTTTTTCTTTGTTTTTTTCCTTTTTTTTTTTTGTTTTTTCCTTGAATTTTTCATTCAGTTATTTTGGGCGTGAATATTTCTTCCCCATTTTCTTTCTTCTTCTCCCATTCTTTGGGCTCCTCTCTCTCTCTCTAAAACATTCGGGTAAGTGTAATGAAAGAAAAAAATAAATAAAATGGAGAGCTGGGTTTGAGATTGCGAGGAAAGTGGTAAAGCACTACCAGATCTTTACGCAAACAGAGACTCCATTTTCCGTTCAGAACAAAAATGGAAAAAATAATCAGTTTTTGTTCGGAGCTTTACGCGAACGAAGATATCTTCAAGGTTTATTTTCATGGGGCTCATGAAGAAGGCGAGGAACAATTGTTTTGTGGCGAAGACGCCGAGACCCACTAGCTCGTGGAGAAGACACCGAGACCCACTGGTTTCGCAAAGAAGACACTGACATCTTGGGATGAGGATGGAGGAACCCCAGGTACCAGGGTCTGGAATTTCGTTTAATTAAACGACGTAGTTTTTAATTATGCCACTTAGGACACAGTTTCGCAAGGTTCCGCAAAGCCGATTTCGAGTAGCATTTTCAATAAATATACTTGCAGGCAGGTTTACAGTTCATTCTCATACAAATAGTATTTTTACTTTCATATGAACAGTAAAAATATTATTGGAATACTGTTCGTGTGATAGTAGATTGTACAAGCCTGATTTGTATGGAGCAGTGTTCTATTCCTATACAGATACACAAACAAAGGGGGTAGCACAGTAGAAAGCAGAGGAGGCTACGCACGTACACGAACTGCCGTTTGTTTCATTTTTCTTGAAGAACTTAATGTTATCCACCATGTTTATAAGTAACTAAATTTTTAAGTAGAGTTAGGAATGAATTTATATATTAGATAATGTTTTTAATTTATGTATTTGATATTTAATTTATTAAAACTCTTTATTTTATCAATTTCAATTGTTGTTGATATTTTTTTTTTCGAATAATCTTTTAATTTATTTCATTTATGGATTCATTCATTCTTTTTCTATTAAATGGTTTAAATATTTAATTATGTTTAGATTAATTAATTGTTTATATTGATTTAATTCTCTACTGCAATATCACTCTCTGAGTATATTGTCGTCGTTGAATTTTTTCAACGTATATAACAATTTGTGTGATTTAAAAGTGATGGTTGATTTTTCAATATGACACTCCCAACTCCCACGTATGGAAACAAGAGAACCGATGCGTCCTGATGATAACAATTCAGATCATGCACCCCAATGACAAGTATTAAGTATGTGAACATGCAACATGTGTAAAATAAATGAAACAGCGGATAAGTTAAGTCGATAACTATGTACCAGAATTTTAAAATATTACAAACTAGTTTAACACATTCTCTAACAAGAGATTTAATACAGTCATCCTAAAGTCGAAACATAAAAATACATAATTGTCAACAGTGAGAAAGACATTTCCCCAAAATAACAAACTACTCTAATTCACTCCAACGGTAGAGACGCCTCTTCAGGCTCAGCTCCTTTGTCTTATGTATCAAAATTTACGATACCAAAAATGGTATCGTAGGTAAGTAAAATCTCAAACAAACCATAAGATCAAAATACATTCTTACAACAACAAAAATGCATGATCATGGTACAATATACATAAGGCTAAAAAAGAATCATCTTTTCTAAAAAATGAATAGTTTTTCACACGCCAAAATCTCATTTTAGCCCAAAATAAATCTATTAAAAAAACCACTATTTTCCCAGAAAATGGTTCTCAAATCCATTTATCAAAACTCGACATTTTTCTAGAAAATGACTCACAAATTCAATTTCTTAACTATATGCACCATGATCTCCTCTAGGGACCATCCGCATACCCTGACTTTCTTCGTCACACTGCTGATAATGACCATGCATGTGATTTTAGAATAGGCGATGTCTAGCTAATTACGCCCAACACATACCATGACCAGGTATCCCCTAACTCTCACTAGCAGAGGAGCCATGGAGTCGACACGAGAGCATTACCATCCCGTCCGTCCTGTTGTCGCCAGGCGACAACTCAGTGGACGTCACTCAGTATATTCAGCTCCCGAGTGACCAAAAGAGTTCCATTGGAATAATGTCTCATCTCGACTTAGGGTCGTGATACCCACGCACCCAAAAATCATTAACACATGAAACCCTATTTCCATTTTCCAATACATGAACATGTATGCAGTTATGCAAAAACCTAATTTCCCTTTACAAACATGAACATGCATGCACCATGCAATGTATACGACAATACACAAAAATAATCAACAAATCCCAACATCAAATAAATACACAAACAACTCTATTCTTCTATCCAACCAACCCTCAAAATCCTCGGACTCAATCAAATACAACCAACCAAACACAAAAATTTTAATACAAAATATATTTAAATCTCAAACTTTATTCGGAAAACACTTACAATACGTTTGATAAAAACTCCATATGTTAGCGAAGATACCGAACAACCACCTTGCTTTTCCACCACAATCTCGTTGCTAAAGTCACGCCTATGTATATAAACATCACAAATAATTAAATATAACTAAGCGATGTCAATAAAAATAATAAATAACATTAATAAATAAAATAAAACAATAAATAGCATTAACAAATAAAGTAAAACACTTAACATAAATAAAACGATATTTATTTATATATAACTATCTCAGATAATAATCTCAATTATTATAAACTGAATAAATTAATTATCTTAATGTAGATAATTAAAATGTGATTATTATATACTAAATTGAATACTTGATCATAAATAAAATCATATTACGAAAATAAATTAAGATTAACATATAAATAAATTAATCACTTAAACTAGAAAAAATATTTATCGAGAGTATCATAAGTTATGTAAAATGGTGATCTTCCGACGAGAAAATACTCAGTCAAACACTACTATTTTCGAATTATAAGGGGGTTTTTGAAGAGAAGAAAGAAGAAATGATCAAAAGAGATGCCAAACGTAAAGATTTATAGATGTGAAAGAGGGCTTCGGATACGATTCTAGCAAAGGATGCCGACGCCTTATATTGGCATGAAACCGAACCATAGAGAGTGAGAATGAGCGGGAAAAACTCACGTGAAACTCACAACAACAGATCAAGACAAATAAGATGGAAAAAGAAAGGAATCTCCAGCTATTCAGATGAAAAACGGGTGCAAAAACATGGGTTAAAGCTCACAGTTTTCGCTGGAAAAAATGTAGATTTTGCAGGCATGTTAGGCACGGATCTAAGACAACACAAGAGGGAAAATGTTCATCAATGTACCGAGTATTTGTTTGAGCAACGCATGGATGAAATGGAGAAGAGAAAGAAAGGCTGCAAAAATTGAAGCTTGGTTCACGGGTGAATAGCGACAGAACAGAGGAAGAAGAAGAAAAACCGAGGAGGGAGAAGACGCCTCTGGAATGAAAAGGATCGAAATTCACTTATGAAATAAACCAAACGGTGGCGTTCAATTGAAGGGAACGAATTTCATCGAAAGCCTTAACCAAACGACGGCGTTTTTGTCAAATGAAGGGGCTACTTCACGCTTAAGGTTGTGAATCACGCTAGAAGTGAGGCCTGGGAATTCAATGTGAAGAACGGCGAACGGCGTCGTTTTGCAGCAATAAGAAGGCTGGGTTACAAGTTACGGGCTGGGCTCAACAAATGGCTGGGCTTGGGGCTCAAAACCGAAACAACATAGTCCAAAACATATACACATACATATGTTAGATAATCCGAAACACCTAGTATAAATAAATTAAACCACATTAAATTAATATAAATAAATTACAACACTTTAATTTAAATACCAACATAATAAAAAAAAATGAGATTAAATTCAAGCATTACATTAAATGCATCACAATAAATTAAGAAGAGGAAATAAATTAACTTACCAATACATATGAAAATAATCTTTAAATGAAGATGAAATATTCAAATATTTTAAACACAAGCATACTAAAACATTATTAATATCAACCAACTCATAACACACAATATTTATATTAACAAAAATATATATTTAATATTAAAAATATTAAATTACAAAGGAGATAAAATTACGGGTCCTCACATTTCAAAGGATTATATTTATTTTAATTTTGGTTTATAATTCTATATCTTCCGATTAGAAATTTTGGAATTGAATTCTCAATTGAGTTATCAATGAATTAAGAATAATTAAAATACCGGATATACATGCAAGGGATTCCTGACACTCTACTGTTCGTTAAATTTGAATTTTCTTCAATAATCACTTTATTTCAATTTTAATTTGCATTTAAAATTCATTTTATTATCTCATTAATCATTTAATATATTTTTTAGTTTCTTTATTATTTTGCTATTATTTTAATTAGTCTCCCTGTATAATCGACGCCCCAAAGTTACACTACAACTACCGTATTATCCTTTGGGCATAATCAAATTTTGACATCGTTGTCGGGCAGACGGTAAAATAATTGTTAAATAGTTTTTCTTTTCAGCAATTTGTAAATGCAGTAACTTCGTTCCCTCTTTTAGCTTTTGCGCCTTTATTTTTCTTTTTTTATTATTGCATTTTATTATTTATTATTATTGTTAATATTGCATGCATAATAGGTATAGAAACGCATTAGGTCGATTTACTTAAGGCCTATGTTAGAGTCAAATTTAGATTCTAATTTTTTCAATTATTTGTTTGATAATTCTTTTGTTTATGAAAATATGAGTGAACACAAATATTAATCCACTAGGACTCTTCAGGATTATCTCCACCCTACATGCACAGTCACACCATCATGTATCATGTTTCCACCCAATACTTGTCAACTTAATGTTAAAATGGTAGTGATATAGTTACTCCCCACTTTTCATGGGTTGATAAATGAAAATTCATATGTGTACATTAGGGAGTTTGAGGAGATAGTTGTGACTTTTCATGGTCAAAATATAACTGATGACATTGTGAGACTTAAGTTCTTTCATTTCTCTTTGAATGATAGAGCTAAGACTTGAGTATACTCACTAAGACCACCATCGATTGGATTGTGAAATGAGATGATTCAGGTTTTCTTTAATAAATATTTTTTTCAGCATAAGACCAATGTTTTAAAAAGACATATCTCTACCTTTGTACAAAAAGATAGTAAGACTTTGTATATGTCTTAGGAGAGATTTAAAAAGTTATTGAGTATGTGCCCTCACTATGGATATGAGAGTTGGCGTCTAGTGAGTTACTTCTATGAGGAACTTATACCTAGATAGCACCAATTTGTAGAAATGATGTGTAATAATGAATTCTTATAGAAAAATCCTAATGAGACCATAGAATACCTCAATAAGCTTGTTGAAAGACTTACACTTGGACTAGATCTAGTGTTACTAAGAGCACAAATAGGTCACGACCTACAGGGAACCAAAATAGTGGTAGAATTTACCATTTCAAGGAAGAAGATAACTTAAAAGTTAAGGTTGAGGTACTTACTAGAGAGTTATAGTTATTAAAGACCAAAGACTTAAAACCAACACACTTGGCTAATTATGCAAAGTCTTTTGGATCATGTTTTGTGTATGATGGGATAGATCATCTTGCTCAAGAGTGTCCCACATTTGCTGAGATGAGAGGGTTATACGAGAAATAATGTAATGCCTTAGGTATGCACAAGAAACATTTTACACATTTATCTGAGACCTACAATCTGAGGTGGCGTAATCACCCCAATTTTAGCTGAAAGTTTGAATTTTTGATTACGCAAATTGTTAAAGAAAACAAGGAGATAAAGAGTCAAGTGTCCAAACTGATGAGCTCCTTGAATGTGAATGAGCGAAATAAGTTTCATTCTCAAACTCAGTCCACACTCTATGGTTAGCACATAGTGCAGGAGAACTTTAAGGATATAAACACCATTGTGACTCATAGTGGTAAGTCATTACACATTCCAATAATGGACAAATCAGAGGATGCAAAAAAGAATCAAGATAGTAGTGATATCGAGCTACCCAAGAAACCAGAGGTGACAAAAAGCCCTATTAAGGTAAAATTCCCTCAAGTTTTAAAATCCAGCAAGCTAACTTTGGATCGTAATAGTGAAATCCTAGAGAATCTCAGGCAAGTAAAAGTCAATATTCCTCTTTTGCATGTAATTAAACAAGTTCTTACTTATGTAAAATTTCTCAATAATTTGTATACAGTTAAGAGAAAGCACCATGTGAATAAGATAGCGTTCCTAACAAAATAAATTAGTGCTCTAATTGAGCAGTAGATTCCTCCCATGTACAAGGATCTTGGTTGTCCAACTATTGCATGCAACATTGAAAATCAAGAGTTTGGACAAGCTTTACTAGATTTTGGAGCTAGTGTAAATTTAATGCTTTATTCTATTTATTTGTAGTTAGGGTCGAGAGAAATCAAACCAATCACAGTGGTATTGCAATTGGCTTACCGTTCATTCAAGTACCCTGGGGTGTGGTAGAGGATGTTCTAATTCAAATTAAGAGATTTTATTATCCTGTTGATTTCCTAATTTTGGACACTAGCTCTGCTGTTGATGCTACATCTAAAATTCTTTTGATTTTAGGCAGACGTTTTCTTTCCACTGCTAATGCTCTTGTTAATTGTAGGAATGGACTCATGAAGTTGTTTTTTGGAAATATGACTCTCGGGCTGAATATCTTCCATATTGCAAAACAGTTAAAAGAGGATGATGGATGTCATCAGATATATGATTGATTCACTCATGGATACGGAAGTTTCAGTAAATCATTATTTTAATCCCCTTGAGTATTTTCTTGTTAATTCTGAGTTTGATCTTACTACTGATCCATCTGATATAGTTGATATTTGTGCAGCTTTGTATACAACTCGGGATCATGGCACACAAGTTTAGAAATCAAAGTTTGAGGAGTTACCTGAGAAAAGTGAAAAACAGATTCTTTCAAGTGTGGAAGCACCCAAAGTTGAATTGAGACCTCTGCCTAAGGGTTTGAAGCATGCCTTCCTTGGTCTAGGTGATAATTTTCCTGTTATTATCTCATATGAATTGTCTGAGTCTCAAAGTGAGAAATTAATTTGGGTCCTAAGTGAGCATAAGTCAGCCTTAGGTTAGAGTATTGCTGATATAAAAGGTGTTAGTCCCTTAATTTGTTCTCATAAAATGAATTTAGATGAATGAGCTAGCCCGTGTAGACACCCCTAGCATAGATTTAATCCCACTATGAAAGAATTGGTGAAAATGTGGTATTAAAACTATTAGACGCAAGAATCATATATCCTATTATTGATAGTAAATGAGTTAGTCCTACACAGGTTATTCCTAAAGTCAGGTGTTACTGCGGTGAATAATGACCTAGAAAAGTTAGTCTTTACAAAACTTGTGATTGGGTGGCAAATGTGCATTGATTACAGAAAATTGAATGTCGCCACCCGAAAAGACCATTTTTCTCTTCCTTTTGTTGATCAAATCTTTGAGCGTGTGGCTGGTCATCCTTTCTATTATGTCTTGGATGGTTATTCTAGTTATTATCAAAATGAAATTACATTAGAAAACTAGGATAAAACCATTTTTACTTGTCCTTTTGATACTTATACTTTTCGTAGAATGTCATTTGGATTGTGTAATGCATCTACTACTTTTCAACATTGCATTATAAGTATCTTTAGTGACATGGTTGAAAATTGCATGAAAGTTTTATGGATGACTTGATTGTTTTTGGATTTTCTTTTGATGCATGCTCATTAAATTTAGAGAGAGTGCTGACTCAATGTGAGGAGAAGGAACTGGTCTTAATTGGAAAAAATGTCATTTTATTGTACCTTCAGATATTGTTTTAGGGTATATTATTTCTTCTAGAGGGATAGAGGTTGATCAATCTAAAATTGAGTTAATATCTAAGTTGCTTACACTTAGGACAGTAAATGATGTGATATCCTTTCTTGGCCATGCGATCTTTTATAGGAGGTCCATACAGAATTTTTCCATCATATCTAGATTACTATGTGATCTCCTAACTAAAGATACCCCATTTGAGTGGACACAAGTTTGTCAAGAGGCATTTAAAACACTAATTGGCAAGCTTACCTCAACACCTATAATGCACCCACTTGATTGGAATTTACCTTTTAAGATTATGTGTAATGCTAGTAATTATACTGCAAGTGCAGTTCTTGGAAAACGATAGGATGGGAAACCCTTTGTCATTTACTATGTTAGTAAGATTCTAAATAGTGCTCAAATAAATTACTCCACTACTGAAAAAAGTTGCTAGTTCTAGTATTTGATTTGGATAAGTTTCGTACTTATTTGATTAGTTCTTATATTATTATTTTCATAGATCATGCAGCTTTTAAGTACTTTCTTACAAAGAAGGATGCTAAGGTACGACTAATACAGTGGATTTTACTTTTGCAAAAATTTGACATCATAATTAAAGTCAGGAAAGGAGTAGAGAAAGTAGTAGCTGACTATCCCTCGAGACTCACATTTGAGGACACATCTGACCACCTACCAATCAGGAATGATTTTCCCGATAAAAATTTACTTTATATTACTTTTCTACCATCGTTTGCTTAGATTGTGACTTATTTGGCTGCATGTGAGATACTAATGGATTGGAGCACTCAGGACAAGAGGAAGTTCATGACTGAGATACATAATTTTTATTGGGATGATCATTTTATTTTTAAATACTGCCCTGATGAAGAGATTGTTAGCATTTTGAAATATTGTCATTCTCAAACTTGTGAATGCCACTTTTCAAAGAAGAAAATCGCTGCAAAAATTTTGAGTGTGGATTTTATTAGCCTACCTTCTTTAAGGATGAAAATATTTATTGTCGCTCATGTGAAAGGTGTCAAAAATTAAGAGTTATGTCCCGTCGTAATATGATGCCCTTACACCCAATTTTAGTGATTGAAATTTTTGATTGTTGGGGCATTAATTTTATGGGATCATTTCCGTCTTCTTTTGGATATCAATGTATTATAGTGGTAGTAGATTATGTATCAAAATGGATAGAAGCATTAATTTGTATGAACAATAATAATAAGATGGTAATTAAATTTCTCAAAGAGAATGTATTATCTCGGTTTGGTATACCACGTGTTACCCTTAGTAACCGTGATACGCATTTTTGCAACTATTCTTTGGAGGCATTGATGAAGAAATATGAGATGGTACATAAAATTTCTACTGCATACCACCCTCAACAAGTGGATAGGTAGAACTTGCAAATAGGAAAATTAATCAAATTTTAGAAAAAACGGTAAACTTGGATCGCAAAAATTGGTCTTTGAGACTAGTTGATGCGCTTTGGCCCTATTGTATAGCTTTCAAAACCCCCTTAAGTATGTCACTTTATAGACTTATTAGGCCATCAAACATTTCAATTTTGACATGGGAGAAACAAGTAAGCTTAGAAAATTTCAGTGAGGAGTTGAGAAATGATGCCTATGAGAACTCTAGAATCTATAAGGCTAAAATGAAAGCGTTGCATGATAAAATTATTTTGAGAAAAACATTTAAACCTAATGATCGAGTGTTCTTATATGATTCTTGATTTTAGAAGCATCCAGAAAAACTTTGGTCTAGGTGGGGCGACCCTTTTGTAGTGAAGAATATTTTTGAAAATGAGGCGGTAGAAATAGATGATCCTAAGAATGGTAAGATCTTTAAAGTAAATGGTGAGCACCTTAAAATATTAATTGATAAGCAAGTTTCGGAAGTGGAAGAGATTTCACTAGTGGACCCAGTCTATCAACCTTGACCACGTCATACAGGTATTTTTTTTTATTTGTTTTTTTTCTTTTCATTTTCATTTGTGCTTTTCCTTTTTCTTTTTGGTCATTGTTGTTTTTCTTTTTTTGTTTACAGGTTAGTGTTAGTTTGTCATTTCAATTTGTCATCTTTGGTGCTTAAGGAGTTGTCCACATCACACATCATAGATCCTTAGTAGCTAATTTTGAACCAACAAACACATAGCCTTTTTCTTTTCATATGCCATATCATCCATACTTCTTCATATTGGAGTGTAGCTTGTACACTAATTTTTCCTACCCTTATTGCTTCCAAGTGTGTACTAGGTATAAAATTTGTATGTTTTCTCTTGTGATAAAAAAAAAATAATAAGTAAAGAAAAAGAAAAAAAGAAAAGTACAAGTGCAAATTGTCAAATGAGTGAGCTTCAAAGGCAAAAAAAACAAAGTGGAAAAGAAAAGAAAGAAAAAAAAGGAGAAAAAAAGAGAAGTTGAAGAAGAAGAAAAAGTATTATTTGATGATATGAAAAGTGGAAGAGTACATCAGATGGGAATTGTGGTCAATGAAGATGTTTAATAAAATTCCTTTGGTGTGTACTTAAAAGTTTTTGAATCTCTTTTATCATTTTCTTCATATAGCTCCTAACCCAACCCACGTTACAATCTTTTTGTGTAGTTCGTTCTGATCCTAAGTAAGCTTATGGAATGAGTGGTGGGAATTTTCATTTGTTAATATTCCTATCATAAAATCAATATTTGCTTGTTGCTCGTACATATTTGCCTAATTCTCCATGAGAGTGTGTATATACCCATTGTCAACTCCATAAAGAGAATTCTTATATGAGAAACACTATTATACCCGTGAATTATGAAGTTGAACATTTTACTTGAGATATTCTTGATGTTGTATATATCAAGGTTTCTAGTTAGATGGATATAGCGTGCGTGCGTGCGCACACACACACACTATGAATTGCTGTAGGTGGATCAATTTAATTGTAATAGGGTTATTGGATTTTTAAGATTGATTTGATATTTGAATTTGGAAAGTGTGACTTGGTGATCTATTTTATTTGGTCTCTCTAATCATTTTTGTCATGAAAATTGTTAGGAATTAGTAATGAGCAAGTTGGGAGGTGTGATGAGTGTACAGAAGTGCACTCTAAATACCTTATTTTTGGATTAAAATACTAAAATGTGAATAGAAATAATAAGATATAATTTATATTATTAAATTTAATTTCTATTTATAATGAGATATATTTGGACATGATTTTCTAATATTTTAAACCTCAAATAATGTAATATTGACAGGTGAGAGACGGTTTGTAATTTAGACTTCAAATGGGCTCATTTTATATTCGGCTGGACTTCATATTTGAACTTGGCATGCACTTCAAAGAAATGGGCTGATATACATACGTTTGGACCGGCAAGGCATGTTGGGATTTTAATTTAATGTGCCCGCATGCTATGTTATGGCTGAAAATTAAATTGATCACGGCACTCTTTCACTTTGAAAGCTCATGGCCCACAAATGCACATGTTGGAAGACTTTAATCAATTTGGGTAACGGCAATTGGACCTTGGGAGGAAATTGACTTTGACTGGGACTTAATTTAATTCCCACTTCACATTGACCTAAAAGGGGCAACACATTACACACGGCAACGTATATATAGATACACGAAGAAAGGGCGTAGCGCGGTAGAAAGGAGAGGAGGCTACGAACGTACACGGACTGCCGTTTGTTTCTTTTCTTTTCGAAGAATTTATGTTATCCATCATGTATATGGACAATTAAATTTTCAAATAGAATTAAGAAAGAACTTACATACTAGATTATATTTCTAATTTATGTATTTAATTTTTAATTTATCATTCTCAATTCATTGTTAATGTTTTCTTTTTCAAATAATCTTCGAATTTATTTCGTTTATAGATTCATTCATACTTTTTCTATAGAATGATTTAGATATTTGATTATATTTAGACCAATTAATTATCTATATTAATTTAATTCTCTGCTGCAATATCATTTCCTGAGTATATTGTTATCGTTAAATTTTCTTAATGTAGATAACAGTTTCGTGATTTAAAAGTGATGGATGATTCAAAGGGGTTACATTTGGTTTATAATTCTATATCTTCTGATTGAAAATTTCAGGATTGAATTCTCAATTGAGTTATCAATGAATTAAGAATGATTAAAATATCGAATATATGCAAGAGATTCCCGACGCTTTACTGTTCATCAAATTTGAATTTTTTTTTCGTTAATCATTTTATTTCAATTTTAATTTGCATTTAAAAATAATTTTATTCCCTCATCAATCATTTAATATTTTATTTGGTTTCTTTATTATTTTTGTTATTCTTTTAATTTGTCTTCCTGTAGAATCGACACCCTAAAACTACATTACAAGTATCGCATTATTCTTTGGGCATAATCAAGTTCTAATGTTATTGTGACACTCCCAAACTCCCACTTGGAATGAAATAGAGACTTAATGCATTAAGACATGCAATACATGGTTATATCGCTCATGACAGTTAATATGCAATGTATCCTAATATAAAACTAATAATATGCAAAAATAGCAATGGAATAAAGGTGATATTAAGAACCGGTGCAATAATTTTAAGGTTGGAATATTAATAATTTTTATTTGGCATAAATTATATTTAATGGCCATATTGGATAAGCCCTTGAGTGATAAATTATCAAGGTTGATTAGTGCTTTAATTAGGCTCAATAACTAGGTTAAACCTCATTTATTATTTCTTGAATGGGTTAGACTTCTTTTAGCATTTACAAATCGGCTATTAGAAATTACTCAATTTAAAATGATCACTTATTAAAGTCTCCTCTTAACAACCTGGCTCAATTTTGGACAATTTTATTGAGCCTTAATTAGTTAATGGACCTTTATAAGCAAGCCCTCAAGCTATGATTTATTTAGATTTAATAACTTATTGTTGAATTATTTTAGTTACATACATAAACTTATTATTATTATTAGTATTGTATTTTTTTTATTATCCATAAATATTAATAGAATTGTATTCCTTATCTCTCTCCTCTAGCCGTTCTCATAACCAACTATAAATAGGCATAACTTCCATCAACAAACCATTCAGCTTTCTTAGAGCATATTTGTGACTGGGTTTCGAGATTTTAAAAATGTTTTTAAGTAGTTGAAAGTAATTTTAAAGAAAAATGACATCTTTAGATAATTTTATTAAAAACGCTTTAGTCGATTAAGAAAACTAAAAATTAGCTTTTTCAATAAGTATCAAATTATAGCTTTTATAAAAAAACTCATGCAGATAACTATATATTTTTAAAAATCTACTGTAACTAACTCTAAAAGTGTTTTAGACATATGGATCCCAAATAATAAATAACTTTTTAGTAGTAGGACTTATTACATTAAGTTTTAAGCTATAAACCTTAAGTTAAAAGCGATATTTCTCACCGCAATCCCAAATATGCACTTAGTGTCAAAGGTTTCGACAATTAGAGCTGACTCACACGCCGAAATCCTCATTTCTTTTTCCCTCACAATTTTCCTCCCGTCGTCTTTCACATCTTCTTAACCGCCTCTCGGTTTTGTTTGAAGTGAACCTTCATAACCGCTTCTCACGAATGGTAAGTTTTACACATGCACATCTTTTTTCTTCGTCAAAAGGTTTTCTCATTTCACTAACTTAGGCCCTATTTGATTTTAGAGATGAGATGAGATGAGATTAAAATTAAAAAAATATATTGTTGTTATATATATTTTTAAAATTAGTTTTATTTCGGAATTTGAAAAAGTTGTATTGAGATTTGAAAAAAGTGAATTGTTTCTTTTATTTTATATGATAATTTGAAAAAATGTAATGATGAGTTTGAGATGAAATGAGATAAGTTGAAAAAACAAACAAGACCTTAATTAGTATATATATCTTCTTATGTATAAGAGCATCTAAGAGTAACTTTTAGTATGATATTTTTATTCTTGTTTTGTCCTTCAAATTTTACTTATATTTTAGTATTATCCCTGCTTTTTATATATTATGTTCTTGATTTGACATTTTTGCCCTTTACTTTTACGTTATTTTCTTCTTGTTTTGCCTCTACTCTTACAATGATACTACAGTAAGTACATAATTTGGCAGATGGTTTGGTGAACCTGCTTTTAGAGTCTTCCAAATTTGCCCTTTTTCATCTTCCAAGTTTGCCCTTGTTTCATGTTATCTTTAAACAATCGCCTGTGTGGTTGGCCATTGTTACGGTTTTCTCCCTCGTGCTTTATCAGTTGGGTGTTTCTTTGTTAAAAAGAAACAAAAAAAAATAGAACCTAGAAGAACTTTGGAAAAAAAAAAAGACGTTGAACTAACCCAAAAAGAAGGCCATACATGCAATTAAAAAGAACAAGCAAAAAAAAAAAAAAAAAAACCGAACTATCCAAGAGGAAATCAGAGGAAAATAGGCAAAAAAAAAAAAAAAAAAAACAGAGAAAAGGAAACAAGCCCAAAAACCAGCGAAATCCAAAACTATGCGATAAAATGTCATGCAAACAAAGATCATAACATGCAATTAAAACAAAAAAAGGAAGAACTTGGCAAGAGGAATCCAAAAAGAACAAAATCAACCAAAGAAACAAAAAAAGAACCCATAAGAACCTTAGGAGATAAAAAAAAAAAATAACGAACTAACCCGAAAAAAAGACCATGCATGCAATTAAAAAATAAAAGCAAAAAGAAAGAACTATGTTCGAGAGAAACTCAGAGAAAAAGAAGCAAAAGAACCCCAGAAAACTCATAGGAACTCAAAAACAAGCCTGGACGAACATAGCAAAAAAAAACCCAGAAAAAAAAGCAAAAAAAAAAAAAAAAAAAAGCAAAAGGAAGACCTCTGCACCAAAATGAACTTAGAAACAAATAAATAGCCACAGACGGGGTAAAACAAACGAAAAATTGTTATGACTCTAAAAGGTGTTGGTGTTGATGATCATGGATGGTTGTGAGCAAGGTGCATGATGTTGAAGAGGAGTGAGTTGCTTCGTGGTGTTAAGCAGATCAAGACGATGGTCTAGAAATGTGCCATTGAATGTGTTCTAGTAGTACATTTAGGGCTGAACAGAAATCCGACTCACCGACTTTGACACCAGTTTCAACCCGACTCCGCTCTGACTCCGATAAGTCGGAGTCGAAGTGGGAGTTTTTTTTCTGACATGCAGTCGGAGTTCGAGGCGGAGGTGGTGGGGGGACCTCCACCCCTCTACCTCCAACTCACCGCTTCCGACTTCGATATTTAGCATATAAATATAAAAATGTATATACCAAATCTATATAAAAAATATAGATATATAATTAAATTAAGTTATAAAATAATCTACTGATAATATAATAAACATCTATTAATATATAATGGTATAAACTAATATTATAATAAGTTTTAATATGTTATAAGTTGTAATTTACATCTAATATATGTTATAAGTTATAAACATCTAGATGACTATATCTACTTATAATATAACTTTTAATTAGTTATATTACTAATGTATAATAAGTTTTAATATGTTATAAGTTACTAATGTATAAATGTTATAAAATTATAACTTAGTAAAGTTGTTGACATAATAATTTATAATATAGTAGACATCTATTAGACTAATAGTTAATGATATAAATAATACAATTAGTTGGATTACTAATCTATAATAAGTATTAATATGATATAAGTCACCAACGTATGAGTGATATAAACTTAGAAGTTAGTAAAGTTACTAATATAATAATTTATAATATAGTAGACATAATATAAGGAGACATCTGTTAATAATTAATCTACTTATAAGCTATACAATATAATTAATTTATAAGCTATATAATATAATTAATCTACTAATACAATTAATCTACTTATAAGCTATATACTAATGTGTAAGTATTATATACTATTACACTTATGTAAGTTGTGTTACTATAAGCTATAAGCCTATATAATATAAGCTACTTATAAAATAATATAAATAGACATTTATTAATAATTAATATCCTAATATAATTAATTTACTTATAAGCTATATACTAATGTGTAAGTAGAAGTGTTATATACTATTACACTTTTGTTACTATAAGCTATATATAATAAAATAATATAAGGAGACATTTAATAGTAATTAATCTACTTATAAATATACAATATAATTATATTATAAGCTATATAATATAATTAATCGACTAATATAATTAATCTACTTTTTTCTAGAGATAAAATATAATACTTATAACTTGACTTATTTAAAAATAAAAAATTACACATTTACGAAATTATCCTATAGGGCTGCAGGACAACTAAAATAAAGTGTATAAAACAATGTTGGTTCTAGAGAAACAATGCCGTTTTCCCTAGGGCAAAATGAAAACATTCCATCTCATGCTTGCCCCCGCATGATTGTCAACATCCATTTCTCCATCTCTCTCATTTCTCATAAGTTGAAAACCCTAGTTCCTATCGCCGCTTCCATACCTTTCCCCCCCCTCTCTCTCTCTCTCTCTACCTGTTTCTCTCGGCCCCTCAGGTTCTCTCTTCTCTTTCCCCATCTCCCTCAATTTGCTCTCTCTCTCTTCTCTCCATTGTGCCCCAACCAGTCGTGCATTACCGCTGCCAAGGCCTTGCTCCACAGGCCTTCCCGCCGCAAACCTTTGTCGTCTCAAGCTGTTGCCACTTTCAAAAAACCCTAGAGCACAACCCCTATCACTGTCGAAGCTCCCAGCCCTGCCATCGTAGCTCTCAGCTCCTTCGTCGCATAGTACCGATTGAAACCACCGACTCCGCTCCAACAAGTCGGAGTCGGAGGCGGAGGCGGAGCAATGATTTCGCTTTCAGAGGCAGAGTCGGAGGTCATATCTCCCCACCGACTCAGTCGGAGTTGGAGTCGATATATGGCCTCTCCAACTCCATATGAGGCGGTGCTCAGCCCTAAGTATATTTTAGCAGAATGATGTCGTTTACAATTTACAATTGTTTTTGTAATAATGGAAACGTTACCATTTTTGAACCATGACTCGCAAGTGTAGGTGGCGGCTTAAATGTCGCATTTTACCTTCAAATGCTTATAAATACAGAAGTCTGGTGGAGGAAAAACCTCTAACCGAAATTCAAGCAATCAATTTTCCACTACCCTCCTATTCTTCTTTTTCCTCCCAAATCTTAGATCTGGAGAGTGACTCTCGAAGTAGTCTCAACAACGGGCTCATTACAAAAATACAAAGCCATTATACATCAAATGAAAGAAAAGAAATTTTTTTCCTACATACCTGAAAAATAGAATATCATATTTGTACAATAGAGAAAGACCAGACAGAAGTGAGAGAGAGAGAGAGAGAAGAAGAAAAAAGAAGAAGAAGAAGAATCATGAGGACCAATAATAGCTCAGAAACGCATGAAGGATGATTTTATAGGGGCTGAGGGCAGTGTTAGGGTTTCAACGATGCACAAGAATCAGATTCTGATCAATCGTGTCGTTTTTTGATTTGGATTGGGGGGCTGGGCTTTTTTGAGATCAAAACGTATGTTTGGATAGGGGGCGGACTGGGTCATATGGGTTGGTTTTAGGACAATCTTAGCAGTGAGCATGCCCGTTGCACGTTATCGATGACTTCATTGGTAAGGGCCTATAATGCAACCGTGAGAAGGAAAATTCAATAATCCAAAAGAAAAAAAAAAAAAAAAAACGTAAATAAAACTTGTGCCATGGGCAACTAAAAATACATTATCTTGTGCAACGAAATCCAAGTTCCGGAGTTGTTTAAATTTATTGTGGCCACGGACGCATGTTTTGGACTTGAGAGAAGAGAAAATCTTTCGATTTAAAAAAATATATTTACGCTTTATTATACATTTTCCTACAGTAATATTTTAGATGTAGAGGTTATTATTCACAATTCTAAAAGATTTTAAATTAATTTCTATCTCCTTTAAGTTTATTTTCTTACTAAATGTTATTAAAAGATAGATATTATTGATACTTAGAGAAAATATTTGAAGTGAATAAAAAAATATTTTTATTTAATGCGGCGAAAATTATTTGCTCGGACAAATGCATACATGCATTTGTTATTTTTGGCAAAATCTAATTCGCCACAAATAACATTTATCCCCACGAATGCTTTGTAATTCTGGAATGTAAATTGCGGCAAAAATTGTTTATTTGCAACGATTATAATCGCCACAAATAAATTTGCTGTTGGGGCAAATTACCTTTTTCGCTGCTTTAATTTATAATCGGCACTTTTATAATGGCGAAGATTGTGGCGCCATAAAATCGCTGTTATTGATGTTTAGCTGCGAAAATGAAGCCTTTTGCGGCAAAAATATTCGCCGCAAACATTGTGATTTTGTGTAGTGATATAATTATATTAATGTTGATTCTATAGGCCTCTTTTATTTTCACAATCATTTTCACCTCAACTTATATAATCATTACAATCTTTTCAAATTCTCACATAATAAGATTATAAACAATTTAATACTTTCAAATCTCAAAACAAAAATAATATTAAAAAATATATTCTAACAAATTTTATTCAACTTTTAACTTTTAACTTAACTTATGTCATATCATCTCATCTTATTGACAAAAACAAATGAGGCAAAGTTCAATATTGAAAATAATTCTTATCCTTAAGAATTGTGTGTGTTAAACAAATGTCTACCATACATATTTTCACTAGTCATCTTAGAGTTTGTCATTGCATCAAACTGAACCTATGTCTATTTATAATTTTAAATATTATAAATTTTCTTAATGCAAAAGAAAATTTAATAAGATGTACTAAAAGATAACAACTCACACATATGTGATTACATTGGAAAAATAAGTGTTATCGTCATATGCACCAGTAATCAAAATATCATTGTCTCAATTAGGATTTTTAAGAAAAAAAAAATATTGAGATGAATTAAATTCATCCTAATTGGATTATCAATATATGTAATTAGATGATCATCTGGATCATTGTGGTTGGCAAATTCGTTTCAGCCTCGGTTCTCTTTTTTCTTCAAAGATGTTTAATACATGTATATACAACAGGTACATGACCAACACCCCTTCATACCACACCATGTGACAGTTATCTTTATATTTCTTTATAGACTTATTCTACAAGCCTTTGTTTTCATCTTATTTTATTGCAATGTGGTTCCACTTCTAGTGGTTTATAGCATTTCTCTTTGATAAACTTTGAGTACATTCCACTTGATTTTAAGAGATTTTCTACTTTATCCACGTCCACGTCCACAATTTTCTTTTATTATAATAAAACGAGATTTCACTCTTTGATATTATTGCTACATGAGTACATTAAAGGCATGAATATGTTATATGTTTCGTTTCAAACATATTTTCATTAATGGCTTTCTCCAAAACTTCAATGTAACTTATTTTTTTTTTATTTAAAAAAGTGTATACTAGTTGTATTCACTAATAATCTTGAACCTTTAGGTACATCCAACCATAACAAGCTTTTCAAATGGTCATAATCTTGGTACTTATCTCACCATTAAATGAATCTTTTACTGTGATGTACTCAATTTTCAATTATTTATGTAAATGATAATAAAAAAATTATTATTTTAGAACAATCTTTCAGTGATGCTCCATTTCCCTAATATTATTTCTAGGAGTCATTCATCAAGATGAACCTCATCATCAAGGATCTCATATAAATATTGTTTTTAGAAACATTGAGGCAACAAATCTAAGTTTTGTAGGATTTAACATGATGTACAACAAATATATTAAGTGTTTAATTAGAAAGAAATATTTATAATCAAACCAACATATAAATATAAGAAATCATCGAACTAGTATGATAGCATTATATCTATATAATATCATATATGTCTTATCAAAATTTTATAAAATGATTTATATGTTAATAAGCAAATACCAATATTCATAAAATAGAAGCTTCCAATAGTTGGAAAATTTTCTGCTAGTATCTTGCCAAAGATCAAAAGCACACAATAATTGGTTAGAGTCTTGTACTGCTGATAACGTATTATAAAACTAAATGGAAATAGCAAGAAAATTAAAAGATTCCAATATAAGACTAGCTTTTTCTGAACTAAATATCATTCACTTCAAATTTCTTGTATTGTACAAATAATCCTCAATATAGGCATAGGATGATAAGTGATATGAAAGAATGATACATGAATTAATAAGATAGATTGATAAATTTATAAATTCTAAAAGTTGATAGAACAAGCGAGTATAGCAGAGCAAAAGTGCTCTCCATTTGGCAAGCATTGGGAGAGTCGAAAGAGTAAAAGTGCTCACTCCCAAGCAAGCATTGCCAAGGGCTTGCCCTTAGGCAAACTTCAGTAAGAGTGGCGTCTTTAAGTAGTAAAAGTGCTCACTCTGAGCACCATGATTTGCCAAGGGCTTGGCCCCAAGCAAGTTCTCACAAGGCCAATGTGTTTGCCCTCGGGAAGTATAACTCACATGGCCAAAGTGTTCGCCCCAAGCAAGCACTGAACAACAAAAGTGCTCACTCCAAGGAGAGTGTCACGAAGAGCCAAAGTGTTTGCACCTAAGAAGAAAAGTGCTTGAGAGAAAAGTTATCGCCCCCCAAGGTAAGATGGGTATATATATACACACTACAAGAAAACAGCCCTGTTGAGGCGTTTTTAATTTAGCCGCAATGTTCATTACCGCAAAAGGTCAGCTATTGCAGCATTCTCCATTTCTTGCAGCTTAATTGTTACTGGAAAGTTTTTTGCGGCGAGTTTTATGGATATTTGCGGTGAATTTCAAGCGCCTCTTTTAAAAATTTAAATCACTCCCCGATGCTCGTCTCCCCCAATCCCTAATTCCTCTCTCTCTCTCTCTCTCTCTCTCTCTCTCTATCTCTCTCACGCTGTGCTGCCGCCCCTTCCCAAGCCGTGTCCCTGCCGTTCTGTTGCGCCTCTCCTAGTAAGTGAGTGTGTCTCTCTCTTTCTCTCTCTTTGTTCGTCTCTTGTTCTCTCTCTCTAGGGTTCGTTTGTTATGTGGTTTTGATCTGTTCATCTCTCTTTGTCTCTCTAGTTTTAATCTTCTAGATGAATGCATGGTTTGTTTGCTCTCTCCCAATCCCTAATCTATTTGTTCGTTTGTTTTCCGAGTCTTTTGGCTGAATATTGGAATGTGTCTTCTTGTGTATGTGTGTGATTGGGTTAGGGGTCGAAGATGTGTCTTCTCCACTACATTGTTGAGAGGTAATTTATTTTGTTTTTCCATTTATTTCTATCTTATTATTTTTTCAGATTTTTTTAAATTACGCGACTATAACAAAGTTTTTGGGATTTATATACATTTATGCTTTCTTTTGTTTTGTTTTCATGTTTAATTTACTTTTTGTGTGGAACGTTGCTGTGCTGTGATATTGTTGGGATTTTGTACTCCAACGTGATTGGGAAGACTAGAAAAGTATTCTACTAGTTAAAAATTTTCCCATCTCTTTGTGTATTGTGGCTGGGAAAATTCTTGCAGTAGTCTAAATTTTTCTCATGTATGTGCATTCTACTTTATTGATTTTTAAGGTTTATACTTCCGGTATGTTGGTTAAATTGGTATATGTGAGTTTAAACTGTGCTTTGTCTAGCATGGTTTGTGAGTTTAAACTATGCTTTGTCTAGCGTATGATGTTAGGCAGTTCCTAAATGGAATTATTGTGACATTTAAGTTATTTAAATGATTGGGTTGTTGGATTTCATTGCTGGTAAGGTTTTAAATTGAAATCTATCAATAACAATGTTGTCTTTTGTTAGAAGCCTTCTCTCTCTTTTTTTTTCCCATCATGTATGATATCAACGCTGTTCAAGTTTAGTAGTGTCTGGGTTCACTCTCTCTATATAACTATTGCATGTTCTACTTTTTCGTGATGACTGTTTGGTGCTTATGAGTTATATTTTTCTCATTCCAGTCATAACCTTCAAATTTGGTTGTGCAATTATGCATGGTTGTTGTAAATGGAAGGAAAAATTTGAATCTTAATAGTATCTCTATTAATGAATCATTGAGAAATACTGCATATTATTATTAGACTTGAAGGGTGAATTTTTTATGATTGATCAGATCCCTTATTGGCATCATTTTTGCAGTTAGAGCATAGAACCAAAAGGCACAATACATGTCAGGTAGTCATTTTTATGCAGTCATATATTCCATGACATGTAGTTACAACTAGTGTCATATTCCTTGATATTATTCTTTACCTTCCTTGGTATATATCATATTTTTTGCCATATCGTTGCATGGTTGAAGTGTTAGTGACCTCTCTGCATTGATATTTTCACCTTCCAGTTCATAACCATTGCTGCAGTTAGGCCTTCAAAACTTGGGCTAGGTATATTTGGTGGGTGCAAGAGATGTACAGTCAAATGTGTTATGATTGTAGGATGTAACAAATATGATTCATATATAAACTGGAGTAGGTTGCTTAGTAATTTAGCATAGTTAAATGGTTATATAAGTGAGAGTACTTGTTCTTTTGTATAATATATGTCGGACACCTCTCCAATTTAGCATAGCAAGAGCTCATTAATAGTTTACTTAACACATTCACTTTTTTTGCATGGCTTCTTTAATATAATGTTTCAGTGATTCTTATCTTTGCTTTTATATCTGTCAGGCAAACATGCAACATGGATTGAGCTGAGGCATTTGTCTGTGAGATGGAAGAATTAGGCATAGATGCTCCTATTGATATATATCATGCCATGATGGATGGTTTTATTCTTTTTGCTTCTCTGTTGTTCGCATTATTTTATATATTTACCTAGCCTTTCCACTTTACATTTTCTATTGCTGGTTGGGGAATAATGTTTTTACAGATAGTTTAATACGTTATATTATGTTGGGATTGAAGGATTTCCTTGTACTTGATTTTAATATGGGTACAGACCATTCAAAATTAAGTTCTTAATGTTGTTTTGTTTGTATATTCATTTTTAGATCTTTGTTTGTATATTCAAAATGTTGTTCAATCTATAATATGTATTCTAAAGTTCTATATCAAAAAGGTGTAAAGGAATTGAATTGGGTAGATGCCATGCTCTTAGCAGATTCCAATATAAATTAAATTGTCACAAGAGAGCTGTTATTTAACAAAATACTAGTGAAGCTCAACATGACTATTTCACTAGTATATTTTTTCAACTATTAATTCTGGCAGTTTTTAGGCCATTTGCGGCGAGTCCTTTTCGCCGGAAGGCAAAGATTTCATCGGCAAAGCCCTAGCGGCGAGAACAGAGCATATGTCACGCTTGTATATCTGCGTTTTGTTTGCGAGTTAAAAACCTGCAGTACTTGGCTATTTGCGGTAGTTTAGTCACTTATTAGGGCGACTTTTAGGTGCCGCAAAAACCTGCAACTGTTGTACTGGTAGGAGTTAGCTTTGGAGAGCCATGAAAAAAGCTCGCCCTTGGGAGAGTAAAAGTGGTCAGGCCAACACCGCTTAGACGCAAAGTGTTCACACTAGTGACGAGCATCATAGGACACAAAGTGCACATCCCCCTCCCAAGGGATCCATGAGGCGAGCAGGTGGAATGCCAAAGTGGCTCCCCAAATATGCGAGCTCCTAAAAGGGAAAAATTGGTCGAAACTAGATGAGCATTACAAAATCCAAAGTACTCGCCACCCAGGCCAGAAACATTGGAGCAAAAGTATTTGACACGAGTCTCTTATGTTGTTGTACTCGCCTGCTTGGCGAGTGCTTCTACTCATGGAGTGTTCTCCATTCTCCGGCCGCCTCCTCATTGTGGCAAAAGAGAACCCTAGGTGAGCAACAGTTCTCTTTCACTTAAAAGAGCACCCAAATAACAAAGTGCTTGCTTGCAGACAAGCTCCACGGAAGATCTTGTGCATATAAGGGTCTTAGAGGTTGCTAGCACCATGGGAAGATGACTTCGCAAGATGGATTGGTGATGGTGGTCGTAGCAATAGATTTTGGTAGACATAAGCAATGAGAGAGAGGGAGAGAGAAGCCTATCTGAGATCGACGTGTTCATGGTAGTTGATTTTATGTTTGTGGGATTTTTGTTGATTTTTTAGCCCCGATTTGGATTGTAAAAGTCTCTCATTCTATTTCATATCAATATCTCAACATGATAAATAAGCTTTGTCAAACTTCTAAATAAAATACAAAAAAAAAAAAAAATTCAACTTTCTCAATTTGAAATATAATAATATTAAAAAATTATATCCTAACAATATTTTAAATTCATAATATTTTTATTAAATGTTTTTTCTCATTTTTCAAAATTTCATAAAACATTTTAACTCAAATAATTTTACTACTACTCATGGATTATTTCATTACCATAGATCATCTCTTCTCACTACTCATTGGTTTTTCAGATTATTATATTTTTTAGGTTCAATGGGTTTTTTTATTGTTTTTCTATATTTTTTTAACATTTCTAAGAATTGTTTTGTTCTTCTGTTTTAAAAATTACTTTTATATTTTTAATATAATTTCCGAAGTGACATATTGATGCTATGTGTCAATTTTTGATTGATAGAATCATAGAAGTAGCAATGGCAGTTGATATATCTATATATATATATATATATTAAGGAATCTAACGTGGAATGGTTAGAAACTGAGTTCCTTTTTTGCATACAAGTAATATAAATATTTAAATACAAATTCTACAAATGAGCTCTTCTACACATTATTTTTATATTGTACATTATATTTAACTTCTTAATTTTAATTTATTTTATTTATACTAAACAAAGAAAATTCCTCTATTCATCATTAATGCACTACATATTTTATTATAAGAGAAAAAATCAGTAGAGACTGCGAATAGAAAATTTCTTTAAAACTAATCCTATAATTTTTTTTTTTAAGAAAATGCTAGTGGAGTTTCTAAAAGTTTCTAAAAATCATAGTTAAAAGGTACGATTTTTTTTTAATATTTTAACATTTAATTTTTATATTTAATAAATAAGGAAATGACCATTAGTAAAGTTATATATATATATAAATATTTAATGATTAAAGATGTACAAAATTATTAAAAAATGAAACGGAAAAAACAAAGTTTAAATAGTAGTACTTCCCGCTAGCAGTACTCCTTTATTTATTTATTTATTTATTTTTAATTCATTACGTTTAAAGGCGATTTATGTGTCTTGTAACAGACCTTCTTAATCTTTTGTGCAGATCACTTTCTTTTCAGAGGGGAAAGAAAACAAGGATGGCTATTTAAAAATAACAAATGTTTATCAGATAAATAAAAGATCACGATGGCTATTAAGAAAAATGAAAGCACACATTCCTGACTCCACATAGAGAATAAAGGCGTAGTGGTTGTTTAAGGGAAGAACAGAAGTCACAACTGTCGTTTAAGCGAGCATAATATAACACAAAGGCTTATACATACAGCTTGATGGAAACGTAGGCACTTTTTGACGGAGCCATTTAGGTTTTTGATCACCAGGACCATTATACACAATGTATCATTCTTATCCTGCCGTCACATACGATTAAAGATATAGACAATTATTAAAGTGACCGATATTTGAACAACCATCGGTCACGGACTTGAGGCTAGAGGCTGGAGGTCCACCTTTAGCCAAGACCAACTGTTAGCATGGGCGTCACCGTGGCGCTTTACCATGACTAGGGCCTAGATAGGGGCCCGTGACGGCCGTCCAAGGGGCTTTCCTTGACCGTCATGACGTGAACCATGACCAGGACTCCCATTTTACTGCTGCCGAAGTACTCGCTGTGGGATCTCTTCTTTGGTAGTACTCCTTCAACAACTCCCAAATCATAGTTATTCTTATAATTCCAAAGAAAGTAAATAAATTAACAACTACTCATGATATTAAAATGGTAACAGCAAGTAAACGACACTGACTGGTCGGCATGTTTGTTGATCTGGTTTCCGATGGAGCCATTAATTCAGCTGAAATTAGGAGCGCAATGAAGAGGATGATGAGAGAGGCTGATTTTGTAGGATAATATTAATTTTATTTTGTGTCGGCCTCCTCTCTAAAATTTATCTTGGCCTCTCTACAAAATTAATATAATTTAAAAATAAAATATATTTTATATAAAATAAAATAATATAATAACACGATAATATATTTTTATTATAGATAAAATTAGAAATAAAAAAGAAGTTGGATAATTTTTAATATATTTTTATTATGTGGATATGTTCTAGACATATTATACTTCTTTAATATATAAGATGTATTAAACATATTTTATTTTTATTGTAGATCTTACTATTAAATTATTTTATACCGCATAAAAAATTGTATTAAAATAGGACAAAAAAATATTTTATATATTTTCTTTTAGCTTTGTTTGGCTCTTCTAAAACAAATCTCTACTCGGTCACTGTCCATTATCAACCAGAAATGAACAAGACAATACACCATAACTAGGTTTCAGAATCTATTAAAATTCTATTAAAAATGACATTTAGACAACTCTCTCACCATTGAATAGTATTCTCAATGTAGCGGACATGCCACGCTAGCATATGTGCAGCTTTATTATAACTTGCCAGCTTCCCACATGTAAAATTTTAAATTCTGAAAAAGATGAATAAGATGATTTATTTCCAAAATAAGAGGCCCATGTGATGATTCTAGAGGCAGTCCTATTTCTAATGGCTTCAAAAATATTCCACGAATCACCTTCCAAAATTAAACTATAAAACCCCATGCCTAACACCATTTGCAAGCCTCTCAACGCTGTCAAAGAGTCAATTTCATCCACCTCAATCAAAGATACCCTCTTCCTTTTGGCTTAAAGCAAAAAGCACCCATCCCGCATCGTCTCTAAGTATAATACCCACTCCAGCCATAGCTTCATCCTTAAACAAAGTCTTCAAGCAACATGTTTAACATGGCATCACCACTATCCGTTCACAGGTTCATCCACATGAAGCTGCTCGTGCTGATATGAATGGAACTGATAAGCAGCTGTAGCCATCATCCAAAACCTCTGCTAAGTGTGAATAGTGATGTATTCAATTTACTAGAAAGTTCCTCTCATAGCTGAGTTGTAATGTAGTTTTATGTAATTTTACAGTTAGCTATGCAGCTATATAGATTTGACATATATTCCATGTTCCATAAAGTAGTCAGAGTTGGTTATTTACCTTTTCGATATATAGACAGAAATTTTGTACATGCAAATTCATCGATGAGAATGCAGTAGCCATTTTCTTTGATCTCTCGCTCTGTTACTCTGCTTCTTCTTTCTTCTACAGCATTTCAAGCTATTCTTACACAAAGCGTCAAAGCCCCTATCAAAATTCATCTAAGCATTCTCATGAGGAGGAGGTTGCCGTACTTTCTCCTTTTTCACAATCTGTGTAGATGCGTGAATCCTATTAAGACTTGTTACGGACTCACAACAATGGTCAACAATTTCCAACCTTGAACTTGGTAGTATTTTCAAACAAACATCGATGAAAATATTTCCGAACTGCCCAGCAGAGTGTAATAACAGTGGTGCTAATGACAAATCAAAGTAAAGGTGGTGCTCATACTCATGAATAGATTGTACTGACCAGTGATGCTCATAATCATGCATTTGTAATTGTATATATATTTTTAGATTATAATTAGGGGTGAACAAAAAATCCGAGTTCCAACCCAACCCATTATTTCGACCCGACTTGAACCCGTTATTTTGACCCATTTCGATTAATCGGGTAATCGGGTATTTACCCATTAACAATTTCAACCCTTTATTTCTCTCTCATTTCGTCGCTGCCAAGCTCCCCCTTCGGCTTCTCCCTCATTTTTTTGGCTTGAATCCGTAAGTCTCTCTCTCTCTCTCTCTCTCTCTCATCGACCAAGTGTCGACGAGCCCAAATCATTCACACCAAATCTCCGATACCCACATGGCACACGCAAACCATCAGTTTTTCTGGATTTTAAAGCCGATCGAAAAGTTGTTGGAGATTTGATGGAATCAGAGCTCTTGGTTGGTGCTTTTGCTTTTTAATTTACTGCTTGCTGCTTTTTAATTTACTGCTTGATGGAATGAGAGCTCTTGGTTGGTGCTTTTGATTTCTTGGTTTTTCGTCGTTATCCTCGCTTGCTACCAACTCGATCGATAGTGTTCTTCTTGGTTTGCATATTTTTTTCTATTTTTTGGTGCTATTAGAACCCTAGCATGTAAATCAATAGTTTGTTTTGGTTTGCATTAAGAGTTTCGAACCAAAATATTGGTGGGTGTTCGATTACAGAGAAATCGAAGGGAATGGATGGAACGACTTGGACATTTTGAGTATTTATCAATTGGCTAATTGGCCAAATGGTAACAAACAAACGGTATCGATTTGCAATTGGTCGAGTCGGAAGTGAGATTATCGGTGCGGGTCGGGTCGGGTGAACACCCCTAGTTATAATAAAGTGAAAGTGCCACCGAGATGACATTAAAGGTGTAATAACCCTTCTTTTTAAAAGGCTTCCTTAGGATATATATATTTATTTTTGAGGTCATTTTAGTATTTTTATGGAACTTTTTAAAAATTAATGATACTTAGGTTTTAAAATCTAAGCAGAGATACTTGAATTATTGGACAATATATGGTGATTTGTTGTCAAGTTCTTGGAAGTTTGAGTAAGATGTTAGCTAGAGTATTTTAGTTTGAACTTAGGGAAATATTGTTTTTGAGATTAAGAAGAAAATTTAGAAATATTGGAGTTGGCAGAATAGAACACTTGATAAGCTTGGATTGGATATTCTCGGGCAGTCTTGACGTGTTTCGGTAAATTAAACATAACTTTCTCATTTAATCTCTGAATTAGGTGCTTCAAAATTCTATAGATCACTACGATTAAAATCTAGACTTCAGGTTTTGTATTTTTAGAGAAACAGAATGGATAAGGGACTTATTTGGCATCTTGACAGGTGTAGGGGGTATGTGGCAAGTGGAGAAAATTTTTCTAGAAGGTTGGTTAGCCAAAATCATGGAGGAAACCAAATAAAATTAGAAATCTGTTGGGAATCCACTTAACAAGCTAGTACCAAGTATTACCCCAACTACGTCCTAGAATTGTCTTCTCAACTAGTTCAAGTAGCTTCCTAGGATGCTAGACAAGTGGCAAAATGGGGGAAGGGGTCTTGGAAGATTCGGCTAACCCTTGGAGAACCCATATGGCCGAAACACTTCACTTGAGAATTATCCAAGATTTTCTTGCATTATACTTCCATGTGTTGGAATCTAGTTGAACCATTGATCATATTAAGCCTCTAGATGGCACAAATCAGACCCTTAGATGAAGATTATAATAGCTAAGTTTAAATCTAGAGTGATTATGAGAGCTCACAAGAGGCTGGAGACCTCATGCTTCATACACGACAAAGGGAGAGTAACCGATTGGCCTTAAGCCTTTTTCACTTCTATAGCCCCCATTTGAGTCGCCTCTCTTTATATAGATATGTGTTGAACTCTCTCATAGTCCCTTTCGGATGAAAAACACACGTTCACAGTAGAAAAAGAAATCCAAACACTCTTCCAAGATAACCTTTACATCACCTAAACCTTAAAAGAAAGCAATTGAGTGTTTTTGAAAGGAAAAACTTGCAAGGGCTTTGTTCAATCACCAATTCAACTTTTGGATAAATTTTTAAGTACACAATTTAACTTAATCTTGGCATAGAATACTTGATTTAAATGTTAGATCATGTTTGTTACTCTTTTAAACTTAAACTTTGTTTAAGTGTTAGAATGAAATCAAGTAAGATTTAACATAGTTTTTGTTATGGAAAAGAAAAATTGTAAAAACATAATAATATATTCTATTTTGATCTATTAAAGAAATTATGTTAAAATAGGAAGCATTTGATTGACAAAAAAATAATAATCAACCCTAGAAGATTTCAGCCAAAATAGGGTTTTAGGGTGAGTTTTTGTTTCTAATTCCTATCTCTTGAAATTTAATTATTTAGATGTTATTTTAATTATTATGATAAGTTTAGGAACTCTACTTTACTTGAAAAATTTCAAGAATAAACATATGAAAAATTGGTGAAGAAATAACTAAGAAAAACATAAGAATTTTGATTTGAAATTTATTCTTAAAATTATAGAGAAATTTAGTATTATATAAATGAAGAGTTTGGTAAGGTTAACATAAAACAAAATATATTTTTAACCTTATAGGGTGTTCGACCAGCCCTTGCGAGTCTAATATTTTATTTAATCTTATGAGCGTAATTATTATATTTTGACGTTATGAGGTTATTTGACGTAAATGTAAATGCACATGACGTATGTTACAGTGGTATGTTTCTATATGTTATAAGACTTATAAGGACATGAAATATGCATTCAACAGTCTAAGGATATGTTCATGTCACATTTCGTTACATAAGTGTCGTCATAGGTTATGGCATTTGTTTTGAGAAAACAAGATAAGAAAATTCTATAAGATTATGATAAGACTAAGATAAACCTAAAGTCATGTCATGATGGGGACGACGATACGTAACATCTGTAGTAAAATAAGAATCGTGTCATGACGGGGACGACAATACGTAACGCCCGGATGATTGACATGATTTGAGAAGTTAATAGTCGTGTCACGATAGGGACGACAATATGTAATGCCCGTACGACTGACATGATTAGATAAGTATGATTATACCATAACGGGGATGGATATACGCAATGCCCGTATAACTGAAGTGAATAAGAAAGCTGACGCGTCATGCTAAAAAGGCCCCCGATGGCGACGATGATATGTAACGCCCTTCGAGGATAAGAAATAAGTGAGGCCCCCGACGGGGACGGTGATACGTAACGTTCGTCAAGGTTAAGCAATAAGTAAGACAAAATTAAAAAATATATATAAGCGAAATAAGAACTTTAAGAAAAAGTATGTGGGTTCATGTATGGTGTAAGTCTATATAGGAAAGGGGAACATAAGTCATGCATGTATCACATGAAGCATTTCATAAGTTATATGTTTTTGATATCTGCATGTATGCTCATATCTTGTTTTGTGTATGCCTTATTTGGTTAGCTGGGTACTTACTGAGATTTCTGAGAAAATCTCACTCTTGTTTATTTCTGTCTCCTTTTGGAAAATTTAAATATTGTTGCAGGACAATATAACAGAGAAGGGCAAGGCCCCAAAGACTCAGAGGACTCAGTGGAGCCCTCAAGGGCCCAATGATTACCCTCTTTTTGACTCTTTTGTCTCTCCCGCATATGATTACTTGATAGAGGTATGGAGCTATTATGCATTTGCCACATTAGTAGAGTGGCAATGTGTCGGATGGTGTTTAGTGAATGGCTCGTTGTTTTTATGCAGTGTTTATAAAACCCCGTATGGGTAGTACCTCCAGCGAGATATTGATATTACTATGAATAAGTTTCAGTACATGTGAGAGTTTCCGGAAGTAAAGAAGGAGCCTATGGTGGCTCTGAAGTTGTTTTGATAAATTATATATATGCTTATGACAAACAAAACTAATTGGGTTATGATATGAAATGAAACAATGTAGTGATGTAAATATATGTTGTTATTAAGGTTATGTTTCTACCATGTGATCCTTAGATTTCTCTGAAAAAATTTAATTTAAACCTCTATCCACTGTGAATTATATTGCAAATGATAATAAGTTTAGATGCATGCATTAAACTTCTGATACGTATGAGAGTAAGTAGCCTAATGCCACTTATTCTGACTCTTCAATTTACGCTAAATCCTTAGGGGTAGATTGTGGGCATCACAAATAGTATGTAACATGACCTGGGTCCAATCTTGGCCCAAGGCCATAGCACTACAAAAAAGGGTATTTTTGTCCAATTAATTGCAATCAACAGGACTATTTGCAACGAAAACAATCATGTTGGTTGCAATTAATTGGTTGCAAATACCCTTATTTCTTATAGTATAGAGACGATTTGTTGTTAAGAAAAACTGCTTTTAATTTTATGAGTAATGTGTTCATTCTTATTTATTTATGTGATATGTGTCAACCATTTGATGTGTTATGAAGAAGTTGTGTGTACTAGATAAAGGGTCCAAATTATGTTAGGTTTTAAAGGGCATTTTAGTCTTTATTATGGAAGGGTATATAAGCTGCTTGTACAGTGTCTTAAAGTCATGATTTCTCATTTTGTGCTTATGTGAAATAAAGTGTGTGAGAGAGGAAAGAAATAGGGGCGATTCCGAAGGGCTAGGGTTAGGATTTTTGGCATTGAAGCTTGATGATAGCTCTTGTAATCGCATAGACTTGCTTGTATTCTCCACTATTGTCAATAAAGAGGCTTGGTGATGCTGTTCCTGCTGTGGACATAGGCCATTAAGGCCGAACCACGTAATTTCTGTGTTCCTGCTTCCTTTACTTTTCTTTTTTTGCTTCTTGTTTAATTTCTTGCTTGATTTTTCGTTCTAATTTGTGAATCTTGTAAAGTTTGGCAAACAGACGTTGGGTTCACAAAAGATGACAAATGGTATCAAGAGCTCAGTTCCAATAGGGACTGTCAAATTTGATATTGAGAAATTCATGGGAAAAAATGATTTTGGTTTGTGGAGGATTAAAATGAGAGCTATAATTGTTCAGCATGGGCTTCAAAATGCTATTTCTTCGATGAAGGATACTTCATCGATGAAATTTGAGTCATCTACTTCTACGGACAAGGAGAAGTTTGAAAAGGCCTCCATGCTCCAAAAGGCTTATAGCACAATTATTCTGTGCCTTGGTGATAAGGTCTTGAGAGAAGTGGCCTAAGAAGAGACAATTGCAGGCGTGTGGCTGAAACTTGAAAGTCTTTATATGACCAAGTCACTGGCCAACAGACTCTATAAAAGGACTCGCCTGTACACATTAAAAATGAACCCAGGTACGTCAAACGATGAACATCTTGATGATTTTAATATAATAATTTTAGATCTTGCTAATATAGATATTAGTATAGATGATGAAAATCAAGCTATTTTGTTGTTAAGTTCTCTGGATTCATCTTATGCAATCTTAAAGAAACGATGATGTATGGGAGAGATAGTTTAACTTTAGAGGAAGTCCAATCTGTCCTTCATGCCTAGGGAACTACACAAGAATAGTGAGGTCAAGGTTGAAACTGGGGAAGGTTTGAGTGTGAGAGGGAGGTCAGAAAAATAGATTCATATTAAGAAGAAAAATAAATCGAGATCCAAGTCAAAGGGAAAACAATTTAAATGTTTTAATTACCATAAAGAAGGACATTTCAAATGGGACTATCCTAAAAGAAAACAAACTGGGGGGAACAACATAAATAGTGATAAGGGAAGTGAATAGGGTGAGGTAGCCATTATTTCTGATGGTTATGATGGTGTAGACGTGTTAAACATCTCTGAGGTTGACTCTGGAACAGAGTGGATTCTAGACTTAGGGTGCTCATTTCATATGTGCCCCCTGAGATCTTGGTTTGAGACTTTTACTATTTTAGATGGTGGGGTAACAATAAATCCTATAAAGTCCAAGGTCTTGGAACAATAAGGTTAAAATTACATGATGGAAATGAGAGATTACTCCAGGAAGTAAGATACAATCCTGAGTTAAAGAAAAGCTTGATTTCTCTAGGGATGCTGGACATGTCTGGTTACACCTTCAAGTCTGAAGGTGGAAACTTAAAGGTCTCAAAAGGGTCCTTAATAGTGATGAAATGAGTGATTAAAAATGGATTGTATACACTCTTTGGTAATATTGTTTCAGGGGAAGCATCTTTTGTTCAAAACTGTACAGAAAATAAGATCCTTGTATGGCATAAAAGGTTAGGCCATGTAAGTTAGCAGGGGTCTAATTGAATTAGAAAAACAAGGACTGTTGGGTAAAGGGAATCTTAGTACCTTACCTTTCTGTGAGAAGTGTGTGTTTGAAAAGGCTAATAGAGTAAAGTTTAGTAGGTTAGTACACCAAACCAAAAAAATTTTAGACTATATACACTTAGATTTGTGGGGTCCTGCAAAAGTAAACTCTCATGGAGGAGCTAGGTATTTCCTATCTATTAGTGATGATTATTCCATAAAAGTTTGGATTTATTTAAAAATAAAAAATAAAAGTGATACTTTTGAAAGGTTGAAAGAATAAAAACTACTGGTTGAAAATCAAGTAGGCAGGAAAATTAAGAAATTGATCATTGATAATGGTTTAGAGTATCTTTCCCAAGAATTTGATAATTTCTGTAAAAAGGAAGGTTTATTAAGACATAAAACTATCAGGGAAACATCCCAAGAGAATGGGGTGGCTGAAAGGATGAACAGAACCATCCTTGAAAGAGTTAGGAGTATGTTAGTGACATCTAGACTACCTAAAGGCTTTTGGGCTAATGTAGCAGCCACTATTGTCTACTTAATTAACAGGAGCCCTTCTACAGCCCTAAACTTTAAAATAGCACAAGAAATCTGGTCAAGGAAGCCTCCAGGGTATGAACATTTGAGAATTTTTAATTGTGTTGCATATGCACACTCCAAAACTGACAAACTTGAACCCGAGGCTTTAAAATGTAATTTTATGGGATATCCAGAAGGTGTAAAAGGATCTAAATTGTGGATTAGTGATAGACACAAATGTATAATAAGTAGGGATGTTACTTTCAATGAAAATCAGATGGCTAGTCACACAAAATCATAGATTCAAACCAATCAGACTAATCCCAACCCTAGTACACAGCTTGAGGTGGAGCTATTAAATAATTCCTAATTTGACAGTGAACCTCAAGTAAAAATCAAACAAATAGTGTTTTGAGCCTCAGAGTGATAATAATACCTATCAACTAGCTAGAGACATAGAGAGGAGAGTTATTAGACCACCACTAAGGTATGGACAAGCTAAAATGAGAACCTTTCCTTTTTTAGTTGCTGAAGAAATAATAGAAATGGAACCAAGGTCTTTTAAAGAAGCCATGAACAAAAAAGATGTTGATAAATGGCTATTAGCCATAAAGAAGAGATTGAGTCCTTAAATAAGAATTAAACTTGGGAATGGGTTACAAAATCTGCAAATAAAAAACTGATTGACTCCAAATAGGTTTTTAAAAGAAAAGAGGGTATTCATGGGGTAGAACAACCTAGGTTTAAAGCAAGGTTAGTGGCAAAATGATTTATATAGAGAGAAGGGGTAGATTATACAGAAATCTTCTCTCCTATTATAAAACATACCTCAATAAAACTTTTATTGTCTGTTGTAGCAAATTAGGATATGTTTCTAGAACAATAGAATGTAAAAACTTTTTTTTTGCATGGAGAGTTAAAGGAAACTTTATACATGCAGCCCCTTGAGGGGTTTGTTAATAAAAACTATGTTAATCAAGTGTGCTTATTAAAAAAATCTCTGTATGGCTTTAAACAATCACCTAGATAATATAAAAAGGTTTGATAATCACATGATTATCATAGGCTTTAACATAAGCAAGTATGATAGTTTTGTTTATTTTAAATAATCTGACCAAAATCTCATATATCTACTGTTGTATGTGAATGACATGCTAGTGGCTTGTAGGAATAAATTTCAACTAGACCAGGTTAAATATATGCTTAAGTCTGAGTTTGAAATGAATGATTTCGATAATTTTAGGGATGGAAATAACTAGTGATAGGGTAAATAGATTACTGTTTTTATCTCAGAAATCCTATATATCTAAGGTGTTAAATAAATTTGGCATGAATCAAATAAAATCAGTAAATACTCCTATTGGACAACACTCAAAATTGTTCCTAACACAAAAATTAGAAACAGATGAAGAAGAAAAATTTATAGAAAGAATACCATATGGTAGTATGGTTGGGAGTCTCATGTTTGCAAAGTTGTGTGTACTCGGCCAGATCTGACTTATGCTGTCAGTATAGTCAGTAGATTCATGAGTAATCCTGGTAAGCTTGACTGGTATTCATGAGTGATGGCAGTATAACAATATTTTGTGATAATCAAAATAGTATATATCTTGCTAAAAATCAAGTGTTTCTTGAGAGATCCAAGCATATAAACATTAGGTTGCATTTTGGTAGGGATATCATCGAAGCTGGTATTGTTGTAGTAGAAAAGGTGTCTATTGATGACAATCCTTGTGACATGATGACTAAATCTTTACCTACAATCAAGTTTAAACATTATTTAAACTTGATTAACATGACAAATCACTAGTACCCACTAGGGAGAACATTGCAGGAACAACAGCCATGGTTAAAGAACTTCTGCAAAGCTCAAATGCTTGCTAAAGTGGAGAAATGTGATATGTGTCATCCATTTGATATGCTGTGAAGAAGCCGCGTGTACCAGATAAAGGGTCCAGATTATGTTATGTTTTAAAGGGCATTTTAATCTTTATCATGTAAGGGAATATAAGCTACTTGTACAGTGTCTTGAAGGGCTAGGATTAGGATTTTCGACAATGAAGCTTGATGATAGCTCTTGTAATCGCATAGACTTGCTTGTAATTTCTATTATTATCAATAAAGAGGCTTGGTGATGCTAATCCTACTATGAACGTAGACTATTAAGTTCGAACCATGTAATTTTTGTATTCTTCTCCCTCTGCTTTTCAATTTTGTCTTCTTGTTTAATTTCTTACTTTATTTATTATTCTAATATGTGAATCTTGGAAAGTTTGACAAACGGACTTTGTGTTAACAAAAGATAACAATTTATTTATTTTTATTCTATTATATTATTATTATTATTTAAATTATTTTTCCTCCCTTCTTCTCTTTCCCACCAGACGGTTACCACATCATTTTTTCTTCCTGTTACTCATGTCCTAATTCCTCTCAAACAACTACTCTCCCTCATCCTTTTATTTCCTTCTACCGTGCGCCTTCGATGTCATTTCCAATTCTCAGAAAAACTTCATCGTCTAAATGCTCTCTCTCTGATCTTCTCCGTCAGTTTATTTTTCTTTATTCACTACACACATCCCGTTCCAAACTTGCATTCACGTCACACCCAATATTCTCTCTCCCCTCTCTGTGAATCACCCCAGCTGCCCTATAACACCACAATTTACTGCACCATGCACACGACGACAACCAACGGCCCATATTCTCAACCGCACGCCGTTGCCAGATCGTATCTTTGCCGCCAGCATCCAAGCGGAGGATCACCGCCTCACGCCTCCCACAGACAGTCCGCCAGCGCGCACAACGCTGCATACAAGCTGCCTTCTCTGTTTTTCTACACCGAAACAGAGCAACGTTGCCCCAAACTTGAGAGCACCCTGCCGCACGTCCCCTCCACGAACCACCTCCCACCTCCAAATCATGCAGGACGCACGCACGACGGCAGCCACTGCACCACCATAGCACCAACAACACCACCACTTCACGTCGTGATCTCCATATTGCCGCAACCTTTCGAGACCACGCCTAAAGAGATCAGGTGCAGCCTCATGTTTCCAGCCGTACCCAAAAGAGCATGCCTGTTCATGAATTTTAGATGCTTACATATTGTGCTAATTTTTATGTTAAACTTGCTTAATGTGGGCGTCATTTGAAGTGTACGAATTTATATTTTTTGTTTAAATTAAATTACTATGTATTTTACAACTAATTTCATTCGAAATTAATAAGAATGTATTTTATTTAAAATGCTTTAAAATCGATTTAAGTATATCTTACTAAATGAGTTTTTAGAAATTTACATTGTTGGTATTTGATATAATTATTTTATGTGGTGTAATTTTTAGGTGTAGTTTGACAATTGTAATTTAGAAACTGTTAGAACATTTTAAATGGACAACTTCATATGAGTGGGCTTATTCATTCAGGTTGGGTAAAACCAGTTCTGATTTTTTTTTTTAATAATTTTAAAGATTGAAGAAAAACAAGGATCATCCAAAATCCGGATTCTAGAATTCGAAACCTGGATAACAGGTCTACATATGAGCTTGATGCTTAAATTGGATTTGCTGTATTTTATAAAAAGAGAACTATGTTAACGATTTCTAATGAGCTTTATTTTATTGTATTAAGAAACTAATGTATTATTTTAAATTTGGCTGCGTTTAGTATTTTATATCTGGCACGATTTTCCTTGATTTCTAGAAAATATTTAAAGACTTGAATTATATTATCTGAAATTAATTTTACAACTAGTTTTTTAGTAGTGAATCGAAAGTGTTTAATCTTTTATTCTGAACACTTTAAGCCTATTATATAGAAACAAATATTTGCTGGTTTAAGATATGATCGGTACTCTTATATGGAATTTTGATATAAGTATTATTAAAGGTATTTTAGGAACTACTATTGTTTAAAATTATTACGATCCCCTAGTGCATTATATATTAATAGTATTTAATTATGTTGTTATTAGTTACCAAAACTACTTTCATAGCGTGAACTTAATTAAATGGAGAGTTTTAGCAAGTCTCTTTGGAAGTTTAGTAATGTGTAATATTTCAAGTAAGTGGAATTCCTATGCCAGATTTTATACCAACTATTAGATTGAGCTTGACTATTTAAAAATTTTGTATTTTTTTATTATGAAATAAGAACTTGGAAAAAACAATATCGCTTATTTGCATTACTCATGAAACCTATATAAAAGAGAAAAATATTTTCTAACATGTATTGTGTAGACATGAATCTTATTTTATCATGTTGTCTTTGAAATGTGAAAAAGGATAATATTGAAAACTGAACATTTGTGCATTGATTTATAAAGATACTTTGGCTTCTGTTTTATATTGTGAAAATTATCTAAAAATATTTTAGAATTTTGTTTTATTTTGCTATGGAATCTGAAAAATGTTTGGCATAGTCACTACAATAAAAATGAGCATTTGTGACCAAACATTTGCAATGAAAAAAGCTATTAGCAATTAAAACAGACTATTTGTGACTAAAATAGACTATTTGCGACTAATAAAGTAGCAAATAAGCAATTTTTTTTGTAGTGATGTATTGTTTTTGTATTTGATTTTGTCTCGCTTTGCTTTGTTTTGCTATTCTCAATTTGAGTTAGTACCAACTTATTTGGCTCCGAGTGCATCCACTTTGGAAAAAATATGATTTTTATGTGAATTTTCCTGTGTGCACACTCGAGACTTCAAGAATGAATAAGCGAAAGACTCACCTTTGTTTATTCCCAGTTTGGCAATTAGGGATAGCACAACCCTATCATGAAGGTTAAACATAGTCTCTACTTTTTAAGATACTCTGTTTTGATATGATGATGATACTCAATTTTGTTTATGCCAAAGTATTTTGATTTTGTATGATTATCGCTCTATTACATTTGGAAATGTGTTTTGTTCTACATGTTAATTCTAAAAGATATTTTTACTTTGGATTCTGTACTATGTAAATAATCATATTTGCACGCTGGTATATGTCTTCTATTTACTAAGTTGTTGATAGCTCACCCTATATCTCTATAAGATTTTCAGATGTTTTAGCCAAGGATCTTTCTTTTTCTTTTTTTAGCGAAGAGTCAGAGTCATATGTCTAATAACGGCCCCTATCCGAATTTTATTAAAAACAAATCCTTACTTGTGGTGGAAGAATACAGAGATAACATCATTACATTTGAAGGGTTACAAGATAAGAAGATAAAAATACCCGAACCCAAGTGTCCAAAAAAATACTTAACCAAACAAAAACTTATTCTAAAAAAAACCAAATGAATGCAAGAATACAAACGAAAATACAAACGAGAACCAAAATAACACCTAAAGAAGCCCAGACAAAGACAATAAAAAATTATAAATGAGATCAACTACTTATCAAGAAAACCGAAGCACACCTAAGCAATACTGAAAACATTCCAATTTATGATCTCAAAGAAGACCTATTTTATCCACCTTTAGAATTCCTTTAAGTTTCTTCAAAACATCATTAAAATTAAACCACGTACCAAACTGATGATCCGAAGTCAAACGAGCAAGAAAATCCACTCTTGCATTTCCTTCTCTATAAACATGTGTCTTATCTTAACTTGCAAACTAGAGAGGATCTCTTGGATTTTGTTCCAATAATCTTCAAGATACCGTATTCCACGTCTACCTTTTCTCAACCAATTTACTACTAATAAATAATCAAACTCAATCTCAACTCTATGCAAATCCAACTCCTTGCAATGTTGCATCCCATAATAAAGGGCTAGTAAGTCCGCTTCATTATTCGATCCATGGGACAATTCTTTAGCAAGGGCCAACGTCAAACATCCTGATCATCTCAAATAAGACCACCCGCCCCCATACAACCTGGATTCTCCAAAGAACTCCCATCAACATTAAGTTTAAACCATCCCCTATTTGGTCTATTCCACTTCACCAAACAAACCTTCATACTTATTGGAGCTTTAACAAGAATAGAAAAAGTAGCCAATATACAATCATCACCATCCTTCAATTTTTTACTAGCCCACAAATGGAAACCCACCCACGCAATCGTTGCTTTAATTGAGCTCCACAAAGACTGTTTTTCCTTCTATGTGAGCTTTGCACCACCACACCTAAAGGGACTAAGTTAAAATAATTGGAACCAATCCAAATAACATACCTTTTTGAGAAGAATGTGAGGCACGTCTAAACCTAAGCTCCATTTGAGCCTTCCAAAGACAAGATGAGTCATAAGGCATCCCTAAACTCAGAAAAGCCTAGCACCAAACTTCTGCTGCTATCAAACCTGTGGTAAGAACATGATCTTGGTCTTCCAAATAACCTTGTGCACAACATTCACATTTAGAAACCATGGGAAGGCCCAGATCATTGATACGCACATCCACATTAAGGCAAAAATTCACTGTCTTCCACAAGGTAACCGAATATTTTTTGGAGCATTGACTGCCAAATCCAAGGTGCCCAAATAGATTTAGGGGCCCTAACACGAATACAACTCCATGCCGACTTAAAGGAAAAAATACCATTCAAATTCAGTTTCCAAATCATAAAATTTGCTCGTTCTTTCCACTCATCTAAACAATCCAAAATTTCTTTCAGCTTAGAATCCGCCACCAAACTTTTTAGAAGATCCACATCCCTACCATTTTGAATTCTACACGACCTCACAATGATAGAAGGGAACTTCAAGATCTCACAAGAGTCCATAATAGATCGTGATTTCAACCAAGGATCTTGCCAGAAAGAAAGTCGACCATCCCTTAACTTCCACAAGGAATTTGTTAGCACCTTTGGAAACATGGATACAACTCTTCTTCAGAATAAAGAGCCTTTACCAAAATCAACCAAAGTAACATGCCTATCCTTAACATATTTTGCCTTGAAGAAATTAACCCATATTGAGTCTTGAGTTAATAAATTCTGGGCAAACTTCATAGAAAGCAACACCTGCACATCTTAAAATTTCCTTAGTCCCATGCCCCTTTCAAGTGTTGGGTTGCACACCCTTTGCCAAGAAACCCACTTCCTTCTTGGCTTTCCATTTGTGGATCTCCAAAAAAATTACTCATAATCCAGTTAAGGCTGCCCACAACAGCTTTGGAGCATACGGAAGTGAAAATAAATGAATTGGGATACTTGCCACAACATGTCCCAATAAAAGAATTCGAGCGCCAGATGATAAAAATATGTTTTGCCATCCTTCCAGCTTGCCACGAATACGGTGCAACAACTCATCAAAATGAGAGACTTTCACCCTACTTGATACCAATGGCGCACCTAAATATGTCAGCGGAAAGGACTTCAAGAAGTAATTCTCAAAGCACTTCTTTTTTTAGCACTAGTAAAATATTTAGGGAAAAAAAATAGAATATTTCTCTTTACTCACAACTTGACTAGACCAATCTTCATACTGAGCAAACACGTCCTTGACAGCCCAAAGAGAAGATTTCCCACCATTAGCAAGCACACAAATTTCATCAGCATACAATAAATGTGAAATAAGAGGAGAGCCCCTAGGATGCAAAAATGGAACAATCATTCTATTTCCAAACTTATGCTTCAACAATCTAAATAACATTTCTTCCACAAGAATAAACATAAATGGAGATAAATGATCCCCCTACCTTAAGCCACACCCACTGGGAAGAACCTTTGACTATTCCATTCATAACCACAAAAAACCACAGACTGGAAATACATTGCATGATCATATCACAAACCGAAAAGGAAAAACCAAACGAATTCATGACCTGTAATAAAAAATCTCAGTCAACACTGTCATAAGTTTTAGCCATATCCACTTTAATTAGGACATTACCACCACGAACCCGCTTATTAATCAAGTGTATCATCTCTTGGGCCAACATAATATTCTCAAATATACTTCTACAAGGTAGGAAAGCATCCTACTCCGGAGAAATAATTTTATTCAAAATAGGAGACAATCTGTGAACTAGGATTTTGGAAAATGCCTTACAGATCATGGAGCAAAACCTAATTGGTAGGAATTTGTCAAACCCGGTTGGATTTTGGGGAGAGGGGACCCACTGAAAATCTCTCTAACTATTGCCACCACATTAGACAACACAATATCCTAACACGAGCGATAGAACCCAAAACCAAAGCCATCTAGACCTGGACTACCATCAATCGAGATAGAAAACATAGTTTCTTTTACCTCTTGGATTGAAGGGAGCCAAAGAAGAATACTATTATCATCCTCCAAAACAGCATGCTAAGCAAACAATGAGAAATTTAGTGGATTCCGCCGTGGTCTTGCCTAAAGTCACGAAAGAAGTCCACAGCACTAGAGTGAATAACTTCCGATGTAGTCAAACAAGAACCATCTTGGAGTAACATTTCCTGCACAATTGGCTTATTAACAAAAGTAAAAGTTTAAAAAATTGAGTCGAAGCCTCACCCTTTTCCATCCAACTAAGCTTAACCAATTGTGAAAGCCAAGTCTCCTCTATGAGTAAAAAAGCAGGTATAAAGCCACATGTTCATAGTGGAATACATGCAAAGAGGATACTTTGGTTTTTTGAGAATTTAATCAATAGTTCTGATTTGTTTTGTCAATTGGGCATTTTGGAAGGTTGATGTTTTATGTTAATATTTTTTGGGCGTTTAAAATAATCATATTAGAGGAATTGATTTGAAATCGTGAGTTATACGTGTCATTGAAAACTTTAGAGTTTATGACTTTATGGTTGAGACATAATTTTGAGTGTCAAGGAGTAACTCTCCAACCCATTTGGGAATGGGGCATTACCAAAAGGGTTACTCAATTTTCTCAATTTCACAAACTAGAAAGGAGGATATATAATCCCATAACTATCTATATGAAGAAACTGAACACTTCTAAGGGCAAATTTGAGGCTTAAGATGAGATACAAAATTTTCATCTAATCTCTTCTTCTTCTTTTTTTGTGCATGTAACCATAATGTATATAAACGATAACCACATGTACAAAAAAAAAGATGGAGGGATTTGGATTAAAGGGATGTTACCAAAGGCTTGTATTGCCATTGCGCATTGCGCCAAATTATGCGTATATCAATTTTGAGATTGATGAACTTTCCTCACTTTCCATTATTTGAATGAGTTTAAATGATATTTGATATCAATAACAAGGGGGCTCATGATCCAATCTTGAGTAGTAGATTGAGAAATTGCTTTGATTGTCACTTTTGAGTCGCCTTTCAGAATATTTTTGTTTTCCAAATTGAGGCTAGCAGGTTCTTTGATGGCCATTAATGTAGTTGAAACTTCTCGTATATTTGAATTTCCACAAGGGAATAGTTCTATTTTTGCAAAGATAATAGTATCCATTGAGTCCAAATAGATGGTTGCCAAAAAGTTTTCGTGTAGTCTGACCTCAACATAAAAATAAAATAAAATAATCAGTTGGAACCCTTCTGGATGTCAAGTTTCATTTTCTTCTATTAAACTGTTTTGAAGACCATGACCTTGAATGTTGATGGAATGTATTCTGGACACATTGAACATAAGACCTGGAGGAAGGAACTATTTGATGGTGTTCCAATTTGTTCCTAAGGAACCAAAGGTTGTCCATAGGGATGGTGGCAAAAAGCTGGAAGGATTGGTGGTCTTCGATTGGGCTATGAATAAACTCAAAGGGGTTGAATATGATTCTAATCCTGTGTGAAATAGAATGACTTGCCAAGAGGTAGATATCTATAGGCTATCTAGAATTCCTCCACAATATTCTTGAATAAGGAAAGTTGAGAAAGATACAGGTGAGACCTTCAGGCTTAGTATTGCATAAAAGGACAACATAGATGTTCTTCCTTTAGATGGATAACAGTGTTGAGTAAGGTTTTGGTAGAAAGAAGATTGTGACTAATTTTCTAGAGTAGCAAGATTAGATGGTCTTGCAATTTTGTCCTCCATAAACCTTTGCAATTAGGGGCCTGAGAGTTTGAGGGAAGGTGGGTCTCACTCACTAAAGCAGCATAAGCAAATTTGAGAACAAAAGGTACCGATGAGTGATGAAGCTATCTTATCTTGTCTAGTACAGAGTGGAAGTCGTGATTAGCCAAAGGAATCTTTTGAATTTCTCTAAAGGTGGATTCCAAAAAAAGAGTACCCAAGAGAATAGTGTTCCAACGCCTAGGATTTTCAAGGATAAGTTCAGACACTTTGATGCTTTGCTCATAAATTGGGTAGGAAGGAATAGGAAGTGGTTTATAAGAGGGGATTGAGTGAATCCAAGGATCGGACCAAACATTAGTAGAAGCCCCTCTATTAGTTTAAAAGCATACATTAGATTTCAAAAACTCTCTTTGGTTGAAGAGACTTTTCCAAAACTGAGAATCAAGAAGATTTAGGAAGGGTGTCAAAGTACAAGCTAGTTCTAAGGCACATTTTAGAAATCACCTTTTTCCAGGTATATCTAATGTTATTTCATCTTATCTTATTTTCAAACATAATTAAATACAAAGTTTCCAAACTAATCATTATAATTTTTTCAAATTTTGAAAAAAAAAATTAAAAAAAAAAATTTACTTTTCAAATCCCTAGACAAAATAATATTATAAAACTATATTATTACAATATTTTAACCTTATAATATTTTGTATTCAAAATTTTCTCCTTCCCTTTCTCAAACCAAAAAAATACTCAACTTAAATTATCTCATTACTATTCACAAGATTTGGTGAAAGTACAAAATGGTAGAACATGGTCCTTCGATAGACATTTACTGTGTCTCGAATATTTTAATGACAGCCAAGCACCAAAAGATGTGTTTTTTATGAAGAATCTTTGTGGGTGCAATTGCATAACATCCCTTTTGGTGGCATGACTAGAGCTAATGGATCTCAGATTGGTAGCAAGATTGGCGAAGTTGAGGAAGTAGATGTGGATGCTGAAGGGATCTGGTGGGGTCCATGTTTGTGGGTGAAGGTAGTAATCAATATCTCTAAACCACTTATGAAAGGTGTCATTGTTAACATGGATAACCAAAATGTTTGGATTGCTTTTCACTATGAAAGATTACCTTCCTTTTGTTTTAGTTGTTGTAGGATTAAACATGGTGTAGAGGGATGTCTATCTCTTAAGGAGACAAATTCTTTACATGGTAGCTCTAAAGCTCAATATGGGGCCTGGCCTAGAGCTGCTACAGTTCGAGATGGGCAGAACACAAAGAGAGGGATGTCTATCTCTAAAGCTCTAAAGTCTACTGCCTATTTCTGATTTGCATGAGAAGGTGATGACATGGCAGGGGGAAGACCATTCTAGAAAGGTTATGAATGTGGTGAAGGAGTGGCAGATTCTGAGAGAGTGGTCAAAGGAGCTGAGTTCCATAAGGAAGGTTTCCTTAACAGTGACCTATCATATTCTGGAAGGTGTGATCATTAAAAGAATCTTTTCTAATAAGGAAGGTGGAGCTAATATAATGGGGTACACGAGATCTGAGGAGGCAAATGAGGGGACTAATTTGAAGGAAATAGATGGTGTGAGTTGGACAACCTTCTAAGTGTTATTCCAACTTTACAGATGGCTAATTATTTTGATGTTTCTTTTAGTGGTGGCTGCTCCTTCAATGTTTTGAAAGGGAAACAAATTTCTTCTCAAGTTTCTAGTTGATTACCTTGTATTAAGGGTCTTAACACTAATGTTATTAATGAGGAGAGGACTAAGGTTGGTAGATGGAAAAGGAGGGCTCGAAGAAGGGATGCTTTGGCAAGAGAGGACTAAGGTTGTGTTCTTTCTAACGATCATCATAAAGCAGGCATCAAGAGGGAGAGTAGAAGAGGGGCAAGGTGTAGAGCCTAGTTCTAAGAAGCTTAAAGGTGGTGAGGTGGACAATGGGGATTCAATTTTAACAGTAGAAGCTAGGTACCTACCTTGCCAATATCAATGAGTCTCTTAGTATGGAACTGTCGAGGGCTTAAAAATTCTCGGACAATTAGAAACCTTACTTAATTGACTAAGGAAAAGTGTCTCGATGTAGTTTTCCTTGTGAAAACTAATGCCTATTTATTTTTATAGACAAGATAAAATGAGATGAGATAAAAGTTAATTGAATAAAATAATAAAATATTATTATAGTATATTTTTTAATATTAATTTTCATTTTAAAAGTTGAAAAAGTTGTTTTGGGATTTGAAAATTTTGAATTTATTTTATTTTTTTATAAAAATTAAAAAAAAATAGAGATGAGTCGAGATGAGATGAGATGAGATGAGATGAAAGTGTTTGTAAAAGTGAACAAGGCCTAAGTGTAATACTATCAAGATGGATGAGGTTAGATGATCTTTGAAAATTGAAAGTTGTTCTACTATGGACAGTTTGGGTTTAGTGGGGGTCTTGCATTGCATTGGAAGGTAGGTTGGAGTGTGAAAATTACCAATTATAGATGATGGCACATTAGTGCTGCTGGGGGAGATGGTCTTGTATAGCAGTTTACAAGTTTCTACGATATCCTAACATAGCTAAAAGAAGCAGCAGTTGGTAACCTCTAAAGATGCTTAAACTTTCTTCATCATTGGCATGGTTGTGTGCAAGTGACTTCAATGAGATTTTGCATTAGAGGGAGAAGGTGCGAACTGCCATTAGGCCCTACAAATAGATTGAAGGTTTTATTTAGGCAGTAGAACATTGTAGCCTTAATGACATTCACTCCCAAGTGTAGAGGTTCCTTGATCCAATAACAAGAGTGGGAGGGAGTTCACTAAGAAAATGATTGATAGAGCTTTAGCTAACAAAGATTGGAATGATATGTTCAATGGTGCTTCATATACTACACTTCCTAATGTAAAATTAGATCATTCACCCCTTCATATCTGCTTACAAAAAAATGAGTCTAGAAGGGGGCAAGCAAAATGTGGTATTTAGGTATGAGGCTGCATGAGAAATGAAGGAAGAATACCAAGGAATTGTGAAAAAAAGCATGGGGTAAAAGGACAATGGGAGAGAATGGGGCATCTCTGATGAGAATTAAGATAGAGCAGTGTCAAAAGGGTCTTATGCAATGGAAGAAGATGCACAAACAACAAGGTCAAAGGGTCTTTTCTCAAGGTTTGGCTAGCATTGGTCAACTTCAAGATACTGGTGAGGGTATCACATGGCCCCCATGTGGCCCACTTGCAGAAAGCTGCAAAGAGAGGTGGAACTATCGCTAACAGAAAATGAATTGAAATGGAGTCAAACAACCAAACAACATTGGCTAAAACATGGATATAGAAACATATAGTTTTTTCACATGTAGGCTAGTCAAAGGAGAAAGGCAAATGCAATCAAAGGCATTATTTATGAGAATGGAGGGGTAGTGACTGAGTAGCATGACAACGGTGTTGTTTTAACAGGTTCTTTTTTTTAATCCTTTACCATCTTTTTGCCTACTAATTTTGAGGAATGTTTAAGTGCACTGGCTCCCAAAATTTTGAACGAGATGAATACAAGTGAATAAGTTAAAGCATTTGTGTTTCAAATGAATCCCCTAGGATCTCCTAGTCCTGATGGATTTTCAGCATAATTATATTAGAATCTATGACATCCTGGATTTTCATGAGGAGTCTTATTCATGATTGGGATTAATAATTATATTATTTATTTATTAAAGCATTTGGATTATTAAGAAAGAGCCTTTTCAAGAAAAATCTCAAGGTTGTTTGATTTGGATCCTTTTAGTGCAAAGTCTTTTTGTTTTGTTAAGGCATATGAGGAATAGGCTCAAGAGAGAAAACCCATAAAGTCTATTTTCATTGAAGCCCAAAATAAGCAAGGGGTGCCACTTGGCAAAGGAGAAGGGCATATTGGGCAATTTTAGAAAAAATTACTTTGGACATTTGTAAAATTTTAGTGGAAAGGAAATGAGAGATGAAAGAAGGCATAAGAAAAGCCCAAAGAATTCGGCAATGGAGTGTTGGGTACCACTTGTAAGTTTGAACCTTATTTGGACACGTATCAAGTTAAGACACAATCCTTTTTTAGCCTTTCCAAGATGTGTCTTATATGGGAAAGAGTAAAAGGTGAGTTGCAAGGATTTTGTGTGACAAGGGAGATTGGTAGGCGTGTGGGGGGAGAGAGAGGTTGAATATAGAAGGGAAAAGGTGCTTTGGGAATGACAAAGTGTCTCTTAACATGTCTTACACACTCCACATCCACGCCACATGTCATGCATACAAGAGAGGGAGATTAGGGTTTGAAGTAAAAAGACTTAGGAACCCTTTTTATGTTTTGAACTTGGACTAAAGTTGAGAGGTGGAATTCGAAAAGAAGAGAGAAAGATTTTCGAATGTGAAGAAATCTAGCCGAAAATCCTATTGACTTTTTAGTTTCCCCATGCCATCACATCATAAGGGAGAGGGTGGAAGAAATGGGTGTGCGTTAAGCATGCATTGGTTGTTTTTGTTAAGAGAAGTGCTATATACAACTAAAACCAAAATTTGAGGGAGTTTTCATACCATTTTGTATTTCTATTTCTCTAGGGTTTCAGCCAAGAATAATTTTCCTCTATCTTTCATTTCCTTCATTTTTTCATTAACCAAACATTCCCGTGATTTTTTTCGAGGAAATAATCATTACACCAAGGTTAGCATTTCATTTTATCATGCACGAATTTGAGTGAGAAAGCCATCTTAGTATTTTTGGACCTATAAGTTTTTCTACGCAAGCACTCATATTCGCTCAAAAACTAGGATTCTTACTTCTTTTAAAATGGAACCCTAGCTGTTCTTAAGGTTTTGAATGAAGAAAAATGAGGTTTTTTTTATATATAAAAAGTGTTTTAGGTTTTCACAGAGAAAAGAAAAACTAGGATTTTTATCTCCTTAGAGATTTGGTCCTAGGGTTTTGAAAAGGGAGATTTGATCATTTAGAGCACCAAACACTCACTTTCTCTTGGAGATTTTGGATCTAGGATTTTTGTGCTTAAATCTTAATTTGTTTCTTGGTCTATTTTCAGATTTTGTTTGCTTATTGTTTTTGGAAGTTTGTAAATAAACTCTTAACCTATCTTGGATGTTATTTGCATATATTGTGTGAACCTTATTTCGTTATTGTTTGCTTGATTACTTCAATCTTATTTCTTAAGAATATTTAAGGGTTTCGACCTTTATTATATTGAGGATTTATTGATAATTATTTGATGAAAATACGGAGGTGGTAAGACTTGGGTGTTTTGTTCTAAGTGTTTGACATGTGATGGATTGATTATTTGATCAAAGTCATGAGGTTTAAGAGCCTATGTAATTCAGCCATGGAGAAATTTTAGGCTTTTACTTAAGATTTCAACCTATAAATGGATGCATGTTTATTCTACTCAAGTTTTATATAATAGATGGTATGAACTTATCAATTTACTATAACATGTATTTTTGGCTTTGAATGGGTGATAATGTTAGATAAATATTTTGATGAAAAAGAGTATGTTAGGGAACTTTAGGGTTTCGGCTAAGGCCTTGAGATATAGCTTAATATATTGTTTGGATGAGTACCTAAGTGGGTGGATGGATGGATGGATTGATAAGGAAAAAGGTGATAATGATTTCTTTGAACGATATGAGTTGGTTCGATCAAGACCCTTTAGGGATTTGTAGAAATTTGATTGATGACTTTCTAAGTTTAACAATTAAGTTTCTATGAAAGGAAGCATGTTGCATGTTCTAACATTTTCAAGTTATGATTGGAAATGTATGCTTTGATTAAGAGTGTGATTCGGTTTTATACTTTCCATGAACTAAGTCAATAATTGCATATGACTCCATGTCATATGTTACATCTTTTCGGATCTATGTTTTGAAAAGAAAAGAGTTAACATTTTTATAACGACCGCAAAGACTAGGACGGAGAATTGTCCTAATGGAACTCCCTGTTCATTCAATAGTATATAAAGTCGAGTGAAACCTCCTTGGTCGATGAAGTACAGTCAATAGACCTTGAATGGATTCTTTTTAAAGGATGCCAGAGCGGGGTCACACCTAAAGTTAGTGGGTGCTAAGAACGGTGAATGGGAAATATACGAACTGGCATATATGAATATGTTTATGATGTAGTCACCTCGACTAAATGAGTTGTAGGTTAATGCGGTAATTGGAAGAGAGAATACGGTACATAAGGGAGCCGTGAGGTATCCAAACATGTTATAGAATGACATGATAAGAACAAGGTGTGACGACCTGAGATTTTCGTTTCTTACTATTTTATTTAAGTAATTAGTTTAATAATAATATTGATAATTTAGAAGAGTGAGGATGAAGGCTTGGGCTTAGAATTGAAGCCTTGAAAGCATAACCTAAGTTAGTGGGCCAAAATAGAAATAACAAGCCCACAAGCCCACAAGCCCATGAGATTGACACATAATCCACCAAGCCCACACAAGGGACACATGTCATCTCTAGAGAAACCCTAGTGAGTCATCCAAGAGTAGTAGATAAAAAGTAGAAATTGCTAGTAGTTGAGAGTTAACTAGTGGGTTATTTTATAAGATGAAGTGTGAAATCTTATGATGAGATTTTCTCATAATTGGAATATCTTGGGAAGTACAAAGAAATCTTCTATTTTAGTCTTCGTAGGAGTATACCATATCTAGATAGATGACATATGTAGTTAAAATAGGAAATGGAAGAGAAGAGAAAAATGAGTTTCGGTGGAGGCATATAGCTAGATCCCTTTGGGGTATTTTCTATGTAATCTTCCACAATCCAAGGAAATGAACAAAAGTAGATATTTTAAGAATGAGTTGACAAGGTGATTGACAAGTGAGAAGTGGTACCATGAGAGAGAGGAAGAGAAGAAGAGAAGAAAACAAAGAGGGGTTCAGGTGAAGCCAAAACCGTGGGCTTCATTTGGAGTTCTTTTTATGATTTTGACAAATCTAGGTGAAAGGACTTGTGAGATTGGTGTAATAGTGTGGAGAACAAGTGTAAGAGTGTAAGAATGAGTGAAAAGTGGATTGATAGATAATTGAAAAGAGAGAAAACTATTGGAGAAGAAGAGAAGGTTTCGGGTAAAACCAAAAATGGCATAGCCGAACCATGCTTGCCCATTTCCCAAAAGTTTGATCTTTTAATCCTTTGGATTGACACATGAGGTGATGGAGGGGAGATGGATGAGTGATGTGAAGGGAATAGGAAGCCAAAAAGCCTATGGAGGGCATCGGCCATAGATGGAAATGGGGGAAACAAAATCAACCTAAGTATGGGCTAGATTTGGTCTTGGAGTGGTCATGTGATGGAAGTCAATCAAGAGTCATTCAACCCATCTAATGTCACACCTAAGACTAGTAAAATGAGTACCTAGTACCCTATGGAGAGACTTGGTTGTGTGGCCTTAGGCATGATCTTTTCCCTTACTTGTTTCATTTGGTCTCAAAGTACACACACCCTCCCACTCTCTCAACCTCTCGGCCAACACTCCCTCCCACTCCATTTTCTTTTGCTTCACTTCTTTTATCCTCTAATCACAAGAACATCCTAAGTGTAGTGGAGCTAAGGCAAGCATTCTTGAGTGGAAAGTGTTGAAAAGGTAAGTGCTTAAGTTGATTCAAGCATAGGAAGAACACACATACACCACACCTATATTCTCATTTCAAGAATCTTTTCTTCAAGTCTCCATGTTTATAGTGAACCTAATGGATTATTTTATACACATATTTTTAGATTTAAGCTAACCCTACTAGGAGTATTGTAAGTATATTCATATCTTGCCCTTAGCAATTCTAGTATTTTTTTAAGAGAATTTGGTTGTATTGTTTGAACCCTTGGTTGTGTATGCTAACTGAATTCCTTAGTGAAAATGCCATGTTTAGCTAGGTATGAATCCATGTTTAAAGTTATGATTCTTTAAGTTTAAGAATATGAAATGATGGGTGGATTTGGTTAACTTATTTCAAAGAAATCAACATGATGCATAGATTGAAGAAATGCATGCATGATTAAGGTTAACTCGTAGGATATTGGGTAATGTGGGTTAGATTACTTGAAGGAAATGTTTTATTCATTTGGTAGCAAAATACATGTTTAGTCTAAACACCATTTTAGATTAAAGATTATATTATATTGTGGATTTAGATGCTTTGATACAAAGGAAGAATGTAGCATAATCACCATGATGAGAGATGATGATGTGTATGTATGTTAAAAATTAACTTGGAGTTGAGAAAAAGTTAGATTGGTACATATAGATGTTTCGGTTTTTAAGGGTTTTGGGTTGAGCTTTCTTTTCAACTATTATGTTACATTATGATTTAATTTTGAATATTGGAGAAATTAGAGGTATGAGAACTAGAGGAATTTAATAGCATAATTTTCAATTTTCACATAAATGGTTGAGTGAGCTATCTTGATGAAAAGAAAAGTGATTAAAATAATAAATTTAAGGACCCTAGGTTTCAGCCAAGACCTTTTTGTGGTGTTAAAAATATTCGATTATTTTACTGAGACTAGATTGGAGTATTTAGAGAAGGATAGGAAAAGAAAATATTAGGAAATAATTAAGGGAGGGTCTTGGCCCAACCCTAGTGGGGGAGGACCGAGCATCCTTAAGTGTGTGCAAGGCCCATTGTGTGCTTTTAGATGGAAAAGAAGTAGAATTTTTTGGTGCTTGACTTGTGAAAGAATATGACACTTAGTACGCATGTGTTCGTCTCACGTTTCACATGTTAAGTGTCACAAATTGCATGTCTCATGCATGAAGTACGAAATTCATATTTTGAGTCAAACATGTTTTTAAAAGAAAAGAAAATAAATAAAGTTTTATAAGAATCCCAAAGGCTGGGATGGGGTAGTGCCCCAGTGGAACTCCTTGTTCACTCAAGAGTGAATAAAGTCGAATGAAAATCCTTGAGTTGATGAAGAATAGTCGGCGGACCATATATGGCTCCAAAAGGTGTCCGGAGCATTGTTGCACCTAAAACTAGTGGGCGCCCAAAAGCGGTGTTGGCTTTTGCCTTACCAATATATGAATAAGTTTGTAGTCGCTTGGTGAGTGATCAATCATCGAGTGATGAAGAGTATGAAGCGCGCGAAACGTAGCCACTTAGATTTAGTACGGTGGCCGAGTACTGCGGTAACTAGCAGAGAACACGCAGTGCATAGGAGAGTCGTGATGTGTCTAAATAAGAGGTCATGACGAAAAAAATGGGCTTTTGAGCTACATGATATGATATAATATGATAAGTGGTCCCTAAAATAAGAAAAGATGAAAAGTATTTGAAAATGATGAACTTTTGAAAAGATGTTTCAAGTATTTTCTCACATGAATTTATAAGCAAACACATGAAAGAAGTTAAAGAAAAGCAAGTTGAAGAAAGTGACATGAGCATGAGCATGGGCATAAGTAAAGTCATGAGTCCCATAATGCATGATGCACATATGATTGTTTGTTATTCGCTTAACTGTATGCTTGAAATTCTTTTGTTGAGATATAAATGTACTTACTAAGATTTCTCCCAAAATCTTACCCTTTTATATTTTCACTATCGTTCCTTATTAGGAACGATAGAAATACTTGCAGGTGATGGCAGATCGACTGAGTATGATTCCCGGGACGACACCTCAGACCCCAAGGGCCCGATTAAGTTCACTGTCATCGAGCCGGTGACTCTCGGCTTGTTAGGCCGATGGGAGGCGGAGTCACTGCCACTGGCGGCGTACATTTTGGCGGACTTACACCCTGCAGGGTGTTGCTTAGTCCTAGGAGTAAATGAGTCTCTTCACTTGGGACGCCTATATGAGTTATCCTCTGGAATGAGTTGTGACGTAGGGCCTAGCTTAAACCTAGACCGTCTTCGTTACGGCCTTGATTTCAAGGGGATAAAGAAAAAGCCATTGGATTAGAAAGAAAGGCGATGGGAATTGTCTACTCTGTTTTGTATCTATTTGTTAATATTTTGGAATATTTCCCGCTATTCTGGGAAATGCAGTTTTGTGGAGCCAGATACATTGGTAATATTGCCTCTAAAGTTGTATGAAGTTATTTTGGGCTTCCCTTTTTTTGGAAGAAGAAACAATTATGAATTATCCTTGTATTTATATTTATAGTAATGAAGTACTTTGGGATATTAGAGTCTTCGAGCCATGTGATGTATGTTTAGAAAGGTCTAACCTTTTTCCGATGTGAAAACCTTTTTCCTAGTTTTAAAAAAAAAATATGTATACATAATACGACGAGGGGTGAACTTCCTTGTAATGTTCATTCCTGACGTCTCGATTTACGTGTGAACCCAAGAGCAAGCGGGGGCGTCGACAGAAGGCATTAAGCTCTATGATGTGATAAGAATGATATGAACATGTATTAAGATGTCAAAAGAAGAAAAAATGTATTTACAAGAAAGTACATGAGGCATATGTTAAAGTTATAAGTCTCATGTTCATATCCATGCATTTGTTTGTGTTTGCCTTTATATATCTATGATATCTGTGCTATATTATTTGATTACTTGTTGAGATTTTTCGAAATCTCAATGTGATAGTTTCCACTACCATTCCCCTTCTAAAGTGGTAGAAGTTGTTACAAGTAAGAATGAAAAAGCATAAGAGACTACCTCCCAAGAAAGTTCAAGAGACCCCTGAAGAACCATGAGGGTCCCTTGGAGTCATCCTCCCATGATAGGCTTCAGACTGTCAATTAGTTTCTGATAGAGATCAAGAAACTTTTTGAGAAAATAAGAAGAATTTTGAACCAAGGAAGGGCTTAGTAGGACCGGCTTGGTAGGGCTAGTAGTTCTCGATTTAAAGACTTTTATGTCTTAGTTTATTTTGGAAACAGTGATAGATTTAAATTTAAGTTGATCCCCATTGTTTTGGGAATATCAAACATCCTACCTTTGTAGTGCATTTGCTTATTAAAGTTTTTCGGATATTTCCACTGTTATGGTACCATGTGGTTAGGCCTGTTTATTCGGGCCAGGTACAACCCGACCCGGTTTGAAATTTTATTTATTTCTTAATACTTTAGAATTTTTTTTTTAAAAGGTCTAAGGAAATATCGAATCCGGGTTCCGGATTTCCGAATCCGGAACCCGGATGAACACCTCTACATGTAGTATTATCATATTATCATTGCCTTAGATTGTTGGAAAGAATTTTTTTGCTGCAATTTTTATTACATACGATTAGTAAATTAGGTGCATTGCATCTTAACTATCATCTACGAGTGGTATGTAGCCTTGTATTACATGTCCCAACACTTCAAGTCACCGTTAAATCCCAAGCATGGGCTGAGGGCATTGCAAGTTTTTTTTGCATGTGCTTTATTAGAGTGGTTCCCTCAAAGAGGTTAATGAAACTTTCATTTCCGTCATCCCTAAGGTAAAGAATCTAAACAGAGTGGCTGACTATAGGCCTATTAGCCTTTATAATGTCATTTACAAAATTGTGTCAAAAACACTAGCTAATAAGTTGAAAGGTATCATACCCGATATAATCTCTTTGAATCAAATTGGATATGAGCAAAGCTAAAATTAGCTATGAGAAAGGCTATAAAAGGGAAGAATGGAATTTTGTAAAGGCATTGATGAAGAAAATTGGTTTTCAACAGCATTGGGTGTCCTTCATTAAAATTCATCTCAACCCAATTTCTTATTCAATTCTTATTCATAGTGAGCCTTAATAGAAATTTTATCCTTGTATAAGCCTTTGACGAGGTGACCCATTATCCCCTTACATTTTTATCCTATGTGTTACCATCTTTGTTGCATAAAGCTAAGCAGTGTGGTGACCAACTGGGAAAGGCCTTACCGGAGTCAACCATCTCTTTTTTACAGATGATAGTCTACTCTTTTGTCAAGTAAACAGTGAGAAATGGACCAAAGTTCTCAAGATTCTTGAGTTATATGAACATGCCTCTAGAGAAGTGTGGAATAAGGACAAAGATAAATTCTGCAATTGGTTGGGGTGAAAACTATTACGACTTTTAAAAAGTATTTGAGACAGCCTGCAATGGTGAGGAGGACTACAATTGCAGTCTCTCATAAAGAACTTGGGCTAGGGTGGCCAACTGGAAGACTAAGTTCCTCTTAGCAGCTTGTAAAGAAGTTCTCCCAAAGTTGTCCTCCAAGCAATTCCAACTTAGTCAATAGGTGTCGACGCCCTCGCTTACGCTTGAAATTGAACGTAAACCGAAGCATCGAAGATAAGTAACACTAAGCTACTTATCCCCTTGTTCATGTCATAAATAAATGCATGCGCCTAACTTACTAGCAGTATGCAATAATTATCGTAGCAAAAAATGGTCAAGTCAAGTAATATAGGCAAATAATATAAAACTTGCCAAGCATCACATGGTATAACTAAGTATCCTAAAAGAAACTTCATAATCATACGTCAATATGTATCAAACACCACAAAATATCAATATTCCCAACACACGGGAAATATACAAAATTCTCCAATAACTACCAAAGGTATAAACTTAAGACATCATTAGAAAGAGCTGGCACCGTTACCCCTCCCTAAAATAGGGGTTCCTCTGCACATCCTTTATGAGACAGTCATACCAAAAAAGGGAATAGCATCCAAAAATAGAATACTCTATTAGACCCTCAGGGATTTGAGGAGTCTGACTCGTGGAATTCATCGTCGCTTGCAACCACTTCTATCGCCCCAAAGATGAACGATAGTTGAAAATTAAAGGGTGAGATTTCGAAAAATCTTAGTAAGTACACAATTACTATAACAAAGCATTACAGACATATATAAGTGAACACCAAACAAATATACATGTCATGAGCATGAGACTTACGACTTGATTTATGCATATATACTTTCACATAATGACTTTCATAAAACTTTGACTTTCTTTAAAACTCATTACTTATGCATGTGCTTTTTCCTAAAAAGGCTTTTCATATAGCATTGACTTCTTTAACATGTACTTCAAATTTTATCGTGTCTTTCATCATATTCTTATCTTAGGCATCATTTAACATACTCATATTATTCTTGGAGCTCAAAAACCGTTCTTGTCATGACTTTTTTGTGGACATCTCATAGTTCCCTTACGCACTGTGTGTTTCCCGCTAGTTACCGCATTACCCGGCGACCACTCAAGCCTAAGTGATTATGTTATGCTCTACCGCATCTACTCAAGTCATGGCGTTTGCATTATCTACTCTTCATCACTCGGTAACCATGCAAACCAAACAACTACATCATTATTATTATAATGGTAAGGCAAAATGCCTACACCATCCTTGGGCACCCACTAGCTTTAGGTGCGACCACACTCCGGACACGTTTTGGAGCCATATATGATCCGTCGACTATTCTTTATCAACTCAAGAGTTTTCACTCGACTTTAAATACTCTTGAGTGAACAAAAGTTCCAATGGGGCAATACCCCGCCCCAGCCTTTGGGGTTCTTATAAAAACTCTTTATTCATTTCTTTTTAAAACACTGTGACCCAAAAGACATGGAACACTTGACTTGAATGAACATGCATGCAAAAACTTTGACTTCCTTTATGCAAGGCACATAGTTAATGAGACATATGATGCATGCATTCCCAAACCATAGCTTGTACATGTTAATATGCAAACATAAGTATTTCCAAAATAAACATAATCAAATAAAAGGAAGGCAACCAAACAACCCTAACTCAAAAGGGTAAGGCCGAATACCCCTAAGACTCAAACCCTAATTTCCCTTCATTTTCTTACATCAACTCTTTCAATCATCATCAACACAATTGACGTAATATGAACATGGCATACCCGAAACCTTTAAGATCCCTAGGCATATTAGTTTTCCAACAACTCAATATAACGTGACTTCATAATGCACCTAACATGCACCCGAAACTGTACATCAAGAAAACCAAAGACACATGTTCGTATTGACCACCCAATGTTCTAAATCTTTTTCTTTCATCATCCAAAAGTTAAAATCTAAAGTCTCTCCCTTTTAGATGGCCATAGCCAAAATCCCTAAGTACAAAAAGATACGCTTCCATTCTTTAACATGTCATGCCATCACCACACATGCTCTAGTCAAAAATCACAATGTTATAACCCTTAGAAAACAAAGAAGTAATCCATTTATCACAAATAAGGTTTGATTAAAACCTAAGTCTCCTTAGCTTGCATATTCTTTTGTCAATATTTCCCAAAATCGAATCCACATTTTATCTCATGCATAGATCTGAAAATATACCAAGAGATTCCTCCTGGTGTTCAAACTTTTGAACTCCTTAAGTACTCAAGTTAAGATCACTTCATGGATTAAAATATTATAATTAAAGATTTTTCCTCAAAAACTCTCCATGGCCGAGAATGCTTAAGTCCCTAAAATCTCTTTTATTCATCAACCTATCATTCCATGGTTTTTCCAACACTATCCAAAGGTTAAGGCACATTCCTTATATTCTTTCAACAAAATAATCACTATATTTCAACAATAAGGCCTTAAATTAAAAGCCTAAAGTATCATCTCAACATTGCTTAGAGAAATTATACTAAACTCACGAAACAAACAAGTCAAACCATAGATCAAGCAACACAACCACAAGTTCACCCCATCCTTCCACATGCACTAACCGAAATCACCATAGGACATTTCTTTTCATCCTTCCAACGAATAACAACTATATTTTTACAATAATTTCTTAGATTAAAAACCTATCACAACATCTTAACAATACTCCAAAAGCATATAATAACTCACTAAACAAAGAAGTCAAACAAGAGAGCAAAACTTCACAATCATAAGTTTACCTCACACATACAAGTGATGCTCAGGTTAAGATAAGAATGTACTTACAAATATTCCAAGTGTAGAAAAGAAAAAATCTAAAAAGGGTATGAAAATAACAAGATTAAATCAAAACTACAAGCATGTAGTCAAAGAGAAAATAGCAAGAACATATGATTTGGTTTGTGGAAATAAAACCTAAGATCCTATGCATGAAATGGCTTAAAGATTGGCTTTCCTCTCCAAAGGATGCTCTCACTCAAGGAAACCTTGAACAAACTCAAGATTAACTTAGGAAACAGATGCTTGGATGGTGAGACAACACAAGAGAAAGTGGAGAGAGTTGAGAGAAAGAGATGTGGCCGAGAGGTTGAGGATGGAAGGAACACAAGCATGTGGTGGAATGGCCAAGGCATACACGGCCATGAGGTTCTCTTCTCTAGGATCCTAGGGCACTCTAGTCTACCTAGGGTTGAAGGACACATGATAAACAAATTAACTTGATTGATGGAAGAAGAAATGATGGGGTTAGGGATTTTGACATGGTTGGCTAGCACAAAGAATGGGATTGCCGAGATACATGGGAGGAAAACCAAAATGTGTAGCTCCAAGTCCCCTCCAAATGATGCCCCTATTTCTAGGTTCCACTCATGACTACCCTACTAGAAGATGTCTATGACAAGATGTGCAAACACTAAGCAAAAAAGACTATTTGAAGTACACGGATCCAAGCCCTCCAATTCTACTCTAGCCGAACACGTCCTATGCCGACCACTTCCTCACTTGTCACTCAAGCTCACTTCCACTCACAAGTCAGTCACTCTTACACACATGCCTTACACTCTTTTACACAATATCTTACAAGTCATAATCACCTTGATTTGGAAACTCATAGAAAGAGTACAAATGGGGTAGTCGGCTACCTTTGCTCAAGCCTTACCCAAAACCTTTTTCTCTTCCTCAAGCCCAACAAATCTTCACGTCATTATCACACATTTTTTCAAAGATACTCTTACACTCAACCTCATTTTTTCATGTCAATGACTTCACATTGGGAAACTCAAAGTGGGAAAGTTAACTCTCCTTAGCTCCCTCTCATTCGTAGCTCACACCCCCCCCCCCCAAAAAAAAAATCTCAACAAATCTCCACTTGTCTCCATCATTTGCTTTTCCAAGAAATTTGGTTAGTCATATCTACTTTTTCCCATACTTTCTCTTTTCTCCTAAAAAATCTACTACTCTTGAAAGACCAAAGAAAACCTACCATTCTTGGAAGACCAAAGAAAACCTACCATTCTCCTTGGGCTTTTGGGCCCTATCTCACTACTCTTGGGCCTACTACTATATTCTTCATTCAAGAAAAGGACTATGGTTGGGTCCACATCTCTCTAATGAAATAATAAGGATATAATATAATGAAATAAAATCCTCACTCTAAACATCCTTAAGAATCCAAGTCGGGGAATGAAAATCTAGGTTATTACAATAGGGATTTTTCTCTTGCCCACCTCTATTACTAAAAGACCAAACCAGCTTCTTATGAAGTTTTGGTGGGGCTTTAATGAAGATACTTCAAAAATCCAATGGGTGAATGGGAAACAACTTAGTCATGCAAAAGAGGACTTGGATTTAGAGACTTTAAAAGTTTCAACTTGGTCATGCTCTCAAAACAAAGTTAGAGGATATTTACAAACATCTCCTCTAGTTGCCAATGTGTTTACGCAAAACTATTTTAGCAAGGTGGACTCGTTGGATTCTAAATTGGGGTCACGACCATCGTATTCTTGGAGAAGTATGTATGCAGGTCTTTTTTTGCTTAAGAAGGGTCTCATGTGGAGAGTCGGGAATGACCAAAGGATGGGTATCAATTCAAATAGATGGGTTCCAAATCTTCCATCATATTAGATTACTTTCTCTCGAGTTGAAGGTTTTAGATGTGAAACAATTAGTGATCTAATCAATTTTGATCTGAAGCAATGGAAGGGGGACCTCCTTCAAGGGTTGTTCACAACAAATGAGATTGAGGCTATTAAATCCATTCTAATAAGTCTTGGGGTACTGTTCTCTTTTAAAAAAAAATTGATGCTATATGTCAATTTTTGAACAATAGAAGTAGCAAAATGGTAGTTTTTAAAATTAAGGATCTAACGTGGCAAGGTTAAAATTTGAGTTACTCTTTGCATTCAAGTGAGTAAATTCAAGCACAAGTTTTACAATTGAGCCCTTCTGCACATTATTTTTATATTGTACATTTAATTTAATTTAATTTAATTTTTATTTTAAATTATATTTTATTTTTATTAAACTCAAAGAACTATTCTATTAATTATTCGTGCATCACAAATTTTACTAGAAAAAAATCAGTAAAAATGTGATGCCCCAACCTCTGCTTGTGATTTGATGGTGACTGAGTGTTGGGACATGCAACACACACACATGTAGCGTTCATGACAAATAATATGCATGCATCTAAGAACTAGCAGTATTTAATAATTTCACAATTGTAAATTTAAAAGGTGTCCAATAACTAAGCAACGTTGTAGGCAATGCAAAGCACTTGGTGCTATAAATTTAAACTTTTAGCCAACACATTGTCAAATTATCCATAAAAGTAGCGTAACCATAACCATCAAAATATGATAAGAGTATTAGTCTCCCAAAATACAGGACTAGAAAACCAAAATATACTAAGTATGCAAAGTATCCCAAAATTCATTTCCTTCCCAAGGAAATATGGTTCCATCCTTTCTTTTCACCTGTTTTTATTGTTTTAAATGGGTTCGTCCTTCACGCGATTTTCCATGGATCGATCATTATCCCTATTGTTGAGTCGGTGGAACTCCTTAATGAATTGGAGTATATTTGTGATCTCCTGGTCTATGTTCTCAAAATGCTCCAATATAAAAGGTTCAGGCCTACTTATATTAGACTTAGGCACAATCCTCTCCAAAGGAGGTGCGGTCCCCTTCCTTTTGGCCATTTGGATCATCGTCTAAGCTAGCACAACTTTTACCACCTTGAGAAGAGAATGGTAGTAAAAGCTATCATAGTGAGATTTTGAGAAATATTAGTAAGTATTCACACAACATACAATAGTAACACAAGCATACAAGAGGTACATTATGCAATGCATGCATGGAAATGAACTTGACGCTTAATTGAATCAAAACTTTACATATACACTGACACCTTTCAAAGCATATAGTAGAAGCTTTTCATTTTCAAAAAAATATATTTGCTTCATATTCATATGAATCTTTAACCGAACTTGCATTTTCAGATAATATCACAAGATTTGCATCAAGCGAACCATAACAGAGAATATCACGAGACTTTAATCAAGTGATCCATAACATATGAGTTCTTCTCTATATTTAGAGAGTGGAAACAATATGGTTCCACTATAAACCATATGCTTCTACTATTTATTGCACCATCACCGGTCTATGCACCGTGATGAATACGTCTTAAACATCATATCAAATTAACTCGATAGTACTTCATTGGGTTACATGACTTATGCACCCATTAGTGTTATGCGCTTTCTCGCTCCAACATTCTTTGAAAAGATTCAATTCGAGATTTGCCGACTATTTCTTGTCAACCTAGGGTTTATTACTCAATTCTTAAACAATTCAGAGTAGACAGAGGAGTTCTTTTAGGGAAAATCTCCCGACCTAGCACTTGGAGTTGTGATAAAACTTTTAAACTCTTTTGAAAACGTTTTTCTTCTAAAACACCTTCACCTAAATGCATGTAACATGAGACTTAAGACTTGTACATCCTTATACTTGACATGAGATACTTGAAATGTCGTGCATGAAATAACGAAACATAACATATTTAATTCATAGCATGATAATATAAAACACAAGAGATATTAAAACAAAATCTTGGAGCCATGAGAAGTTGCTTAGGCCGAAACCTATAAGCACTAGAACATGCAGTTTGATTACTTAAACATGCACAAGTCTTTACATATATTTCCTAGAAATCAAAGCATGATGAAAAAAAGTATGAAATCACATCATTTGATCAAGATCCAAAACCAATAAAACATGGCAAGACCAAATACACTTGTTCTACAAAAATCTATTTTTTTCTCACCAACACCAAAACATATAGAGTAGTCATACTTACCATTTCATATTAATCCAATCTTAACATTCATTCCTCATTTAACATCCAAGATCATAGAACAAGTATATACATGCAAACAATCAAGAAATATCATTCAAGACAAAAGAAACAAATAAAAGTTTTACACGAATATATACAAGTATTAATCAAGAGTAAGTTGAATGTATACTTACAAAAATCGACAAAATAAATAAAAAATAAGATGTAACTTAAAATATAAAACTCCATATAACTCGTATCTAATAACCCTAATGCAAGATCTTGGTTGTGTGAGGGTTTTCTAGAGTTAAACCTCTGAGCCTCTAGGGTTTTTCACCAAGAAAACATTCATTTCACTTCTAACCTTACACCAAATTCAAACAGAAACAAATAAACATTAAAAGGAGTGAAAACGAAAAGGTTCCCAACTCAAAACATCTGACCATGAGGATTTTTGGGAAACTCTAAATCATTCCTTTGAGAAAAAATGTGAAAGTGTGTGCTTTTTGTCATTTTAGAACTCCCATGAAATTTGAATCTCACATTTGAGTCGAATGATGAATAGTGAATGTGAAAATTAAGAAAAAATCGAGTCTTACGTTTCCCTTGAGTGTAGAAATCTCCAAGCTTCACATGTGTGGTTGGAGAGAAAATGTGAGAAAGTGCGAGAATCTTCAAAGAAAGTGTGAGAAGTGTTTGATGAGGGTGAAAACACATGAAAAATCCAAAAATTGGAAAGAGAAAAGCCCTTGGGCATGCTCTATTTGAGCCATAATATTGTCGTTATTTTGTACTTTAATTCAAGTCAATCACATTTTTCTTACTAGTAATTAAGTGAATTAGACAGTGATGATTCAACTTTAACTCAATTGATTATATCCTAATTTTATGATTTTTGATGTCTAAGTTGTGCATTCACTTGAGAAAATTCATTTTTGTTATAATTTTTGGCAAGCATGTAGGTGGCTCACGGAATCTATTTTCGTAAATTCTACTTGGTAGTTGGCAAGCCACTTCAAGCAAGTGAAGTCCATGCATCGACTCAAATCCATGGCAATTGAATACATCTCATGGATTAATTTCCATCAAGCAAACACCTGCAGTCACACCTCATGCTTGAAGCCAAAATGCAATGCACCTTATGCCACTGCACTAAAAGCACTCAAGCCTACATGCACCGTCTCATTTCAGTCTGAAATTGCACATTGAATTGAAGCAATGCACTGATAGGCATATAGCCATTCGGACCAACTCAACATCATGAGAATTATGACTGTAAGTCTTGCAAATTTCACTCGAGCCATGCGGAAATTCATACTCAAAGACATGGCACCTCAACTCCTTAGACATCCAATGGCTTTATTTGCGAAAATTCCAAGCTTTATTTTCATAGCTTGCATTTGATTTCTACATGTATTTTGGAAGTTAGTTTAGCGTTGATTATTGTAATTTTTGGGTTAGCTTGGAATTCTATGGAATGGAAAATAGAAACTTTCTCATGTGCACACAAGGTGTTTGGTAAAATGCCCCTTAGAATGTAAACTTTATAACTCTGTGTTTATTGTTTGGAATGTTGAATTAGATGACATTGATGATGGTAATTTAGCTTCTAGAGCAAGGATGATCATAAATTATTCAATGTTCACGACTCCATTCGACGCATGGAAGTGATAGAAGTAGCGTCAACATGCATTATAGCAAAAGTTCTTAGAAGTTACTTATTTCCCTTTTTTTATTCGTATTCGACACATCGTTTATTTCATTTTCTTTGCATACATTTTTGCTACGATTCACCATCTCACTTAAAAAGAAACATGGCACTTTTAATAATGTAACACCCATTCCCACAGGCTAAGGAATGTCACGTAAAGTTTCTAAAAACTTTTGATCTCGCACAAGATTCTTGTTTTAATAATAAAATAAATAATATTTATTCCATAGAAACAAAGTTCTAATAAAATGTTTTTCAAAAAATAGTTATTGAAATAACTGAAAGTAAATTTGTGTCATAAAGACACTTATTTCTAGAAATTCTAAAATTTTAAATGATTGCTTAATCTGCTCCTGGCCTGCTTGTTCGCACCAATCATCTTCATTACCTAGGTGTTCTTAAAAAAAAAAGAAATAAACTAAAATGAGTCGATAACTTAATAAGAAATTCATCACAATGTAAAATAATACTATAGAAAGTTTTCATAAATTTTTCATGTCGAGATCTGAAACCTGACTATACATGCTGATGTTTATACTATGCATGATTGAACTACCTGAATCAATTGACTAACTGACTTAAATGACTGGTTGAATTAACTGACTGATCTGACTAAATTTATTAACTAATTTAACTGAATTGATTTAACTGAACTGATTAGCCAACACACTTAACTCTGTGTAAGGTTGTTGAAATGGCAGCAGATCATGAGTTGGGTGATGGGCCATCCATGGAGAAGCTGTTGGCCATGCATGGGGTGGAGAGGGAGTTTCACGGTTTTTTTGATCTGATGTGCTCTGTTTTGAGGGGCTAAAAATAGGGGACGCTCCACTTCACGTCCATAACGGTGGCTAGGCACGAGGTGCAAGACGACCTTGGGTGGTTTTCATGTGCATGAAGATACTTTATTTTTGTGGTATAAAATAGAGGCTAGCTTGATATCACTTGGGATGGTTTGTTGGGGTGATGAGTGGCGCCAAATATGATTGCTATGAATAAAGTGGCCAAGGGACTTGGTAACGTGCATGCATGGGAAGTGGAAGTAGAGCGCATGAGGCAGCTAGTTTAGTATATTTTGGGAGACTATATTTTGTGTCAAGAAGATGTTATGATTATTTTATGGATATAATAGTCCTGTTGATGATATTATATATATATATTTTTTACAATGACTAGTTATTATGGCATGAGTTATTTACACCTTAACTTTTTGTTGCGATTATGGCATACTATTAGTTGTATTTTTAGGATGTATTTGCATGTATGGGAGTATGTAAACTTGTGTTACATGTCTCAATATTCTAAGTCTCTGTTACATCCCAAATGGAGGTTAGAGACATCACAACCCACGACCACCGCCTAGTCCTTGCTCCGTCGCACGCCCATTCCATCTTAGTAAGCCTTAGTCGTACCACCTCTGCTAGTGTTTACCTTGTTTTCAAATTAGGAAAGTTTTCTTTTGTTTTCCCATAAAGTTTAGCATAAGCCATAAAGTAGAATAATCTTGGTAAAAATTACATTGATGCCCTTTGAGTTGCAAGTTAAAGTTGGATTTTTAGTTGGGCATGATTTTTACCATGGGCCTTAGCTGGTTTTAGAAAATTTGTATAATACTTTTTTAAATGAGCCTAATATCACTTTATGTTAGTACAAAAGTTAAATTTTACATAAATGGTTTAGAATTAAAGTAATAGTCAGAGGAATTAATATCGATGAAATTTGGGAAGTAATGATATTTTGGAGTTAAGAGAACTTTTAAACATTTAGGAAGAATACGTTATTCAAAATATAAGGTTTATGTGATGACCCCAAATTTTCATACTTTACTTTTATTTAATTAAACAAGTAGAGCATAGTGACTTAGGTAATTTAGTGGATAAAGCCTTAAAAGGTGGGTTTAGAAGTTGAAGGCCTTAAGGCCATAACTAAAACTTTGGGCCTAAGTAGAGAAGACAAGCCCATAGGTCCATGAAAGGAAGTCCAATAGTCAACCCACCCATACTTGATGACACATGTTAAGTTAGGAGAAGTTTAGTAAGTTAAATCAAGGCTAGTAGGTGAAAGAAGAAGAATACTAGTAGGTAAAAAGGTTGACTAGTTGTTTTGGTTGGAGAAAGGAAAGAGAAGATCAAGATGAAATCTCCACATATTTTCCTATCTAGATAGGCCTGTGAGACATAGGATTTTTGTCAAATAAGATTATCATAGGATTTTACCATATCTAGTCAAATGATGAAGCAAGATTTGAGAAGATTTGAAAATGAGAAAAATGAGAGAGGGGTTCGGTGGGCTATAGCCGAATGCCCTAGGGTTTTTCTCACAAACACATTTCCAAATCTAGATGGAATAGACATGTGAGATTGGATAAGAGTAGACAAGACATGATGTGTAAGAGGGTGGAAGAGAATGGTGACTTGAGATGTGGATTGATGGACACAAAAGTGGGAAGAAGAAAAAGGAGGGTTCAGTTATGGTGTGTAGCTGACTCCCCCTTCCCTTTTGACATTCTTTTTTGCTACCAAATCTAGGCTATGGATTTGTGTAAGAGTGATAGGACAAGCATGTGTAAGAGATGAGGTGAATAGTTGATTGATTAAGCATGTGACAAGTGGGAAATGAGAGTAGGAAGAAGAGAGGGTTTCGGATGGAGGAAAGGGGTCCGAACCCCCACTTTTGCCTTCTCCCAAGAAGTTGATCCTCAAATCCCTTAGAGTGACCTATGAGATGATGGTTGGGGGACAAGAGGTGATGTGAGATGATGGAAAGGGGTTGGAACCCTTGAGAGAGAGGCCGGCCATGTAGGGAGAAAGAGGAAGCTAAATCTTCAACCTAGAATGAACTAGATTATGTTTGATGTGATCAAGTGATGGGAGTCACTCAAAGGTCTTTCAAACCCATCTAACATGTCACCCAAGCTTAGGGGAATGAGTGGCCTAGAGTTTAGGAGAATCCCATGGCCGAATGGCCTTGCTCCTTCACCCTTTTGGTTGCTTCATTCAGACACACACACACACACACCACTCACTCTACCTCACGGCAACTCACCCTTCCATTTCCTTCACTTTGTTTCATTTCACTTCACCACCTAAACACCTGAACACTCTAAGTTAGAGGAAGAGGAAGCTAGTGGTTTTGGAAGAAGGAAATCCTAGAAGAGGTAAGTGACTTTATTACATTAAGATAAACCTAGAAGTGTAGGGAAGAACATTTCCTATGTTCATGTTTTCTAAAAGAAATCTCCTTTTTGAAAATGGTGTGTTCTTAGCCTATTCTAATAAAATACTTCTCTTATTTTCAGAACTCATATAAGCTAGCTAGGAGAATTGTAAGTATATCCCTATTTTGCCTTTAGCATCTCTAGTATATTTTTGAGTGAATTTGCTTGAATGTGCTTGTATATGCTTGTATTGCTTGGTTTCTTGCTTTATATGCTAAGATGAAGTTTTTCGGATATAAATGCTATTTTAGTTAGAATCCATGTTTAGAACCTACATTTCTTCTTAAACAAAAGGTTATAATATGTTGATGACTTTGATGGTTTTGTTGAGGAAAGCATGTAAGCATGATTATGTATAACATTGTTAAATGATGGGAAATGTGGGATATATTATTTGAAGAAGCATCTTGATTCTAGTAGCAAATATCTTGCCTATTGAAATGCCATGCTAGGATGAATATTTATAAAGTATTGGTGGAATCTAGTTGCATCGTTTTTGAAAGATATTATTATTATTATTGATTGATGGTTGCTAAAGAAATGAATGCTTGTGGAGTTTCGGTTTGGAGGATTTCTTGGAGTGAAAATCTTGAGGTTTTATTTCCCTTTCATTAAATATTTGTGTATGGATATTTTAGAGAAGTAGAAACATAAGGAGTGGGAGAATAATAATTATATTTTCGGTTTCACCATGAGTGCTCAAGTGGGATACTTGTTTTAATGAACTAAGGTAGGAAACACAAAATCTAAGGGCTATAGGGTTTCGGGTTGCCCACTTGTAGGGTTAGAAAATTGTTTTAAACATTGAACTAGGGCTAGAGGGTGAAAGGAAGATGAATGGAGGAAGAAAATACCAAGTGGAGACAATGTGGGTCTCGGCCCAAATCCTAGGGGTGGAAGCCGAGCACCCTACTTACCTTATTATACCCTTTTAAGTGTTTTCACATGAGTGATGAGTAAATGAGAATGGGGTTTTGTATTAAAATGACTAAATGTGTGTACTCAAGCTTGCCTCGAGTTTTTCATCACAAAGTTAGAAGTTGCATGTCTCATGCATAAGCACGAAAACCATGTTTTGAGTTAAACGTGTTTTCGAAATAAATGAATTAAAGTTTCAGAAGAACCCCAAAGGCTGGGACGGGATAGTGTCCTAGTGGAACTCACTGTTCACTCAGGAGTGTCTAAATTGAGTGAAAAATCTGGGTCAACAAAGAATAGTCGGCGGACCATGTATGGCTCCAAAAAGTGTCTAGAGCGTGGTCGCACCTAATGCTAGTGGGTGCCATAAAAGCGGTGTTGGTCTCGGCCTCACCATATGAAAAGTTTGTAGTTTCTCGGAGAGAAATTCCCAAGTGACGAAAAGTACGAAAAGGTGCGAAACGTATTCACCTAGGTTGACATGGTCGCCGAGTGTGACGGTAACTAGCGGGGAGCACACGGTGCATAGGGAACCGTGAGGTGTCCAAAATAAGAAGTCATGACGAAAAAAAAGGGCTTTCGAGCCATATATGATATGACAAGTGGTGCCTAAGATAAGAAAAGACAAAAGCTTTTGAATAAAATGTCTCTTTGGAAGAACATGCATTAAGATGTTTTGCTATATGATTTTATGAACAAGTATGCATTGGAAATTGATAAAAGATAAGAAAGATGAATTTTGTCACGAGCATGTGCATCGGTCCCAGCATGAGTCCCATGTTATGGTATATGTATGCATTTGATTGTTATTCACTTAACCATACGCTTGAAATGCTTTCGTTAAAATGTTGATATACTTACTGAGATTTCCTCCGAAATCTCACCCCTCTCTATGTCCTTACTATCCTTCCCTTTTGGGAATGATAGAAGTAATTGCAGGTGATGATGGCTCAACCGAGTACGATCCCCGTGATGATACGTCAAACCCTTAGGGACTCGATTGAGTCCGCTCTTAAGGGGCCAGTGACTCTGAACCTTCCGGACCAGTGGGAGGTGGAATCAGTAGACGAGTCCCTTTACTTAGGACGTGTTTTTGGATTGCCCTTTAAGGTGATATGTGAGGTAGGGCATAGCTTAGACTTGAATCGGCTTCGCTGGGGCTCGAACCTTAAGAAGATAAAGAAAGAGCCCGTATATTGAACCCCATGGGTAGTGTTGAGACCCACTCTATTTTGTAACGCCCATTAATTATGTATTTTGTAAAGCTTTCCTGCTTGTGGGAAGTGCTATTTTGTAAAGAAGGCTTGACCCTTTTCTTTTGCTGCAAGAATCTTTCTTTGACGTTTTAAAAAAAAAAGTACACATATGTTATGACGAGGGGTGAACTTCTTTGCGTCGCTCATCCCCAACGTTTCTATTCACGTGCGATCCCAAGCGTAGATTAGGGCGCCGACAGTTTAAGTACTGAAATACATGTTCAATAAAAAATTTATGAAAACTACATGACTATTTTATAGGTGACGATTAATTTTTACTTGATAATGTTGTGGAAATTCTTTTAAAAGTTAAAAAGTCTAGGTAAGCGAGATTCCTATTGTAGACTTTGCATAAAAAAATGAACTTGTGCTATTTTTGAAAAATATGTATGTTTTGTTTTGGAAAGAAATTTGAAACAATTTAAATTATTTGTTTTGCATTATTCATGGGATTGGTATCAAAATTTTGGCATTCTGTTCTTGAACTATGCAAATATATCGAAATTGAATTTTATGAAAATTTGTGCATTTAATGTGAAGATGTTCTGAATCTATTTTTTTTTTAAATTTCAAACAATCTAAATAAGCTAAGTACTCTATTTTTGTAAGTTAAGTACTCCATTTTTTGATCAAATTTTAGACAGAGTGGCTGTCAATACTTTTTATTAATTTTTGGATATTTTTTCTTATTATTACCAAATTGCTGTAGCGCCGAGGACCAGGAGAAGACCATCTTCACTAGTCCTTTTGACACCTTTGTGTTTACCATAAATCCTTTTGAGTTGTGTAATGCCCTAGCCAATTTTCAGAGATGCATGATAAGTATTTTTGCTAACATGATTGAGAATATTTGTGAAATATTTATGGATGACTTCTCTATTTTTGGAAAATCTTTTGAGAGTTGTTTACATAATTTGGCATATGTTCTCCAAAGATATGAGGAAAAAAAACCTTTTACTTAATTGTGAGAGGTGTCAATTTATGATTACTCAAGGCATTGTCTTGGGTCATATTGTTTCTTTGGAAGGTATAAAAGTCGACAAGGCAAAAGTTGAGTTGATATCTAAACTTCCTATCCCTAGGATGGTTAAAAATATTCGTTCTTTCCTTAGCCATGCTATCTTTTATAGGCGATTTATTCAAGAGTTTAGTTCTATTACAAAAAATTTGTGCACTCTTTTACAAAATGATGTTAAATTTGTTTGGACTGATGAGTGCTAAAAATCTTTTGATACCCTAAAAGAAGCACTTACCACCGCTCCCATTATGTAACCTCTGCAGTGGGACCTTCCCTTTGAAATCATGATCGATGCAAGTGATTATGCTTTAGGTGTGGTTTTGGGTCAATGTGTAAATAAGATGCCTTCTATGATTTATTAGGCGAGTAGAACCTTGAATGATGCCCAAAAAAAATTACACCACTACTAAAATAGAATTGCTTGCAATGGTTTTTGCATTTGAAAAATTTTGGGCTTACATTCTTGGTTCTTCTATTATTATCTTCACTGATCACTCTACTTTGAAGTATTTGTTGACTAAGAAAGATACAAAGCCATGCTTGATCTGCTTATAAAAAAAAATCAACATTAAGGACAAGAAGGGAGTTGAGAATGTGGTAGCCAACCACTTTTCTGGATTGCCATCACCCTCCTCTTCAAATGTGAGCTTCCCTCTTGATCATAGTTTTCCAAACGAGCAGCTCTTTGCAGTTCAAAGAGCTCCCTAGTTTGCTAACATAGTGTCGATGCCCCAACTTGCGCTTGGGATCGTACGTAAACTGAGACGTCGGGAATGATCATCACAAGGAAGTTCACCCCTCGTCTTATCGTTTACTGAAATATATATTATTATTATTGTATTTTTATATTTTTTTTCTTCATTTCGCAGCGGATAAAGGTCAAACTCTTTTTAAGCATTTATCACATAGCTTAAAAAAAACAATAACATCCCAAAATATTACAATACCATCAATATAAACGTGAGGATCCTTTACAAAAGTTCATTCTTCCAAAACAACGGAAGACCAAAAATACATGCAATAAAAACAAAAGCTGCATGGAGGATCCCCAAACCATCAATCACTAATCCATTGGCTCCTTCTTAACCTTCTTGAAGCTTGAACCGTAACGGAGACGGTTCAACTCCAAGGCCGGTCCCACCTCACAACTCATCCCAGAGGATGACTCATAAAGGCGATCCACGTGGAGGGAACTATCCACTCCCAAAACTATACAGCACCCGATAGGGCGTACACCACATATATACATAGTCAGAGGTAGTGACTTTACCACTCAGCGGCTCAAATAGTTTAGAGTCACTAGCTCAAAGGCAGTGGACTCAATCGGGCCCATGAGGGTCCGAGGCATTGTCGGTGGGGTCGTATACATCTGGGTCGTCATCACCTGCGACTACTTCTATCATCCCAAAAAGGCGATAGTAGGAAAATGAACAAAGGGGTGAGATTTCGAGAGAAATCTCAATAAGCACATTTATATCATAACAAAGCAATTTAAGCATACAGTTAAGTGAACAGCAAACAATCAATCATACTCAATGCATGATGGGACTCATGACCTCGTGATATGCACATGCTTATGCTTATGCTCGTGTCTTAAAATTTCACTTTTTCTTTTTGTCTTCTTTTTATACATTGTCCATAATCTCAAAAAACCAAAACCATGAAATTTTCTTTCAAAATTATTCTTTTGCAAGCACTTTTCATTTTCTTATTTTAGGCGCTACTTATCATATCATATATGACCCAAAATCCCATCTTTTGTCATGACCTCTGTTGGACACCTCACGGCTCTCCTACGCATCGTGTGTTCCTGCTAGTTACCATAACACCCGGCGACCGTATCAAACCTAAGTAGCTACATTTCGCGCCCTTTTGCGCTCTTCATCACTCGAGGATTGATCACTCCCCGAGTGACTACAAACTTTTCTATTGGTAAGGATGAGGCCCACATCATATGTAGGCACCCACTAGCTTTAGGTGCGACCACGCTCCGGACATCCCTTTGGAGCCATACATGGTTTGTCGACAGTTCTTCGTCGACCTAGGGGCTTTCACTCGACTTTAATCACTCTTGAGTGAGTAGGGAGTTCCACTGGGACACTACCCTGTCCCAGCCTTTGGGGTTCTTATAAAACTTTAATTAATTCTTTTTCTTTTGAAAACATGTTGAAAACATGATTTTCGTGCTATATGCATGAGACGTGAGACTCATGTCACAGAACATATGCAATAGGTGACGAACATGACGCTTACCCTACGTCAAGCTCTTTTAAACTTTTCGCACCTCATAAACCTATTCCTTTTCTTCCCAAATTGCTAGAATGAGCCTTCAATATACTTAGGAGTACTCGGCCCCTTTCCACTAAGGTTGGGCCGAGACCCTCCCTTACACTCTCCTAGTTTTTTATCTTCTAATTTTTCTCCAAGCACTCTAGTTCCATTCCAATCCTTAAAAAGTGTTATCCTAACCTTAAAACAAAGCTTGGCCGAAAATTCTAGGTCTCCCGTGGTGTTATTTTGTTCACTTGTTTTTCTAAGTTAAATTACTCAATGATTTTAGTGAAAACCTTCAACCATGACAATATAGCAACTTTATTCATATGCATCTAATAGCTCCAAAATTTTAGACATATCACCATTACACAACATAATAATTAAACCAATGATTTCCGCCAAAGAAGTTCTCCAACCCGAAAATACAAGCATGCAATACTCAATTTTTCATTCTCCAAATCAAAATTTAACAATTATGTGATCACCTTAACTCAACTTATTAACCACAAGAGATAACCTTTAGACTTAGCTAGATATTCACTCTTAGACATGAATTTTTACCACTAAATAAATAACACTAAAGCATTAACAAATTTCATGCTAGAAAACCTTCGATTATGCATGCACTTTCCTTCATTCCACTTCATGTTTAACAACTAACTTACCATATATCATTTCACTCCTCAACTTAGAAAATTTACATAACTTAAACATGGAATTTACATAACTTAAACATGGATTCTTACTAAATTAAACATGGTAAGTTTCTCCTCTAAAAATATTCATTCTACCACATACATACAAGGAAAACAAGAAAAGCAACCAAATTGACTCAAAGGTATACAAAGATTGCTAAAGATAGGATAAGAATGCACTTACCTCTTCAAGAGTAATCCTTCCTCAAAATGGTTGTTCTAACTCTTTTCTACTTAGGATATAGTGAGGTTTAGAAGTTAGAAGAAAGTAGAACAAGAGAAGGTTGAGGGAGAGAGGTGCTTGGCCGAGAGGTGGGAAAAGACTAGTGTGTGTGTTTGTGAGCTAGCCGAATGAGGGATAGCTTTTCCTCAAGAGTTTTGGCCATACACTCCTTTCTAGGGGTCAAGGACAACTCACCATACTTTGATGTGAAGGATACAAGACTAGGTATGGGTGGTTGCATGGGAAAAGAAAACAATGATGGGAAAAATAGGAGAATGAGGAAACCGGATTCTCCCTTGGCTTTCCTAGCTTCACCAAAGCCTCCTCCCTTCTCAAGCCCTTTCTCTTGTCATTTCATCCTATGACGCACTCAATCATCCATTCCTAAGTCATTCTACAAGATACCATAGCCATACCTTTGGGGAATTGGGCTAGCATGATCCAGCCATACCCAACTCCAAGTGTCACCCGAATTGCTCACTTCCTCTATCCTAGTTTTGCTTCTAATTCAAGCAACATCCATACCTTCCTCTTACACCACCATACCTCTTACACATATCACTTCATATACTTTATTCCCTACACAAATCCAAGGCATCCCTTTCACTAGATTTGCAAGCAATTCTTAGGAAATCTCTAAGTGGTGCACACGGCATCCACCCGGATCCTCTTGGTTCCTTTCTTCCATTTTCTTTTTATTTTTCCTCATGACACCACTCCTCTTGTGTCAATAAACTTGTCATATTTTCCTTACAATATCCTACGATGACCATTGACCTAGGTTGAAGAGAATGGGGTGGGAGAACCCCTAAGGGTTTCGGCAATTCTCCTTAGCCGAATGCCCTCCCACTCCTTTCCTTCCACTTTCCATTCCAATGCACAAGTGTCATCCCCTAAACAAGCCATGTACTAGTTAGGATAAGTTAGACCATACCTTAGTACTTTCCAAAAATATTCCCAATGATGGGAAGAATCCCATCACAAGATTCTACACTCTACCTCATCTCTCACCCACTAGTCAACTCTCACCTAATAAAAATCTCACATGTCTACCTACTAGTTGTAGTTGACTCACTTAAAATTTCCTATGAGTGACAAGTGTCCCATGGGTAGGGTTTGGTGGGTCATGGATCATCCCCTTGGGCTTGTGGGCTTGCCATTCCTTCCTAGGCCCAATAGCTCATTCTAGGTTCCAAGGTCCAAATCTCAAGCCCATGCCCTTTTCCTCATCTAATAATGTATACTTACCCTAATTACACAGTTAACCACTCAATCAAAGCAATTAATTAATTAAAAAATATAAGAAGAAATTCTCGGGTCGTCACATATAGTCAACTACCTGGTAATTGAGCAAATGCCTTCTGAATGGTCCACCCAAGATAGGCATTGATTTCTATCTAAGGTAAGGAATTTTTATTTTGATGACCCATATCTTTTTAAATATTGCTCAGACCAATTGATTCGGAGGTGCAACCCCGATAATGAGTTTTCTTCAGTTTTGAGATTTTATCATATGGGTGCATGTGGTGGTTATTTTTCAGCAAAGAAAACAATGGCAAAATTTTTGCAAAGCGGTTTGTATTGGCCTTCCATTTTTAAAGATGCTTATAATTTTTGCAAAACGTGAGTCTTTTCAAAAATTGGAATCCATTAGCAAAAGAAACATGATGCCTCTTTCCCCTATTCTTACTTTAGAAATATTTGATTGTTGGGGAATAGACTTTATGTGTGACACCCCCAATTTACGTTCATAATTCAACGTAAATTGAAGTATCAGGGTAAGTAACGCTAGGTTACTCACCCTCGTACTTATCAAAATTTAATACAAATTGTAGCGAAAAAGTTTTGAATAAAAATTTTCTAATGATCACATGGTAAAATAAAACCACAATATCTACATCATCCATTTTTAAAAATATCATTGTATCTTTACATGCATAACCCAGTTATTTTTGTTTGTCATATATATAACTTATTCTTAAAACCTAAACTAACTTCATAACCATCCAGGCTCCTCTGAGTTTTCCTAAGTCATCAGACCTTCTTTTTTCTCAGTCATCAATCCTGCCATATAATTTTATTTTCAAAAGAAAATAGAAATATACAAGAATGAGATTTTTTTGGAAATCTCAGTAAGTATACACATAACTTAATAAAAGTATAAACATCGTGAAATAATCATATACAAGGTAGACAGTCAGAGTATGCATTTATGATATGCTTCATATGACTCATGCATAACTTAGACTTATATTCTTCATGGACTCATTCTATCATACTTAAACTCTTACTTCTTTTCTTTCGTAACATTGTCAGTCTTACTTGTTTAGTATCATCGACAGGCGTCCCTATCGAATATTACTTATTTTGTATCATTGATAGGCTTGGGTCCCTGTCGGATCTTACTTATTTTGTATTATCTACAGACTTAGGTCCCTGTCAGATCTTACTTATTTCGTATCATCGATAGGCTTAGGTCCCTTTGGCACGTCAGTCATACGGGCGTATCGCTGGACCCCTTCATGACGTGACTGACTTATTAATATTTTCACTTGTAAATTTTTCTTAACTTATTTTCTTAAAATAGACTTCATGACTTATGACGACACATATATGTGACGTAATACAACATATGCATAAACTTAGACTTATGACATGCGTTTGCATAAATTTAAACTTATGACATGCATATTTTATGTCCATATGAGCATAACATATGAGAACGTTTCACAATAACATATATCACATGCACATACATTTACGTCAAATCAATTCATAAAGTCAAAAAATAACGAATAATTCTTAACAATTAAATAAATTATTAAAATAGTCACACATCAAGGCTAACTGAACCCTATGGATAATCAAATCTCATTTTTTTTCTTATTCAAATCAAGCTAAAATCGACATATACAACTTGTCAAATTTTCCTTAACTTTCATAAATAAACTCAAGCTTAAACTATATTGTTTTCTTGGTTAATTCTCCAATAATTTCTTTTATGATAATTTTTGAAATTTTCCAAATAAACTAAATTTTTAAACTTACCATAATTATTAAAATATCATTCAAATAGTTATAAATCCAGTCACTAAGAATTTTAGATGAAATTCACCAATAAGATCAATGCCTACTATGATAAGCTCATATACGCCACCTCAATCCCAGTTTCGTCCTTGATTGAGATCTTATATCTTACAACGCATAACATAAATGTTGAACCCAAGGTTTCAAGTTTCATGTAAATCTACAAATGGATTTTGATGATAACAAATGAATCCAAAGAATAAAGGAGTCTCAAGCTCAAGTTGTCCACACAATATAATCAAGCACATCAAGGAAGCAAGCATGAGCAAGAAGGGAACAAGTTCACATTAAAATTATAGAGTAATGTTGTAAATCTCTTAAAAATTCAAAATTAGGATTAAGACTCAAAATTAATATTTTATCATAAAGCATTAAAATACATTTTCCACATGTGCATGATATTTTGAAAATTAAATTTGAAAATTTTGAAAGATGATTGATTGTCATCTTTCACATGTGCATGACATGATTAAAGGTTTGAATTTTGAAAATATTAAGATGATTGATTGTCATCTTTCACATGTGCATGACATGATTAAATGTTTGAACTTTGAAAATATTACGATGATTGATTGTCATCTTTCACATGTGCATGTTTTATTTGAATATTTTCAAAAGTGGTGGATGCTTTTCTTGACTTATGCAAAAGGTAGATGTCTTTATTTGAAAATTTTGAAAAGTAAAGTGTGCTCCTTTTGTAATATGCAAAAAGTAAAAGATTATGTTTGAAATTTTTGAAAAGTAAAGTGTGCTCCTTTTGTCACATGCAAAAAGTAAAAATATTAGATTTGAAATTTTTGAAAAGTAAATAATGATGTTTTTGATATGGGAATCTTTTCAAATTTGAAATTGAAAAATCATTTGCCTATAAATAGCTCACTTGAGTTTTGCAAAATTCATAACAAGAGCTTACACATCTATTGCTAAGTTTTGCATCATTTCTTCAAAGCTCTCATTCTCTCTTTTCTAAAGTTTTGAGCCTTAATTCTTGTTCTTGTTGAGAGAGATATAGGTTGCGCTGTATTGTTTCTATCTCACTCATTGAAGAGTGTACTTTGATAGTCTACCTACTATCAATTCTTGTATCAGTAAAAGGGTGTGTATAACCCTTGTGTGTGTAGAAGGTGTTCTACACGAGGAATAGTTAAATCACCAAGTGTAAGGTGATTGGAAGTGTAGAATGTGTTCTACACGTGGAATAGTTAAATCACCAAGTGTGAGGTGATTGGAAGTGTAGAGGGTGTTCTACACGGATTCTTTGGAGCGGTGCTGCTCAAAGGTGTAATAGGTTTCTATCTCCACCTAAAGGAGATTGAATAGTGGATTTGGGGATCCTCAAGAGGTAGCTTGAGGCGAGGACGTAGGCAGTGGGGCCAAACCTCGTTAACATACTGAGTTTGCTTCTCTCTTACCCTTACTCTTTATATTTATTATTGTTTCATATTTTATTTATATTTTATATTATATATTTGATTTATAATTGTTATTTTTTTAAATACAACTCAATTCACCCCCCCTCTTGTGTGAGTCATCTGGGCAACAATAAATATTGTAGATATTTCTCTTAACTTTCTAGAGCCTCTTGAATCATTCAAATCCAACATCAAATGAACAAGTTATACCCGATTTACCAAAATGTGTCAATTCTGCAAATAATAATCCTATTAAAGCAGAAATTCACTAGAGTTGTTTCTTCATTATTTTTTTCCAAATTATGACCTCATGTTTTCCCATAATTATCTTCATATAACATCATAAAATATATTTCTAAGGTCTCATAACTTTCCTAACATTTTTCCATAGCAAAAATCACTCCAAAATATAATATATTTCAACTTAACACATAAACAAAGATTAAGTTCAAATAAATATCAAATATAATTCAATCACCAAACCACTTATTATATGCCCATATTAAGTTAATATGTGCACTTAAAAATGTTTACAAAGCTAGGTTTTATGCTTAGGATAGGTTTTGGACCACTTATTGTCCAATGCTCTCAAATAGCTCTCTTTTGGTATTTAGGTGATGTGAGTGGGTTTTTGTGTATTTTTCTTGGTTATTCCTCACTATGGCCGACTGATATCTCTCATGGAGAAAGAAGATAAGCCCATGCATCTATCTATAGGCATGAGAGGCGTGGGGAGCAAGGGGAAAAAGCTTGGGCATTTTAGCAACACCCTTGGCCGATTGGGGTGATGTGTCCCCTACACTTGTGGTCTCATGATCACCCCTAATCTTTTGGAGATTTGCTGATATTTTAATCCCATGGTTGATATTAATCCACCTATAAAATTATCTTGATCAATGGCTCAAAGAGTTCTAACACATGGGGGTAAAGACAAAATAATATCATAGGAAATCTTCCAATGGGTGTATTTGGCCACTTGGACTCCCCTAGGGGTCAACCACATTCCAGTCCAAATAAGTCTTTGATACAAGTCAATTCTTTGGAAACTTAAAACATGAAAGTTTAATATTATCTTCTTAAGGTTCTATATGATTTTGAATAACTTCATTACGAGATCAGATGAGAGATATATGATTAATTCACTAAAACATATCAAAACTCACTCGAGAACATCCAATCCGAGTTCTCTATTTGCTTTCCTTTGTTTTATTTCCTACCAAGACTTCTAGATGAATTTTTATCAACTTGCTACATATTCCCACACTTTTCAAGAGGTTTAGAAATCTGAGAAAATAGTTTGATTTTCGTCACATGGCAAGGTCAGTGTACTTTGCTTAAGTCAGTTACCAGTTGACTCCTATTCCTGTCCGTCCACTTCATATCCGATTTAGTCCTTGATCCAATCCTTATATTCAACAACCTAAAACATTAAAGTTATATATTTTTCTCTTTATATTATATACAAATTGGAATCACCTCATTTGGATCTCATATAAAAAAAGTTATGGTCATTAGACGAAAACACGACAGACCAGCCCGAGAGCTTATTCCGGGCATATCAAGTGTTTGATCTTTGGTTCTATTACTTCTTCTTGAATTTCTTCCTCAAATTTCATAGATTTATTTTTTTCTAGGTCCAAATTGAATTTCTCTAGTTGACACCTTGCTAAAATTCCCTGAGATTCATCCAAAATAACTCTAAAGAAATTATAATTAAACTAAGTATAAAAAAACAAGTGGAAATTCGGATTATTACATTATGGGACCTTTTCCGGTTTCCTTGGGAAAAATATATATTCTATTGGTTGTAGATTATGTTTCAAAGTGGGTTGAGGCCACCGCTTGCAAAACCAATGACTATCATGTTGTGATAAAAATTTTGCAATCTTTGTTTGCTCGGTTTGGCATGCCCAAGGTTATCATCAGTGATAGGGGTTCTCATTTTTGTAATAAACCATTTTCTACACTCATGAAGAAATATGGTATCACACATAAAGTTTCCATCCCCTATCATCCTCAAATAAATGGGCAAGCAGAATTGGAAAATAGAAAAATAAAAATCATTTTGAAAAAAATTGTCAATCCTAATAGGAAAGACTGGTCAGTTAAGCTTCGTGATACTTTGTGGGCTTATAGGAGAGCTTTAAAAACTAATCTAGGGATGTCTCCTTATCGATTAGTTTATGGTAAAGCTTGTCATCCATCTGTTGATATCCAGCATCGAGCTTTGTGGGCTATAAAATATGTTAACTTGTCACTTGATGAAGTTTTAGGGTTGAGAAAATTGCAGATCAATGAATTGGATGAAACTTGCTGCAATGTTTATGACAATGCCCAAAAGGCAAAGGAGCACATGAAGATTTTGCATGAATTACAAACACATCCATCCCAAGTATTTCACGCTTAACCAGGAAGCACTTTTTTACAATTCTCGCTTCCATATTTTTCCTAGTAAACTGAAATTCTATTGAAGTGGTCCATATGTTGTCACCAAAATTCATTCTCATGGGGTAGTGGAAATCCAAAATCCTAAGAGTAATGCATTATTTACTATTAATGGTCAACGCCTTAAGCCTTTCATTTCCACTTACACTTATGATCCATGTGATGAAGTTCTTTTTGTCCACAACCCTTGTGATTCTTGAATGCCATCCCTTGTGTTGTCTCTTTTTTATTTAGTTGTTTCCCTTTGTTTTGTTGTTTTATTTCATTTTTCTTGTTTAAGTATTTGCATTGCCTATTTTTCCTTACATTGTTTTCCTTTTCCTATTAGCATTGAGGACACTGCATTGTTTAGTTGGGGGAAGTTGAGTTGTCATGTGATCAGACTAAATGGGTAAATTCTTGATTTTTTTTAGCTTGATAGTATTTTTATTGAACTTGTTAATGCATGATAGACAATTTTTTCTTCATGAGCACCCAACTTTGACATTGATGAATCATGACTAGTGATGGAGTACACTCTCTGATCTCTAAGTTTTGAAAGTATGCTGATATTGACTCCAAAATTGATTTTTAAGGGATGAAGGGCAAAGCATTTTACAAGATAACTAATCTTTCACTTTACACCTTAAAAATGTTTTAATTCACTTACCACTTGATCTGAATAGAGAGAAGTATACTGTAGGACTGCTGAGCTGTGCCATTTGATTAAAAAATCAAAAAAAAATCAAAAAAAAAAATCACCATAGGTCTGCATTAGTGGCAAGGGTGAACTTGGAAATGTGTGAATTAGGCACACGACCTTGGGTTTGATTTTTCATTGTGCGAAGTTGTCAAGAAAATGAAATAAAAATGGTAACTCAGTGGAACATCCTGTGTAAAAGGTTAGAAACAGTTGCCCAAATTTTGGGAGTTGGAAGTCAAGAAATAATTGAAGAAACGACTTTTAAATAAAGTTGGCGTGAAACTACTAGATCCTTCAATTTTGAAGTAGTGAGAATCAGTAATGATCAATCTTTAAGTGGAAAACTTTTAGGATATTCAGTGGTACACAAAATATTTTTTAGAAAGGTGTGGTCAAAGGTTGTGCTTCTCCAAGGGAGTTTTGCCTTAATCCAATATGAAAAAAAATTGAGTAGTCAATTGAAATTGTTTAATTGATTTGAATTTGTGAGAAGTAACATCACTTGATTGATAATTCAAATGGTTAGTTTGTGTGCTTATGAGTGAAAGATTGTCTTCTTGCAATATTCTGTTAAATTTTATTTTACTATTTTGCTAAGAGACTAGCAAATGCTAGTTTGGAGATGTGATTGAGCCATAATATTGTCTCTGAATTGCATGTTAATTCGATGTCAATCATAATTTTCCTACTAATAATTGAGTGAATTGGGACTTCAAAAATCAATTCTATCTCATTCGTGAATAATATGTTTTTCCATATGTAACCCTGACCAAAGGTTCATTTATGACTTTTTTTATGTTGCCTTTTCTTTTAGGATCTTTTTATTCCTCACATAAAATTGAGTTACAGTAAAGGCCATGCACCTCATTGGAATTAATTTCCCAAGTCCAACCCTTACACCATTTCGGCTCCAAATGTAGCACTTCAAGACTCACGAAAACTCAACTAAAATGAAGGCACACAGATACTTGCACTAATTGCATCCAGCCAAGAATGTGGGCCACGAAAAGCACTCAAGCATTTAGCCAATGCACCAAACATGCTTCAACCTCCATTGCATTTCAAGACACGCAACTAGAGGTGTAATCGGTCCGGTTCGGTCCAGTTTTGGTCAAAATATAGAACCGAACTGGTACCACTGGTTTTGCAAAATGCAAAACCGATTACATCTCGATTATTCTTCAAAATTGGTAGTATTGGTTTTATCGGTTCTGGTCTGGTTTTTCGGTTCTAATAAATTATGAATTTTTAAAAATAAATCTAAATTTTTTTATAAAAAAAAAATCTGGTTTAAAATTTGTTTTTTTATTACAAAAATCTGTTAGGCTAACAAAAAATTGTTATATAAAAAAATCTGGAATATAAAAACTGTTATAAAATAAAAATATTATATAAAAACACTGTTATATAAAAATCTGTTTTATTATTATAAAAGTTTGCTTTATATCATGTTTAAAATTAATCTTTTATTTTATAAATATTATAATATTATTTATATATGATTATATTATTATGTATTATATATAAAAAAAATATATAAAATGTAAAATAATTTTTAAAATATAATTTAAAATATATAATTATTAAGATGAAGGGAACATCCGGTCCGGTTCGGTTCGGTCTGATTTTAAAATAAAAGGAACCAGAACCGAAACCAGATGTTACTGGTTTTGTATTTCTAAAAACCGGTTCCAGACCGAAACAATTCAAATCCAGTCTAACCAGTCCGATTCGGGACGATTTTCCATTTTTTTTCTTTTTACATCCCTACACGCAACACCTGCACCTTTAAACACCTCAAGCAGCAATTCATGTTTAGTCTAAAACGTGGCAAACTAGCAGCAAGTTGAAGCGTAGTTGCTCACCACTTTACCCAAGGCCCTACATTTAAAGACATGGGTCCACCATTCCACCCAAGTCCAGCCCATGCTACAAATGCCGGAACATGCACAGCAATGTAAGCTTCGGTCCACTAGTTTAATGACAGCAAAAAAGGTAACAACGCAACTTACCTATTTTTGGGGTGCTTTGGTTTGGACACATAGAAAGAAGTTGAATTCTTTGCTTGAAATAATAGAGAAAATGGGAAGGAGGGACAGGAGGTAGGCGGTTTTTAATTTTGGGGAATTTGTAGACTGTTCTCTCAGCCGAACTTCCCAAAGTGTTGCCCAGATTTTCTTATTTCAGTTTGTCAGTTTTCTTGACTCTATAGACCCTTTGGGCTGGATTGTAGTTTTTTATTTCATTGCACTTACATTTAAGTAGTTTGATTTGAGTTTATCTTTATTTCAGTAGGTCATTTGCACTAGTGATTTGTGTTAGATTTAGTGTAGCAGCTTACTCCATTTTCGGTAGCTTTATTTTAGTGATTCACTCGGTTGCTCTTATTTTTGGTAGCTCCTAGTTTCATTTCAGTTAGCCCTGCATTTTCAGTTTCGATGCCTCTCATTTCCATCTCTTTATTTGGAAAATTTTATTTCAGTAGGCCCATCATGTATTTCTAGTAGTTCACACCTTGCAGCTTAGTTTTATTTGTTGTTCAGTGACTTTATTTCTATTTCTGTAGGTATGTCATTACCTGGATTTTTATAGAGAATTCTACCACCTTCTAGAGTCTCATATTCCTTTGTAAATTATTCTAGAATGTTGTAGATTGTTGTAAAGTTGTGTAGAAAACCCTAGAGTGGTGTAAAATTTCTTAGATAATTCTAGAAGTAGTCTAAAATGTTATTTGCCCTTAAGATTGTGACACTTGTCATAATCCTAACCATTATTTGTACTAAGAGGTCTCTATAAATAGAGGAAGTCCTCACTTGTGTAAATCACCAAGCAATAAGAGTAAATAAGTTCTCTAGAACTTCTCTCTCTACTTTCTCACTCTAGATTTGTTCTATCTTGTCTTGAGTCACTTAGAATGCTTACTTGGGAGCTTTGTCCAGGACAAAACCTCCTGAGGCCACACGGGATGTGTGAAGAAATTCTAAGTCTGTGACAGTTGGTATCAGAGCATCGAGCTTAGGATGGCGGAACCAATCGTGGTCACCATGGAGAACTAGGAGCTATGAAAGAGCAAGAGGTCAAAGGAGTCGACCTCGTCCATAGAGTCTCGTCTCAATAGCATTGAGAAGACCATGGCCAAGATATTGGCCAAGATGGAAGAATGGGATCAGTCTCACAGGGAGGTGAGCACCCTTGACAACACCATGACAAGGATGGAGGTAGCAGTGGCGGATGTTAAGGACCGTCTTAACATCGTGGAGCAGAGTTTGGAAGAGCTAGGATTGGAGGCCAATCCAAGTCGCTCAAGGATTCCATTCTGAGCACCATCAACCCCACCATCGAGCCACAGCGTGTTGAGAATGTTGCCTTCCAAGACCGGGTCTTGGGAGAACTAACAAAACTTCAGGAGCAAATGGAGGAATACTGCGTCGGTCTGGAGAGACCATGGCAGACTGAGCCATGTGCAAGCGAGCAGTGGCCAATGGAGGCACCAACGGAGTAGGAATGGTGGCTACCGTACGGGTTGGATACCCCCAAACCGAAGGAGTTCAATGGTAAGCGGGATGCCAAAGAACTGGACAACTAAATGTGGCATATGGAACGCTACTTCCAAGCATTGAACATGCAAGACGAGCATGTAAAGGTACGTATTGCTTCTCTCTAGCTCACTAATCTTGCTAGTACTTGGTGGCATCATAAGCGTAGTAAGATAGAGAAGGGTACTTGTACCATAAACTCTTGGAAAGAATTCAAGACTGAACTCAAAAGGCAATTTTATCCTGAGAACGTGGCCCTCTATACGCGGAAGAGAATGAAGGAGTTGAAACACACCTCTTCTATCCGCAACTATGTTGAAGAATTTTCTGCACTCATGCTTCAAATCACAAACATGAGTGAAGAAGATCCCCTCTTCAATTTCATCGAAGGCCTCAAGTCATGGATGGCTTAAGAGCTCAAGCGTAGTGGGGTCAACGACATCTCCATCGCCTTAACCGTAGCAGAAACCTTGGAAGAGTTTGAGTATCACAAGAGTGATAACTCTTCAAAGCCCAATTCTTCGAGAGATAACCACGGCAAATGTGGGAGAGCAAAGGAGTCCAAGCCCCCACAGAACAAAGAGTGTTGAGACAGGCCTTCGACATCGAGGGAAGGTAGGAAGGAGCACTCCAAAGACAAGAAGCCAAAAGATGCTTGCTTCCTTTGTGATGGACCACATTGGGCTAGAGATTGTCCTAAGAGGAAGGCTCTAAATGCCATACTAGAAGAGAAGGAAGTACAAGAGAAGTCGCACATGGGGTGCTTGCAACTTCTCAACTCACTCAAGGCAAACACCAAGCCAATCACCAAGGATGAGTCTTTGATGTTTGTCGAGGTGATCGTCAAAGGGAAGAAGACTCATGCCATGGTCGACTCGGGGGCTTCTCACAACTTCATCAACAAGGAAGAAGCCACACGGCTAGGGATTCCTCTCAAGAAGGGTCAAGGATGGTTGAAGACCGTAAATTCCAAGGCCAGACCCCTTGACGGTGTAGCTTATGGCTACAGCTACAACTTGGCACATGGAAGGGGAAAATGGACTTTTCAGTCGCATCCATGGACGACTTTAATGTCGTGTTGGGGATGGGATTCTTGAGACAATTCATCGTAGTGTCTCTTCCCCACTACAACTCGGTGTACATTTTAGAAGGTGGTCCTTGCATGATACCCACCATGTCTAAGCCAAACACCACCTAACTCCTATCTGCCATGCAATTCAAGAAGGGTTAGAAGAAAGGAGATGTGTCTTACTTGGCTTTATTGGAGAAATGTGAAGTAAAGATATCCTCCCCTCTACCTAAGGAGATCCAAGAGATCCTCAAGAATTATGAGGATGTCATGTCACCAGAGTTGCCCAGGCAACTACTACCTAGGAAAGAGGTGGATTATATGATTGAGCTGGAACCTGATGCTAAACCACCTACCAAGGCGCCTTACCGTATGTCGCCTCCAGAACTTGAAGAGTTGAGGAGGCAACTGAAGGAGCTGCTTGATGCCGGATTTATCCAACCCTCTAAGGCACCATATGGGGCACCCGTGTTGTTCCAGAAGAATCATGATGGGTCTTTACGGCTATGCATTGACTATCGGGCTCTAAATAAGGTAACCATCAAGAACAAGTACTTTATTCCTTTGATTGCTGACTTGTTTGATCAATTAGGCCATGCAAAGTACTTCTCTAAGCTCGATCTAAGGTCGGGATATTATCAAGTGAGGATTACGGAAGGAGATAAACCAAAGACGACTTGTGTAACTTGGATGGGGCATATGAGTTCCTAGTGATGCTTTTCGGGCTCACCAATGCTCCAGCCACCTTCCGCACCTTCATGAACAAGATTTTCCACCCCTACCTTGTTCAGTTCGTGGTAGTCTACTTAGATGATATCGTCATCTATAGTTCTACCCTCGAGGAGTATGTGGAGCATCTAAAAGTTATTTTCCATGTTTTAAAGGAAAACCAACTCTATGTTAAGAAGGAGAAGTGCTCATTTGCACTAAATGAAGTCCATTTCCTTGGCCACAAGATCCAAGGAGGAAAACTCAGCATGGAGGAAGGGAGAATCAAGGCCATTAAGGAATGGGATCCTCCCACCAAGGTTACTGAGCTCCGATCTTTTCTTGGGCTCGTCAACTATTATAGAAGATTTATAAAGGGATACTCTACAAGAGCATCTCCTCTCACTGACTTGTACAAGAAGAACAGAACATGGGAGTGAACATCAAAGTGTCAGGAAGCCTTTGATGATCTGAAAACCACCATCATGGGCGAACCGGTCTTAACCCTACCAGATTGCACCAAGTCTTTTGAGGTGCACTCAGTTGCCTTGGACTTCACCATTGGGGGAGTCCTTATGCAAGAAGGACACCCTATTGCATATGAGAGTTGCAAGCTCAATGACACTGAAAGGCGATACACAGTGCAAGAGAAGGAAATGACGGCCATTATCCACTGTCTTAAGGCTTGGCGAAACTATTTGCTCGGCTCTTGGTTTGTCATCAAGACAAATAACATTGCTACCAGTTACTTCCAAAGTCAGAAGAAACTGAGCCCAAAGCAAGAAAGGTGGCAAGACTTCTTGGCAGAGTTTGACTATGCCTTGGAATACAAGCCTAGAAAGGCCAACGTTGTTGCTGACGCCCTTAGTAGGAATGGTGAGTTAGCCCACATCACTAGTGTACAAAGGGAGATACTAGAGATGATCCATGAAGGCATGGAGCACGACCCTCTAGCCAAAAATTTGATGAATTTGGCTAAGGAGGGAAAAATCAAGAGATTTTGGGTAGAGGATGGGTTACTCTACACTACTAAGCGACAAGTATATGTTTCGAAGTGGGGAAAGCTACGAAGAAACCTTATCAAGAAATGCCACGATTCCTTATGGCTGGACATCCTGGCCAACGTCGCACTCAAGCCTTGTTAGAAGCCTCTTACTTTGGCCCCAGATGAGACGAAGTGGAGCTCTTTGTGAGAACTTGTCTCACATGCCAACAAGACAAAGTGGAGAACCGAAGCCTCGTGGGTTTGTTGGAACCATTACTCACTCCTTCCTATCCATGGGAGAGTGTTAGTATGGACTTCATAGTAGCTCTCCCCAAATCTGAAGGATGTGGCACCATCATTGTTGTGGTGGTTCGGTTTTCCAAATATGCTACTTTCATTGCTGCCTCCAAAGATTGTTCAGCGGAGGAGACAGCCAAGTTATTTTTCAAGCATGTGGTTAAGTACTGGGGCTTACCACAAAGCATCATCAGCGATCGAGACCCTCGCTTCACAGGAAAGTTCTGGTCAAGACTATTCAAACTCATGGGGTCAACTCTATACTTCTCCACCAGCTCTTACCCTCAAACAGATAGGCAAACTGAGAGGGTGAATGCCTTTTGGAATTATACTTGAGGCACTTTGTAAGTGCCAATCAGTCTGATTGGACTAAGTTGTTGGATATGGCTCAATTCTCCTACAACTTACAAAAAAATGAGTCTACAAACAAAAGCCCATTTGAGATTGTAATGGGGTAACAACCACTCACTCCTCAATCATTGGAGACGAGCTATGAGGGGAACTATCCAACAACCTTTAAGGTTGCTAAATCTTAGAATGAACAGCTGGATGTGACTCATTTCTACTTAGATAAAGCAACCAGAAAGATGAAGAAATGGGCCAATCAAAAGAGGCGACATATGGAGTATCGAATAGGTGACTTGGTGATGGTAAAGATCTTATCAGGCCAACACAAGTTCACAAGAAAACTGCACAATGGGGCTTGTGCGGCGATATGAAAGACCATTCCCAATTATTAAGAAAATAGGGAATGTCTCCTACAAGCTAGACTTACCCCCTAAATTCAAGCTTCATCCCATCTTTCATGTAAGCTGTTTAAAGTCTTATCATGATGATGATGAAGAGCCAACATGGGGAGAGTCTAAGCGTGCTCCATTGGGCATAACCACCATTTTGATAAAGAAGTAGAGGAAATCTTGGCGGATCAAGAAGTTAGACAAATGGGTCACAAGCCACGCCAAGAATATATGATCAAATGGAAGAGATTGCCCGCAAGTGAGACGACTTGGGAACCAAAGGAATCATTGTGGCAGTTTGAAGATCAAATCCGAAGGTTCCATGAAGACATTGCGTCGAGGACGTCGCGAAACTAGGTGGGGGAGAATGTCACCACCTGGATTTTTCTAAAAAATTCTACTACCTTCTAGAGTCTCCTAGTCTTTTGTAGATTATTCTAGAATGTTGTAAATTATTGTAGAGTTGTATAGAAAACCCTAGAGTAGTGTAGAACCTCTTAGATAATTCTAGAAGTAGTCTAGAATTTTCTTTGCCCTTAAGATTGTGACACTTGTCACAATCCTAACCATTCTTTGTACCAAGAGGTCTCTATAAATAGAAGGAGTCATCACTTGTGTAAATCACCAAGTAATAAGAGTAAACAAGTTTTCTAGAGCTTCTCTCTCTACTTTCTCATTCTAGATTTGTTTTTTCTTGTCTTGAGTCACTTAGAAGGTTTACTTGGGAGTTTTGTCCGGGACAAAACCTCCTGAGGCCGAACGGGAAGTGTAAAGAAATTCTAAGTCCGTGACAGGTGGCTTTTATTTCCAACAGCTTTACTATAGTAGCTTAGTCACAATATTTTTATTCAGTTTGTTTGCTATATATATTTTCATTCAATCGGTGGTTCATGAACATTTCGGTTACTTGCTTCTATAATTTATATTATGTTGTGGATGTGGGTTTCGTATATTAGCAGCTTGCCCATCTTAAGTGTTCAGTTTTGTAGTCCTTCATTTTATTATGTTGCCAGTCAGTAGTTAAATTTTGATTGTCGTTCCGCACATTATATTCATGCTGGGGCTACTTACGCTGTAGTTATTTTAGACTATATCTATGTTTGTTTCTAGCTTTAGGTTGGGTTGTTTGGTGTTATATTTTAGTTTATATCATTTTTGTTGGAAGATTGCAAGTAGTATAAATTTTTGGGTTAGTTTGAAATTTCATAGAATGGGAAATGTTTGGTTTATGTCTTTCACATAAAGTGTTTGATAGAATGCCCTTTACAACGTAAAGTTCATAATCTCACATTTATTGCTTGGAAACGTTGGATTAGATGAAGTTGATGGATGTGGTCACTACAACAAATAAGACTTTTTGCTGTGTTTTATTTAGCTGAGAGTTAAATTCTGCCACAAATAGTAGCATTTGCTGAGTTTTCTAGCTGTAAATAGTAGCTTTGTGGCGAGAAATTAGGCTTATTGTCACGTCCAAATAGCTACAATTAACCTGCGATCTTCAAAACGGGGCAAATGACTTTTTCTACGATTTTGAGGCTTTTGTGGCAATTTTGAGATTTTTTTGTGGCCATTTTGAAGGTTTTTGCGGCGACTTATCAAACGCTGCGAAAAGCCTTATGTGTTGTAGTGGGTTTAGCTTCTCAAACAAGGATAACTATAGTTTATTTAATGCATGTTTACGAATTTAATTAATTTATGGAAGTGATTGAAGTAACATCAATGTGCATTAGAGAACAATTCCTAAGATGCTAACTAAACATTTCTTGCTCCCAACCCAAGTATGACGCATTATTTTTCTTCATTTTTCTAGCATAAAACTATAGCCCCCACCACATGACTCATTCTAAAAAGTATTTTAGAAATGACTCACAAGTATAAGAGTTGTTAAGTAATATTAGGGAAATTCCAAAGTCATTTCTTCAAAGAACGATTTATTTAATATGGAATCTCATCCACTATCGAAAAATAAAATGAAATCACAATCTAAGTCTATTTACAATAATATTCACAACGAGAATGACAATTTTTTTCGACATTATAAAAATGTCAAGTTTGTTTGAGATTATGAATTAATGCTAAGATTCCATGGTGGTCAGCATATTAGTCCGGTGGTGTCTATGTGAAATCTCCTGGCTAAGCTACAACTGTGTGGAACCAAGCAAGGACATGGACGACACATCGCGAGTGACTTGGACGCGTTAGTTGCTGGTGTGAATGTAGGAGGTGGACTAGAAGTCTCCAGTTCTCCCCGTGAGCTAGAGCCATGGTCTCCACCGATGTGGATCTAAGGGCTAGGCCTCCGTTTATGGCACTGGCTAGGTTATGTCAGGTTAGCGATAGAGCTTGAGAGAATTTGAGAGCTATATAAGCTTTGGGTTTATGACAGTGCAATTTGGTTCAAATATTTGTCTCCCGGGGGGGTGCTGCTTGGGGTTGTTAAAAGTGGAGGAGAGAGTGCCATGTTTCGAGAAGAATGAAGCTTGAACATAGATTGCATTTTGATGCTCTGAACGTGGAAGAGGAATATTGGCTCGTGCAACCTGACGGTTTCATATGGTTTAGCCATGTCCTTGGCATGATGAACATGGGAGTGCATTATGTTGCCCTTTGTTTGGGTGGCTGCCCATTATGGAAGGGAGTCAATGTGGGTTGTTCAGGGCATAGTAAGGTTAAGTATGGCTACCTGCAACAATCCTAGTTTGTGAAAGTGATTGTTGTGTAGCTAAATGCTTGTATGCCCATCAAGTTTGACACCTCTTTATGACACTTCATGCATTTTATTTTATTTTATTTTTTAACTTTTTTTTACTTAATAGTTAAGGAAGTGATTATTAATATATTGATTTTTTTTTTCATATTTTTAAATTATAAAAAAGTCAAAATAAAAAAATAGAGAAAAAATAAAGACTAAAATTTATACTAGGTGTAACAATGAGCGGTGCTACTAAGACTGCAAAGCAGCACTGCTCTATATATAATATACCATGTTGAAACCCTAGTCTGTACGTAGGATGGAAATCAAAATTTGGCTCAAGCCTTGGGCAACCTGCGTGAATTTTAGCCAATTAATACCAACTCAAAAATTTTCTAGTTAACCCTATCTTTATAGCCCAAGGGTTTCCCCAAAATTATTTTTATAAAATCTCAATTGAAGTTTTTGAAATATTGACCACTTAAAAGTAATTTATGCTAAAAATCTAGATTCTACCAAAATAAATTTTTGGGCTTGTATCCTATTCAAAAATTTTCGTTTAAACCCAAGTAAAATACTTATTCCTCACATCCATTCCATGCCTATTTTGACTCTCGATCATATTGTCAAACCTTATATTCCAAGATTCTAACATTCCAATATTTTCACTCCCAAGAATTCGGCCTTGGAATTGCTAGATGCCACATGCAAGAGTGGAACCCCTTTTGGACACATGTCAAGCTAAGATACCATGTTCTTTGTCTTATATGGGGAAGATAAAAAGAGGGAGATGAAAGGTTTTGTGCAAGAAAAAGCTAGGGTAGGTGTGTAAGAGAGTGAAGAAGAGTGTGGGAGAGGAAAATGCACTTTGAGAATGACAAGTTATCTTACACATTTCACATGCCACATGTCAAGCTATCAAAATGACCAAGGAGCTATTTTTTAGGAAAAAGACTATAAAAGGATATAGCCAAAAGTCAATGGGGTTTTTCCCTACCATTTTGTCTCTCCATTTTTCCTAGGGTTCCGGCCAAGAGTTTTCTCTCTAAACTCTCATATTTTCCTTCACTTTTTCACTAGCCAAATTCCCCATATCTGCTTTATTTTCAAACTTTTCTACATGAATCTTTTGAGGGATGAGTCAAGGTTGGCTTTCTTTTTATTGTTTTCACTTCACCATGTACGAATTTGAAGGGGGAGATTCATCTTGTTATTTTCAGACTTATTGATTTTCTATACAATAAATCCTCACTCAAAAACTAGGGTTCTTGCTCTTTTTAAAATGGAACCCTAAGTGTTCTTAAGTTTTTAAACAAAGAAAGTTGGAGATTTCATTTAGGTTTTTAAAAGAGAAATGAAAACTAGGGTTTTATCTCCTTGAAAGATTCAGCCTTAGGATTTTTAGAAGAGAATGTTGATTATTTTAAGCACCAAACACTCCCTACTTCATAGAGTTTTGGATTTAAGGAGTTTTAGGTCAAATATTGATTTCTTGATTTTTTTCAGATTTGTTTTTCTTATTATTCTTGAAAAATCTGTAAGTGTACTCTTAACCTATATCAAATATTGTTTACATATATTGTGTAAACTTTGCTTGCTCATTGTTTGCTTGATTGTTTGTTTATATCTTCTCAAGAATATGTAAAGCTTTATATGGTTTGGCCATGATGATATTTTTTTGCATAACTTTATGAATTCAACTTATAAATTGATGCATGATTATTCAACTAGAGTTCTTGTATGATAAATGGATTAAATTCATCAACTATTATGGCATGTGTTTTGGGTTTAAAAGGTTTAAGGTAACAAATGAAATATTTGATGTTTTGATGAAAAGAAAACATGATAGAGAACCTTAGGGTTTCGACTATGGCCTTGGAGATCGCTTAAATATGTTATATCTATAAATATTAAGTGGGTGCATGAGTTGGTAAGGAAGAAGGTAAAAATGATTCTTAGAAATGCATGACGTGGTTCAGCCATGACCCCTTAGGGTTTTGGTGGAATTTGTTTGTTCCCTTCCTAAGCTTGAATTACTAAGTTTCTATGAGATGAGATATGATTGCATGTTCAAATTTTTCAAGCCATGATTGGAAATGAATGCTTTGAAACTGATTTGCATTTTTATGATTGCATACTTTACATAAGTAAGTCAAAAGTTGCATACAAGTCCATGTCACACAATTGCATGTCTTTCAGTCATACTTTCGAAAGAAATGAGTCAAAGAATGTTCACAAGAATCCCAAAGTCTAGGACAGAAAAATATCCTAGTGGAACTTCCTATTCACTCAAGAGTGTGTAAAGTCGAGTGAAAGCTCTGAGTCAACAAAATACCATCAACAGACCTCGAAATGATTATTTTAAGAATGCTGGTACGGGGTCGTACCTAAACTAGTGGGTTAAGAATGATAAAAGTGAAATAAGCGAACTGGCATATAAGGATATATTTATGACGTAGTTACTTCGACTAAAGGAATCATAGAGTAATGTGGTAAATAGCGAAGAATACACGGTGCATAGGGGAGCCATGAGGTGTCCATATATGTTATAAGAAAGTCATGATAAGAACAATTCCCATTAATTATATGAAATATCTGTGCTATGTTAATTGTTTACTTACTAAGATTTTTCGAAATCCCATTGTAGTAGTTTTCACTACCATTCCCCTCCTGGAATGGTAGAAGTTGTTGTAGGAATAAATGGGGAAACGAAAGAGGCTGCATCCTAAGAAAGTTCAAGATACCTTGAAGAGCCCTAGGGGTCCCTCAGAGTCCTCCACTTATGATAGATTGAAGGAGGTTGATTAGTTTTTTGATTCATAATATGAAACTTTTTTAGAAGCTTAGAAGGATCTTGCACGAAGGAAATACTTAGCAGTTACAGCCCAGCAAGACCTGTAGTTAGACTGAAGACTTTTATGTCTTGGTTTATTCTGGAATTAGACAATATTAAATTTTTAAGTTTAAGTTGGATTCCTTATTTTTTTGGGGATTATGGAACATCTAACTCTTTTGGTAGTGCAACTGCTTTATTAAGCTTGTTGGGATATTTGCATTTATGGGTACCATGTGACTTTGGTATTATTAGTTTATCTAGACTATTAGAAAGAATTTTTCCACTGCTATTGCATAATGCTAGTAATCTAGGTGCATTGCATATTAATTGTCATGTACAAAGTGCATGTTCCCAACGCTTCAATCACCTTTAAATCCAAAGTATGGGCTGGGGGCATCAACATAAAGCCTATCCCAATTAGTATGCCACGAGATTAATGGAGTTGTCCCATTTCACCAATTACTTGATTCTAGACGAGGAGAAGAAAGCTAAGAAGTTCAAGCGTAGCCTAGATTGCAAGATTAAAGAGCCTGTACGTATTCTCAGGATTTAAGAGTTTCACAAAGATGTCACCTGAGCAAGCACTTTTGAACAAGATATTCAAGAGATATCGACTACAACAATCAAAAGAACCGCTAGCAACAATGGTAGCAATTCCACATAGTGTCGAATCGAGACAAGAGGCCTCATAGCAAGAATTGTCAAGGGCAACCACCAGTAAGACAAACTTACCCCCACATACCAATCAGGTAGAAAATGAAATTTGGGAAAATTTCTGTATGGCCAGAATGCGTACTTCAAGTATGGGAAGTCAAGCCATCTAGCTCTAGACTGCCCTATAAAGAGACTCAAAGAACTAGGAAGGGGTGGAAGACAAAGATGACAACTATGGCGAGAGTATAATTCTCTCACCCTTGATGATGTTACAGCTTCAAACAATGTAGTCACAAGTACGTTTCCATATCCTAAGTTTAGATATGTATATAGTATGTTACATAAATTAAATGATCTTTGTAGTTCTAAGTCATTATGAATTCATATAGGTATATTATCATTTTTTTTCACGACATGCCTCCATTTTATTCTATTTTGGTGCCACTCATTTTTTGTTTCCAATCATTATACACCTTTGATTAAGAAGATACTGAAGCCACTAGAACCCAGTATATTTGTTGCTATGCCCTTGGGAGATCATATCGTTTGCAATTATGTTCTTATTGGTCCAATAAAGATTCCAAAGGAGGATTCTACCTATGACTTGAATGTATTTAAAATGTTTGGATTTAACATGATTCTAGGAATGGACTACTTGTCCCAAAATCATGCCGAGTAGATTATTTTATTAAGAGAGTAGTATTTAAACACACAGATTGAGAGGATTTTAGTTTACAGTCATCACAAGGAAGTTCCCCTCATATAATTTTAGCAATGCAGGTCACTCAATTATTGAGACAATGGTGTGCGAGATTCCTAGTGAATTTGGTTTTACCACCAACAAATGAACTTAGAGTTGAGGACATAAAGGAAGTTAGAGAATCTAGCAACGTGTTTCCCGAGGATCTTCTAGGGTTGCCTTCGGATAGGAGAGTGGAGTTTGCAATTGATCTCACTTCAAAAATAGTGCCTATATCCAAAGCACCTTACCACATGGCTCTAATTGAGTTAAGGCAGCTCACGGATCTGTTACAAGAGTTACTATGAAAATGTTTCATATGCCCAGTGTATCCCCGTGGGGTGCTTTAGTACTTTTTGTGAAAAAAAAAAGGATGGCTTTATGTGATTATGTATTGACTAAAGGGTTTTAAATAAGGTGACTACTAAGAACATATGCCCTCTACCACAAATAGACGACTTATTCAATCAACTACAGGGAGTACAAGTATTTTGTAAGATAGATTTGCAATCTGAATATCATCAATCGATTGTTAAGGAGACAGATGTGCAAAAGACGGCTTTTCTAACACAGTATGGGCATTATGAATTCCTTGTTATGCCCTTTGGTTTAACTAATGACAAGCCCTTTTAGATTCGAGACGACCTAACCTATGAAGAAGTCCTAACAAGAATATTAGAGCAGAAAGTTCGAGTGCTAAGAACCAGAATTATTAAAATAGTTTTTGAGCATATTCTAACCAAGAATGTGGGACTTGAGCCATGCCATTTACAATGGATAGACCTGACGAGGATGTCAAAAATTTAAAGGGGGAAATTGTAATACCCCATGTGATAAGAATAAGGATAGGTGGTGAATGAGATCTCATATTGCTTGTAAATGAGGAGTTATTGTTCTTTAAAAAGTTCTAATGGGGCCCCAATTTTATTATTTACTAGTATTTGTAAACTATAGATTATATAGTTTGAGCCTTCCATTCAGACGTTACACCCTAGGTGAGATGTGACTTGTCTTCTTTTTACGAGGATGTTCAATCCTATTGAAAGAGTCGAATTGTTTAATGCAAATAGCTCAAGTTATGAGCATAAGTTTAGCCAACCTAAGACATTCATAGGGTAGTTGCGAAGGGGGTTGGGCAGTCGAGTGACTCATCCCGTATATTGCCCCTTTGTAGGGAATAGGTAGGGCTAGGTCATCCTTAACACTTCTCTTAAGGAGAAATTGGTATGGTTTGGTGATCCTTAACTTTTCCCATTCGTGAGTCCATTGCAAGGGAGGTCGAGAAGTCAAGGGACTTGTCTCGCTTATTGACTCTTAGCAAAGGACTAGTAGGGTCGGGTTGTCCATGATCTTTCTTGCTTGCAAGTTCATTGTAGGTAGGAGTTGAAATATGTTATACGACTCGTTAACTCAATATGAACATGACACAATAATAAAATATTAGGGTTTACTTCTAATTAGTTCGGGTCAAAATGGGTTAACTCGTTAAGATACAATTTCTTAAAGGGTTGATAATGGGTTAACCCGTTATGACACATTGGAAAGTTAAAGTTACAATTATATCCTTATACCTAAAAATAAAATTATTAGAATTTTAATTTTGATATTTTAATTATTAAGACTGTGATTTTAGACTTGTAGTTAGTTTTATAATTTTTATAAATATTGTAATTTTAACATTTATAAAAAATTATGCTAAACTTAATCAGGTTAAACAGGTTAATTTTGGGCTGATTCAACCTATTTACATAAATAAGTTGAAACAAGTTGTATTGTGTCGTATTAATCTATTTCGTAAGATTTACTAATAGGTTAAAATGAATTAACACAACACGATACATTATGTTAATAAGTTGTGTTAGGGTTTAAAATTTTGACACGATAAGCTTAAAGAGTTAGGTTATAATTGATCCATATAGTATAATATACATATTTTGACATAATACGAACACGACCTGTTAATGCAATTTGACATCCCTAGTCGTTGGGAGGTTGGACAATCTAGGGACTAGTTCCTCCTATTGACTCTCAATGAGGGACTTGTAGAGTCAAGTGGTCCTTGACCCTTCTCATCCATGAGTTCATCATGAGGCAAGTCAGGCAATCTTGGGACTTGCCCTGTCTTGGTCCTCAACAAGAAATTGGTAGGGTTGGGCGATCTTTGACATTTCCTGCCTATGAGTTTATCACGAGGGAGGTCGAGTTGTCCTTGACCTTTCCTACTCATGAGTTCGTCACATGGAGGTCGAGTAGTCTAGGGACTAGTCACACCTGTTGACTCTCAGCAAAGGGCTACTAGGGTCGATTGGTCCTTGACCCGTCTAGCACGTGAGTTCATCATGAGGGAGGTCAAGCAATCTTGGGACTTGTCTTGCCTCTTAGTCCTCAACAAGAAATTAGTAGGTCTTACGAGAAAAATCTCTATAAATGTTCTATATTACATGTGTGCGATAGCTTTTTCCCTCGGGAGACTCAAAGTCGATATGAGCCCGAATGGTTGTTGGTCATGATGGCATGTGGATCTTTTCATCGCAACCCCAACTTCCCTTCTTCTCGGTATTCATCCCTATCTATCTCAACACCAAGTCACCTACCATGAAAGATCTTGATCGAACTCTCTTGTTGAAGTAGTGCTCAACTTTTCTTTTGTTGAACTTTGTTCTCATCCTATCCTCTTGTCGTTTCTCCTCCAACCAGTTGAGCTGTTTTTTCAATTTCTCATCGTTGGAGCCTTGTATAAAGTGTTAAAGCATGTAAGTTTGCATCCTTACTTTGACAAGCACAACCACCTAGTGTCGGTAGATAAGTGTGAAAGGGGTTTCATATATTGGAGTCCTAACTGTGGTCTGTATGCCGACAACACTCCGGGAAGCTCCTCTGCCCAAGTCCATTTTTTCGCGATAATGTTCTTCTTGAGTATCCCAAGTAGTGCCTTGTTGGTTGTCTCAAATTGCATGTTGGCCAAGGGGTGTCTAGAGATGAATATTTGAACTTGATTCAGTTGTGGTAGTGGTCTCTGGGTCGGACGGGCTCCCATTGTTGAAGATTATGTAGTGGGGGATGCCAAACCTACACACCTTTGTCTTCCAAAAGCATCGGGTGATGTTGCTCTCCATTATTGTTGCTAGTGTCATGGGCCTTATCCACTTGGTGAACTAGTCTACAACAACAACCACAAATTTTATGCCTCCCTTGTCGAGAAGTAAGGGAACGACTAGGTCAAGTCCAGTAAAGGTATGGGAGCTTTACATCTTTACCTCAATTGATGATGAATAGATTTTTTTTTTCTATTTTTTATTGATGTTAATAATTTTGTATATGTTACAATAGAAAACTAATTTGTAAATCAATAAAGAATAATGATATCCTTACAATGGATTACCACCACTCTACTATCCCAGGGCCCATGTGACCTTTTTTATTTTATTTCTCTTTCTACTGCTTTGATTCAAGAATTCTATCAGAATTCTCCAACACGCCTCTTCCCTTTCCCTTTACTCCCACGTGCCCTCTCAGAACTCAGAAATAAGCAACCAAAAGCTAGGGGAATTTAAATAATGGGACTTCCATATATTACTGCAATTTTCTTCTCTGTTCTTAATTAGTCTGGAAAGCTAGCATTGTTTTAAAGGTTAACCTTGTGAGTCTCCAATGGCAGGGGCGGACCCATGTTCATTCTTGGGGGGGCTACCGCCACCCCAAACTTTTTCAAAAACAGTAATTTTAATATAAATATATATAATTTATATATATATAATTAAAATTCTCTTTAATTTTTTTTTTTAAAAAAAAATTACCCCACTCAATTTTTTATTAAAATTATTTCTCTAAATCTTCATATACATCTATTTATATTTTAACTTTTATTTTTATTTAAATTTAAATTTTAACTCATGTAATCTCGTAATTATTCTAACAGTCTAATTCTAACAAAAAAAAAATGATTATAAATTTATATGATTGTAAAATTAATTGATTATACTCATTTATTTAATTTTACTCTAACTTGTAAGATTGTGAGATATAGTTTGTTAAAAATTTAATAGCGTTACATTATTATTTATTAGAAAGTTCTCAAATTTATTCTTGATCTATAAATTTTCTTAAATCATAGAAAAATATAAGCAAGTACTTAAGTATAATTGGTTTTTTTTTTAAAAAGACGTAGACAATTCGAAGACTAATATATGTTTAGAGAGCTCGATAATAACAAAGTATAATACTTCTATCACTGATGACCATCCTTCTAAAATTTATATGCACCGTACCTTTTATCGATCGCCCTCCCAAACATAAAATTCTTGTTCCGCCCCTGTCCAATAGGGTCCACTAGCACTCAATTGCCTCCTCATTTTCGTCGTCACAGCATGATTGGGAAAATGAGATTTTCCTCAGTTTCTACGGCAAAGACCCCTGCACGAGTTTTATGGACCATCTAATGCATGCCGATTTGACACAGAAAAGTATTATCGTCTCTAAAGATGATGAAAAACTTTAACGAGGAGTTGAAAATACTTATCAAGAGCTATACGAGAATTTTTATACGCGATTGCCGATATTTTCTATGATGGAACTTGTCCAGATCTTCAAATGCATGAAAGAAAAGAGGCTGACAATTTATCCCATATAATACCGCATTGAATCTTTCGACGTACGAAATCAAGCCAGAGCTTTTGAAAAGCTGCAGTGGTAACCCGTAGTAAAGATATATTACCAATCAATAATACCGTGAATTTCGACAAAGATTTATATCAGATTTTTTTGTGGGTGGAGACATGACACTTGGAAAATTCGGACTCGTGAAATATCGCTTAAATCCATTATCCAACCCAATCCAATCGATGCAGCGTGCAGCTACTCAACCACTCCAGTATCTACCCTGCCTTCAATTCTCTTTCTGCGGCTCGTCGCCAAAAGCATGTCAATATTCAGCGCTGCAACGCTAGGATCAGTCCCCTCCGGCCTTTACTTTCTCTCCAACATCTTCACCAGCGACGCCTCTTCTACTGTTTCTTCTCCCTTTCCTTCTCTCGTAAACCATTCCAATATCTATAAACATTGCCACAAGTCTCCTTCCAGCAGAAGCTCCTTCCCCGCAGCCAAAATCTTCGTCTCCGCCAATGCCCATACCGAAGTTCTCGACGGTGAGTCCGCCTCACCCGATGCCGTTCGACAAGCTCAGGTGTGTCTATTCGCCTAAGCGCATTAGTACAAGAGCTTTAAGCTTTGTCTTGTTTGACTGGTTTTATATTCCATCGCAGTTAAATTCTTTTAACATTCATTCGATCTAATACTTAGTTTCTGCGAAGGAGTAGGTATCTGCTGATTGGAAGGCAGCAAGGTCTTACCATGAGAGTGGGTTCATCTACGAGGGCCGGATTGAAGGTTACAATGGCGGAGGTTTGCTGATCCGGTTTTTTTCTCTTGTTGGGTTTCTGCCATTCTCACAATTGAGTCCATCTCACTCTTGTAAAGGTACAAACTTTCATTGCTTCAGGTCTACTTCCGTTTTGGGTGTTTTTTTTTTTTCCTCTTCTTTTTGTTTGTCTTCCTTTTTTCTTCCCTTTTACTATTTGTTTCCAAGAATTTGATCTGAGGTGGGGATGGATTTGAGTGTGTTTCGATCTCCCTTATTATTTATATCTGAAGGTCAGAGAAAATTTTAGAATGCATGAACATCAAATATGACTTCTACTCTGTACATGATTGAGTTTTCCTCGACACTATTTTTTTTTGGGAATCTCGCCTGCAGTCAACACTATCATTGAATCCATCAAATAATTCATGGTACACAAATTTAATGATTTTTACTAAAACATCACTATATTAGATCCATCAAATTTCCTAATATCTAACTTTAAGTTACAATAAATATTCTCCATTGAAATATTATTGTTAATATAATAAACAAATACTTTAATATATTTTATTCTCTTACTTATATTTCCCTCGTTTTATCAGCACCACGTGTTGGTTCTTTTACCTGTAATCCTAACTAAAATCTCATATTTTATTTGGGTAACAATTCATCACATACGGAAACGAAATTTGAAGATAACGAAATTGAAGATAACGAAATTATTGATCAGATAGTGTTCAAAAGCCACAAGGATTTGAAAAATGTTTTAACATAGCCGTTGATCAGATAATTTTTTAACAAGGAATTGAAAAATGTTTTTTCAAAATTTGGTTGAAAAATAATTTTTTAAATATTAAATTAAATTATTAATATACATATGGTTAGTATAATTATAAAATATGAAAAAACATTTAAATATATTTTTATTAAAAAAATTATTATATTATTATTTTGATGCATCTATTGATAAATCCAATGTGGAGATATAGACTTAGAGGTTTGATGAATCTATCAAAATTGTACTTTCTATCAAATTTTGAAAGAAACTTTGATGGATTCAATGCTAATGCTTCAATTACTTGGACCGGCTGGAACGGCAAATCCAACACAGGATCAACAAGTTTTCGTAAAAAGTGAGTGGTGCTTGCGGTGGAGATGGAGAGGAAATGTGAAGATCTTATTCATATAGTGCTTTACATAATTTATATAAGGCATATGAAACCGCTGTGATTGTTCATTGCACTTCAACCATTTATTCTGATTTCTTGTTATTTATACTTTGTATCTTCTCAGTCATTTTTTAATGTTCTTAGAGTGGTAAAATGCTTGTTTTTAGGCTTCAATGGTTTTTAATTTGAAATTGTTAATGCCAAAGTTGAGCAGAGGACTTTGCATCAACTCCTTACAGAAGTTTTAACCAAACTTTGTTTGCGCAAGTCCTCTCGTTGAAAGTGTAATTGATTCCAGCTGCACAAGGGCTGGGTTTCATGGATTAACACTACAACTACTTTGTCTGCCTCCACACGATAATAATGCACAAACACAGTGTTTTGCTTGAATTTGTAGAAATCCAAACATCCTTTTATGTAAGCTGTGTTACATTTTGGTCTAGCTGTACCACTCTACTTAGAGACGCGGATGAAATCTCATGCTAGCATGTTGTGAAAAATGACATAATTATCTTGGGGGACATTATTGCATTTGATTTTCATGATGGAAATAATTTATTTCATAGCTGATAAAATTCAAAAAAATTAATGATGATGACTCAAGTTTTCATGGTTGAAATTTGAAAATGCAGCGATCTTTCTTTCTCTCTCTTTCCCTTTCCCTTTTCTTTCCATTTTTATTTTTTGTGTAATCCACTCATCTTTGCATGAACTGTCTGTCATCGATTACATTCTGATCAGCTATTTAGAAAAATCTCAAGAAGAGAAAAAAAGCTTGAAATTTGAACTCTGAAATGATAAATGCATGATAGTTGTGAATCTTCTCCTATATACTTGCTTCATCACTTTTTTTATTGGTAAGAAAATTTTATTCAGAGCGCAAAGGGGCACAATTGAAGTACACACTCGTATGTTTTTTGCATTAACCTTTTCTTGTTCATGCTTTAGAACAACCCTCGTTGGAAATTAATAAACTTTTAACCAAGAAGCTACATATTATTAATCAGATACAAAACAGGCAGCAATATCTGCAAACAATAACTATTAACTCAGGTTGAGACCCAGTCTACTAGTTAATTAACACATCTGAAGCAAGGACTATGAGTTAATGAATTGAAAAGAATAATCCCTCTAATGACAACCTTCTATCCCAAACGGGAGTTCTTGATTTTCCTGCAACTAGTATGGCCTCTGTATGTCGTGGAGTAGGCATATTCTGTTCTATTTCACCTGATTGATTTCTCCAATCGCTTTCAGCCCTGATTGAGCAGCCATGGCTACTTCTAAAGTAGCCTTTCTTCATATGATTAGTATAGTTAATGAGGGGACCAGAGGTAGGTACTCTCTACCTAGGCATGACCATTAACATCACCGGGGAGCCCCTCAAGAGGGGCCTAGATGCTGAGGAGCTGCAACACTCCCTCAATATGAACTTGAGCCATAGCTTGATCCCAACCCTACCAAGGGAAAACTGGTACTAGACCGGAGGGCCAGAATAAGGAGCATGGGTTCCAATTCTTAACATTGTGGCCAAAACTCTTGACCTCCCATCTACCAGACCACATGTGAGAAGCTTCTTACCACAAAGCCAATGCCTTTAGTGGTACTCTTGAAGTAGTCATTATAAAAGAGTTTTTGTTTTCCTCTTTTTTTCCTTGATAAGTGTATTGTAGTAACCCAAAGGAAGGCCAAGCCCTATCTAGGCTTATATTATGAAAGAATTAATCAATGATACGTACAATTGGAGCCCCTTGGGATCATTATAAATCGCAATAATTTCTCCTTTCATGCAATGTGAAATCTCATTTACTATCTTCTCTTTATAAAAGCTTTGCCCTTGATATTGCAATAGTCTATCAAGTTCACTGTACATGTTACCAACTTGTCTCAATCAAACCTCCTTCCCATATACAGAAAATAGAATTGAAGACGAAATCTGCCATATTTTTACAACAGCCCACGATGATAGGGAAAATAATGGTCAACTCTTGAAGTTCAATACAAAATAAAACCAGTGCCAGTGAAGAAATTCTGTTGCTTTACTATAAATCTTTAAATTCTATGGAAAACCAGACAGGAGGGAGACAGAGGGCCACATCTTTTAAGAATGGGTGTATGCACTTTATAAAGCTTGAAAAACTACCTAGAACTACAAACCACTTCTTGGTCATTCTCATTTAGTTTTCTCCAGGTAGAAACTGTAAAGTGCATACTATGCATTTATTGGGTTGGATTAAATTGTTTTGCTGCTCAAGAGATTTTGAAAGGAAGAGCGTGCTACTAATGAGAGAGATGATGATAAGAACAGAAGGCCAAAAAAAAGGCCCCTTCCTGGGACACTTCAAAGGATGTTCACAAAACTTGTAAATTGTAAGTAGTCAACAATTCAGGCTTAGAGTTTTAAGCAGTCAAACCATTGCAACTGCTGCATGATATCTTAGAAAAACTAGCTACCTTCTACAAGTCAAAACATAAGAGAAGGAAATCCAACTTCATCTTAACCTTAGGAGTCCCACCCCCCAAAGAAAAAATCCTATCTCCACCGCTGCTTATGCTTTAGTTTTCTTGTATAATTCGTAAAGCTTCTCTTCCCCCCGCCCCTGCCCTCGGGGGCCTGCACTATATAATTACTGTTTATTAGAATTATTTTGTGTTGCCAACTTACTTTTACGAAAAGTGAACTTTATATTTGCTGGTAACTGAAAAAAGGATTGATGCCATTTTATGCAGAACCACGCAAAAGTATCCATGAGATTGCTAAAGCTTTAAATGGTTCAGTCATTTCCACAAAGGTAATTACCTACAATACTTGAACTGTGCTACACTTGAACATCTACCTCCTACATCAGTAAAATCCTATCTCTAAGTTTGCGTCAGTTCCTTGAATAAGATATAATGTCTTAGCTTCCTTAGGTTCCTATTGTGAGAACTGAGAGATTGATTTTGAGGATGAACATCAATTAACGGAAGCCAAAACTGCCGTTTCTGCCGTAGAACTTTGTTGCACCTGAATATTCAAGTATATGAACATTGAGGGATGTTTTAAGATATTACCTCTGTAAACAGTGCCTCCTTCATGAACATTTGGGTGGTACAACTTTCATGGGTTCACCTCATGGGTTCTTGTAACAGAACAAGAATTTACACAATCGCCACAGCAGAAGAATCTGAGTAACAATAGTGTAAGATTTGAATGGGACAGTGAGTAAAAGCTCTCTCGACCTGTAACATCCACCTCCAACCATCCACCTAAACCTCACATTTAGCATGTGCTGGAAACTGATTAGACTGGCTCAGAAAAGTTGAGCCACTTTCATTGATCGGTGCCTTAGGTCAGACTCAGTACAATTCCAACACATATCAATCAATCCATGGGTAGACTTAACTTTCTACAGTAGGAGTACTCTTAAGTTTGAAGTCACAAAGCATGCCAAAGACTACAATGGCTGCCTAAAAAATATTAGGCATCTCTTTGTCGATCAAGATGTTCTGCTACCAGGTTGAGTTTCGAGGTTCAGGTGATTTCTGAGTTTCAGAGGGTGTGTTCAAGTAGGAGAAGAGAGCACAGATTGTTTTCCATTTCCATGTATTACTTTTTCCTTTACAAAATTTCCCCGACTGAATCTCAGCACTCTCAGTTTCAGAATTCTTATACCTATGAAGAAAAATAAATTTTTGGAATTCTTTTGGGACCTTCCAAAATCTGCATTCAATAAATTGTAGTGAAGCAGCCGGATATACTCATCTTCTGCCCTCTCTGAGACATATAATGCCAAAGTCTTGGCAGAAAATTTGCTTCTGCTGAATACTCTTCAAATATTTTCTACTAGATTAGAATGTAGAAATGGGGAGAGATTACTCATGTGATATATGTTCTTAGGCTACTTATAATCTGGAAATGTGAGTTCCTTAAGACAGTCTGTTTCCAACATTTTATAGTGATTGAAGAATAAAATCTTTCTTCCTTCTTAGATTACTGTAGTTCAAGAGTTGTTCTTAATATGCATACTACCTTAGTTTCTTGTTGTATTAGGTAATCCAAGCAGATGAGGAGAACAAGAAGTTGATAGTCTCTGAAAAGGAAGCTGTCTGGTCAAAGTTTTCTGAACAAGTTAAAGTGGGGGATATTTTTGAAGCAAGAGTGGGTTCTGTTGAGCACTATGGTGCTTTTATCCATTTACGCTTCCCTGATGGTATGTTCTATTTTGATTTGTGTTTTTTAATTATCTATTAAATTTGTATGGAATTTTAAATGGAATCTTAAAATTATGATGCAGGTTTTTATCATCTCACAGGACTGGTGCATGTCTCGGAGGTTTCATGGGATTTGGTTCAGGATGTAAGAGACATCCTAACTGAAGCCGATGAAGTAAGGGTAAAAGTTACAAGTGTTGATAGGTTAGTTCACGGCATTTACTAGCTGATTTCCATTTTTTCAATGTTATTCGCCTGAAGGTGAAGTATGAATGAAAGTTACAGTTGTTTTTTATAAGCTTTTAATACTTTTAGGTCTGTTTGGTTGTGTTTTATTTTTTGAAAAATGCTAAATGTATTTAAGAAAAACTTACAAAAAAATCTTACTTCTCCACAGGTCAATTAATGATATGTTAAGAATCATGAAATTTGAAATTTAAAATTTGAATTTAAAATAAACTAACAAATTAAGTCTTGTAAGTAAAACTGTAAGTATATGTAATACTACTTTTTTTTTTTTTGAAAATAAATGTCAACGATATTCCTCTGTGAAACCTTTTTCTTTGGATTACTAGATTTGACAATTTTGTTGGAGCAATTATTTTCTAAGGTTTTCTCATTTTCATGCCTAACAAATGGAAGGCATAATGCAGTTGAGCAGTTGCTAGCTATTCATCAGTTTGTTCAGGCACGACCCACAGTATATTTGTTTGGCTCATTGTATTTACGGTGATGATTTGTTCTGGGTTTGCGTATGATAATTAATTATACTCCTCTTGGAAAAATGTATTCCCCCTTGGTCATACACAATTTGTATCAAGATCCCAAAATTCAATATTATCCACCGGGCAGAGTTGTTAAACATGAAGTGGGGAGATTTTCAAGATGCTGTGCCAACAATTAATATCATCATCAAACATACTGACTGTTTCTGGGAACTTATTGGAAAATATTAAAATAAGAACCAAATCATTCTCAATTTGATTAAATTTTGACAGGACCGTGGAAATTTAAGGCCTGTTTTTTGTTTTTTATGCAAAATTTGCTTGTCTACACGGGTCCTTTGCTAACAGAGTAGACATTCTTCTGCATTTTCTGGCTTGTCTCATGACTGATGAGCAATCGTGTATAGGACGATAAATTGTTGGGCATTCTCTATAAAGGTTCTCATGCCCTGATTCCTTAAGCAACTAAATCAAGGAACTTGGAGAACCATCTCTTTTCATTTGATATCAGAATTGCAAGGCAATGTTTAAAACGAAAAGGGAAATGAGTTTTTATTTGTCATAAGCTTGCGTTCTTTCCCATACCATCATGTGCGTGAATATAAGTTTTAGCTGCAACCGTGTGGGTTTTTCACAAATAATCTATTCAGGGAAAAGTCAAGGATTACTCTGTCAATCAAACAGTTGGAGGAAGATCCACTTCTAGAAACTTTGGATAAGGTTATACCTGAGGTTTGTTATATGCCCTTTGATCATGTTTTTTATTGGGCTCATATTCACTGAACAAAGCACATGTCTGTTGTTAACGACTGGTACATTTCACAGGATGCCTCTGCTACTCCTGATTTGTTGAGCAATAGCAATATCAGTAATATTGAACCTCTTCCAGGGCTTGAAACAATATTTGAAGAGCTATTACGGGAAGACGGGTATGAATTCATCATCGCTTGACTAATGAGCATTAAACAGTGACGGTTTTATTGAATAGATAAATGAAAATTTTAATTATAATGCGAGAGTGAGCCATGCTTGAAGTGTGAAAGTTCAGTTTTCACAGCTTTCATAGTTAGAGCTAAGTTTCGTATGGAAGAAAGAGGTGTATCCACAACTCTTACCAATATGAGGGCTTTGTTCATATGTAAATCTACACCTTGTCCTGTTAAACTGCGCAGTTAGAGCACATATCTAAATTTCAGTAAAAAGAGAAGGAAATACTAATATTCTTTTACATATATATAAGTAACAGATTATATTAATAAAAATAGACATAGTCCAAGTACACAGGGTATATAAGAGTTCACACCTAGTTAAGAGGAAGAAATAAAAACAAGAAAATCATAAAAGTTGAGGCCATTGCAATCTACAACATTCGCCCATATGAACAAAATTTTGATAAAGAATGTTTGCCCATATCAATTTGGACACAGCTTCAAAGCAAAGTAAGAATACCCTTGAAGCAAAGTAAGAATACCCTTAAAGAACGAATATGATTTTGGTCTACCCTACAAAATATTAAAGTGTCATTTGCAAACAACATTCTACTAAGTGTTTCCCAATTAGTGTCACTAATCGAAATCTATCCATAAAGCCATTGTCAACCATAGCAGACATCATTCTACTAAGTGCCTCCAAAACAATAATAGCAAGAAACGGGGACAATGGATCACTATGTTTTAGACTGCGTGAACTGTTAAAGAAACCAGCTAGACTGCCATTCACCAAAATTGAGAACCTTGCAGTCAAGATGCAATACCTAATCCTTGAGCATTGTCTCTTGTTAAATCCACACTTCCCAAGCAAGTATTGAGGAAGTCCCAATTAAGATGATGATACACCTTCTCCATATCCAACTTGCATAAAACACCCAATTCTCCATATTTTAATTTTCTATCTAAACATTCATTGGCGATTAGTACTCGTTCCAGTATTTATCTTCCCTTTAGAAATGTGTTTTTGTCGTCTGGAAATAATCCTCCCCAAGACCTTCCCCAAGCAGTTTGCTAAAACCTTGGAGATAATCTAATACACCCCATTCACAAGACTAATAAGCTGAAAATCTTTAACATTCAAAGCCCTAACCTTCTTGGGAATAAGCACAATAAAAGTGACATTGAGACTTTTCTCAAACTTACCAAATGAGAAAAATTCTTGGAAAACCTTCATAAAATCATAATTCACCACCTCGCAACAGGGTTGGAAGAATCCCATAGAAGAACCATCTAGATCTGGTGTTTTGTCTTTGACCATCTTTATCACCACTTCATTAACCTTCGTCTCATCAAAAGGCCACTCCAGCCAGGCAATAGTTTACTAATCAATGGTATCAAATTCTAGTCCATTGAGTTTTGGCCGTCACACAACCTGCTTGGTAAGCAAATTGTTCAAAAAAACAGCAACATGCTTTGAATCACTGGAAGCTCCATTGAAACAACACCATCAATGTTTAACATCTCCCACGTGAATTGGTCACTATGAAAAAATAAAGGAAATACTAATATTTGAGGTGGATAAGTTGCTCTATATTAAAGAGAATGCACTTTCGAGCACTATTATTTTAAAAGACCCAGAAAGCGGAGCTCAACTCACTTTTTCACTTGTTGAATCAAGAAAGATTTGGCAAAATATAATAGATTGTTTGTGACAAGAATATGTAGCTGTAACTTGCTTAACCTTGTTGTCCAAGTGTATTTGTAAATATAGTGACCTTCATGGAGGCTCAATGAGCTCAAAGACAAAAAGGAACCTATAAATATGGTGCTTGGCTGAATTTAGCACCTTGGACTCTATTTGATACTTGATTAAGAGTCTTAATTTAGGATCTCTTTATTATTTTTTGATAATTAATAAGAAATTTTATTACCAAGAGTAGGTACAGTCCAAGTACACAAGATATCAGGATGTATACAAAGAAAATACCTACTACACTCTAGGAAGCAAGAAGAAAGCTAAAACAGATTCAGTACACTATCATCATTCCTTGCAAAGATCTTCGCCTGCAAACACAAAGTAGAAAAGTAAAAATTTCGAAGATCTTCAAAAGAATGTTCTTTGTCTTTAAAACATCTCCCATTCCTTTCCAACCAAAGCACATTATATACAAATGAATCATTCTCCATCTGGCAGCTACACATTTCCTTCTCTCAAAACCATGCCAACAAGCAAGAAGATCCACAACTTCCTTAGGCATTCCCAATATACCCGTCCAACCAAAAACCTCATTCCACAAAGATTTTGCCACCTCACAATGCAGAAAGAGACGATTTACAGATTCTCCATCCTCGTACATGACACACAAATCAGCTATATACAAACCACGTTTCCTAAAGTTATCTGTGGTCAGTACTTTCCCTAGAGCAATCACCCAACTGAAAAACGCCACTTTAGTAGGTACCTTCACTCTCCAAATGCTTTCTCAAGGGAATACATAGCCAGAATGACAAGTAAGCACCTTATAAAAAGAGCTAACTGAAAACCTGGAATTTCCAGCATGGTCCCACAGTAGACTGTCTTCTCTTCCTTGCATCACTTTTGAATTATAAATTCTTCCCAAAAAATATGAAACAACATTCATTCACTTCCCAGTCATTTGCATCTCTAATAAAATCAACATTCCACAGATTATTATTATTATCCATACGTTGGATATAATCTGCCACAACGGCATTTTGATCCCTTGCAATCCTATAAAGAGAGGGAAAATCAGATTTGAGAGCTGATTCCCCCACCAAATTTCATGCCAAAAAAATCATCTACCCTTCCCCCCGCCCTAAATTCAATATATTTAGAAAACTTCCCCCAGCCTTTTTCTAATAAACTTCCATAAACTCATCCCATACGCTCCTCAAACTTAATTACAACGCCAATCCCCCCACCCGCTCCCATATTTAACAGCAACAAAATTCTCCCATAAAGCATCTCTCTCTACATAATATCTCTTTATTCAAGCTAGTCTACTATAGATAATAGTTTTCGATAATTTTTTTTATGACTTTCTTATTTTATTATTCTTTAATCTTTAAGTCAAGGGTATTTTGGTAATTGTGCTTATCTGGACAGGCTGTAGAAGTGATCCCTTGGGATTGGTCTAAATGTGGTATTTGGCCCGTGTGGCCTCCATGTTCGTAATTCTTTATTTCTCTGCTACTCATCATCCTTCACACCACACACCACTTTTTTTAATTTTTTAATTTTTTAATTTTTTTTTTTAAAATTTTATTCTTCTTAAGTTAATTGAATTATTCTACTCATTATCCATATACTAAACATTTGAAAAAATAAAATAAATAAATAAATAAATAAATGTATGGTGTGCGGTTTGAAGGATGATGAATAGAATTTTTCTTTCCCCATTGTCCAATCCTACTACATAGGAATAATAGATTATAATATTTTGGAGCTTCTTTCTATTCAAGGCACGTCCAGTTTAGACTTTTTATTTTATAGATATGTATCTCCTTCTGAGAGTGACTCAATTCTAAAACTTTAAATGTGATACTCAGTAATTTATTCTTATTATTTAATTTCAGCATGAATTTAAATTTAAACAAGAAGACCTGGTTTAAACAATCTTAGACCTGGAGCCTATCATTTCAAATTCCAACTCTTTCTCTCTCTCTTTCTCTCTCTCTCTCAAAACTTGCAAGCCTCTTTAGATGTTAAAAAAGGGGAATTTTTTGTTTTAGCAACTGATATGGGTACTTGTTCTGCATGTAATTCAGTATAGATGACGTAAAAATCAGTAGGCAGGGGTTTGAAAAACGGGTGGTTTCACAAGATCTGCAGCTTTGGCTTTCAAATGTGAGTTCATTTTATCTGATGAAATCATCCAGTTTCAAATGTGAGTTCATTTTGTCTATTCACTGCATCATACTTCATTGCCACAGGCACCACCTACCAACCAGAAGTTCACTCTCCTTGCACGTGCTGGAAGGCAGGCAAGTTTTTTTGTAGCCTCTCATCTCTCTCTCTCTCTCTCTCTCTAAATGCTGTTATCTTCTGTGGGTTTAGGTGCAAGAAATACATCTGATGACTGCACTTGATCAAGAAGGTATAAAAAAGGCATTGCAGCGAGCATTAGAACGTGTGCCATGATCTTAGTCCATTTTTCCATCTGAGAATATCCAATGATGATTGTGGCTCCTGTACAGAAAGTTACAGTCGATTAGAATCTGGCCATTGTAAGCTAACTGTATATTTCATATCTACAGGTCACTTCCTTTACTTTTTCAGCTAGATTTTATTATTTTGATTCCAATATTGGTATTTCAATTTTTTCTCTCTTTTGATATTGCCACGTACTGCAATAAGCTTAATTCAATCTCAGCTTATTAATCTTTTAATACATACCTGTGATATATATTGTCGATGCCCGCACTTATTTCAGGCTATATTTCATGTGTGGCTTTTAATACTGTCTGTACCTTCAATGCTTGATGTGTTGATTAAAGACATTATCTTTTTCCCCCATGATATCTTTTATTATTAGACTGAAAAATAAACCCAAAAAACAAAAAAACAAAACAAAAAGAGGAAGAGAGGGGGAGGGAAACAAGTTCGTTTTTAGAATATCAAGACGAATAAGTTTACTTAATTATTATCTTCGCACGCCATGTTATTTTATTTTTTTTCTTATAACAAATATATAGTGTATGAACTATGAATGATAGGTAGAATAACTCGATTAGTTTAATAAAAATGAAATAAAATAAAAAATAATATTAAAATATATAGAATATATGATGTGGGATGATGAGTAACATCCCTTATTCTGTAATCTTATCCCAATCACCAACCAACGAGAAATTTTTGGGTGAGTTGGATTAATGTCTTGGGCAGTACCTCATTTATCAAAGTTTGCAAATAAAGTTAAATGATAGAATATAAATAATTTGTTTTTTCAAAACAATTGAGTTGCTTATAAATATAATGCAGTGATTAGTTTGAGTTCGATTCGTGTTGAGTGTTTGACCGTCTACTATTCATTTGTACGTGATTAGACTAATAAATTTTGTGCTTCATGCAAGTATTTATATATTGCATGAGAGCATGTCTTGGGAACTTAGGACAAGGACAAAAAATATAGTTATTATTTTTTTAAGAATTTTATCCTCAAAGATAGAGGACAACAAAAACAAATTAATGAACCTTAAGCAGCATTGGATCGATTTCATGTAGTATGTCACGTAGTAAAAATAAGAAACAAAAATGCCAACAATGTGGCAGAAATAGTATAACCAATCTAAATACCCGATCGAACTTGAATGAACCAAAACGACAGAGGTTTTCTTTTGACATTCTAATGCCTCAAGTACCTTTTGCATAAAGAGGAAAGGATAGGTATATATAAATAAAGTTTTTATGTACAGTTATTTTTATATGTATTTTACACAATCTAATAAGATGATTTTAGTTATACATATTTTTTTAATATAAAATAACTGTCTGAGATGAGGCCAGCCATTATTAAATAAATTTTCTACTCGGTCCCTCATGTTTGGTTGTGCGATTTCTGATTCTGGTAGCGTTGTCCCTAGGCCGAGATGTTGTGTATGCCTTGGTGCCTAGGCCTGTTCATCCAGACAGGCCGGTCCGACTTTGAATTTTTTTTATAATATTTTTTAATAATTTTAACACTTTTATTTAAAATATTCAAGAAAATCACTCATGATTCAAATTCGAATTTCCGGATCATACGTGTGGATGAACAAGCTAATTGGTGCCCAACCGCATGAGGTGAGGCCCGCGTACTTGGATTTGCATGTGTTAAACTAATTATGAATTTCGTGCAATCCAAGGCATTAAATAATAACATTTAGAAAATGCACTTTTTTTTGTTGCAATTCGAAAGAGAATTTAACTAAACTAGAGAGAATGATTACCTTAACAATTTTACATTTAAATGTCTCACAAATCACAACAGCTAGAAGCACAATTATTTTGTAGGTGAGAATCCTAAAATCTCTTAGTATTTAAATAAATTTTTGACTATCATGAAATTTAAAGGCTATTATATCCCACTATAACTTATTCATTAAGTGATATACATTGGACTACTATAAACCCATACAGATATTAAATTTTAATAAAACTCTTACAGTCTTATTCCTGGCCCATATGCCCATTCATCATTCTAATTCATAAAATATTCTCATTTCAAATATATTACGAGTTCCATAATATCGATATCAAATTAATTACGTAAGAGTTTATCTTATAACCATTTCAAATAAATTAAGTTATCTTGAATCACATTGGTATAAGTTCTCTGTTGTATAACCAACAAAATTTCTTCTATATACTACAACACTTTAACATAATTTAACAAGATTTTTAAGGGACAATTAAGACTAATACTTTAATGGCTTTGAATTCTAATTCATGTCTATGTTAGACATTTTCTTATAATCATTATCAACATCATTCGACATACATATAAAGTTAAAAGACAAGACAACATAAACAATCATAATAGATATATCTCAATATCCAATAAGAAAATACTCAACATATCAGTGATTATGTTAGCATGTTCAAATTATAAGTATATGCATAAGATCCATCTTTTGAATATGTTCTTTGAATTGTAGTATTGATATATTATATAAACATTATTTGTTTCTATACTTTCTTCTCCTTGACAGATAGCTATTTAAAATTTTATCAAATACAAATATATTGGAGAAAATACTATGAGGAATTCTAGCAATGCATTCTTAGTGCTTAGCTGTAAAGTTGACAAGTCCAAATTCTAGAATAAATTTTCTAGACATATACAATATATTGTGGCCTCAATGCAAGTTACAAACTTAGCCACTATTGCATATGAAGTAGTAAGAGACCTATTTCATACTTTTCTATAGAATAGCTTTACTAGATAGAAAAATATGTAACCATAATTGTATTTTCTATCAATAGAGCATTCACACAAAATATAGTATTGTTGCCCAGATTACTAACACAAGGGAGGGATGAATTGGGTTATATTAAAAAAATTAGCATTTATAACCAAATATACAATATAAAGTATAAACAAAATATGAAATTGTAGGAAATATAAAGAGTAAGGGTAAGAAGAAGCAAACTCAGTATTTTAATGAGTTTCAGCTCCACTGCCTACGTCCTCTCCTCAAGCTACCCCTTGAGGATCCCAACTTCATTATTCAATCTCCTTCATGTGGAGATAGAAACCTATTACACCTTTGAGCAACACTGCTACAAAGAATCCGTGTAGAACACTATCTACTCTTGCAATCACCTCACACTTGGTGATTCAACTATTTCCTGTATAGAACACCTTCTATACACACAAGGGTTATACGCACACTCTTACAAATATAAGAGCTGATAGTTGATAGATTATCAGAGTACACTCCTCAATGAGTGAAATAAAAACAATACAGCTCAACCTATATTTCTCTCAAAATGAACAACGATTAAGGTACAAAACTTAAAGAAGAGAGAATAAGGGTTTTGAAAGAATAATGCAAAACTTAGCAATTGATGTGTAAGCTCTTGTTGTAATTTTTACAAAATTCAAGTGAGTTATTTATAGGCAAATGACTCTTCATATTCAAATTTGAAAAGGTTCACGTGTCAAATAAGAGCACTATTCACTTTTCAAAAAATTTAAACAAAAATATCTTATTTTTATATTTGTCAAAGAAAACTCCATTCATTTTTCAAAGAAATCAAACATAATCTTTTACGTTTCATACATGACAAAATGAGTATAATTTATTTTTCAAATCAAATCATCTTCTTTTTACATATGTCAAAAAAACACACAATCACCCTTCAAGATTTCAAACAAAATCATTTATCTTTTGTATTTGTCAAAAAAATACATAACCACCCTTCAAGATTTTTAAACAAAACATACACATCAAAAATTACAATCAATCATCTTACAAATTCAAATATTTATGCATATGTGAGAAAAAAAATACTAATTTTTGAAATTAAACATTTTTTATAATGTTATGCAAATGTAAAAAATGCAATTTGATACTTTATGAGAAAATACTAATTTTGAACCTTAATCCAATTTTAAATTTTAAGAGATATATAAAATTACTCTATGAGTTTCATTGTAGATTTGTTCTTCTTCTTGCTCATGCTTGATTTCTTGATGTGCTTAACTCCCTTCATGCGTAGACAACTTGAGTTTAGTTTTGAATCTATTTGTTACCATCAAAATCTATACGTAGATACGAGATTTGAAATCTTGAATTCAACAACCTCCCTCATTTTGATGATAACAAATACTTAGTAGAAATCTGCAACCTGCAGTAATACTGAAACTTTCCTTGAAAATATGCATTAGTTTTTCAAATAAAATATAAATATGATTCTAGCATATATAATAGGATAGTATAATCATAGTATAAGACTTTTCCCCAGTTTGGCATCATTAAAAAGGAACAGCAATTGGTTTCAGTAAGATTTCTTCTCACAATAACCAATAACCAAATAAAACTGTGTGTTAGTAGAAACTGTAGAGAGTTGAATAATTGGAGCTACCCGTGTCCGGCAAAAGTTGTAAAGGCTGAGGCCTAACTTTATTGTCTCGGTGCAGAAGAAGACTCAAATTCGCTTGATGTTGTTGACAAATTAGATGTTGCAGAGATTTGAAGTTAAATAATTATAGTCATCCGTGTCTGACAAAGGCTGTAAAGGCTGCAGGCCTAACTCTGGCAATTCGGTGCAGAAAAATATTCAAATCCACTTGATATCGTTGACAAACTAGATCTTGTAGAGATTTGAAATTTTTCGATTTCTGTTTAAATGACAATTTTCATCAATCGAATACTCACAAGAAAAATCTCTCATTTCTCATTGATCAAGTATCTGTTCATCCAAAATGACAGAATGGCAGAGAAAATTTCTTTTAGTAATCTTCCAGATTTAAACCAAGAATCGTCTCAATCAGTCATCTCATCCGTCTCATCCAGCATATCTTGTAAATTTGACTAAGTAAGATTTGAAGAGATGATAGTTTGTCTTGTTCTGATTTTCGTCTCTATAAGAGCAATCTTTAACTTTATCTAATTTGCATCAAATTTCCTTCTCATTTTTGTAATTCGCCTACATTCTTATTCTACAAATTTTTAATGGCTCGTCAATTTCCCTTCAGTAGTACTTCTCGTAATCAATCTATTTCTGCTTCTATCGTAAGTGCCATGAAGCAACAAGAGACTGATTTAGCTAATAAATCAGATCATGATGCTATTTATGAGGTTGTGGGTCTCGACACTCGATACTCATCATCCATTGTTGCTTTTTTCGTTCGGTTGCAGTCCAAAACTCGCGAAATTAAAAAGTTTAGCGAGACTGTCTCTGTACTTCAACGACTTGTTTATGAGTCAAAAAGAAAAATATGAGTTAAAACAACAGAATAAGGATTTAAAATTTTTGCTTGCCTCTTCATTTCGACTATCTAATCTTTTAGACGAGAATAACATGTTGATTTATGAAAAACAAATGTAGTTGAAAGATGAGGCTAGAAATCTCAAGTTTTTGTAAGTCATTTGAGATAAAATATTTAACAGATATTCATGGTATGCATCATTCCTATTTCTCTTCTAATCATGCATAATCTATCTTCTGGTAGGGGTTTTGTGAAACTGTCCACCAATTGATCGCGTGTACTTGTGAATTCTAGTACAATATCACCCTTTTGCACATGATCTCTAAGAAAATGATATCTAATTTTAATATGTTTAGTTCTAGAATGTTACATTGGGTTTTTTGAAAGATTTATAGCACTAGTGTTATCACATTTAATAGGAATATGATTGTACATTAGTTTAAAATCCTCAAGTTGTTGCTTCATGTAAAGAACTTGAGCACAACAACTACCTGCAGCAACATATTCTCCCTCAGCAGTAGATAATGCAACAAAATTTTGTTTTTTACTAAATCATGAAACAAGTGCATGACCTAAGAAATGATATGTTCTACTAGTGCTTTTTTGATCAATTTTACAACCAGCATAATCTGTATCTGAATAACTAATAAGATCGAAAGAAATGTGTTTAGGATACCATAATCCTAAGTCAATGATACCGGTAAGATATCTAAAAAAATGCTTAACTGCAATCAAATGAGATTACTTTAAAGATAATTGAAAACGTGCACATAAACATACACTAAACATAATATCAGGTCTACTAGCTGTTAAATATAATAAACTACCAATCATATCTTAATATACTTTTGAGTCAACTGACTTACCGTTTTCATCTTTATCAAGTTTGGTGGTTGGACTCATTGGTGTACAAATTATCTTTGCACATTCTATCTCAAACTTTTTGAGTAACTTTTTGATATATTTTGACTAATTAATGAATGTTCCATTTTTTGCTTGCTTGATTTGCAATCCGAGAAAGAAATTAAGTTCTCCCATCATGCTCATTTTAAATTCTTCCTGCATACTTTTAGCAAAATCTTGACACATATTTTCATTAGTAGCACCAAATATTATATCATCCACATAAATTTGAACTAGAAGAATATCATCCTATTCATATTTGAGAAAAGAGTTGTATCAATTTTTCCTCTTGAAAAACAATTTTCAATTAAGAAATCATTGAGTGTTTTATACCAAACTCTAAGAGCTTGTTTGAATCCATATAAAACTTTTGTGAGCTCAAAAACATGATTAGGAGATATATGATTTTCAAAATTTAGAGGTTGTTCAACATATACCTCTTCATTTATAAAACCATTTAAGAAAGAACTTTTATAATCCTTTTGAAAAATCTTTTAAATAATCTTTTCTAAATCAGTCACTTTCTTTTTTAGCTCATCATTTTCATTTTTTGAAACTATGTTTTCCTTTTTTAAAACATTAATTTCATTTGTTAAAGAAGAATTTTTCTTTTTCAAAGCGGTATATTTGATACCCAATTTTTTAAGTTCCTCATATACATCTTCCAAAATATTTTGCAACTCTTCATAAGAAGTATTTTCAATATTTTTAAAATTTATTACCTCAAGATCATTTTTAACCATGAGACAACGATTTGCAGATTCTTCATTGCTTGCGTTGCTGTTTGAGCTACTTGAATTATCATTCCATGTAACTTTCATTGCTTTCTTGCCTTTGTATCGATCTTTCTTTAGTAGGTGACAATCTGTTATGATATGTCTAGATTTTTTACATTTATAATAAATTAAAGAGTCATTTTTACTTGTATTTTTATTGGAAAATCTTTTCAAAGATTTATTTAGATGAGCTTTAGTTTTTTTTAAGAATCTCTGAAATCTTCTTGTGATCATTGTAATTTCTTCATCTTCGTTATCACTTTCCTCATCTTCATCACTTTCACTTTTATGGGAAATAGTTTTAAGTGTCAAGCTCTTTTTTTCCTTTTCTTCTTCTTTTCCTCTTTTCAATATGTACTAATGAGTAATAAGTGACCCGATGAGTTTATTTACTTCGAGTTTTTTGAGATCTTTAGTTTCAAGAATCGCCGTCACTTTTGATTCCCAACGTTTTGGCAGAGAGTTGAGAATTTTTCTTATTATTTTCAACTTAGAATAAACTTTTTCAAGAGTTGTCAAGCTATTTATAATGTTAGTAAAATGAGTATACATAGAAGAAATAAATTCATCATCAATCATTTTAAATATTTCATATTCATGTCTAAAAATATAAATTTTTTTTAGATGAGCTTTAGTTTTTTTTAAGAATCTCTGAAATCTTCTTGTGATCATTGTAATTTCTTCATCTTCGTTATCACTTTCCTCATCTTCATCACTTTCACTTTTATGGGAAATAGTTTTAAGTGTCAAGCTCTTTTTTTCCTTTTCTTCTTCTTTTCCTCTTTTCAATATGTACTAATGAGTAATAAGTGACCCGATGAGTTTATTTACTTCGAGTTTTTTGAGATCTTTAGTTTCAAGAATCGCCGTCACTTTTGATTCCCAACGTTTTGGCAGAGAGTTGAGAATTTTTCTTATTATTTTCAACTTAGAATAAACTTTTTCAAGAGTTGTCAAGCTATTTATAATGTTAGTAAAATGAGTATACATAGAAGAAATAGATTCATCATCAATCATTTTAAATATTTCATATTCATGTCTAAAAATATAAATTTTTTATTCTTTGACTTAGGAAGTTCTTTCATAAGTTACTTCCAAGTTATCTCAAATTTCCTTTACTGTCCTGCAAGTCATTATTCTGTTAAATTCATTGTCATTGAGAGTATTATACAAAAGATTCATAACTATTATATTCACTGTATAAAGTCTATCATCTTCACGATCAAACTCTTCTTCTTCCTTGTTGACCTTTACTCCATCAACAATTTTTGTTGGAATATAAGACCCATTTACAATACACTTCTAGATTTATCGATCTTGAGACTGGAGAAGTATTTTCATTTTAGTTTTCTAGAAAGTTTAATTGTCTCCACAAAATAACGTAGGCCAACTACTGGATTGACCTTCAGCAAATATAGCTGCAATATTAGCCATATGATCTTAACTCAACATATAATTAATCTTATAATAGAGCCCTTGCTCTGATACCAATTGTTGCCCAAATGACTAACACGAAAGGGAAGTAAATTATTAGAAAAATTAGTACTTATAACTAAATACACAATATAAAATATAAACAAAATACGAAATAGCAGAAAATATAAAGAGTAAAGGCAAGAAGAAGCAAACTTGGTATTTTAACGAGATTCAGTCTCACTGCCTACATCCTCGCCTCAAGCTACCCCTTGAGAATCCTAAATTCACTATTCAATCTCTTTCAGGTGGAGATAGAAATCTATTACACCTTTGAGCAATATCGCTACAAAGAATCTGTGTAGAATACCCTCTACACTGGCAATCATCTCACACTTGGTGATTCAACTATTCCCTGTGTAGAACACCTTCTACACACACAAGGGTTATACGCACCCTTTTACAAATACAATAGCTGATAGTGGGTAGATTATCAGAGTACACTCCTCAATAAGTAAAATAAGAATAATACAGTGCAACTTATAATTCTCTCAAAATGTATAAGGATTAAGGCACAAAACTTAGAGAATAGAGAATGAAAGTTTTGAAAGAATAATGCAAAATTTAGCAATTGATGTGTAAGCTTTTGTTGTAAGAGCTATTTATAGACAAATTAGTCTTCATATTCAAATTTGAAAATATTTACATGTCAAATAAGAGTACTATTCACTTTTCAAAAAATTTAAATAAAAACATCTCATTTTTATATTTGTCAAAGACAACTCCATTCAAATTTTAAAGAAATCAAAACTAATATTTTACTTTTTATACATGATAAAATGAGTATAATTTATTTTTTCAAATTCAATAATTCTTTTTTACATATGTCAAAAAAATTATCTATCTCTTACATTTGTGAAAAAAAAAAACACACAAGCACCCTTTAAGATTTCAAACAAAATCATCTATTTTTTGCATTTGTCAAAAAAACATACAACTACCTTTCAAGATTTTTAAACAAAATATACACATATCAGAGATGACAATTAATAATCTTACAAATTCAAATATTTATATATATGTGAGAAAAAATAATAATTTTCAAAATTAAACATTTTAATAATGTTATGCAAATGTAAAAAAATACAATTTGATGTTTTATGAGAAAATATTAATTTTGAGCCTTAATCCAATTTCAAATTTTAAGAGATGTACAAAATTACTCTATGAGCTTCATTTGTAGACTTGTTCTTCTTACTCATGCTTAATTTCTTGATGTGCTTAACTCCTTTCATGCATAGACAATTTGAATTTAAGTCTTGAATTTATTTGTTTTCATCAAAATCTATACGTAGATACGAAATTTGAAACCTTGGGTTCAACAAGTATGAATATCCATTTACCTTAAGAGTATCAATTATTCTAAATGCAAAAATATATAGTCTTTATTTTTATTTTTATTTTTTGTAAATAACACAACTTTTAGATCAAACACCATTGGTTACTTTGGCAACAACCAAGAATGCCTCCTATAAAACTAATGTTTGGCTCCATACAAGTTTGTGCAACCATCAAATTCCTTATAACGATTACATACAAAATCTCTTTAACAATAAAATCAATTTTAAGATATTATAAAATATTGAGCATGTCATATTTTTTCAATGTACTATCTATTGAGCACAATTCTTCATCCAAAGTCCCTCAAAATCCTTTATGTAACTTTACTAAGACAATCCTAATAGTCCTCATCTAGGCATTAAAATTCAGTCTCAATTATGAAAGATGTCTCATTCATAAATTTTATTTTTAAAGTTCTTTAAAGATATAACCCTAAAAGTTGGGTCATAACCTTGGCCTATTTCCTCTATTTCTTTAAAAAAATTTGTAGTAAAGCTCTTAAAGATAATGGTGTATATTTTAGACCATGTTCCTAGTAAATAGTCCCAAATACTTGTTTTGAATTGTGAACTGATGGGATACTGGATTTAAGGCATATACACGTACAAATAGTCAAATGATATAGGTTGTATTGTTTCTATTTATAGTCTTAGTATTGAGAAAGTAAAATGTCAGATTTCTTAAAATTGGCAAAATCAATATGAGCATAAAAATTAAATATGTGATTTTCGAGAAAGTGTATCTTGTATTTAAGAAAACTTGTAGTTCATTTTTCCAATAATCTCAGTGATAGCATGGAGTAACAAGCAAATGATAATCCACCTTATCAGAGAAACACCATTAAAGAATTGGCCATGGAGACATCAAAACAAGTAGCCTTATGCAATCTTTTTGATTTGCGATTTGGTTAGATTACATTGCATAATTTTAAAATTTAGATTTTATGTAGAAACAAATAAATGTTCAAAAGTTATAGAAAGAAGTGATTCTATTAAAGATGGATGCATGAAAGAGTGATTGAAATCTATGAATCAAAGTAAAGTCTATAATTTCATATAATCATTTGAAAAGTATAAAAAGTGAAATGTAAATGGATTTTAGAGACAAAATCCTGACTTTAAAGATAATGTTGAACGATATAAATTTAGACTTGTAATCAAGGGTTTCTAATAAACATGAAAGGGCTCGTTTAGGTTATTATGACATTAGTAGGTCATTACAATTTAGAGCATAAAATGGTTATGAAAGTAATTGTATAGTGAAATTTGAAGTCCATGAGATACGAAAAAAGATTTTTTGAAAACTGTATCTAAAGATTTTATCGTTTCACTTTAATGAGAGAAACAACATCGTTTAAGACCCTAGACTGAGAAAAAAAAAGTAATGGAATAGTGCCATTTGGCTTAGGCTAAATGGTGTCGTTTCAAAATGGGATTAAATCATTAAACGAATCCTCTCCCCACTTTCTTCTTCCCCATCTTCTTCTTCCTCTATCAGTTTAGGAATTCCTGCAACATGTTCTTCACACACTCATGGCAGAGTCACAGATTCCAAACAACACTCCTCCATCATAGAGATGCCGACAACAGACCAAAGACCATTCCGATTCACGTCGAGATCGATAGGGTTGATTTTCTCTTCCTCAATCGATCAATTTTGGTTGGTTCTAAGCAGCATTCTCCCACATCGATGGGGTCTCGATTTTGCACCGAAACTAATGTCGATGACATTGATGTACAACCCTAGCACTTTGACGACAACTTCCTTAGACCACCTTCCACCATCATCTTCGTAATGATTCTCTCTCTCAAAATTTATCCACCCGAAAACCAATCATATGGTCATGAACTCTCTTAGACTAGAAACAATAAATAAGAGTACAACCGTAAATTTGGATGCATTTCATAGACTGGACTGATGCATACACCCAAATGAATAAATCATTTGATGATTGGTCGTGAAAAAGGAAAAAAACAAGTCATAATTCACACAGCTTAAACAAACTCACAAGAAATTTGGAAGTATTATACTACATACGATGCATGAGAAATATAGCATATGTAATCGATGAGCCTTTTAGATCAGAGATATATACAATCCAAAAATTAGGTTTGTATGTGATACGGAGATGAATCTCAAGAACATTGTATGAAATTTGCATCGATCAAACTGCTATGGTGGATACTGACCATGGGGTCGAGATACAATACAAGGTTGTACATACTTGCATTTATGACAGATTAGATGTAATGCACCTAAATAACTAGCAGTATATAATAAAACCTCAGCAGAAATATAAAAGTTAGATAATCTAACAAATGTTATATGCAATTGCATAGCACATAGTACTTATTCTAAGCATATATCCCAAATAGTTATTTGTCCCAAAAGTTGCATTATAAAGATATCTAAAAAATATAAAGAGTAGCATAACCTTCCAAAACACAGAACCTTCCCAAAAGAAGATAAGTCTTAATACTCAAAAGCATTCCCACCCATGGGAAATATGGTCCCAAATCTTTCTTTCTTCTACTTTCATCAAAATGGCTCGGTTCTTACTTGTTTTCTTTAAGGACCGATCGTTATCCCAATTCTTGAGCCGTTGGAACTCATTAATGTACTAGAGTATCTTAGTGATTGTCTGATCAATATCCCAAGTCACTCCAAAATGGAGGGCTTAGGTGAGCTCAAATCCATCTTAAGCACAATCTTGTTTGGAGGAGGTGTTGTTCTCTTTCGCTTGGTCATTGGGATCATCTTCTAATTCTTTAATAACTTCTTCCATTTTGGGAATGAATGATAATAGAAACCACCATAATTTTTTAAAAATATCAGCAAGTAAACAAATAACATGCAATAGTTAACACAAACAGATGAGAGGTATATCATGACATGTATGAATGGACATGTACTTGACACATGACTTAAACAGAACATTACTTATGCCATTAACCACTTTCAAAGACTTGTAACAAAGACATTGAAACTTTGCATAAAATATTCTTTAACTTTCTTTTTCATGTTGGCATAAGTAATGTTTATTTAGTTAAATAATGTTATTGGTATTTATTGATAGGAGTTGTTAGTCGTTGCTTATTTTATTGCTCATTTTAAGTGCTTATTTTAAGCACTTTCTTTGAAAACGTACCCCATATCATTTACTTATTTTAAATGTAAATAAGTAAAATGCCATTATTATTTAACTAAATTAAGCACTTGATCATAAATAAAATAATACCACGTAATTAAATTAATATCAATCCATAAAGTAATTAATCACTAAAACTAGAGAAAATGCTTACCGAGAATATCATAAGGGATGTAAACTGAGATCTTACGACGAGAAAATATCGAATAAAGCACAACTATAATTTTCGGATTCAAAGGGGTTTTACAGAGGAGGTACTGTAGTTTGATTCAAGAAGAAGAAGTGATCAAGAAGGGGTGCTCAAGCACACGGTTTACTAGAGGAAAATGAGAGCTTCGGGTGTGGCTTAGCAAAGGGTTCGACACCTTTATACAAGCTGAAACCAGCACTAATATGAGGATTTTTGGGTGGAATAAAACACGTGAAACACGATAAACTCAGGGCCAAGACAATCATTAGATTCCATAGAAGAGATTCACATTATTTTTCAAACGAATCAGTTGAAAAACAAGGAGACTAAACTCACGGATTTGGGATGGTAAGTAACACGTGATGCACGGATTTGTGATGAAAACAACTAAAACATATTCAAAAATGTCCTACACATCTAAAGAAGTCATGCGTGCTTGAAAGAGATGGGAAAAAAGTTGCAAAGATCATAGCTTTACCTCACGGGTCTAAATGCCGAAAGGGGAAGAAATAAGGAGAAGAAGAAAGAAAGAAAGAGAGGAAGTGGGGTTGGTGTCACATGCAAACGGCCCAGAGTTCATTAAATCAAAGGGATTTAACGACAACGTTTCTGAAACAAATAAAAAAAAAACTGATAAACGCATCAGAGGAAGAAAAGGCATGGGTCTTCCTTGAGCTAAACGTTGGCATCAATAAGCCCATCCAAAGAAAAAAAATCAAATAGAGTAAAACACATTAACTCAAATACTAACATAATAAAATAAAGAGATTAAATCCAAGCATTAAAATAAATGCATCACATTAAAATGAGAAAATAAATTAGCTTATTTTTTAAACATGAAAATAATTTTAAATGAAAATGAAATATCCAAAGTGATTTTGTATTGTTTGTTACTCTTTTAGTTTCTTCGACTGTTCTTTAGAACCACAGTGATTTTGTTCCACCTTGATCAAGTTATGGCTCGAACTAGGACAAACTCTCGTATTTCGGTATCCTCGGTAGCGTAGTTGCAAGAAAGAAGAGAGAATAGGTGTTGAATCTTGCGTAGGAAGCGAGAAAGAATGGGAGTGCAGAGGCTTAGATTTTTGGATCAATATGAAAGACATTGTACTCACATTATGGATGTAGATCATAGAGGAGCATTTGTTTACCGTTGGGCATTGTTGCATGAGGACTAGCAACTGCCAAGCAAATGGTTAAAAGCGGAGAGGGAACGTCTGCGCCAATTGATACAAGGAGAGATGACCGAGAGCAGTAGAGAGTCCCTGAATATTTTTGATACCTCCCAGCAATCGTATTAGGTAGAGAGAGGAAGGTATACCTCGAGAGGATACCAAAGAGGAGATCATGCATAGACTTAATGGGCTAAGGGCAAATATGTACTATGACCCAGACGTAGACGCTATATTCTATTTCTCTCAAGACTCCACCGCCACTAGTGCTAGAGGTATAAGAGTTTTTTTTGTTTGTTGGATTTTCTTATTGTCGCTTTAACGATTTCGAGGACGAAATATTCTTTTTAGTGGGGGAGGATGTGAGAACCCAGAATTTCCACTCTATTTTATTTATTTATTATAAAGATAATTTTGATGTTTTTAATTATTTAAGAAATTGTGGTTTGGGTATGGGCTTGAACCTTGGAGGCATGACTTGTGTATTGGCCATAAATGGAGTTGCAAGGCCCATAAGCCCTTAAGAAAGATGCATGGACAACTAAGCCCAATGTAGTGGGACAAATGTTACACTTAGAAGAGCACATTTTAGTCTTCAAAGACTGGTAGGTTTATGAGAGAAAGAGCTTGGGAACTGAAGGTTTAACTAGTGGATTTCTTGGAAAAGAACGTGATGGAAACAAGAGAGGATTTTCATCATTGGGAAGCATGGAGCCATGGGGTGCAAAAGAAGGATATAGCCAACTCTTCCAATTGAGTTTCCCTAGGTGATTATCCTATCTAAGTGATTGACATATGATAGATCTTGTAAAGTGAAAGTTGTAAAAGAGATATGTGTTTAGGAAACAAGTTTCGGGTGAAATGAGAAGGGGTAGCCACCTATTCCATTTGTCTTCCAATGTGTTTCCAAATCTAGGTGATCATGACATGTAAGATTGTGTAAGCGAGTATAAGACGTGTGTGTAAGAGTGAGTGACTTGAGAGTTGATTGATGGCTTACTTGTGAGGAGAGAAAACCATTGGAAGAGGGATGGGTTTTCGGTGGAGAAAGGCCAATGCCTTAGCCGACTATTGCACGGTCTATTTTCCTAAGTTGAGTTTCAAAATCCTAGTGAGTGAAATATGAGGTGATAAGTGGGGGGGATGAGATGTGATGTGATAGAAGGAAGAGTGAAACTCACCCTTGTAGGCACCGGCCATAGTGGAAAAGGGAGAGGAAACTCAAACCTAGTACATGCTAAAACTAGGCATCATTTGCCCTAGCGATGGGAGTCAATCTGTGACAGCCCGAGATTTTGAGTCCCTAATATTAAATTTAATTATATGGTAATAATAGTAATAATAATAAAATGGATGAATCAAATGGGTAAATGAAGGATTGGGCTTAGAAAGATTAACTTAGGAATGGTTGAGAGGCCCAAGTGCACACTAGGAAAGCCCCTAAAGGCCCATGGATAAAGCCCATAAGTCAACAAGCCCATACTTGTGGACACTTGTGAAGCTAGGAGAGTTTCAAGAAGTCTTCCAAGACTAGTGGTTAGAAAGTTGGAAATTTGCTAGTAGTTGGGACCTTGACTAGTAATTTCTTGAGAGGAGAAGAAGTAAGGATCTAGGATGGGATTTCCTCATCATTGAGGAGCAAGTAGGCATGTAAGGCTAAGGAGACTTCTCAAAGAAGTCTTCACTAGATCACATTAAGGTCAAGCAAAGGAGAAGAAGAAGGAAAAAGGAAAGAAAAGAAACAAAGGGGGTGGACGGTTTTGAAGGGGTGCCGTGCACTTTGTAGAGGAATCCTAGGAGATCTTCTCAAGATCTAGGTGAATAGATCAAATGTGATGAGTGACATGTTGATGGACAATTGATAGATGGAAGTGGAGGCATTGGGAAGAGGAAGAAGAAGAGATCAACCAAATGAGGGATGTGGCTAAGGAAGAAGCCGTGGGCTTCATTTGGAGATTTCTTGAGATTGTGGCAAATCCAAGCTCAAGGCTCTAGGAGATCTCACTTGAGAACAAGTACAAGTGTAAGGTGAAGTGAGACAAGTGATGACATGATTGATTTGAGGATAGGAGGAAGGAAATGATCCATGCTTTGGAGGATAGGTTTCGGTATGCAATGGGAAGGCATATCCGAACCCCTCCATGCTCTTCCTCCAAGAATTGGATCATGAGATCCATTGAGTGACATGTGAGGTGATGTGGGAGTGTGTGAAGAGTGATGTGAGGTGATGAGTGGACTTAGACACCAAGGGGGGCGCCGGCCATCCAAGAAGAAAGGGGAAAGAAAACCCCACTCAAGTGTTGCCTAGATTAGGATCTAATCATGCTCTAGAAATGGAAGTCCAAATCACATATTTCAATCCCTTAAGAGTCACACCATTGCATAGGGAATAGGGTGACAAGGCTTAGGGAAAACCCCATGGACGAATGGCCTCTTGCTCTTCCTTTCCAGTTTGCACACACAAACCCCCCACCACACTTGCATCTCTCGGCACTCTCAAGCTCTCACCACTCTCATCTTTGTTTCACTTCTTTTTACCCCTAACACCAAAGAATATCAAGCCTTTTGGAGCTAGGATCAATCAATCTTTGAAGGAAAATTTCTTAGAAGAAGGTAAGGCATTCCTTGATTCAATCCAAAGTTAAGAACACTCAAAGAGAACACACACCACTTAACATTTTATTTACATTTTCAGATTTCTAAAACTACTAAAAGAAAGTTGTAAGTGTACCTTCATTTTACTCTTACATCTCTTGAATATAAATGGATGATCATGGTTGTTTGGTTGCTACTTGTATTTTTATATCATGGTATGTTGATTTGATAGAGATTATTTGGCATGAAACGATTGTGTAAATAAACTTAGTAATATAGTATTTAGACTTGATAAAGTTTAGAATGGATGATTTAGTAAACAAGATATTAGAAATTGAAGAGTGGAAAGCATAATAGAGAAATAATCAAAGATGTAGTATTGTATGCATGATCACTAAGGTAGGTTTTGATGGTGGAAGGGTTTTCTCTTTTAAGTTGTTAAAGCTTGAGCATGTGGTGATTTTGTTGAAAGATTATATTCTTTTGGTTTAATTTTATGTCACATTAAGGACTTGATTTAACTCGGATAGATAAGCATGAAATGTAAAAAGGCAATATGGAATAAAGAAGTAATACTTCTGTGTTTGGTGGAAATAACATGATGTTGAAGAAATGTGTTTTTTTGTGATATCAAATCTATGGACATTCTTTTTGAATCGATAGATCAAAAGCATAATGTTTGAGTGTTATTATTAAGTCTAGATAGATGATGATCCGATTTAGATAGGATTGGTGCTATGGAATTTAGAAGGTTAAATAAATTATTATATGAAGTTAAATATAAGGGATTAATCTGAAGAAAGAAAAATGAAATTGACTAGTAGGGTGTAAGGTCCGGTTTCTACCTAAAGGAAAGAGGACATCATTGGGTTTAACTAGGAATCAAAAAAAAAAAAAAGGGGAATAGGGCTCGGCCCAAACCCTAAATGGGAGGGGCCGAATACCTTACCCTACATGCAAGCCCATCATGGGTGAATGCATGTGGGGAGGGACTAGAAATTGAAGTCTTGGGTTAGTGAGAGGAAGTGTTTGGATGTGCACTCGAGTTCATCTCGAGTATTGGGCATGAAATGGCATTATAGTTGCATAATCATGCATACGTCATGAAAACTCTATTTTGAGTCAACATATTTTTTTAAGAAAAGAGAATGAGTTTAAAATAACCCTAAAGGCTAGGATGGGGTAGTGTCACAGTAAAACTCCCTGTTCACTCAGGAGTGAGTAAAGTTGAGTGAAACCTTTGGGTCGACGAAAAACTATCGGTAGACCATGTATGGCTCCCTTAGAGATTCTAGAGCGTGGTCGCACCTAAAGCTAGTGGGTGCATATGGGCAGTGTAGGTCTCGGCCTCACCGCTAAAAGAATATGGATTGTAGTTACTCAGCAGACTAACGGTCACCGAGCGACGAAGAGCGGAAACGTGTAACGTAGCAGCTTGGGTTGATACGGTTTCCGGGCGCTACGGTAACTAGCGGGGAACACACGATACTTAGGGGAACCGTGAGGTGTCTAAATAAGAAAAGTCATGACAAGAGAGGCTTTCAAGCCAACACAGAATATAACAGTATATGGAAAGTGGCGCCTAAGATAAAAGACATAAAAGGTATAAATAAAAGAAGAAGAGTGCTTTTTAGAAATGTGATGGAAATGATGTTTTCCAAATATGAACATGCGAACAGAAACAAAATGACAATGGGAATTTTAAAAAAGGATTGCATGAGCATGTGCATGAGTCAAGTGTCTTCTGCATATGCATATGAATGTTTATGGTTCATTTACTTAAATGCCTGAGATGTTTTTAGTTGAAATGTTTGTTTACTTAATGAGATTTCCCCCGAAATTTCACCCCTTTTACTTCATTACTATCGTTCCGTGTTTGGGACGATAGAAGTGGTTGCAGGTGATGGATCCGACGATGAGCCTGACATTAGGGACGAGTCCCCAGATCATCAGTGATCTGGTGATTGCCCTGCCTTTTGATGTGGTGACCCCAGAGGTATACGCCCAATTTATAGCCGATATGAGGCACATGATTGTGGTCGAGGCGGCAGGCCACCAGTATATAGGAAACTGCCAGTGTACAGGTTGTTGCCTGACTATGGGTATAGATGGATCCTTGTTTCTGGATCGCGTTTATACTTCACTCGAGTTGGGACCCGGTCTTCTACGTGTTGGAAGAATGGGTCTAGGGAAATTTTTATATAGTCCAGAAGTGAAGCAAGTGAAGGATGAGCCTCGGACTTGAGGACGGGCGTTGGGGATTATCACTAGTATATATTTACCTTTTGATTATCTATTTTGGTCCCCGTTGTTTTGGGGAAATGCTTTATTAAGAACTCGAAACAATGCGTGTATGGTTGACTAAGTATGGATGATGGGTTGTATAGTTTTAAGAAAAAAAATATATGTGCCTATATATCTATATAATTCCATATGATTCGAGGCAAAAATTCCTAAATTTTGCCCAACATAGTACGGCTCGACTTTAACCGCTGCGAAAGAAAAGAAAATTTTCAAATCTGTATTTTTAAGCGAACTCATAACTCAATAAGAACATGTGAATGAAGGATAAATGTCCTTGCGATATTTATCCTCGACGCCTCGGTTTGCGTCCGATCCCAAGCATGGGCAGGGGCGTCGACACAATCAAGGGTCAATCCAACCCATCTTGGGTCACTCAAGGGTCCACGAGTATGGAGTGCCTAGGGACACCCCTTGGCCGAATGGCCTTACACCCTGATCTCCTACCTTTTTTGCTTTCCTTTTCCCCACACACCACATGGCAACCTCACTTTCCTTTCTACCTTCACTTTCTCTTGTGCTCTTCTATCATCCAAGCACCAAATTTCCTAAACTAAGTTTGAGTTGTGCTAAGTTTCTTTGAGTGGAAGCATCCTTTGGAAAGGTAAGCTAATCCTTAAGTCATTTCATGCATAGGATTTTAGTATTTAATCACACACACCAAACCTCATGTTCTTGTTATTTTCTCTTTGGCTACATGTTTGTAGTTTTATTCTAATCTTATTATTTTCATACTTTTTCAGAAATATTCTTATCTATACTTGGAGTATTGTAAGTGCAACTTTATCTTACCCCTAGCATTTCATGTATATGATTAAAGTGAACGTAGTTGTATTGCTTGTTGAATGCTTGGTGATGCTAGGCTAATTATTTGAAGAGATGTCTTGTCTATTTAGTTGCAAAATCCATGTTTAACAATGGTATTAGTTTTAGGCTTGAAATTTATATTATAATGGTAAATATGGTTATTTTGTTGCAAAGGAACATAAAGAATATTTATATAGTATTTGGTGATAAATGCATGTATGACCATGATAAGGTTTTTAGGTTGAAAAGATTGGCTTGGTGTATATGTATATTTCGGCTTTGAAGATTTTAGGGTTAATATTTTCAATGCTCAACTATTCCTTCATGAGATGACTTTGTATTACATGTTTGGGTAATATAGAAACATGAAATTTGGAGAACCTAGTAGCCTAAGTTTCAAATTTCTTAAATGGAATCAAGTGTGGTAATTATTTTGGTAACAAGTGATTAAAATGTTTAGATCAAGGGCTTTAGGGTTCAAACAAGCTCTCTTTGTGGCGATAAGATTATTTAGTTATTTTATTAAGGCATATTTGGATACCTAGAATGAGTAAGATAAGGAAAATATTAGGTTGGATGCCTAGGAAGGTCTCGGCCTCACCCTTAGGGGTGAAGGCTGAGTACTTATTTTTCCCTCGATTAAATTATTTGTATGTCTTTATGAGGTGATTTGGTTGGGAATGAACAGGATAAAGTGTGTGCTTGTATGCTTCGCATGAATCACATGTTTAGCATGAAGAGTTTCATGTCACATGCATGAAGCATAAAGTCATGATTTTGGGTCAACATATATTTTCAAAGGAAAAGAAAAAAAATTAAGTTTTTATAAGAACCCCAAAGACTGGGAGGGGGTAGTGTCCCAATAAAACTCTCTGTTCACTTATGAGTGGTTAAAGTCGAGTGAAAATCCCTAGGTCGACGAAGAACAATAGGCGGACCATGTAAGGCTCCAAAAAGAGTCTAGAACGTGGTCACACATAAAACTAGTGGGTGCCCAAAGACGGTAAAGGCATTACACCTTACCGTTATAAGAACAAAGATGTAGTCACTTGGTTTGAGTGGTCACTGAGTGATGAAGAGCGGATAACGTAGTCACCCCGACTTGAGTGGTCGTCAGGTGATTCGATAACGTGTAACGTAGTCATTTTGGACTTAAGTGGTCGCCGGGTGATATGGTAACTAACGGGGAACACACGGTGCATAGGAGAATGATGAGGTGTCCACAAGGAAGTCATGAGGGTCTGGCGATCCCCTTCCCTTTGGCTGTGGTGACCCCCATTTTGTACAACCAACTTATCTCGGATATGTGTAGGAGTGTGCTCATTGAGGCCATTGATCGTCACTACATAGGATGTTGCCTTACCCTGGGGATCGACAGGTCCTTGTTTTTGGACCGCATCTACACCTCAATGGCAGGGGTGGGTATCCTGCATGGGGGTAAGTTGGACCTAAAGCACTATCTGTTTGGTCTTTGGGTCAAGGATGTTAAAGATGAACCCCCTTTCTAATAGCAGGTTGTGGGGTCGGCGTATGGTTGTTGTTGCCTTTGTTTATACATAGTTTATTTTAATGGTTCCCGTTGTTTTGGGAAAGTTTATATTTTGTAGAAATCAATACAACTGGTGATAATTATTAATATGAAGTTTCTTTTGGGAATTAAATTTTGTTATACCATATGACGTAAGGCAAGTCTTAAGTTCTTGCCTAATTTTTACTTAGCTTGACCTATTTCGTTACAAAAAATTTTTATTCAATACTTTTAAATTAGACGTAGGTCTGTTTTATGATGTGAACAAGGAGCGTCTCAATTTACGTCCGATCCCAAACATAAGCGGGGGCATCGACAGTTTTCCTTTCTTACCAAAATGCTTGATGCCCTTCATAGGGGATACCTTGAAGTAAACCCAATCACCTTCTTCAAAGGTCAATTCTTTTACTTTTGTGTCAACATAACTTTTCTGATAACTCTGTGCTGCTACCATCTTGTCTCTAATGATTTGAACTAGGTCTTTCATCTCTTGCACGATCTTAGGTCCAAGCAACCAACTCTCGCCTACTTCATCCTGAAACAAGTTGGTCTGCATTCTTCAATACAAGGTTTCATATGGGGCCATCTGAATGAAGGCATTATTATAAGCAAACTCTGTTAGCGGCAAGTAATGTTCCCATCTGTTTGAGGATGATAAGCGCTACTAAACTTCAACTTAGTGCCCAAAGCTGACAGCAAGCTTTTCCAAAAATGAGACGTAAACCAAAGGTCTCGATCCGATACTATGGTCTTAGGTATTTCATGAAGACGCACAATCTCTTTAACATACAGCCGAGTTAACTTTACCAAGGCGTCGACATTTGTAACTGGCAGAAAATGAGCACTTTTAGTCAAGCGATCCATAATCACACAAACTGAATGTTTTCCACTAGGTGTTCTTGATAGCCCCACTTCCACGCAAGGATAGGAAAAAGTTGAAGAGTACCGGTAGGTCTTTGATGTTTAGCCTTAACTTGACTACAAGTGGTACACTTCGCGATGAACAAGGCAATATCCTTCTTCATCTTTTCCCACGAGTAGCTTTCTTCAAGTCTTGATACATCTTCGTGCTTCTGGAATGAACTAAATAAAGAGTGACATGGGCTTCCATTAGAACCTATTCTTTAAATTCTAAATCTGAAGGTATCACTCGACGATTCTAAAATCGAAGAATTCCCTCTTTATCCAGACTGAGATGTGCAGGTTCTCTATCTTTTCTAACTCTTCTTCGAATGTTGAATAACTTTGGATCCTTTCTCTGAAGAGTCTTTAATTTTGTGAAATTGTCAACACGAACGTTAAAGAGTCGTAACCAAAACTTCCACGTCTTGTTGCAAACTTTCAACCATTAATTTCCTCGTAATGAAAAGAAGAAAGCCCAACTTTGATGACTCAGACTCATCGATCAAATAGAATTTCAACTTAAAACTTCAGTAACTTGGTTTGCCTTACCAGAACGGTAGTTGATCTCACACTGATAATCGCTAATTAGCTCTAACCGCCTTCTTTGCCTCATATTGAGATTCTTCTGGAAAAACAGATGTTTCAAATTCTTGTGATCAGTATAAACTTCGCAAACTTCACCATATAGATAGTGTTGCTAGATATTAAGTGCAAAAACCATAGCTTCCAATTCCATTATCTGGACTTGTATCCTCAAATCAACAAGAATCATTCTTGAATCTACTCAACTCATATCCTTAAAATCAGCAAACAACTATTGCTTAAAGTTTTGTACCGAGAATGACCTTAAACCTACTAAGAATCCATTCGCAAAAGTTTGTAGAACATACAGCCTCAAATTTAATCGCATTCAGTACCAACACATAATCTACTATTTCCAACACCCTGATGGACCTATATTTTTCGAATCGATAAAAAAAATCATTTCCTAAAATCTGCTACTACAACCTCGAGTTACTAATATTCATTTTTTTTTTCCGAATTCAATCCAAATCTTCAATCCCAAAGAAATACACGAACTAAATTAATACCTTCAATCCCCAAGGAAAATACTCTCCTGAAAATTTCCATATCACTAACTCATCAACCCCATTTTAATGGTTACAAACTAATCAATCTCCAGAGTAGATCAAGCTAGCACACAAAATCTGCGAAATTAAAAACTCAAATCTTACTATAAATCAATCCTTCAAGTCTGAAATTCTGAAACCTTAATTATATAAGAATCATCTTCCGAAATTTGTAAGATTGAGAACTGATACCCATTAATAAAACAATTGACTTCTGAAGCTTTCAAAATCTAAAACATTAATGGATAACAACTCATTTCTTAAAGTCTACAAAACCTTAAACCTTACATCATATCCTTATAAATCTATCTTGGAAGTTCATTGAACTTACAACCTCTTACTCTATCGACTATTTTGTAAACTCAATGGAACCTAAGACCTCAATTATCATACTCCCCAAAGTGATCATCCAAACCATGACGTTCCCTTCAAGCCTTGATATAAAAAGAACAACCCAAGTCAATAAAAGTTCAAGCCTACCACATTAAAACTTATATCTACAAATGGCAAGCTCGGTTGTAACATCTTCCTGCCATAGCGTAATCCTTTAACCCACTCTCCAAATTCAAACAAAAGAAAAAAAAAACCTCTAGTAGTGTCCCTAGATAATGTATGGATTTACCCAGAGCTGAACCACTCTAATACCACTTACAATGCCCCCAACTTCCACATATGGAAACATGGGAATCAAGATATCGAATGATGATAAGATGGATCACGCATCCCAACGACAAGTGTTAAGTGTATGTACAAATAACATGTATAAAATAAAAGATGTAGTGGTTAAGTGAAGTCGATCACTAAGCACCAAAACTTTAAAATATTACAAAACAGTTTAACACAAATTCTCCAACAGGAGAATTGATACAGTCATCCCATAGTTAAAACATCAAAATACATAATTATAAAAAACGGGAAAACATTTCTGTTGAACCCAAGGTTTCAAGTTTCATGTAAATCTACAAATGGATTTTGATGATAACAAATGAATCCAAAGAATAAAGGAGTCTCAAGCTCAAGTTGTCCACACAATATAATCAAGCACATCAAGGAAGCAAGCATGAGCAAGAAGGGAACAATTTCATATTAAAATCATAGAGTAATTTTGTAAATCTCTTAAAAAATTTGAAATTAAGATTAAGGGTCAAAATTAATATTTGATCATAAAGCATTAAAATACATTTTCCACATATGCATGAATATTTTGAAAATTAAATTTGAAAATTTTGAAAGATGATTGATTGTCATCTTTCACATGTGCATGACATGATTAAAAATTTGAATTTTGAAAATATTAAGATGATTGATTGTCATCTTTCACATGTGCATGTTTTATTTGAATATTTTCAAAAGTAGTGGATGCTTTTCTTAACTTATGCAAAAGGTAGATGTTTTTATTTGAAAATTTTGAAAAGTAAAGTGTGCTCCTTTTGTCATATGCAAAAAGTAAAAGATTATATTTGAAATTTTTAAAAAGTAAAGTGTGCTCCTTTTGTCACATGCAAAAAGTAAAAATATTAGATTTGAAATTTTTGAAAAGTAAATGATGATGTTTTTGATATGGGAATCTTTTCAATTTGAAATTGAAAAATCATTTGCCTATAAATAGCTCACTTGAGTTTTACAAAATTCACAACAAGAGCTTACACATCTATTGCTAAGTTTTGCATCATTTTTTCAAAGCTCTCATTCTCTCTTTTCTAAAGTTTTGAGCCTTAATTCTTGTTCTTGTTGAGAGAGATATAGGTTGCGCTGTATTGTTTCTATCTCACTCATTGAGGAGTGTACTTTGATAGTCTACCTACTATCAATTCTTGTATTTGTAAAAGGGTGTGTATAACCCTTGTGTGTGTAGAAGGTGTTCTACACGGGGAATAGTTAAATCACCAAGTGTAAGGTGATTGGAAGTGTAAAAGGTGTTCTACACGTGGAATAGTTAAATCACCAAGTGTGAGGTGATTGGAAGTGTAGAGGGTGTTCTACACGGATTCTTTGGAGCGGTGCTGCTCAAAGGTGTAATAGGTTTCTATCTCCACCTAAAGGAGATTGAATAGTGGATTTGGGGATCCTCAAGAGGTAGCTTGAGGCGAGGACGTAGGCAGTGGGGCCGAACCTCGTTAACATACTGAGTTTGCTTCTCTCTTACCCTTACTCTTTATATTTATTATTGTTTCATATTTTATTTATATTTTATATTATATATTTGATTTATAATTGTTATTTTTTTAAATACAACTCAATTCACTCCCCTCTTGTGTTAGTCATCTGGGCAACAAGTGGTATCAGAGCTAGAGCTCTATTATAAGATTAACTATCTTTTGAGTTAAGATCTTATGGCTAACATTGCAGCTTCATTTGGTGAAGGTCAATTTAGCAGTCGGCCTCCACTCTTTTGTGGAGACAATTACTCATTCTGGAAAGTTAGAATGAGAATATTCCTTCAGGCTCAAGGTCGAGAAATCTGGAAATGTATTGTAAATGGACCTGATATTCCAACAAAAGTAGTTGATGGAGTAAAGGTCAAAAAGGAAGAAGAAGGGTTTAATCGTGAAGACGATAGACTTTATACTTTGAATTTAACTGCTATGAATTTATTATATAATGCTCTCAATGGTAATGAATTTAATAGAGTAATGACTTGTGCTACAGCAAAGGAAATTTGGGATAACTTGGAAGTTACTTATGAAGGAACTTCTCAAGTCAAGGAATCAAAAATTTATATTCTTACTCATGAATATGAAATGTTTAAGATGAATGATGATGAATCTATTTCTAGTATGTACACTCGTTTTACTAACATCATAAATAGCTTGACAGCTCTTGGCAAAGTTTATTCCAAAGTGGAGATAGTAAGAAAAATTCTCAACTCTCTACCAAAATTTTGGGAATCAAAAGTGACAGCGATTCTTGAAGCTAGAGACCTCAAGAAGTTCGAAGTGAATGAACTCATCGGGTCACTTATCACCCATGAGTACACATTGAAAAGAGGAGAAGAAGAAGGAAAGTCAAAGAAGAGCTTGGCACTGAAAGCTGTTCCACATGAAAGTGAAAGTGATGAAGATGAGGAAAATGACGACAAAGATGAAGAAGTTGCGATGATAACAAGAAGAATTCAGAGGTTCTTAAAGAAAAATAAAACTCCTCCAAGGAAATCCTTCAATAAGTTTTCCAAGAAAGATTCAGGTAAAAATGACACTTTAATTTGTTATAAATGCAATAAACCCGGTCATATCAAGCCAGATTGTCCTCTGCTAAAGAAAGATCGAAACAAAGGCGAAAAAGCAATGAAAGCTACGTGGAATAATGATTCAAGTAGCTCAGATAGTGAAGCAAGCAATGAAGAATCAGGAAATCTTTGTCTTATGGCTAAAGATGACATTGAGGTAACAAATTTTGATAATATTGAAGATCCTTCATATGAAGAATTGCAAAATGTTTTAGAAGAAGTATATGAGGAATTTGAAAATTTGGGTATCAAGTATACTGTTTTGAAAAAGAAAAATTCTTCTTTAACAAACGAAATTGATATTTTAAGAAAAGAAAATATTGTTTTGAAAGATGAAAATTTTGAGTTGAAGAAAAAGAAAACTGATTTAGAAAATATTATTGAAAACTTTACGAATGGAAAAAGAAATTTTGAAAAACTTCTTGGTAGTCAAAGATGTGTTTTTGATAAGGCAGGCTTGGGATATATGCCAAAACAAAAATACAAACCTTATAAAAACTTCTTTGATAATCCTTCTACATCAAAGTCCAATATTCAAAATTCTTTTCATAAAAATAATTTTGTTAAAAAATGATACTATTATAATCACTCAAGTTCTTCATATATGTCACATGCTATTTGTAATTTTTGTAATAGAAATGGTCATAATTATTTTGCTTGTCCTATTAGAAGAAAACATACAATGACTATTAGGACCATATGGGTACCTAAATATCTTGTTTCTTCTAATACTAATAAATAAAGGACCCAAAGAACTTGGGTACCGAGAATTGTTTTTAATTGCTTTTGTAGGTATGCATGAAATATTCTACAGGTAAAAATAAATGATTTTTAGACAACGGATGCTCAAGATACGTGACAGAAGACAAAACTAAATTCATTGACTTCACTTCTAAAGAAAAAGGATGTGTGATATTTGAAAATAATTCAAAAGAGAAGATCATGGAAATAGAAGGAAAGATCATCAAGACTTAGTACAAGATGCAACCAAATAGTGGAAACATGTGAAAGATCATCCAGCAGAATAAATTCTAGGAGAACCTTCACGAGGTGTAAGTACTCGATCATCTCTTAGAAATATTTGTAATCACACACTTTTTCTATCTCAAATTGAATCCAAAATATTGATGAAACTCTTATTGATAAATCATGGATTCTATTTGTGCAAGAAGAACTAAATTAATTTGAAAGAAATAATGTATGGACATTTGTTCCTACACCTAAAAATTATGTTGTTATTGGAACAAAATGAGTTTTTAGAAATAAGAAAGATGAGTCTTAAATCATCACTAGAAATAAGGCTCGACTTGTAACCTAAGGTTTCAATCAAAAAGAAAGAATCGATTATGATGAGACATATGCACTAGTCGGAAGATTAGAAACTATTCGAATGTTACTTGCACATGCTTGTTATAACGATTTCAAACTTTTTCAAATGGATGTTAAAAGTGCTTTCTTAAACGGTTTTATAAATGAAGAGGTATATGTTGAGCAACCTCTAGGTTTTGAAAATCATATTTCTCCAAATCATGTTTTCAAACTCACAAAAGCACTATATGAACTCAAACAAGCTCCTAGAGCGTGGTACGAGAGACTTAGTGGTTTCTTGATTGAAAAAGGCTTTTTAAGAGGAAAAATTGATACAACTCTTTTCATTATATACAAAAAAAATGATATTCTTTTGATTCAGATTTATGTTGATGATATAATATTCGGTGCTACTAATGAAAATATGTGCCAAGTTTTTGCTAAGACTATGCAGAAAGAATTTGAAATGAGCATGATGGGAGAGCTTACATTCTTTCTCGGATTGCAAATTAAGCAAGCAAAAAGTGGGACATTCATCAATCAATCGAAATATATTAAGGAATTGCTGAAGAAATTTGGGATGGAAGGTGCTAAGGAAACTGGAACACCAATGAATCCGACCACTAAATTTGATAAAGATGAAAGCGGTAAGCCAGTTAACTCAAATGTATATCGAGGTATGATTAGTAGTTTATTATATTTGATAACTAGTAGACCTGATATTATGTTTAGTGTATGTTTATGTGCACGTTTTCAATCATTTCCAAAACAATCTCATTTGATTGCAGTCAAGCGGATTTTTAGATATTTTGCCAGTACCATTGACTTAGAGTTATGGTATCCTAAATATACTTCTTTCGATCTTATTAGTTATTCAGGTACCGATTATACTGGTTGCAAAGATGATCGAAAACGTTTTAGCAGAACATGTCATTTCTTAGGTCGTGCACTAGTTTCCTGGTTTAGTAAAAAAAAAAAAACAAAATTCTGTTGCACTATCTACTGCTGAGGCAGAATATGTTGCTGCGGGTAGTTGTTGTGCTCAAGTTCTTTACATGAAGCAACAACTTGAGAATTTTAAACTTATGTATAATCACATTCCAATCAAATGTGATAATACAAGTGCTATAAATCTTAAAAAAAAAAACCCCAATACAACATTCTAGAATTAAGCATATTGAAATAAGATATCATTTTTTTGAGATCATGTGCAGAAAGGCGATATAGTACTGGAGTTCACAAACACACACGATCAGTTAGCAAATATATTCACAAAACCCTTACCAGAAGATAGATTATTTATGATTAGAAGAGAAATAGGTATGATGCATGTTATGAATATCTCTTGAAAGATAGATCAGAGTTCATAAAAATAGAGAGATATTTTTTTAAATACTTTTACATAAACTTGAGGTTCTTAGCCTCATGTTTGAGACGCTCATTCTCTTCATACAATATCATGTCATCCCTATCCATGGGAACTGGCAAGCAGAATGAAGAATCCAATAGAGATCTCAACTTTTTATTCTTCTGCCGAATGATTCCTTCCCTTGTGTGAGACTCTTGAACAATTCGTTGAAATACAACAATTTGTTCTTTAAGCTTTTCAAGCTCATGATTTTTGACTTGTAGCCGCTGGGAAAAAGCGACAATAGAGGATGAGTAGCGAGTCCCGAGACTCACCAAGTCGTAGATAGCATCGGAGTCTGGCTTATTAGCCAAACTGTTGTTCTCTTGCTGCAACATGGCGCCAATGGTAGCTGCAGAAAGGACATGAGATTGAGATGTAGAATACCTCATGGATGCATCTAGAGGAATGTTAGAAGAATGAGCCATTGAGAAAAGAATTGAAAACTTAAAGCGAGAATATTGAAGGAATGCAGATGAGTTATAGAGATGAGAATAAGATTTGATGCAAATCGGATGAACTTTAAAACTGATTTTATAGAGATAGCATAAAGAACAAGACAAACTATTGTCTCTTCAAATCTTATTAGTCAAAAGAAATATAAGATATGATGGACACACATTGTCAAAAGTTTTCTTACTAGAAAAACGGTTCTCTGCTCCTATCATGGCATTGACGGCCTTAGGAGAGAAGATTGATGGTTGATGCGTCAAGAGTTCCTGATTCAAGTCTGGAACATTAGTGGAAGAGAATTGTTCGGCCATTCTATCGTTATGGAGAAACAGAACTTAGGTCAAGAAGCAATGTTTTTTTTTTTGGTATCCGATTGGTGAAAATGATTTTTTTTATAGAAACTCAGAGCCTTCAAACCCGTTTGTCAACAACATCAGGCGATTGATCTGCTTTCACACCGACTGTTAGAGCTAGGCCTCCAACCTTTACAGGTTTTGTCAGATACGCGTGGCTCCGCACCGAATTTCCAGAGTTAGACTTCTAACATTTGCAGGTTTTGTCGGACATGCATGGCTCCGCACCGCATTGCCAGAGCTAGGCCTGCAGCTTTTGCTGTCTTTGTCGGACACGAATAATTTTAATTATTCAACTTCAAATCTCTGGAACATCTAATTCGTCAATAACATCAAGCGGATTTAAATCTTCTTCCGCACCGAGATGATAAAATTCGGCTTCAACGTTTGCAAGTTTTGTCGGACACGGGTAGTTCTAATTTCTACAGTCTCTACTAACGCAGCGTTTTATTTATCTATTGGTTATTGTAGGAATATATCTTATTGAGTTAATTATGATTCCTTTTTAATGATGCCAAAAGGGGGAGAAGTTTTAGACTAGAACTTTAATATTGTTTAAATTGTTAAACTTGTTATATATGCTTGGAATTATATTTATATTTTTGCTTGAAAAACTAACGCACATTCTCAGGGGGAGTTTAAGTATTAATACAGGCTTCAGGTTCTATCAAGTATTTGTCATCATCAAAAAGGGGGAGATTGTTGAACCCAAGGTTTCAAGTTTCATGTAAATTTACAAATGGATTTTGATGATAACAAATGAATCCAAAGAATAAAGGAGTCTCAAGCTCAAGTTGTCCACACAATATAATCAAGCATATCAAGGAAGCAAGCATGAGCAAGAAGGGAACAATTTCATATTAAAATCATAGAGTAATTTTGTAAATCTCTTAAAAAATTTGAAATTAAGATTAAGGCTCAAAATTAATATTTTATTATAAAGCATTAAAATATATTTTCCACATATGCATAAATATTTTGAAAATTAAATTTGAAAATTTTGAAAGATGATTGATTGTCATCTTTCACATGTGCATGACATGATTAAAGATTTGAATTTTGAAAATATTAAGATGATTGATTGTCATCTTTCACATGTGCATGTTTTATTTGAATATTTTCAAAAGTAGTGGATGCTTTTCTTAACTTATGCAAAAGATAGATGTTTTTATTTGAAAATTTTGAAAAGTAAAGTGTGCTCCTTTTGTCATATGCAAAAAGTAAAAGATTATGTTTGAAATTTTTAAAAAGTAAAGTGTGCTCTTTTTGTCACATGCAAAAAGTAAAAATATTAGATTTGAAATTTTTGAAAAGTAAATGATGATGTTTTTGATATGGGAATCTTTTCAATTTGAAATTGAAAAATCATTTGCCTATAAATAGCTCACTTGAGTTTTACAAAATTCACAACAAGAGCTTACACATCTATTGCTAAGTTTTGCATCATTTCTTCAAAGCTCTCATTCTCTCTTTTCTAAAGTTTTGAGCCTTAATTCTTGTTCTTGTTGAGAGAGATATATGTTGCGTTGTATTGTTTCTATCTCACTCATTGAGGAGTGTACTTTGATAGTCTACCTACTATCAATTCTTGTATTTGTAAAAGGGTGTGTATAACCCTTGTGTGTGTAGAAGGTGTTCTACACGGGGAATAGTTAAATCACCAAGTGTAAGGTGATTGGAAGTGTAGAAGGTGTTCTACACGTGGAATAGTTAAATCACCAAGTGTGAGGTGATTGGAAGTGTAGAGGGTGTTCTACACGGATTCTTTGGAGCGGTGCTGCTCAAAGGTGTAATAGGTTTCTATCTCCACCTAAAGGAGATTGAATAGTGGATTTGGGGATCCTCAAGAGGTAGCTTGAGACGAGGACGTAGGCAGTGGGGCCGAACCTCGTTAACATACTGAGTTTGCTTCTCTCTTACCCTTACTCTTTATATTTATTATTGTTTCATATTTTATTTATATTTTATATTATATATTTGATTTATAATTGTTATTTTTTTAAATACAACTCAATTCACCCCCCTCTTGTGTTAGTCATCTGGGCAACAATTTCCTAAGATAACGAACTACACCAAATCACTCCAACAGTAGAGCCGCCTACTCAGGCTCACCCTCCTCGTCATCTACATCAAAATCTACGGTACCAAAAATGGTACTACAAGTAAGTAATAATCCAAACAAAGCAAAAAATCAAAATACATTCATGTAAATCGAAATGCATGAACATGATACCATATGCATGAGACTCAAAATCATCCTTTCTAAAAAACGAATAGTTTTCCACGCATGCCAAAATCTCATGTTGGCCCAAAATAAAACCAATGAAAACAACCACCATTTTCCAGAAAATGATGCACATAAATCCATATATCAAAACCCACCATTTTCCCAGGAAATGACCAACAAATCCATTTAATACTGTTGGCGGGAATCACAAGCAGGACTCTACCACCAAGAAGCTTGACCGAACCCTAAGGGTTCCCTAGTCTTACCACTCATTTGTCAACTTCCACACTAAGATTAAATCTTACTTTAGTATTTAATTCTTAATCACTCAAGAACTCAAATTACCATCATACTCAAACTCATAAGTTGATCTTCTAAAATATTTATTTATTTCTAGAACCACTATGACCGAATTTCATCAACCCTCAAAGATAATAATTCTATCATTCCAAAACATGTATGATCAAGTCTAGTCCTAACCGAAATTATCAAGGCATACTAGTATTGTTTATTCTTCACATAATCATCAAATTCCATTAACTTCATCTTAAGTTAAAATCTAGGAGACAATCTCAAAAAACCATAGAGAAACATAGCTGATTCCATTCAATAAATATGCTAAACAATCAAATGGAATAACCAATGACATATCGATACAAATAACACCAAGTTTAATTAAATGAGTACTTACAATACAAGCTTCGTTAGCATATACGGATACACAAGCGCTATAACCATGAGATGTGAGACATGATTTATGCGTGATTTATGTCTGACTTATGCATCATGCTTCTTCATAAAAGACTTTCTTACTTTTCATAAAAAGAGACTCTCGTGTTACTTTGATTTTTCCTTACACGTATTCAAAACTTATCATGAACTTGAAACTTTTTAGAAACTATTCATGTTTTTTTTTTTTTATTCATAACTTCACATGTCATTCTTCTTGTTCATATCTTTCTTTAGGCTAGCCTTTCTTGTCATACTTAGAATATTGGATACATCATGACTCCTCTATGCACTTTGTGTTCCCTACTGGTTACCGCATCATACTAAGGTGAATACATCATAATCATAATCATAATCATTATTGTAGGTCATTAAACCTTTGCTGTCCTTAGCATCCACCAGCGTTAAGTGCGACTACGCTCCATGAAACTTTATAAAGGAATCATTCGTAGTCCGTCGACTGTTAGTCGTCGATCTAGGAGTTACCACTCCATTCTTAAGCACTTTAGAGTGGTCAGAGGAGTTCCACTGGGATAATACCCCATCCCAACCTTTGGGATTATTATAAAACATTTCTTATATTATTTTCTTCTGAAAAACATGATGACCCAAAGGACATGGAACTTATCACTTCAATGAGCATACAAGTGACATGTGACTTTTATGCAAAGCATGTAATTCATGAAACGTATGAGACATGCATTTCCAAAACTTATCTTGATCAAGTCAGACCATGCAGACTTAGTCATATTTCAAGAATATAAAGTTTAGTCAACACCAAAAAAAGGAAACAACCAAAACATCTCTATTCCACTAGAATATAGTCGAAACACATGTGAAAGTTCTAAACCTTAGGTTGTACGTTTCTTAACCTAATCATTTTCAAGAAAATCATATATATTCAATAACCAAAAGAATAACTTAAATATAAATACAACCCAAAAGGTTAAGACTAAAACAGTCCATAGTTTTCAAAGCTTAACTTTTCTTTTTGTCTTTTCCTTTGTCATTTATCTATCTATTAGAAAATAATTAAATCCACCATCCAACCAAAGCTAATGATTTTTTAATGCAAAATATATTTAAATCTAAAAATCTATTTAGAAAATACTTACAACGCATATGAGCATACACAAAATACCCAACAAACAACAAGTCTAACCATCAAAAAATCACAAAACAACTCTGTCCTCAAATCTAACCGACCCCCAAACTCTTCGGAATTAGTCCGGTACAACCAACCAAAACACAATATTTGTTAATGTAAATCATATTTAAATCCCAGGGATCATTTTGAAAATACTTACTACATGCTCGATCTAAATTTTCAAATATAGCAAAATGTCAAAAAGCGATCCTGTGCCTCCACCAATGAGTACGCTGTTAACGTAGCGTACAACGCACCACCGAAAATAAAACACCATAAATAAAACAATAAATATCATTAACAAATTAAATAAAACAATTAACGTGAATAAAATGACATGTATAAAATAACTCCGAGATTAATCATAAATATAATAAACAAAATAATTTAACACTTAAATGTAAATAAATAAAATGCCATTATTATTTAACTAAATTAAGCACTTGATCATAAATAAGATAATACCACATAATTAAATTAATATCAATCCATAAAGAAATTAATCTCTAAAACGAGAGAAAATGCTTACCGAGAATATCATAAGCAATATAAGATGGTGATTTTATGGCGAGAAAATACCCAATAAAACACCACTATAATTTTTGGATTCAAAGGGGTTTTAAAGAGGAGATATTATAGTTTGATTCGAGAAGAAGAAGTGATCAAGAAGGGGTGCTTAAGCACACGGTTTACTAGAGGAAAAGGAGAGCTTCGAGTGTAGCTTAGCAAAGGGTTCGACACCTTTGTATAGGCTGAAACCAGAACTGGTATGAGGGTTTTTGGGTGGAATAATACACGTGAAATGCGACAAACTCAGGGCGAAGACAATCATAAGATTCCATAAAAGATATTCACATTATTTTTCAGACGAATCAGATGAAAAATAGGGAGACTGAGCTCACGGATTTGGGATGGTAACCAACACGTGATGCACGGATTTGTGATGAAAACAACTGGAAAATACTCGAAAATTTCCTACACATCTAAAGGAGTCATGCATGCTTGAAAGAGAAGATCGGAGCTTTACCTCATGGGTCTGAATGCCGAACAGGGGAAGAAATAAGGAGAAGAAGAAAAAGGAAAGAAAGGTGTTGAATCCAAAATTTCAAGTTTCGTATAATTATAAATCTACACATGAATTTTGATGATAACAAATGAATTCAAAAAATAAATGAGTCTTAAACTCAAGTTGTCTACACAATAGAATCAAGCACATCAAGGAACCAAGTATGAGTAAGAAGGGAACAAGTTCACATTAAAGTCATAGAGTTATGTTGTAAATCTCTTAAAAATTCGAGATTAGGATTAAGGCTCAAAATTAATATTTTATCATAAAGCATTAAAATACATTTTTCACATGTGCATAAATATTTTGAAAATTAAAAATTTTAAAAGATAATTGTTTGTCATCTTTCACAAGTGCATGACATGATTAAATGTTTGAATTTTGAAAATATTAAGATGATTGATTGTCATCTTTCACATGTGCATGTTTTATTTGAAATTTTCAAAAGTGATGGATGCTTTTCTTGACTTATTCAAAAAGTAGATGTCTTTGTTTGAAAATTTTGAAAAGTAAAGTGTGCTCCTTTTGTCATATAAAAAAATTAAAAGATTACATTTGAAATTTTTGAAAAGTAAAGTGTGCTCCTTTTGTCATATGCAAAAAGTAAAAAGATTAGGTTTAAAATTTTTGAAAAGTGAATGATGATATCTTTGACATGTGAATCTTTTTAAATTTGAATATGAAGTCTCATATGCCTATAAATAGATCATTTGAGAGCTTCACATTTACAATACCAAGAGCATACAATATTCATTCAAAGCTTTCATTCTCTCTTTTTTAAGCATTGAGCCTTAACTCTTGTTCATTTTAAGAGATATCATTGCGTTGTATTGTTCTTATTTCACTCATTGAGGAGTGTAAACTGATAACCTACTCACTATCAATTCTTGTATCAGTAAAAGGGTGTGTATAACCCTTGTGCGTATAGAAAGTGTTCTACACAGGGAATAGTTGAATCACCACGTACGTGTAAGGTGATTGCAAGTATAGAGGGTGTTCTACACGGATCCTTTGTAGCGGTGTTGTTCAAAGATGTAATAGGTTTCTATTTCTACCTGAAGGAGATTGAATAGTGAATTCAGGGATCCTCAAGGGGTAGCTTGAGGCGATGACGTAGGCAGTGGGGCCGAACCTCGTTAAAATACTGAGTTTGCTTCTCTCTTACCCTTACTCTTTATATTTATTGCTGTTTTATATTTTGTTTATATTTTATATTGTATATTTGACTTATTGTAATAGCCCTAAAAATCTCCATCTAGATTTAATTAACTAATTAAGGATTAATGCACAAGATTAGTGGTGGTTGGTGAAAGAACCAAATAGGCCTTGAAGAGATGGGCTTAGGAATGAGACCTTTGGAGAATGAATCAAGTGAATGGGCCAAGAGAGCAATGGTGAGTCCAAAAGCCCATAGAATGAGCCCATAGCCCATCAAGCCCATAGTTGAGACACTTGTCAATGGGAGAAAAATCCTAGAAAAATTATCCAAACCCTTGTAGGAAAATATTATTTGGTGAAGGTTGACTAGTAGTTGGATGCATGCCATGTAGGATTGAGTGTAGGATCTAATGGAATGATTTTTCCTACCATGGTATCTTGGAGGTACAAAACACCATCCCTTGACTTGCCAAGTGAGGTCATGATGTGTAGGGAAGTTACAAGTGTCATGAGGAGAAGCTTGGAGGAAGGGAGCTTGGAGTTTCGGTGGAGGCCAATCCGTGGGGTTCCTTGGGGAGTCTCATGGGGTATGGCCATCTACAAGTGATAGGACAAAGAAGAAGAGTGTGTAAGTGGATGAAGTACATGTGTAAGAAAGTATGGTGATGTGAAGAGAGGTATGGTGTATGTGTAGGTGATTGAAATGACAAAAACTAGGAAGAGAAGCAAGAAGGGAGTTTCGGTGGAGCTAGCTTGGCCGGTCATGCCTTGCTCAAATTCCAAAAAGCATGGCTTTGGAATCACTTGGATGGACACATGAGGAGATAGGGGAATGATGATTGAGTGAAAAACAAGAAAATGGAGGCTAGAGGCACCAAGAAGCCGCCGGCCATAGGAAAGAAAGGAGAAAGGAGAATCATCTAGGTATGGCCAAGATTTGATCTTGGAGTGGCCTAGAGTTGTCAATCAACCCATCTATCTTTAGCCATGCCTAAACATGATGAGAAGAGTACCAAGGACCCTAGGGAAGGGAGCTGGCCGTGTGACCCTTAAGCAAAACCCCTTGAGCTCAAATCACTTAGACACATGCAAACACTCCCACTTCCTCTCCACCTCTCGGCCAAACTCACCCTAGCCATTCCTACTTTTGTTTCTTCTCTTTTCACCACATATTTTGAAGAATCCTATAGTAGGAAAGCCAAAAGCAAGAGTGTGAAGGTGATCAAGTCATTGGAGAAGGTTAGTGATTAAACCTATACAAGATTAGGAAGAACACACACACACATGTAACACTTTGTAATGGTTGGAAGGAAATAGGGTTTTCTTTGAGTTTTATGTTCATGACTAGACTAATGGGAGATTTTATATGTGTAATTTCAGATTTAAGCTAAAGCCTAGAAGGAGTGTTGTAAGTATACTCCCACTTTTTCCTTAACAAGTCTTATATATAGTGGAGTGATCATGGTTGTTGGATTAATGGTTGTCATTGCCATGTTTGGATTGGAATGATTTTTCTTGCTTGAGATATGAATATTCTTGGATAAATTATATGATGGAACAAGCTTAGAATATGAGTAGAAATGATGAATCAAATGTTAGTTGCAAAAGAGAGGAAAAAGCATGATTATTTGATGAAATGATGAAAATGATGCATGAAGGATTTTAGTGTTAAATATTAAATTGTGGTGTTGTTAAGGTAAAGATTTTATTTGAGGAACTAGTGATGGAATTGATTTATTCAAGGAGCATATTGTTGAAAAAAAAAATGGACATGAGAATAAATTATTTGATTGATATAGATGGAAATGATATATATATTTGCATATGAAAGGAATGATCGCTTGTGTATGATGTATAGAAATGTTTATTTGGAAATTGATGATGTTTAAGGTTGAGATTGGAAGATAAATATTATATTGTGATGTGGAGATTTTGTTTAGTTGAACTCATAGAAGAAACCTTTAGGAAAGGAAGTTTGAATAGACTAAGGGGAGAAATTCCCTAAGTTGAAAAGGTGAATGGAGGAAATAGGAATAACTAAGTTTGATGTGAAATGGTTACTTGGGAAACATTAGGGTTTCGGTTACCCCTTGCTAAGGAGGGTACTTGACTCAATTTGATACTTTAAAATTTATTGGAGGTAGTTTGAAGTCAAATGATGAAGAAAAGCCCTAGAAACTCTCTAGGAGAATTCGGCCATGATGGGTTGGAGATGGGTCCAATACCCCACTTCAATCCTAGGCCCATTTTGGGTATAGAATATGATGACTAAGTAGGAAAATTATGAAATTATCCCAAGAGAGGGAGAAAGAAAATGAAATGTGAATGCACTCGAGCCTGTCTCGGGTTCTTGCATGAAAGCAAGTAAGCATGCATGTCCCATGCATAAGTCATGAAAAGAAGTTTTTAAAGTCAAGCATGTTTTCAAGAAAAAGGAAAGAAAAGATTGAACTTTTTGAAAGAAAAGGAAAGAAGTAAAGTTTTATAAGAACCCCAAAGGCTGGGACGGGGAAGTGCCCCAGTGGAACTCCCTGTCCACTCAGGAGTGTCTAAAGTCGAGTGGTAGCCCCTGGGTCGACGAAGAACAGTCGGCGGACCGTGTATGGCACCAAAAGGTGGCCGGAGCGCGGTAGCACCTAACGCTGGTGGGTGCCCAAGACGGATAAGGTGTAAGGACCTACCATTTTAAAGTTATATGACGCTCACTTTAGGGTGATGCGGTAACCAGCAGGGAACACGCGGTGCTAGGGGAACCGTGTTGTGTCTCATACATGTGAAAGAAAAAGTCATGACAAGAAGGGCTTTCGAGCCATAAGAAAGATCTGTATATGATAAGTGGCGCCTAAGAAAGAAAGAAAGAAAGATACGAAATGTTTTAAAGGAACGTTTTGAAAAGCAACGATGATATGAAAAGAAGTCTGAAAGAAGAAGTCTGCATGAAAGTTTTATGAAAAGAAGTCTGAAAGAAGTATGTCTGTTTAAAAGTTTTCATGAGCATGTGCATGAGTCAGTCATTCATTGCATGTGCATTAGTTAAGAATGTTTTGTTCGCTTATCTGTATATCTGATATGTTCTGGTTTAAGTGTTAGTGTACTTGCTGAGATTTCTCCCGAAATCTCACCCCCCCTTTTTATTATCTATACTATTGCTCCCTTGGGAACAATAGAAGTCATTGCAGGACAGGATGGATCCACGGATTACGACTCTCGCGAAGATGGGTCGGACCCTCATGGGCCCGACTAAGGCTGAGACTGCCGGGCCAGTGACCCTAGACCTGTTAGGTCAGTGGGCGGCAGAGTCGCTTCCTATGGCGACTTACTTTTTTGACGACCTACGCCCTACGGGGTGCTGTATGGTGCTGGGAGTTGACGGGCTCCTCCACTTGGGACGCCTGTTTACGTCATCCTCTGGGATGATGTGTGACGTAGGTCCAGGGCTGAGTCTGGACAGCCTTCGTTATGGTCCCAACTATAAGAAGATAAAAGAAGAACCCGCCTATTAGTATGGTTGGCGGAGGGAGGAGTGGATCAGCAGCACCTTTATTTTGTATACACCGATGTACTTTTGGAAAAATCTTCCCGCTGTTTTGGGAAGTACTTTTGTATAAAACTGTTTACATTGGTGACTTTATTCTGATAAGTATATATATGAGCTTGCGATGTTAATTTGGGTTTTATTTTGTTAACCATGTGATGTGCGACAAGCGTAACGTTTTGTCGTTTAATTATGGCTTGACCTTTTTCCGCTGCGATTAAAAAAAAAAAAATAGGGCTCTCATAAGTAAAGATGAGGGATGACTTCCTTGTGACGTTCGTCCCCGGCGTCGCATTTTGCGTACGAACCCAAGCGCAAGCTGGGGCGCCGACACTTATAATTGTTATTTTTTTAAATTCAACTCAATTCACCCCCCCTCTTGTGTTAGTCATCTGGGCAACAATTGGTATCAGAGCTAGAGCTCTGTTATAAGATTAACTATCTTTTGAGTTAAGATCTTATGGCTAACATTACAGCTTCACTTGGTGAAGGTCAATCTAGCAGTCGGCCTCCACTCTTTTGCAGAGACAATTACTCATTTTGGAAAGTTAGAATGAGAATATTCCTTCAGACTCAAGGTCGAGAAATCTGGAAATGCATTATAAATGGACCTTATATTCTAACAAAAGTGGTTGATGGAGTAAAGGTCAAAAAGGAAGAATAAAAGTTTGATCGTGAAGACGATAGATTTTATACTTTGAATTTAACTGCTATGAATTTATTATATAATGCTCTCAATGGTAATGAGTTTAATAGAGTAATGACTTATGCTACAGCAAAGGAAATTTGAGATAACTTGAAAGTTACTTATGAAGGAACTTCTCAAGTCAAGGAATCAAAAATTTATATTCTTACTCATGAATATGAAATGTTTAAGATGAATGATGATGAATCTATTTCTGGTATGCACACTCGTTTTACTAACATCATAAACAGCTTGACAGCTCTTGGCAAAATTTATTCCAAAGTGGAGATAGTAAGAAAAATTCTCAACTCTCTACCAAAACGTTGGGAATCAAAAGTGACAGCGATTTTTAAAGCTAGAGACATTAAGAAGCTCGAAGTAAGTGAACTCTTCGGGTCATTTATCACCCATGAGTACACATTGAAAACAGGAGAAGAAGAAGAAAAGCCAAAGAAGAACTTAGCACTTAAAACTGTTCCACATGAAAGTGAAAGTGATGAAGATGAGGAAAATGATGACAAAGATAAAGAAGTTACGATGATAACAAGAAGAATTCAGAGGTTCTTAAAGAAAAATTAAACTCCTCTAAGGAAATCCTTCAAAAAGTTTTCCAAGAAAGATTCAGGTAAAAATGACACTTTAATTTGTTATAAATGTAATAAGCCTGGTCATATCAAGTCAGATTGTCCTCTGCTAAAGAAAGATCGAAACAAAGGCAAAAAAGCAATGAAAGCTACATGGGATGATGATTCAAGTAGCTTAGATAGTAAAGCAAGCAATGGAGAATCAGCAAATCTTTGTCTTATGGCTAAAGATGACATTGAGGTAAAAAATCTTGATAATATTGAAGATCCTTCATATGAAGAATTGCAAAATATTTTAGAAGAGGTATATGAGGAATTTGAAAAATTGGGTATCAAGTATACTATTTTGAAAAAGAAAAATTCTTCTTTAACAAACGAAACTGATATTTTAAGAAAAGAAAGTATTGTTTTGAAAGATGAAAATCTTGAGTAAAAGAAAAAGAAAACTGATTTAGAAAATATTATTGAAAACTTTACGAATGGAAAAAGAAATTTTGAAAAATTTCTTGGTAGTCAAAGATGTGTTTTTGACAAAGGAGGCTTGGGATATATGCCAAAACAAAAATACAAACCTTATAAAAACTTCTTTGATAATCCTTCTACATCAAAGTCCAATATTCAAAATTCTTTTCATAAAAATAATTTTGTTAAAAAATGATACTATTATAATCACTCAAGTTGTTCATATATGTCACATGCTATTTGTAATTTTTGTAATAGAAATGGTCATAATTATCATACTTGTCCTATTAGAAGAAAACGTACAATGACTATTAGGGTCATATGGGTACCTAAAAATCTTGTTTCTTCTAATACTAATAAATAAAGGACCCAAAGAACTTGGGTACCAAGAAAATTCATTTTAATTGTTTTTATAGGTGTGCATGAAATCCTCCATAAACAAAAATAAATGGTGTTTAGATAATAGATATTAAAGACACATGACGGGAAACAAGACTAAGTTCTTTGATCTTAGATCTAAAGAAGAAAGACACATGACAGTTGGAGACAACTCGAAAGGGAAGATCGTGGGAATATGTAAAATTGGTAATGAGTTTTCTCTCATAATTGAAGATGTTCTACTTGTTGAAGGTCTAAAACATAATTTTTTGAGCATAAGTCAATTATGTGATAAAGGATTTACAATTACTTTCAAAATGGATAAGTGCATTATTTTGAATGATCATGATTGCAATATTTATTTTATTGCTTTTAGAAGCAACAATGTTTATACAATCAATTTTGAAAAAATTACCTCACAAGATGCTATTTGTTTTTAGCTCAAAATGAAACTAATTGGTTATGGCATAGAAGATTAGGTCATGCCAACATAAAACTTATTTCCAAACTTTCAAAAAATGATCTTGTGAGAGGTTTACCAAAGGCAAATTTCGTAAAGACAAAATTTGTGATGCATGCCAATTTGGTAAACAAATAAAAACTTCTTTTGAAACCAAGAAACATATTTCTACTACTAGACCACTGCAACTGATACACATGAATCTTTTTGGACCAATTAGAGTTGCAAGATTAGGAGGAAAATATTATGTATTTGTTATTGTTGATAACTTCTCTAAATATACTTTCGTCATCTTTCTTACTCATAAAGATAAGGCACATAATGCATTTACCAAGTTATGCAAGAGAATTCAAAATGAAAAGAATTATACTATTTTAAGTATCCGAAGTGATAGGGGAAAATAATTTGTTAATAAAAATATTGAAACATTTTGTGATGAAAATGGTTTTGTGCATAATTTTTCTGCTCCTCAAACTCCTCAATAAAATGGGGTAGTAGAGAGGAAAAATAGATTCCTTCAAGAGATGGCAAGAACAATGCTCAATGAGAACAACTTGCCTAGTTATTTTTGGGCCAAAGCGGTAAGTACTGCATGTTATGTTATAAATAGAGTTATGCTAAGGTCCAAATTAGATAAAAACCCCTATGAGCTTTGGAATGAGAAAAAGCCCAATATTGGTTACTTTCATGTATTTGGATGCAAATATTTTATTTTAAATGACAGAGATAATTTAGGCAAATTTGATGCAAAATCTGATGAAGGTATCTTTCTCAGGTATTCTACTAATAGTAAAGCTTATAGAGTATTCAATAAAAAGACTTTGACTGTACAAGAATCTATGCATGTAGTATTTGATGAATTTAATTCTCTACTTTCCAAGAAATCCATTGATGAAGAAACAGGAGGTATAAATAATACGAAAAGTCTCAATTTCAACAAAGAGAACACAATAGAGGAAGTCCAACATGGAGACATCAGGAAAGATCATCAAAATTTAATACAAGATGAACCAAACAGTAGAAATTTGTGAAAGATCATCCAGTAGAACAAATTCTGAGAGAACCTTCACGAGGTGTAAGCACTCAATCATCTCTTAGAAATATTTGCAATCATACTGCTTTTCTATCCCAGATTGAACCTAAAATATTGATGAAGCACTTCTTGATGAATCTTGGATTCTAGTTATGCAAGAAGAGCTTAATCAATTTGAAAGAAATGATGTTTGAACACTTGTTCATAGACCCAAAATCATACTATTATTGGAACAAAATTGGTTTTTAGAAACAAGAAAGATGAGTCCGGAGTCATTACTAGAAATAAGGCTCGACTTGTAGTCAGTGGTTTCAATCAAGAAGAAGGAATCGATTATGATGAGACATATGCACCAATCGCAAGATTAGAAGTTATTCGAATGCTACTTGCATATGCTTATTATAAAGATTTAAAACTTTTTCAAATAGATGTTAAAAGTGCTTTCTTAAATGGTTTTATAAATGAAGAGGTATATGCTGAGCAACTTTTAGGTTTTGAAAATCATATTTCTCCAAATCATGTTTTCAAACTCACAAAAGCACTAAATAGACTCAAACAAGCTCCTAGAGCGTGGTACGAGAGATTCAGTGGTTTCTTGATTGAAAAAGGCTTTTCAAGAGGAAAAATTGATTCAACTATTTTCATTAAATACGAAAATGATGACATTCTTTTGATTCAAATTTATATTGATGAGATAATATTCGGTACTACTAATGAAAATATGTGCCAAGTTTTTGCTAAAACTATGTAGGAAAAATTTAAAATGAGCATGATGGGAGAGCTTACATTCTTTCTCGGATTGCAAATTAAGCAAGCAAAAAGTGGGACATTCATCAATCAATTAAAATATATTAAGGATTTGCTGAAGAAGTTTAGGATGGAAGGTACTAAGGAAACTGGAACACCAATGAGCCCATTCACTAAACTTGATAAATATGAATCCGGTAAACCAGTTGACTCAAAGGTATATCAAGGTATGATTGGTAGCTTATTATATTTGACAGCCAGTAGACCAGATATTATGTTTAATGTGTGCTTATGTGCACGCTTTCAATCATCTCCAAAAGAATTACATTTAATTGCAGTTAAGCGCATTCTTAGATATCTTAGTGGTACAATTAACTTAGGATTATGGTACCCTAAGCACATATCTTTCGATCTAATCAGCTACACAGATGCAGATTATGCTGGCTGTAAAATAGATCGAAAAAGCACTAGTGGAGCATATCACTTCTTAGGTCATGCACTAGTTTCCTGGTTTAGTAAAAAACAAAATTCGGTTACACTATCTAATGTTGAGGCAGAATATGTTGCTGCGGGTAGTTGTTGTGCTCAAGTTCTTTACATGAAACAACAACTTGAAGATTTTAAACTCATGTATAATCATATTCCAATCAAATGTGATAATACAAGTGCTATCAATCTTTCAAAGAACCCAATACAACATTCTAGAACTAAGCATATTGAAATAAGATATTATTTTCTTCGAGATCATGTGTAGAAAGACGATATAGTACTAGAGTTCACAAACACACACGATCAGTTAGCAGATATATTCACAAAACCTTTACCAAAAGATAGATTATGTATGATTAGAAGAGAAATAGGTATGATGCATGTTATGAATATCTCTTAAAAGATATATCAGAGTTCATAAAAATAGAGAGATATTTTTTAAATACTTCTACATAAACTTGAGGCTCTTAGCCTCATGTTTGAGATGCACATTCTCTTCATACAATATCATGTCATCCCTATCCATGGGAACTGACAAGCGGAATGAAGAATCCAATAGAGATTTCAACTGTTTATTCTTCTGCCGAAGGATTCATTCCCTTGTGTGAGACTCTTGAACAATTCGTTGAAGTATAATAATTTGTTCTTTAAGCTTTTCAACCTCATGGTTTTTGACTTGTAGCTGCTGGGAAAAAGCAACAATAGAGGATGAGTAGAGAGTCCCGAGACTCACCAAGTCGTAGATAGCATCGGAGTCTGACTTATTAGCCAAACTATTATTCTCTTGCTACAACATGGCACCAATGGTAGCTGCAAAAAGGACATGAGATTGAGGTGTAGAATACCTCATGGATGGATCTAGAGGAATGTTAGAAGAATGAGCCATTGAGAAAAGAATTGAAAACTTAAAGCAAGAATGTTGAAGGAATGCAGATGAGTTATAGAGATGAGAATAAGATTTGATGCAAATCGGATGAACTTTAAAACTGATTTTATAGAGATAGCATAAAGAACAAGACAAACTATTGTCTCTTCAAATCTTGTTTAGTCAAAAGAAATATAAGATATGCTGGACACACATTGTCAAAAGTTTTCTTACTAAGCCAGTAAGATTAATAGTAGATTGTCCCTATTTTTCTAGTAAACGATGAACCTCTGCTGTTATCTGCCAATGTTGACCTTGTATCTGAACCATTTCTCGTTCTAGCTCCTCTATTCGTGGTTGCAGATCATGAGCATACCAATCTGTAAATGTTTTCAACTATTTGTTTTCTTGCTTTAGCCTTTTATTCTCTCTATCCTTATTAGCAAGCTTCTGTCGTAACTCAGATATTTGGATGTTAAGATGATCAATCTCACTTACCCTCACCATTAACCTCCGAGACGTGATCGTAACAGAGACAACATATTGACTACTGAGCATTTTTAATTCTGCAATAATCTCAGAATCAGCCCTACTAGAAAAATGGTTCTCTGCTCCTATCATGGTATTGACGGCCTCAGTAGAGAAGATTGATGGTTAATGCGTCAAGGATTCCTGATTCAAGTCTAGAACATTAGTGGAAGAGAATTGTTCGGCCATTCTATCGTTATGGAAAAGCAGGACTCAGGTGAAGAAGCGATGTTTTTATTTTTGGTATCCGATAAGTGAAAATGATCATTTTTTTTATAGAAACTCAGAGCCTTCAATCCCGTTTGTCAACAACATCAGGCAATTGTTTAAATCTTCAGCCGTACTAAATTCATAGAGTTAGGCCTCGAGGCTTTGCAGCACTTGTCAGGTCACGGACGGCTCCTTTTTTCCAACTATCTACAGTGTCTATTAATGCACCGTTGTTTTCAGTCTATTTACTTGCTGCCGATCCTTTTTAATGATGCCAAAAGGGGGAGAATTTTTAGATTAGAACAATAACATTGTTTAAATTGTTAAACTTGTTATATATGCTTGGAATTATATTTATATTTGCTTGAAAAACTAACGCACATTTTTAGAGGGGGCTTAAGTAATAATACAGGTTTCAGGTTCTATTAAGTATTTGTCATCATCAAAAAGGGAGAGATTGTTGAATCCAAGATTTCAAGTTTCGTATAATTATAAATCTACACATGGATTTTGATGATAACAAATGATTTCAAAGAATAAAAGAGTCTCAAGCTCAAGTTGTCCACACAATAGAATCAAGCACATCAAGGAACCAAATATGAGCAAGAAGGGAACAAATTCACATTAAAGTCATAGAGTAATGTTGTAAATCTCTTAAAAATTTGAAATTAGGATTAAGGCTCAAAATTAATATTTTATCATAAAGCATTAAAATATATTTTTCACATGTGCATAAATATTTTGAAAATGAAAAATTTTAAAAGATAATTGATTGTCATCTTTCACATGTGCATGACATGATTAAATGTTTGAATTTTGAATATATTAAGATGATTGATTATCATCTTTCACATGTGCATGTTTTATTTCAATATTTTTAAAAGTGAAGGATGTTTTTCTTGACTTATGCAAAAGGTAGATGTCTTTATTTGAAAATTTTGAAAAGTAAAGTATGCTCTTTTTGTCATATGAAAAAAGTAAAAGATTAGATTTGAAATTTTTGAAAAGTAAAGTATGCTCCTTTTGTGACATGCAAAAAGTAAAAAGATTAGGTTTGAAACTTTTAAAAAGTGAATGATGATGTCTTTGACATGTGAATTTTTTTAAATTTGAATATGAAGTCTCATATGCCTATAAATAGGTCATTTGAGAGTTTCACATTTACAACACTAAGAGCTTACAACATTCATTCAAAGCTTTCATTCTCTCTTCTCTAAGTATTGAGCCTTAACCCTTATTTTCGAGAGATATAGTTTACGCTGTATTGTTCTTATTTCACTCATTGAGGAGTGTTTTCTGATAACCTACCCGCTATCAATTTTTGTATCAGTAAAATGGTGTGTATAACTCTTGTGCGTGTATAAAGTGTTCTACACAGGGAATAGTTGAATCACCACGTGTAAGGTGATTGCAAGTGTAGAGGGTGTTCTACACGGATCCTTTGTAGCGGTATTGATCAAAGGTGTAATAGGTTTCTATTTCCACCTGAAGGAGATTGAATAGTGAATTCGGGAATCCTCAAGGGGTAGTTTGAGGTGAGGACGTAGGCAGTAGGGCCGAACCTCATTAACATACTGAGTTTGCTTCTCTCTTACCCTTACTCTTTACATTTATTGCTGTTTTATATTTTGTTTATATTTTATATTGTATATTTGATTTATAATTGTTATTTTTTTAAATACAACTCAATTTACCCCCCACGTGTGTTAGTCATCTGGGCAACAAAAAGAAATGGGGCTGGTATCACACGCAAATGGCCCGGAGTTCATTAAATCAAAGGGATCAAATGACAACGTTTTTTAAACAAACAAAAAAAAAACTGATAAACGCATGAGAGGAAGAAAAGGCATGGGTTTTCCTTGAGCTAAACATTGGCATTCAAGAAGCAGAAGCGCTAGGTTTTTAAAAGGCTACAGGTTGGGCATGCTTCAAGCTTAAAACAAGGCCCATTCAACACATTAAATCATCTAAAGCAAGGAAACCCAACCCTACAACATATATATATATATATATATATATATATATATAAATAAGCCCATCCAAAAAAAAAAAAAATAAAATAAAATAAAACACTTTAACTCAAATACTAACATAATAAAATAAAGAAATTAAATTCAAACATTAAAATAAATGCATTACATTAAAATAATAAGAGAAACTAAATAAGCTTACTTTTTAAACATGAAAATAATTTTAAATGAAAATGAAATATCCAAATATTTAAACATAAGCACAACAAAATAATATTAATATAAATCAACTTATAACACCCAATATTTATTAACAAATAATACACATAAAATATTAAAATACAAAGAGGATAAAATTACGAGTCCTCATATAATCACTGACCCAACTGCCCTTTTGTTAAAAAAACATAGCCAATTGTCTTATAGTGTACTCAAAATATTTAGTTATTTTCCATTTTCCCAAAAATTAAAATACTTGATTTCTTTTTTTGATTGGAAGAAGCAAGAAATCCGATTAACATCCCATAGATTGGTGAGGATGCAAGTTCAACAGTATGTTTTGAGTTGCATGAATACATTAATGGCATTTGTATGGGCTAAATTAGGACATGACATAAAAATTCAAAAAAACTAAAAATTAAGTACCAATTTTTACCTTACATGTTATTGACATGTCAACATACACTGAGAAGTTGGCTTCTGCAAAAAAAAATAATAATCAAGAAAATAGTTATAAATGAGAGGGAGAAGGGAAATTGTTAAAAGCATTAGTCTAAAGGAATCCCAAATCAAGGAAAAAGGGGACAACCACGCAACAAAACAATATAAGACAAGTTTTAATGAATTTAGGATCATAGTTAATAATCTCTCCATTCCTAGAAGATTTTCTAGGCCATGTGTAACTGAACAATCATACCAAGACTTAAACTACTAAATCATATATTTCCCCTGTAAATTTTGAATTCAAATTGATATTCTAGGGTATACAATCAAGATTAATATGAGATACCAAAAAATGGTTGTACCATCAACTTCACACTACTTGACCACTATGTGATAAAAATTAGGAAGAAGGTGTGTGGATGGAATAAAGTGGTAGATTTTCTAGAATGAAGGGGAGGTGCTATGGAGGTTAACAATGTCATTGGGGAAGTGAGGCTTTTGGCTTGTGAGGCTCAGTGTATGTTTAGAATGGATTGGGTGGGGTTGGCAGATGTGCGTTTGTCTTGATTTCGAGTCTATATAGGCTTTATGGTTCTTTTGTTTTTTGGTTTTGTGAGATTTTTCTGGGGTGTTTTCTTGGATTTTTGAGATTTTTACCCCCAGTTAAAGTTTAGTAAGTTTGTAGACATGGTATTCCACCCTACTATAAATGAGGACTGATCAATAAATCTGGAGAGGGACCAAAAAAGGAAAACAAAAAACAAAAAAAGAGGTGTGTGGATGGATAGGATGCTTGTTGTTTGGGGATGAGGTTGCTATTAATCAAAGATGTCCTATATATCAACCATGCCACTAAAATCATGTATTTGCTATTGATCATTGTCCCAAAAAAAGGCTCTGCAGGGGGGAAAAAAAGGGATCCCCGATTGAATTGCATTGTAGAACACTTCATTATAATAAACAACCTGACCACCATTGTTAAGTTCTCATAGAAATAAAGTAAAACTTCTTGACCACTATGTTTCTCAGAATTATATCACAACATATTTATTATATAAGTTTTATGTAAACTTTTAAGGATAACATCAATATTCCTAGCAAAAAGACAATGAACACTATGTTGGTGCATTGCTTTTGTTGCAAGTTTTCTATACTAATTTGCTTTTTGTTATAGGCTTTGCCCTTGAGAAAATGACGTCAATCCACCGTATCTCTCTTGCCCTTTCCTTTGATCAGAGGATCCTTTATCTTATTTGTCCCAAGACTTGAAAGCTCTCGCGATCACAAAGAAACGTCTATTAATTTTGTGTATTGTTCGTATTGGGTAAACAGGACATGTCGCGTATTGTCACTCCTACTTAAATCTGTTCTGAAAATTCTAAGGCAGCATAGTTTATATGCTAAAATATGTAAATGAAATTTTGGGTAATTGTGATTATTTAGTTAGGACATATAATCTCTAGAAGTAGGGTAATAACCCAAATTTTCTAAGGTAGATTATTTTATGGATATTATTATAAAGAATTTATTTGATGTATTTATTTACTAGGAAATTAGAGTGGGATCAATAACTTATTTGGAAATCAAGTAGGCAGCTCTGGAATGGGCTTAAATGGAACCCGAGTTGGATGAATTGAACTAATTTGGGGCATGTAACGAATTAGGCAATCGGTTTTGAGATTCTCTGGGATTAGGAAATATGTAGGGATAGTTGGAAATGGATGAAAAGTTGATTTGGAAGCCAAGTGATTAGTTAGTGTGATGGAAACACAAGGGGAAACAAAATCTAGTTGATAGGTGACTAAGTGGATCAAATTTGGCTCTACCTTAACTAAACTAAGAAGTGGCCTTCTAGAACTTGTTAAATGGAGACTTAAAGGTGTTATGAAGTAACCAAATGGGTGGAAAAATCTGTAGAGGGGCGTGTGACACAAGGAGAGGGCTGGAGATGAGAGGTGCATGCATGGTTAGGTGAAATGCCACCTCACCTCTTATCCCTTTAGCTCACTTCTCAGCCATGGATCAAAATGGGCAGCCAAAATATCTCAAATGTGAGCCCTTGGATGACTAATCCAACTGCAAAGTCTAGGATTTGGGAGGCTCAATCCTCATCATGAGATTTGTTTAGATAGACACCTCATCATCCATGCAAATTTGGCAACTAGTGCACCTTAGGGTGTTTTTCCTTTTCTCTCCCTCATGTTGGTCGACCACCACCCTATAAATAGAGCCTTGAGAGCTTTATAAGCTCCTTTAGAAGGAGAGAACACATTCCCCTTTGGAAGATACACCAGAAAACCCTCCCAAAACCTTAAAGAGTTCATTTGTGAGCTAAGTGAGTGAGTTTGGAAGAAAACTTGCAAGAAGTTGGTTGGATCCATTCTCTTGAACTTTGAAGAATTTGTAAGTCCACATTCTAGCTTAAGTTAAGCATGGAAATGGTTTATTGAAGTGATTGAACTATGTTTACTATCATTGAACTCTTAAGAACATGATTAAATGACAAAGTGACATATGAGTAAGGTTGGTTTTAACTTGTCTTGTAAAAATATTCATTATAATTGTAAGAACATAGATTTAAGTTTTTAAGAAGCCAAATAGAGTATAGTAAAAAGATTGGCATGTTTTGAGTAGAAAAACTCCTGGAGCCATGATTTCGCTCGACCCTCGCTCGACATGTGAGTCAAGCGAAGGCAAAATATGACCCCTCGCTAGAGTTTCGCTCGATACTCGGTTCGAGCGAGTTTCAACCCGAGACTTCGCTCGATACTTGCTCGATATCCCGCTCGAGCGAGATGCTCTATTTTGTTTAGACTTGGGTTTTTCCCGGAATAAAATCGGTGTTCCAAATGGAAAGGGTTATGAGTGAGAAGCTCTTATGAATAAGAGAGGAACCACTAAAAAGAAAACGAAGTATAAGAATAAGTTAGTCACGTCATGATGGGGACGGCGAGACGTAATGCCAGGATGATGGATGTGCCGACAGGGACGGCGATATGTAACGCCTGTCGTGTTATAAGAATGTATGATCTTCACGGGGACGACATATTGTAACGCCCGTGAGATTGATCAGAATAGCGGGGACGATGAGACGTAATGCCCATGAAACTGATTTGAATAGCGGGGACGACGATACGTAACACCCGCAGTGATATAGGTATATCATCTGTGTCAAGACGGGGACGTCAAGATGTAACGCCCGGAAGATTGATACGAGACTCATCACAACGGGGACGGCGAGACGTAACGCCCGGATGATTGATGAGTGTATGTGATGGGGACGACGAGACGTAACGCCCATCAGTGATAAGAAAGAATAAGAACTTTTAAGAAAACGTTGTAATTCAGTATAAGATTATGTTTTCGGTTGAGTAAGAAAAATACCAATTAGATAATGGTCTTATGAGGTGTATCTTAGGGTAAATTTCCCTAGTCATCAGTGGTGATAATATTATAGTTGCTTTTTTCCCTGTTTCCTTTAAGCTGTTTATTTACTTACTGATATTTCAAATGAAATCTCACTCTTTTGTGTCTCTATATATTTTTGTGCATATCAACTTTATACAGGATTTGATAACCAGCAAGGGGACAGCCCCGACGAGTTAGGAGATTTCGAGGAGTCTTGAAGGACTCTCCGACTATAGTCCTTATATGGACATTTCTTTTGTTTCGTTCGGACCTCCTATCGGTAATCAACCTACCCGAGTTTGGAGTCTTGACGCATCCACTTTTGCTAAGAAGAGGCGACGTACAGGATGCTGTTTAACCTTAGGACTTGATGGCTCGTTGTCCATGCGTGGAGTTTGTGTGACTCCATAGGGACAACTACTCCAGCAAGACTTTAGTGTTAGTATGGATAAGTTTCGCGATGGGAGAGAATTCCCCGAGGTTAAGAAGGAAAAAGAGTGAGGTGAAGGAAAGTCTTTTGGATGAATGTAATATAGTTTGTTGTTAACATGCTACAATATGGGCCTTGTGTATGTAAATAAGTACAATGTTAAGTTTTAATGAATGTTGTGAATGTTGTAAGTATATTTCCCATGTGATCTTTAGAAAGTTTTTTTTTATCTAAAACCTGGTCCACTGCAAATTAAGTGATATATGCATTTTATTTTTGTTAAGTACGAGGGTGAGTAGCCAAGTGTTACTTATCTAGACACCTTAATTTACGTTAAATCCCAGACGTAAATTGGGGACGTCACAAGTAGAGTGAAAGCTGATCCAAATAAGATTAATTCGATGATTGAATGGTCAATTCCTACTTTATTAATGTCCATGAGGATTCTTTTGGGTCTCACAAAATCTTATAAGAAGTCTATAAGGAATTTTGGTTCCAATGTAGCTCCCCTATAAGGAAGTTTATAGGGAATTTCTTTAATAACGCAATTAGGGGAGCTACATTGGAACCAAAATTCCTTATAAACTTCTTTTGAATGGACTGAAGGGCCATTAGAGCCTTTTTGGAATTGAAGCATGTTTTTCATTTCTTGGCTTATCTCTTATGCCGTCTGTCTCTTTGATACTCTAGCTTCCTCTGTCTAGCAACACATATAAACAGTGTCTTTCTCAACTCAAGGCACCACGTCACCACCCTAAGGACCATTGTGTAACCCACTATCAGAATTGACCACAATTAGTTGTTGAGCTTGTGATGCCTCAATCATCTAGAAAATTTCCTTCTACCATTTAAGTGAATTTATGGGCAGACCTTGAAAATGTTGTTGATGGAATAGTGAAATATTGTTCTATGATGTCTTATTTGTGCCAATATGCCATGTGAAGGGATGAGATTATTGTCCAGTTTGTAATGTGGTTCTGCCGAGTGAAGTATTGGGATTATTGTGCAAAGGACGGTCCTCGGGCTCCTTTTCATCAATTTCGTCAACCAAAAAATTTTGTTGATTACCAACTGCTTCACTCACAAGATTTTCCATAACTCAATCAGTTTCCAAACCATACTTCCTTCCACTATCTTGCACAGGCACAACACGCACAGCTGCATCCTCTGATAAATTAGCATTAGGTTCACACTCAACCTTTTCACACACCTCTTCATCATCCTCCGAGCAATCTTCACACACTTTTTCACACACCTTTCCTTTATCAATCATTACCCCCTCCACCATTGTCAAACCATGCACTGGAGGCAACTAATCATTCGGTCCATTGAGACTTTTTTACCATTGTCCACTGCATGCATGACATCAACCTTCCTTTTCTCTTGTCAAAATGTTTTCAAACCCTATTTCTTCTCCTCCTGATTGGTTTGCTTGGATTGCATGCCCATACGACAAACAACCGATGTATGGCCTTGTTTGGGACATTTCATGCAATAAAAACCTATTTTCTCAAATTTAGCCTCTTGCCAAATCTTCTTAGTAGCAGCTAAAACAATAAGAAACTTTGTTACATGTTCTTGCAATAAAAAAACTTCAACGCACATACAAGTCCTGAATGCCCTAATGCGATTTAAAGTTGCATTATCTATCCCCAAGTAACTACTAAATCTAGTCTCCAAAATCTGTAAACAGTCTGCTGATACATATGCATCGGAAGACCCAACAAGAAAATCCATTGCGGTGCAAGCGACGACTCAACAGATAAATCAAAATCCTTGCTCCAGTAGAATAAATGGAAGGGAAAACCTATAATAATACGTCATTCACATGCCCAACCATGAATAAAGTCCGATTCATTCATCAGTTAGACAAGAACATGGACCTCGTCCATGACACTCACGACAGGGGCTTGTATTAAACCCCAAGAATTCTTGATTACCTTTCTAATATCATCTATTGATGGTCTTGAGTGCAAGAACTTCAAAACAAGGTAAAATTTAAACTCTTTAGCAGTCTTAGACATCTCCCCTTCTGAGAACATGAAACCAGCCTCTCCATCCATGTCCACTGGGTACTGCATAGCCAACCGAAAAGTGGGTTGATCACAAAAAGGTCCTGCACCAAACAACGTCTGCGCAAAAGTTTTTCCATTATTACTAACTGAGAAACCTACCCTAGAGGGAGCAGTAGGCAGCTAAATAGCCACCTCCATGGCCACGCATACCCAAGAATCTCCAAAATCCTAGCAAGGAAGGCAAGCCCGTAAAAGATGGAACTAACAAAACGAGAGGAAAAATTCCCAAATGTAGTGTCCAAAAAATCGCCTATCTCTCTCTCTCAACGATATGATCCAATGATAACTGAAACTTAATTATTCTCAAAATACACAATTTTATTCGAGATGAAATATGACTGGAATACAAAAGGACAGAAGTCTTGACGTCATATAGCATGACTTGAACATAACTCGAGATACATGAGTTACTTGAGATAGAAATATTTCATAACATGACATAACATATAACAAACAATATTTCATAACATGGCATAATATGTAATGGAGAATATTAAGTGACATGACTTAGTGTACAAATGACACATGTAACATAATATACTTGCAATAGATAGCTGTGATGCCCCCAACTCACGCTTGGGATCTAATGGTGACTTGAAATATCTAAACATGTAACACAAGGTTACATACTCCTCATACATCACATTTAAGATGCAATGCACCTGCCTTACTAGAAGTATGCAATAAAAATCGCAGTAAAAAAATTATTTCCAACAATCTAATGCAAAAACAATAATATGATAATGCCACCTGGTACCATAAAAGTGCAAATATCCCAAAGGCTTTAATAAGAAATTGGACCACAAAAGTTAGGTGTTCAATACTCCCAAAACAATAAGGACATTTGAGAAGAAACATAGTTCTGTTCCTGAAGCAACTAAGATGTATAAGTCTTGAAATCTGATACTACTGGCCCTGCCAAGCCGGTTCTACTAGGCCCTTCCTTGGCTCACAGTTCTCCTTAACTCTCTTTAAAAAGTTTCATGTTCTCTATCAAGAATTGATCGGCTACCTGTAGTTGGTCCAGTGAGGATGACTTCGAGGGATCCTCAAGTCTCTTTGGGGTCTCTTGAGCTTTCTTGGGAGACAGCCTCTTGCTCTTCTCCATCCTCACCTATAACAACTTCTACTATTCTGAAAAAGGAATGATAGTAGAAACTATCACAAAGAGATTTCAAGAAATCTCAGCAAGTAAACAAATAAAATAGCACAAATAACATAGACATATAAAGTCAAATGCAAACAAATGCATGGATAGGAACATGAGACTTATAACTTTAACTTATATAGCATGTACTTTCTTGTAAAAAGCATTCTTTCTTCGTTTGATATCTTAACACGTATTCATATCATCTGACATCGGATTCTTGATCATATCATTTCATATCATTCTTATCCCATCATAGAGCTTAAATGCCTTATTCTTGTCATGTCATTTTTTCAACATGTATGGATACCTCACGGCTCCCTTATATACTGTGTGGTTCCTGCTAGTTACCGCAATAATCTATGACTCATTTGTTTGAGGTGACTATGTCATAAACATATTCATATACGACAGTTCGCATATTTCACATTCATTGTAATTTTGCACCCATTAGCTTTAGGTGTGACCCCACTCTTTTGATAGGAGTCATTTGAGGTTCATCGACTGTACTTCGTTGACCTAAGGGATTTCACTCAACTTTAAACACTCATAAGTGAACAGGGAGTTCCATTAGAGAAATTTCCAATCCTAGCCTTCGGGGTCGTTATAAAATTTTTAACTCTTTTCTTTTCAAAACATAGACTCAAAAACATGTAACAAGTAACATGGACTCATATGCATATTTTGACTTAATCCATGTAAGGTATAAAACTAATCACACTCTCATTTAAAGCATACATTTACAATCATAGCCTGAAAGCATTAGACCATGCAAACATACTTCATTACATAAAACTTAATCACTCAAACTTAGAAAGATGGCAATCAGATTTCTACTAAACCCTAAAAGGGTCTTGGCAGAATCTCTTAGGCCATCTAAAGTAGTCATTTTTTTCACCCAATCTTATAAACTCATACATCCACTTATGTATTCATCCAAACAAAAAAGCTAAGCATCCTTTCAAGGTCTAGCTGAAACCCTAATGTTCCCTAGCATGCTCTTTTCCCTTAAAACGTCAAAACACTTCATCTAACATTACCAACGTCTCACGGCCGAATATACATGCTATATTAATTGATGAATTCACACCATCTATCATATAAAAACTTGATTAGAATAAACATGCATCCATTTATAAGTTGCGATCTCAAATAAAAGCCTAAAATTTTCTCATGGCCGAATCATATAGGTCCTACAACCTTGTGGTATTTCGTCAAATAACCACTTCATACCTCTCTATATACTTAGGCTGAAATACATGCATCAAACACCTCCAAGTTTCCATCAATAACCAACAATCAATGCTCAATATAACATATGCTGAAACCCTCACATATTCTTGAGATAAAAAAAAGTGAAATAATCAAATAATCAAACAAACAAATAACAAATAAAGTTCACAAAATATATACAAATAATATCCAAGATAGGTTAAGAGTTTACTTACAAACTTCCAAGAACAATAAGCAAAGAAATCTAAAAATAAACCAAAATTGAATCAAGATCTAAGCATGAGAACCCTAAAGCCAAAATCTCTACAAGATGATGAGTGCTTGGTGCTCTAAAAGATCAGCTCTTCCTTTCAAAACCCTAGGGCCAAATCTTTAAGAAGTTAAAACCCTATCTTTCTTTTCTCTTTTGAAACCTAAAATTCTTTTATTAAAAATCTAATTTTTCTTCATTCAAAACCTTAAGAGCATCTAGGGTTCCATTAAAAAAGAAGTATGAATCCTAGTTTTTGAGTGAAAGTGAGTGTTTGTGTAGAAAACCTCTAGATCCAAAAATGATGGGTTTGTTTCCTTACTCAAAATCGTGCATGGTGTGTTTAAAAGAATAGAGAATGTGCTTATCTTCATGTAGTGATCTTTCTCTCGAAAAACAACATAGAAAATCTCAAAAATATGAAAATACAAGATTGTTTAGCTAGTGAGAAAATAAAGGGAAAATGGTGACTAGTGGTGAAACCTTCTTGGCTGAAAGCCTAAAGGGTACGAAGACAAAAAGCATGCCAAAAGCCCCCTCAAATTTCTGTCAAGGCTTTAAATAGAACTTTCCAAGCAAAATTTCCATCCAATGCATGGTTGTCATTTGTCACTCTCTTCCATCTTCTCCTTCATGATGGGATGGGATGGCATGGGAAGGCAAAAATTCACGAAGATTCGGCTAATCTCCCCTCTCAAATATGAAAATCTCATCTCCTCATCTTTCGTTTTCACCCTTCAACTTTTACCTAGGTTAAAGCATTAAAAAGGGCTTCAACATATTTTCACACAAAACCCTAATCTTACTCTCTTGCATGCATATCACGTGGTATGGGTGGAGTGTATGAGACCTCAGGTATTTGCATACTTATTGTATTGTATTATTATTAGTGTTTTAATTTAATCATTGATATGAGTTATATTATTTTATTTATTATGGTTATTGGTTGTTTGTGAGATCTTTAATCTTAATAGTTTTAGTTATTTTATTTAATTATTGTTATTGATTATTTCATATCGAGTTGCTACTATTATTATTTTAGGTTTAATGGTTTATTTCTTTTATTGTTTAATTTGTTGGGTTTTCTTTTATTTTAATGAACGTATTATTTATTGACTCTTTTGCCTCTATTTTATTTATGAGTTTAGGCCTTTTGTGTGATGTATTTTAATTGTATTATTATTTAGTTAGTTTGCCTTACTCTATTTTATTATATTAATTGTTCTCTAATGTATTTTTTTTAGTAGTATTTAAGGTTTTAATTATTTGATGTTGTTTAGCTAAGTTGTTGAGCATCTATTTTTATATGCTTTTGTTTATTTGAGTTTGGGTCTTTTATTGAATCCTTTTATTTTAAATAATGGTATTATTGAATTTCTTATTTTAAAGTTTATTATTATTGTTGTGGGGTATTTTATTATGTTGTTGTGCATTCGTTTTATGGATTGGTTTTTACTTTATTTTAATTTCATTAACTTATTTTCGAATTTGGGCTTGTTCTCTTCTGTGGTTATTTTCCTAGTGTGTGTTTAAGCTTCTGTAGGGCCTGGCCCATGTGTGTAATGAAGGCCTAGCCTTCATGCCCAAAACAGCGTCATTTTGGTCCCAGTCCTTAGGGGTTTATTTTCTTCTTCTTTCCCTCTTCTTCTTCTTTCTTTGCTCGAGTGGTGCTAGAGAACCCCAGGAGATATCCTTGTCGCGTCCCTGCAGCTGATAAGGCATTGATTATTAAAAAAAAAAACACAAAGAAAAAATAAGAGAAAAAGAAACAATTAGATGATGTTTTTGTTAGGAGATCTGAAAATAGATATAGCATTTTCACCTTCTGCGCTTTTACCTGTCAAAAAATCATCTCTCTTCAAAACTTCTACATTTTCACCTTCCAGTTATCTCACTTTGTGCTTTTTGTTTGTACGTGTTTTCCTGGGTCTACTTTTCTCCGATACTCAATTTTTCTTCTACCCAAAGCTTTAACTTTTTTTTTTCCAATTCTTGGGACAACAATGGCAACAGACTCCCAACCCTAAATTTGCGGGCTAGTTGCTTGCCGTTATATTCTCCATCAAAACTTACTTACTTTTTAAATCCAAATGTATGCATAAAAATTTAAAAAAAAAAAGACGAAAATAAAATGAGATGAAGAAAGAAGCAAAGGTCTGTGGTCGTCTGGGTAGGAGAAAAAGAAGAGCTCGTGAGGAGAGAAGGCAGAGTTTCTGGGTAGGAGAAAAAGAAGAGCTTTGGGTCATCAGCTCTGATCCTTTTCATCAGATGTGAATTCATCACCCTTCTTGAAATAATTTTCTCGATTTATCATGTATATATGATTTTCTACCCTGTCAGCCATGGATGCCAGAAGGTTCGTGACCTCGGGGGGAAAGAAAGCGGGGATGGAGGTTGGGGGAAAGAAAGGACGATGGGGGAGAGAGAACGTGTTTCACGCGGAAGAGGAAAACAAAGGAAATGGGAAAACAGATTAAATGACACCGTTCAAATATATTATCCATGTAGGATGCGAGGTTACGCCAGGGTTATTACCCCAGTTTCCTAAGGTATTTTCCTTCTTTCCTCTATTTTTTGCGCGCGTCTCAACCCCTCCCCAAGTTGCTCTTCATCATCTCGCAACAGTGAGTTCATGCCGATCTCCACCTCGTACCATCGTCACAGCTTACACGTATCGTCCTCCACCTTCATCATAGGTATTCTTTATCTCTCTCTCTCTCTCTTTCTCTCTCTCTCACGATAACTAACTCAAGGAGAAAAGAGAAAACCTAGTCCTTTCTTCCTTCAAGCTTCATAGCCAATCCTCTTCTCTTCTCCTTTCATTTATTCTTCCAGAAATCAAGCCCTCATCTTCATCTCTTTAAGCCATGCAAAAAATTCAGGAAAGGAAACTCATTTCCTCTCCTCAAGCACGCGGGTTCTTTCTCTTCTCTACCCATTTTGGTTTTCACTTAAAACTTTTGAAAGCAAGCTTGAATCTTGTCCAAAAGGGGTCACATTTGAAGGTAATAAAGTATAAATTTCATTCCTACCTTCTTTGGTTATGGGTTTCAAAATTTAGTGATTTTCTCATCTTATGTGTTTCGGTTTTTGGTTGATTTGAAAGTAAAAAAAAAAAATGAGTCCTTTGACTTGAGTTGAGTGTGTTATGATTTCTACATGTCATGGGTCCGAAATGTCTTGTTTTTAATATCCTGAAATTACATTTAAGTAGATGGTACCTTGCTTAAATTGTATTTCAAAAATAAATGCCATGAGGTTGACTAGAGTTAGTTTTAAGTATTTTTAAGTTAGTGTTTTAACATTTGTAAGTTGAGATTCTATCTTTTACGAGGGGTTTTGTTGGTTGACTTGCTTTATGGATTTTATGAGTAGAGTTTAATGCTTTGTTCTTTCCCTTTGATATCATCTTCAATCTGTGATTTGCATGCCATGAAAATCCACTCTCTTTCTCCTCCCAAAAACTGTGAGTCGCTTAACCCAAGTTTTTGGTTTAGTTAAATAATATTTTCATTTTATTATATTTTCGTTCAAGTGTTTTAATAATTTTGTTAATAATATTTATTAATTATTTTAATGTTGTTTTATATACGTTGGTGTGATGGGTGCGATTTAGCAGCGTGCTCGTTAGTTGGTGCATGGGAGGAATTTCAGCATTTTTATGATCTTCCAGAATATTTTACCGAATGTTAGTAAGTAGCATTTGTTTGTGATTTGTGTTTTGCTTCAATTTCTATGTTTATTATTGGTTACAAACTTTTCTTGGTAGCTTGAAATATTTGTATTTGTTTAATAATAATAATAAAATTTGGGAGTAGGTTGGTTGTGCCCGAGGCCATTAAATAGAGAATGAAATCACCCCGTAGTTTGGTTCAGCTGTAAATGAATTTTTGGATATTATCTATTAGATGTGTAATTGTTTGGTTGGATGACTCTTACTCGTGTGAGATTATCATGTCATCCAATAATTGTCTATCATACATATATTATGCTTGCTGGTTCTGATTATTTTATAATTGTGAGGTATTTTGATGTTGGGTGGTTTATGGTCTGGTCTGGTCGTAGTAGTGGGTGCATGTGTATCACGACCCTAAGTCAAAATGGGGCATTATCTCGATGGAGCTCCTCTGGTCACTCGGGAGCAGAATATATTGACGTGACATCCATTGGGTTGTCGCTGAGCGACAACAGGATCGTACGAGATAGTAACCTTCTCATGCCGACTCCGTGACTCTTCTACTGGCGAGGGCTAAGAGATGCTTAATCATGGTATGGACTGGGCGCGGTTAGTTGGGCATCACCCGTTATAAAATCACATACATTGTCGTTACTTGTGGTGTGCTGAAAAGAGCTAGAATGTATGAATGGTCCCTAGGGAAAACCATGGTATATAGTTAATAAATAAACTGGAAATGTGTTGTGAGCCAGAAGTTGGATTTTTGGCGAGTTATTGATGAGGTCTTTTTTGGGAAAGTATGATTGTGGATGCGTTCCTTTTTGGGAAAAGACGGTCCATTAATGAATTCCTTTTTGGGAAATGATGGTTTGTTGATGAGGTTGTTTTTAAAAAAGAATGGTCAGTTGTGTTGTAAAAAAGAATGGTTAGTTGTATTGTATTTCTTTCTGGGAAAGGATGTTGGTGTGTTGTGTTTCACTCCTTTCTAAGAAAGGGTGGTTTGGTGTTCATGTGAGATTCCTTTCTGGAAAAGGATATTTTGAGTGTGGATTTAAATTGCTTGGTTGAAAATTCTATGCATATTATTGTTAGTAATTATTGTTTGTTAGCTAACTGCTGTTTACTAAGACTCACATCTCATGTGGTGTATCTGGTCTACCTATAGTTTCATTTTATGGAATCGTAATTTTTGATGCAGATGATGAGAATGAGCCCGAGCAACAGGCTCCGCTGGAGGAGTAGAATTGTGTGATGTCAAAGTAAGGGATTATTATCCCAGATGTTGTTAATTATCTTTTATTGCTTACTGTTGGATAACTGTATAATCTCTTTTTGGAGAATTATATTTCAGACTGGTTTGTAAGTTTTTAAATTTTCTAGTATTAGAATGAATGACTTTTATTTTTTGTTGCGATTAATTTTAATTGTACACTTATGCATGTTTCACACACATTTTGAGAGTATTAAACGATGGGATGATTGACTCATGTGATGATAATCCTAGTGTCACGAGTCCCTCTAAATCCCAAGGGGGAGTCGTAGGCGGCACAAAGTGTGTAAGGACACATAAGACAAGTGAAAGGGACTTTTTATCATTTCCAAAGCACCTTTTCCACTTCAACACTCAACCCCCCTCTCTCTACACACCTACCACTCTCGTATTTTACACAAAATCCTTCTAGAATCACCTTTTTTTTCTTCTCCATTTGACACACTTATTGGAAAGGCAAAAATGTTGGTTGTGTCTTAGCTTGACACATGCTCAAGTGAGGTTCAAAATCTCAAGTGGCGCCTAGCACCATGTAGCCGAATTCTTGGACTTTTCTTGGACCTTCTGTAACTTCTTCTTTCTTTTCACAAGAATTTGACCAGTGTCTAAAGTATCTTTTTTTTTTAAATTGCCCAATATACCTTTCTCATTGTCAAGTGGCACCTCCTTGTTTCTCAAAAGCTTGTCTTGGGCTTCCAAGAATATAGACCTTATGGGCTTTCACTCTTGGACCTATAATTTCTATGCCTTAACAAAACAAAAGGTCTTGCACCAAAAAGGGGTCTAATACTAAACAACTTGAGACTTTTCTTAAAAAGGTTCATCGGTATAATAATCCAAGCACCTCAAAAAACAAATAATATTAAAATATTATTATTTATTCCAAATATCAATAAGGTTCCTCATAAAAAATTTGGGATGTCACAATAGTAATACGCGATAGAATATATTGTGTAACAGATAAGTATTTCATGACAGAATAATTTGTGTAACAGATAAACATGTAATAACATGGCAAGACAAGGCATATAGGATAATATATGAACATAAATAGTAGTTCCCTTACCTATTACACATATTCAATAAGCTGATAGTAAGTTAAGAGACAACTTATCTTGATCTCTAAGTTTCTTATAAAAAAAAAAAACCCAAGTGCGATCACAAGTAGTTGAAAATAGTAATTCTAATGGTTAGAATTTTATCGCTAACAATTAGCAACATAGAAAATACAAACTTAGATAAAAATTACAATTTATCCTCTATATGTGGAAAAATGATCATTATATCCTTAACTTAAGAATTTCACATCCTAACTGCAAAAATTATCAAAATTTACATTTCTCAAATAAATTTTGTCATAAACTCAAATATCAACCCCAAAAAATTTAAAATAAAATCACAACTATGGGAAACTCATTATGGTCAAATCATTCATAGGCCATTTCTCTTGATAGTTGTTGCAATTCTTCCAACTTCAAAACTCTTGACTAAAACAAAATTTTGCAACAAAGATCTTTCTATTGATAGTTTAAAAACCTACCTAAACATTCATTGAGAAAAAGCTAATCATCACTACCAAACTTTTTGTAAAAGACCCAACAATTTTTTACGAAAAATGTTTTATTTTTTTACAAAGAAAGGTAGGTTACATGTCTAACAATGATCCTTGTTCAAATTTAGTAATAACCCTCATTTGTGATGAAGGAATACCATGGTTACAAGCCAAACGCGTGGAATATTTCAAAAACAAAGTGGACCATCCCAAGTAAAACCAAAAAAGAACAAAAAAAGGTCTATAAGAAACCTGCAAAACAAACCTAACAAGCCTAACACAAAAAAGAAAATGGCTGAACAAGCATAAGAAAAACAAGAAATACAAGTAAACATGCCTATACATAAATGGAAGGCATCTAAGCAAGCCTAAAACGCCACAAAAAAAAACAACTAAACATGCTTAAAGCCAAATGACATGGACTGAACGGAGCCACAGGAATTCTAAAACAAAAAAATGCAACTCAAACGCAAGAGCAGTGGAGCCGAAGTCCCATCAACAAGGCATCATACTTGCCACATGAATAGTATTTCTGAAATGCAAGATACTACAACATACCCACAATGGAATTAAGTATGAATATAAGCCATCCCTACCTTATTTAGTCTAAACAATCCTCTAAGTTCTTGAGGTACCTGCTACATGTCAGAGTAAACAATGTCATTTCCTAGGACACCATTTTTCGCCAAGTAATCTGCCATAGAATTTCCTTCCCTGAAATAGTGAGTACAAAAGAAATCCATCTCCCCTAGTATCTCAGCAATCTAGTCCCAAAAATCCCACAGATACCATAGAGAATAATGATTTGCAAGAATCCAAGAGACAACCACCTGAGAATCACATTCTATATCAACAGACCCCTAACCAGTGTTTTTGCATAACAACAAACCTTCAAGCATAGCCTGTAAGTTAGCCTCAGTATTTGAACAAAACTCAAAGGGTTTAGGGAGAGCAAAAAACAAGATTACCACAGTCATCCCAGAGAACACCTCTGCCACCTTCATTACCCGGATTGCCAAGACTATTACTGTCAACATTTAATTTGACTCGGTCTTATAATGGCTTGCACCACTAGACCACACAAGCATGGCTCCACTTAGGATGCATAACTAGAACATTAAGGCTATCCAATAACTGAGCATCCCCAAGACTCAAATTTGACACCTTGGTGATATTATCAACAACCGCATGCACCCAGTATTTAATAGAGTACCAAACCTCCATCAAGGATTCCTATCTATCTTCCATACAATTAGTGCAATGAAGTTGCCAAGATCTCCAAATAACAATTGATGAAATTAAACCGGTCAAAATCTTAACTTGAGACTGACGAGATGCACACCTAAACCAAGCAAAAATATGCTCTCTCCAACTTTGTTAAGCCACAAACGGAATCCCCATCTCTGCAGACATGTTCTACCACATCTCATTAGCAAAATCACCACTGCCCATTACATGATTAAGGTCTTCAACTTGCCAATTAGCGCAACAATTACAACAAGAAACAATTATAATCAAAATCTTGCGGATTTGTTCATCAACACTTAAGCAATTGGCATAGGCTTTCCACATGCAAATCAAGACTTTCATCAGCAACCATTTATTCCAAATCCAATTTGCAGCTTCAATTTTAGGAAACTTGACATGAATAAAGTCCCAGCCTGACTTAGCTGAGAATTCCCCATGCTTATCAGGGAGCCAAATTTGTGATAACCCGGATTTTTAAGTATTCTTTAAGATCATTTTAGGGAATCTTTAAAGCGTTCTGGATGTATGTATGTAATTCCTATAAATCTTAGACTGGCATTGGAGGAAAAATCATGGAAGACACTAAATATGATAAGAAGATATGATTTTTGAATATTCAAAGAAATATTGTATAGAAATTGAAGGAAATTTTCAAAGTAAGTCAAGTAGAATGAGTAAGGAATATACTCTATGTATTTCGGATTAAGCAAATTTAGACAGTTTTAACATCCTTTAGTAATATGGAAATAACTTACTTATTTTATGTCAAATTGAAATGATTCAAGATGATTTGAAGCTCTAAGAGGAATATATACAATTATTATGTTTTGAGTTTTAAGAGATATGAAATTAATCAAATACGAAATTGAGATTGAAGTGGCAGATCTGAATTGAATATATAGGCATTGACTTGAAATTGACTAATGACTTTGATTAAGATTAAGCCTTTGATATATTTTCTCAATTATCCTAAGATCTTAAAAAGTGTGTAAAAATATTTCAAATGAGAATATTTTATTTAGTAAGTTTCGTGTGAAACAAGAGGGATCATTTATTAGATATAGAATATAAAAACAATATTTAAGTAATAAAGAGAAAAATAGATAAATTGATGTGTATTAATGCATTATAGTAATTATTAGTTAGATTAAATAAGGTAATTTTTAACTAGGTATTGTAGATAGAAATATAAAGAATCCATGGTGAATTATTGAGCAATTTTATGTGTTTGGTAACTCTCATATATCCCTATTTTTTTTAACACTTTTTAATTCAATTAAAGCAAAAGAAGCAATCTGCAGCCAGCAGTATCTACGAATCATTGAGCAAGTATTGAAAAGAAAAAGCATACTGAAACGTGAGACCATTCTTACCTATTTACCTTTCTTCATTTTCGCTTTCTTTTTATGCTAAAACTATATTATTCGAGACTAGAAATCTTCTGAAAAGTTCTAAGATCAGACGGTATCTTTACAGTTTCAATATATAGTTCTTTTCGGTATTACCGTTTCACTAGTTACTAATTCATTTCTTTATAAGTGATTTTAACCAATATTTTAAGAGTTAGCTTCGCAAACAACTAATGGACCATATAATGTAAATAACCGGCCTGATTCCAATTGAAAGATTAGAGTCTCTTAGCAGAGTAAACCCCAAATGTTTATAATGAGGAAACCTTGCTTCTTTTTTTTTTTGGTTATAACTCAAAGATAAACAAGCCCATAACTAAAAAAAGAAAGGAGCAATCTCCAATTAATCACTCCTTCAGCAGAGCTGATCTCTTAGGCTCAATTCGACCTTTGCATCAAATCTACAATTTCCAGAAACGAACTATAGGTGGAAACACCACATGAAAATATGAAATCTCAACAAATAAGCAACCAAACAACATTCAAGAGTCTAAAAATTAATTTAAACAACCAACATATTTCACAAACACACAATAATACATGCAAGAATAAATCCACTCCCTTTTCTCGAAAAAGACACATTTATTCACACGCTAAAAATCCCATTTTTGACCCATAACACAAATCAAATATAAGTGTACACCATGATCTTCTCTCGGGCTCATTCGTACATCCTAGCACCTTTCATCACATTACAGGTGATGACTGTGCATGTGTCGGCGTCCCAGCTTGCGCTTGGGTTCGTACGCAAATTGCAACGCCGGAGACGAACGTCACAAGGAAGTCATCCCTTATCTTTACGTGTGAGAGCCTTATGTTATTACATATACAGGTATTTTTTTTTTTTTTCATATCGCAGCGGAAAAAGGTCAAGCCATAAATAAACGACAAAACGTTATGCTTGTCGCACATCACATGGTTAACGAAATAAACCCAAATTAAACATCACATTCATATACATATATCACCAATGTAAACAGTTTTATACAAAAGTACTTTCCAAAACAGCGGGAAGATTTTTCCACAAAATATATCAGTGAATACAAAATAAAGGTGCTGCTGATCCACTCCTCCCTCCGCCAACCATACTAATAGGCGGGTTCTTCTTTTATCTTCTTAAAGTCCGGGCCATAACGAAGGCTGTCCAGACTCAGTCCTGGACCTACGTCGCACATCATCCCAGAGGATGACGTAAACATGCGTCCCATATGGAGAAGCCCGTCAACTCCTAGCACCAAACAGCACCCAGTAGGGCGTAGGTCGTCAAAAAAAAAATACGTCGCCATAGGAAGCGACTCTGCCGCCCACTGACCCAACAGGTCTAGGGTCACTGGCCCGGCAGTCTCAGCCTTAATCGGGCCCATGAGGGTCCGACCCATCTTCTCGAGAGTCGTAATCCGGGGATCTATCATGTCTTGCAATGACTTCTATCGTTCCCAAGGGAGCGATAGTAGAGATAATAAAAGGGGGTGAGATTTCGGGAGAAATCTCAGCAAGTACACTAGCACTTAAACTAGAACATTTCAGATATACAGATAAGTGAACAAAACATTCTTAATTAATGCACATGCAATGAATGACTGACTCATGCACATGCTCATGAAAACTTTTAAACAGACTCGCTTCTTTCAGACTTCTTTTCATAAAACCTTCATGTAGACTTCTTCTTTCAAAAACTTCTTTTCATATCATCATTACTTTTCAAAGCATTTCTTTAAAACATTTCATATCTTTCATTCTTTCTTAGGCGCCACTTATCTTGAACAGATCTTTCATATGGCTCGAAAGCCCTTCTTGTCATGACTTTTCACTTAACATGTATGGGACACAACACGGTTCCCCTAGCACCGCGTGCTCCTTGCTGGTTACCGTATCACCTTAAAGTGAGCATCATATAACTTTAAAACGGCAGGTCCTTCCACCATATCCGTCCTTGGGCACCCACCAGTGTTAGGTGCTACCGCGCTCCGGCCACCTTTTGGTGCCATACACGGTCCGCCGACAGTTCTTCGTCGACCCAGGGGCTTCCACTCGACTTTAATCACTCCTGAGTGGACAGGGAGTTCCACTGGGGCACTTCCCCGTCCCAGCCTTTGGGGTTCTTATAAAACTTTATTTCTTTTCTTTTCTTTCAAAAATTCAATCTTTTCTTTTCCTTTCCTTTTTCTTAAAACCATGCTTGACTTCAAAAACTTCTTTTCATGACTTATGCATGGAACATGCAATGCTCACTTAATTTCATGCAAAACCCGAGACAAGCTCGAGTACATTCACATTTCATTTTCTTTTCTCCCTCTATTGGGGAACAACTTTATAATTTTCCTACTTAGTCATCATGTTCTATACCCAAAATGGGCCTAGGATTGAAGTAGGGTATTGGGCCCATCTCCAACCCATCATGGCCGAATTCTCCTAGAGAGTTTCTAGGGCTTTCCTTCATCATTTGGCTCCAAATTTCCTCTAATCAATTTTAAAGTGTCAAATTAAATCATGTACCCTCCTTAGCAAGGGGTAACCGAAACCTTAGTGTTTCTCCAAGTAACCATTTTCACCTCCAAACTCAGTTACTTCTATTTCCTCTATTCACCTTTCTAACTTAGGGAACTCCTCCCCTTAGTCTATTCAAACCTCCTTTTCTAATAGTCTCTTCCATGAGCTCAACTAAACAAAATCACCACAACGCAATATAATTTTAATCTTCTAAATCTCAACCTTAAATATCATAAAATTCCAAATAAGCATTTTTATACATCATACACAAGTGATCATTTCTTCCATATGCAAGTGTATACCATTTCCGTTCATATCAATCATATAGTTTATTCTCATGTCCATTTTTATTTTCTCAACACAATATGCTCTTTGAATAAATAATTTTCATCACTAGTTTCCTCAAATAAACTTTACCTTAGCAACTCCAAAGTTTAACATTTAACACTAAAATCCTTCATGCATCATCTTCCTCACTTCACAAAATAATCATGCTTCTTCTCTCTTTTTTTTTTTTTTGCAACTAACACTTGATCCATCATCTCTACTCACATTCTAAGCTTATTTCATCATCTAAATTTACACCAAAATATTCATATCATAAACAAGTAAAATCAATCCAATCCAAACATCGCAATGGCAACCATTAATCCAACAAGCATGATCACTTCACTATATATAAGAATTGTTAAGGAAAAAGTGGGAGTATACTTACCACACTCCTATTAGACTTTAGCTTAAATCTGAAATTACACATATAAAATCTCCCATTAGGCTAGCCATGAACATAAAACTCAAAGGAAACCTTATTTCCTTCTAACCAAGACAAAGTGTCACATGTGTGTGTGTGTTCTTCCTAAACTTGCATGGATTTAGTCACTAACCTTCTCCAATAAATTGATCACCTCCACACTCTTGCTTTTTGGCTTCACTACTATAGGGTTCTTCAAATTATGTGGTGAAAAGGGAAGAAGCAAAAGTAGGAGTGACTAGAGTGAGTTTGGCCGAGAGGTGGAGAGGAAATGAGAGTGCTTGCATGTGTCCAAGTGAAATGAGCTTAAGGGGTTTGTCTAAGGGGTCACACGGCCAGCTCTCTTCCCTAGAGTCTTTGGTACACTTCTCATCATATTTAGGTATGGCTAATGATAGATGGAGTGATTGACAACTCTAGGCCACTCCAAGATCAAATCTTGGCCATACCTTGGTGATTTTCCTTTCTCTTTTTCCTTCCTATGGCCGGCGGCTTCTTGGTGCTTCTAGCATCCATTTTCTTGCTTTTCACTCAATCATCATTCCCCTATCCTCTCATGTGTCCATCCAAGGGATTCCAAAGCCATGCTTTTTGAAATTTGAGCAAGGCATGACCGGCCAAGCTAAGCTCCACCGAAAATCATCTTTGTTCTTCTTCCTAGTTTTTGTTATTTCAATCACCTACACTCATACCATACCTCTCCTCACATCACCATACTCTCTTAAACATGTAATTTATCCACTTACACACTCTTCCCCTTTGTCCTATCACTTGTTGGTGGCCATACCCCATAAGATTCTCCAATGAACCCCCACGGATTGCCTTCCACCGAAACCTCCTAGTTTCTTTTATCCATGCTTCTCCTCATGCCATTTGTCACTTCCCTACACACCATGATCTCAATTGGCAAGTCAAGGGATGGTGTCTTGTACCTCCAAGATTCCTTGGTAGGAAAATCATTCCATTAGATCCTACACTCAATCCTACATGGCATGTATCCAACTACTAGTCAACCTCCACCAACTTGGATTTTCCTATAGGTGTTTGGATAATTTTCTAGGATTTTCTTCAATTGACAAGTGTCTTTACTATGGGCTTGATGGGCCATGGGCTCCTTCTATAGGCTTTTGGGCTCACCATTGCTCTCTTGGCCCATTCACTTGATCCATTCCCCAAAGGTCTCATTCCTAAGCCCATCTCTTCAAAGCCTATTTTGTTCTTTCATCAATTACCACTAATCTTATGCATTAACCTTTAATTAACTAATTAAATTAAGATGAAGATTTTTAGGGCTATTACAGCATGCGCCTTTGTAATGAGTAATACCTAGCTCCAAGCCCAGCGCGTACCATAATTGGATATCCTCTAAACCTCGCTAGTAAAGGGGCCAGGGATCAAGTGAAGAGCATTACCTTCTTTACGGACCCAACTATCATCCGGTGACAGTCTAGAGGACGTCACATCAGTTTATTACGCTCTCGAGTGACCAAAGTAACTCTACCAAGATAATTCCCTACCTCGACTTAGGATCAAGATCCACACATAATTGTCCAACGACAACTCAAGGGATACACGTTTTCCAATCCCGAATTGGGGTCGTGATACACACGCAATCCCAAGTTATAACCAGAACACTCAAACTCAAACTCTAGTTCATACAACATGGCATGACATAATACAATTATAAGAACATTTCCAACAACATCATCATAAAATACGCAAATACATGATAAGCAATGTATTGGATGATATAGCATGAAACACATCAGGCAAATACATAATACACAAAAATCATGATATAGTTCCCCAAACATGATTTCACAAATATGGTTTCACAACACAGTTTCACAAACTATACAAGTTTGCCCATCCTCCATTACTGACCTAAGGCCTAAACCAACCATAAACTACAATCAGATCCCAACACTCCACTAGGCGCAAGGCCCAATCCAACCAACCAGGATGCATAAAACATTAGAGCAAAAATGTCAATTTAAACTCCTAGTGTTGCATCAGAAGATTACTTACCAAGCAATAAAGCAATTTCTAGAAGATCGCACGAGTGTCGATCTATGATGTCCTGTGATCAGCAAGTGCATGCGCTGTGTCTTGAACAAACACGAAATCATTAGTAAAATACTAAAAAGTGCAAACAATATTTAAATTAACGATGCGAGTAGATTAGCTCACCAAGGTGATGCCAACCACGACGATGTAGTGATGGGACAAAGCATCAACAGGGCTAAAACCCATCGGTTGGACAGCTTGGTAGGCTGCGAGCAACAAGAAAATGCAAGAGGTGGCTCGGGGAGGGTCACATGGCCAAGTGAAGGTGGCTGGGTGGATAAGCTCGACAGCGGCATGGGTTTCAAAGGGAAGGGCCAAGGGTTTATGAACTAAAGGGAGAGGTAAGCTCAGCTAGGCTAGGTGGTGGTTAGGGGAGCAAGACATGGCCAAAGGGTGGAGGTCCAACGAGCTCATGGCTGGTGATGCATGGCTAGCAACGGTGGATCTGGGAATCCCCTACAAAACCCATTGCAGGAAATAGTTGTGGGGGAGAAAGGGGGGCCGCGAGGGAGGTCTTCAACGATTGTTGGTAAGAAAGGAGGGAGCTACTTGTGACGCCCCAATTTCCACTTACAAAAATAAGGGAATCGAGGCATCAGAATGATGACAATATGGGTCACATACTCCAACGTCTAGTGCTAAGTGTGTGTGTAAACGTAAAATTGTGAAAAATAAAAGAAGTAGTGGATAATTTAAGTCGATATCTAAGTACCAGAATTTTAAAAACATTACTAACCAGTTTTACACTTTCTCTAACAGAAGATTTAATACTGTTGTCCCAAACTTAAAATATAAAAATACATAATTATCATTAGTGGGAAAAATATTTCCCAAGATAAACTCAACAGCACCAGTTCATTCTATCGGCGAAGCTGTCTCTTCGGGTTCAGTCTCCTCATCGTTGGCATCAAAATCTATGATATAAAAAATAGTACTGCAAGCAAGTAAAATTCAAACAAATCACAAGATAAAAATATATTTAACAACAACAAAATGCATAAACATGATACCATATGCATGAGAATCGAGTCAATCTTTCCCAAAAAGGAATAGTATTCACTCACGCCAAAATTTTCATTTGATCCAAAATAAAATCCATTGAAAAACAACTATCATTTTCCCAGAAAATGGTACACATAAATTCATTGATCAAAACTCGTCATTTTTTCAGAAAGTGACCCACAAAAACCAATTGACACTGTAAGCAAGAATCGCAGGTGGGACTTGACCACCATCCCTGCTTATCACCATCCTTACTGTGTGCACCATAGGCAGGAATCACAGGCGGAACTCTACCACTATCCCTGCTTACCACCATCCTTATAGTTCCTCATTCAAAACCGTTCAATCAAATCATTTCAGCATAACAAAAATTAAGTCATACATGAAAACCTAGTTTTCAAAAATATACACGATCATGAGACTATGACATGACTTCCACATGACTTATGCTTAACTTACACTTAACTGACGCATCCCTTTCAAAACTTATATATATTCATAAAGAACTTTCCTAAAAATGGTGCGCAACTTTTCGTAACATGTATAGTCTTTTTTTCTTGAAATTCTTATTTATTCAAATATCAAAAATTAACTTTTAGAAATTTTCATGCCTTAAAAGGGCTTAGGCTGAACATCTCATGGATCTCAACCCAGATTTTAATTCCTTCTTTTTACATCTTTTATTAATTTCTAAAACCCTTAGAAAATAATTAATCACTATCCTACCATCAAGAGCTTACACATCTTCAAAATTCTTTAGTCTTATAACTTTATTTCTTATCTTATTTTCTTATTACGAATGTAAACTTAAATTGGTATTTTACTTTTACATCACCTAAAGTCTTAAATCACTATTTTATCCATACTCATGAGAAACTTCTTTTAAAACATATATTTATTTATTCTCTAACCTCCATAGCCGAATTACAACAACCTTCAAAGATTATACTTTATCATTCCAATACATACATATTAACTTAATCCTTAACCGAAATCATCGAGCTTTATTAATATAGTTTATTCCTCCTTTCATCATCACATTTCATCATACATATCTCAAGCTAAAAGCTAGGCTATCACTTTACAAAATATAAAAACATAACTTATTCATTTAACAAACATATCATATAAACAAATAGAAAGACCAATTACATAATTATGCCAAGAATACTAGATATAGTTTAATGAGGACTTATAATACCAGCATTATTAGCATATACGGATACACAAGTGCATATACTAAGACCATTAGATGTGAAACATGACTTATACATGGCATTTATGCATGACTTATACCCAACTTGTGCATGACTTATGCATCATGCTTCTTCATAAAAACATTTCTTGTTTTTCATGAAAAAATACTTTCATGTTTTTTTTATTCTTGTTGACACGTATTCAAAACTTATCATGAATTTGAAAATTTTCAGAAAAATTTTCATGTCTTTTCTTATCATTCATAACTTTACGTGTCATTCTTCTTATTCATATCTTTTTTTAGGCTAGTTTTTCTTGTCATACTTGTCATATTGGATATATCACGGCTCTCCTATGCACCATGTATTTCCTGCTAGTTACCGCATCACACTAAGGTGAATACGTCATAATTATAATCATAATCATTACGGTAAGTTGTTACACTTTTGCCGTCCTTGGCACCCCATCAACGTTAAGTGCGACCACACTCCGCAAACCTTTAAGAAAAAATCATTCATAGCCCGTCGATTGTTCTTCATCGACCTAGGGGTTATGACTCCATTTTTAAACACTCAAGAATGCCCAGAGGAGTTCTACTGGAACAATACCCTGTTCCAGCTTTTGGGATTCTTATAAAACATTTCTTATCTTATTTTCTTAAAAAATGAATGTTATGACTCATGACGTAATTCATGTAACGAAATGAGACATATACATGCTCCTAGACATTTGTAATGCATACTTCATGCTTTCATGGGTCACATAGCGTGTAAAACAGGTTTAATCAATGCATGGCATGAACAAATCACATCATATGTCTCATATCAAATATAACTTAATTACTTTACTTAAAGGAAACGTAAAACAAACCATTTCATATAAGAATTTCATGAAGGCTGAAACCACTAGATTCTTCAGGAGTTCTTTTATTTTCTTTTTATTCAAGCTTATTCTTATTTTATATGTATCAAAAATTTACAAAATAACTCTATATTCTCCAAACCCGAAATTCCACTTCTAGTGCATTTCTTTACTATTTTTCGAATAATCCTTTTGTTCCATACTTTTTCTTCATAATTTTATAGATGATTAAATCTATATTTTTCCATAGAAGTTACACAATAATTTGATATCACCAAACACTAGGCATGTTAAAATTTAAGTGACAAAATCTAAAATATTTCATAAACAATTCACCAAGACCGAACCCTTAATCAACCATTTTCACTTTATTTTTACATCTAATCCTTATACAACTTCCTCTCAATTTTTTGCAAACTAATAAAGTTTAAAATTTATTTAAACCACACTAACAATTCATATTACCATTGAGTTCAAAGGAAATAACCAATGTTAGGTTATTTTGTGCACTTACACAATGCATATGACCATGCACAAAAATATCCAACAAGCAACAATTCCAAGCCTTAGATAATCACACAACAGGCTCTGTTCTCCAATTCAACCGACCTCCAAACTCCTCGGACTTAGTCCAATACAACCAACCAAAACACAATATTTGTTAATGCAAACTATATATAAATCTCAAAATTTATTTGGAAAATACTTATAGCACTAAAATAATTTTCGAAGGATCACGAAGGTGCAAGCGACGATGACAAAGCAACGTAACAGTGCAAAATGGACAAGGGACGTGAGTCTCAAAAATCCAACTTTTAAACAGGGACAAATAAAGACTTGGGATGGCTAGAGAAGGGCTTAGGGGTATTAGTGAAGTGAATGGTAGTGGTGGTTGGTTGTGGGTGGTGGCGTAGGCGACAGTCGAGAGCCAAAAAGCCCAAATCGGAGATGGAGTTCAAGGGGCTTCGATGGCAGATCGGGGCTGAGAAAGGGTGAGTTAGGTAGCTAAAAAGCTGGTGGTGAAATGGTAAAGAGGTGGTGGCCGATGATGGAGTGATGGCGGCCTTGGAGCACATAAGGGCCTCAGCTTGGAGATGTGCGTGGGGGTGAACGGCAGCACGGGCTAAGCTGAAATTGAAGGTGGGTGGTTGCCGGCCGGTGGGGAAGAGAATGGGAGGGACGGTGACAGCCACGAGCCACGCACAGCGACACTAGATGGAGCAAAGGCCGAACGGCCACTGTGAGAGGGAGCCGTGTGAGTGAGAGATAGAGAGGAGAGAGAAAGAGAAAAGGAAAAAGAGAAGAAAAATGAGGAGCTTAGGCTTCCTCGGACTATTTATACGCCCAACACTTCAAGGTCTTCAAACAAACAAACGATATGTTTAAAACATTGATCTAAAAATACATAAAATCAATTTAACTTAAAAACTCTCAAGGGAATTTAAAATAAAATTATTATTTTAACTTAACTTTTATTTCATAATATAATATTTCCCATCATTAATTAAAATAATGAAACTTATTGATTATTTAAAATAGTAAAGCCATATACTTAAATCAGATATTTAAAGTATAATTAAAATCTCATAATAATTTAAACAATTAAAACCAACTTATAAAACGATCCTGTATGATTATAATATTTTGTAATTCTTCAAAACTTCATCAAACAAAAATAGAATAAATAACAAGACCTAATAATTTAATAAGTTAAAATCAATTAATCAATCCAAAAAGTTTAATAAAATAAAATGGTCGCTGAAACAAAATAAATTACAACAAGATCCATAATTAACAGCAACATAAGTAACCAGCATTAATGATAAAATAAATAATAATACGCAGAGTACATAAAACCTAGGGTTGACGACGACGCCAACCGCGTAGTAAGGAACCCAAAAAACACACACACACAGAGACAGAGAGAGAGAGAGAGAGAGAGAGAGAGAGAGAGAGAGAAAGAAAGAGAGCAAATTGACGATGAGGAGGTGCAGCGGCGTGCAACGATGGACAACAAGCAAGGTTCCTGCTGCAGGAAGAAGAAGAGGATTGGGGGGAGGGGGTATTCTTGCACGCGAGAGAGAGAACGGGGCGTTCTGCGACCAATGAGAAAGACATGGAACAATTAGGGTTTTCACCCATCAATTGCCAAAATGACACCACTTAAAGCATTAGCATTGGTTTATGCATATGCATATGCAAAATCACTTCTTTTAGAGATTCATTTTGTCATATGCATATGCATATGCAAAACTCTCACATTAGCTTATGTAAATTTGAGACAAAATAATAATAAAATATTATTTTACTCTAATTTCTTAATTTTTCAAATTATATATGAGATGCATTTCATTAATATGTACATACATATATATATATATATATATAATTGAAACGTTAACATATATATATAATTGAAACGCTGACATGTATGTATATATATAACTTATATAAAATATATATAAAACTAAAACATTCCATTTTTTTATATATATATATAGTTAAATTAACATAAATATATAACTTATATATATAATATATAACTGGAATATATATAAAATTGACATATATATAAAATTGGAATACATATTTTCACAGGTAAATAGTAGAAGGAGAGAGAAAAAAATAATAAAATATGTTTTCATAAGTAAATAGCAACTCTCCAAATATTCATAGTTACTATTCATAATTATACAAATATTTGCATATGTATATTTTAATGTGGAGGATTTTTAATCCATATTATGCAAATATGGGTTTACATATGTACATGCATAGACCAATACCACTGCTCTTAGAGAAAGTGTCTGGGTTATGCAAACTCACTGGGCCCTCTAACACACACGGCCCAACTCAAATAAAAAACACAAAAGAAAACGCTGAGGCCTAGCTGAAAGTAAAGCAACCCATAAACACTAGGGCTCAATACATAGCAATAATAAAATATATTAATTAAAACCTAAAATACTACTTAATAAAAATAAACTAAAGAATAATTAATATAATGAAATAAAGTAACATAAATTAATCAAATAATAATAAAAATAAATACACTGCACAAAAAGCCTAGACTCAAAATAGAATAAAAGGAGATTCAATAAATCAAATTAAAATACCACGACATGAAATAGAATAAAATAATATGACCCATTAAAAAAAATTGCTCATTGAAATGAAAGAAAAAACAATAAATTAAACAATAAAAAAATAAAATAACTAAAAAAATAATAATAATGATAGCGATTTTAAAATAAAGAGTTAATAATAATAAATAAATAGAGTAACTAAAAATATTAAAATTAGAAATCTCACAGACAACTAGTAACAATATTAAATAAAACAACATAACACATAATAATAAATATGATAAACCACAGATAAAAGTAATAAAATAAAATAAAATAAACCATTAATAATATATATATATATATATACATAAAATAGACAAGACAGCTTGGGGTGTCACATGTTCTATTTCTTTTCTATCAAACTAATAAACGGAACGTTAATAGATTAAAAGGGATATTCCTGACGTAATAGTAGTAGTTTGTAAACATTTTTAAAAGTATTAGTTTGTTTTTCCTTTTTTTTTTTAACATTTTTCTGTGTTTATTTTTAAAACAAAAATAAATACAAATACTAAAAAAAGTTAATTGATACAAATAATAGATACACTTTCTTGACGTATCTATCATTTTCCAAATGTGAAAGGGGGATCCACCCTGGCCTCTTGCAAAAGAACTAGGTGATAAAGCATGTGGTTTATAGGCTAAATTAATATTTAAAATTTACTAAATTGAGGTTTCTTTTTGGTTGAAAATCACCAATATAAAGCTGAAAATTATCGTAATTGCTTAAAAGTTATAGTATTATAAAGCTCAATTCTTCTTTTATCTTTCAATTTTGTTATTATTTTTTTAATTTTTCTTTGGATTAGTTTTGTTATTTTTAAGTAAATAAATGAATTATTGCAATCGTAATACAATATGGTGAGATATTTTGAATACTGAAAACTCTATGCATATAATTACAAATTGATTAGTATTTGGAAGAAAGATTTAAAAGATAATAGACATAGAATATAACAATAGTATTTAAGTAATAAAGAGAAAAATAGATAAATTGATGTATATTAATGCATTATAGAAATTATTAGTTAGATTAAATAAAGTAATTTTAATAGGTATTGTAGATAGAAATATAACAAATCTGTCGTGAGTTATCGAGCAATTTTCTGTGTTTGGTAACTCTCATCCCTATTTTTATTTTCATGTTGTTTTTGTTCCATTAGAGCAAAACAAGCAATCTGCTGTGAGAAGTACTTACGACGAATGATTGAGCAAGTATCGAAAAGAAAATCATACTGAAACGGAAAGTCCATTTTTACCTTTCTTCCATTTTTATTTTATTTTATTTTTTATGCTAAAACCGTATTATTTGAGAGCATAAATCTACTGAAAAGTTCTAAGATCAAACGGTATATGGCTTTTACAGTTTCAATATATATATAATTATGTATTTTTATATTTTAACTATAAGATGGCTGTATTAAATCTCCTATTTGAGAATTTGTGTTAAACTGATTTTTTTTTTAAATAAAAAAATCTAGTAATTAGTGATTGACTTAACTTAATCACTGCGTGTTTTATTATATATTTGTTACATGTACGCGCTTAACACTTGTCATTGGGGTACATAACCCGAGTTGTCATCCTCCCGATATTTCAATTCTCATGTTCCCTTACGTGGAAGTTTGGGGTGTCATAGAAACGGAGAAGACATAGTGGGCTAAGGCGGTGCGAAGATGGTGGGGATTGAAGACCAACAATTTACGTGGGTATTACTAGATTGTTCTGGGTGATTTTTCGATGTGTGTGGCTCTTGGTGTGGTTTACGACAGAGGCATGGAGAGGGAATTATGGTGCTCTATTTTGGATGGTAAAAATAGAGGAAAAAAACTAAGTCTATTGTTGGTGCGAGAAGGAAACTGGGCTTTCAAGGAGGTGCATGTTTGCGACTGGGGTTAGGCAGAGTGGTTCGAGAAAGGTACACAGTGAAATGATGAACGCAGGCTGAGCCGTGACTGGTTGAAGAGGCAGCAGCAGTGCACAGTGAATGGGAAAGGGAAAGTGATGAGTGGGAACCCTGTTATATTTAATTCTATAGATTGTGATATGAAATATGTGAATTTAATAAATGTAAGTTATTATTTATTTTCTTGAGATATTATTTCGAATAGGCACTATGGTTGAACGAAGAGGCACAATGGTTGGCTCAAAAAGGCACGATGCTTGAGCCGAAGAGACATGTTGCTTGGACCGAAGAGGGACAATGCTTGAGCCAAGAGGCACAATACTTGGCCAAAAAGACATGATGTTTAGACCAAAGACACAAGTTTTGAGCTATGATCTTTCACGTGATGTCACTTCACTTTTTATAAATAGGGGATGTGACCCACAAATTATATTCATTTTATTCTTCTATCTTTTAATCACTTACACAATTTTATAGAGAAACTTTGAAGGCAAAACTTCAGAATTACTATTTGCAGTTGGTGACTTTGTTGTATCCTAGAGGTGAGATGTTTATAACCCGGTAGCAAACTCTTTCGAGTGGGGGCAATTATCACCTTAAAGATAGTGTTCTACATGCCTCAAAGTCGTATTTATTTTTCAGATTATTGTACTCGCATAATTTTCTTCAACAATTTTAAGCTGATAATCGCAATGTGATCAGAATCTGATATAACGACTTTCAAGATGATGAATCAAGACTTTGTAAAACTAGATAGATTTGATAGAACGAATTTTACTTGGTGGAAAGACGAGTTGATGTTCATTCTTACTACATTGAAGATTTTATATGTTTTGGATTTGAACTTGCTAGTACTTCCAGAACCCAAACCTGATGATAATAATCAAATCAAGGCAAAACGCAAGAAACGCAAAGAAGATGAGTAGTATGTAGAGGACATATTCTAAATAAACTTTCTTATCGTCTCTACGACTTGTTTACAATGAATGATAATAATGTTTTGATGGATTAAGTCCATGAATTGCAAGTTTTAGTGAATAAACTTCGAGATCGAAATATGGAAGTTTCTAAAACTTTGCAAGTAGGGGCTATTATTGCCAAACTTCCTCCAAGTTGGAATAATTATAAAAAGAAATTTATGCACACAGTAGAAAAATTCACTTTCAAGCAAATTCAAAAACATTTACGAATTGAAAAGGAAAGTCGACTTTGTAATAATAAATTATTTTCTCAAAATGGCTCTAAGATAAACTTTGTTGACGAGAAAAATAAGTTTCAAAGTAATTTTGGAGGAAACAAAACAAAATATAATGATCTTTCAAACAATGGTGACAAGTTTACGAAAACAAAAAGTTGTTACAATTGTGGAAAGAAATGGCACTTTAAGCATGAATGCAAGTACAAGAAGAAAGAAAAGAATGAGAATGAGAATCCCAATAGTGTAAATTTGATTGAAAAAATATTTCAAAAATTTTGATTATGGTCTCTGAAATGCATATTAGCATGATTACAGAGTTAAATATGTCTACAACAACCAAGTCATCTGATTGGTAGTATGATTCAGGCGCTATTATCCATATTTGCAATTAGAGATGTCAATTCAAAAATTACGAAGATACAGCAAATAGACATGTAGTACTAATGGAAAATCACTCTACAAAAACTGTGGGAAAAGGAACTGTGAAACTTCAATTTAATTTTGGGAAGAAACTTAATATTATCAATGTTTTTCATATCCTAGAAATAAAGAAAAATTTTGTATCTGCAAATTTGCTTTGTAAGAAACGTGTCAAGACCATAATCGAGTCTGATAATGTAATTCTTTCTAAAGGGGAAGTATTTATTAGAAAATGGTACTCTTGTGATAGCATGTATAAACTAAGTATTAATAAAAGAAATTATGATTCTGCTTATATTATTGAGTATTCTACTTTGTAACATAATCGTTTAGCACATTTGAATATTAAATCGTTTAGCACATTTGTCTAAATATGGTTTACTTCCATATAATCATAGACATGGATATGTGAAATTTGCATTCAAACAAAACTGACAAAGAAACATTTTCTCAGGACAAATAGATTTACACAATTATTAGAACTTGAGCATTCTTATATTTGTGAACTAAATGGTATTTTAACTAGAAGAGGTAATAAATATTTTGTTACTTTTGTTGATGATTTCTCAATATATACATATGTTTTCTTAATGAAAAGTAAGGATAAGACCTTCAATATGTTCAAATGTTATAAGTCTATTGTTGAAAATCAAAAGGGAAAAAAAATTAAAATACTTCATAGTGACAGAGGTGGTGAATATTTTCCTATTGAATTTTCTTCGTACTACGAGAAGAATGGTATAATACATCAAACTAGTGCACCCTATTCCCCACAACAAAATGGTTTAGTTGAAAGAAAAAATAGAACATTAGTTGGTATGTTAAATGTTATGATCTTGAATGCAAAATTATGTTTTAATTTGTGGGGAGAAGCATTACTTACATCATGTTATTTGCATAATATAATACCTTCTATGAAATTTAAAATTTTACCATATAAATTGTGGAAAGGTAGGAAAGCTCAAACAGGCTTCTCGCACAACTAAAATTAAAAAAAAAAAAACTTTGAAAGCAGAGTGGCAGTGGAACCGAGGGTCAATTCCTACTTTATTAACGTCATTGAGGGATCCTTTGGGTCTCACGGAATATTAAAAGAAAATTATCAGGAATTTTAGTTCCAATGTAGCTATCCTAATTGTGTTATTAAAGAAAATATCTTTTAAATGGTCTGATGGGGCCACCAAAGCCTTTTGGAATTGAAGCATGTTGTCCATGTGTTAGCATTATCTTTTATGCTTATGTCTCTTCAATACTCTAGGTCCCTCTGTCAAGCAACACACATAAACAGTGTCTCTCTCAACTCAAGACACTGCATCACCACCTTAAGAACCATTACATAACCCACTATATAACCACTGTTGATGTTGTAAAAATTGGTCAATAGGCTGGAGTGAGAAAAAGAATTATTTCCGACCCAATGAGGTAATTTGGGTTTCCTTCAGTGTCGATTGGAGCCTCCAGCGAGATTCCGGTGTGACTCTACGGTGACAGAGCGTACATTAATAGCGGATGAAAGAAAAAAAACAAACATGAGGTTTACGTGGTTCAGCATAAAGTCTACGTCCACGGGGGTTTGGACAGAGGGTCTGTTATAATAAATATTTTACAGTCTCTCATATCTCGCTGTACAAAGAAAAATATAAACATATGTGAATAAAATCTCATTGGTTGAAACTCCCGAATACCTTCCGAGAAGGAGAAGAGAACTGAAGGAGAGGAGGACTAATAGAGACCTCAGTCTTGTCCCGATCACCTAAGGATTCCTCCTTGCAAGGTTTGTTCCCTCCAACGACCGAGTTAAACTCAAATGCTTAATAAGAGTAATATGGATGAGGGAAAGGGTTAAGTGAGACTAGGATTTAGTGGAGTTAGAGGTGAATGAGAGGTTAATTGGCTAGGTATAGTGCAAATTGGTGCACGACTAGTGAGGTTTTAGGGGTACACGGCTATGTGACTGTATTTAGGCTAGATGGTGTTTGGTTAAGGCATGTGGTGGCCGAATATGGCTTAGGGTTTCTCTAGGATTTTGGCTAAGGCAATTAGGGTTAGGAATCTAGGGTTTTGAGTGGTTTTGGATAAGTCCTAAAAAATAGGAATATTGCTTATAGCCAATTGAAGTGGACAGCAAGGCTAGGGCTTGTGTGGCCGAATGTGTGCTTGATGATGGAGCTAGATTTGATTGATTCACTTCTTCAATTGATGACCAATCAAATAAGAGAATAATGTGGCAATTTAATGAGGTGGCAAAGGAGAATTCGGCTAGGGTAATTTGATGATGACCAAATGTGAGATATAGTAGGATTTGTTGGTTTGATTTGAATTTGAATCAATTTGAATTCAAATTCAATTTGGGTGGCCGGTCATGCAAGGTCTAGGGGGGCACGAAATTGGCTTGATTTGGATGAGGGATGAGGTGGATTTAAGTGAGAAAATATAGGAGTGGGAGATTATGAGTGGCCAGCTAGGGTAAAGGGCAAAATGAGCAAGTGTTTTGGCTAGGGTTGCATGGCCTATGGCCGAATGCTTCAAGGGGTTTTGGGGACTTGTTGTCGTGGGCTTCTTGGGGGCAAAAGAACACTTAATTGATCAATTGAACAATCAAATGAGAATTGAACAAAAGACGAATGAAGAACACACCAACACCTTCAAGGCACCAAGGGTTTGGCAATGGACTTCTTCTCCAACCCTTCTCTCTTCTTCAATCAACAACACTCACACTCAACTCTATTGAGCAATCCGAATCTCCCAATGGAGGAGGGTTTCGAATTCCTCTAAGGAACACACACATAAGTTCTCAAATCCACAAGTGGTGTGGATTTGGCCTCACAAACACAACACTCACACAACAATCAAACAAATACTCAAGAACATAAGAACAGAAATTCAACCAACAAGAACACACTCACCCAAAACACTTTTTATGAATAACCTCAAGATTCTTATAAATAAACTGAAAATAAATAAAGGATAGATGTGAATCACCGATTCACGAATTGCATGGATGATCCTCTTCCAAAGGTATTCACGAATTGCATCCTAGGGAAGCCCAAGTGCTAAGCACCGAATCCAAACCACAAGAGATGTGACCGGCCTAACTCTTTCTCAAGAGCAAATTCTAAAAGTCAGATGTCCAAAGATTGTGAAAATGAAACCTAGAAAACCTATTTAAAGTGTCTTACAACTTGGAAACCCTCATTAGGTCCCTTATTAAAAATAACTAATTACTAAACTATCCAATGCAATAAAATAATAAAATGACATAAATATAAATGAAGATGGCGCCACATGCATGGTGTGGCCATGGGATGCTAGTGGCCCAGGGTGGGCTGGCGTGCTACTACTTTCACGGTCAGGCTTGTCTCGTGCTCTCTCGCTGCATGGGGTTTGGTGGGCGCGCGGCATGGCTCTGTGCAGGGCCAACTGATGGGGCTCATGGCAATGTGCCATGCATAGTCCTGGTGGTCGGCACAGAATCAAGGCACGTCGCTCTGATGTTGCCTAATCAAGGTGCTCGGGCGATGAACCTGCATTGCCCGGGCTGGGTGCTGGGGTGGTGTGCATGCATGGCCCAAGCTGACAGTCTGGGTACAGGCTACTTGGCGTGTGCTGGTGCCGCGCGTTGGATGGCATGCATGGTGTACATGCCACTGGCTGCTCTGCAAGGTGCGGGCTGGTGCCGCGCGCTGGATGGTGTGCTTGTGAAGACACGCTCCTAACCTCGTTGAGTGGGGCTGTGGTGTACAGTGATGAGCTCATGGTGTGGTGCAGATGCACACGCATGCGTGCGCGCAGGTGAATGCGCTGTGGGGCACGCCTATGCACACGCCAGACTGTACGCATGCACTGTGCATGGCCAGTAGCCTCGCTGGGCACCTACTGCGTGTCAAGGTCTAAGCCAAGGCATGCCTGCAGGCTAGCCAGGGAACTATCCTGGCCCTCTAATGCCTGAGTCAGGGCTCGACCCTGGGCAACTCTCCTAGGGGTTCTGACATTCCCCCTCCCTTCGAGCACATCCTTGCCCTCAAGGATCAAATGAGGATACCTTGTCCCCATATCATCATCATCCTCCCAAAAGGACTCCTCTTTTGGCAACCCTTGCATGAAATCAGTACCTGCCACACTTTCCTATTACCTCTTTCCCTCGTCACTACCCGGTACTCAAGCACCTCTCTAGGCTGTAGAAGCATCCTTCCTTCTTCATCGAAGCTAGGAAGGTCTTGGACTATCAAGCTTGGATCCCCGATTCTCTTCTTCAACAGACTCACATGGAATACTTGGTGTAGCTTTACTGATGGTGGAAGCTCTAGTTTGTAGGCCACGTCTCCTAGCCTTTCCAATACTTTGAAAGGCCCATAATACCTCTTGGAAAGTTTCAGACTCATCTTTTTCCTTAAGGTCTTTTGGCCAAATAGTTGTAGATTCAGGTAGACATAGTCACCAATATCAAACTCTACAACTCTTCTGCCCTGATCATAATACTTCTTCATCCTCTCTTGAGCTCTCTTGAACTCCTTCTTGATCTTAGCTAGGATCTCATCTCGGTTCAACAATTCCTGCTCCACTTCATTTTTCCTAGCTATCCTCTGCTCATATCTTACTAGCATAGGTGGTGACCTCCCATAAACTATCTCAAACGAGCTTCTCTGCGTGGATGCATGGAGGGTGGTGTTGTACCAATATTTGGCCCAGGCTAGGTACTCTCCCCATCCTGTCTGCTCTTCGTGAAAATAGCACCTTAGATATTGCTCCAGTGTCCTGTTAACCACCTCGGTCTGCCCATCTCTCTGTGCGTGGTAAGAAGAACTGGCTCTCAACTTGCTTCCCTGCAACTCAAATAATTCCTTCTGAAAGGTGCTCATTCCGTCTTATACAATGGTCTTGGGAAATCCGTGTAGCTTCACAATGTTGTCCACAATAGCCTTAGTTACACTCTTAGTTGAATACGGGTGTCTGAGTGGAATGAAATAGGCGTACTTGTTCAAACGGTCAACCACTACAAAGATCACATCATGTCCTCCACTGGTCGGTAACGCCTCTATGAAGTCCATTGACAAATCCTCCCAAATTTTGTTTGGAATTGTCAATGGTTGTATCAATCAGGCGGGTGGTCGGGTGTCATACTTGACCTTCTGGCAGATGTCACACTCAGCTACTTTTGTCTATACTGCTTTCTTGAGGCCTTCCCAATAGAAAAAATTCTTCAACCTCACATAGGTCCTCAACCAACCTAAATGTCCTCCTTCCTTGCTACTGTGAAAGTGATCTACGATTTCCCTTCTCAAATTAGGCACATCTAGAACATACATATAGCTCTTGTAGTAAGTCAATCCCTCATTTACCTTATAGTTTACTATCCCACTACCTTGAGCCTCAACAAGCTCAATGATCTTTAAGGCACGGGCATCTATCCATGTAGCATCTCTGATCTTGTCTCATATCCTCCATTCGGCTCCACTCAAAGCCATAATGTTAGGATCATACTCATCATACACAGTCCACACCAAAGGGGTGTCTTCCCCCACTATGGCCTAACATGTCTTCATCTCTTTGGAGGGCAATGCTGTTTACATGTGTTTCTTAGTTTCCATCTTGAACTTTATAGTCAACTTCTCATAATCATTAATCACTCTCCCAACACTTTTGAGCCATGCATTGCCAAGCATTATGTCAAGGCTGGCAAATGCTAAGACATGCAAATCAACTATCAATCTCACTCCTTGGATATTCTTTCATCTTGGCATCCTTCACAATGGCTTCACACGTGAACTTGTCACCATTGGCTACCTTCATTTCAAATGGTAGAATGGGGTTCGGCCTTAGACCAATTTTGTACACCAAGTTTGTATTGATGAAATTGTGAGTAGCCCACTATCCACCAAAAAAGAAACTTCATTCTTCCATATCTATGCCATGACCCTCATGGAAATGGGTGTTGAGACCCTGGACATGGCATGAAGAAAGATTTCGGCCTCCTCCTCCTCCTCAAGAGTTTCGGCCTCCAATACTTCTTCCTCAAGGCTTTTTGCTTCTTCAAATGCATCTTCATCAATCATCACATAAGCTTTGGCCGAACTACACTTGTGCTCACGATCCCATTTTTCACCACACTTGAAACATAGGCCTTTCTTGATTCTTTCTTGGACCTTTTCCCTTGTCAATCTATTCACTTCACTGGACATCGGTTTTGAGGTCCCTTCATTGCTATCTTTACCCTTCCAAGGTAATTTGGTTTGCAAAGGGTTGACGGTTTTGCTCCCCACATCCTTGGTTGGGCATTTCTCCAAAGAAAAACTTTCTTCATAGCTCTCGGCTATCCTCATAGCCTTTTGGATTCTTGTGGGCTGTCTTAACTTCAATTCATTAGCCAACCATGACTTCAATCCATCTACAAAGGTTCCCACTAGTGCCTCCTCGGACCAACCTCGAACCATAGTTTGGAGTTGTCTAAAATCTTCTACATACGTCTTCACTTTGCCTTCTTACTTGAACTTAGTAAGTTGGTCATGGTGGTTGATGGTGGGTGATGGGCCGAATTGGAGAAGGAATTCCCTCTCAAATGTTGTCCATTCCATTCTTCTTTTCTCTTTATCATATTGGTCACAGATTCATCTTCACTATTTACTTGCGTTGCCATCAAGATAATAGCAAGCGGTTGGCATCATCTCATTCCTCGAGACATCATATGTGTAAAAAAAGTGATCCACTTTATCCAACCATTCGTAAGGATCTCCTCTGTTGAATCTTGGTAATTCCACCTTCGGTCTTCAGAGTCCCCGGTCATAAGCCTAGTTTCCTCCTTCTTGGCCTCTTTTCCCATGTTGATGGCGCCCTATTGATGCTCGGTCATTTTGAGCATTTTCTCCACCTTGATTCACTTCTTACTCGCCCATATTATGCTCTCCATAATAGGGTATGTCCTGCCTTTCATTTTGAGGTGGTTCATACCTAGGTGGCTCCATCCTCGCATCATGAGGCTCCCTCAAGTTGCTAGGACTACCATCTCATAGCCATCTTTCAACGACCACATGGGAATTCTCCACACAGCCTCCTTGTCGATATATTAGTCTTGGCAGATCAAGCATGTTCTCATACACACTTGGGTCGGTGTCCTCTACAAAGTACTCATCACCATGCCTCGAGACTTCTCTTCTTGCAATTCTCTCATGGTGTGCTTGTGTCTATCTTTGCAAGGCTTCGATGCTTCATCGATGCTCCAAGAATTCACGGGTTTGAGTGTTCATTGCCATGACCAAATTGGCAATGTTTATGTTCATTTCATCAAGGGTCTTGTGTACCTTCTCAACTTGATCCTCTAGAGCGAGCGTCAATTCGTTCCCGATTGGAACTCTCTTGACCCTCGTTGCTAGGTCCTACACGGCTCATGCTTGCACACTGTCTTGCAACAAGCTTGGACTCGGTGTTGTAGCACAAATCACGGTTTAGGGAAGTTTGGGTGTTCGGCAATGGTGTGTGGCTTGGGAGCTTGCTCGGCTACTCAAGTCCAACCTTGAGTTGCCCACCTTCAAGGATGGATAACCCCTCTTGCACCTTCCGACCTTGGGTTCTCTACCTTTGGATGGTAGCCAACCCCTTCAAAAACCAACCCATTCTCTTCCTCAATCCCCAATCTTCTCAACAAGTTTAACAATATAATGTGCAAGAAAAGTAAACAACATCGAGGACCTCAGTGGTCCTCCCAACAAATTCACAAAGGTTCAAGTTAACGTGTCGTTTACCTTGTGGAGAAGAGAAAACTTCTTAAATATCACCAAGCAAGAGTCTCTTGGATGAGGCTCTCAATGAGAGCACCAGTTTAGGACTGATAAGGACTTCAGTCTTGTCCCGATCACCTAAGACTTCCTCCTTGTAAGGTTTGTTCCCTCCAACGACCGAGTTAGACTCCAATTCTTGGTAAGGGTAATATGGATGAGAGAAAGGGTTAAGTGAATCTAGGATTTAGTGGAGCTAGAGGTGAATGAGAGGTTAATTGGCTAAGTATGGTGCAAAATGGTGCACGGCTAGTGAGGTTTAAGGGGTACACGGCTATGTGACTTGTATTTAGGCTAGATGGTGTTTGGTTCTCGCATGTGGTGGCCGAATATGACTTAGGGTTTTGTCCAAGGCAATTAGGATTAGGGATCTTGGGTTTTTAGTGGTTTTAGATAAATCCTAAAAAATAGGAGTATGGCTTATAACCAATTGAAGTGGACGGCAAGGCTAGGGCTTGTGTGGCTGAATGTGTGCTTGATGATGGGGCTGGATTTGATTGGTTCACTTCTTCAATTGATAACCAATCAAATAAGAGAATGATGTGGCAATTTAATGAGGTGGCAAAGGAGAATTTGGCTAGGGTAATTTGATGATGGCCGAATGTGAGATATAGTAGAATTTGTTGGTTTGATTTGAATTTGAATCAATTTGAATTCAAATTCAATTTGGGTGACCGGTCATGCAATGTCTAGAGGGGCACGAAATTGGCTTGATTTGGATGAGGGATATAGTGGATTTAAGTGAGAAAATATAGGAGTGGGAGATGATGAGTGGCCGGCTAGGGTAAAGGGCAAAATGGGCAACTGTTTTGGTTAGGGTTGCATGGCCTATGGCCGAATGCTTCAAGGGATTTTGGGGACTTGATGCCGTGGGCTTCTTAGGGGCAAAAGAACACTTAATTGATCAATTGAACAATTAAATGAGAATTGAACAAAAGACCAATGAAGAACACACCAACACCTTCAAGGCACTAAGTGTTCGGCAATGGACTTCTTCTCCAACCCTTCTCTCTTCTTCAATCAACAACACTCACACTCAACTCTCTTGAGCAATCTGAAACTCCCAATGGATGAGGGTTTCAAATTCCTCTAGGGATCACACACACAAGTTCTCAAATCTACAAGTGGTGTGGATTTGGCCTTACAAACACAACACTCACACAACAATCAAACAAACACTTAAGAACACAAGAATATAAATTCAACCAACAAGAACACACTCCCCTGAAACACTTTTTATGAATAACCTCAAGATTTTTATAAATAAACTAAAAACAAATAAAGGATAGATGCGGATCACTGATTTACGAATTGCACGGATGATCCTCTTCCAAAAGAATTCACGATTTACACCCTAGGGAAGCCCAAGTGCTTTAGCACCGAATCCAAACCACAAGAGATGTGGCCAGCCTAACTCTTTTTCAAGAGCAAATTCTAAAAGTCAAATGTCTAAAGATTGTGAAAATGAAATCTAGAAAACCTATTTAAAGTGTCTTACAACTTGGAAACTCCCATTAGGTCCCTTATTAAAAATAACTAATTACTAAAATATCCAATGCAATTAAATAATAAAATGACATAAAAATAAATAAAGATGGCGCCACATACATGGTGTGAACGTGGGGTGCTAGTGGCCCAGGATTGGCTGGCGTGTTGCTACTTCCACGGTCAGGCTTGTCTAGTACTCTCTCGCTGCATGGCGTCTGGTGGTGCGCGGGACATGGCTCTGTGCAGGGCCAACTGATAGTATTCATGGCAATGTGTCATGCATGGTCCTAGTGGTAGGCACAGGGTTAAATCACGTCGCTCTGATGCTACCCAATTAAGGTACTTGGGCGGTGGTCCTGCATGGTCCGGACTGGGTGCCAGAATTGTGTGCATGCATGGTCCAAATTGACGGTCTGGGCACGGGCTGCATGGCTCGGGCTAATGCCGCGCGCTGGTTGGCATGCATGGTGTGCATGCCACTGGCCTCCTCTGCAAGCCAGTGCCGCGCGCTGGATGGTGTGCCTATGAAGACACGCCACTAATCTCGCTGAGTGAGGCTGTGGTGCGTAGTGATGCGCGCATGGTGGGGCGCAGATACACACGCGCGCGTACGCGCAGGTGAATGCGCTATAGGGCGCGCCTATGCGCATGCCGGGCTGTGCGCATGCACTATGCATGGCTAGTAGCCTCGATTGGCACCTGCTACATGTCAAGGCTTAAGCCATGACATGCCTGTAGGCTAGCCAGGGAACTGTCCTGGCCCTCCAATGCCTGAGTCAGGGCTCGACCCTGGGCAACTCTCTTAGGGGTTCTGACAAGGACCCCTTGGTGCTGTTCGTCTAGAGGATTTATAGAACCCTTGTGAATGCCAATTCGCTTCGTTACCATTGCGTGTCTTTCTTTCTTTTTTATCATTTTTCTGCATTTCCGTCCTAACACCGTGTCCCCATACCCTGACTCTGTGCTCCCATGCCCCGACTCCTTAATTCATGCACCCCTTTTCTAGTTGTTACTTTAGGCTAGTGTATCATAAACAGTTGGATCCTACTTTGACATTTCCCCTCCACAACCACAATTAATGGCTGAGCTCGGGATGCCTCAATCAATATTAAAAAATTTTCCTTCTACAATTTAAGTGAATCTATGGGCTGGCCTTGAAAATATTGTTGATGAAATTGTGAAATTGTGTTCTATGATGTATTTGTGTGGCAGTGTGCCGTGTGAAGGGATGAGATTATTGACTAACTTTTAATGGGTTGTGCCGTGTGAAGTGTTGGAATTTTTGTGCAGTTTGTGATATCGTTGACTTATGTGAAGTGATTGGATGTTGTGTAGATTTGTGACATCTACTATTTTCTCATGTGTAGTGTTTTCGTAGTATAATTATTTGTTGAAGGTAGCTAATTCCTGCATTCTTGGACTGCATCATAATTGATATCCGTTGCTGATTATCTTGCCCTTGAGCTTCATTTGTGCGTGTAAATTGAAATTTGTAGAAGTGTTGAATTTTGGTGTCAATGGATTTTTTTTAAGGAAACTCTTGTGAGTCCATGTGGAAGTCATGTAACCCTTATCCACAGCTTGTGGGCAAGGTTCTTTGAGGTGGGAAGGCTTGTTATTAATACTCGTGGTCAAGGCTCTTGAATGGCGGGGGAATGTTACGGGTGGCATGAGGAAGGCAAGTAAGGCACGGGGAAAATGTAGCAAAAAAGGGAAGAAAAGAAGAGGAATCGAAACGGTGCATTTAATTAACACCCTTTTAAAACAAACATTGTGATAGAGGAAAGTGTATAAGCTTAGAAAAAAGAGTGAAGCGTATAAACGCTGGAAGGAATAACAGAATGGGCATGTAGAGAATGTATCAGAGACTTTACGTAAAGGTTGGATTTCCTCGAAGAAGCTGTACTTAGAGGGTAAAGATTTATTCAGTTCTTGTTTCGTTCTTGTTTTCAATTTTGCTTTTACTTCTTGTTGTGGTAAGCCCGAAACACTCGTTAAGGAGAGATTATGAAAGAAGCCAGGCGGATTCAATTCCGGCAAAAGAAAGGAATAAAAGTTTGGTGTTTATTTTAGTCATAGTTACAACACGAATGTTTATACTTTTGCTCTTTTCTTCTCTTTCACGTGTCGTATCCCAACCAAAGTTAGGAATACTTTATGACATAATTTACATATATCAATAGTTTTATTTGGATCCTTAATCCTCTTCAACTCACTTTATTTTATTATTATAATTTTTTTAAATCTCCATACATTTTTTTAAATTTTTATAGAAAATATAATAAATAATTCAACTTTTTTAAATCTCAAAATATTTATAATATTAAAAAATAATATTCTAATAATATTTTATTTAATTCAATTTAACCCAACTCAACACAATTCAACTAGACATTCAAATAGAAATTTTTTCAAAACAAGAGCTTTTCCTACACAGTATGCTTTGTCTCCTTTGTCTACGTTTGATTTATTATAATAGTAAAATCAAAATTTATAAAATATTTTATTATATAGTTGTTTACACTTTAGATCTTAAATATTCTATCCTCCGGGACATAATGTGAGAAAACTGACTACGCTCAAGGAAGCTAATATCAATTCAATATTTTTAATTTGGAATTATCTTCAACAATGCCTACCAGTGTGTTCATCAAGGTTTGCTCTAGTTTATGTGGTGCAGAAGAAGGTCGAGAATCGAAACCGGATTCCACCTCCTGCAAAAGAAGGGAATAAAGTTTGGTGCTTACTTTAGTCACAGTTAAAACATGAATCGAATGTTTTTATTTTGACAAATATTCTAACTCGATTATGTAAAAATAATCTTATAAATTAATATAATTTAATGTTATTTATTAGATTGTAAAATTATTTTTATTATAAAATAAATTTAATAAATTACATTAATTATATTAAATTATAAAATTATTTTTATATAATTTATTTATAGTTATAACACTTTTTTTTTTCTCTTTTCTTGTCTCTCACGCATCGTATTCCTACCATAAGTAGGATTTTTCCATGATATATTAATTTACATATGTCAATAACATTTAATTTTTCGATACAAGAGCTTTTCCTCTACAATAATGCTTTGTCTCCTTTGTCTATGTTTGATTTATTATTGTAGCAAACAAAACTAAACAAATATTTAAATATTCTGTCCACCGGGACATAATGTGACCCAGCTAGCTGAGTAAACCTAGCGAAGTGTTCGTCAAGTTTCGCTCTAATATTTATGTGGAGCAGAAGAAGGCTGCTGCATCTATATATATAATATATATATTGATATGAACGAACGAAATTTATTAGTCGTCCTGTTCCAGCATTAAATTATGTGAATAACCCCACCACTATTATTTTAAATTCTGCATAGTGATTTGTATAGTGACTTGCATAGTAACTTGTATAGTAATTTCAAAGCCTATAAATAGGGGTTTCAGTTGTAATGAATTTCATAAGAAAAAATAGAGAGAGAAAAAAAGTTTCAGTTCTTAAAAGTTTCAGAGAATTTCATATTTCTCTTTTGCAATAGTAGTTCCTTTCTTTAAGTTTCATAACACGTTATCAGCACGACGGTTCTACTAATTTTGAAGCTAGTGGCCTTATTCCTCTGTAAGTTTTTCAACATATTATTTAAAATCTTTGATATATTTTATTGATGATTATCTGTGTAAATTTATAAATATATTTTCTGAGATACACATATTTATTATTTATATGTGTAGAAAATGACAAATCTTACAAAATTGGAATTTGTTGCTCTTGATATATCTGGGAAAAATTATTTATCCTGGATACTTGATGCTGAAATATATCTTGATGCAATGAACTTGGGAGAAACTATTAAAGAAGGAAATCAAGCATCCCTGCAGGAACGTGCTAAAGCAATGATTTTCCTTCGCCACCATCTTCATGAATAATTGAAAACTGAATATCTCACAGTAAAAAATCTCTATATTTTGTGGAACAATTTAAGGGAGAGGTATGAACGCCAGAAGACTGTCATCCTCCCAAGAGCTCGTTCTCAATGGATGCACCTGAGGTTGCAAGATTTTAAAAGTGTTAGTGAGTATAATTCCGCACTTTTTAAAATAAACTCAGTATTAAAATTATGCGGTGAGAAAATCACTGATGAAGATATGTTAGGGAAGACTTTTACTACATTTCATGCCTCGAATGTGCTCCTGCAGCAGCAGTATCGAGAGAGAAAGTTCAAGAAATATTCTGAACTTATATCATGTCTTCTAGTAACTGAGCAGAATAATGAACTCTTATTAGAAATCCACCAGTCACGCCCTACTGGCTCAATATCATTCCCTGAAATGAATGGTAACAGGTTTGCATCATTCCCAGAAGTGAATGGTGCATCCTTTAGAAGAAATCGGAGGCGTGGACGTAGTAGGAGAAATTATAGAAATGTTGCTCCTAGGAATGACAACATTAAAAGGGATTACAATATACCATATCACCAGAAGTGGTACAATTCAGAGAGAGGTAAAAATCCTCAGAATAATTTTTCAAAGAAAAGTGAAGAGGTGTGCCATAGATGTGGAATGACTGGACATTGGTCACGTACCTGTCGTACGGCTAGGCACTTAGCTGATTTATATCAAGCTTCTATTAAAGAAAAGAAATATTTTCAAAATCTAACACTAAATAAAGCCTATGTCTATACCATATCAGGTTCATCGGATTTAATTGAGGGCTCCGGAAGAGCTTATATTGTGTTGCCTAATGGCACCAAATTTTGTATTGATGATGCTCTATTCTCTTCACAATCCAGAAGAAATTTATTGAGTTTCAAAGATATACGTCGTAATGATTACCATATTGAAACGACCAATGAAGGCAGTAAAGAGCATCTTCTTATTACTAAAACAGTATCGGGTCAGAAGCTCGTATTAGAAAAACTGCCTGCTCTATGTTCTGGATTGTAGTATACAAAAATGAGAACAATTAAATCATATGTGGTAATGCACCAGAAGTGCATTGACCCTAAAGTATTTATGACTTGGCATGATCGCCTTGGACATCCGGGTTCTATAATGATGAGACGAATTATTGAAAATTCGCATGGGCATCCCTTAAAGAATCAAAAGATATTTCTACCCAATGAATCTCCGTGCTCTGCATGTTCTCAAGGTAAGTTAATTATCAGACCATCTCCCTCAAAAGTCATTGTTGAATCTCCATCCTTTTTACAAAGGATTCACGGAGATATATGTGGGCCTATTCATCCATCAAGTGGACCATTTAGATATTTTATGGTTCTAATTGATGCATCTAGTCGATGGTCATATGTTTGTCTTCTTTCCACTAGAAATGTTGCATTTGCTAGACTTCTTGCTCAGATAATTAAACTACGAGCACAATTTCCTGAGTATCCAATTAAGACCATTCGATTGGATAATGCAGGTGAATTTTCATCTCAAGTTTTTGATGATTATTGCATGTCAATAGGAATAGATGTGAACATCATGTTGCCCATACACACACACAAAACGGTTTAGTTGAGTTTTTGATCAAAAGGCTTCAACTAATTGCTAGACCTTTACTTATGAAATCAAGACTACCATTTCTGTTTGGGGACATGCTATACTTCATGCAGCATCTCTAATTCGCATTAGACCATCTGCATATCATAAATATTCTCCATTACAGCTTGCATTTGGTCAACAACCAAATATTTCTCATCTTCGTACTTTTGGATGTGCTGTATATGTTCCAATTGCACCTCCACAACGTACAAAAATGGGCCCTCAACGTAGACTTGGGATATATATTGGTTTTGATTCTCCATCCATTATTAGATACCTTGAACCCCTTACAGGGGATATGTTTAAAGCACGTTTTGAGGATTGTCATTTTGACGAATCAAATTTTCCGTTAATGGGTAAAGAAAAGTCGATGCCTGAAGCACAACAAGATATTACTTGAGATAATAAGACCCTGTCTCATTTTGATCCTCCTACAAATGAATGTAAACGGGAAGTTCAAAAGATTATTCATTTGCAAAATGTTGCAAATCAGTTACCGGATGTATTTACTGACACTAAAGGTGTAGTAAAATCTTATATTCCTGCTGTTAATACTCCAGTAAGGATTGAAGTCCCTGAAAGACAAATTGTCAAAGCAGCAATAGGTGAATCTAAAATACGCCTGAAGCGTGGAAGACCTATTGGTGCAAAAGACAAAATTCTCAGAAGGAAAAGAATACAAAATGAATTTGGTGTTCCTGAAGAACACGTACCCACAATACAGGCCACAAATATAATTGGTGCTCCTAAAGAGTTTAAATCTTTTATTCCAGAACCTCCTGAAGAGGAAACTCTTGAAGAGTATAAATCTCCTAAAAAGGGACCTCCTGAAGAGGTGTGTCATGAAATGTTTTCCCCTAAAGAGGAACAGCTACCTGAAAATAATGAGATCTCAATACATTTCATGAAAACTGGAGAAATTCTGGATAGAAATAAATAAAATGGCCATTGACATTACCAGAAGTAGTGAAAAAAGTGAGCCAAAAAGCGTCGAAGAATGTCGATGTAGAAATGATTGGCCAAAATGGAAAACAACTATTGAAGCTAAATTAAATTCGCTAGCAAAACGAGAAGTATTTGGACCTGTTGTCCAAACACCAAACGGTGTGATGCTTGTTGGATATAAGTGGGTATTTGTATGAAAACGTAATGAGAAAAATGAAATTGTGCGATACAAAGTACGGCTTGTTGCACAAGATTTCCTGTAGAAACCCGAGATTGATTATGAAGAAACATACTCTCCCGTTATGGATGCAATCACATTTAGATTTTTGATTAGTCTGGTTGTTACAAAAGGATTAGAAATGCAGTTGATGGATGTGGTCACTGCATATTTATATGGATCCTTAGACCATGACATATATATATGAAAATCCCTGAAGGATATAAGATGTCTGAAGCATCTACAAGTACATCTAGAAATATGTACTCAATCAGACTACAAAGATCTTTATATGGGTTGAAGCAATCCAGACGCATGTGGTATAATCGCTTAAGCGAATATCTATTGAAAGAAGGATTTGAGAATAATCTTATATGCCCATGTGTTTTTATTAAGAAATCAGAATCCGGATTTGTCATTATTGCGGTTTATGTTAATGATTTAAATATTGTGGGAACTCCTGAAGAGATCTCAAAAACCGCTATATATTTAAAGAATGAATTTGAAATGAAAGATCTTGGCAAAACAAAACTTTGTCTCGGCCTGCAGCTTGAGCACTTGCCAAATGGAATTTTTATTCATTAGTCCATGTATACTGAGAAAGTCCTAAAGCATTTTTATATGGACAAATCTCATCCTCTGAGTACTCCAATGATTGTTCGAACACTTGATGTGAAGAAAGATCCATTCCGTCCTTGTGATGACGATGAAGAAATTCTTGGTCCTGAAGTACCATATCTCAGTGCAATTGGAGCTTTGATGTATCTTGCAAATTGCACTCGACCAGATATTACATTCTCAGTTAATCTGCTTGCAAGATATAGTTCTGCACCAACTCGAAGGCATTGGAATGGCATTAAACATGTCCTTCGTTACCTTCATGGTACGGTTGATATGAGATTATTTTATCAATGTGGTTCAAGTCCAGAATTGATTGGGTATGCAGATGCAGGTTATCTTTCAGACCCACACAGAGGTAGATCTCAAACTGGATATTTATTTACTTATGGAGATACTGCCATATCATGGAGATCTGTTAAGCAGACACTATCTGCTACCTCTTCAAATCACTCAGAGATCATTGCTATTCATGAAGCAAGTCGAGAGTGTATTTGGTTGAGATCAGTTATTCAACATATCCAGGAAAAGTGTGAACTTTCCATGATCAATAATAGCCCAATAATCTTATATGAAGATAATACTGTTTGTATCACTCAAATCAGAGGAGGATATATCAAAGGTGACAGAACCAAACATATTTCACCGAAATTCTTTTATACTCATGAACTTCAAGAAAAAGGTGAAATTGATGTCAAGCAGATACGATCTAGTGATAATCTGGCAGATTTATTCACAAAGGCGTTACCAACTTCCACATTCAAGAAGATTGTGCATAACATTGGAATACGAAAACTCAAAGATATTTTGTCATGCACTTTTCAGTGGGAGTAAATGTGCTGATTGTACTCTTTTTCCTTCACTGAGGTTTTGTCCCACTGGGTTTTCCTCTGCAAGATTTTAATGAGGCAATCTTAAAGCACTTGTGGATACATAAGAAGACTGTACTCTTTTTCCTTCGCCATTGGTTTTTCTTCCCACTGGGTTTTTACTTGGCAAGGTTTTAACGAGGCAGATTCCTTATTGGCAGTCATTCAAGGGGGAGTGATATGAACGAACGAAATTTATCAGCCGCCCATGTCCCACCACTAAATTATGTGAATGACCCCACCACTATTATTTTAAATTCCACATAGTGACTTGCATAGTAACTTGTATAGTAATTTCAAAGCCTATAAATAGGGGTTTCAGTTGTAATGAATTTCATAAGAAAAAATAGAGAGAGAAAGAAAGTTTCAGTTCTTAAGAGTTTCAGAGAGAATTTCTTATTTCTCTTTTGCAATAATAGTTCCTTTCTTTAAGTTTCATAACATATATATATATATCAATGTTGGGTACAAACTTGGCTTACGCACACTCCATTAATATAAATAGTATTTTTAATATTTATGTGACTGGAGTGCGTGTAAACAGGCTTGCACACAAATTTTATATATATATATATATATATATATAAAGAAAATACTATTCACTCCAGTAGATAGCATTCCAATGGGTCTATTGGAATTTTTTAATTTTTTAATTTTAGTTTTTTTATATGATTCTTAAGTAACTATTTTTAAATAATATTATAATTTTTTTATATTTTTAAAAAATATTTTAAGATGATAAAAAAATAATGTAAAAAAATATATTTTTTATATGATTTTTTTAACATCTTAAATTATTTTTTAAAAATACAAAAAATACAACATTATTTAAAAACAATTACTTAAAAATCATATTAAAAAACTGAAAAAAAAAATTCAATGGGACCCATCGGGATGCTATTCACCGGGGGTGAATAGCACTGCTCCTATATATAATTAATAATATCATGTCCTTTAGGCCTTTTCCGTTCAGCCGAAGACAAAGTCATCTGCAGGTTTGGCAACAAAACAAAGCAAGTTCGTTCCATTTCCATGCACCTTTCTCCATCTTCGCGTACGTCTGTCTATATATACTTAGGTGTAATTGAGTTATTATTACAAATATTACACGTAACACAGCATTTTCACCTGAACTAACTAGCATGTTTGATGGTAGACAGAATTACAAAGTTTTGGAATGGTTCAATAGCTACAATTAATGAACCGGATGCCTTCTATGAAATCTAATTTCTTCTACTCTTTCTTAAGACCATTTATCTTAGACGATAGATATCTTAGATAGAAATATAAAGATCAAGCCATTGTGAATTGTAAGCCAACGCTTCGTTGTTTGTTTGTTTTTTTTTTTTTTTTTTTGGGGGGGGGGGGGGGGGGTGGCTCCTGCAAACCATAAGAAGCACTCTGCTTTTCTTTTATCGCATATTGAAAAGAAAAGCATACTAAAATAGTAAGGCCATTTTTACCTTCTTCTTTTTTGCTTTCGTTTTAAGAAAATACTATTTAACTATCTTAATGTTACCACTTATTATACGAATTTTTTAATTTTTAATTTTTAATTTTTTGCTTAATAGTTAAGAAAATTACTGTTCATAAAATTATATATATTTAATTTTTTTTTAATAGTTAAAGACAATAAAATATAGTAACACTAGCAGTACTACGTCTAACATTACTTTTCTTTTTTATTCTGTAGGATGATATATGGTAAACGGATTTTACAGTTTTAATAGTTATTTTTGGTATTACCGTTTCAATACTTACTACATCCTTATTTTTTAATAAAAATAAGCGAGATTTTAAGAGCTTCGCAAAGAATTCATATATAAACTAAATAACCAGCCCATCCCAATAGGAAGATTAGAGTTCTCATCTTCCTATTAGCAGAGTAAATTATTAATAAACTCACTTAACTCAGCTTCTTTTCTACGTCCCCGTATTTGTACCATTGCCTAAGAAATAGGAGAGACCAAGCAGAAAAGAGCTAGAAGAGCATCTCAAAACCCTCACACGGAGGCCAGCTAATCTGGGGTTGCCTTTGGGAAGAGAAATGCCAAGTTACCCGATAGTTTGACCAATGATTTGATCGATTGTTTTTTTATTTTTTTAAAAAGAAAATAAATATAATGATTAAGGAAGTGATTATTGATCATGCTATCGCTACAAACCTATAAAACTATAGTAGATACAAACAGTATAAAGCAAACCAAACTATCTATGAGGATACATGTAAATGAGAGAGAGATAGAGAGAGAGAGAGAGAGAGAGAGAGAACAAAAGTATTGTCAAGAGTACATACATATGTAGGCTAAGCACTTCCTTCCTTTCCTGTGAGCATGGACTATGTTGAATAGAAAGATATATAAAATAAGTCCCGCTATGAAAATTGAAACCTAAGCCAGAATACTAAAAAATCACCCGCCAATTGTCTGAACAAAATAAATAAAAAGGAAGAAATCCGAGATAAGTAGGTGCATGATTTCTAGCTTTAGCACCTTGTATATTTGAATGGAAGAAATTCCTCAAACCACTAATTAATTGACAAGTATCGCTTAATACAATCCTTCAATCTAGTTCATTAGAAAGCTTAATTTTTCTTGGTCCATTCATGTTATGTTTTAACTGAAAATAGTATAAAATTATTGACAATTTGTATGCAAATACTTTTTTTATTTTTTTAAATTTGTATGCAAATATATACTTGGACCAGAGATTTGTACTGTTTCCCTTGAGTATGAATAGAGATTTTTATCACTTCTCCACTATATTGAGAGGAAAATCATTCTCAATCTCCACTCGTATCAAGACAAAATTAATGAGGAAAAGCTTGCCGATACCTTCACTCCAATTACTAAAGAGAGTTTGTATGTACAAAGTGCATGAACGATTACGTGACATTAAAAGAGAACGCTTACAAGGCTGTGTTGCTTGCCATCGGTCCTTACAACGACCGAGACAAGGTGGGTCAGGGCCCATTAGGGCAAATGAAACTGATCGCTCATATAACCATCTTGATTTAATAAATAAATAAAAAATACAAATACAAAATGGTAAGAGAGAAATTAGGATTTTAGTCTTCATTTATCTTTTGTGTTTACGGGTATACCCCTTTTGTTTTAATTAACCAGTATCCCTCATTTTTTTTTCTTTTTTGGGTTTTTGTAAATTCCTAATTTGTTTTCAAGTTGTTATTAAAAGTTTAAACTTTTTTCATTAAATTATGTAGTTTCTTTTTTTAATTAATTTAGAATTCTTCTTAGATTTTTAGGACCAAAATCACTGTTCTATTTATTTTCTATCAAACGAATAAACTGAACGTTAATAGATTTAAAGGGATTCCTGACGTAATAGTATTAGTTTGTAAACAATCTTAAAATTATTAGTTTGTTTTTCGTTTTTTTTTTTCTTTTTACATTTTTCTGTCTTTATTTAAAAAAAATAAACAAATAAAATTTACAAATACTAAAAAAAGTTTGATACAAATATTAAATGTTAAAAGGGGATCCACCCTTCTTGCAAAAGAAGGTGATAAAGTTGTGGTTTATAAGCTACATTAATTTTTCAAATTTACTAAATTGAAGTTTCTGTTTGGTTGAAAATCACCAATATAGGTAAAGCTGAAAATTGTCGTAATTATTTAAATATAGTACTTTAACCATAAGTTATAGTATTATAGAGCTCAATTCTTCTTTTATCTTTTAATTTGTCTTTATATTTTATTTTTCTTTGGATTATTTTTGTTATTTTCTAAATTTATCTTTAAATTGAAATCATAATAAAATATGGTGAGATATTTCAAAAACTGAAAACTCTATGCATATTAAAAATTTATTAGTATTTGGAAGAAATATTTAAAAGATAATAGATATAGAATATAAAAACAATATTTAAGTAATAAAGAGAAAAATAGATAAATTGATGTATATTAATGCATTATATATAGAAGTTATTAGTTAGATTAAATAAAGTAATTTTTAACCAAGTATTGTAGATAGAAATATAACGAATCCATCGTGAATTATTGAGCAATTTTCTGTGTTTGGTAACTCTCTTTCCTATTTTTTTAATGTTTTTTTATTCCATTAGAGCAAAAGAAGCAATCTGCAGTAGACGTACCAACGGCGGTAAGGCCATTTTTAACTTTTATTTCATTTCATTTTATTTTTTACGCTAAAACTGTATGATTTTTACAGCTTCAATATATGGTTATTTTTAGTATTAACGTTTCTGTAGTTACTAACTCCTTTTGTTTTATACTTCATTAATTTCTTTTTAAGTGATTGTAACCAATATTTTAAGAGTAGCTTCACAATCAAATAAGAGCACTCTTATTAGCTTATGGATATGTCTATGCAAAGTTATATTTGTATAATATAAACTTAAAATCATCCACATTGAAATATGCATATCCAAATTTATGGATATCTATGCATAAGCCAATAAGAGTACTCTTAAGACCGTATAATCTAAATAAACGGCCTGATTCCAATAGCAAGATTAGAGTCTCCATTTAGTAGAGTAAATCCCAGATATTTATAACGAGGAAACCTTGCTTTCTTTCTTTTTTAATGGAGGAAAACCTAACCTTGTACAAGAACTTTAATATGGTTCTGCCACTGGGACTCGATACATGTTATTTTTTAACGAATATGTGGCTTGCTCTCTATATTTGTATTAACAACTAAAAAGCTTGCATTTTTCTATCATAAATGTTTCTTAAAATTAGTGAGAATTTTTACGCTCTGTACTAGGAACAGAGACATGTACTAGTCTGCAATATGGACAGGACTACACTCTCCACTCGCATTGAGAAAAAGCTTGATGTTTTGACTGGAATTGGTAAAGAGCGTTGTATGTATAAAGTGTATGAGCAATTACGTGATGTAAACGAGAAGGCTTACAGGCCTACGTTGCTTGCTGTCGGTCCTTACCACCACGACAAGGTTCGTTATGGATTTATGGAAGAGCATCAATTGCGCTATCAACAACAAATGCTTAGTAGATCGAAAGGAAGTGTAGAAACATACATTACGAACTTGAAAGAATTGGAAGAAAGAGCTCTTAAATGCTATGGAGAACACATCAGCCAAACCTCAGATGAGTTCGTAGAAATGATATTACTTGATGGGTGTTTCATTATTCAGTTGTTCTACAAGTATGAAATCTATCATGAAACAGAAGATTGTCAAGATGACTCAATCTTTCAAATGAAGTGTGTGCTTCCTAGAATTGCTCGTGATCTACTGTTACTTGAAAATCAACTTCCATTCATTGTTCTGGCTAAGTTGTTTGAGATGAGTGAGAGTAACAATACACTACTTCATAACAGCTCAGAAATTGATGAGCAAGAAGATGGAAATTTAGGAGAACACGTTGTGAATATTAAGGAGGAGAAAGATGGAATTATTAATATTGAAAGCTCAACCTCCAGAGCTCAGATTTTCCAGACCCGACTTATTGATCTTGCCCTCAAATTTCTCAATCGATTTTTACCATTTAAATGGAACGTCGATGTAGCAAGTTATAATTCAACCGAAAAGATTAAGCATCTACTCTGTTTGGCACATGAAGCTCACAACCCTTCACTTTCAGAAATGGTACGGCAACGTTTAGTGGTTGGGTTCAGATTCAAGAACGCAGAGTTTGAGCATCTCCTTGCTCTCATACGTGCAAGCATTTGTATTTCAATTCTTGATTCGAAAGTAGATCAAGCCAGATCAGAAAGTCATGAGGAAGGAGTCAAACTCAGAAAGGCAGAGGTATTTAAGCATCTATCAGGTCTTATTTGTAATGGTGTCATTCCATTACTTGCAAAAATGAGAAATATGAGGAAGGCAATTTCTCATGCCAGCGTATCTCAAAAGTCTGGATTGAAAGTCAATGTGGCAGAGTCGATTGAAGATTGGGAATCAATTCCGTTTGGCTCACTGCTTGAGGAGGTTGCAGTTGAATTCAATATGGCAAAGAGATTTAAGGATGACGTAAATGACAATGAACGCTGGAGAACAATACCTTATGCTATTCAGTTTCAAGAGGCTGGAATAGAATTCGACAAGACAAAGAAATTTAAGCGTCTACGTAATCGAAATAGGAATCATGACCAGAAGTCAAAACCGGGTGAAATGGATGGATCCGAATTAAAGACAGTAGAGAAATTGAAGCGTCTACTTTGTCTGGACAAGATTGAAACGTGGAAGTCAATACCTTACAGCAAAGAGCTTCGTTAAGGCTGGAGTCGAATTCAACAAGGCAAAGAAATTTAAGCGTCTACTTTCTCTTAGAGAGATTGAACACTAGAACATACTGTGAGAGGGGTAATTGCGAAAGGGGATAAAGTAACGGGCGCCCATCGAAATGGCCCCACCTATCGCCTTTCCTCCAGAAATTTAGGAGGAATTGTATTCGGTAAAATTCCTTAAGTTGGATCCTGAATGTTTCCTACTCAAACTAAACTCCTCCCACATGGACCCTTGTTATGCGAAGACGATAAATCTAGTTAACCTATTATAGTTACTCCTGACATATTGATAGTGTGATAATTGAAGATCTTACAAACATTTCATGCCTGACAGAGTGGCATGTCGCATTAAATGCGGGATGATGAAGATATCCCAAGAGACCTATTGATCGATCGGAGGTAATCATGTTATAAGAGGTATTATTTAGAAGAAACAAAACTAATAAATGATCTCGAGAAATCTAGGATGGGAAAAGGAGTAAAATGTTCTCCAACCTTCCCGGATGTTTACACATGTATCTGATCAGTATTTCGACCCATATAAAAAAAAAAATAGATCACTGGAAACAGGTATGAACATTTTCCTAAGGCTCATTTGAATTATTGTCTGTCTTCTTTTCTTTTCTCGCTTCCATCTCTAACTAAATTTTCGGAGAGTTCTCAGGATCGAGGAACCCGACCCTCTGCTTTTGTTGTTGCAGATTATGACTAGAAGTCACGATCCAACTCAGGGGTGCAGAACACACATCAACATTGGTGCCGTCTATGGGATTCTTTTTGGTGTTCTCTGCAAACCGGTTGTATTGTGATTAATAAGAAATAACTGCAACTCAAAGCACATCTCAATAGAAGAACCGCCATGGAAGCAATGATAAGGGAGCTCACTAGAAAGAATGAGAAATTACAAAAGAGTAATGAAGAACTGAATGCTCGTGAAGAACCTTTTGTTAGTAAGTGCGCGGAGTCACACCGAGTTAGTGAGCCAAGTCATAAAGAAGCAGATGAAGAAAGACGTAAGATGCAGCTGGGACTCAAAGAACTGGAAGACAAGTACGTGGACATAGCCAGACGCATCGAGGCCCCTTCCATTGCTGGACAATTACGCCACAATCATGACACCCCTTACAGCGCGAGTGTCATGGCAGTACCACTGCCCCCTAAATTCCGAGCGCCTCAGATGGAGCTGTATGATGGGAGCACTGACCCCTACGAGCATATAGAAACGTCTAGGACGCACATGAATCTGCATGGCTATCCTAGTGAAGTAGCATGCCGATCATTCCCCCTTACCCTCAAAGAAGTAGCCCGTACCTGGTTCAGGACGGTCCCTATCGGCACGATAGACAGCTTTGACTGTCTGGCTCGCCTCTTTATAACCCAGTTCTTGGGAAGTCGGAAGAGAAAAAGGCCAGCTGCGTATCTCCTCACGATGAAACAGGACAGCTAGGAAAACCTCAAAAACTATCTTTCTCGGTTCAACAAGGAACTGATGACAGTGGGGGATCAGGATGAAAAGATTACTTTGGCCGCCCTCCTGAGAGGAATATGGCTAGGAAGCCCTTTCCTGATGGAGATTGCTAGACGGACTCCTGCCACGTTGGCAGAATTCATGGACAGGGTGGACGGATATATCAACGCTGAAGACACCTTGCAAGCACTCGTGGGGCCAAGGCGGGAAGAAATAGAGCGCTCCAATCAAGCTGAAGCCAACCTGACTGCGAGAAGAAGAAATGCAGCCGATTCGAAGAGAAGAAATATACAAGGAGGGTCGTCATCTCAGGGGAACCCGCAATACAGACCACGCTCTCATACCAATTTGGCAGTGGACAGGGAGCCTAGGGGAAGGCAGTATCACCAGCAGCGTCAGTACAGACCGGGAAGCATGTACTGCGAGTACCACGGGTCAACTGGGCACAATACCCGAGACTGTAATAACTTGAAGAGGAGGAATGCAGACGGAAGAGAAGAGCCACGGAAAAAGGGGGGATATCCTAATAGTAGGCACAGCCCAAGCCCCGGAGGAGAAGGGAATGCCAAAGATTCATCCCATAGGTAGGGACCATTGGGCGAGATACGAACCATTGCCGGAGAAGTACCGAGAGGAGGGGAAACTTCAGCTTCAAGGAAGGAGTACGCGTGCGAGGCTCGATATGCCGAGGTGTTCACCATGTCAAAATCCACTCAGGACGGACAGCCTTCTGAAGATGTCCTGATCATCTTCGATAAGCATGACAAAGGAATGATGCAGCCACACGATGATGCTTTGGTGGTCACCATGTTGGTCACCAATTTTGTAACCAAAAGAATCCTTATAGATAACGAAAGTTCAGCTAACATAATGTACTGGGACGCCTTCGACCAGATGAGGATTAGGCGGGACAGACTAAGGCGGGCCCCGACATCCCTTGGAGGGTTCGCCGGCGAGGTGATACAACCTGAAGGGGTCATAACTCTCCCTGTAATGGCCGGCGATGCACCTAAAATCTCGATGGTTATGGTTGATTTCCTGGTAGTCAAGGGCCCTTCTTCGTACAACATCATATTGGGGCGACCCGCCTTGAATCGCCTGAAAGCCATAACTTCAACAAACCATTTGAAGGTGAAGTTCCCGACTCCAAATGGTATAGGGGAAGTCCGAGGCGAGCAATCTGTGACTCGCGAATGTTACTCTTGTGAGCTCAAGCCTCTAGTCTAAATGATGATTGGTGTCACCGAGGAGGGCCTGATGTGCAATGGGAGAGCAGATGAGTTGCTACCTCCGTCATCTCTGACAAGATGGGATAAAGATTTTAGAGATGAGAAGACCATCAAGCAAGCAGAACACTTGAAGAAGTATTATGTATAGTTCGATTTTGCCTTTACCAGAATTATATATAATATGCGATGATTGTGAATCACCATTTTGTGACAAAAATATTCAGTCGTTTTGTAGGCACATAAGGGGACGTCTGGGCTAGAAGCCTCACCCCTCGGTTCGATCAACAGACTGCTGGGACGCCTGGGTTAGAAGCCTCGCCCACAGTTCTATCGCCGAAGGGGACGCCTGGCTAGAAACCTCGCCCCTCGGTTCGATCAACAGACTGCTGGGATGCCTAGGCTAGAAGCCTCGCCCACAGTCCTATCGCCGAAGGGGACGCCTGGGCTAGAAGCCTCGCCCCTCGGTTCGATCAACAGACTGCTGGGATGCCTGGGCTAGAAGCCTCGCCCATAGTCCTATCGCCGAAAGGGACGCTTGGGCTAGAAGCCTCGCCCCTTGGTTCGATCAACAGACTGTTGGGACGCCTGGGCTAGAAGTTTCGCCCTTTAGCTCGATCAACAGACTGCGGGGTCGCTTAGGCTAGAAGCCTCGCCCACAGTCCACTCGCCGAAGGGGTCACCTGGGCTACAGGCTCGCCCCTCGGTTTGATCAACATATTGCGGGGTCGCTTGGGCTCCATGCCTCGGCCCTCGGTCCTCTCGCCGAAGGGGTCGCCTGGGCTACAGGCTCGCCCCTCAGTTCGATCAACGGACTGCGGGGTCACTTGGTTTCCAAGCCTCGCCCCATAGTCCTCTCACCGAAGGGGACGCCTGGGCTAGAAGCCTTGCCCCTCGACTCGATCAACAGACTGCGGGGTCGCCTGGGCTAGAAGCCTTGCCCACAGTCCACTCGCCGAAGGGGATGCCTAGGCTAAAAGCCTCGCCCCTCGGCTCGATCAATAGATTGCGGGGTCGCCTGAGCTCCGAGTCTCGCCCCACAGTCCTCTCGCCGAATGGGTCGCCTGGGCTAAAAGTCTCGCCCCACAATCATAAACCAGTGGGACCTATTCCTCCACCTTCTTCGTCTTATGGCTTCGAGGTCGCCAAAGGCTGGTCGTCTTTGCCGTCGACAGGTCCCTTATCAGTATAAGAAGATAACCTTCTTTACTTTTGCTTCACCCTTTGAGTCAATGAAGTAACTCCATCCTTATCACTTGTTCTTTTCGAAGGAGGTCTCAAGCCACGAATAGCCCGAATAGCCCGCCCGCCATCGCGCTTACTGTAACTAGGTAAAGGTTCGCTTAAGCCTCACTCGCCTAATTTTTGTAGAGATCAAATAACGATAAGAGTCGTGTAATGTTATAAATCTCGACCACTAGCTCGTTTGCTTCCATTGGTTAAGGCTAATGGAATAATACATTCTTTCGACAAACAATCTTGTTTGGTTATAGAAAAATGTTATTACAACCTTCAAATTAATGCGGATATCCCGAAGGCAACATATCAAAACATATAAATGTATCAATTCTTATTAAAGTATGGCGAGTCTTTATGGTAACAAATACACAGAAGATATACATTGAGAAGATTGTCATATCAACTGAATGCTCTTTACATTTAAAACTCTATGTATAAGTCTATACAATGTAATTATCGGCTAAGAAGGCGGACGTATGCGGCACTCTGGTGTGCCTATCTTGGCGACCTCTGCCTTTGCAATGGGGTCGGGAGCGAGATATCGGGGATCCATGCTAGCCACATTGAAGGTCGGGTTCTAAATTATCTCCTACCTCAGTCGCCTCAAACCCTCCATATAACCTTGACTCCAGGCACATATGCAGAGGGAGCGATGCTGAGTAGCCTGACGCCTAAGAAACTCAAGCTCTTTATTCACCTCGCCTAATTCCCGAGAAAGAGAGTCGCGCTCGAGCTCAGATGTGTCTACCTTGGCTCGAAGTGTCTCTAACTCTTCTTCTTGAATGGCTCGCGAGTGCTCTAGAAGAGACAGGTTCGACTTCAGGCTGCTCATCTCTTGAGTGGTGAGAGAAAGTTTGGTCTCTTTGATGGCTAGCGTCTGCCCAATGGACTCCTGCCCTCGAAGGAGATCGTCCCTGCTTGCCTCCAGGAACTGGTACCTTTCCTTTAGTGTCGCCACCTCATTTAGCATGGACACAGGGATCTACGAATAGTGATCCCGCTCCTCCTCCAGCTCCATCACATTGGATTTCAGAAGATCTCTATCTTCTATAAGCTGGCTGACCAAGGAACCAAGCTTTTGGTACTTAGCTTCTGCTTCTTGAAGCTATTCCCGAGCCGCTTTAGCACTTCCTGCCAATAATCCTACCACTTCAGAGCCAACAGACCTGACGATTTGGTCAGAAGCCTACACGATAACAAGTAATTAGACAAATGGAATACGCCCGAACTAAAACGGAATTGTGAATAATTATCTGTGCCAAGAGTGACCGAAGTAGGTCGACCACCATCCCCGCCCGGTCAGAACACTTGGGAGTAGAGGTAGTTGGTGATGGGGGATGGGAGCAATGTTGTATCGCATGGTGGGGGGAGGAACCCATCACGGATCTGGCGTCTTCACCATCAGGGCGAGGGGACTCCCACCTTATAGTCTCGTTAGTTTGGGTGAGCGTAGCATCTGCTGCGGCTGCATCATACCCAGAGCTAGACTGGAGCTGCCGGGTACGTCTAGCACGACATGTGGCGAGAATAACCAAGGCGGGCAACCTTGTTCCCGAACGGTTTTCTGCCTACTCGTGCTCGACTGTCGCCGCGCCTCGCTCCCCAGAACCCTGAAGGGATGGATCCTCTTCCTCCTCAGAAAGGTGTTTTTTACCCATTTCGGGGCAACTCTCTCTGGGCGAAGAAGAGTGAACTGTTTGAGGAACCTCCTCCCGAGTGGGAGCCCCGTGTAGACGACAGCACGGAAGCATGGAAATATGGAGTTCCTACTGCGTAGGCGGGAGGGTTCTAGAGGGCGTTGAGGAAGGCCAGTTCGACCTCATCCACTGTCTGCTCAGAAGTCGAAGGCATGGGCCTGTCAACTGGATGTGGTTGGCAGTCTGAAGGCAGACACACCGCCAACAGTTCTGGAGTACTGGCCCTCCGCCCCTCCGTTGAAGGGGATCTGGTGTGCTGGCCGCCCTCTCCACCTGCAGACGCCGCTGGTACCAGGGGAGTTGGCGAAGGCTGTACTGGTGAAGAGGGCGCTCGACCCTCTTGTGAAGGGCAAGAAACCCTTGTGTCATGGCGAGCCTTCACTCGCCTTTCTTGGGCAAAGATTATAACTGGAGGTTCAGAATCCTCTTACGCAACTTGATCGCCACTCTCACGGCGAGATCTGGTGCGCTTCTCCTTGGCTGAGGGGGCAGTTCGTTTGCGAATTGTCCCCGAGTGGACAGGCGCTTCAGCCGCTGGTATGCTGGAGAAGTCCTGAAACTCAGCATAACCCCGCCGTAGCTCGACCAAATAAGTGTTGATGTTGTGGTCGATCAAGACGAGGTCGGATTGCAGTCGATGGAAGTGACGCTTCGCCCAACGTATCACTATCTCCACCCGGTCCCTCTCCCTTTTGTTCAAGTCAATATCTAGGAGAGATGCCGTGGGCAGCTCGCCCCAGTTCACTTGAATGGGGAATTCCCCCCTGGTCTCATCCTTGGGGAACTGCCATTTGTCCCTCTTTACATAAAATGCCTTCTTCTGGTAGTCAATCGCGTTGGAGTACCTACTCTCGAGATTGCACAACTTAGTCTCGCTATCCCGAGACTGAAAACCAACCAAACTTAAGGCTGGTTTCCTGATCAGATGGTACAGAGAGAGAAACTCTCGTGCCGTAAGATCAGGGTATACCTCTCCTGCCTCAAGCAGAGCCGAACGGAATACTATGCATGAAGCTAATAGTATCCGCCAAGCATTCGGTAACAATTGGGCCGGGGCCAAGCCCAAGTAATGAAAGACCTCACGCACCGGCCGAATAAAGGGAAGACGCAGCCCATTCTTGAGCATGGCTTCATACAGAAGCACATGCTGAGCTCGCCCTTCTGCATCACAAGGGCAGTCTCAAACGACTCCGAAACTAGCCGAGGCTGGGATATAACCTAGATCCCAAAGGTGTTGAATGGCCGAAGGAGGGTAAGACGGCACCCACTGATACCCAGCGTAGATAGAGCCAACTCCCATTGAAACTTGATGAAGATGCGAAGGAAGATTAGTTCGAAGACGAGAAAGCAAGGAGAGAAAGTGTACAAGTGTTCCAGCAGCAAGACGACAATGAAGAATGAACCATTACGAATAACGGGTGTTTATATAACTTGTGATAACGGTCGTGGGGAAAGTAAATGATATAATTAGCACGATCCTCAGGAAGCGAAACGACGCGACTGATAAACGTGTAATAATGGCGAAACGGCCGTTTAGAGCGTGGAAGGCACGCCCCAATTAATAGGGAAATAACTGACCATTAATTTCTCGGGAAAGTGCAAAATCAGGCGAGTAATTATGAAAAATCTGTAAATACGGTGCACAATGTTTCATGTCATCATGGCCAGGAAACTGCCCCCTTTACTCCACGTTCAGTGATCAGAAGACGAACCGTCCCTATATACAAACCAAGGGTTACTTCTATGACCATTATGCCTACGTTTCACCCGTTCAAATTTGATTTCGCACGGGATAAGGTTTCACGAATTCGAGCGATAAGGAAATAATGAATCCCAATCGAATTATATTCAATTAAGATTCGCGGGGTACTATGAGGGGGGTAATTGCGAAAGGGAATAAAGTAGCGGGCGCCCATCGAAATGGCCCCGCCTATCGCCTTTCCTCCAGAAATTTAGAAGGAATTGTACTCGGTAAAATTCCTTAAGTTGGATCCTGAGTATTTCCTACTTAAGCTAAACTCCTCCCACATGGACCCTTGTTATGCAAAAATGATAAATCTAGTTAACTTATTATAGTTAGTCCTGACATATTGATAGTGTGATAATTGAAGATTCTACAAACATTTAATGCCTGGCAGAGTGGCATGTCGCATTAAATGCAGGATGATGAGGATATCTCAAGAGATCTATTGATCGATATAAGGTAATCATGTTATAAGAGGTATTATTTAGAAGAAATAAAACTAATAAATGATCTCGAGAAATCTAGGATGGGAAGAGGAGTAAAATATTCTCCAACCTTCCCGGATGCTTACACGTGTATTTGATCAGTATTTCGACCCATATAAAAAAAGAATAGATCACTGGAAACAGGTATGAACATTTTCTTAAGACTCATTTGAATTATTGTCTATCTTCTTTTCTTTTCTCGCTTCCATCTCTAACTAAATCTTCGGAGAGTTCTCAGGGTCGAGGAACTCGATCCTCTACTTTTGTTGTTGCAGATTAAGACTGGAAGTTACGATCCAACTCAAGAGTGCAGAACACACATCAACACATACATGGTGCCACAGAGCTTGCAGAGACTGGAATCAGATTCAAGAAAGCAGATAAATGTGACATGTTTTCCATAAAGTTCAACAATGGGCTAATAGACATTTCACCTTTGACCATAGATGATAATACAGAGACAGACTTACGAAATCTGATTGCATATGAGCAGTACTGTGATCAAGAGAAGGATTTGGATTACGTCACCAACTATGTGGACTTGATGGACAATCTCATTAACACTCCAAAGGATGTTGAAATACTCCGTCGATGTGGAATTATCCGTAATTATTTGGGTGATGATGAAGTTATTTCCACCATGGTTAACAAGCTTTGTGACAATGTTGATACCACAAACTCCATTTATACTAGAACTTCCATGGAGGTGAACATGCACTGCAGGAGACGCAAGAATGTGTGGATGGCAAAATTAAGGCGCGATTATTTCAACAGTCCTTGGGCCTTGCTTTCATTTCTGGCGGCTGTCTTATTGATTGCACTTGCAATTACACAAACTATATTTTCCATTATTCATTAGATTTTTCGTGCAATGTGTTAAATTGTTAATGGATATTTTTCCATCATCCAGGCAATTAGCACTGCTCTTGAATAACAATGTGCAATTTAACGCTGCTCTTGAATAATCTTGAAATGTTATCATTTTTCTGATTCTTTCGGTTTTTGTCAATCATAGACTAGATCTCTTTCTTAACTTCAGGTGATCAGTTATATATATGTAATTAATTATTAAACTTATTTATGTAAGTCCTAATTTTAATTTCGATATTGCATTTTATTATAGGATGAAATTAATCATGTATTCGTATTACAAGACTATTTAATAAGTACGATATGGGTCAGGAGTCGTGTGTTTGACCAACTGAAAAAGAATAAGAGGAATGGTTTAATCACATAAGAATTTCACTAAAGTAAACTATAGCACACTTCTCAAAGACAGACATTGCTTTACAATAGTGGCATGAATTCATGGAGGCTTGGAGCAATTGAGGCCCAAACAGCAAAACTAGATTCCATAACTAGCTTCTAAAAGCTTCCACTTTCTTTAATAATTTTTTCGATTACAATTTACATGTCAAGCTTTCAAAGCAATCATTCTTTGCTTTTGTTATAGGATTGACTTGTATAGTCTTAAGTTGTGCAAGTCCTGCACAGTCTTTCAGGAGAAAAAAAAAATAGGCACATTTTGGACCTAAATGAAAAGTCTAGTTTTTTTTATTCTATGGTGGTTCCCACTTTTATTTAAATGTGCACAAAACTTGCACACATGGACATAGTAGGCAGATGAAGAACGGATTTTGCTTCTTTCTTAATCTTAACTCTAATGTCTTTGCCATTAAAATGTAGTCGATTCTTTACTCAACTTTCTAATTAATTACTTCTACTATGTAGTTGGTTTTTTTTTTTTTGTTTTCAACGCCATGCTTAGATGATTAAAGTATTTTAAAATTTTGTAGATGATAGTTAAATAATTTGAGTAAAACTATTTTATTGAATTTTGAAAAAGCGGAGAAAAAATTGAATAAAAATGTATGTTAATATTAATACTGTAGTGGAGTTTTTGAAAGGGAATAAAAATTATTTATTAAATAATTGAATCAATTATTCAATAAATAATTTTTTATGGGCGCTGCTACACGTACTTAAATAAAATGTAAGAAAAAGGTGCATGGAGACGGAAAACTTAAAGTTGAAGTTAACAAACGGTAAGATTTTTTTTTTTTTTTTTAAAGCATCAAACGGTAAATTAATAAGTGCACAGTAAGTTTATGGAAACCGAACACGAGCACCTCCAGCAAAATGAAGAAACAAAAAAGGAAAAATGTCATAACGTCCCATTTCAATTTTTTTAAAAGTAGAATTATTAGATTTAGTTATATCCTTATCAGGAAAAATAATAAGTAAGAAATTGAGTCAATTTTAAGAATTATTCAATAACGATAAATAAAAAAAAATACAATTGAATCATACTTAAATTTATATTCTAAAAAAATAATGAACTGTATAATTGGAGCCCTTTAAAATCAATACTTAATGCAATTTCTCAAATCACAAATTTTCAAGTAATTACAAACAACCTTTATACTATTAATAAAAAAAAAATACAACAATCTGCTAAAAGATAATTAGTCTTTGATAAAAATAAAATGCACAAAATTTCATAATTTTAATTATGTATAAAAATTTATAAAATACACTACTAAATATATCTTGTAAAGTTGGGACATAAGAAAAATTTATAAAATATACTACTAAATATACAAAAAGTTTCGTTATTCAAGTTCTGTACGCAGCGCCCCTTTTCGTCTCTTTGGTTCTCATAATTTTTTTTTTTCACTTTTTCATTTTCTTTTACGTTTTACGTTTGGATTTTGTTTTAACGTTTGGGTTTTGTTTTAACGTTTGCATTTCCTTGTCAGTATCAGGTGATGCATTAATGGAATGTTTTTCTTACGTTTTATTTACGTACAAAAAGCATTTCTCATTTTTTAATATTTTCTTGAAGCGGTCCGGCTGGTTATTAGAGTTTGGCAGCTCGCCAACCATCTTCAACCAGGTCAAATAAAACACAAAAAGCAGAATAGGCTCAACCACACCAGATAGAAAGCTATTCACCACATCCTTGCCCTTTCGAAATGATGTGAAGTATTTAATGTTAGATAGTAAAGTATTTAATGGTTTATAAGTGAATATATTTCACTATATATGAAATAAATAAAATGGTAGACCCTCTAGAAGCGTCACCTAGCGCGAAGCACTGATCGCACGTACGCACGCAAGCGCGCGCTACGCATAAACACATTGATACTTTAGACGATTTTAGCACTTCGCACGTATGCATTGTCGCAAGTGACGGAATTCTTTTGCTAAGCGAAATGATGTGTCTAATCATTATTTTGATAGTTGTGATTAACTGTCAATTACAGTTATTTTTATAACTCTTCAGACAATAACGGTCATATTTTTTTTAACTGAAACGTTATGCCTGCTGCTATTGCATTTTTTCATTCAAAGGGTTAGTGTTCAGAATTTACAATCTGCACACTATATAAACAGTGTTGTATCCTGAAGATATAATTGTTGATGATTCCCTTTTGCAGAACTTTATACAAGTGGGAGACAATATTTGTCTAAGAGACAGATTAACAATCGCTTCACTGTTCTTTTCTTTCAATCTCTATACATATACTTTTTCTAACAATTCTTAGACAAATATCATGACATCTTCTTCTACAAACCCTGCGATCACTTTTTTAAGCATTGTACCACAAGATCTTTCAAAGTTGAATCGATTTGATAGAAACAACTACAGACGTTGGAAGGAGAAAGTTGAGTTCTTACTTACTACTTTGAAAGTACGGTATGTGTTGGATACTCCTTGTCCAATTTTTCTTACGACTCAAACTCCACAAGAAGATGAAATTGCAGCGAAGAAAAAATGGGAAAATGACAAGTACACATGCCATGGGAATATTCTCAACACTATCGCTGATCCTTTGTTCGATATGTACGCACCAAAGAAAGATGCAAAGGACATATGGGATGCTCTGGAGAATAAATACAAAATCAAGGATTTCGATAACAAAAACTATCTCGTTAGTAATTATTTTGATTTTAAAATGGTAGATAGCAAGCCAATACTTGATCAAGTGCATGATTTACAACTTATTGTCCAACAAACTATTTCTGATGGTATTCCTATTGATGAGAAACTTCAAGTAGGTGCTATTATTGTCAAATTATCGCCAACTTGAAAGGATTACCGTTAGTCTTTGAAGAGAAAAGAAGATGATTTCACTCTTGAAGGTCTTCAAAGACAACTCTGAATTGAAGAGGAGTCGAGATTGTGGGATAAAATTGAAGAAAATGCTGAAATAAATAAATCAATTCATGTAGTTGAAACAGCAACAAGAAAGGAAAGAAGCCTAGAATTGATACTCGTGTTTTTAACAAACAGAGTAAGGGTAATTTCAAAAAGAAAGGAACTTGTTATTTCTGCAAAAAGAAAGGACACTACATCAAAGATTGTAGACTTCGAAAGAAGCAAGAGCAAGCAAACAATATTGAAGAAAATCTCATTGCTGTAGTATTTGAAGTCAACATGGCATTCAATACTTTTAGTTGGTGGGTTGATACCAATGCAACTCGTCATATTTGTGGAAACAAAAATCTCTTCAAGAAATATGAGAAGATTGGTAACGAGATCGAACTATACATGAGAAATTTTTCTACCACGAAAGTGGTTGGAAAATGCACTGTCAAGTTGAAGTTTACTTTTGGCAAAATAGTCACTTTACTTTATGTATTTCATGCATCAGAAATTTGTAAGAATCTGGTTTTTGGCGATATTTTGTCCAAATATAGCTATAAGCTTGTATTTGAGTCTGATAAATTTGTATTAACAAAGAATGACATGTTTGTGGGCAAAGGATACGCTGTTGATGGGATGTTCAAACTTAATTTAATAAAGGATAATGTTTCTGTTTATTTTTTTGATTCTTTTTCATTATGGCATGCTAGATTAGGTCATATAAATTATAATTCTCTACTTCGTATGAATAGGTTTATTGCCTTCAAATTTACATGATGATAGAAATAAATGTAAGACTTGTATTAAGACTAAATTAACAAGAAGACTCTTTCAAAATATTAATAAATCATCTTCAACTTTGCTTGAGTTAATACATATAGATATATGTGATTTACATGGTAAATTAACAAGGGGTGGAAAAAGATATTTTATTACTTACATAGATGATTTTTCAAAATATGCTTACATTTATCTACTTAGAACTAAAGATGAAGCCTTAGATAAATTCAAAATATTTAAGGCAGAGGTAGAAAATTTTCTTAATTGCAACATTAAGATGTTGAGAAGTGATAGAGGAGGTGAATATTTTAATAATGATTTTGATTATTTTTGTGAAGATAGCGATATTATACACCAATGCACAACACTTTATACACCACAACAGAATGGTAAAGCAGAAAGAAAAAATAGAACACTTATGGATATGGTCAATGCCATGCTTAAACAATCAGGCCTACCTGACAATCTTTGAGGAGAAGTTATATTTTCTGCAATTCATATTTTAAATAGAGTGCCTTCTAAAAAGAATAATATGTCACCATATTAGTTATGGTTTAAACGTAAACCTAATTTAAATTATCTTAAAGTGTGGGGGTGTCTAGCATATGTAAGATTACTTGATCTCAAAAGATATAAATTAGGACCAAGGACTTCAAAATGTGTTTTTGTTGGATATGCTTCACATAATAAAGCTTATCATTTTCTGGATCAAGAATCTAATATAATTATTGAATCAAGAGATGCAGAATTTTTTGAAAATAACTTTTTTAAAAAATCTTTTGAAGGTAACACTTCCTCTAAAAATAGTAATCTTGAAAAGACTTGTTCTGAAAATGAAAAGAATTTGGAAATCAGAAAATCCAAAAGAATAAGAAAAGAAAAAAGTTTTGGTCCTGATTTTGTAACATATCTTATAGAAGGAAATTCTAAAACAATCTTACAGGAGTTTGGTTTGTGTTACAATTTGGGAAATGACCCTTCTACTTTATAAGAAGTTTTAAAATCTAGGGATGCTACTTTCTGGAAGGAAGCTATTGATGATGAAATAGAATCTATAATGTCTAATAAGAAATGGATCCTTGTAGATTTGCCTTCCGATCCTAAACCTATAAGTTGTAAGTGAATTTTCAAGAGAAAAATAAAAATTGATGGATCCATTGATAAGTATAAGGCTAGATTAATAGCCAAAGGGTTTAGACAATCTAAGGGCATAGATTACTTTGATACATATGCACTTGTAGCTAGGATTTCATCAATCAAAACTTTGATATCTTTGGCCTCTATATTTAATCTTGAAATCCATCAAATAAATGTGAAAACAGCATTCTTAAATAGTTATTTGGATGAAGAAGTATATATGGAGCAACCAGAGAGTTTCATTGTTCCGGGTCATGAAAATAAGGTTTGTAAATTAGTCAAATCTTTGTATGGTTTAAAACAAACTCCTAAACAATGGCATGAAAGATTTGATAATGTAGTTTTGTCTAATGATTTTTGTTTAAATGAAGCAAACAAATGCATTTATTCTAAAGTGTGTGATAATCATTTTGTGATAATATGCTTATATGTAGATGGTACGATGATATTCAGTGATAATAGTTCATGCATTAAAGATACAAAATTATTCCTGTCATCTCATTTTAATATGAAAGATTTGGGTGTTACGAATACCATACTTGGTATTAAAATATATAGGAATGATAATACTTATGGTATATCACAAAGTCATTACATTGATAAAATTTTGAGTAAATTTAATCATTTACATGAGAAAATATCTCGAGTTCCATACAACCCTGCTTTAAAGTTTGGACTAAACAAATATCGATGTGTATCACAACTAGAATATTCTAGTATTATTGGAAGTCTAATGTTTACAATGCATTGCACATGTCCAGATATAGCTTTTGCCGTAGGCAAATTGAGTAGATACACAAGTTGTCCAGGCGTGGAACATTGGAAAGCAATTTCCATTATTTTGGGTTACTTGAAAGGAATTAAGTCTTATGCTCTATATTATGGAGATTATCCATCTGTAATTGAGGGTTTTAGTGACACTAATTGGAATTGTGTGGAGAATGGATCTAAATCCACAAGTGGGTAGGTGTTCACCCTTGGTGGCTCGGCCATCTCATGGGGATCCAAGAAACAAACTTGCATAACTTACTCAACAATGGAGTTTGAATTAGTGGCTTTAGGAGCTGCTGGAAAAGAGGCTGAATGGTTGAGAAACCTCTTAATAGACTTACCTATGTGGCCAAGTCCAATGCCTCCTATTTCCTTACATTGTGATAGTTAAGCTACATTGTCAAGAGTGTACAACAAGTAATATAATGGAAAATCAAGACATATAAGTCTTCGACATAATACTATGAGACAATTGTTGGAAAAAGACATAAAACCTCTAACAAAAGGCCTATATAAGGATCTGATTCGTAAAATATTGCTTGAGATGGGTTTAAAACCTATGGAATAGATAACTAAAAGATGGCAACCCAACCTAGATTTAGAATTCTAAATTCTAGGTTCAATGAGAAAAATAAAGTCTTATTAGTGATGATAATACCACTGAATTAGACCGTCATTTATAAACTATATATATATATATTATGATTAGTGCTAGTCTTGCAGTGAAAAAGGAAAGGTTGAGCATGACTTTTAGTGAGTTCGTATAGAAGGTGTTTTTATGCAGGAGCACCTAGAAGAACTCTATATATGTGAGTGTAAAGTCAGGCCACTTTTGTCGGGATTTGGTAAACCGCCAATAGTACTCATGAAGTCGGGATAACGCATATGGCCTTTAATGCGCAGCTATTAAGAACGATGGAAATATGTATTAACATGCATTGATTTTCCGGTTTTATCACACGATATGATAGTTCAAAGATATTATGTCTACTATCATATTGATAAAATTTTGAGAATTATATGCTACATGGAAGTTCAAACCCAAAAGGTACTTACATTTATGTGTCAGCATATAATTGTAATAGCAGCATTTAAAAAATATACATTATTTGAAATAAGTGGGGGAATGTTAGATTATTTCAAATTATATTTCAAATTTGATTTTCAAATATTATTTCAAATTGTAAATTATCTATTTTTTTGAAAATTTCTCTAATATATATTTTTATAATCCCACATTGGTTAGACAGTGAAGTATTTAATGATTTATAAGTGAATGTATTTCATTATACATAAAATAAATAAAAAAGTAAACACTCTAGAAGCGTCACCCAGTGCAAAGCACTGATCGCATGCACGCACGCATGCACGCACTTAGCACTTCGCACGTATGCATCGTCGCAAGTGACGGAATTCTTTTGCTAAGCGAAATGATGTGTCTTATCACTATTTTGACAGTTGTGATTAACTGTCAATTACAGTTGTTTTTGTAACTCTTCAGACAATAACAGTCATTTTTTTTTTTAACTGAAACATTATGTTTGTTGCTATTGCATCTTTTCGTTCAAAGGGTTAGTGTTCAGAATTTGCAATATACACACTATATAAACAGTGTTGTATCCTGAAGACATAATTGTTGATGATTCCCTTTTGCAGAACTCTATACGAGTGGGAGGTAATATTTGTCTAAGAGACAAATTAACAATTGTCTCACTATTTTTTTCTTTTAATCTCTATATGTATACTTTTCTAACAAAGTATTGGGATTATAACTGTGCAGTTTATGATATGGTTGTCTTAAGTGAAGTGAGTGGATGTTGTGTAGATTTGTGACATATACTGCATCATAACTGATATCCGTTGCTAATTATCTTGCTTTTGATGAGCTGCATTTGTCATATAAATTGAAATTTGTAGAAGTGTTGGATTTTTGTGTCAATGGATTTTCCTTTTAAGACAACTCTTGTGAGTCCACGTGGAAGTCATGTAACCTTTACCCACAGCTTGTGGGCAAGGTTCTTTGAGGTGGGAAGGCTTGTTAATAGACTTGTGGTTAAGGCTCTTGAACGGTGGGGGAATGTTTCGGGTGGTATGAGGAAGGCGAGTAAGGTGCGAGGTAGATGTAGCTAAAAAAGGAAGAAAAAAAGAAGAATCAAAACGGTGCGTTTAATACCCTTTTGAAACAAACACTCTGATAGACTCTGTCTAAAAGCTAGTAGGAATAATAGAATGGGCATGTTGAGAATGTAATTAAGAGGGACTTGTACGTAAAGGTTGGATTTCCTCGAAAAATCCGTACTTAGCAAGTAAAGATTCATTCAGTTCTCAATTCGTTCTTGTTTTCAATTTTGCTTTTGCTTGTTCCTGTGGTAAGGAAGCCTGAAACACTCGTTAAGGAGAGAAGATGAAAGAAGCCGAATTCAATCTCCAGCAAAAGAAGGAAATAAAAGTTTGTTTACTTTAGTCATAGTTACAATACGATTAATGTTTTTACTTTTGCCCTTTCCTTCTCTCTCACATGTCGTATCCCTACCAAAGTTAGGATTTTTTTACGAAATTAATTTACATATATCAAATTAAAATTTTCAAAACAAGAGCTTTTCCTATACAGTATGCTTTGTCTCCTTTGTCTATGTTTGATTCATTATAATAGTAAAAACAATATAAAAAAATATTTAGTTATATGTTTGTTTATACTTTAGATCTTAAATATTCTATCCTCTCGAACATAATGTGAGACGACTGACTATTTTTAATTTGATATTATCTTTAATAATGGCTCCTAGATTATTCGTCAAGGTTCGCTCTAGTTTATGTGTGGTACAGGAGAAGGGGAATCGAAACCAGATTCCAGCTTCTGCAAAAGAAGAGAATAAAGTTTGGTGTTTACTTTAATCACAGTTACAACATACATGAATAGAATGTTTTTACTTTCAAAAAAATTATATTTATAAATAAATAAATAAAAATAATTTTACAAGTTAATATAATTTAAAGTAATTTATTAAATTATAAAATTATTTATATTATAAAATTATTTATATTATAAAATAAATTTTATAAATTATATAAAACTACTTCATTTTATAAAATTATTTTTATATAATCTTTTATAATCGTAACACTTTTTCAACTTTTTGTTCTTTTCTTATCTCTCACGCGTGGTATCCCTACCAAAGGTAGAATTTTTCCATGGGACCGTGATATATTACTTCACATATATATTTAATTTTTCGAAACAAGAGCTTTTTCTCTACAATAGTGCCTTGTCCCCTCTGGCTATGTTTAATTTGTAAACAAAGCTAAAAAAATATTTTCACTTTACATCTTAAATGCTCTGTCCGCCGGCTCCAGGAGATAATGTGACACCGCTGACTAGGCCTAGAAGAAGGCTGCTGGATCTATGTATATAATGTGTCCTTTAGGCCTTTTACGTTGAGCCGAAGACAAAGTCATGTGCAGGTTGAGCAACAAAACAAAGCAAGTAAGTTCCATTTCCAAGCACATTTCTCCATCTACGCGTACGTCTGTCTCTATGTACATACGTACGCGTGTAATAGAGTTGTTATTACAAATATTACTCTGCATTTCACGTGAACTAATATAGCATGTTTAATGGTAGACAAAATTAGTGTTTCTGGGTTTACGTCCAAGTTTTGGAATGGTAGTTCAATATCTAGAAATAATGAACCAGGATGGATTCGTTGAAATCAGCTAATCTCTTCTGGTACTCTTACTTTGGGCTGTTCAACGGATTTGATTCGACCCGATAACAATTGTTCTGACCCAACCCGTTACAAAACCCATGCTGATTATCGATACTGTTTCACCGATTGGCATACCCGATATCTATTTTTAATCCTTAAAACAATTCTTCTGTGATCTCAAGATTCCAAAAACATTTAGATAAAGATACTTCCGTGGTCTCAAGACCCCGAAAACATTCAAATCTAAATCCAAGTCAAATCCAAATTAAAGATAAACACAATTCTCCCTACACCATTAGGATTTCTGGGATAATCATTACACGAAGGACTGGAAGGATTTCTACGACTTACCTGGTCCCAGAAGAGAGAGAGGCGACGGGAGAACACTGAGCAGAGAGAGACGATCTTGATCTCTTCTTTTTCCCATTGGAGAAGTCATCGCTTGTGGTGGAGGAGAGAAGTTGGGCGCTGGGTGAGCGTTGGATCTTGATTCTCTTCTTCTTCCCACTGGAATTATAGCGAATGGTAATTCTTCTTCCCACTGGATCTTGATTCTCCCATTACCCACTGGAATTATTGCGATTCTTTAAACTAAATTTGAACCACATAAAGCAGATGAACGTGGTAATTTTACACATAAAAGCAGTATCGGTGGATTTGATTAACCAATACCGACTGTTAGTGTAACGGGTCGAGCTTTGTCGAGTCGAAAAGGGTTGGAAAAGCAGGCGAGTTCGGAAATCGGTTAATTTGTACGGGCCTACTTTTACTTAAGGCTGTATTTCTTGGATATTATTAAATATTTTAGATAGAAATATAAAGATCAAGCCATTGTGAATTAAAGCCATCGCTTCCTTGTCTTTTCTTTTTTTTTTTCCCTTTTGTTCCTGTAAGCGAAAGAAGCATACTAAAATGGTAAGGCCATTTTTACCTTTCTTCTTTTTTTTTTTCTTTAAAAAAATATACAATTTACCTTTCTCAATTTTACTACCTAAAATTATTGCTCGAGTATTTATTTTATTTATTTATTTTTTGGTTAATGGTTAAACAAGTAACTGTTAAGAAAATTATATATATATATATATATATATATATTTAATTCTTTCATAATGATTAGGGATATTAAAAAATTAAAAATATGTATATTTACAGTAGCGGTACGCCCAACTAAAGTCTAGCATCACTCCCTCTTTTCCTGAAGTCATATTACCGTTTGAGAAGTACACCTAGGTGGAAAGTCGTCTGAAAAGTTCCAAGATTATATGATATGCTATATAGATTTAACAGTTTTAACTAGGATTATATCACTTTAAGTCAGCTTCTTTTCTACCCCATATTTGTACCATTGCCCAAGAAATAGGAAAGGCGAAGCAAAAAAGATTATATAGAGGATCATTTTATATTGAAAGCGCATCTTCAGTACTCACTTGACCTTCGCTCAAGCGAACCTCAACCCATAACTTTGCTCATTTCTCACTCGACTTCCAGCTCGAACGAGATTTCAGACAGAGAGCTCGTTCGGCCCTCGCTCGACTTTCAGTTCGAGCGAGATCTAGACATAGACTTCGCTCGACTCTCGCTCAACTTCCCACTCGAGCAAGAGTCAACCCTAGACGTTTACTTGATGTTTCACTTCAAACTAATGTTTTATGGACTAGGGTTGGCGCCGCCTCATGCGTGTTCGCTCGAGCGAGACTAGTCTCGCTCAAGCGAGATATCGCCTATAAGAGTAGAACGCCCTTCATTTGAACAGCAGATGAGAGGAACTCAGTTTTTTGTATAGATTTCGTTTTAGAGAGCTATAGATTTCGTGTAAGAATCTTGTGATTTAATCTCTATACTCTATCTCCGTTGTTATAGTAGATTCATTAAGACTAACTCAATAGTGAACATAGGCTTATGTTAAGCCAGACAACTTCAAATCTTGGTGCCCCTTGGTGTTCTGTGTGTTTTGTTTTAATTTCTCCTATTACATCCGTTGCATTACTTCTTATTTACTATTTATTAACCGGCCCATTCCCAATAAACTGGTATTAGAGCGTTCTTGAGCTCTGTGAAGATCTGAAAGGATGGCTTCAATAAAGTTTGAAATAGAGAAATTCGACGGACATAACAGTTTCAGTTTATAACACATCAAGATGAAAGCGTTGTTGCAATAACAGGGTTTGTTCAGTGTTCTAGAAGAGGTTACTGGTGAAACTCTTGCACCATCAAAGAATGAAGAAGAAATGGCTCATAGTACTATTCTATTGTCACTATCAAATGGAGTTTTGAGGGAAGTTGTTGAGGAGGAGACTGTCGTTAGTCTATAGGACAAGCTGGAGAGCTTGTATATAAAGAAATTTCCCATTAACCGGTTGTATTTGAAACAACGATTAAACACTCTTAAAATGATAGAAGGTACTTCTATTTCTGCATATCTAGATGAATTTAATAAGATTATTATAGATCCGAGAAACATAGACATTAAGATTGATGAGGAAGATCAAGTTTTAATTATTTTGTGTTCATTGCCTATTTCGTTTAATAATTTTGTAAAGTCAATGTTGTATGGTAAATATACAATCTCTTTGATAGATGTTAAGTCTGCTTTAAATTCTAAGGAATTGAGAACAAAATTTGGGGGATTAGGCATGGATGATCAAATCGATAGTTTGTTTGTGAAAGATTCTTCTGATGATAGATCCAGGGAAAGATGTTCAGGAAAGACTATGAGTAATTCCAATAGCTCCAGATCTAAAAAAAAAATGTTAAGTGTTACTACTGCCATAAGTTTGGTCATTACAAAAGTGAGTATCCTAGACTAAAAAATGAGGAAGAGAAAAGTTCTTCTAGTGGTGATGACAGTGAAGAACAGGACAGATAATCTCTACTTCCTTGAGGGCAGTATGGTAATAGGTGGAGTATCCTCACATATTACTGATTCATATATTACTCGCATGTAGCACATGTGAGTGTGCTAGACATGTATGATCATTTATGAGTCGACATCTTTGACTTGGTGTGATTAGAAGACAATTAAATTTAAGTTTTTGTTTGCATTGTGTTCTTGCGAAACAGTGTAGAATCAAGTTTTCTTGCAGTTGTTGATTTCTGATTGGGATACATCTTGTGTAAAGTTGTGTTTTATTATAATCATATTTGTTTTATGACCATTGGAGGAAGAGTTTGGTTTTGTTTATCTGTTTTTTGTGATGTGTTTGATGTGTTCAAATATTTGAGAAGACTAGTTATCTACAAATAAGAAAGTAGAGCGTTGCTCAGACCATACAGTTTGTTTCACTCCACAGAAATGGAGTAGCTGAATGGAATGAGGTGGGCTTGAATATCACAGTCCACAGTTTGCTTTGAGTTTGCCAGACTTGTCTACAGATTTTGGGTGAAGCGGATAACGCAGCTTGTTATTGGATGAATCTTCTCTCCTTTCATTCCATGGGAAAGGAAAATAGGGTTATAGCAAGAAGATGGAGTTGTAGAGAGCTTCACAACAGAGTATGTGTGCTACTCTAGATCATGCTTTTGTGTTTGAGTATGATTTTGTTTTTGGCATTGGTACACAGTGAGAGCAGGTCTACAGTTGATAGATAGAGGAGACAGTTTGGCCACCTTTTGCGTATGCTCATGCAGGCTTTGTTGGGTTCTTACTTTGGCAGAGAATATTTGTTATATGTTTTCATTTATATTCATATGCCGTTGTTCAAGTAAGCAGTTTGTATTGTGGTGCATTGCCGTTTGTGTAAAGATGTAATTCTTCATTAGGACCAAGCCGGTGATTTGGTCAAGTCATCTATGGTGTTGAAGACTATTGTGTGGAAAATGAGTTCTTCAAAGATAGACTTCATATTTCGGTTGGGTATTCCTTTTGTGATATGATTGGGGGATTTGTGGGTCTTTTATTCAGAATGAATTTTGTGAGGCTTGTGATAATTCAAGCCAAGGTGGAGATTTGTTGAGATGTGACTTGAATTGAGTTCAATCAAGTGCATATTCAATGCTTGCTCGATACCGCTCGAGCGAGCCTCAACCTGTAATTTCGCTCAACCCTCACTCGACTTCCAGCTCGACTGAGATTCCAGACAAAGAGTTCACTCGACCTTCGCTCAACTTTCAGCTCGAGCAAGATCTAGGCAGAAACTTCGCTCGATTCTTACTTGACTTCCCACTCGAGCGAGAGTCAACCTTAGATGTTCACTCGATGTTTTGCTTCGAGCTAATATTTTATGGACTAGGGTTGGCGCCGCCTCATGCATGTTCGCTCAAGCGAGAGTGGTTTCGCTCCAGCGAGATATCGCCGATAAGAGCATAACACCGTTCATTTGAACAGCAGACGAGTGTAACTCAGTTTTTTGTATAGATTTCGTTTTATAGAGCTATTTGTGAGGTTTAAGAGTATGTGTGAGAGAGAGTTTTGCAATTTGTAAGTGAGATTGAGTGTTCTAGTATAAGAATATTGTGATTCAATCTCTATACTCCATCTCTGTTGTTATAGTAGATTCATTGAGACCAACCCAACAGTAGACGTAAGTTTGTGTTAAGCCAAACCACTTCAAATTTTGGTATCCCTTGGTGTTCTGTGTGCTTTGTTTTAATTTCTCATATTGCATCCGCTGCGTTACTTCCTATTTACTGTTTGTTTACCAGCCCATTCCAACATCTTAAAACCCTCCCACGGAGGCCAGCTAATCTCGTTGCCTTAATTAAGAAAGTGAGAAACCTTTACATCATCAGATTTTGCGTTGTCCTATGAAGCCAAGTGAGAAACCACAAGTGAAGGAAGAGTATTGCCATACAACACCAAACTAAAGCATAGCTCAAGAAAACATGAGATGCAGACTATGTCAAACCATGGGAGCAACACATAGATTTCGATCAGTAGTTACCAATATTATTTGTCTACTTAATTCATTTCTTTATTAGTACTGATAGTAACCTATATTTTAAGAGCTAGCTTCGCAAACAATATTAGTCTCCTTTTAGCAGAGTAAACCCCAAATATTATTGAGGAAACCTTGTTTTTTTTTTTTTAATGTAGGAAAGCCTAGCCTTTTACAAGAACTTTCATATGGTTCCGCCACTGGGACTCGATACACGTTATTTTTTAACCAATGTGTGGCTTGCTCTCGTATTAACAGTTAAAAAAAATTGCATTTTTCCATCATAAATTTCCTTAAAATTAGTGAGAATTTTTATGCTCTGTTTTAGGAATAGAGTTGTACTACTTCTCTGCAACATGGGCAGTAATACACACTCCACTAGAATTGAGGAAAAGCTTGCTATGTTGACTGGAATTGGTAAAGGGCGTTGCATTTATAAAGTGCATGAGCTATTACGTGATGTAAACGAGAAGGCTTACAAGCCTACGCTGCTTGCCATCGGTCCTTACCACCATGGCAAGGTTGGCCATGGGTTTATTGAAGAGCGTAAATTGCGCTACCTACAACAAATGCTCATAAGAACAAATGGAAGTGTAGAAACATACATCACGGCCTTGAGAGAATTGGATGAAAGAGCGCTTAAATGCTATGGAGATCAGATTAGCCAAACCTCAGATGAGTTTGTAGAAATGATGTTACTTGATGGGTGTTTCATTATTGAGTTGTTCCGCAAGTATGAAATCTATCATGAAAAAGGAGATTGTCAAGATGACCCAATCTTTCAAATGAAGTGGGTGCTTCCTAGCATAGCTCGTGATCTACTGTTATTTGAAAATCAACTTCCATTCTTTATTTTGGTTCAGTTGTTTGGGATGAGTGAGCGTAACAACACACTACTTCATAACAGATCCAGAAATTTAGGAGGACACGTTGGTGATATTGAGGACGGGGAAGATGGAATTAGTGTTGAAAGCTCAACCTCCACAAATGAGACTATCCAGACACAACGACTTATTGATCTTGCCCTCAAGTTTTTCTCTCGATATTTACCATTTAAATGGAATATCGATGGATCAAGTTATAATTCAACCGAAATGATTAAGCATCTACTTTATTTGGCGCATGAAGCTCTCACCCCTTCACTTCCAGACATGGAACATCGACGTTTAAAGTTCGGGCACAAATTCGAAAAAGCAGAGTTTGAGCATCTCCTTGGTCTAATACATGCAACCATTAGTATTTCAATACCTGATACGAAGTTAGATCAAGCCAGAGAACGTCATGAGGCACGAGTGAAACTCAAGAATGCAGAGATATTTAAGTGCCTATTTGGTCCGATTTGTGAAGCTCTCACTCCATTAATTGCAAAAATGGAAAATATGACGAAGGTAATTTCTGATACCACCCAATATCATAGTGCCACAGAGCTTAAAGAAGCTGGAATCAAATTCAAGAAGGCGGAGAAACTTAACTTGTTTTCCATAGAGTTCAACAATGGACTACTGGAGATTTCACCTTTGAGCATAGGAGATCATACAGAGACTTATTTACGAAATCTAATTGCATATGAGCAATACTGTGATCAACAAAATGGCTCAGATTATGTCTACAACTATGTACGCTTCATGGACCGTCTAATTAACACTCCAAAGGATGTTGAATTACTCCGACGAAAAGGAATTATCAGTAATCGTTTGGGTGGTGATGAAATTGTTTCTGCCATGGTTAACAAGCTTGGTCACAATGTCACTTTTTCGACCAACAATTATGATAGTTATGCCATGGATGCAGTGAACATGCATTGCCGTAGACGCTGGAATGTATGGATGGCAAAATTAAGGCACGATTATTTCAGCAGTCCTTGGGCCTTGCTTTCATTTCTAGTGGCTGTCGTATTGATTGCACTTGCAATTACACAAACCATATTTTCCATTATTCATTAGGTTTTTCCTGTAGTGTTGATGTATGTTATCTTAGCGAATGTAAAAAATTTCGAATAATAAGATTAATGTACAAAGTAAGAGTGTGGCCCCAAACCATATCTTTTCGTTGAGCTATATATGAATCATATTTTATTGAACCGAATTGATTGGGACATGAACAAGTTCACAGGCTAACACACGAAATAGGGTAAAATGGATGGAGTATCCATGACTCCGTTTCCCTACATAATTAAGTGCATGTTTAGGATTGCGGTAAAAAATATAACTTATAATTTTAAGACTTATAGTTTATAACTTATATAATAAGCTCTATAGTTCAAAAATTGTTTATTGTTTAATAAACATATATCTAAAGTGATTTTAAAATTTGTTATAATAATTTTTTTAAAATATACAATTATTTACAAGAGTTTTTTGATAAAAGCATCAATTGATACTTTTTTAAAAAAAATAGACTTTTAGATTTTTTAGATGATTAAAACAATTTTTATAAATTTATTAAACATATTTTTTTTTTTTAAAAGAGCTTTTAAGTAGTTGAAAATATTTTTTAAGCTTTCAAACTCAACCACAAAAATGCTCTTAGCCTATTTCATGTTTTAACATGTGCCCCTGTCCGTGCGATTAGCACTTCTCTTGAATAACAATGTGGAAGGAAATTTCCCTTTGCTTACAATAGAAGGAAATTCTTTAACTTCAAAGGGAATTCATAAAAATAAACTCACAAAATTACATTACTTAATATGATAAGACGTTATATTGTAAATTTATTTTTACTAAAATTTAGATCTAACTTATTACATAAAACCACATTAAATTTTGTAAATTTATTTTTATAAAGTTTTATTATGATTGTAGGATTTTCCGTTACAGTAGTGGCATAAATTCAAGAAGCAATGGAGGGCTGAACAGAAAAACTATATCTCCTATCATAACTAGCTTCTAAAAATTTCCAGTTTCTTTTATAATTTTTTTTATTACATGTCTAGCTTACAAAGTGACCATTCTTTGCTTTTGTTACAAGAAACGATTTGTATACCCCTAAGGCATGCAAGTCCTGCAAAGTCTTTCAGAAAAAGAAAAAGCACATTTTGGACCTAAATAAGAAAGTCTATTTTTTCTTTTATGGTGGATCCCACTTTTATTTAAATGGTTGAACGAAACTTGGTATACCTACAAGAGAAATGACTTCTTCAAACGTCACAGGATACTCTAACGAGTTTGGCTTACTTTTTCCGGAAGATAAAAGAAGTTTGACTTACAAATATTGACTAAAGATTCTCTAACGAAATTCAGGCCGATTTATTTTTAAAAATGAGAATAAGATAAAATAAGATAAAATAAAAATTAAAAAAAAGAAAATATTATTGTAATATATTTTTTTAATATTAATTTTATTTTAAAATTTGAAAAAGTAGTTTTAAAATTTGAAAATATTAAATTTTTTATTATATTTTATATAAAAATTTAAAAAAATATAATGATAAATTTTAAATAAATTTTAAATTTTGATTTTATTTCTATAAGCAAACAAGACCTAAAGTAATCACTAACGTGTGAAACATCTAGCCAATTGCAAAAGCAACAAACATCACGCTTACAAGAGTTTGGTCAACCACATAGCAGAGACAGCATATAAGAACATGAAATCTGGGAAGGCATAGCCATGAGAACAAACTTCACGCTTAAATCAATTCTAATCCCTAAAACATTAAAACATGGGAATTAGGAATAGCCATTCTGATGGCCTGTTTATCCAAAGCATAAATATTTTCATCGTAGTCCGAGAGTACCAATTAGTGAGCCCAACAGAAATAAAAGACACAAAACTACAAATTTCAGCTCAATCCAACTACAAGTTAAACCACAAATAAACGAGTTCAACTCAATCCATCTCAATCTCAATTTCAGCTAATAACTAAAGCATTTAAGAACACAAAACCACAAGAACCATTTGTCTATACATAGAAAGAATCATAGATTCACATCTATACATGCAAATCCACTTCTACAAAAGTAAGAGTCAGCAAGGGAAGTACATATAACAGTAACAAATGTTTGTGCATAGAGTCTAATACCTTATTAAGACCAAGCAAGCAGTTGGGACTTGTGGCAACATAACCAATGGGGGCCATCTCAATCATAATACCTTCGCGCCAATGATGCTATCAAGATCAATAATTTATCTGCCATGGCAACATCACACATAACTGAGAGTTAGGCCCCGCTTGGATTCGGAGATGAGATGAGTTGAGATGAGTTTGGTTTATTTTTTAATATTATTATTATTTTAGGATTTGAAAAATGTGTGTTGGAATTTGAAAAAGGTGTATTGGGATTTGAAAAATGTGTATAAAAATTTGTATTTTGTATAAAAAATTATAAAAATATAATGATGAAATGGAAGTGAGTTGAGATGAGCTCAACCCACTTCCCAATCCAAGCAGCCCCTAATTGAAAAAGTAGAGTGTGAAAAATTATTTAGTGGTACCAGCTTGTTCATAATTTCATCAAGGCAGCCCTCACCAAAAGCCTCCTGATTAAGGGAAACTCCCAGATTGTTAAAGATTACAAAAACTAAAAAGTTGTTTAACAAATTCGTAATATATATTATTTTATAATAAAAAATTGGTAAAATATGATAGAAGATAAAGTTAGTGATGTTATAAAACTAAAGAAAAAAACTACTATTACAAGAAAGAAATATATAAGAAACTCTTTTAGAACTTTTAAGAACTGAAACTTTCTTCTCTCTCTATATTTTCTTATGAATTTCATAACAACTGAAGCTCCTATTTATAGGTTTTGAAATTACTATGCAAGTCACTATACAAGATTTAAAATAATAGTGGTGGGATCATTCACATAATTTTAGTGGTGGGACAAGGGGCGGCAGCCATCCCACCAATTCCGTTTCATTACACTCCCATTTGAATAACCACCCATAAAGAATCTGCCTCGTTAAAACCTTACCAAGGAAAAACCCAGTGGGAAGAAAAATTAATGGCGAAAGAAAAAGAGTACAGTCTTCTTATATATCCACAAGTGCTTTAAGATTGCCTCATTAAAACCTTGCAAAGGAAAACTCAGTAGGACAAAACCTTAGCGAAGGAAAAAGAATACAATTAGCACAAGTCTTTTACTCCCCCTGAAAAATGCATAACAATAGATCTTTGAGTTTTCGTATTCCAATGTTATGCACAATCTTCTTGAATGTCAAAGTTGGTAACGTCTTTGTGAATAAATCTTCCAGATTATTACTAGATCGTATCTGCTTGACATCAATTTCACATTTCTCTTGAAGTTCATGAGTATAAAAGAATTTAGGTGAAATATGTTTGGTTCTGTCACATTTGATATATCCTGCTCTGATTTGAGTGATACAAGCAGTATTATCTTCGTATAAAATTGTTAGGCTATTATTGATCATGGGAAGTCCACAATTTTCCTGGATATGTTGAATAACTGATCTCAGCTAAATACACTCTCGACTTGTTTCGTGAATAGCAATGATCTCTGAGTAATTTGAAGAAGTAGTAGATAGTGTCTGCTTAACAGATCTCCATGATATGGCAGTATCTCCATAAGTAAATAAATATCCAGTTTGAGATCTACCTCTGTGTGGGTCTGAAAGATAATCTGCATCTGTATACCCAATCAATTGTAGACTTGATCCACATTGATAAAATAATCTCATATCAACCATACCATGAAGGTAACGAAGGACATGTTTAATGCCATTCCAATGCCTTTGAGTTGGTGCAGAACTATATCTTGCAAGCAGATTAACTGAGAATGTAATATCTGATCGAGTGCAATTTGTAAGATACATCAAAACTCCAATTGCACTGAGATATGGTACTTCAAGACTAAGAATTTCTTCATCGTCATCACAAGGATAGAATGAATCAATCTTCACATCAAGTGTTCGAACAATCATTGGAGTACTCAGGGGATGAGATTTGTCTATATAAAAATGCTTTAAAACTTTTTCAGTATACATGGACTGATGAATAAAAATTCCATTTGACAAGTGCTCGAGCTGTAGGCCAAGACAAAGTTTTGTTTTGCCAAGATCTTTCATTTCAAATTCATTCTTTAAATATATAGCGGTTTTTTAGATCTCTTCAGGAGTTCTCACAATATTTAAATCATTAATATAAACCGCAATAATGACAAATCCGGATTTTGATTTCTTAATAAAATACATGGGCATACAGGATTATTCTCAAATCCTTCTTTCAATAGATATTCGCTTAAGCGATTATACCACATGCATCCGGATTGCTTCAACCCATATAAAGATCTTTGTAGTCTGATAGAGTACATATTTATAAATGTACTTGTAGATGCTTCAGGCATTTTATATCCTTCAGGGATTTTCATATATATATTATGGTCTAAGGATCTATATAAATATGCAGTGATCACATCCATCAACCGCATTTCTAATCCTTTTGTAACAACCAGACTAATCAAAAATCTAAATGTGATTGAATCCATAACAGGAGAATATGTTTCTTCATAATTAATCCCGGGTTTCTGCAGGAAACCTTGTGCGACAAGCCATGCTTTGTACCACACAATTTCATTTTTCTCATTACGATTTCGTATAAATACCCACTTATATCCAACAGGCATTACATCCTTTGGTGTTTGGACAACAGGTCCAAATACTTCTCACTTTGCTAGTGAATTTAATTCAGTTTTAATAGCTGCTTTCCATTTTGGCCAATCATTTCTACGTCGACATTCTTCGACGGTTTTTGGCTCACTTTCTTCACTACTTCTGATAATGTCAATGGCTATTTTATATGAAAATATGTTGTCGACAACAGTTTTATTTTTATCCAGAATTTCTCCAGTATTCATGAAATGTATTGAGATCTCATTATTTTCAGGTACCTGTTCCTCTTCAGGGAAAAACATTTTATGACACACCTCTTCAGAAGGTCCATTTTTAGGAGATTTATACTCTTCAGGAGTTTCCTCTTCAGGAGGTTCTGGAATAGAATATTTGAGCTCTTTAAGAGCACCAATTATATTTGTAGCCTGTATTGTGGGTACGTATACTTCAGGAACACCAAATTCATTTTGTATTCTTTTCCTTCTAGAAATTTTGTCTTTTGCACCAATAGGTCTTCCACACTTCAGGCGTGTTTTAGATTCACCTATTTTTATTTTGACAATTTGTCCTTTAGGGACTTCAATCCTTGCTGGAGCATTAACGGCAGGAATATAAGATTTTACTACACCTTTAGTGTCAGTAAATACATCCGGTAATTGATTTGCAACATTTTATAAATGAATAATCCTCTGAACTTCCAATTTACATTTATTTGTAGGAGGATCAAATTGAGACAGGGTCTTATTATCCTAAATAATATCTTATCGTGCTTCAGGCACCGCCTTTTTTTTACCCATTAATGGAAAAGTGGATTCGTCAAAATGATAATCTTCAAAACGTGCTTTAAACATATCCCCTATAAGGGGTTCAAGGTATCTAATAATAGATGAAGAATCAAAACCAACATATATCGCAAGTCTACGTTGATGGCCCATTTTTGTACGTTGTGGAGGTGCAATTGGAACATATACAGCACATCCAAAAGTATGAAGATGAGAAATATTTGGTTGTTGACCAAATGCAAGCCGTAATGGAAAATATTTATGATATGCAGATGTTCTAATGCGAATTAAAGATGCTGCATGAAGTATAGCATGTCCCCAATCAGAAACTGGTAGTCTTAATTTCATAAGTAAATGTATAGCGATTAGCTGAAGTCTTTTAATCAAAGATTCAGTTAAACTGTTTTGTGTGTGTGTATAGGCAACCGGATGTTCAACATCTATTCTTATTAACATGCAATAATCATCAAAAGTTTGAGATGAAAATTTACCTGCATTATCCAATTGAATGGTCTTAATTGGATATTCAGGAAATTGTGCTCGTAGTTTAATTATCTGAGCAAGAAGTCTAGCAAATGCAATATTTCTAGTAGAAAGCAGATAAACATGTGACAATCGATTAGATGCATCAATCAAAACCATAAAGTATCTAAATGGTCCACTTGATGGATGAATAGGTCCATATATATCTCTGTGAATCCTTTGTAAAAAGGATGGAGATTCAACAATGACTTTTGAGGGAAATGGTATGATAATCAACTTACCTTGAGAACATACAGAGTACGGAGATTCATTGGGGAGAAATATCTTTTGATTCTTTAAGGGATGCCCAAGCGAATTTTCAATAATTCGTCTCATCATTATAAATCCCGGATGTCCAAGACGATCATACCAAGTCATAAATATTTTGGGGTCAATGCACTTCTGGTGCATTATCACATATGATTCAATTATTCTCATTTTTGTATAATACAATCCAGAATATATAGCAGACAGTTTTTCTAATACGAGCTTCTGGCCCGATATTGTTTTAGTAATAAGAAGATGCTCTTTACTGCCTTCATTGGTCGTTTCAATATGGTAGTCATTATGATGTATATCTGAAGCTCAATAAATTTCTTCTGGATTGTGAAGAGAATAGAGCATCATCAATACAAAATTTGGTGCCATGAGGCAACACAATATAAGCTCTTCCGGAGCCCTCAATTAAATCTGATGAGCCGATATGGTATGGACATAGGCTTTACTTAGTATTAGATTTTGAAAATATTTCTTTTTTTTTTTAGAATTGTGTGAGTTGTAGCACTGTCAGCCAGACATATATCTTTATCATTCAACTCAGAGATAAAAAAGCTTATCAATGTGATCCATGATTCTACAAAAATATACAAAACTTTTATTACAAATAATAGAAAGAAAATACATTAATTGAGTGGAACACTTCCTTCTCCAATTAAGTGGTCAATACTATCTTCAGGATGATTAAAGAAATCAGAGACATCAAAATGAGTAACATCTACATCTACTGAATCTAATAAATCATCTGATGGTTCTACTAAATTTGTTTCATGTATTTTATTCTTTCCTTTAATAGATGCTTGATATAAATCAGCTAAGTGCCTGGCCGTACGACAGGTACGTGACCAATGTCCAGTTATTCCACATCTATGGCACACCTCTTTACTTTTCTTTGAAGAATTATTCTAAGAATTTTTACCCCTTTCTGAATTGTACCACTTCTGGTGATATGGTATATTATTATCCCTTTTAATGCTGTCACTTCTGGGACCAACATTTCTATAATTTCTCCTACTATGTCCACGCCCCCAATTTGTTCTAAAAGATGCACTATTCACTCCTGGGAATGATGCAAACCTATTACCATTCACTTCAGGGAATGATATTGAACCAGTAGGGCGTAACTGGTGGTTTGCTAATAAGAGCTCATTGTTCTGCTCAGCTACTAGAATACATGATATAAGTTCAGAATATTGCTTGAACTTTCTCTCTCGATACTGCTGCTGCAGGAGCACATTCGAGGCATAAAATATAGTATAAGTCTTCTCAAGTATATCATCATTGGTGATTTTCTCACCGCATAATTTTAGTACTGATCTTATTTTAAAAAGTGCAGAATTATACTCACTAACACTTTTATAATCTTGCAACCCTAGGTACAATCAATCAAAACGAGTTTTTGGGAGGATGACAGTCTTCTGGTGTTCATACCTCTCCCTTAAACTGTTCTGCAAAATATAGAAATCTTTTACTGTAAGATATTCAGTTTTCAATTTTTTGTGAAAATGGTGGCGAAGGAAAATCGTTGTTTTAGTACGGTCCTGCAAAGACGTTTGATTTACTTCTTTAATTGTTTCACACAGGTTCATCGCATCAAGATGAATTTCAGCATCAAGTATCCAGGATAAATAATTTTTTCCAAATATGTCAAAGGCAACAAATTCCAATTTTGTAAGATTTGTCATTTTAGAGGAATAAGACCACTAGCTTTAGAATTGGTAGAACTGTCGTGTTGATAACATGTTATAAAACTAAAAAAAGAAACTATTATTGCAAGAGAAAAATATATAAGAAACTCTTTTGGAACTCTTAAAAACTGAAACTTTCTTCTCTCTCTATATTTTCTTATGAATTTCATAACAACTGAAGTCCCTATTTATAGGCTTTGATATTATTATGTAAGTTATTATGTAAATCACTATGTAAGATTTAAAATAATAGTGGTGGGATCATTCACATAATTTTAGTGATGGGACAGGGGTCGGCAGCCGTCCTACCAATTCCGTTTCATTACCAGTGACATCATTTAAGAGCAAAAATCATGAAAGAAAGGCTTTTTGTAAGACACCAAGCAATACAAGTGTGCATGTATGTATATAACTTTATAAGCCAGCTGCTGACATTTCACATCGTCTATTTTCCATCCAATTTCAATAGATGACTAAAATAAGTTGTATCTGTGAAAGAGAAAGTCAAGACATTCGTAAGTAGCCTTGAATCCAAGACCTCCCCTTATACATAAATATCAATTAAACGGCCAGTACCGTCAAGTCGTGTATATGATATTTATTCGGCATATAGATGATCTATCGAGTATATATATATATGCAATATATATACCTGCAGTTGAACCAGCAAAGGTGTAACCCACTCAAAACCAATATATATTAAAAAAAATTGGAAAAATGCAGAAAATTAAGCATTAAAGCCTCCCATCAAGAAATCAAAATGGATATATAGAAGAATTAATATAGGTGGGAAACAACCAATATGTCACTGCCAACCCAAAAAGAATTAATGGTAACTTGATGCGTCCACCAAAATAATGACACAAGGGCATAAGCAATGCACTACAACACGTACATTATCCTTTTTGCGACTAAGCTTTATTGCGACGATGACAAAATTGTCGCTATAAGTTAGAATGAACCATTTCTGAGATATCGTCTGCTTGGAGGGAAAATCACCGCAACATCATACTTGTTATGGCGAATTAATTATAGTCGCAATAACAATAGACAATAAAGATAATTGGCAATACTTGTTGGGACAACACTCTTCTGTCAGTAATAATAATAGTTGATCTGAACAATTTGCAGCGACAACTGTTCCCGCAAAAGCGTTAAATTCTACCCACCCTTATACCCATTCTGCCCAGCCCGATAGTCCCTCTCTCTGTACCCACGAGTGTTTGGCCGCCCCTACCCGTCGTTCCCCTTGTCGTGCCGGAGAAGATCACCTCGATTAGCCGTTTGATTTTGTGTCTTTCCCTTCGTCTCTCTCTTGCTCGTCCTCTCTCTCCCTCTCTCTGATCTCTCTCTCGTGCAGTCTCTTATTCGTCCGTTATCAACCATTCAGTTCTCAGTCACTCTCTTTTTGCACGCATTTCAGACGTTGCCGTCATGCTAAGTTTCTTTCTCCACTCTAGATTGTCTTCTTCTTCTCCATGTGTCCCCTCTTTTGTTTGGGTTTCCATGTAATAGTAACTGTCTTTGTTGCAAGGGACCCTTTTGTGATAAAATCCACACGGTTGTATGAAATTCGACTTGGACTTTTCAGTCCTCTGAAGTACATTGGGTGAAATTACTTGTGGATTTCACCGGAATTGGGCAAACTACTGTTGCATAACTTCTATATTAAAGAGACGCTAGAGGTGTCGACAAAAGGCCTCACATAATATTTCTATTCCAACAGTTCTATATTTTCATAACTTTTCCCTCGTTACAATTATACAGTAACAGAGTAGTATTTATAGACCACAACAGGTGGCAATCAGATTTCTTCTAGAATATTCTACTTCAATGCACATTCTGTTATTCCACGTCCAATGATATTGCTGTATCCGAATCTGTCTCTTTTGCATGGTCACTGATTTTACCAGAAGCATTTTCACGAGCACCATCTGCAGAGGCATCTGGGATTTGTGCCTTAATATATATCGGCATTGCATCAAGCAACATATGATTGGTATGTAATATGAATGACCATCAGATGCTTTAGTGTGATAAATTTCATATAATACCCATCCAACTCCATTATTCACTTTTAATAGTTCAAAGATGTACTTAACATCATCTGGTTGAACAAATAAACGAGTTGAAAAGTGCTGTGGATCTATCTTTTATTGGTGATAATCACTAATGTGTGTTAATATCTGTGTGATTATGACTAATGTGCATATGCATGTGATTATCTGTTTTGGTGTAGTTGAAGCTTATTGAGAAACGACACGCTGGAATTCAAAGTGAAGAGGAGATACAAACAAAAGACATGCAAACCAACCTGTTGCCAAGACACCCTGCAGGATAAGCGACGAGGCCTCTAGTTCTATCTTAATATGCAGAGGGTGCATAGTGTTTTTTTTTTTCTTGTTTTTATTGCTGCCATCTGTAGGACCCTTGTCTCCTACCGAATTCTTTTTGTATATATAGTTGGCTTTCTCCTTTTAAACAGTGAGTCAAAATCAATACAAAATAGTTGTTCTTCCTTTGCCCAAACCTTTGCACACAACCTGTTTGATATTTTGCTTCTTTAGCAGTTTCTTATATGGTACCAGAGCTTGGTTACCATGGCAAAGATTAACACCACTCCTCATGACCCTACTCAACCATCTAGCCCATATTACATTGGAACCAACAGCGGAACAGGAGCCATGTTGGTGACCCATAGATCGGAGGCAAACAATTATCATTCATGGGCAAGATCGATGAGAAGGGCACTTAGGATAAAAAACAAACTGGGTTTCATAGAATAGGGAACCCTTTGTGAACCTGCGGACCCAAATGACTCTTTGATAGAACATTGGTTGAGGTGCAATGACATAGTTATCACTTGGATGCAAAACACCATGGCCATCGACATCAAATGTAGCATAGTCAATGCCGAGACAGCTCACCAACTATGGCTGGAACTCGAACAAAGGTTTGCTCAACAAAATGCGCCCAGAATGTAACAAGCCGTACTCGTAGGGGGTCGCGAAGTCCAACCTGTTTGGTATAATCCGTCCTCAAATACAAATAATAGGTCTCCGACCATGTTCAAATAAAAATATTTTCCACATTTCAATCCATCTAAAAATGTCCACCAAGTCATAATTAAAAAATATGAATAATCATAAATGAGAGGGCTCACAATCTCCCAATAAGTTTAACAATAATGAATAACTAATATTCTAAAATCCAATGAACAAAAAACGAACATCTAAAATAAATATTAATTGTTTTCCCCCATCTAGTCTGTGGCTCTAACTGCTTAAACTTGGTCAAAACTCTATTCTTGGTCCTCTGTTGGAATATCCAAATCATCTGAAAAATATATGAGATAAGAGGGTGAGTTTTTCCACAACTCAGTAAGCGAAGAACTTTTACACGCGTGTAAACATGAGCATTTACCAAGTAATAAAGTACGGAACAAAACATATTTATGCATCAAGGAACAAATGATTTTCAAAACAATTAAAACATAAAGTACTTTGGCATAACAAATCTGAGCATTATCACTATCTCAAACGGAGCATCTTACAAAGCAAAGATCATGTTTAACCCCCGTTGTAGGGTTGTACTAACCCCGGTAGCCAAACCAGGCAGAGACAGAGGTGAAACTTTCCCTTATTTGTTCTCGGAGCCCCGAGTGTGCACACAGGAAAGCTCACAATAAACCACTTTGTTTCCAAAGTGGGTGCACTCAGAGGTAGAAAATTGGTACCAATCCAAACAAAACAAAAACAGAGCAGAGCAGAGCAAGTAGAGATAGAGTCAAATACCAACCAGAATACTATGCCAAAGGTTTACAGAGTTATTAAAGACACATAGTTTCAAGCTATTTTCAGAATAAAACTTATATAAATAAAACATAGTCAACGCATTTAAAACATAATTTTTCTCAGATAGACAAAACGCTCTTTTTCACATTTCAGAAAAATAGCATGACAAAAAGCAGGCTCATATCTACACAATGCATGACAGAAATATTTTTCCTTCTTTCATATAAGCCTTATGAATAATACAAATAATTAACTGAGGTTGGTTTTTTTTTTCTCAAGTTTTCATTTCATAACTAACAAAAGCACAAATTCTTAAAAAGTCAACCTCAATCCTCTTTTTGTATAAAACCGAGCATACGAACCCTGCTTACCTGACTCCTGCAGCGAATTATCAAAACTTTGAGTCCGACTTCTAAGAGTTTCGTCACCTATTCATAAAAACATATTTCCTAATGTTAAAGACTACTCCAAAAGCTTTAGTCTGAAAATTATAAGCTAAACTACGTTGCTTGCCTAAAATCATAAATTTCTAGCAAACCAAGCCCAAGCAACCAGCCACTACAAATCTGGACAGCCCCTAAAGATGCACAAAAACCAATATTTTAATCATTTTAAAAACTCTAAGGTGCACTGAAATTTTCTCCTTAAATCCACACAACTAGCGGCTATTTATCTTCTTAATCAAAACACTTTTAACTTAATACTACCAAGAACATGATATTTCATAATCCACTCCAAGCAGCAAACTAGAGCACTCCATACTAAAAAAAAAAAATCATTTCAGCCCACTACCAACTCATCTCAAGCATCCCTCTGATAAAACCAACCCAACAAATATAGTATCCTATACGTTCAATAAAACCAAACCCAACCATTTTATATCACACAAAACGTCCCAAACAACCCATCGGCAGCACCAAAACAGCAAAAGAATTTAACAACGAATCCCTTGAACATCCACCAAAAATCACTTCGAAAAATGGATTCGGTAATTAGAGAAAATATTCCATAAATATTACGGAGAGAAATCTATCCAGTAAATTTATCAAATCTTCAAAATAAAACATACGAGAGGAGCCTCTAAATCTGACTCCATGAGTCTTACCTGAAGTGAACTACAACTTGCACTAAAACAAAGCGACAAACCGGACGAAAACAGGGCACTAAAGAACTGAATTTCTGACTTCTCTATGCTCGACTTCACCTACCGAAAATACACAAATTTTAAGTGATTACAAGTACCAAAACCGAAACCCATGGATAGAAGAAAACGTAGGAAGAAATTTGAGAATCTTACCGTGATTCATGCGGCGAAACCGAAACCAGAGGGAGGGGTTTACGGAAGGAAGGAGCTCCAATCAAGGGATAAAACGCCGTATGGAGAGAGAGAGAGAGAGAGATTTTCATTTGCAACAAATAACCACCGAGATTGTGGTTTGGTGCGAGAGAAATGGAGAGCTGCGCAAAACAAGGGAAACCGTCGAGCAGGGGAAAGGAGAAGGAAAGGAAAAGAAAAGAAAAAAAAAAAGAAAGAAGAAGGGGCGGAAGTAATATACCGGGGGGTGAAACGATGCCGTTCGGTGCATGGGTCTGGGCTGGTCAAACGGGCTATGGGCCCAGGCACTACATCCTCCCCCCCTTAAACAAATTTTCATCCTCGGAAATTGCTACAAGAGCTCAAAATCTTCATTGAAGAGGTATGGGTATTTCTCTCGCATTTCTTCCTCGAGTTCCCTGGAAGCTTCACTGCTTGTGTGATTACTCCACAACACCTTAACCATGGGAATGTTACCGGTCCGCAATGTGTGTGCTTTCTTTTCCAAGATCCGCATTAGTTCTTCAATATATGTCATATCTTCCTGAATCTGCAGCGGCTCATAATGAATGATGTGAGTTGGATCAGGAATATACTTTCTCAGCATGGACACATGAAATACATTATGCACTCCTGCAAGATTCAGAGGAAGTGCTAACTTATATGCCAATGTTCCAACTCGTTCAAGAATCTCAAAGGGTCCAATATATCTAGGGCTCAACTTGCCCTTACTTCCAAATCTCACAACCCCTTTCATTGGTGTTATCTTCAAAAATACTTCATTTCCAACTTCAAACTCTAGTGGACGGCGTCGATTATCAGCATAGCTCTTTTGTCGACCTTGAGCTGCTTTAATTCTAGCTCTAATGATGTCAATCTTTTCTGTGGTTTTCTGAATGATCTCTGGTCCTAGTATTTTTCTTTCACCAACCACATCCCAATATAAAGGGGACCTACACCTTCTGCCATACAAAGCCTCATACGGTACCATCCCAATATTAGTCTAGAAGTTGTTATTATAAACAAATTCCACCAATGGTAAGTGTCGTATCCAAGTTCCTTTAAAGTCCATCACACATGCCTTCGACATGTCTTCTAAAATCTGAATAGTCCTTTCGGATTGCCCATCTGTCTGAGGGTGATAAGCCGTACTGAAACTTAACTTAGTACCCATTGCCTCTTGTAAACTTTTTCAAAATCTAGAAGTGAAACGAGGATCTCTATCTGACACAATAGACACGGGTATCCTATGCAATCTCACGATCTCTTGTATGTACAGTTCAGCTAGTTTCTCTAATTTATAAGAAACTTTAATGGGCACAAAACGTGCAGTCTTCGTTAAGCGATCCACGATTACCCATTTTTCATCTTGTCCGTTTAAAGCCCTTGGTAGACCTGTCACAAAATCCATGGATATATGCTCCCACTTCCATTATGGAATCTGCAATGGCTGTAATAATCCTTCTGGTTTCTGATGCTCTGCTTTCACCTATTGACATGTTAGGCACTGTTCTACAAACTTAGCAATTTCTCTCTTCATACTGTTCCACCAAAAGACTCTCTCAAGTCCCGATACATCTTGGTACTCCCTGGATGGACTGTGTATAAAGAGCGGTGTGCCTCCTCAAGAATTATTTTCTTCAATGCATCATCTGCCGGCACACACAATCTGTCTCTAAACCTCAAAACTCCATCTTCAGAAATGCTAAAATCAGCTTTGTCCCCATTTTTAACTTCTTCAACTAGCTTTATCAATGTTGAATCCACTTTCTGAGCTGCTTTGATTCTCTCTAACAAATCTGGTTGCACTATTAAACTGGCCACGAAAGTGCTTGTATCATTAGTGATAACCTCAATACCGGCCATCTCCAAGTCCATTAATAACTGGGGCTGAGTGGTAAGGGTTGCAACTGCTGGACTCAAAGATTTCCTACTTAAGGCATCAGCTACAATATTCGCTTTGCCTAGGTGATAATTTATAGTACAATCATAATCCTTTATTAACTTGAGCCATCTTCTCTGTCTCATGTTTAATTCTTTCTAGGTGAAGAAATATTTCAAACTTTTATGATCTGTGTAGATTTCGCACTTTTCCCCATATAGATAATGCCTCCAAATTTTGAGTGCAAATACCACCGCTGCCAACTCTAGATCATGTGTGGGGTAATTTTGTTCATAAGTCTTCAGTTGTCGAGAAGCGTAAGCTATAACCTTTCCGTGTTGCATTAACACGCACCCCAAACCCAATCTTGAAGTATCACTATATACCACAAAACCCCCATTGCAGTGGGAACTGTTAAAACTGGGGTGGTCACAAGTCTTTGTTTCAAGGTCTGAAAGCTTTTTTCACATTTTTCTGTCCACTCAAACTTGTTACTCTTCCTGTAAGGGCGGTGAGAGGAACTGCTATTTTAGAAAAACCCTCAATGAATCGACGATAGTATCCCGCCAATCCCAAGAAACTCCTAACCTCACGAACATTCTTCGGTGCCAACCAGTTAACTACTACTTCCACTTTCCCTGGGTCTACTGAAATACCCTCTTTTGAAACCACATGCCCCAAAAATATAACTGAGTCTAGCCAGAACTCACACTTCTTTAGTTTAGCAAACAACTTTTCCTCCCTAAGTGTTCCGAGAACTAGCCTCAAATGTTCCTCATGCTCTTCCTTACTCTTAGAATAGATCAAGATGTCATCAATGAAGACAACCACAAATTTATCCAGGAATTCATGAAATACCCTATTCATTAAATCCATGAATACCGTAGGAGCATTAGTCAAGCCAAAAGGCATGACTAGAAACTCATAGTGACCGTATCTTGTTCTGAAAGCGGTCTTAAATACGTCTTCTGCCTTAATCTTCAGCTGATGATACCTTGACCGAAGATCAATCTTAGAGAAAACTTGTGCACCTTGCAGTTGATCAAAAAGGTCCTCTATACGAGGTAAGGGATATCTGTTCTTGATAGTTACTCGGTTGAGTTCTCTATAGTCGATGCACATTCTCATTGTTCCGTCTTTCTTTCTCACAAATAAAACTGGAGCACCCCATAGGAACACGCTGGGTCAGATAAAACCCTTGTGCAATAAGTCTTGCAACTGCTCTTTGAGTTCGATGAGCTCTGATCGCGCCATTCCATAAGAAGCCTTGGACAACGGTGCCGTGCCCAGAGCAAGTTCAATCGCAAATTCTACTTCTCGGTTGGGTGGTAATCCAGACAAGTCTTTAGGAAACACTTCTGGGTATTCTCTCATAACAGGAATCTCTTCTAAACTCAACTCTTCCTTTGGTGCATCTATCACACAAGCCAAAAATCCTTGACAACCATCTCGCAATAATTTTCCAACCTAAACTACTGATATGACTGATGGAAGTGATCGCACTTTCGACCCCACAAATCGAATTCCATCTCCCTCAGGAGGCTTGAAGATTACCTCCTTTCTAAAGCAGTCAATACTGGCATGGTATGAAGCCAGCCAGTTCATCCCCAAAATTACATCGAATCTAAACATATCAAAAATTATAAGGTCAGCTGGCATCAATCTTCCTTCAACAGATATGGGGCAGCCACGGGGAATTTTGTGACAAGATACCGAATTTCCCGCCGGTGTCGAGACCACTAGGCTATACTCCAACCTTTCACTTTCCCATGTGCAAAACTTAACATAATTCAAAGAAATAAACTAATGTGTTGCCCCAAAATCAAATAATACAGTAGCATCATTAGAAAACAAGGAAAGAATGCCTGTGATCACAAAAAAAAAAAAATACTCCTTCTATTAAGATCCGCATTGAATACCAAGTTAATCCTAAAAGAAAACGAGAAACAGAAAATACCTGTGATCACATCATCCCTGCCTTCAGCCTTTCCTGGTGTCAATGCAAAGACTCGAGCAAGTGCAGTAGGAAGCTGATTGTTACCTCGTCCTGTAACTTCATTTCTCTGGGGTGGCAACATGCTCGCGTTATTGTTGTCCGGTTGCAGGGGGCAATTCCTGACGTAGTGTCCTGACTTGCCACAACGGAAACATAGTCCTGCACCTCTTCTGCATTCCCCAGAATGCACTTGGTTACATGTCTTACACTGGTAGGGCTGCTGGTTACTCTGGTTTGGCCTATTGCTTGAACTACCCCCTTCATTTCTCTTCTTCTACGATCCCTGATTGACGCTTGTATGGTATCCAGATGGGGTAGACCTCTTCCTTTGATTAGATAAAGTTGCACTTCTTTGAAGGCTTCTTTCAAACACTGTAGCCTTATTAACCAATTCTGTGAATTTTTTTACTTGGAAGCCCACTACTCGCTCAAAAAGCTTCTCGTTCAGCCCTTGTTCAAATTTGCGACACTTCTTCTCTTCATCTGGAATCAAATATGCCGCAAAACGTGTCAGCTCGGTAAATTTGGCTTCATAATGGTGTACTAACATCGCCCCCTGAACTAAGGTGGCAAATTCCATAACTTTATCTTCTTTAACTGAGACTAGGAAGAAACGCTCTAGGAAGACTTCCTTGAACAGCGACCAACTTTTTATTTCTTTCTTTTCAGCTTCCCTGATAATCCACCACCTTTTCGCCTCCCCGGTCAGCTTGAATGTAGCAAACGCCACCTTTTGTTCATCCGTGCAAGGCAAGACTCGAAATATCTCCTCAATATCCTACACCCAATCCTCTGCCAGTATCGGATCGCCTCTTCCATCAAAAGACGTGGGATACAACTTATTGAAATCTTCCACAGTGCAAACTCTTTTACTTGTGGTGCGGTGACAGCCAGATGAATTTTGTGCAAGATCATCTATCAATTGATGCGCTGCTGCTCGAAGTACTTCAGAAGCTCTTGGATTTGCTCCCCTTTCATTTCTGGCCGCATTCAAGTCCGACATACTTCGCTCACATCGAGGTGGAATCCTGAGAACACTTGGACTATTAAACAAATCGTTCACTAAAACAAATAACCAGCTAGCTAAAATAAACATCTACAGGTAATCTTAGTAGTCAAAACAATAGCATATAATACTCCCCAAACAAATGAGGTACCCACTACAAACAAGGTCATATAATACCAAAAAAAATATATATATATATATAATCCTTCACTCTCCAACAATACGAAATCAGCTCACAAACCTATATAGTTCTACACCTCAAAAATTTCCTAAAGTTGACGAATTCTAGAACCTCAAATTCCTAAAACCTTATTGCATAAAGTCTGCAGAATCTTAAACCTTCGCTTTGATACCAACTGTAACACCCCGTACTCGTAGGGGGTCGCGAAGTCCAACCTGTTTGGTATAATCCGTCCTCAAATACAAATAATAGGTCTCTGACCATGTTCAAATAAAAATATTTTTCACATTTCAATCCATCTAAAAATGTCCACCAAGTCATAATTAAAAAATATGAATAATCATAAATGAGAGGATTCAAAATCTCCCAATAAGCTTAACAATAATGAATAACTAATATTCTAAAATCTAATGAACTAAAAAGCGAACATCTAAAATAAATATTAATTGTTTTCCCCCATCTAGTCTGTGGCTCTAACTGCTTAAACTTGGTCAAAATTCTATTCTTGGTCCTCTGTTGGAACATCCAAATCATCTGAAAAATATATGAGATAAGAGGGTGAGTTTTTCCACAACTCAGTAAGCGAAGAACTTATACACGCATGTAAACATGAGCATTTATCAAGTAATAAAGTACGGAACAAAACATATTTATGCATCAAGGAATAAATGATTTTCAAAACAATTAAAACATAAAGTACTTTGGCATAACAAATCTGAGCATTATCACTATATCAAACGGAGCATCTCACAAAGCAAAGACCATGTTTAACCTCCGTGGTAGGGTTGTGCTAAATCTGGGGGCCAAACCAGGCAGAAACAGAAGTGAAACTTTCCCTTATTTGTTCTCGGAGCCCCGAGTGTGCATACAAGAAAGCTCACAATAAACCACTTTGTTTCTAAAGTGGGTGCACTCAGAGGTAGCAAATTGGTACCAATCCAAACAGAATAAAAACAGAGCAGGGCAGAGCAAACAGAAATAGAGTCAAATACTAACCAGAATACTATGCCAAAGGTTTTCAGAGTTATTAAAGACACATAGTTCCAAGCTATTTTCAGAATAAAACTTATATAAATAAAACATAGTCAACGCATTCAAAGCATAATTTTTCTCAGATAGACAAAACGTTCTTTTTCACATTTCAGAAAAATAGCATGACAAAAAGCAGGCTCATGTCTACACAATGCATGACAGAAATATTTTTCCTTCTTTCATATAAACTTTATGAATAATGCAAATTATTAACTGAGGATGGTTTTTTTTTTCTCAAGTTTTCATTTCATAACTAATAAAAGTACAAATTCTTAAAAAGTCAACCTCAGTCCTTTTTTTGTATAAAACCGAGCATACGAACCCCGCTTACATGACTCCTGCAGCGAATTATCAAAACTTTGAGTCCAACTTCTAAGATTTTCGTCACCTATTCATAAAAACATATTTCCTAATGTTAAAGACTACTCCAAAAGTTTTAGTCTGAAAATTATAAGCTAAACTTCGTTGCTTGCCTAAAATCATAAATTTCTAGCAAACCAAGCCCAAGCAACCAGCCACTACAAATCTGGACAGCCCCCAAAGATGCACAAAAACCAATATTTTAATCATTTTAAAAACTCTAAGGTGCACTGAAATTTTCTCCTTAAATCCACACAACTAGTGGCTATTTATCTTCTTAATTAAAACACTTTTAACTTAACACTACCAAGAACATGAAATTTCATAATCCACTCCAACCAGCAAACCAACACACTCCATACTAAAAAAAAATATCATTTCAGCCCACTACCAACTCATCTCAAGCATCCCTCTGATAAAACCAACCCAACAAATATAGTATCCTATACGTTCAATAAAACCAGACCCAACCATTTTATATCACACAAAACGTCCCAAACAACCTATCGGTAGCACCAAAACAGCAAAAGAATTTAACAACGAATCACTTGAACATCCACCAAAAATCACTTCGAAAAATGGATTCGGAAATTAGAGAAAATATTCCATAAATATTACGGGGAGAAATCTATCCAGTAAATTTATCAAATCTTCAAAATAAAACATACGAGAGGAGCCTCTAAATCTGACTCCATGAGTCTTCCCTGAAGTGAACTATAACTTGCACCAAAACAAAGCGACAAACCGGACGAAAACAGGGCACTAAAGAACCGAATTTCTGGCTTCTCCATGCTCGACTTCACCTACCGAAAATACACAAATTTTCAATGATTACAAGTACTAAAACCGAAACCAATGGATAGAAGAAAATGCAGGAATAAATTTGAGAATCTTACCGTGATTCATGCGGCGAAACCGAAACCAGAGGGAGGGTTTACGGAAGGAAGGAGCTCCAATCAAGGGATAAAACGCCGTATGGAGAGAGAGAGAGAGAGAGAGAGAGAGAGATTTTCATTTGCAACAAATAACCACCGAGATCGTGGTTTGGTGCGAGAGAAATGGAGAGCTGCGCAAAACAGTGCAAATCGGAAAAGAGAAGGAAAGGAAAAGAAAAGAAAATAAAAGAAAGAAGAAGGGGCAGAAGTAATATACCGGGGGGTGAAATGACGCCATTCGGTGCATGGGCTGGGGCTGGGGCCAGGCGTGGCATGGGTCTAGGCTGGTCAAACGGGCTATGGGCCCAGGCGCTACACAGAATATTTGAGATCAAACAAGGTATAACAGTGCTAGCACAAAACTAAGATGTTGTAAGTGTTTACTTATAAAAACTCAAAACTCTATTGGATGAGTTGTTAAATTATGAGTCGATTTGTAACTGTTCATGTGGAGGATTGAAAGCAGTGGTGCAAAACCAGCAGTGTGATTGGGTAATGAAGTTCTTAATGGGCTTAAATGAATCCTACAAAAGTATTATAGCACAAATCCTTTTGATTAAACCTTTTCCTAGCCTAAATGAAGTCTACTCTATATTTCAACAAGAAGAAAAGAGAAGAGAAATATCTGTTGACAGCAATACCAATGAATCCATGGCTCTCATAGTCAAAGGAAATTTTAGGGAAGGTGGAAAGCAAAGGAAAGATCGATATTATTATACCCATTGCAAAATCTGAGGACACTCCATTGAAAGATACTTTAAAGCCAACCACAAACCAACTTGTTCCCACTGCCAAATGCCTGGACACACAACCGAGAAGTGTTTTAAATTACATGGATACCCAATGGGAAGCAGAGCTGATGGGAAGACTAGGTCATCTTCATTTGCTGCCAACTAGATTTCTGCACTTCCAGCTTCTAATCAAGAACAAGTGAGGGACAAAACTCAAGTCTCATCAACCCGAGCAATATTCTCAACTTATGGCACTCATCAAACCACCAAACAGCAGTTTGACACAATGTCTTGCAGCAAACAATGTTCACACACTTTTTCCATCCTCTTCCAACACTGAAATATCTAAGATGTCTAGTATGTCTCTATGCTTATCTGCTTGCAGCACCAAAAATGTCAATTTGAAACTCATTCCCTGGATATTGGATGCGGGTGCAACAAATCATAGGATCTGTTGCATCAACCTTTCCACCTCTGTTAGTTCTCAAGTCACATTTTCTATAGCCTTGCCTAATAGAGAGGCTGCTCCTATCACCCATATTGGCACAGTGAAAGTTACTAAGTCTCTTACGCTTCGAGAATCTAATTGTTGTCTCATGTTTCTTTCCGACCTTTGTTTTATTCAGGACCTTTCGACTTGGACAACGATTGGCATGAGTGAAGTTAAGAATTGCTTGTATCACTTGTTGCAAGAGGAACCTTCTCCTTCAACTTTAGTAGATTTTTTAAGTCCCTTTATCCCTACTGCTCCTTTATCAGCTTTAGTTACTTGTAATGCTAAAGACATGGATCTTTGGCATTACAGACTAGGACACTCGTCCTATTCTGGACCAGCTTTAGATGACATCTTTCATACCCTTAAGCACCCTGGCCATAAGCTCTACGTTGTATGCCCTTTAGCTAAGTTACACAAGTTGCCCTTTCCTTCAAGTAAACACAAATCTATGAAATGTTTTGACCTATTGCATTGTGATATTTGGGGCCCTTGTAATGAGATAAGTTATGATGGTTCATATTTCTTGACTCTTGTTGATGAATTTAGTAGATGCACTTGGGCATACATGTTAAAAACAAAATCTGATGCAACCGGTGCATTGCAAAGCTTTTGTGCTATGATTGAAAATTAGTTTGACACAAAAATTAAAGTTATTTGAAGTGACAATGGGGGAGAGTTTGCCATGAAAGATTTTTATCTTAAAAATGGAATTGTACACCAAAGAATCTGTGTGGAAACACCTAAATAAAATGCCATAGTTGAAAGAAAATATTAACATATTTTGAATGTTGCTAAGGCATTAAGGTTCCAAAGTTCTATCCCTTTGAGGTATTGGAATGACTGTGTTCTAACAGTCGTCTACCTCATAAATAGCACCGCATCTCTTTCATTAAAACACAAAAGTCCTTTTGAGGTTCTTTTCAAAACAAAACCTGCTTACACTCAACTTTGAGTTTTCGGGTGTTTGCCTTTTGCTACCACCCTTGTAAGTGGAAGACACAAGTTTGATTCGAGGGCTAGGAGGTCAATTTTTTTGGGATATTCCTTTGGGATCAAGGGTTATAAACTGTTGGATTTAGAGACAAGGAAGGTTTACATCTCTCGCAATGTGGTTTTCCCTGAGAACATATTTCCCTTCAAAGCTAATACCACAAATTGCGCCATCACAAATTTTGACAATCTGCTTGCTCCCACTCTAGTTTCCTTTCCCCAAATAAGCAACACATCCATTCCAAATGACCCTACTTCAAGTGAAGCTACACTAGCAGAGAATGCCATTCCAATCTCCTTTAATTCCACAGAAACTGAGGCACCCAATAGGCAGATCAATGTGGAAGCAGAACACCAAAATCCTTCCATTCCCACAAACACGCATGACATTCTTCACTTACCATGAAGATCCACCAGAATGAGGAGAACTCCCAATCACTTGCAGGATTACATATGCTAACAAGTCACTTTGCCTCACCCATTCCAAGAGTTGAGCAGGAAAGAAGGTGCTGTTTTTTCAGGTAAATCATTTCCCCTTAGTAATTGTCTATCACACACAAAGCTTTTATGTCATCCATAAGTAGTCAAACCGAGCCTAGAAATTACCAGGAAGCTTCCCAATCACCTCAATGGTGTGATGCCATGCAAAGTGAGATAAAAACTCTCTAGTTAAATAATACTTGGACCATTGTCAACTTACCACTCGAGAAAGAGGCAATAGGATGTAAATGGGTCTACAAAATCAAATTTAATGCCGATAGGAGTGTTAAAATATTTAAGGCACAATTAGTGACAAAAGGGTACACTCAACAAGAGGGCTTAGACTACCATGAGACTTTCTGCCCGGTTGCAAAACTTGTCACCATAAGGACTTTACTAGTTGTGGTAGCTGTAAAAGGGTGGCACTTGTGCCAATTTGATGTGAAGAATTCCTTCTTACATGGGGATTTAGAGGAAGAAGTTTACATGCAAATGCCACTCGGTTATAGCAATAAGGATGGAAGGAAAGTATGCAAGGTTAAGAAGAGTTTATACGGGTTGAAGCAAGCCTCAAGGCAATGGTACTCTAAGCTACCCAACTTCATTATTCAGCAAGGATTCAACCAGTCAAAAGCTGATTACAGCTTGTTTACCAGATTAGAAGGTAACTCTTTCATAGCTATCCTTGTCTATATTCATGATATCATAGTGGCAAGTAATTGTGTGGATGCTGTTGATGCACTTAGGACCTCTCTCAATGACAAATTCAAGACTAAAGACCTAGGAGAATTAAGATACTTCCTTGGTCTTGAGGTAACAAGATCACAAGAGGGAATCTATGTGAATCAAAGGAAGTATGCGCTTTATATATTAAAGGACCCAAGGACAATAGGTTCGGCACCTGCTAGGATTCCTTTGGATCAAAATCTCAAATTGTCTAAGGAGTAAGGTGAATTACTTCTTGACCCTACTGTTTACAGGAGGTTAATTGGTCGATTACTCTACTTAACCATTTCTCGACTAGACCTTGCATATTCTACTCAATTGCTAAGTCAATTCATGGATAGTCTTAGAGTTCCTCATCTACATGCTGCCCACAAAGTCCTAAGGTACATCAAAAGAGCACCAGGCCAAGGATTACTTTACCCCAAAAGGTCTACTTGCAACTTCAAGGATATAGTGACTCGGATTGGGGAGCTTGTCTAGACACAAGGAGATCGGTAATAGGTTATTGTGTGTTTATTGGTTCCTTTTTGGTATCTTGGAATTCAAAAAAACAAAGTGTGGTCTCAAGATCCTCAACTGAGGCCAAGTATAAGGTAATGGCTAACCTTTGTTGTGAGTTAACTTGGTTGAGGAATGTACTTAAGGATTTAAATATCTAACATCCCTAAGCAGCGAAATTGTATTGTGACAACAAATAAGCAATTCACAGTGCCGTGAATCCAGTTTTCCACGAAAGGATGAAACATATAGAGCTAGATTGCCATTTGATTAAAGACAAAATCATAAAAGGAAGTATTGTGACTAAACATGTTGGTGGCAATTCACAAGTTGCCAATGTGTTAACTAAGGCCTTAGGTTCACCTGTCTTTTATCAGCATTTATCCAAGATGGGAGTAACTGATATTTACTCTCCATCTTGCGAGGGGCTATTGAGAAATGACATGCTGGAAATTTGAAGTGGAGAGGAGATACAAACAAAAGACATGCAAACCAACCTGTTGCCGAGACACCCTGCAGGATAAGCGATGAAGCCTCTTGTTCTATCTTAATATGCAGAGGCGCGTATAGTATTTTTTTTCTTGTTTTTATTGCTGCCATCTGTAGGACCATTGTCTCCTACTGAATTCCTTTTGTATGTATAGTTGGCTTTCTCCTTTGTAAACAGTGAGCCGAAATCAATACAAAACAGTTGTTCTTCCTTTTCCCAAAACCTTTGCACACAACCTGTTTGATATTTTGCTTCTTAAGCAGTTTCTTATAAAGCTACAACAATCATTAATGTATGCTATGTGAACTACACTCCAAAAATATGTTTTAATATATAATGTAACTTAAATGGTGTGTGAACCTGATGTATGTGTGAACTTCACTTTTGGTGGAAGTTGCATTCAACCAAAATGAAGTTTACACACAAGCTGACTGTGAAGTTGGGCAGTTGAATTACACACATGATATGGATGAACAGTCACTTTTGGTTCAATGTGTGAAGTTTATTTTTCAATGTGAACCTACCTGCAATCATGGTTAGTTCATACACTTCTTTCAAACTTCAATGTTTGAAGCTTGTGTGTGAACTTCACATTTTAAGCTGTGTTAAAAGGTATCTTTCATTGTAGATATATTTCACATCTGGTTGTGAACTTCTTTTTAAATGTTGGGGCTTATTTGCTTGAACTTCCAACTTTAATTAGAAGCTGTGTGAAACCCCAACTGCAAACAACTATTCTTGGTAATATTAGGTTTTATCTACAGTATTCAAGTTGTTGAATTCCGTTATACGAGAACTTCTTTAATATTAATATTTATCAATAAATGTATTCTTCAAATTCAAATATTAGGTTTTATTAGGCATATATCAATAAGTGAGAGGATGGAACTCTCCCCTTGAACTTGCAGTTTATTTGATGTTGATTGAGGCTACCCAAAGAACAAGTTCGTGGGCCAATAAATTTTAGGCTTAGGTGATGTTGTAATGGGCCTCCATTTAAGGTTTGCCAGCTTATAGATTAATAAATCGCATTCAGTTGTTAGTATAAGATGTTCTATAGTGCTAAAGTCAACGGAATCAGCTTCTCTATCAATTTTCCATATCTAAATTACATAATCTGAACAAAGAAGACGCTACAACATTTAATTCCATTTTTTTTTTTAAATTTCAGAATTGAAAGATTCCTCCCCCCACAAAGGGCATTTAAAGTTTGGCATTTTCCAAATAATTCAAAACTTTCCTTAAACCAAAAACTTGATTGCTAAAATATTGGATGGAGTTGAAAATACACCTCTGAAGTTTATATATCATCAACTACTCTTTCAAACCCTACAACTGTCCATTCTAAAATAGTATATATGGGCGAGCGGGTTGCTATTAGGTGTTTATCTATAGGATTTCAACCAAAATTTCTTTTCATGGGAAATGTTTGTACTTCCACCTTTTAAGGTTCAAATTGCAGTAGTAGGAGTTGAGAATCAATTAACTTCTTCTGCCCGAACTTAAGTTGTGAAGTTCGAGTATATCAAATTCTGTTACTTATCCTATATTCCCATGTTTAATAAAGTTGTTTCTATTTCTTTTGACAAACTTGCATTCATTTTTATCATATAGACAAAAGTTGGATGCATTTGATCGATAGATTTAGGTCCGAGCTGGAATATGATCAAGGGATAAGGCATATTATCAAAATAGCGACAACTCATCTAGGTGGCAACAATAGGGTTAGGTGTCCATCTCGTACCTATTCTAATAATTTGTTCCAACCTATATGCAAGGTGGAATGCCATTTATTTATTATTGTTATCGATTCAACTTACACTTAGTGGATATTTCCTGAGGAGCAATAATCTATGAACTTCTGAGTTGATGAGGATGATTCTGATGGCAGTGATGATCATGGACATTGATAGCACAGATGAAATGCTAGGTGAGGGTCCACATAGTGGGGGACCTAGCTAGTCGAACCAGAATCTTCCATTTTCGATACTGTTGTTGAAGAAGCCTAGCATCCACTATATGATGGTTGCACAAAATTTTCTGAACTATCATTGTGAAGTTGCTCCTCATCAAAACAATTGAAGGGTGGAGTGTTAAGTCCTTTAACATGATATTATAACTATTGAAGACTACTTTTCTCAATACACTCTTGCCTAACTCATTCAACGAGGCACAATCATTGGAGAGAGACTTGGGATTTAGGTATGTTAAAATGCATTCATGTCCAAATGATTGCATATTGTACTAGAAGGAAAGTGCCAGCAAACAAGAGTGTCCTATGTGTAAGATGTCTAGATGGTTGCCTATCGCATGTCATAAGGGACCAGTACCCCCCAGAAGGTATTATAGTATTTTCTACTAAAGTCAAGATTGTAGTGACTAGTTATGTTGAAGAGAACAGTAGGCTTTATGTGGTGCCATCAATCACAACGGGTCGGGGATGAAAACACATTGACGCATCTTGCAGACTCTAAGGTGGACCTCATTTGATGTTGAGCATCGCTGGTCTACTCAAAATTCTCATAATGTCAGGATCGGTTTTGTTAGTGATGGCTTCAAGTCATTCAATAATATGAGTAAGTTGTACAACATCTAGCCTGTCATTCTAGAACCATATAACTTGCCATTATGGTTATGTTTGAAATATCCGTTCTTTATGCTATCATTACAAGTTCCTGGTCCTAAATCACTATGTAACAAAATTAATGTTTGCTTACACCCTTTAGTTGATGAACTCAATGACTTTTGGGAAAATGACAGGATACATATGATGCCGTTGTGGGCCAAAGATTCCAATTGCATTCTACTTTATTGTAGAAAATTAATGATTTTTTCTCATATGATAACCTTTCTGGATGGAGCACAAAAAGAAAGTTGGCATGACCATCCTGCAACATTGATACAGATTCAACATGGTTGACCTATGGTCAGAAGCATTCTTACATGGGTCATTGTTGTTGGCTATCATCGGGTCAAATTTGGAGAAAGAAAGGTTTTCTAACGATAAAGAATATCATCAAATACCACCTACATTATTATTTGGGGATGGTAAAATGCTACAACTAAGCAACATCAAAAATGTGCAGTTTGGCAACGGAACTAAAGGTTATGACATAACCTTGACGTGATGCACATCGAGAAGAACATCTATGACAATGGCTTGGCTACATTGATGAATATTCAAAATAAGACAAAAGATAATGTTAACGCTTGTCTAGACTTAGCCGAGCTTTGTATAACAAAAATATTACATTTGAAGCAAGATTGTGAGGGAATTACAATCCCTCAAGCATATTTCGTACTGCATGGAGATGAAAAGAAAGTGTTTTTTGCTTGGTTAGATAGTGTCAAATTTTGTAATAGGTTTGCATGTAATATTTCTAACTGCGTTATTGCCATTGATTGTAAGATATCTGGGTTAAAAGGCCATAATTCTCATATATTCATGCAAAGGCTCCTTTCAATTCCAATTGAAAATTTCTCAAGATAGGATATACGATTGGTATTGATGGAACTTAGCAGATTTTTCAGAGAATTGTGTGCATAAAGGTGTAAGAAAGAAGTTATGAAGCGTCTTGAGTGCGATAAACAGCTAAATAGGAAGTAACGCAACGGAAATAGCACAAGAGAAAATACGACAAACACACAGAATACCAAGATTTAAGTAGTTTGGCTCAATGTAAGCCTACTTCCACTGTGAGGTCAGTCTCAAAGCTTCACTATCAACAAAGATGGAGTACAAGAAATGAATCACAAGATTCTTACAAAGAAATCACTCAATTCCACTCAATATGTGTTGTGTTTCTTTTCCTCACACGCTCACTTCTCTCAAATATCTAAAACAGAGTTTTTCTCACCACTGCGTTCAAATGAACTCCGTTTTGCTTTTATAAGCTGCATCTCGCTTGAGCGAGAATAGTCTCGCTCGAGCAAACATAAAATGAAACAGCGCAAACCCTAGTCTGTAGAACATTAGCTTGAGGCAAACCATTGAGCGAACGTCTAGCGTTGCCACTCGCTCGAGAGGGAGGTCGAGCGACAGTTGTGCGAAGTCTCTGTCTGAAATATTACTCGAGTTGGATGTTGAGCGAGAGTTGAACGAACTCTCTATCTGACCTCTCGCTCAAGCTGGATGTCGAGCGAGAGTCTAGTGAACTCTCTATCTGATGTCTTGCTCGAGCGAGAGTTGAGTGAGCATACTTAAGAGGCGTTTTCAACATAATTCAAGCCACCTATCAACAAATTTCCACCTTTGCTTGAATTCTCACAAACCTCACAGAAACCATTATTCACAGAAGATCAACCCCTTTTAAACTCCTTAAGGAATTTGGAGACCCCGAACACCAATCAAGTCTAAACAAAGTTTGAACTTGTGTACTGCAACTGGCTTTGTCATCATATCTGCTAGATTTTTAGTAGTAGCAATCCTCTGAATTTCTATAATACCATCTGCAATAATTTCTTTAAGGAAATGATTCTTGACATCAATATGTTTTGTTCTCTCATAATACATTTATTCTTGGTCAAATGTATTGCACTTTGACTGTCACAGAAAACTGACATTTTATCCTTCTGTAGACCCAAGTTATTGATTAAGCCTTTTAACCAAATGTCTTCCTGAACAGCATCAGCTGCTGCCATATATTCTGTTTTCATTGTTGATAAATCAACAGTTAATTATAATGTTGCTTTCTAACTAATAGCATAACCGCACAAAGCAAATACATAACCTATCAATGGTCTTCTTTTATATAAATCTCTAGCATAGTCAGAATCAGCATATCTAACAACATTTGAACTGAGATCAACATCTTTATTAAAGATTGAGCCAAAATGCAAAGTTCCTTTCAAATACCCAAGTATCTATTTCACTGTCTGCTAATGAATTTTACCTGGATTAGCCATCTATCTGCGAACAACGCTCACTTCTTGGGAAATATCTAGACGGGTACAAACTATTGTATACATAACACTGCCAACTGTACTAGAATAAGGAACACTTGCCATAGATCATTCCTCATCTGTCTGAAGAGATAAGGAAGCTGAAAGTTTAAAATGCAAAACAAGCGGTATACTTACAGGTTTGGAAGTAGATATTCCAAATCTTTCAAGAACCTTCTCAATATACTTTCTTTAAGACAAGTACAATTTTCCAGCTTTCCTATCCCTGTGGATCTCCATCCCCAAAATCTTTTTTGCAATACCTAAATCTTTCATTTCAAACTCTTTTCTGAGTTGAGTTTTCATCAAATCAACATTAAACATGTTTTTAGCAGCAATAAGCATATCATCAACATAAAGTAACAAATTAATGAAAGATTTATAAGGTAACTATCTGTGATAAACACAACTATCATAGTTATTTCTCAAATAACCATAATCAATCATAAATGAATCAAAACGTTTATATCATTGTCTTGGAGACTGTTTCAAATCATATAATGAATTCTTCAATCTACATACTCGATCTTCCTTGCATGTAACAATGAATCCCTTTGGCTATGCATATAAATTGTTTCATCAAGTTCTCCATGTAGGAACGTTATTTTAACATCAAGTTGCTGTAGCAAGTCATATAATGTCTAATAGCAAGTAACACTCTGATCGAACTGTGTTTCACAACTGGAGAGAAAACTTCATTCAATTCGATTCCTTCTCTCTGACTATAGCCCTTAGCAACTAAGCATGCCTTGTATCTTGCATCTGTATTATTATGGATTTTCTCTTTTCTTTTGAAGATCCATTTGTAGCCAACAATCTTCATCTTCTCTAGCAATTTAATCAAATCTCATGTTTTGTTCTTATGAAGAGACTCAATCTCTTCAGTCATCGTTGAGCATCATTGTGCAAATTCCGTACTCTTAACAGCTTCTGAATAATTAGATGGCTCTTGACCAACAATAGCCTCTGCTGTAGTAAGAGCGTACATCACAATATCTGTATAAGTATATCTTTGAGGCAGTCTAATCTATCTCTTCTGTCTACCAATAGCTATACTGTATTCCTGCTCATTGATTAAGCAGAATTATTGTATATTTAATATATTTAGAATCGATATATTCTTTAATTATTGCATGATATTATTATTAGTTTTATATGGAAAAATGGTTATGAGGTGTAAATTCAAGTTGTGATTAAAATATCTTAATAGCATAGTTTATGCTTAATTTTATAGCTTGTGATTTAATTGGATTATACTTATTCACATGCACAACACAGTTTTATATTCTAATTTTATTTTTAAATTTTGTTATGTCTTTTTATATAGGTCATGTTTAAAGAAAAGAAAAAGAAAATAATGAAAAAAAGAAAATACCAAAATGCATGCATATTGAAATCAAAGAAAAAAATAATAATAAAGCAAAACTTTTTTTCCTATGCATTGCAAACTTTTACGTGTGGCCATCTCGTTTAATTTGTTCTTATTTTGTTTTAGAAAAGTCAACAAGTTTCGTTTCTAGGAGAGAGAGGTGCAGGCTTTTTATTTTTGGGTTTTTCTTTCTCTGGCCAATCGACAGTTATAGCTAGCGGCAATTGTCTTTTGTGGAGATCAGTTTCATAAGGCAGCAGCATTTTCGTTCGGTACACGTCTTGATGAACGTCTCTGGGGACTTCAAAGTTCACTTTTACATGTTGCAGGTTTTGTTCTCTTTTTTGTGGATACCCAACATAGTTGCAGGCTAGTCGCAGGACAAGAAAAGGCTAGAGAAAAAGAGAGATACGGAAGAAAGAAAAGGACAACACACTTTATTTTGGCTCTTGGGAGACTTCACTTTGAACGTCTCTTCTGAATACACAGCGGGTTGAAAGCAATTCATTTTGGTTTCTTGTCCGTTGGGTTGAAGAAGGGAGAGTAGTCTCCATTCTCTTGGTCCTCTTAGTTTCCCAACACGGAAAGCGTGCAGACTTTTAAAGTTTTACACGCAATAGAGCATCAGTCTTCAAAACTTTCTTTCGGCCAGCAGCTTTATTTTGTTAATGGAAAAATAACAGAAGCATAAAGCAGCAGGATCTCTTTGTTTCTCTGAGGACTTCGACGCAGAAGAAAAAAGCAACACGCAATATAGTAGATGGTAGCAGAGGCACGCGGACAGAGAAATATTTTGGTCCCTCTGCTTTACCTTTAAAATACGCAGTTAGTCTTCATTTTCAGAGGATGAGAGACACGGACAATAGAGAGAGGAAGGGAAGCAATACTTTATAGAGTTCTTATAGAGCCCAAATTGCTGCTAACTTCCATTTATCTGTTTTTCCTTAATTTTATGGTTAGAGAAAGAATATGAGTAGTGTAACTTAATTTTTTGTTCAATTTTTTTATTTTTTATTTTTTATTTATAATTTTTTTAGTGAACTCAAGTGGAGAAAGAGCATGACAGCAAGTTGTAGAGCCCTTAAACCCAACTGTTGCTTGACTTTCCTCCTTTTCTTGTAGTCTTCCTTTAGTGTAATTTAATTCTTGTTTAGTTTTGTAATTCAGTAATTTTTAGAGTTAACTCAAGTGAGAATAGAGAGTATGGCAGTAAGTTGTAGAGCCCTCAAGCTCAACTGCTACCTAGCTTTCTTCTTTACTTGTAGTCTCTATCTCCATTTTTTTAATTCCTTACTCATTTAATTTGATGTCATTTACTTTTCTTACTTCTTTAAATTTTAGTTAATTAATTTCAGCAAATTTAATTTACTGTTATGCATTTCAATATTTCACATTTCCTCATAATATTCAACTCTAAAATCATGAATTTGGTTTACGACTAGTGCTCTTTTATTTTTGTTACACTCTTCTATCCATTGCACATATCATCATTTTATTTTCTCTTTGTAAATATCTCTAGTAGTTTATACGAATTTGATTTTAGAACAACTTTCATTGAAGAGACGATCTAGGAATTTATTCCTAATTATTACGTGACACTCTCCTGCACTTAGAATAGCCTTTGTGCTGCTCATTTTTGAGTGAGTCACTCATCATGTGTGTCAGTATCAAAATTAGAATCATACTTATCAGCAATAACATAATCTTAGGTGTTATCTGGCATCCTTTGTAGAACCTTAACCTGTAGCTCTACCTATTTGCCAATACTATGGTCTTCACCTGTGGACACAGTAAACTCCTTTCTCGGATTATGCATAGATTGTTCATCAAATACAACATTTCTGCTAATTACAAATCTGGGTGATTTAGGGTTAGTACACCACAACCTATATCTCTTCACCCCACTAGCATATCCATTGAATATGTCATTCTTTGCCCTTGGTTAAAGCTTTCCATCATTAACATGAAAATATGCAACACAACCAAGAATTTTTAAATTTGAATAATCAACAAGAGTATCAGACCATACCTCAATTGGAGTCTTCAAACCAATAGCTGTGGCTAGAGAGCGGTTAACCAGAAAGCCGGATATATTGACTGCTTCTGCCCCAAAATCTTTAGACAAGCATGCATTAGAAAGCATATTGCGAGCTCTTTCTAATACAGTCCTGTTTATTTGTTCAGCTACCCCATTTTGTTGTAGAGTATATCTAACTGTACAATGCCTGACAATACATTCGTTTTTGTAGAATTCATTAAATTCATTTCTGCAAAATTCCATATCATTGTCAGTTTGAATCTGTTTTACTTTCTTATCTGTCTAATTTTCAATAAAAGCTTTCCACTATTTGAACTTGGTGAAAACATCACTTTTCTGTTTCAGAAAGGGCACCTAAACCTTCCGGGAGTAATTATGAATAAAAGTAAGCAAATAGTTAGCTGTACCTTTTGATAAAACAGAAGATGGATCCCAAAGATCAGAATAAATATAGTCCACAGTACTTTTAGTTCTGTGAACTCCGATAGTAAATTGAACATTGCACTGTTTTCCAAACATAATGTTCACAAAAGTCAAGTTTATCTATCTTCTGACCTCCTAACAAATCTTGCTTACTGAGGATGGACATCCTCTTCTCACTCATATGGCCCAATCGCATATGCCACAAACAAGTGATATCTAAATCTAATTATTTGATACAGATACTGGGGCTGCACCAGTCACTGTACTGCCCTGAAGGAAATAAAGATTATTTGTCTTATCTCCTCTCATTACAACCATAGAGCCTTTGCTAACTTTCATAGCTCCACATTCTCCTATATACTTGAAACCCAAAGAATTAAGAGCCCCCATAGAGATAAGATTTTTCTTTAAATTTGAGATGTACCGAACATTAAACAATATCCTAACAGTCCCATCAAGCATCTTTATCTAGACTGAGCCAAGTCTTGCAATCTTACAAGCTATATCATTTTCCAATAAAACGGAACCATTGTTGACTGATTCATAATTTGTGAACTAATCCCTCTTGGGACACATATGAAAAGTACAAGTTGAGTCAATGATCTACTTGTCACTAAAGCGACTATTAGAGTCATTAATTGCTATGACAATATCTGAGCCATTAGATTTTTCATCAGCAACACTAATGTCATTAGAGGAACTAGTGGGCTCCTCCTTCTTCAGTTTAGTACACTCATTCTTTTAATGGTCAAACTTGTGACGGTAATAACATTTAATATTTTTCTTATTAAACTTTGACTGCGACTTACCCCTAAACTGAACCTTTTTCACTGGATCTTCCCCGATTAGAGGAACCTTTAACAAATAAGCCATTGACTTGATTATTAATGTCCTTCTCACACAATTTGTTTCTCAATTTTTTAGAGTTCAAAGCAGATCTCATATCTGCCAAGGAAATAATGTCTCTTCCATACAATATGGAATTCACAAAATTTTCAGAAGACATGGGCAATGAACACAAAACAATTAATGCTTGATCTTCTTCTTCAAGTTTAATGTCAATATTCCTCAGATCCATAATAATTTTATTGAGTTCATATAAATGTTCAGAAATATAAGTATTTTCCTTCATTTTGAGAATATATAACTGTTGTTTAAAATACAAACGGTTTATGAGAGATTTCTTCATATACATGCTCTCAAGTTTTGCCTAGAGACCAACAACAATCTCTTCTTTAGCAAATTCCCTCAAAACTCCATCAGATAATGAAAAAAGAATAGTGATGTGTATCTTTTCTTCCTCATCCCTTAACGGTGTAGGAGAATCATCAATCACCTTCTCTTCTAGAACTTTGGACAAATTCTACTGTCGCAACAGAACTCTCATCTTGATGCATCATTAACTAAAGTTGTCCTATCCATTGAATTTCTCCACTTCAAACTTTGTCGTGGTCATCCCTCTTGATCTTCACAGAGCAAACGATCTGATACCAGTTTGTTGGGAATAGACCTATTAACAAACAGTTAAATATGAAGTAATGCAGCGAAAATAGCACAAGAGAAAAAACAACAAACACACATAACACTAAATTTTAAGTGATTTGGCTTAATATAAGCTTACGTCCATTGTGGGGTCAGTCTCAAAACTTCACTATCAACAAGAATAGAGTACAGGAAATGAATCATAACATTCTTACAAAGAAATCTCTCACTCTCACTCAATATGTGTTGTGTTTCTTTTTCTCACATGCTCACTTCTCTCAAATATCTAAAATAGAGTTTTTCTCACACTACTGCGTTCAAATGAACGCCGTTCTGCTTTTATAATCTGCATCTCGCTTGAGTGAGAATAGTTTCGCTCGAGCGAACATAAAATGAAACAGCGCAAACTCTAGTCCGTAAAACATTAACTTGAGGCGAACTATCGAGCGAATGTTTAGGGTTGCCACTTGCTTGAGCGGGATGTCAAGCGAGGGTCGAGCGAAGTCTCTGTCTAGAATCTCGCTTGAGTTGGATGTCGAGCGAGAGTCAAGCGAACTCTCTATCTGATGTCTCGCTCGAGTTGGATGTCGAGTGAGAGTTGAGTGAGCATACTCAAGAAGCGCTTTCAACAAAATTCCAGCCACCTCTCAACACACAGGACTATTTCAATACAATTGGATGTATGTTATCGAAAGGTATTTAGGAAATTTTAATTGGTATGTACAAAACAAAGCCCATCTGGAAAGATCCATAGTAGAGGCCTATATTCACATAGAATGCCAGACATTCTTATTGATGTATATTTATGGTGTTGAGCTAGGTTCACTCGAAAAGAAAAAAAAAATGTTGATTTTAGTATCCAGAACATTGAATCTAATAAATTCTCAATTTTCTCACAAAAGTGAAAAAAAAAAAAGTTTTTTGTCAAATTAGAAAAGAAACTATTTGATCTGCCAGGTGGTCCATCCTCAATAATTGCACAGAGATTTCTCAATAATGTAAGGAGCTGAATATTCTTGTTCTTTATGTCTTACTTAAAAAGATATCATTGAATTTCATTTGGTCATCTTCTTCACCGCAAACGTTCATTTTGTCCTTGTAGAGAGCATTACAACTTGTTAAAGCAAAAAACATGGTAAACTTTGAGAAGAATGTTTAGGCCGAATTTCTATTGTGGTTCAAGAAACGAGAAATCTATACTTTCCACTGTTTATTTCTAATTGTCGTCTCTAAAGGCATTTCATATTTACTAGTTCCCTGTTTCCATTATAATAGATCATACAGGCATTGTGTGCTACAACCCATACCGAAGTCTATAATAATCTCTATGCAATAGCTTCTGGACTTGACCGTTGGGTGGCATCATCTACTGCATGTATAATGAATGGTATTTGATTTCATACAAAGAGTCGTGAACCAAATTGAAGGACGCAAAATAGCAGTGTGGTAGTTCCAGGCGAACACCAATCAAAGATGGTTGATTTTTATGGTGTCTTTTTTCCAAATTCATGCACGGCTCTTCCCTGTCACAAAGACTTCCTGATGTCTTCTCGTCGCATTAACAATAATAAGTGTCTTGCCAGGAATATGACATAAAGAAACAAGTTTTTTGTTCTATTAATCTGTTGGTTTTGTGTCTTTTAAGAAAACCCAAATAAATATATGCCTCTATTTCTATTTTCAGTCTTTCTCTCATAAGTCACACTAATGATTTATATCTTGTTCATATTTTGTTATTTTTTCTTTCCATCAAATGTGAGACAGAGTGGTGTTGGATTTGAAGATATATTATGCCTTAAAATCTGTAACATCTTTTTTTATTTCTCTTTTTGTAAGTTTGTATCTTTTCTAACGTATGCCATGCTCTAATCACTTGCAGACTACAACAGTACAAGTTTGTTGAGATGAAGTGTTTTCATATCATATACACTTGACAGTGTTTTTATTCATATTTATTGCCATGGGAGGTCTTAGCTTCAAGGCCACCTATGAAGTGTTGATTTTATATTTACTTGGTTGTGGCGGCTAAGATCTTTTGCCTTTTTTCTTTCACTTTCTCTTTCACAGATACCACTTACTTTAGTCTTGTTCTGAAGTTGGATGGCAGATGAAAGATGTGAAAAGGTTCGCAGCTAGAAGACTGAAGGTATATAGGCATGAACAAGTTTTTCTTGTTGAAAGTGATATCTATCTTGTCATGAGAAAAGTATATCTTGTTTAATTTTTGAGTTTCTCAATAATCTTGTTCAGTTTGTGAATACTGTTGTTGTGGTATGAATTATAGTCCCGGAAAAATTAAAAATATATATATGCCGTTAAGGATGCATAGTGATAGTTCTCATAACTAACAACATGTTGGAATATAGGTTTCTACTAATGAGCTTTGAGAATTTATAAAATTCTGTTATAGAAAGGTACTTATTACTTGGTTTTTGCTTTCAATTGGGAGCTCTAAGAAGCAATGTGCTGAACTGGATTTCATTCACATTCTTCAAAACTAGCTGGTTAAAGTTCTCTCCTGTTTTTCTAGTTCAGGTACAGGCTTTGGTTCATGAAATATGTCCTGGTTTTTTGCTTTTGTTTGTAGATTTGCTTCATTTTCTTAGCGTAAAGGAACTGCAGTGGATTCTGTTGTGGATGCACCTTGTTCTAAACCAACATATTGCTAGGCAGTCAGTTTTGTTACTGTACTACTTTACAGTTATACAGTTTTAAGTATAACTAGTACTCGAATATGTCGATTTACATGAAATAGTAAAACCAATGCAAAATTGTGAAAAGGTTGGCAGCTAACGGACTAAAGGTATATACACACATGCACACTTGCAATGCTTAGTGTCTGGACATGTTCATAAATTGTAGGGAGGCAGTTTTCACATTATAAAGTTTTGTATTGTAGAGCCACTAATTGTAACTTATAAAATTTTGTGGTTGTGTGGTGTAAGTATATAAATTGTATGGGAAGTTTCCTATCTTGGATTCTCATTGAGAGTTTTTTTTGTGAACATATTTGCACAATTTTACAGGGTTTTTTTTTTTAATTATTATAAGTGTGAATTTGGGAGCTGCGTGTGTAGACACCACATCGTCCATGGTTTTTTTACAATTTTATGGTTGATATCAATGCATAACTCTGAGCCACGAAGGCAGACACCACATTCTTTTTTGGATAATTGCATAAGTAATCCCGGTATTGTCTCTATTCACTACTCCCACTCCCATGCTTCCAGAATCTTTATCATAAGCAGCATCAAAGTTTGCTTTCAAAACAGGCAATTTAGGAGGACTCCACTATAAAGAAGAAATGCTTGTATGAGCAGCACACACCTCTATTTCCTTTGCATTAGCTTCCTTAACAAGATGGAGATTCAGAATTGCAGATTCCACTAGAAACTTTGGATGTTTGAATTTATCTGAGAAAACTAATTCTCTTTCCCATATAACATGACAAATCATAGCAGTAGGCTCCACCTGACCAGCACCCAGATTCTGATTAAAAGCATCTCAAACTAATTCAAAATCCCTATAACCGAGCTTCCACTTCTTTATAGGACTAGATGCTTCTCCCCACACATCTGTAGATGCAGGACATGCCCACAAAACATGCATCACTGTTTCCTCATCAATTTTGCACACTGGGCGTCAAGGAGATTCAACCAACTTTTTTTTTTTTTTGTATAATTAGTCTTTGTGGGCATTGTGTTATTGAGGGCTTTCCAAATAAGCTGCTTTGCCTTGCCTGTTATACCCATCTTCCATAACCATTTCCACTGATCTTCTATAATGTTTTGAACTGAACTACACCCATTTTTTGTTGTTCAATAGAGAGATCATCACGATAAGTACTTTTAATAGTATACACTCCCTTTGAAGCAACTCTCCATATCATTGTATCTGGGGCTCCTCTTTGACTAGTGGGGATGGATAAAATTTCTCTTGCTTCCTCTTCATTAAAACCAGATTCCACTAAATCTTTCTTGCACTCTCTTTTTTCCTCATCTATAAGTAAATCTACTGTTGCTTCAGAATCCAAGGTATTAATAGGGGTTTGAATCTGGTATGTAGTAGGTTTTGGAAACCATTTATCCTTCCAAATCTTTAACCCTTCCCACCTCCAACTCTCTAGCCCAGATATCTCTTTAGCAGATCTATACAAGAATACAAACTTTTCCATATAAATGAAGGACTGGATCCCAGCTTTGCCTTTAACAAATTGCACTATCTATGATACTTATTCTTAAAAATGCAAGCACTAAGAGAAGAGGGATTTGAAACAAGTCTCCATCCCTGTTTAGCAATTAATGCCCTATTGAAAGAATTAAAATTCCTAAAACCCGTCCCTCCTTTTCCTTTTAACATTCCTAACTTATTCCATTTCTTCCAATGGATACCCCTTCCTGTCCTACTATAACTCCACCAAATTGAGACAGAATTCCTTCTATTTCCTTCAAAAGTCTTCTTGGTAGCTTGAATACTGACATACTATACATTGGTATTGCTTGTAAGACACTTTTAATAAGGATTTCTTTACCAGCCATATATAAGAGCTGATGTAGTATGGACGTGAAACTCAAGAAAGAAATAGAATAATATTATGGAGAAGAGAAGAGATAAGAAAAGAGTGAGAGGGAAAAAGAATCAGAGAAAAAGACATTATGATTGGAGAAAGGTTGGCTGCAATAATTATTTAATATTCATCATAGTCTGCCCTATAATGCCCTTACCAACCTTTAAATAGTGAAAAACAAACAAACCTTAGATAAACCCTAAAAGCCAATGGGCTGCAATAATCCAAGCCCATCACTACAAGTCCAAGTAAAATAAAACACATAAATAGAAGATGGCTCAAGCCCATCAATACAAGTCCAAATAAACTAAATAATACATCAGCAAATAAAACATAAATAGATGATGTCCTCATGAACTCTCCCGAGGTGGGAGAAAAAACTCGACTCTGTCGAGTTGAAAACATAACATAGGGTGCACTCAATTACCCAGCCATAAGCTAAGTGGTTGAGTAGTCTTCTTTCGGCGCCCATAAACACGTGCGAGTGGCGGTCTAAATCTGGAGTCCCCACCAATGTTGCCAGGATGGGTGGAAGGTAATCCGGGCTACAAAAGATTCTATTGGTTCCTGTAAATCTCTAATAAGTCTAGATCAAGCTGCTGTAGTGTCTCTCTGGAGATCTATGAATAGTTAGAATCTGGTCGACCTACCCAACGAACAAAGAAGCGTTGCACCTCTCCATCATTTTTCAACACAATCTGTTCATCTAAAATAGTATCAATTTTATCTTTGTGTGCTATGATAGATGGTAATGGCGTAGGAGGAGTAGAAGGTTCAGGGTCAAGATTCATAGATGGAGGTAGAAAAGGGTTATTGGAGGGATTGAAGTGGCCTTTAAAAGCAACTAAGGTCTCAACAATGAAAGTGGAGTGGCAACCAAATTGTGATGGAAGATCAATGACATATGCATTTGGACCAACTCGCTTTAAAATTTTAAAAGGACTAGCACTACGCGCTTGTAATTTGGAAGCGGATCCAGGTGGATGCTGTTTTGGTCTAATTCAAATCATGACATAATCCTCAATATTAAATTCCACATGTTGTCTATGCAAATCAGCTCAAAGTTTATATGATGTATTACTCGCTTCAAGTTGTTTATTGATCTCAATATATAAGTCATGAAGATGTTGTGCAAAAGACTCAGTTGACATAGACATACTAACATGAGGGGACATGGGAATAAGGTTCAAAAGGCTTCCTAGGCTTAAAACCATGAACAATTTCAAAGGGGCTCATACCTAGGGACCTATTCACAGAACTGTTATAAGCAATTTGGACCGTAGGGAGGATCAAATCCCAATTCCGAAGATTCTCTTGGACCAGACACCTTAATAAATTGCCCAGGCTGCGATTAATAACTTCAGTTTCACCGTCAATCTGAGGATGATAAGCAGTGGAGAATTTCAATTTGGTGACAACCATATGCCAAAAGGTTCTCCAGAAATGACTTGTGAAACAGACATCCCTATCTGATACAATCGTTTTAGGAAAACTATACAACTTGACAATCTCGTCAAAATACAATATAGCAACCCTAGATGCATCTAAAGTCTTGCTACAAGGGATGGAGTGAGTCATTTTCTAGAAACAATCCACTACAACAAAGATGGAATCATGCTTCTTCAGTGTGCGTGGTAATCCTAACACAAAATCTATACTGATGTCTTGCCAAGGACAGCTAGGCACTGGGAGAGGTGTGTAAAGACCAGTGTTTTATCTCTTTTGCTTGGCTAATTGACATTTGTGACAGGTGCTAACTATCTTAGCCACATCCTCTTTAGACTAGGCCAGTAAAATTGACGTTCAATCTCCTCAATGGTCTTATCTCATCCAAAATGTCCAGTCAAGCCTCCTGCATGAACTTTCCAAACCATGAAGTCCCAAACTAAAGTGTGTGGGATGCACAATTTATTGGACTTGAAGAGAAGCCCTCCTCAAGGTAGTAATCATCAGTGATATCCAAGTGCCCATTTTGTAAGGCAAGAAAAATATCTTTGAAATCAAGACAAGACGCATACTCCTCCTTGAGTCTCTCAAAACCTATGACCTTGATATCTAAGGTAGACAAAAGGGAGACACGACGATTGAAGACATCAGTTGCTTGGTTCTCAGCACCATTCCTATGCTTCAACACAAATGAGTAAGCTTGCAAGTATTTAACCCAACGGCGATGACTAGAATTCAACCTCTTCTGAGAGCTAAGGTAGTGGAGGGCCTCATGGTTTGAATAAAGAACAAACTCCTGGGACAACAAATAATGATGCTAATAGCTCAAAGCCTACACAACTGCGTACAACTTCTTATCATAAGTAGAGTATCGTTGTTTGGTATCATTCAACTTCTCACTGAAATAACCAACTGGGTGGCGTTCTTGGCTAAGAACTCCACCAATTCCGACCCCGGAAGCATTATACTCATTCTCGAAAACTTTGGAAAAGTCAGGAAGATGCATGACAAGGGTCTCCGTCATTTGCTTCTTAACTAACTCAAAGGCCTTTGCTGCCTTTGATGTCCAATGGAACTCTCCTCTCTTCATGCACTCTGTGTAAGGGCCATGATTGTGCTAAACCCCTTGATGAAGCGACGATAAAAAGTCGCAAGGCCGTGAAAGCTCCTGACGTCATTGATAGTCTTGGGCTCAGGCCAACCAACAATGGCTTGAATCTTAGTGGGGTCAGTAGACACTATGGCGGAGGACACAATGAATCCTAGAAAGACAACTCTGTCAGTAAAGAAAGAATACTTTTTTACATTAGCATGTAGGTTTGTCTTACGAAGGGTAAAACAAACCTGTGTGAGATGATCTAAGTGTTGTTGCCTGGTCCTATTGTAGATGATGATGTCATCAAAATAGACAACAAGAAGCTTGCTTATGAAAGGTCGAAGAGCTTGTGTCATCACTCTCATAAAAGTACTCGGGGTATTGGTTAGTCCAAAAGGCATGACCAACCACTCATAAAGACCATCATTCGTTTTGAAGGCAGTTTTCCACTCATCACATCACCCGGGCGAATCCTAATTTGATGATACTCACTCTTCAAATCAATTTTGGAAAATATCGTGCCACCAACCATCATATCCAGCATATCATCAAGCCTAGGGATGAGAAAATGGTACTTCACTATGATCTGATTGATGGCACAGCTATCAATGCACATCTTCCAAGAGCCATCCTTCTAAGGGGTCAAAAGGACGGGAACCGCACAAAGACTCAAATTCTCTCGGATAAATCCTTTCTGGAGGAGATCATCCACTTGCCTCTGGAGCTCAGCATGCTCAGTAGGATTCATCCTATAATGAGGCAGATGTGGAAGAAAGGCTCCTGGGACAAGATATATGGTATGTTGAATGTCTCGTAATAGGGGTAACTGATCGGGGTGGTCCTCAGGAAAGACATCCTGAAAGTCTTGAAGAAAGGCTTGGGCCTCCGTAGGGGTAACTATTGGGAGCTCCAACGGGACCCCCATAACAATTACAGCAAAAACAACAGACTCACCCACAAGCGTACGCTCAAACTCAGTAGGGCTAATGATATGTAGTCCTTTCCGCTCCACTACTTTCTTTGCTTGATGTGGGCCAACAAGTGTCGCGGGTAAAGGATTGAGATGCTTTTTCTTCCCATTAAACATAAATGAACATGAATTGGACCAACCATTGATGGTCACATCCAAATCGAACAACCAAGGTCGACCAAGAATGACATGACCGACATCCATAAGAATGACGTCACACCATATTTGATCTTTATACTCAAGAAATTGGATAGGAACCAGACAACGCTCATTCACAACGATGGAGGAAGCGTCAGCCCGAGAGACACTATACGGTTGAGGGTGAGGAACTGGCTTCAATCCAAGATGGGACACGGTAGCCATAGATGTTGCATTAATGCAACTACCACTATTCACAATAACCTTACAACCCTTATTATTGATCTTGATATAAGTATGAAAAATGGCATGACGACGCCAATCATCAGCGTCTTTGGGTTGGATAAGGGTACAACGCACAACACCTAATCGAGGTGTTTCAAGAATAAGGGGTATAGGACCTAGACCTTCAGGGAGGGTCTGGATGCATCCTAAAACGGTACCATCATCATCATCTAAATCATCAAACTCCTCAAGATTGGGTTAATAAACTTGATCCTCTAATGGTTCATCAGCTACACTCTCACGCTTCTCAATGACTAGGGTTCGACTAGGACAATTGGAGGCAATGTGGCCGAAACCCTTACACTTGAAACACTGAGAATGGGAGGCAGCCTTTGGGAGTTCAGGACCTTTGCCCTTATTCTCCCATGTGGAAGAGATATTAGATGGGGGAGGCCCTATGAGAGACTTAGGGAGAGGAGTAAATGTCAAGGAGGAGGGAGGACAGTTGTCACTACGCCTTACATACGAGGTCTTAATAACCGACTCATAATCTTGGACCAAAGAGTAAGCGTGATTAAGATTCGAGACACCCCAAAGGACAAGCTCATGTCTAAGATCATCTTTGAGGCCTTGTCTAGATCTACTCAAGGTCATGGCCTCATCTTCAATGACATGACATCTCATTCAAAACTCATCGAATCAAGTGACATATTCGGTCATAGATCGATTACCCTGAGTTAGGGCATTCCATTGGTCCAACAAATTGCCCATGTAAGATTGAGGTAAGTATTTCTCTTGGAGACAACGCTTCATTTCTTCCCAACTTCTTACAGGAGGTGCATGATGCCTCTCAAGGAGATATTCAACACTTTCCAAAAAGAGTTAGGTCGTGCCAGATAATTTCAAACTGGTAAATTGAACTCTCTGGTCTTCCAGGACCCCATATTAGGAGAAGAAACGATCCATATCCCTAACCTATTGAGTAAAAACCCGCGGATCTAGGAAACCATCAAAAGTAGGGGTATCTAATTTAATATTTCTGAAGAGGCAGTCTTCATTACAAGGAGGAGACTGCGTACCCTGATAGTAATGGTCTCGTTCTCGTCCATGATCATGATTTCTATCCCTATGATCACACCTAAAATAGTGATGATCACCTCATCGGCGATGATTGTGCCTATTATGGGGTGCCTCAGAATTGTCCGTGTCGGACGAATGGGGGTGTTGCTCAAAATTGTTCATCCTAGTAGCTAGGTGTCTATTTTTTTCACGAGTAGCAGCCATCTCAGTCTGGACAGCTGCTAATTGAACCTGTAAGTGCTCTAATTGTCGAGTAATGGCCTCAAATTGAGAGAGGTCAATGGTCAAGGTTGTAAAATTAGAGTTGACAAAGCGACCACTACACAACTGCATGCAATGCAACACTATCTAAATGAAATGCAATTGAGATCAATAAGCAACAATTACAAGCAATGAAAAATATCGACTTGAGCAAAATTTTTTTTTTTTTTTTTGGAATTAAGCAAATTCAAATAATGTGAACAAGTAGTACTAATATTTAAAAAGACAAAGCAAGAGTCAATTATCAATCACAAAAATCCATTCACACGATTTTTTTTTTTTTGGCAACTAGTGAGAAAATGAAGGCACGAGTATGGTTATGAACATGAGAAAACAGAAACACAACTAGACAGCAGCCCAAATTTGAGAGCTAGATAATTTAGACGTAATAAATGTGAGGACTAAATCAATTGGTGGGGTCCGTTCAAATGGATTTGGAATTTTGGGGCACTAACAGCAACACATAAAGAATAAATGATGCACATTTTAAAATAAACAGATGGTATAAAACAAACAATAGTGAGAAATCAGGCACTACCCTTATTGTTGAGCAATCGTGACTTGCAAAAGACCAACTCCAACTGTCCAAAACCCAGATGAGTCCAAATAAAATGCGGCCCAACCTTAAAATGTTGAGTCTCGCTTGCCCAGTATAGTCTCGGACTCCACTTATATGTCTCCCACTAGTTCAACCCGTAAGTTGAGAGGCCTATGTGAACGAAACGAATGCGACAAGCTGGGGAGTTCTGGTGACTTCCGATGGAGTCTTTGACCTTGCTCCGTCCACTTTGTATGCACGGTGAGTTATGGCGGTTTCCAACAAGCTGGGGAGTTCTGGCAGTTTCCGGCAGATTTAAGGTCTTCCAGCAAGTTCTGGCGGCGTGGTGATCCACAGAGAGCGTCATCCGGTAGCACCGAGCAAGACCCACGCCAAAAGGCTCCAACGACGCATCGGAGCTAGGCCAGAGAAACAACGCACTGGAGCTTCTCTCTCATTCGCCAATCTCTTCTTTCTTTTTCTTTTTTTTTTTGGTTGCTTTGATTCAGTTCACCGTGTGGTTTTTATCTGGGTTGGATTGAAGGGGTTTATGAATGTGTATAGGTTTCGAACTGTGGGTGAAGTTGCGAAGAACAGAGGATGAGAGAACGAGATAGAGGGGTCTGTGAGAAGAAGTTGAAGACGAGAGGGAGCGGGAGAGAGACTATCTTGCGGAGAAGGAAAAAAAGGAACCACTTTTCTTCGCAACTTCAGAGCGATTTCTTACGCTTTGACTGAAGAGAGACTGTCTTTGAGAGTTAATGTTGCTGTTTGACAGAAACAAAGAATGGTCTGAGAGTTATGCTACTATTTAAGAAAACAGTAAAACTGACTCTTGATATCAAATATGACGTAATATAGACGTAAAACTCAAGAAAAAAATAGGATAATAGTACAGAGAAAAGGAGATAAGAAAAGAATGAGAGAGAAGAAGACATTGAGATTGGAGAAAGATTGACGGCAATAATTATTCAATATTCATCATAGTCTGCCTTACAATACCTCTTACCAACTTTTAAATAGTGAAAAATAAACAAATCATCGATAAACTCTAAAAGCTAATGGATTGCAATAATCCAAGCCCATCACTACAAGTCCAAGTAAAATAAAATACAAAAATAGAGGATGACCCAAACTTATCAATACAAGTCCAAATAAACTAAATAATACATAAGCAAATAAAATATAAATAGAGGATGCCATCATCAAGAACTCATCTTTCCAGCTATGCAGTCTCTTCCAAATTTTATCTTTTAATTTTATGAAAGAGTTGTACTTTGATCTCCCCACTATGTTAGAAAGACCTAAATATTTTGTATAGCTATTACATGAAACTCCATCAGTAACTTGTAGAATATTAGCTCTAATAGTTTGGACCAATGTTTTAAATACCGTATTAGTGGGTGTACCAGTCAAATCACTAGAACGAAATATTTCGGTATCGGTAATGTTTCGTGTACCGTTTCGGAATAATTTATACATAAATAAATTAAATAATTAAATATATCTATAAATTATATTTCAAAATAATAGTCAATATATGAATAAATTATATATATAAATACATCTATGTAGTTAATTTATTATGAATTGAAGTTAAAAAATAGTAAAAATTTTAAAAAAAAAAAAGTGAGGCCGAAATCTGGTACGACAGAAACACGAATATCGGTCGGTACCGATCGGTACGGCCGAAAAATCGCCCGAAACGAAACATGCATTTTTTTGTACCGGATGACGGCTGGTACGATGCATTTTGGCCGGTACCATTACGAGATTAAAAACATTGGTTTGGACTATACTAGAAAAGCTAGTTTTTTGCTGGTTAAAGGTCTGACCAAGGGCCTCCTTAAATTGAACCAAAAGATTATTAACATTTACCCATTCCTCTTGTGATGCCCTACAGAAAATTACCGCATCATCTGCAAAGAGTAAATGTGAAATTCTTGGACTCCTACTCGACACATTCACCTCTTTTATAATACCTTGCTGCTCTACCGTATTCAATAAATTAGTACTCCCTTCAGCAACAATCAAGAACAAATATGATGACAACGAATCCCCTAGATTGGAAAAAGGTCCCACCAGCCACCCCATTTACAATAACAGAATATGATAGAATTTGAATGCACAATTGTGGCCAATTTTACAACTAATTGCGTCCGAAAAATTGCTGGAAAAAGAGTTATTGTGGCGATTTTAGACATTCGTTACAATAGAACATAAGTGAATAAACAAAGACAATAAATGTGCAACAAATTAAAAAACGAAAAGAAAGATTAAAATTGGCGCCGTAGGAGGGCCTTTTTCTTTAATTGAATTATATTACTTTGGCCAATTGCCCTCCTCATGTATATTCTCTTATTATAACCTACCACGATGAATTTAAACACAATTAAGGAGTCTTATGAAAAGTATTAATGTTTATCAAAAAAGAAATATACTAATATTTTTAATCCGATTCTTTAGTCCCACTTGTATGAGACATTTCTACCGTGACCAGATTTCCAATTTGAAACTCCCCATCAAGATAAAATAATTAGTTAATTTTCCTTTCATATTCAAGGCTCTAGTTTATATAGCCACTTGGAACAATGCGACCATATAATAATAATAATAATAATAATAATAATAATAATATAACAACAACAACAACAATGACGATAATATTAATAATAATAAAATTATTATTATTATTATTATTATTATTAGAAGAAGATGATGATGATGATGATGATGATGATGTTTGGTGTGCATTTCGAAATTCATCGTTGCTACTCAGATCGCCAAAAACTTTTGTAGGCCTAGATTTCGACCAGCTCGACCACCAAGTGACGAAGATTGACCATGAACATAGTGTGCAAAAATGTGCACTAGCTTCACCGACATCTTCTGTAGCAGCACACCCAGCATCTTCTGCCCACACCCTAAGGTGGTTCTTGACCACCAAGGCTGGCACAGAGAGAGAGCATAAGGAGAGGGTAGAGGTGGCGAGCACAGGGGAGAAAGAAAGAGAAAAAAAAAAGGACGGAGACATGGCATGCCACATCAGTGTGTTGAATCTCTTGGTGAGATTTTTTTTATGTCTATAGTAATTTCCATAATATAATTATAGCATCATCTATATAAAATGGGAATTGGTTAATTAACTAGTTAAATTGCATTTTCCAATTGCCCACCCCATGTATATTCTCTTATTAAAATAATTTAAACACAAATATTTAATATATATATATATATATATTATAACCAAAAGTTAATTCATTCCTCAAATAAAACTACCATTACAAAATATTGTGTTTATCAAGCCAAATAGCTTGAGAAACAAAAGGACATCCATCCCAACACATTTCAATATCATTAATCCCCCAAGCATGTCTTGCCAATAGATGAGCCGATGAGCTGCCCAATATATTGACATGTGAAATCTGAACATGTTGAAAACTAACCATAGTTTTCGAATATCCTGCAGTAGAAACTCAAAGGCAGTGAGAAAAGCTGAACCATCCTTAAGCACATCAACAAGTATCAAACAATCACTTTCAAGTATCAATTTTGGTGAAGAATATAGAGAGTGAATTTCGAAGATGGTGATTTGGGCAATTAGAAGGAGATTAAGCTTGTTCATCTGGGCAGGGTTTTACCCGACCCAATCTGATTTATATTTATATTTTTTACTTTTCAATAACTTTAATATTTTCACTTAAGAAGTTCAAGAAATTTCTGGATTCAAAATCCCAATGAACAGGCCTAAAGCCAGTTGTTTTATGCATTGACTGGTTTGAATTATGTTTTGTTTGTGGTGACTGAAAATCTTGGAATTTAAATTTGCAAATTTTGCTGGGCTGCTAATAGGGTTTGGCCATGGAGGCCGCCCCTCTACCGCCACTAAATAGCTCTATGGGGGGTGTTGTTCTGCCGGTTGGAGCTACAAAATCGTTTGTTCAAGCGGTTACTTCTTCTGGGAGGCAATCTGCGTTTAAAATTTCGTTGACACATTCAATTGATGTTGATGGTGAAAAATGTTTCATTTTTTCGGATGTGGAGATGAACAGAGTTGCTGAAGAGTTTAAGTTTGCGTTGGTGATTAAGTTTTCCTGTGCTAGACCATCCATTGATGTGGTTCAGTTCATGTGTCAAAATCGTGGGGATTGACTGAAGTTGCTATTATAAGTTTTATGGATGAATTACATTTGCTTATTCAAATGACGAATGAACGTGATTATTTGCATGGCTGGGCTCGTGAAGGAAGAACCATGGCTGGGTTCATGTTCGTTTGTTTAGATGGACGAAGGATTTTGATCTATCTAAGGAATCACCTTTAGCACTACAATGGATTTTCCTTCCTGGACTTCCGCTTCATCTGTATTGTACATATTGATTACAAGTTTTGCAATGAGATTTAGTCGATATTTGGGGACATATAATGCCACTTTGAATAGAACAAGGGTGTCCGGTGCAAAATTATGTGTGGAAGTGGATTTATCAGAGGCACAAGCGCATGGTTTTCCTATTGTTTTGTTGGTTGAAAAAAAGATTTGGCAAGCGGTGCGTTACGAGAAAAATAGATTCTATTGTTCTAAGCATTATTGGCAAGGGCATACATCAGTTGTTTGTCGAGTTGGCCAGCGGAAGACTAAAGTTGTGCATGTTGACCAAAAAACTACTTCAAAGAAAAATTGGCAATAAACTCATCAAAAGTCTAAGGCTAAGATCTCTAAAATTCAACACTAATATATTGGATCTGCTCGACACTTACCCATAACAACTTCTCTCAAGCCAGAATGAAACAAGGACCGGCACTCTCCAAAATTCATACATTCACAACTATTATACATCGATCATCAAACATTAACAAACAAAGCCACGACTCCACCAAACAAACAAATGATCAATTACTACCATAAGCATTCCAAAAATAGAGATCATAACAATATACCAAACGAAAAGGATTCAACACCTACAAGAGTTTACTTAGGGCATAATTCCAACAATCTCCTCGAGATGATATTAGAAATTAGAAACCCAAATGCTAAGTGAGATCCAAACAATCCACATAAATAGCATATATATATATATATAAACCAACAAAGAAATATAAATAAATAAATACCAATAATTCAACAAAACGGATCCACCTCTTTTGTCAAAGACCAAGCGACCAATCTTTTCATTAAAAGGACAAGGAGATTGAATTAACAAAAATAAGCGGGAAAGTGAAAAGACAGAAATAAAATTATAAAATCACCTCAAAGTCCACCTCTAAAAAGAAAGCTTTACAAAAGCCGTGATTTTCCTTTAAATCTTTCCCCCAAAGAATTTCAAAGCTTTAAAAATATTTAAAAGAAAAGAGCCATAGTTTAAATAAATAAAAGCAAGGCCAACTTGTAAGGAACTCATGGAATGAAATTTCAAACAAAGTACTAAGGGTGAAAGTAAGGAGACCAAGCAACTGGGGAGAACCAAGTTAAGCACAAATTTCCACGACTTGCGATTCTTAAAGAATTTGCATGGAAGGAAATTTAGATCACTTCATTGATTCCTACGCACAACGATGCATATCCAAGAAACCATCTTAACATCGAAAATGAACGAACCACGATCCACAACGACCAAAGTTGGAAGTCTGCACAACTCATTGCTAGTAGCCACCGAGCTTCAAATAGCAAAACAAACACATCCAAAAACATAAAAGCAACCAAAAGCTTATCCAAAAAAAAAAAAAAGATTTGAGTACACAACACACTACCTTATCCATCATTAGGACCCACATCCTCAAAATCAACCATAATCATTTCCTATCAATAACTTAAGTCAATAAAAACCCAAATCTCACTTACTAGATTCAAGCTTATGATTCTAAGATTGAAATAAAAAATTTCTAGTACAAAACCCAAGTGACTTATGGGTTTACCTAGAGCCGAACTGCTCTAATACCACCTGTGGTATCCTCAACCCTACGTGTGAACAAGTGGAAGTCGAGACACTCGGCTAATGACCAAACGGGTCACACATCTCATCACCATGTGCAAGTGTGTGCAAACAAGCAATGTGTGCAACACAAAAAAAATATTGCAGCGAAAAAGAAGAGGGGTTCACCAAAACTAATGTACCAAAAAATTTAAAACCTTATAATCCCAAATAATATCTTCCAAAAGCGTTTATACAATAGTCCTAACTAATAAATGAAACAAAGACAAACCCTCGGCTCACAACTACAATTCTCAAAATTTTCACTCCTCAGGTGGAGCTGGTCCACCTCTAAAAATTGACCTCTGCAATAAACCTACAGTTCCATTAAACGAAACTACATGTGGAAACACCACATGAGATTATGGCATCTCAACAAGTAAGCAACCAAATATAACCAAGAGTTAAAATACAACTAAGCAACCAACACATCCAAAGTCACACCAAAGAACATACAAGAACAAATCGGTTATTTTCCCTGAAAAGGACACGTTAACTCAACACGCCAAAAACCCAATTTTCGGCCCACAACACAACCTATTCATTTTGTGCGCACCATGATCTCCCATCTGGACCATCCGTACATCGTGGTTCCCTTCCTCACACCACGAGTGACGACTATGCATGTGACTTCATAACGAGTGATACCCAGCTCCACGCCTAGCGCATACCATGAGCAGGCATTCTCTAACTCCCACCAGCAGAGGGGCCACAGAGTCGGTACGAGAGCGTTATCCTCACGTCTGATCTCGTTGTCACCTGGTGACAAATTAGAAGACATTACATCAGTTTATTACGCTTCCCAGTGACTAGAGGAGCACCACCAATATAATGTCCCATCTCGGCTTAGGGTCATGAGCCATACAATCATTTTATTACGTATGCACCATGGCCTCCCCTAGGGACCATCCGCATACCCTAACTCCCTTTGTCACACAACGGGTAACGATCAATCATGTGACTTTGTAATGAGCGATACCCTACTCCGGACCCAATGCGTACTATGATCAAGCATCCTCTAACTCCCACTAGCGGAGGGGCCACGAAGTCAGCACGAAAGCGTCACCGTCTCGTCCAATCCCGTCGTCACCCAGCGACAACTCGAGGACGTCCCTCAATTTTATACAATCTTGAGTGACCAAATGAGCTCCAACGGGATAATACTCCATCCCGACTTGGGGTTGTGATATACATGCATCTACATGCTTTGACCATTCACATCACCCAATTAACAAACATACACCACAACATCTAAGCATAGTTAAATAATGACAATAATTAAATAACAAGCAATGCATGATTATTAGATGACATGGCAATGACACCCAAAAGGCAAACATAATCATTAATATAATCACATCAACAATTCCAATTCATAACCAATCAAACAATGGGGTGATCCCATCCTCCATTTCTTGGCATCAGGCCCAATCAACTTACTTCCGTTTTATTATTAGTATTAACCAACATTTCACTAGACTCGAAGCCCAGTCCAACCAACCAGGCAATATAAAATATTAATGCATAAATATTATTTAAATCCTAATATTGCGTTGGAAGAGTACTCACAATGCAGGCATGCAAACTCTGGATAGTCGAGCACACTTCGATTCGCTGCATCCTGCGACTAGACGAGTGCGTGCGCTACGACTCGAATGAGTACAAAAATGTTAGTAAAAATACTAAGAATACCGACAATACTTAAATTAAATCAACGCAGGTAGATTAGCTCACCGAGGTGACGCCCAATGTGGAGGAACAACGACAGGGTAGAGGCTGTTATATTTAATTCTATATATTGTGATATTAAATATGTGAATTTAATGAATGTGGGTTATTATTTATTTCTTTAAATACTATCTTGAAGAGACACAATGGTTGGGCCAAATGACACAATGGTTGGACCAAAGGACACAATGGTTGGATCGAAAATGCGCAATGGTTGGTCCGAAAGGACACAATGGTTGGTCCGAAAAGACATGATAGTTGGTCCGAAAAGGCATGATAATTGGTCCGAAGAGGTATGATGGTTGGTGTGAAGAGTCACGATGGTTGGTCCGAAGAGACACGATGCTTGAGCTGAAGAGGCACAATACTTGGCCGAAAAAACATGATGCTTAGACCAAAGACACAAGTTAAAAGTTGTAATCTTTTACTTGGTGCCACTTAATTCTCTATAAATAGTGGATGAGACCCACAAATTTTATTCATTTCATTCTTCCATCTTTTAGTCACTTACACAATTTTGTAGAGAAACTCTGAAGAGAAAACTTCAGAATTGCTATCTGTAGTTGGTGACTTTGTTGTATCCTGGAGGTGAATTGCTTGTAACCCGGTAGCAAACTCTTTCGAGTGGGGGCAATTATCACCTTAAAGATAGTGTTCTACACGCCTCAAAGTTACATTTATTTATTCAGATTAATGTATCCGCATAATTTGTCCTCAACAATTTTAAGGTGATAATCACAATGGGATCAGAATCTGATATAGCGACTTTGAAGATGATGAATCAAGACTTTGTCAAACTAGATAGGTTTGATGGAACGAATTTTACTCATTGGAAAGACAAGTTGATGTTCATTCTTACTTCATTGAAGATTACATATGTTTTGGATTCGAATTTACCGGTACTTCCAGAACCCAAACCTGATGATAATGATCAAATAAAGGCAGAACGCAAGAAACGTGAAGAAGATGAAGTGGTATGTAGAGGACATATTCTAAATACACTTTATGATCGTCTATACGACTTGTTTACATCAATCAAGTCACCAAAAGAGATTTGAGAGGTATTGGAATTCAAGTATAAAACTGAAAAGCAAGGTACGGAAAAATTTCTAATTATGAAATATTTTGAATTTACAATGAATGATAATAATTCATTGATGGATCAGGTCCATGAATTGCAAGTTTTAGTGAATAAACTTCGAGATCTAAATGTGGAAGTTTCTGAAGCTTTGCAAGTTAGGGCTATAATTGCTAAACTTCCCCAAAGTTGGAATAATTATAGAAAGAAACTTATGCACACAACAGAAGATTTCACTTTAGAGCAAATTCAAAAACATTTATGAATTGAAGAGGAAACTCGACTTTGTGATAAGAAATTGTTTTCTCAAAATGGCTCTAAGGTGAATTTTGTTGATGAGAAAAATAAGTTTCAAGGTAATTTTGGAGGAAACAAGAGAAAATATAATGGTTTTTCCAACAATGGTAACAAGTTTAGGAAAACAAAAACTTATTACAATTGCAAAAAGAATGGACACTTTAAGCGTAAATGCAGGTACAAGAAGAAACAAAAGAAAGAGAATGAGAATCCCAATCATGCAAATCTGATCGAAAATGATACTTTGGAAATTGTGGCCATGGTCTCTCAAATGCATATTAGCATGATTACAGAGTTAAATATGGCTACAACAACCGAGTCATCTAATTGGTGGTATGATTTAGGCGCTACCATCCATGTTTGCAGTCAGAGATCTCAATTCAAAAGTTATGAAAATGTAGCAGATGGACATGTAATACTAATGGGAAATCACAACTCTGCAAAAGTTGTGGGAAAAGGAAATGTGGAACTTCAGTTTACTTCTAGGAAGAAACTTATTCTCATCAATGTTCTTCATGTCCCGAAAATAAAGAAAAATCTTGTATCTGCAAATCTGCTTTGTAAGAAGGGTGTCAAGACCGTAATCGAGTTTGATAATGTAATTCTTTCTAAAGGAGGAGTGTTTGTTGGAAAAATGGTACTCTTGTGATGGCATGTATAAACCAAGTATTAATAAAATAAATTTTGATTCTGCTTATATTGTTGAGTACTTTGTGGCATAATCGTTTGGCACATTTGAATTTTAAATCTTTAAATTTTATGTCTAAACATGGTTTAATTTCATATAATCATAGACATGGTGATAAATGTGAAATTTGCATTCAAGCAAAAATGACAAAGAAACCTTTTCCTAAAACAGACTGAAATACACAATTATTAGAACTTGTGCATTCTGGTATTTGTGAACTAAATGATACTTTAACTAGAGGAGACAATAGATATTTTATTACTTTTATCGATGATTTCTCAAGGTATACATAAGTATACTTAATGAAAAGTAAAGATGAGGCCTTCAATATGTTCAAATCTTATAAGTCTGTTGTTGAAAATTAAAAGAAAAAGAAAATTAAAATATTTCGTAGTGACAAAGGTGGTGAATATTTTCCTACTGAATTTTTTTTGTACTGTGAGGAGAACGACATAATACATCAAACTAGTGCACCCTATACCCCATAACAAAATGGTTTAGCAGAAAGAAAAAATAGGACACTAGTTGATATGTTAAATGCTATGATCTTGAATGCAAAATTATCTTTTAATTTGTGGGGAGAAGCATTGCTTACAGCATGTTATTTGCATAATAAAATACCTTCTATGAAATTTAAAATTTCACCATATAAATTGTGGAAAGGTAGGAAACCAAATCTGGAATACCTAAGGGTATGAGGCTGTTTAGCTTTTTATAGAGTTCTAGACCCAAAAAGAACAAAATTGGGTCCAAGGGCAATCAAAAGTGTTTTTGTAGGATATGCTGAATATTCAAAAGCATATAAACTTTTGGACTTAGATTCTAATGTTATAGTAGAATCAAAGGATGTTGGATTTATTGAAGATAAATTCTATAATGATTCTAAAGCAATATCGGATCCTACTCAAACATCAAAAACAGACTTGAGTCGAAAAAGGAATTGTATAATTCCTGACACATTGGCTGAACCAAGAAGAAGTCAAAGAGTCAAGAAAGAGAAAAACTTAGATCCAGATTTTGTGTCATCTCAGGCCATTGTTTTCCCTTTGGAAGAAAATAAAGATGATGTTTTAAATAAGATATCCATTCTATTAAATATAGAAGAAGATCCAAAAACATATAAAGAAGTTAAGACTTCTAGAGATGTTGCATTTTGGAAAGAGGCAATAAATGATGAAATGGACTCAGTATTTTGCCTCCTCGATCAAAACCTATTAGTTGTAAATGGGTATTTAGGAGAAAATACAATACAGATGGGTCTCTTCAAACTTTTAAGGCCAGATTAGTAGCCAAATGTTTTAAACAAAAAGAGGGCATAGACTATTTTGATACGTATGCTCTAGTGGCTAGATTTACATCCATTAAAGTGCTTATGACACTGGCTTCAATATATAACTTATTTGTACACCAAATGGATGTTAAAACTGTTTTTCTAAATGGTGAACTGGACGAAAAGGTGTACATGGAACAACCAGAAGGATTTGTTATGCATGGGCAAGAAAAGAAAGTTTGTAAATTAATTAAGTCATTGTATGGATCAAAGCAAGCACCAAAGCAATGGCATGAGAAGTTTGATTCAGTTATATTATCTCATGGATTTAGGCATAATAATGCTGATAAATGTATTTACTCTAAATTCACGGATTGTTATGGTATTATAATTTGTCTTTATGTGGATGACTTGCTTATATTTGGAACAAATATAGAAGGAATATCTGAAACTAAGTATTTATCTGTGAGACCCCGAATTTTTACATTTCTGTATTTGCTCATATTTTATCATTGGATATTTTAATTTGTTTTGGTAAATTAAATTGTTATCTCACAAATTTTAATTCGGGTACGTTTTATTTATGATTAGAGTTAGTTATTTATGAGATCTACGATTTTAATACTCTTAGTTGTTTAATAATTATTATTGGTTTTATCATTTGAATTGTTATCAATATTATTTGGATTTAGTGGTTTTGATTTTATTATTTTTATAAGTTTTTGTGAGATTCTTGAATAATAGTACTTTTAATTATTTTAATTAATTGTTGTTACGGGTCTTTCCATCTGAAATGATATATTCAGTGTTTTTGGTTTTAATTATTATAATATATGGTTTGATTTGCCGTATTTTTATTAATGAGTATTGATTCTATTTTATTTGACATTATCTGATTTATTGATCTTAAATTTATTACATCATTAAGTCTTATTGTGTTTATTCTATTTTAGTTTGGTAGCTTTTGAATAACTCCAAAAATGTTATATTATGCAGGATTCTTTTGTTACCTTGATTTTAGTTATTTGAGATATTGCGAGATTTTAAACGTGCTTTAAATATCTGATTTAAATATATGAATCTATTCCTTTTAAATAATTAAATAAATTTCATCATTTTAAGTATTGATGAAAAATATTATGTTGAGAAATAAAGTAAGTTGAAATAATATTTTATTTAATTAACTTAAGAGTTTGAAGTTAAATTGACGTTATGCGCTTTCAGATCAGTGTTTTAAGTTCATCTGTTGTCCGTTTGAAGATCCAAAAGCGTCGGGCCTATAAATAGCGCGCAAATCCTTCATTTTTCCCCTCTCCCTTTTCCTTCTCTCTCTCTTCTCTCTCTTTTCTCTCCCGCGTGCTACAGTAACCGCAGGACGCAGTTCAGTTTCTGGCTTGTGGCGGCGACCCCCGGCGCCAAGCCTCACCTTCGGCCCCACCTGAACTGCCACCCTCCGGCAAGTCCAACCCCACCAAAGGTGTCGACCACGGCAGCCCCAAACTCGAGAGGTGTTTAATCCTCTATGTTGCACCTTGCTCCGCTCATAGCTCTGCCATCAGCCACCATACTATGACACCACTCCCGCCATTTGATCCGCCATCCATAGACGACCTATCACCAGAAATTTCAGCCCCAACGGAGCCTTCACCTTCCCTCGCCATCCATAAAACCGAAATGGGTCTCCAAATGAACTTCCCTTCGCCGCGCAGCCATCCGACCACCGTGACTCTCACCTCCACCGTCAAAGCTTCCCCTAGATCATATTGTTATACCCCTAAAACAGTTTTCTCATCCATGGCCACACCTCCCTTGTACAAGAGAAAATCCAAAAATGGGTTTGCACCCTTTCGAGCCAGATCTGCCGCTTTCTGGTGGTTGCACCGCCTCACTACTACTACCATGAGATTCCCTATCCTCCAATGAGTATTTTCCTAAATTTTGATGTCAAACAGAGTACCCTAGCCCAACCCGTCAATTGCTATGCCCAGAGATGAATAGTGCTCGACTTACCCGCTAGGGAACGTGGATCGGCGCGATGCTTGCTTGACATTCGTTTGTGCAGTGTAAGTAACAGATATTTGTTTGATTTTTTGGTTGACTGTTTGATTATGTGCTAATCTCTATTTTATTTGCTTGAAGTGTTATCTGGTGATGATAAGTAATTCGAAAGTAGATTGGTTGGGCCTGAGGCCATTTAATGGAAATTGAGATTATCTCGAGTTAATCTTACTGTGGTTGAATATTGTGTGGATGGTAATTGTTGATGATATAATGTTTTGGTTGGATGACTGTTATTTTAGTAATTATTGGGCATAAAGTGGTTTGGTTGGATGATTCCATTACCTTTTCACTATGTTTCAATAAGGTGATACCCTAAGATTTTAATCGAAAAGATATTTGGAAGAATATGGTGAAAATTTTGAGGAGGGAACTTAATAAGTATAGTTAAGTAAAATTCAGTTAAGGGTTGAAACAATGGCATAATATGTTGGACGATGAGAAATTTATTTTTGGGAATTCATAAGTTTCAATCCTAGTATACTTCTTTGGAAAAATATTAGGTTTTAACTCATGATATAATGTATGGTTATGACTTGAATCTTTGAATGAAATATTGATGTGCATTCTTAGATTCTCTTGATGTATAAATTGATAAATGTTTGGGTTTAGAGAAAATATTATATGATGATAATTTGTTGAAGAGAATAACTATACAGACAATGTGAATGTGGTGATTAAGGATTGGTTATGATATAGTTATTAAGTTTTGAGAAGATCTTAAGGAAATGTGCGTGCTTTGGTAAAGAGAAAAGAAAAGAAACGTTAGGTTTGACTCTATCATAAGTTGCGTCCTTAATCCCTATAAGATAGTGTTGGTTTGATTCAATGAGACTTAAGGTTCTGACTATCTTTGCATTGGAATATGCACGACGTGTTGGATAGAAGATAAATTAAAAAGGGAAGTCTGTTCATATGTTAATATGTATGAGATATGATTTGTGAATGTATGATCCATATGTTTCATGATCTACATATTTTGCATAAAAAGTCACATGACGCATGCATGTCCCATGCATGAGCACGAAAAGCATGTTTTTTTAGTCAAGCATGTTTTTAAAAGAAGAAAAAGAATTAAAGTTTTATAAGAATCCCAAAGGCTGGGACGGGGTAATACCCCAGTAGAATTCCCTATTCACTCAGAAGTGATTAAAGTCGAGTGAAAGCCCCTGGGTCGACAAAGAACCGTCGGCGGACCATGTATGGCTCCAGAAGGTGTCCGGAACATGGTCGCACCTAAAGCTAGTGGGTGTATACAGCACAGTGTTGGCTTCGGCCTTACCGATACAGAAAAGTTTGTAGTCGCTCGGTGAGTGATCAATCGCCGAGTGATGAAGAGCGCGAAAAGGCGTGAAACGTAGCTATTTAGGTTTGATAAGGTCGCCAGGTGCTACGATAACTAGCGGGAATACATGGTGTATAGGAGAACCATGAGGTGTCCAAAATAAGAAGTCATGATGAAAAGAAAAAGGCTTTCTAGCCATATATGATATAATATAATAAGTGGCGCCTAAGATAAGAAAAGACGAAGAGCATTTTGAAAAGATGACTTTTGAAAAGAAGTTCAAACAGTACATGTGAAAGAAGTCAAAGTCATATGAAAGCATTTTTATGAAAAACACGTACATGAAGCAAAATATCGAAACTGTCAAGGATTATGGAAGTTTTTATATGAAAGTGAATGTGCATAAGTCATGTTGCAAGTCTTATATTCATAGTATGTGCATTCATTGTGTTTATATGTATATGCTAATGATGTTTTGTTATGTAAGTTGGTTGTGTGCTATCTGTTGCTTACTGGGATTCACATCTCACTTTGGTGAATTGCGCCCACCCTACGGTCCCCATTTTATGGGATCGTAGTTTGTAATTGCAGAAATGAAATTTGGGCCGAGATACAGACTCCATAGGAAAGGAAATTTGTTGAAAGGATGAAGATCGAGATTATGATCTCGAAAGCAGTGTTGCTTATCTTTTTCTTTTGAAAGACTGTATAATCTCATGGTGGAGAAATTGTTTTAAATTGATTTGTAATTTTTAAGAATCTCTGGTACTAGAACGACTGACTTTTATTTATTTTTCCGCTGCGAATATTTATTGTACACTTGGTGCATGCTTCACACACTTTTCAAACACTATTCAATGGGATGATTGATCTATGAGATGATCGTCTTGATGTCGTGAGTCCTTCTAAATCCCAAGGGGGATTCGTGGGCGTCACATTATCTGCAAAGTTTAAAATGAAGGATCTTAATGAAGTAGACACTATTTTGGGTGTCAAAATAAAGAAACATAGTGGGGGTTATGCTTTATGTCAATCTCATTATGTTGAGAGATTGCTTCTTAAATTTCAACATTTAGGAATTAAAGAAGCAAATACCCCATATGACTTTTCATTTAAATTAACTGAGAATGCCGGAAGAGCAGTTGCTCAGTTAAAATATGCTAGTGCAATTGGTATTTTAATGTATGCAATGCATTGCACTAGGCCATATATTTCCTTTGCAGTATGTAAACTTTCTAAATATACGGGTAATCCTAGTACAGAACATTGGAAAACAATTGGTAGTCTTTGGGTACCTTAAAAGAACTAGTTTGTTAGGAATGTATTATACCAATTTTCCTGCTGTACTAGAAGGATATTGCGACGCTAGTTGGTTTACTAGTGCAAGTGATAATAAGGCTACATTTGGTTGGGTTTTCACCCTTGGTAGCAGAGCTATTTCATGGGCTTCTAAGAAACAGACATATATATCACATTCTTCAATGGAATCTGAATTTGTAGTCTTGGCAGCAGCAGGCAAAGAGGTAGAATGGCTGAGGAATTTGTTATTTGACATAAAGTTGTGACCACAACCGATATCAGCCATTTCTTTGCACTATGGTAATGAAGTTACTATGTCTAGGGCTTATAGTAAAGTCTATAATGGAAAATCTGGACATATTAGCTTGAGACATGAATAAGTCATACAATTAAATCGTGATGGTATTATCACTATTGTATATGTTCGATCAAGTAAAAACTTGACAGATCCTTTCACAAATGGACTCTCGAGAGATTTGGTGAATGGTACATCTAGTGGAATGGGTTTGAAACATTTTTATTAAAATGTCACCTGTAATAAGAACCCAACCTTACACTATTAATAAATAGTCTAAGGTTTAATGGGTAATAACAAGTTACAGTTATGTGGCTGTGATAACACTGAAATTTAATTTAATGTGAAAAACCCTTTTAGGATGGTCAGTGTTGACTGTTACGCTAAATGTAGGATGAGTATTATACTCTTAATAAAGTTCAATAGTTAAATAAGTGTCTGAAGTAACAGAGACACAAAAGGAACTTTACTTATGTGAACATAAGAGGTGGGAACAACTTCTAGCAAAAGTTTAAGGTTTACTTTTGTAAATGTTCATGAATGTCAGGATGGAGCACGTAAATTAGTGCAAATAATTGGTGAGTTATCTCGCTAAAATTGGATAGAATCATGTGTGTGGTATTTCTGTTCTTAACGTAAAAAGTCTTGGTTTAAGCTTAGGCCACCATTGACTTTGTTAGGAATTTGAGATATTTACACTAATTGAAGGTTTAAGTCGAGAGATACCTTCTTGTATGCATGAGGATATCAGTATTTAACTAAGAATTTAATATTGCAATCTAAGTGGGGGATTGTTATATTTAATTCTATAGATTGTGATATTAAATATGGGAATTTAATGAATGTGGGTTATTATTTATTTCTTTAAATCCTATCTTGATGAGGCACAATGGTTGGGCCAAATGACACAATGGTTAGACCAAAAGACATAATGGTTGGACCAAAAAGGCACGATGGTTGGTCCAAAAGGATACAATGGTTGGTCCGAAAAGACACGATGGTTAGTCCAAAAAGGCACGATGATTGGTCCGAAAAGGTATGATGGTTGGTGTGAAGATTCATGATGGTTGGTCCGAAGAGACATGATACTTGAGTCGAAGAGGCACAATGCTTGGCCAAAACACGATGCTTAGACCAAAAACACAAATTAAAAGTTGTGATTTTTCACTTGGTGCCACTTCATTCTCTATAAATAGGGGATAAGACCCACAAATTTTATTCATTCCATTCTTCTATCTTTTAGTTATTTATACAATTTTATAGAGAAAATCTGAAGGGAAAACTTCAGAATTGCTATTTGCTTGTAACCTAGTAGCAAACTCTTTCAAGTGGGGACAATTATCACCTTAAAGATAGTGTTCTACACGCCTCAAAGTCGCATTTATTTATTCAGCTTACTGTATCCACATAATTTTTCTTCCACAGAGGCAGTACAGGGGTGGAACATGAGGATTCTAAGATTTGAGCTATTGATCATGGTGGTTGGTGGCTTAGCTTCAAATGTCAAGCAGCTCCGTTCGGGGGAGATAGAGATGCTGAGAGGGAGATAAGGGAGGTTTACAAGTGCCGCCATTAATGGACGGAAAAATTGAGACCCTAGAACATGGAAACAGGGGAAAGGGTGAGAGAAAATTTGAGAGAAAAGTGGTTAGGGGAGGGGGAAAAGTTCATCACACGGGTTGCGATAATGGAGGCTGAGAAAAATCAATCGACGAGAGAAAGAGAGAACCAGGGGGGACAAGATCAACAAAAAAGGGTGAGGGAGAGTTTACTGATGACAAGAGGTGGCGGCAAGCTGCTGCTTGCCGACCTCATGCGACCTCACAGGCTTTTAGGAGATATATATATATGTAGAGAAAGAGAGAGATCAATAGGGGAGGTGGCAGCAGTTGAACCGCCGAGATGGGTGCAACGACAACTTCGTTGCAAGGCAGTGATGCGATAGGCAATGGTTGAGGGGAGAAGAAGGAACAAACATGTAGGGGAAAATGTGGTAGGCGGCACTTGGGAGGAAGAAAGATGAATAAAAGGGCTAGGGTTTTTCTCCCTTTGCCAAAACAGCACCACTTCATAAAAAGGGGCTGGGTTGCAAGAACACATGGGTTGGGCCCTCTATCAAACACATACATAGCCCAAAATAAGCAAGACACACAAACACAACACACACACCCAAGCCCACTCCGAAAATCAAATAAATAAAAACAAAAGCATATTATAAGAAACTACACAACTAAACAACAATAAACTAAAATAATTAAAATCCAAAATACTATTTAATAAAAATAAACTGAAAATAATTAATATAATAAAATAAGGTAAAATAACCAAACAATAAAGCAAATAAATACACTACACAAAAGCCTAAACTCAAAGATAGAATAGAGGAAAAAGATTCAATATATTACATTAAAATACCACAATATGAAGTTCAATAAAATAACGTAAATACATAATAACCAAGAATAAAATAAGCCACTAACAAGATTATTAAAATAAAACAAATGACTGATAATATGAATAAAAACAATACGTAAAACCTGGGGTCTCACACAATATGACTGATCTATCTATTTCAAGTTGGTGTAGCCATGGCTTGTATAAAAATTTTGTGACTTTTGTGTATGCCAAATGCACAAGTTTGGAATGTCGAGAATTATGGGCTGAGCTAGAAAATGTTTGTATTGAGGATTCTCCTTGGGTTGTGGTTGGAGATTTTTAATGCTATATGCAATGATTCGAAGAGGATTGGGGGCCATCCTCTTCCTTTGCCATCTATGTCAGATTTTAACAATTGTTTTGTTGGGAATGGACCGATCAATAAACAACTAAATAGGAAGTAACGCAGCGGAAATAATATAAGAGAAAATACGAAAAACACACAGAACACCAAGATTTAAGTGGCTCGTCTTAATGTAAGCTTACGTCCGCTATAGGGTCGGTCTCAAAGTTTCACTATCAATAAAGATGGAGTACAGGAGATGAACCACAAGATTTTTGCAAAGAAATCACTCACTCTCACACTCAATATGTGTTGTGTTTCTTTTCCTCACATGTTCACTTCTCTCAAATATCTAAAACAAAGTTTTTCTCACCACTGCGTTCAAATGAACGACGTTTTACTTTTATAAGCTGCATCTCACTTGAGCAAGAATAGTCTCGCTCGAGCAAATATAAAGAAACGGTGCAAACCCTAGTCCATAGAACATTAGCTCGAGGCAAACCATCGAGCGAACGTCTAGGGTTGCCACTCACTTGAGCAGGATGTCGAGCGAGGGTCGAGCCAACTCTCTATTTGGAATCCACTCGAGCTAGATGTCGAGTAAGGTTTGAGCAAACTTTCTATCTGACCTCTCGCTCGAGTTGAATGTCAAGCGAGAGTCGAGCAAATACTCTGTCTGATGTCTCGCTCAAGCTGGATGTCGAGCGAGAGTTGAGCGAGCATACTCAAGAGGCGTTTTCAACATAATTCAAGTCACATCTCAACAGATCTCTACCTTGACTTGAATTCTCACAAGTCGCATAGAAACCATTTTTCACAAAAGACTAACCCCTTCAAAACCCCTTAAGGGATTTGGAGACCCTGAACACCAATTAAGTCCAAACAGAGTTTGAACTTATGTACTGAAACTGGCTTTATCATCATGTCTACTGGGTTTTCTGTAGTAGCAATCTTTTACATTCCTACAATACCATCTACAACAATTTCTCTGAGGAAATGATACCTAACGTCAATGTGTTTTGATTTTTGATCACATGTACTGTCACAAAAAATTGAAATTTAATCCTGCTATAGACCTAAGTCATTGATCAGGCATTTTAACCAAATGGCTTCCTTAACAGCCTCAACTGCTGCCATGTATTCTGCTTTTGTAGTTGATAAAGTAACAGTCGATTGTAGTGCTGCTTTCCAACTAATAGCAGAATCGCACAAAGTAAATACATAACTTGTCAATGATCTTTTTTTATCTAAATTTTCAGCATAATCAGAATCAACATATCCAACAATATTTGAACTTAGATCAACATTTCTATCAAAGATCAAGCCAAAATGCAAAATTCCTTTCAAAAACCTGAATGTCCATTTCACTATCTGCCAATGAGTTTTACCTAGATTAGCCAGGCATCTGTTAACAACGCTCATTGCTTGTGAAATATTTGGACGGGTACAAACCATTGCATACATAATACTGCCAACTACATTGGAATAAGCAACACATTCCATAGACTATTTGTCCTCGTTTTTCCGAGGAGATAGGGAAGTTGAAAGTTTAAAATGCAAAGCAAGCGGTGTACTTCTAGGTTTGGAAGTAGACATTCCAAATCTTTTAAGATCCTTTTCAATGTACTTTCTCTAAGACAAATACAATTTCCACCTTTCCTATCCCTATGGATCTCCATCCTCAAAATTTTCTTTGCAATACCTAAATCCTTCATTTCAAACTCATTTCTAAGTTGAGTTTTTATCAAATCAACATTAGACATGTTTTTAGCAGCAATAAGCATATCATCAATATAAAGTAACAAGTATATCAAAGATCTATCAAGTAACTGTCTGTGATAAACACAACTATCAAAGTTATTTTTCAAATAATCATGATCAATCATAAACGAATCAAAACGTTTATATCATTGCCTCGAAAACTGCTTCAAACCATATAATGATTTCTTCAATCTGCATACTCGATCTTCCTTGCTTGTAACAATAAATCCCTATGGTTAATGCATATAAATGGTATCATCAAGTTTGCCATGTAGGAACACTGTTTTAACATCAAGTTGCTATAGCTCTATGTCATACAATAATGTAATAACAAGTACCACTCTGATAAAACTATGTTTCACAACTGGAGAGAAAACTTCATTAAAGTCGATCCCTTCTCTCTGACTATAGCCCTTAGCAACCAAGCGTGCCTTGTATCTTACATCTGTATCATTCTGGATTCCCTCTTTTTTTTTGAATACCTATTTGCAGTCAATAGTCTTCTTCTTCTTTGGCAACTTAACCAAATCTTATGTTTGGTTTTTTTGAAGAGACTCAATCTCTTTAGTCATCGCTGAGCACTATTGTGTAGATTCCGTACTCTTAATAACTTCAGAATGACTGGATGGCTCCTGACCAACAATTACCTCTGCTATAGTAAGAGCATACATCACCATATCTGCGTGAGCATATCTTTGAGGTGATCTAATTTACCTCCTCTTTTTACCAATAGCTATACTATATTTCTGCTCACCATGCGCGTCAATATCAGAATCAGAATCATGCTCATCAGCAATAGCATGATCTTGGGTGTTATCTGGCATCCTTTGTGGAACCTCAGCCTATAGCTCCACTTGGTTGCCAATACTCTAGTCTTCATCTGTGGACACAATAAACTCCTTTATCGAATTAAGCATAGATTTTCCATCAAATACGACATCTCTACTAATTACAAATCTGGGTGATTTAGGATTAGTACACCACAACCTATATCCCTTCACCCCACTAGCATATCTAATGAATATGCATTTCTTTGCCCTTGGTTCAAGCTTTCTATCGCTAACATGAAAATATGTAGGACAACAAAAAAATCTCAAATTTGAATAATTAATAGGAGTATCAGACCATACTTCATTTGGAGTCTTCAAACCAATAGTTGTGGTTGGAGAGCGGTTAACCAAAAAGTAGGTTGTGTTCATTGGTTCTGCCCAAAAATCTTTAGACAAGCCTGCATTAGAAAGTATAGTGCGAGCTCTTTCTAATAGAGTCATGTTCATTCGTTCAGCTACCATAGAACACAAAGATTTAAGTGGTTTGGCTCAATGTAAGCCTACATCCACTGTGCGATCGGTCTCAAGCTTCACTATCAATAAAAATGGAGTATAGGAGATGAACCACAAGATTCTTACAAAGAAGTCACTCACTCTCACTCTCACACTCAATATGTGTTGTACTTATTTTCCTCACACGTTCACTTCTCTAAAATATCTAAAACATATTTTTTTCTCACCAGTGCTTTCAAGTGAACGTCGTTCTGCTTTTATAAGCTACATCTTGCTCGAGCGAACATAAAATGAAATGGCGCAAACCTAGTCCGTAGAACATTAGCTCGAGGCAAACCATCGAGTGAACGTCTAAGGTTGCCACTTGCTCGAGCGGGATGTCGATTAGGTTAAGCGAAGTTTCTGTCTGGAATCTCACTCAAGTTGGATGTCGAGCGAGAGTCGAGCAAACTCTCTGTCTGATGTCTCGCTCGAGCTGGATGTCAAGCGAGAGTTGAGCGAGCGTTCTCAAGAGGCGCTTTCAACATAATTCAAGCCACATCTCAACATGTTTAAATAATTGTTGATTGGTTGAGTTGTGCCATCAAGGTAGAAGTATGTCTCGGTGCAATGGCCGAGAAGGTCAAGCTCATAAATGGGCTCATTTAGATAGAGCAATGGTTAATATTTTTTTTATGGTAATACCTTTCAGTTAGCTTATATGGAATATATGGAAAAGATTTCATCTGATCATTGTTCGTTGGTGGGGCATTTTTTAGCTTATGGGGGTGAGGGGTGATCTGAGATGAGCATGGAGTGTTCAAAGGAGCATTCTAAAGTTTCTAAGGCTATGGTACTAATTATAAGGTGGAGCTTAGGGCTCTATTTGATGGAGTTAGGCTATGTAAAGAGTTGGGTTTTGTTATAAATGTAGTGCGACTCTCAAGTTGTGGTAGATTGGATTTTCTCTTATAAATGTATAGTTTGGTATCTCTGAGATTTTTGGAAAGAGTCTTGAAGTCTTTAGAGGGCATAAATTTTATTATTAGGCATCAATTTAGAGAATCTAATCAAATGATTGATTTTTTGGCTAGACAAGGTGAAGCGGGTTTGACTTGTAATTTTCAGGATGTGAACTTTGTTCCTAGAGTTAAGGATATCCTTAAGGTTGACAAAAGTGGTCTTCCATGTTTTAGAGATTTATTTTTTTGTTTTGGTGTTTGTAGTTATTGATTTTATTGTTTCATTGGTTTTATTGGTTGGTTGGATCTTATTGTTACCACGGTTTTCCTCTGCCATAAGTGAGAGTTTCTAATAAACTTGTGGAGGGGTTACTATTGGATATGTAACAACCGACTCTTCAAAAAAAGAAAAAAAAACCATCAATTTTGGAATCCCCCATTGAACACACATTTGTAGGCCTCTTAGCATAGCACTAGTTTCAATGAATTCAGAAGCAAACACTTCATTCTCCACTTTGTTACAAGCCACCACAACCTGATCATGTTCATTGCTAAGAATCAAATTGATGCCAGCCTTTTGTTGATAAAAAAAGTAGCCCCATCAATATTCAACTTTAGATAACCTGTTGGAGGAGGAGTTGCACAAAGAGAGCACGACAGTCTACAGAGTTTAGATCTCGTAATTTATTCTCATATATAAACCAGTTTCTCCTAGTCCTATTTCATAAGCCCCAAGCAATAGATAGAAACTGCTAAATCATCCTTAGAACCCTTGACTTTTACACAAACAGCCAACTCCCAAAAAGGCATACATTGCTTTGTATTTTCCAAACAGGTAAAAATTGAAGTCAAAAGTTAAAAACATGAGGACAATAAAACAATGCATGTGCAGTCTTCATTGGCCTGTTTGTAGAAAATTCATACATCTTCTGTCATAGCTTTACGTTTCCTCAGATTCTGAAAAGTAGGAAGATTATCTAGGACAACCTTCCAAGCAAATATCTTGATCTTCTTTGGAAGTTTAGACACTTCCAAAAGGCATGTGTTAATTTCTCCATGCAACTTTCTCCCATTTGCTGCCGTATTTGCTGCACAATCATTTTGTAAGCACTTTTAATCAAATAAAACCATTAGACTCAAGAAGCCAAAATAGACCAGCTAAATACTGATTTTTTTTGTAAAATTTAAGTTAAATTTAACTAAAAAGTCAAAAATTACACTAAAAAAGAATAGTTAAAATAATTTTTTTTAGAAGGGATGTGACTCTAAAGATGTGACTCTAAAGATCATTGTTAGTTCAATATCTTTGTGTGTTTATCTCAACAAAGAGTCAGTATAATCAGATTTTGGGATCATTGGTCTATTTATTTGCTGAGATAGTATTGACTAAATTTGGTGTCTTATGCAATTTTTTTGGTTGATCTATATGCTGCATTTCACTCTATATTTTCAGACATTAAATTAGTGGGTTCTGTATTAAAAAAAAAAACTTAGTCGATCTATATGCTGAATAATTAAACTATTGATAGATTTCTTGCAGCTAGAAACATGCCTAAATATTCCTGATGCATATATTTCTAATGCATTTATTTATGGGCATATATAATTCTGAAATGTTTTTGGGCAGCCAACTATAATGCATTTCTGATGCATATATAATCTGAAATGTTTCTATATTCTAATGCATATATTCTATTGAAGGATGGACTCTCAACTCCATGGAATTGGTTCCTTCACTTCCCTCTTACAAAGGGGGGAAGAAAGCATCAATAACTATATACGCACATCGTTTGACAGCCTAGAGTCCCAAGTTTTGACACCCAACCCGACACCCACAACTGCTAAAAAACCTAAATCTTGAGGTGGAAACTTTATTCCAATAGAGGACACCTTACTAGTGTCATCTTGGATTAACACTAGTTTGGACCCAATCAGTGGGGTTGATCAATCAAAGCTTGCATTATGGGTTAGAATACATGAATACTATATGGAAAACAAAAGCACCACATCTTGTGCACGTACTCGGGTCTCTCTCATGAATAGATGGGGAGTCATCCAACATGCTACAAATAAATTTTGTGGGGCCTTAGCTCAAATTGGAGGAAGGTGCCAAAGTGGAGTTACTGAGCAAGATAAGGTGCACAAACACATATCCTTTAAATTCTTTTAGCTAGTAGACATATTGGATTGGATATATTTCTTATGTTAATATTTTCTGACTTTACAGATTGGACAAGCGAAGGAACTCTATCGAAGTAAAGAGTCTGGTGCATTTTACTTCCTTCCCTGTTGGACCATTCTTAGGCACCATCCAAAGTGGAAAGAGATTCTTGTGGATGAGGAGAAAGCGAAACCTAAGGAAGATCAATTACCCCATATGCTTATGTGCCAGAGTTTACAAATTTAGATGAAGACACCTTCACTCCAACTATAGGTGTCGATGTTGAGAGACCCATTGGGAAGAAGGCTGAAAAGAAACGGAGGCGGCAAGATAGTACCTCTTCCAAACCACTCGCTGATTTGGTGATTGATATGAGAAAGAAGAAGAAGAGGGCAAACAGTAAGAAGGAAGCTGATAGAGAAGAGTTTATACGCCTTAAAAAAGAGAAGATGCTAGCGGATCAAGAGAAAGAAGAGAAAGAAATTATGAGGATGGACATCACAACTTTAGCTCCAATCTAGCGAGAGTACTGGAGTGGCCTTCAATTGAAAATACTGGAGAAGCAAAACTCTACACAGCCATGACTGGGTTGTGTATGGGCTGCATGTCATTATTTTTTGAAGGTAACATTGTAGCCACTTTTTGAAATGCCCCTTTTACTACTTCTTTTGTAAATAACATGGCACAACCAAGCTAGTTTTTTGTGTAAAACAATTTACAAATAGGAAGAAATGTTTCCTATTTGTAAATTGTTTTAAGGACTACATTCTTTAGAATGTGAGCTGAATGTATTTTGTGTTATAGTTGGGCAGACACTATATAGCCCTATATATTTTGTGATAATATGTGGAAGAGCTCAAAATTAGAATAGAGGATTGCGGGGGATCTTAATATGGCTAGACCCTGCTGATTTTTATTTTTTATAAGCATAATTCATTCCTTTAATATGGCTGGACCTCCTGCAACATGATTATTGTATGATGATCAATAAGGTTTCAATGGGCATTAGGATTGTGGTGTTTAGGTAAATATAGAGTGTTCAATACTGTAGAGCAGAGTTTGGGATCTGGTTTGGGATGTTAATGTTGGTGGGAGAGTGGTCATGTGATCTTCATTGTGTAGTTATTCCAAATATCTTCTAGCACACAAGGGAATTAAAGAATGACCTAGGGGTAAAGATATCTGATTCCATCTATAAATTATCTTTGCCCATGTCACATTACTTAATTTTTTTGAGTCTCTCTCAACTTGTGACACAAGCAGTGCCTGGCTTTTGCTTTTGTAATATATTTAAGAGTTGGAAGTCGGAAGCATATATACCAGCTTAATTGACTCCTATTTTACCAAATAATTAATGGATGTATGGTTGCCCAACAATACAAAATGAGACAATTTAAGATAGAACAGAAACATAGTGAAGTTAAGGAAACTACGGTTACAAACTTCAAAATAAAAACATAACATTAGGCTAAACATAGTGAAATTAAAAAAGACAAGTACTTAATATTGACTAAACATTTGCCATTGATGTTCAATAAGATCTTTTTGGAGTTGGGAATGTAGTTTTCGATCTCGAATGTGACAATGACGTTGAATGAAGTCACATAATTCATTGGTATGCTCATGAGATACTGGCTCAAATGATATTTCTTCATGTTGCTCATAAACAAAGTCTTCAGCTCGAAGATATAAATGACGCTCATCTTTCACGATCATATTATGCAAAATTATGCATGCCATCATAATCTCTTTTAGCGTTTGTCGATCATAAAATCGTGCAGGGCCATGTACAATTGCAAATCAAGCTTGAAGCACTCCAAATTCTTGTTCTACATATTTTCTTACTGATTCTTGAGCTGCAGCAAAATGTTTTTTCTTATTGCCCTGTGGAGCTTGAATTGTTTTGACAAACGTCGGCAGGAAAGATATATACCATCAGCAATATAATATTCCATTGAATAATCATTTCTATTTATTGAGTAGTTGACATTCGGAGCATGTCCATTAACGAGCTCTCTAAAAATAGAAGAATGTTCTAAGACATTAATATCATTATGAGAGCCCGATAATCTGAAAAATGCATGTCATATCCAAAGGTCAGATGAAGCTACGGCTTCCAAAGTTATTGTTGTCTCATGAATGTGACCACAATACATTCATTTCCATGCACTTGGACAAATTTTCCATTTCCAATGCATGCAATCAATACTCCCTAACATCCCAGGAAACCCACAACTTTCTCCAATTGTGAGTAAGCTTGCAATATCGTTGTCGTTTGGTGATCTCAAATATTCGTTGGAGAAGATGCTAATGACAGCCTTAACAATCTTCTTCAAACACTTGGTTGCTGTATTTTCTGCAATCCTTAAATATTCATCCACAAAATCACTAGATATTCCATAAGCTAATATTTTCATCGCAACAGTTATTTTTTGAAGGGAGGAATGACCAAGTCTTCTAGCAGCATCTCTTTGAACAAATTTACGACGTGTGTGACGACCCGAGACTTTCAATTCATATTATTTAATTGAATATATATTTCGATTGAGTGGTTAATTAACTAATTAGGTTAATTATATTGAAAGGTGAGGAAAAAAGGGCATGGGCTTAAGATTAGGATCTTGAAAGCTAGAATAAGTTATTGGGCCTAGAAAGGAATAGCAAGCTCACAAGCCCATGAGATTGACCCATGACCCACCAAGCCCACACATGGAACACTTGTCACTCATAGAGAAATCCTAGTGAGTCAACTAAGATTAGTAGGTGAAAATGGAACATTACTATTAGGTAGGAGTTGACTAGTGGGTAGATGGTAATGTTGAGTGTAAAATCTTGTGATAGGATTTTTCGATCATTGGAATATTTTTGGAAAATACTAAGGTATGGCCTATTTTATTCTATCTAGTACATGTCAAGCTTAGTGGAGTGACACTTGTGGATTGGAGTAGAAAGTGGAAGAGAAGAGATGAGGAGGGCATTCGGTTAGGCTAGTTGTTGAAACCCTTTAGAGTTTTTTCCATGCCATTCTCTCCAATCTAAGCTAATGATCACCATAGGATTATGTAAAAGAGAAGTGACAAGGTGATTGACAAGTAAAGAGATGTGTCATGAGGAAGAGGAAAGGAAAAGGAAGAAGAAAAAGCAAAGAGGGATCTGGGTGAGGTTGCCATGTGCATCTTTTGGAGTTTTCCTAAGAGTACTTGCAAATCTAGTGAAAGGAATATCTTAGACTTGTGTAAGAAGATGAAGTACATAATATAAGGTGTGTAAGAGGTATGGTGGTGTAAGGAAATGAGTGGAGATTGCTTGAAATGGAAGAAAACTAGGAATGGAGGGGGGGAGAGTTCAGGTGACACCTAGCTCCAAGGCATGGCCAGACCATGCAAGCTCTCTTTCCCAAAATCATGGCCTTAGAATCTTGTGGATTGACATGAAAGGGGTTAGATGAGTGTGTGATAGGGTTGAAATAACATGAGAATGAGGCAAGAGAGGGGATGAGGTTTCAGTGGAGACTTTGGAAGGCAAAGGGATCCAGTTTCTCATTCCTCCCATTTCTCATCATTTGCTTTCTTTTCCCATGCAACCGCCCTTGCCTAGTCTTGTGTCTTTCAAATCAATGTATGGTGAAGTGTCCTTGACCCTAGAGAAAAGTGCATGGCCGAATACCCTTGAGGAGACCCACCTCTCACTTAGCTAGCTCACAAACACACACAAGTTCTCTTTCTCTCTACCTCTTGGCCAATCCCACTTCTCTCTCAACTCTCAATTGTTTTACTTTCTCTTAACCTCTAAACATTACCATATCCTTAGAAGAAAAGAGCTAGAACAAATATTTTGAGGAGGAGTTGCTCTTAAAGAGGTAGGTGCATTCTTATCCTGCCATTAGCAATCTTAGTATACTTAGAATGAATTTAGTTGCTTTGTTGATTCTTTTTGTATGTATGTAGAAAATGAAACCTTTAGAGGGAAAACTTACCATATTTAGTTTAGTAAGAATTCATGTTTAAGTTATGGTATTTTTCCTAAGTTGAGAACTTGAAATGATATGTGGTTTAGTTAGTTATTTAACATGAGGTGGAATGAAGGAAATGCATGCATGGTTGAAGGTTTACTAGCATAATGTTGGATGATGCCTTTAGTGTTATTTATTTAGTAGTAAAAATCCATGTCTAAGTTTAAATATCTTGTTAAGATTAAAGATTAATTTATGTGGAGAATTTGAATATTTGATATGAAAGGTGAAAATATATTTGCTAGATTTTGACTTGGAGATGAAAATATTGACTTATGCATGCATATATTTCAGATTTAAGGACTTCTTTGGGTGGAAATTATTGATTTGATTATTGTGCTATGTTATGGTGATATGCTTGAATATTTGGAGACATTAGATGCCTATGAATAAAATGGTTGCATTAGCATGATTGATGGTTTTCACTTAAATCATTGGGTGAGTTATCTTGGAAAAAAAAATGAATAAAATAATAAATTAAAAGACAGAGTTTCGGCCAAGCCTTGTTTTTAGGGTTAGAAAAAAATTCCTTTAAGTGGTTTGAGTTGAATTGGAATGATTGGAGAAGATTATGAGACAAAAAGCTAAGAAATTTCAAAGGGAGAGTCTCGGTCCAACCCTAGTGGGAAGGGACCGAGCACCCCCTAAGTGTAGTAGAGGCCCATTAAGTAATTTTGGGAAGGAAAGAAGTAAAATTATGAGGTGCGAAAATTTTTTAAAGAGCTTAATGTAGAATAAGCATTATGTTCGTCACTTATTGTATATTTTCCGTAACATGAGTCTCACGTCTCATGCATACAACACAAAAATCATGTTTTAAACATGTTTTTTAAAAGAAAAAAAATTAATTAAAGTTTTATAAGAACCCCAAAAGCTGGAACGGGGTAATGTCCCAATGGAACTCCCTGTTCACTTAGGAGTGATTAAAGTCAAGTGAAAGCCTCTAGGTCGACAAAGAACCATCGGCAGACCATGTATGGCTCCAAAGGGATATCCGGAGCGTGGTCGCATCTAAATCTAGTGGGTGCATACAGGACGGCGTTGGCTTCGGCCTCACCGATACAGAAAAGTTTGTAGTCGCTCGGTGAGTGATCAATAGCCGAGTGATGAAGAGCTCGAAAGGGCGCGAAACGTAGCTACTAAGGTTTGATACGGTCGCCGGGTGCTACGGTAACTAGCAGGAACACACGGTGCGTAGGGGAACTGTGAGGTGTCCAACAGAGGTCATGACAAAAACTGGGCTTTCGGGCCATATATGATATGATAAGTGGCGTCTAAGATAAGAAAAATGAAAAGTACTTGCGAAGAGAGGAATTTTGTAAAAAAACTCCATTGTTTTGTTTTTTGAGATTACGAACAAGTATATGAAAAGAATACGAAAAGAAAAAGAGAAATTTCAAGACATAAGCATGAGCATTAGCATCTACACATCATAAAGTCATGAGTCTCATAATGCATAAAGTATGACTGATTGTTTGCTATTCATTTATCTGTATGCTTAAATTACTGTTGTTATGATATAAATATGTTTACTGAAATTTCTCCCGAAATCTCACCTCTGTTTATCTCTCCACTATCACCTTTTTAGGATGATAGAAGTAGTTGCAGGTAATGACGTCTTTGCAGAATATGACCTCAGGGACGGTGCCTCGGACCCCCACGGGCCCGACTGAGTCCGTCACCTCTGAGCTAGTGACTCTTGACTACCTAAGCCGTTGGGCGGCGGAGTTACTACCCCTAGCTGCATACGTTTTGGGTAATATACGTCCTACCGGGTGTTGTATAGTTCTCGGTGTAGACGATTCTCTCCACATGGGTCGCCTTTATGAGTCATCCTCCGAGATGAGTTGTGAGGTGGGACCGACCTTAGATTTGGACCGCCTCCATTACGGCCCAAACTTGAAGGAGATCAGAAAGAACCAGTGGTTTAGGAAGTGATGGCAGGGGATCACCTATGCAGCTTTTGTACTTATATCCATATATTTTGGTCTTCCGTTATTTTGGAAGAATAAACACTTATGAAGGATCCTTATGTTTATATTAATGGTAATGTAATATTTTGGGATGCTATTGTATTAAGCCATGTGATACACGTATAGAAAGGTTTGACCTTTTTCCGCTGCGATAATTAAAAAAAAAAAAATCCAGTACACGATAAGACGAGGGGTGAACTTCCTTGTGACGCTCATCCCCGATGTCACGGTTTGCATACGATTCCAAGCGCAAACTGGGGCGCCAACAACGTGGAAGAGAATCACGACGTGATGTCGTGCCTCTTTTATTACCCAAATGTTCTTCTTCCATAGCAAGTGAGTTAAATGCAATTCCTCGTCAGATGACAAAGAGTCAAACATTTCAAAGACGAAATCCATATGAACTATATAAGAAGAAGAACTTGAATAATTGTTTAACGAAATAGAAATTGAGATGCTAGTTTGAGTTATGAATTCAAATGTGTTATTTATAGTTGAAATCTTGATAATAACAAAAGTATATTTTCATAATATGTCGAAAAATATCCTTAAAATATTTTTTCACAATTATCGAAATTAGATATTCTTGGAATATGTCGAAGAATATTCCTTAGAATATTCTTTCACACTTATCGAAATTGGATATTCTTGAAATATTTTAAAGAATATGTTAAGAATATTTTTTCACACTTATCGAAAATAGATATTTTTGGAATATACCAAAGAGTATCTTAAAAATATTATTTCACAATTATCAAGATGAATATTTACAGAATAGACCAAAAAATATTTTAAAAATATTTTTTTATAATTATATATTCTCATAATATACTTTGGGATTAATTTATTAATTTATATTTTAGTTTAAATTGCAAAATTGGATTGATACAAAATAAACCATAGATATATGACATTGTATATGAGGAGATATTATAAATATCAAAAGATATGAGGACATTAGAGAAATTATTTTAAATAAATAAACAAAGATTAAACATATAATATTTAAATGATATAGAGAAAAAATAGATAAGCTAATAGATGGTGTATTGTAAAAGTGAATAGTTAAAATAAAAAAATATAGGTTTTTAGTACTCTATCTTAAAAAAAAAAAAAATTACTCCATTGAGAATACTCTTATTGTTTAGAGAAACATTTATCTTTAAAACCTGAGATGCTATTCTTGAAGAGAGCTCTAATCACTTCAACATCCCAGCAGCCTGAATCACCGTTTATAAAGTCTAAAACTTTCAGATTTTCATCAAAACTTGAGTGTTGAATATCCCGTGAAGCAACATTTGCTAGGGATCCTTAAAAACTCTAATACTCCTACCATTCACAACCCGCCATACACAGCCTGGTTTCAAGAACTTCATACCCATATAAATCCCTTGCCACGCATAAGAAGAGTTAAAATTCAATTTTGCATCAAACAAAAAAAAATTGGCTTTAAACCGCTTATACATTAAAGAATTCTCATGTCTCATAAGCCACCAATCCTGTTTTGCAAGAAGAGTCAAATTAAGACTATGGAGATTTTTGAAATCCATGCTACCTCTGAACTTAGATCCACATAGCTAGGGGTGAACAGAAAACCCGAGTTCCGACCCGACCCGACATTTCGACCCGACCCAATACCGATATTTCGACCCGTTTCGGTTAATCGGGTATTCGGGTATTACCCGATACCGATTAAAAACCTATGTTTGCACTTTGCGCTTCATATTCAATCTTCATCCGTGAGTTACGGACCGTAACTGTAAGTCCTTCTTCTTCTTCTTCTCCTTCTTCTTCTTCTTCTCCTTCTTCTCCTTCTTCTTCTTCTTCTCTCTGTCTCTCTCCGACCAAGCGCTGACTAACCCGAGACCTTGACGGCTTGTCCTTGTGAAGAACTTCGCGGTGAAGATGGCTTCGACTTCGAGGTTGGGGAGATCGTCAATGTTGGAAAACTGCGCGATGAGGTCTTGGGTTGTAAGGAATGTTAATCGCCCCGTCAAATATCCAAGGGGAAATGCAAAAGTTTATGGTAGCAAGTATCGTAGTGTGGATTTGGGATTTTTGTTTATGTGTAGATTTGAAATTTTTGTTTATGTTTGAATCACGGAAGATGTCGAGTTTGCGATGTAAGATTTTTGTTTGGGATTTACTGATGTCCGGATGTAGGGTTTGGATTACGGATCAAGGAAGAAGATGAAGATGTCGGGCAAACGGCTAAACGGGTAATCGAGCTATCGGAACTGGAATTTTTCGGGTCGAATCGGAAACCTGATTTGTCGGGTCGGGTCGGGTCGGGTCGGAGTACACTCCTACACATAGCTTTTTTCAACTCACCCAATAAATTTTCTGCCTTTGAGGCTAATACCCAGTTCTAACTTTACTATGCTTTCAAAAATTTTTTGATTTTAGTTGTGCAATATGCCTCTTTAAGTTTCCAATATTATTAATTTTTTTTATAAAAATAAACTACGGACCTAATATTTTTATTTTCATGAACCATGATTTTTTTGCTCTTTAGATTTAATGATTAATTTAAAAATCTTTTTATGAGATGAGATATATTTTTACAAATTAGATTTTTTTTTTGTTCTTTTCAAGTTTAAATCAAGGCCTTACTTATCTTCGAAATTTCTTTTCCATAATTTGTTTGGTTTGGAAAACTTTTTTATTTTTTTTTAATACATATTAGGGTTTCACGTTCTGTTTCTCATTCATTTTTATATACACATTTTCTTTCTGCCCCTTTCACTTTCATCCTTCTTCATGTTTAGGGTTGCCTCTTCACGCACAGAAATCCTCGCTTATCAGCCTCCTGAATCACCCTGAATGGCCGTACCCTTTCCCTTTGTTCAAGCATCTTGCCGGCAACCAACCGTTGCCTTAAACCACCGAGCCAACTCCACGTCGCTGCCCAGCCCCGCGAGGCCCAGCCACGCGAGACCTCAGCCATGACGTCGTGGCCTTCAGATTGCCGCTGTCTCTACGTTCCACCCCAGAATACCGTCGCTACCCAGCCCCACGTGAATAACCTTGGCTCCCTTCCGAACCTCCTTAACCACATCGCGAATCTGATCACTCTACCTTGATATGACCGTAAACCACGGAAAGCCAACGCTGGAAATCACCTAAAGGCTTTGGACAAGATGCTCTGTTTCGCACCACCCAAAACAGAGGATGTGCCTCCCACCATGAGCCAAGTCGCGGCCCCACCTCGACATCACCACCATCACGGTCAGTCCTACAGGAAACCTCGGCCATCCCGCCACCATCTCTCAGCTGTGCTTGGTGAGTCAAGACTTCATCGATCGCACGGTTCCGCCTTAGTGTTTTTATTTTGTTGTTCTTTCCTCCATGGTCTCTCTCTCCCTCTCTCTCCCCCCTCTCTCTCTCCCTCTCTCTTTGTGATTACTCCCTTATAACTCGCTATCTCTCTCAGCACCCAGCCTTCCATCTCCGCCCGAGCCTCTGTCGCGGACTTCCTTCCCCTTCTGTAAGCTTCAGTTGATTTACTGCTCGTGTTTACAGAGTTTTCAAGATTAGAAGAGATTTTTGTTGCCTTCCCGTAACGCTTATTTGAAATATTGAGTTTCTTTTTCTTAAAATTATAGTCGTTAAAATGAAGTGTATTAAGAAAATTATAGTCGTTAAAATGAAGTGTATTGTGATAAGTTTAATTTATTTTTTAAAATTATTATTATTTTAAATTTAAAAAATTAAATGAAAATTTAAAAAATATGTATTAAAATTTTAAAAAATATGTTGATATTTATATTTTGTATGAAAATTTAAAGAAATTAATAATAATAAAATAAAAATGAGTTGATGTCTTGAATTTTAAAGCAAAACGAGCGTTGGTTAACTTGATTTACTTTCTTTTTGTTTTTTGTAAGCAACTTTTCGTAGGTGGAAGGTAGCTTGGGCAATTTAGATTTAAAATTCTCTTCAATTCATCTTAATTTTTTCATGATATTTTTTAAATTTTTTATATAAAATATAAATTTCTCTACATATTTTTTAAATTCTAATTTAATTTTTTAAATTTTTAAATAATAATAATATTAAAAAATAAACTAAATTTATTTCAATTCATTTCATCTTCGAATTCGAATGGATTTGAGTTTTATATGAAATTACAATTTTGCCCTTAGTCTTTAAAACATGATTTTGTTAGATGTTTTATTTTAGTGTATGGCTATTTTGTTATATGACAAATGCGCTTGTTTTCTTTTGAGTTCTTTTTTTTTTTAGTGTGTTTTGCTTAGCCATTTCGGAAGTTAAATGTTTTGAAATATTTTGGGGTCGGAATAATATATATATATATTTTTTATATATTAATGACTTTTCATTATTTAAGTGGGTTGAGTTCTCGATTTCTAAAAAAGATTTGGCATGAACTGGAAATTGGGTCAAATGAATATTAAGTGAAAATTGAAATATTGGAGAATTTATATTATTTTAAGATTTTGAAAGAATTTGATTTCAAGCATTTTGAGAGAGAGTTGATAGACAGGATTTTCAAAATGTTTAGATATTAAAGAAAGATATTAGATTTTACATCTCAGGTTCTATTTTTAAGATTGGTAATTATTTGAAAATTTAAATAGATTACATAATATTTTATGAGTAAAGCTTAATTTTAATCAGTTTTGTTGAGAATATTTTTGAAAAATTAAGAAGTTCAGGTAAACAGAATTCTTATATTAGACTTTACATTAAAATTATAAATTGAGGGCTATTTTGAAAATGTGCATATTTTGTGATAAAAAGAAATTATTTAAAACTATCTCAGTTATTTGTTTTAGCATATATATGAAATTCTGTATAATAATAACATATTTTTAGCATGACTAGCGTAAATATGAGTTTCTTTTTTTGTGCATTTTGCTTCTAAACTGAAAAGAGCGAATATAAAAATTTATGCATAAAGTATATTCTGAGATATGATTTTGTTATATTTTGAAGAAGTTTTGATTCTGATATGATAAGATGTGATTTCTGAAAACTCCTGGCATGAAATTTAGTTTATGTTCCAATTTGTTTGAGTTGGTATCAACTTTTTTGTTTCTAGTGTATCCACTTTGGAAGTAAAGTAGTTTTTTTACATGATCTTTTCTGTGTGCACATTACTCGGGATTTCTAGAATAATGAGGGAAAGATTCACATTTTGTTTATGTTCAGTTGGTTGCCGATGTTTGCACAGCCTTACAACGAGAGTTAAACATAGTATTTCTGCTCTGATAAGATGTTTCAATTATGCTATATCAATGAAATTTTGATTATGATTATTTTTAAACATTCGCTCTGACATTCTTGATAACATGTTCTGATTATGCATTATGAAAATAAAGATATTTTATTTTGCATTTTGAATTTAGTAAATGTTCATGTTTACGTATTAGTAAATATTCTTTATTTACTGAGTTGCAGATAACTCACTTTTTATCGTTGTGATATTTTTCAGGTTTTTTTGATAGTTCAGTTAGAGAACAAGAGTTGGAGGTTTTTGGAAAATTTGATGATTATAAATGAAAAGAGTGCTATGGGTATACGTATTTTTTTGGAGGAATATATTTTGTATATTTTATCTTTGACGGTTAATTTTTGTACATCGAGTTATGGATAATTCGAATATTTTTCGAGATGATATTTTATTGGGGGTTCTTGATTACTTTTTTGAGCTTTTATTTATATTATTGGAGTTGATTTTGAGAAAAAAGAGTTAACTCTTCAGATGTCCAGATCTGGGGCGTTACAGTTGGTTATCCCATAAAAAATTAGCCATCATCATTTCAAGCTCATGACACAAGGTAGAAAGAAACACAAAAGAACTCATAGCGAATGTAGGAATAGACATAACAACAGTTTTAAGAACCTCTCTTTCTCGGGACATCAAATTACCTTTACAAAGCTGCAATTTTTCCCATATTTTCTGCTTAATACTTGCAAAGGCTCTTTGTTTTGATCTATCCACCATAGGATATTAGGAGGCAACCCCAAATATTTATCATACTGTTGGGTATGACTACCACCCCAAAGTTGCACAATTTCTTCTCTTCCCTCCTCACTAACATCCCGACTAAATACCATGAAGGTCTTTTCCTTGTTAATACATTGACCCGAAGCTCTCTCATATTTGCTCAAGAGATCCTGAATATTTTTATTTGTGCACACATCCACCTTACAAAATATTATATTGTCATCTGCAAACAACAGATGATTTACTCTAGGAGCTCCCCTACAAGTTTTAATACCATCCACCCCACCTTGACAAGCACTCCTCTTCAATAAGCAAATAAGTTCTTCCATACATAAAAGGAAAATTTAAAGAGATAATAGGTCTCTTTGCCTTAACACTCTACTAGGACCTTTCAGTCTGCCATTAAAGAGTACTGAAAGGAAATAGTACGTACACCAAGTTAACCAATCCTGAAGCAAAACCAAGAGCCCCCAAAGATTTCTCCAAAAGTCTCTACTCTACCCTATGATATACTTTACTAGTCATATCCAATTTTAAATACATGAAATTCTTCCTCCCCTTCCTTTTATTTATGTGATAATGAAGTAATTTATAAGCAATTAAGACATTTTCATACATTTGCCTTCCAAGAACAAAAGCACATTGAAACTCTGAAATAATATCCGGTAAAACCAGCTTTAATCTATTTGCAATGACTTTAGAAAGAATCATATAAAGCACCTTGCATAGATCAATAGGTCTAAAATCCTCTATTTTAATAGGCTTGAACTTTTTAGGGATTAAAGTAATAAAAGTATGGTTTAAATCAGAGAATCCCCACTATTTAATGCCGATAAAAGAGAAGCAACACCGGATTTACCTAACACCCTTCAATGCTTTTGAAAGAAAATTGAAGGATGCATTTGTTTGATAGCCACCTCAACTTCCTCAGCAACAAACAGCTCTATTAATCTGTTATTCATCTTATCAGTCACTTTAATTTCAACCCCTGACAAGACTTCCTCCATATCTGCTGGAGTTGCAACAGTGAATAAAAATACAGTGTGATTAAACCATCCATCTGCTCACCCTGCTTCCAGATACCATCTTCATCCTTAAGCTTTAAAATTCTGTTTTTTCTTCTTCTTCCCGAAGCTTTTGAATGAAAATACTTTGAAATAGAATCTCCTTCCCTCAGCCACAAGTATTTTATATTATTTATAAATTTCCAGTGTCCGTGTTCCACTAGTATAGGTTGAAACTTTCACATCTTCTAGTAGCTCATGATATATGTATTTGAAGTTAACATTCCGGGTCATGAATCAACGGACCATATGTTTTTATCTTTTCACTCTGTTTTCTCAAATTTTCAAACCAACTGTACAAAATTTCAGAACTTAAAATAAATAAATAAATAAATAAATTTTGACTAGTATTAGATATAATTATAGGGTGTATAATCTCACGTACTCTTTTTGAAAAATAGTGATGCCTATTACTAAAAAGTGAGATTTTTCATATGGATCTCAAATTTATTAATTACCTTCGAATAAATGCACAGGACTTAGACATCATATAACTGCATGAATAATTCCCCAAGCACAAGTCATTCAAAACATTATTGAAGTACCTTATATATTCCTAATAGATAAACGTATATATATATATATATATATATGTCTATACTATAATTTTGAAAATTCTAACATCTTAAATAGAGTAATTTCATCCCAAAATCATTTTACAGCTATACAATATAATATTTTCTTTTAATTTATAATATACCAAAGTAAAGAAAATAGTAAACAAAGTTAACGTCTAAGTCAATATTTCCTCTCGGGATCGGAATATTTATGTGTCACACAGCTGGCTAGGCCTAGCAGAGTCTACCTCTAAGTCAACATCCTATTATATTCTTTTAATTTATAATATACCAAAGTAAAGAAAATAGGAAACAAAGTTAACGTCTAAGTCAATATTTCCTCTCGGGAACGGAATATTTATGTGTCACACAGCTGGCTAGGCCTGGCAGAGTCTACCTCTAAGTCAACATCCTCTTTTTGTGGTGCATAATACATATGGTTGCATCTTTATAATTTTTTTCTATTCAGCTGAAGAAACAACCATCTACAGGTTGAGCAATAAAGCAAGTTAAGTACCTATTTCCATTTCCTTCTTTCTCCATGTACACGATCTGTCTATGTCATTTGAGTTTTTTTGAATCACAGACATGTTATTTTATTCATCACCCAATAAAGAATTTGCATATAATCTTCCACGTTGGTGAATGGAAGTCCTCGATAGTAAGGCACTCCCCTAATGCTTTAGCACCTTCTCTATTGGAATGGAAGAAATTCTGTAATTAGACCGCTAAAGAAAAGAATTTTTTTTCGTACATCTTCCTTAATGGCACAAGATAAGCTAATGAACTGATCCAATCCTAGTTTAGTGGAAAACGTAATTTGTCTTAGTTGTTACATTTCAGTGACAATATGCAAATTCTTGGAGCAGATATTTGTACTATTTCTCTTAAATATGAGGCCTGCTCTCTATTTGTGTTAACAATTTAATAGCTTGCGTTTTTCTATCAGAAATTTTTGTTAAAATTATTGAGAAATTGTATGGTTTGTTTAGGAACAGAGACTTGTACTACTTCTTTACAATATGACCCTGTCCACTCGTATTGAGGAACTTGAGAGAAAGCAGGCCGCTGGATTGACTAGAAATGCTAAAGAGTGTTGTATACATAAAGTACATGAACAACTACGTAACGTGAACGAGCAGGCTTACAAGCCTGTGGTGCTTGCCATCGGTCCTTACAATAACCAAGGCAAGGTTGGCCAGGGGTGTATGGAAGAGCAGAAATTGTGCTATCTACAACAAATGCTCAAAAGAACGAATGGAAGTATAGAAACATACACCACCGCCTTGAAAAAATTGGAAGAAAAAGCTCGTAATTGCTATGGAGCACCCATTAGCCAAACCTCAGAGGAGTTTGTAGAAATGATGGTACTTGATGGGTGTTTCATTATTGAGTCGTTCTACAAGTTTGAAATCTTTTGGAAAACAGGAGATTGTCAAGATGACCTAATCTTTGAAATGGTGTGGGGGCTTTCTAAAATAGCTCGTGATCTACTGTTATTTGAGAATCAACTTCCATTCTTCGTTCTTGAAAAATTGTTCATGATAAGTGAGAGGAACGAAACACTACTTAGAGCCAGAAATTTAGGAGAACACCCTGTGGATATTGAAGATGGAGTTAGTGTTGAAAGCTCAACCTCCTCAGCTCAAATTTTCCTGACACGACTTATTGATCTTGCCCTCAAATTTTTCTCTGGCTTTTTACCACTTAAATGGAATGACGATGCATCCAGTTATAATTCAACCGAAAAGATCAAGCATCTACTTTGTTTGGCGCATGAAGCTCTCACCCCTTCACTTCCAAATATGGTATGTAAACGTTTAAAGGTCGGGTTCAGATTCAAGAACGCAGAGTTTGAGCATCTCCTTGGTCTCATACATACAACCATTAGTATTTCATTACTTGATATGGAAATAGATAATGCCAGAGAATGTCAAGAGGCAGGAGTCAAACTCAAGAATGCAGAGACATTTGAGCCCCTATTTGGTCTGAAGAAGGCAATTTCTTACGCCAAACGATCTCAGAGGTCTGTATTCCTAATAAAAAAGGAAGAGAAAATGAAGCATCTGGATGATCTGAATAGAATTGAAGACTGGAAAGCAATTCCGTTTGGGTTAGAGCTTCAGAAGGCTGGAATTGAATTCAGTATGGCAAATAAATTTAAAGATAAGTTAGATGAGATTGCCCATTGGAGAAAAATACCTTATGCCATTGAACTTCAAGAGGCTGGAATTCAATTGAAGGAGGCAAAGAAATTTAAGAATCTACATGATCAAAGTAGGAATGAAGATCGGAAGTCAATACCTTATGTACTGGCAGAAAAATTTAAGCGTCTACTTTGTGACATCAAGATTGAAACGTGGAAGTCAATACCTTACGGAACAGAGCTTCGTGAGGCTGGAGTCGAATTCAACAGTGCAAGGAAGTTTAAGCATCTACTTGCTCATAGAGAGATTGAATGCAGGAACATACACAGTGCCACAGAGCTTGAAGAGGCTGGAATCAAATTCAAGATTAAGGCTGAGAAATCTAACGTGTTTTCCATAAAGTTCAACATTGGACTATTGGAGATTTCACCTTTGACCATAGAAGATGATACAGAGACTTACTTACGAAATCTTATTGCCTATGAGCAATACTGTCATCGACACAACGATATGAGTTACGTCTACAGCTATGTGCGCTTTATGGGTCATCTCATTAACACTCCAAAGGACGTTAAGTTACTCCGCCGAAGAGGAATTATCGATAATTGTTCGGGTGGTGATGAAGTTCTTTCCACCATGGTTAACAAGCTTGGTCACCATGTCCCTTTTTCAAGCAGAAGCTCAATTTATGCTAGAACTATCATGAATGTGAACATGCATTGCAGGAAACGCAGGAATGTATGGATGGCAAAGTTAAGGCGCGATTATTTCAACAGTCCTTGGGCATTGGTTTCATTTATGGGTGTTGTCTTATTGCTTGCACTTGCAATTACGCAAACCATATTTTCCATTATTCATTAGGTTTTTCGTGTACTAGTGTTTTAATCTTGATGTTTGTTTGTGTCGCAGTTAATGTAATGAATATCGAACAATAGGATTTTACAAACTAAGCGTGACTTAGTGGCTCGAAACCATATCTTTTGTTGTTGAGTTATTTATATATGAATCATGTTTCATTGAATGAAATTAATTGGGACACGGGCGACTGCACATGCTAAAACACGAAATAGGCTAAAGATGGATAAGACTGTCCGTGCATCCATTTTAGCCTATTCCTTGTTTTAACTCGTGCCCCCCATCAGTGCAATTAATAGCTCTGTTCTTGAATGACAACGTGGAATGAATTCTCAATGCTTAGACAGCCCAACGTGTGACATGGGTAGTATGATGAAGTCCTCGGTCAAGATACCATACACCTAAGGGTTCTTCCTTGCTTCGGGTTGATCTTCAATGATCGAGATGGACTCTTAACTTGGTGATGATCACGTGGATGGTGATATGGATAAAGTGGGGTTAAGATATATGGAGCAAGGTTAAGTGTTTAGGGAAATGAAGGGTTCGGCTATGATGGGTTTGTGTGTCACTGCAATGGGGCTAAAGTGGCTTGGGCGAAATGGTCTTGTGTTTAGGGTTGAGATGGCCGAATGAGGGTTAGGGTTATTGAGTTTTTCGGCCAAGGGTTGGTTTAGGAAAGTGGATTAGGATTTGAGTATTGAATGGAGAATATTTGGTGTAGGAAATCAGAAAATTCTGATGAGATATATATGTGGCCGGTTTTGGGAATGAGGGGGGGATTTGATTTGGTTGACTTGGAATATGGGGGATTTGATTAAATCAATTGGGGAAAGATTGATTAATCAAATAAGGTATGAATGATTAGATGGTATGAGGTGGATTAAGTGAATTTTGAGCTAGGCAAGTTGCCTTAGCCGAATGGGTGTATTTATGGAAAGTGGGTGATCAGTTTAGGTAAGTTTGGAGGGGAATGAGGTGGCTGCCTTGGGAGACACTTGCAGACCACGTCCAATGATATTTAAGGAAGGTTTAAGTTTGATTTGGTAAGGTAAATAAGGCAATTTCGTGATAGGCAAGTTGCCTTACATGAAATGGTGCAAATCTGGAAAGTTGGAAAATTATTTCGGTAAGTCTTGTGTGTTTGGAAGGAAATGTTGGGGCTGCTTTGTGGGGGCTGTCCAGACCTCGATCAGGGGTGTTTTAAGAAGGTTTAAGTCAGATTTGGTGAGGCAAATAAGGCAAGTAGGGTTAGGGTTTGATGGCTGGCTGGTGGGAAAGGCAAGAGGGGAGAAATAGACAACACACCAACTAGGGTTTGGTGCTTGTTGCCGTAGGCTATGTGGGGTTGTTGGTTTTGCACTTCTTTTCTAGATAGCTTCTTGACTTCATTCGGCTTGGGTTTGGAAGTGCTAGTGCTCTTATCTACTCCTTTACCCTTCCAAAGAAGTTTGGTTTGCAAAGTAGTGTTGGTTTTGCTCCCAATTTTCTTAGTTGGGCGCTTTTCCAAAGAGTAGCTCTCCTCTAGTATCTCGGCCACTTACATGGCCTCTTGAATGCGTGTGGGTTGCTTCAACTTGAACTCCTTGGCTAACCAAGGCTTGAAACCATCAACAAAGGTCCCAACAAGAGCTTCCTCGGACTAATCCCGAACCATAGTTTGAAGTTGTCTAAAGTCTTCCACATAGTTCTTCACTTTGCCATCTTGCTTGAGCTTAGCAAGTTGGCTATGATGGTTAATAGTTGGTGAATGACCAAATTGAAGGAGGAACTCCTTCTCAAAGGCCGTCCATCCGAGTCTTCTTCTATCCTTAGCATATTGGTCCCGAAGCCATCTCCACCACTTGCTTACCTTGCCTTCCAAGTAGTAGCAAGCGGTAGACACTCGCTCGTCTCTAGGCACATCATAAGTGTGGAAGTAGTGGTCCATTTTGTCCAACCACTCATAAGGGTCACCTTCACTAAATCTTGGAAACTCGACTTTAGGCCTTCGGGGTCCCCGGTCATGAGCTCGGTTTCCCCCTCTTTCACTAAGATGATCATCATAGTTTCTTCTATCATTGTGGCCTATTATTTCATGGTGATTGTACCCTAGGGATGCTCGGTCATCTTACCCATGGAAATCTTGATTCATCATGTTTTCGGCCTCATGGGGTGGCTCATAACTTTAAGGCTCAATCCTCACACCTTGAGGTTCTCTCAAGTTGTTTGGACTTCTAGAGCGGTTGCCACCATTTCTTAGCCATCTTTCCACCACAGTGGTGCCATTCTCCACACGACCTCCTCGTCAATACATGCGTATTGGTGGATCAAGCATACTCTCATAGACGCTAGTGTCGGTGTCCTCCACATAGTACTCCTCTCTAGGAGAATTCTGCCTTGGTGGTGGTGGTGGTGGTTGTGGTCGAGCATTGTGTTGCTCGGCCATCCTCTTCTTAAGCCTCTCAATGCTTGCACTTGTGGCATGTCTCGTGGTCTCTAGGTCTCTTCTATTCTCTTCGCCTTGACGACTGCCATCATTGATAGCTATTGTCAACTTAGTCACGTTGGTATTGATCTCATCAAGAACATGACCAACTCTCTTGGAATGCACTTCTAAGGCATCAAGACATTCCCGGTTGGAACTGTCATGACCCTCAGCACTTGGTCCTGCTCGGCTCATCTTGCACACTGAGCTTGGACACGATATTTCAACTACTTGCACGGTTCACTTGGCTTGCACAAACTTGGACTCGGTTTATCACGGTTTGGTGAAGCTTTGGGCGGCAACAATGGGCTTATGGGTTCGGTTTCCAAGTCCAACCTTGAGTTGTCTACCTTCTAGGATGGACAACCTCTCTTGCACATACAAGAGTCCAACCTCGGGTCCTCCACAACAATGGTGGCCAACCCCTACAATCCTATCTACTCCGAACTCCCCAAACCTCCAAACTTCTTTCACAATTAATCAATAAGTTCCAACAATAATTGTGCAAGAAAGTAAACAACGTTGAGAACCTCCATAGTCCTCTCAACAAATTCACAAAACTTTGAGTTAACGCGTCGTTTACCTCGTGGAGAAGTGAACTTTTCAAGAAAACATCAAGCAAGAGTCTCATGGAGGAGACTCTCAATGAGATGATGAAGCCTCTTAATGTAGGCTCTCAATGAAAGCACCAATTTAGGTTGATGGGGTCCTCGGTTAAGATACCATACACCTAAAGGTTCCTCCTTGCTTGGGTTGCTCCTTAATGACCAAGATGGACTCTTAGCTTGGTGATAATCACGTGGATGGTGATATGGGTGAAGTATGGTTAAGATATATGGAGTAAGGTTAAGTGTTTAGGGAAATGAAGGGTTCGGCTATGATGGGTTTGTGTGTCACAACAATGGGGCTAAAGTGGCTTGGGCGAAATGGTCTTGTGTTTAGGGTTGAGATGGCCGAATGAGGGTTAGGGTTTTTGAGTTTTTCGGCCAAGGGTTGGTTTAGTAAAGTGGATTAGGGTTTGAGTATTGAATGGAGAATATTTGGTGGAGGAAATCAGAAAATTTTGATGAGATATATGTGTGGCCTGTTTTGGGAATGAGGGGGGATTTGATTTGGTTGACTTGGAATATGGGGGATTTGATTAAATCAATTGGGGAAGGATTGATTAATCAAATAAGGTAAGAATGATCAAATGGTATGAGGTGGATTAAGTGAATTTCGAGCTAGGCAAGTTGCCTTAGCTGAATGGGTGTATTTATGGAAAGTGGATGATCGGTTTAGGTAAGTTTGGAGGGGAATGAGGTGGCTGCCTTGGGGGACACTTGTATACCATGTCCAAGGATGGTTAAGGAAGGTTTAAGTCTGATTTGGTAAGGTAAATAAGGCAATTTCATGGTAAGCAAGTTGTTTTACATGAAATGATGCAAATCTGGAAAGTTGGAAAACTATTTTGGTAAGTCTTTTGTGTTTGTAAGGAAATGTTGGGGCTGCTTTGTGGGGGCTGACCAGACCTCGACCAAGGGTGTTTTAGGAAGATTTAGGTCTGATTTGGTGAGGCAAATAAGGCAAGTCGGGTTGGGGTTTGATGGCTGGTTGGTGGGAAAGGTAAGAGGAGCGAAATAGGCAACACACCAACTAGGGTTTGGTGTTTGTTGCCGTGGGCTATGTGAGGTTGTTGGGACTGCTAGGTTTTGTATTTGGGGCAAAGGAATCTTCAAGAAAATAGAATGAACATCCAAGAAAATGGATGAACATTCAAAGGAGAAGAAGAACACGCCAACCACTTCAAGCTCCAAGTAGTTCGGCCTCCACTCACTCAACAACACCACTCTTTCTTCACTTGTTTTTCAAGACACTCTCACACTCAACTCTCTAGGGGAATTTCGAAATTCACAATGGATGTGAATTAAGAAATCCTCTTGAACACTCACTCAATCTTTCTCAAATCCACAAGTGGTGTGGATTTGGCCTCACCAAGAACACTCACTCAAGAACACAAAAACACAACTCCAAGAACACCAAGAACAACTCAAAACTGAAAACACCAGATGAATAAACTTCAAAACTTTTTATTAATCAAATGAAAAACAAAGATAGATGTGGAATAAACCAATTCACGAATTGTACGATTTGATCATCTTCAAAAGGGATTCACGAATTGCACCCTTAAGAAGCCCAAGTGCTCAAAGCACCGAATGAAATCGAAACCACTCTATAGTGGCTGGCCTAACTCTCTTAAGAGCAAAGTTCTAGTTTTTTCAATTGTTCAAAGATTGTTAAATGAAAGCCTAATGGTCCTATTTATAGAGCTCACAAGTTGGAAACCCCCAATAGATTCCTTATTAAAATAAGTAAATACCTAACACGTCCAAAAGCAATTAAAATAAATAAATAGCATATATAAAATGATAGGAGGCGCCACATGCATGGTTGGTCGTGGGGTGCTTGTAGCCCAAGGTGGGCTAGTGTGTTGCATGGCCCATGGTCAAGCTTGTCTGCGTGTGGTCTGGTTGCATGGCGCCTGGTGGTGCGTGGGCATGACTCTGTGCAAGGAGAACTAATGGTGGTCATGGCAGTGTGCCATGCATGGTCCTGGTGGTAGGCACAGGGTTAAGCCACGTCGCTCTGGGATGGCCCAGTCAGGATGCTCGGGCGGTGGTCTTGCATGGTTCGGGCTGGGTGCTGGAGTGATGTGCATGTATGGCCCAAGCTGACGGTCTAGGCACGGGCTGCATGGTGCGGGCTGGTGCCGCGCGCTAGCTGGCATGCATGGTGTGCATGCCACTAGTTTGCTCTGCTAGACATAGGCTGGAGCCATGCGTTGGATGGCATGCATGGTGTGCATGCCACTAGCTTGCTCTGCAAGGCGCGGGCTGGTGCCATGCATGGTCCTGGTGGTAGGCACAGGGTCAAGCCACGTCGCTCTGGGGTGGCCTAGTCAGGGTGCTCGGGCGGTGGTCCTGCATAGTCCGGGCTGGGTGCCGGGGTGATGTGCATGCATGGCCCAAGCTGATGGTCTGGGTATGGGCTGGTGCCGTGCGCTAGCTGGCATGCATGGTGTGTATGCCACTGGCCTGCTCTACAAGACATAGACTGGAGCTATGAGCTGGATGGCATGCATGGTGTGCATGCCACTAGCTTGCTCTGCAAGGCGCGGGTTGGTACTGCGCGCTAGATAGCGTGCCTATGAAGACACGTCACTAGCCTTGCTAAGGTGTGCTGGGGTGCGTAAGGGTGTGCGCATGGATGTGCGCATGACATGTGCACAGGCAGTAGTCTCACTGGGCGCCTGCTACGTGTCAAGGCCTAAGCCAAGGCCCAGGCTAGCCAAGGGATTGTCCTGGCCCTCAGATGGCTGAGTCGAGGCATGATCTAAGGCAATCCTCCTAGGGGTTCTGACATAGTACCATCTAGCAGTGTTATCCCTCATATCATTAGAATTTAGAAGATACCATAGCAGCAATGTTACGTATTATCATGAAATGTTATCATTCAGCTTCTTGCCTTTTGAGATGCAAAAAATTACTTAAACTTTATCCTTTAATAGTTGTTTATATGTTATTTTCGATAGATAAAATGGCCAATCCATGTTATCATTCAGCTTCTTGCCTTTTGAGATGCAGAGTACTGGTGGACCCAACTGGGTGGTTTCATTAGGAAGAAGGGACTCCGGAGGTGTAAGCTTGAGTGGCTCAAACAACAACATCCCTGCTCCAAGAAGGGACTCCGAAGGATCAAGTTAAAAGGATTCATAGGCATGGCGTATAAAGATACCTTATTTAATATGGGGTCATGTATAGAAAGGCCTTATATTAATATAGGCCTTATATTAAGAGAGAGAGAGAGAGAGAGATTGAAGAGAGATATGGGGGCGTGAGAGGAGCATTTATTTATTATAGAGAGTGCAGATGTCATCTTATTTCATTTATTTACAGGGGTTGAAGGCGGGGATTTGCGTAGTTGTATAATGTTTTTCAGCGTTCATGATTCCTCTAACATAATTGGTGATAATAAGTGTCTTGCCAGGAATATAACATAAAGAAACAACTTTTTTGTTCTACTAATCTGTTGGTTTTGTGTCATTCCAGAAAACTCAAATAAAGATATGCCTCTCTTTCTATTTTCAGTCTTTCTCTCATCAGTCACACTAATGATTTATATCTTATTCATTTTCTGTTATTTTTTCTACCGTCAAATGTGAGAGAGTAGTGTTGGATTTGAAGATATATTATGCCTTAGAATCTGTAACATCTTTTTTTCAATTTATCTTTTTGTAAATTTGTATCCTTTTTAATGTATGCCATGCTCTAATCTCTTGCAGACTACAACAGTACAAGTTTGTTGAGATGAAGTGTTTTTATATCATATACACTTGACTGTTTTTATTCATATTTATTTCCATGGAGGTCTTAGATTCAAGGCCACTTATGAAGTGTTGATTTTATATTTACTTTGTTGTGGCGGCTAACTTTCTCTTTTTATTCATATTAGTCTTGTTCTGAAGTTGGATGGCAGATGATAAGATATGAAATGGTTTGCAGGTAGAAGACTGAAGCTATACAGGCATGAACAAGTTTTTCTTGTTGAAAGTGATATGATCTTTCTTTTTATGAGAAAAGTAGATCTCGTTTATTTTTCGAGTTTCTAAATAATCTTGTTCAGTTTGTGAATACTGTTGTTGTGGTATGAATTATAGTCCAGGAAAAACAATTTAATATATATATATATAAATATATACGGTTAAGGATGCTTAGTGATAGTTCCCATAACTAAGAACATTTGGGATATGGGTTTCTAGTAATGAGCTTGAGAATTTATAAGATTCTGTTATAGAAAGGTACTTATTACATGGTTTTTGCTTTCAGTTGCGAGCTCTAGGAAGCAATGTGCTGAACTGGATTTCATTCATATTCTTCAAAACTAGCTGGTCGAGGTTCTCTCCCGTTTTTCTAGTTCACGTACAGGTTGTGATTCATGAAATATGCCCTGTTTTTTTTTTTTCTTTTTTCTTTCTTTGTTTTTTTTTACAGTTGGGTTACATATATAATATATATATATATATATGTATTGCTTTTGTTTGTAGATTTGCTTGCTGTGGATGCATCTTGTTCTAAACCAGCATATTGCTAGGCAATCAGTTTAATTAGAGTACTACTTTATAGTTATACAGTTTTAAGATTACTAGTACTCGAATATGTCGATTTACATGAAAGATTTAAACCAATGCAAAGTAGTGAAAAGGTTGGCAGCTAATGGCCTAATGGTATATACACACATGCACACTTGCAATGCTTAGTGTCTGAACATGTTCATGAATTTTAGGAGGCGGTTTTCACATTTTAAAGTTTAGTATTGTAGAGCCATGAATTGTAACTTATAAAGTTTTGTGATTGTGTGGTTTATGTGTATAAATTGTATGGGAAGTTTTCTATCTTGGATTCTCATTAGGAGTTTTTCTTGTGAACATGTTTGCACAATTTTTTACATGGTTTCTTTTAAATATTATAAGTGTGAATTTGGATCCCCAAAGTTCGGATATATTTATTTTATCCTCTATTAGACTATTTATTATAATTATTTTCGGCTCAGTATCATTTTTTTTTTTCAATTTTTTTTTTCTAAATCTATTAGCATTTTGCATTGGTAATATTTTCGTTGCTTATCAATCCCAGTAAGATTTTCAGTAGCACAGTTTTGTTATTCTCATGATTTGCACTTTTAGTACATGTGTGGGGGTGTAAGAACAGTAATACTATAATCGAAGTGACCTTGAAATTGTAGAAGCTAGTTGAGCTTCTCCTAGGCCATTGTGCAATCTAAGACAGAATAGAGTAAATACTAAAAAGTAGACAGAACACATCATATAACTTAAATTCATACTACTTCTAGAGCATCGAATAAAGAAACTACCCTTCTTGTTGTCTGATAGAAGGATATATCATTGAACTATTCTTGGATCCATCAAGGCATATGCTTATTTTAGTTGCCTAGATGGTTACTCTTAATTTTAGAATTATAAGGTTTTTAACGATTGGTTTTGGAAATTTGATATGTAACCCCCAAGCTTTGTTTGTGATATGGTATTTCTCTACCATAAGTGCTGGGCAGATAATAAATAGCTTGAGGAGTACCATCCATCTTTTTAAAAAAAAAATATTATTTTACTCTCTGTTACTCCTTGCTGATCCGGTTGTATTTTGTCCAAGCCAAACAATATAGTTCATCTTGGTCTATTGCTTATTTAGCTTTCGTTAAGATTTCTGTGTAACAGCTTTATTGCAATTTATAGAGGTATGCCACATGATGTTATACTTGGAGTTTCTCGAGGAAATTAACTTGCCCAAAAATAATATTACTAATTAATAATAATATGCTCTTACCTAGTCTCGTTGAGAAAATGGTGTTCATATATCTACTTAATTATATATGTAACTAATTAATTTGTTCATACTGTGTATCGATTACTTCTTGGAGATGCTCCACCCACCCCTGCCAGAAATAGAGATGTAAATAGCTGCCATATGATATGAACTTAAATGGAGAAGCAGGTATGCATGTGTGAATGGTATCTGCACATAATGATGTGTAAGAAAAAATTAGGCTCTTGGATTTATATTTGCTTTCCATTAATGCACCAGTGTATTTATGACTACATTCATGTGAATTCCACACATTTGGATGAATGAATGTCATTTATTAAATTAGCTGTCTCAGTAGCCTTCCCGATTTGTTGATAGTGATGGAGGCAATGTTCATCATGGTACACTTTTTTTCCTTAATGCGGTTTCCAGTTACAATTTACTTGAAATGTGGGAATGCATTGGATCAAAAGTTCTATATATATATATGCAATGCCATAAATCTCACTATCGTTCATCTGGTCTATCCTGTTTCATATGCTGAATTTATCTTAACGAAGTTAGTATTATAGTATATTTTCAACAAAATATAAGTGACTGATCAGTTGAAATGGCCAGAACCCAAATTATATTTGCAAATTGCAGAACTTAGTTTCATATTATTTCCTCCTGGAAGACGTAATTGATTTAGATTTAAGGAAACGAAAAAAAAAAATAACGAGAACAAGTATAATGACTGGTAAAGCATTGTAACAAGGTATTTTTGCGGCAATTTTAATTTCGTGGGAAAGATATTACCTTGTCATCAGGCCTGTTGCGGCGAATTTATGTGGACGCAAGATTGTTTTCCACTCCAAATCGCTGGAGATATGTAATTAGCAATCGCTGCAAAATATATAATGTGGCGAATAATTGTCGCCGCAGCAAGTTCATATGAATTTCATAAGCTTTTAGCGTCAAACTACCATATCGTCGGAACTATTTTTTAGCGGCGGGTTTTTTTGGCGTCAATTTGTATATGACACAAAAGGAGTGTTGCGACAAGCATTTTAGTCGATGGAAATTTGCAGTAAACTTTACATTGTTTGCAACGACACTACCTCGAACTTTCCGAACATGTTTGATGGAATTTGAATGCACGTACAATTATGGCCATTTTTTCAATAATTGCCCCAGCAAAAAAAAGTTATTGTGGCCATTTTAGACGTTCGTTGCAATAGAGCAGAAGTGAATAAAAAAGGAAATTAATGTGTAGCGAATTCAATACCGACAGAAAAAAAAAAAAAAGTGCATTAAGATGTTGAGATAAGTTAAGTTGAGTTGAGTTAAAATGAGTTAAATAAAATATTATTAGAATATTACTTTTTAATATTATGAATATTTAAAAATTTAAAAAAATTGAATTATTTATCATATTTTATATTAAAATTTAGAAAAATATATAAAATATATAAAAATTAAAAAAAAAATAATAAATTAAAATAAGATGAAATGAATTTAAAAACCAAAGAACATTTTTTTTAGTGGCACTGCAAAAGAGCATTTTTCTTTTAGTAAATTATATCACTTCGATCGAAGTAAACTCTATCTAACCAACTTGGCCAATTCTCCTGCCCATGTATATTCTCTTATTACAATTAATTAGGGGTATAATCAGTCCGATTCGGTTCGATTTTGACCAAAATATAGAATCAAATCGGTACTACCAGTTTTGTAAAATACAAAACTAGTTACGACCCGATTATTCCCAAAAATTAGTAGTAACGATTTTATCAGTTTCGGTTCAGTTTTCTGGTTTTAATAAATTATAAATTTCTAAAAAATATATATATATTTTCCTTAAAAATCTAATTTAAAAAAAAAATTTATGTTTAAAGTATATGATTGATTAAGTTTTCATGTTTAAAACTAAATTTTATTTCATAAATATTAAAAAATTATTTACATATAATTATAATTATATATCATATATCATATATCATATATATAATATTTAAAAAATAATTTTAAATATATAAATAATACAACCAGTCCGGTTCGGTCCGGTTCCAAATTGTCTAGAACCGGAATTGGACCGGTTCTTACCGATTTTACATTTTTAGGAACCGGTCCCAAACCGGACCGGTTCAAAACCATTCTAACAGGTCCGAACCAGTTTTTTGCTTCTTTGATTTTTTTGAACATCCCTACAACCAACTACGATGAATTTAAACACAATTAAGGCATCTTAATAAAAGCATTAGTATTTTAATTTGATTCTGTAGTCCCAGTTGTATGAGACATATTTCTCACGTGACTAAATTTCCAATTTGAAACTCCCAAATAAAACAATTAGTTAATTTTCCTTTCATATTCAAGGCTCTAATTTATATAACCACTTGGAACAATGCCAACATATAATAATAATAATAACAACAACAATAATAATAATAAAAGAGCTCTACCTAACGAATTATGATACAAATGGATCACACACATTGATACGGCACATCTCCCTTCTCTTCCCCCCCCCCCCCTCCCAAACTTTTTCCCTCATTGCCAGTGTTCTTTACCCTCTTGGAGTGGTTACTAACCACTATAGATGGCCAACGAATAAAAATTATCCACCACAGAGCCTTGTGCTCCATGAGCTTCAATGTGACCACCACGTATGGCCAACAAACGGTAACTTGCGAAATGCACACCAAGCAACAACTCAGGTCCGGAGGGGATTCGGGGGTTGCTATTCGGACTGCCAAAAACTTATGTCTGCTCAGATTCTGACCACCTAGTAATGGAGAATGACCACAAACATACTGTTCAAAAATGTGCACCAACCTCGCTAGCATCTTCTCTAGTGGTATATCTGGCATTTTTTGCCCCATTCTAAGATAGTCCCCGACCACCTAGTGACGGAGATCGACCACAAACATAATGTGAAAAAATGTGCACTAGCCTCATCAGCATCTTCTGCAATGGCACATCTGGTATCTTCTATCTTCCCTAAAGTAGTTCCCAACCACAATTGGTTGGCACAGAGAGAGAGCACAGGGAGAGGGCAGGGCTGGCGGGCATTGGCGAGAAAGAAAGAGATAAAGAATAGAGGGAGACATGGCATGCCATATCAATGTGAGATTCCTTTATGAGATTCATTTATATCTATAGTAATTTCCATAATATAATTGTAGCATCATCTATATAAAATGGGTATTAGTTAATTAACTAGTTAAATCGCATTGATCAAGTCAAACTCTACCCAACCAACTTGGCCAATTCCCCTCCCCAAGTATATTCTCTTATTAAAACAATTTAAACACAAGTATTTTATATATATACATTTCTAGTGTTGGTTTCCCACTAGAAAACTATCAGAAGTCAAAGTACAGTAGAGATTTTCAAAATCTGTCTGCAAATTTTCAAGAGGGTAATTCGAAAAAAGCTTGATTTGTCAGCAGATGCGATTCAGTAGGACTCTTCAAACTATCTATTTAAATCAAATCAAACTCTAACACTACTTAGGGTTTTGGGCCAGAGGCTAATTGCAAAGAAATTAGACTGCCGTTTGAGAAAAATTTCATGAGAGAATTCTCCTTGTGTTTTATATACATTGCAAGTATGATCTTGCTTAAGATTTGAGAGTATTGGTGATTGAATTTCAACCACTAGAAATTTTAAGAAAAAAGTTAATAGATTGAAAATCGTCAAAGGTTATGGTTGCTACTGCAACAGAAGACAAACGAGTCGTTTATTTGATCAAGTAAAAGTATCGAGGTTCAAAGGTTTTGTAATTTAAAAATTTTACTTATAATTGATCTTAATCTAATAAAATTAATTTTTGTTAGTTTGGCTGCTTTTTAAGATTTTATTTTTAAAGAATTTTTCAAAAGATTTTTCTTTGTAATCAATCATTGTGTTATACTTAATTATTATTTTATTGCATATATTTGATAGTTTATTTATTCACACAATTGAGATCTAACTAATTTGATTAAAAATATTGTTAAATAATATTCGGCCATTAAAAAATACATAGAAAATTTCATATAGGTTGAAACTTCCACATCTTCTAGTAGCTCAAGATACATGTATTTGAAATTAAGATATTTCGGGTCATGGATAAACGAGCCATATTTTTATATTTTCACTCTGTTTTCTCAAATTTTCAAACCAAATGTACAACATTTCAGAACTTAAAAACCAATTTAAATTTGACTAGTATTAAATAGAATTAAAGGGGGTATAATCTGCTAGTCTTTTTGAAAAATAATGATGCTTATTATTGAAAAGTGAGATTTTTCACATGAATCTCAAACTTATTAATTGCTTTCAAATAAAATGTATAAGACTTAGACATCCTATGACTGCACAAATAATTTCCCAAGCACAAGTCATTTAAAACATGATTGAAGTGTATTTCACTTCCAGCCCGATGGGTGAAAATCTTTATTTTACACCCTTCAATAAGAAGCTGTGATGAGTGCACAAAAATGCACTCTAAATACTCTATTTAAATACTAAAAGAAATGAGAAAATAATGGATATAACTCATGTTATTAAAATTAATGGTCATTTATCTTGAAATAGATATAAGCATGATTTAATATATTGATGAGAATATAAAATGCCATATTTTCCTCTCTTAATGTTTAATACTTTATTCTTATTTGATGCCTAACTATACTCATTATTCTTATATTTTGATTTAGGACACAAATGGAGACATTAGGAGCAAATGAAGATAATTGCGGAATTTTAGACAGTTCTGACATCTTTTCGTAATATGGGCATAACTCTCTCATCCAATCTCCGATTGAGCTGATTCAAGATGATCTAAAACCACAAGAGAAATATCTAGAACTTTTGTGTTTTATGTTTGAAGATATATCCACTCAATCTAAGACAAAATCGACCATCAAGTGGACGCACCTGCACTTGACGTTCCTGGATATTTTTCAGCCACTTGCATCAAATCCAAATGTTATCATAATATTTTCCAGCAAGCACTCCTACACCAACTTGGAAATTCAATGATAAATTCATATACAAGATGAAGTGCACTCAAGTTTCTTGTAGACAAATTATTTGACCACAAGATATTAAGTCATACAAGACAACTAATGGATAGAGAAGCAAAATTGAAACACTCAACCTACAAGCAAAATCCAGCTCATGCATGGTGGGAAAACAAATGATCAAAATGACAACTCACAAATCACTTGGATTCAAGAATGGCACATGGCAAAATAAGTTGAAATTGTGATGATTTTGTCATGACAACTTGCATGAAGGATGCTTATAAATAGAAGGAAGGGGTGTGTGTTCTAAGAAAATGCTTAGTGTGGGAGGATGTTTTGGAAGAGCCATTATTTTGAGAGCTTGAGAAAAGAAAAGAAAAACCAAAGAAGAGAGAAGAAAATAATGGTTGGCTCTTGCATATTATCCCTTGGAGAATTTTTGTTGCATATTTTCAATATGTGTAACTAAATTCTCAAGGAGGGCTATGGATGAACTTGTGTGTGTGATGGTATTTGTAATTTATTTTTGATTCATGTATTTGGTCTTTAAATATTAAAACTCTTTTGTTCTATTATTCTCAATTTATTTGTATGTTTTTTCGTCTTCAAATAATTATAGAATCTATTTCGTTTATGGATTCAGTCATGCTTTTTCCATTGAGTGAATTAGTTCTATAATTATATTTGGAGCAATTGATTATTTATATTGATTTAATTCTCTGCTGCAATATCGCCTCTTGGGTATATTGTCGTCGTTGGATTTTCTCAATATCGATAACAATTTATGAGAGTTAAGCGCGAAGAATGATTTTTCAAAGAGTTATATGTGATTTAAATTTTGGTTATTAATGTTATATCTTCCGATTAAGAATTTGGACATAGAATTCTTAATTGAGTTATTAATGAATTAAGAATAAATTTGAATACCACAAATACACAAGGAATTCCCTACGCTCTACTTTTCGTCTCATTTTTATATTTTTCAAATTACTCATTTAGTTTTAATTTACATCACACTCATTTAATTTTTTTGTTAATTTCATTATTGTTCTTCAATTTCTCAATCCATCTCCCTGTGGAATCGACACCCCAAAGCTATACTACAAACGACCGCGTTATTCTTTGGGCGTAATCAAGCTGCTACCTAGACATTTCAACAAAAAATATTTTGAACCCACATACAGGTGAACCCTTTCTCCCTCCCTCTCACCTCCCCCTCCGTCTTCCCTGTCTATTCTTCGTACCTTTATCTCTCTCTCCCTCTCTCTCTTCTCTTCTCTGTAGACTGAAGATATTCTTTCTCTTGAATATTGAGTAATTTTTAGGTCACTTTGTTGTACTTAGGGTTAGAGATTAACACTAAATACTACACTCAGCCAAGATTGAATGAAAAACCAGATAATAGATCCACAAAATAAAACAGCAAGAAAAATAGAACAAGATTACTAAGAAGACAGATTTAACGTGGTTCGATCCTTTCGGATCTACATCCACAGGGGGAACTGGCCAGAGATCATTTTATTCCTCTTCAAAGACGCACCAAGAACAGGTTACAAGATTCAGGTCTCTCACTGAGACCTCAGCTCTCTCTCTCACTCACGGAGATCCACAAGCTTTTCTTGCAAACCCTAGATCGCCTCTCAGTCACAGCTCAAATGGCCTCAGCTCTCGTTTTTATCATCTGCCGTCTACAGTGTTATCGCTTTCTATTTATAGGTCATCACTGAGGCAGCCCTAGATCATCTAGGATTATTACACGTAGCCAGGATAGTAAATATTACAGTCATCCGGATGAGCAACAAATAAACACATGGTCACTTCTTGACCGTTAGATACAGACTGATCTCAAAAGGCAGAAATTACACATATATCCTCTAATACATAAATTGATCACACTTATGCCATCAATCTCCACCTTGTCACCAATTTTGGCTCCAAGGGTCCCCATCTCTGGCCAGTTCCCACATTTAGTCCCCATGTTATCCTTCTTCCATCTTCAGCAAGTTCAAACAGTGTTTGAACTTGGATCTTGGTAAGGGTTTAGTCATCAAGTCTGCTGGATTGTCTTCAGTGGGCACCTTCTTCACTTTAACATCTCCACCTGCAATCACATCTCTTACAAAATGGAGTCTTATATCAATGTGTTTAGATCTTTCATGAAAAACTTGATTTTTAGTAAAATGTAAAGCACTCTGATTATTACAGTAAACTGTGATATCACCCTCATATAAACCTAGTTCATTAGTTATACCTTTCAGCCATAAAGCTTCTTTAATAGCCTCTGTCATGGCTATGTATTCAGCCTCTGTTGTAGACAAGGCTACAACTGACTGTAAGTTGGATTTCCAACTCACAGCCCCACCAAAAGCAGTGAATACATAGCCAGTCAGTGACTTTCGAGTATCTAAGTTACCAGCAAAATCAGAGTCTACAAAACCACAGACTTCTTGACTACTCACCACATTATTACCAAAACATAACCCTAGGCTGTAGGAACTTGTTAAGTATTGGAATACCCATTTCAAGGCTTGCCAGTGAATTTTCCCAGGGTCTCCCATGAACCTACTGACTAGGCTGACAGCAAAAGTAAGATCTGGCCTAGAGCAGACCATGGCATACATGATACTGCCTACCATACTTGCATATGGTATTTTTGTCATGAATTTCCTTTCTTCATCAGTTTTAGGTGACTGACTAACAGAAAGTCTAAAGTGCTGTGCTATAGGGGTACTTACTGCCTTAGCAGATTCCATATTGAATCTTTTAAGTACCTTTAATAAGTATGTCTTTTGGGATAAGTAGAGTAGTCTGTTTTTCCTATCTCTAATTATCTCCATACCTAAAATTTTCTTAGCAGATCCAAGATCTTTCATGTCAAAAACAGATCTTAGCATTTCCTTTACATGCTCAATTTTATCTTTGTTTTTACAAGCAATAAGCATATCATCAACATATAAAAGTAGATACACAGTGACATTATCAGAACTTTTAAAGTATACACAGCTATCATAATTGCATCTTTTGAAACCATTTTCAACCATATGTGTATCAAATCTTTTATACCATTGTCTTGGGGATTGTTTTAATCCATACAAAGATTTTTTTAACAAACACACATAGTTCTTATTGGATTCATCCACAAAACCTTCAGGTGGTTGCATGTACAAGGTTTCTTCTAATTCACCATGCAGAAAAGCAGTTTTAACATCCAATTGTTCCAAAAACAAATCATGAAAAGCAGTATAGGATAACAATAATCTGATAGAACTGTGTTTTACCACAGGAGAAAAGATTTCATTGAAATCTATGCCCTCCCTTTGTGTAAAACCCTTAGCCACTAACCTAGCCTTATACCTAGGTTTTTCTACCCCAGTTATGCCCTCCTTTTTCTTGAATATCCATTTAGACCCTATGACTTTAACCTTCTCAGGTTTTAACACCATTTCCCAAGTCTTATTCTTATAAAGAGATTCCATTTCTTCTTACATAGCAAGAAGCCAATTACTTGCTTCCTTGCTATGCATGGCTTCTTTGTAAGACCTTGGTTCCAGGTCTTGCATGTCTTGTGCAACAGCTAGGGCATATGCAGTTAAGTCAGCCTGTCCAAATCTCTGAGGTGCCTTTATAATCCTTCTAGACCTATCCCTTACAAGGTTATAAGAATCAAGATTTGTTTCTTGTTCACTGTCTGAGTTGGCTTTAGAGTTGTCAACTGGTTGTACTGTTCTTTCATCAGGCAAGGAGTCCAAAGACTCCACCTCAAACTGAATCCTGTCATTGACAGTAGTAGGTTGTGTCTCAACAGTAGTCAGTTGAGACCTGGCCATCTGTGACTCATTAAAGGTCACATCTCTACTTATTATGCATTTTTGTTTTCCAGGTTCCTCTATCCAAAGTTTGTAACCTTTTATACCTTCTGGATATCCAGCAAAGATGCACTTCACTGCCCTTGGTTCCAGTTTGTCAGTTTTGGTATGTGCATAGGCAACACATCCAAATACCCTCAGATTACTATAATCAGAGGGCTTACCAGTCCATAACTCCTTAGGGGTTTTGAAGTTTAGGGCAGTGGATGGACTTCTGTTTATCAAATACACAGCAGTAGTAACTGCCTCTGCCCAAAACGTTTTTGGTAATTTGGCATTAGACAGCATGCACCTAACCCTCTCAAGAATTGTTCTATTCATTCTCTCGGCTAAGCCATTCTGTTGGGGTGTCTCCCTTACTGTCCTATGCCTTGCAATTCCCTCCTTTTGGCAGTAGTTATTAAATTCATTTGATAAGTACTCAAGCCCATTATCAGTCCTAAGCTTCTTAACCTTTCTCCCCACTTGATTTTCAACCAAGGTTTTCCACTCCTTAAATTTATTAAAGGTATCACTTTTCTGTTTGAGGATATAAACCCACACCTTCCTAGAATGGTCATCAATAATGGATAGGAAATAATTCCCCCCACCATGGGAGCTAACCCTAGCAGGTCCCCACAAGTCAGAATGGATATAATCCAAACTTCTCATGGTTAATTGTGTACTGGGTCTGAAACTAACTCTTGTGGACTTGCCTAATATACAGTCTTAACAAAAGGGAAGGTCACCTAGGTCTTTGCCACCAAGTAACCCCTGTTTCTGGAGTTCCTTCAGGCCCCTATAGCTAACATGACCTAACCTCTTGTGCCAGAGCACAGTATCATTGTCCCAGGGCTTCTGGACAGCAGAGGCATGTCCTATAATAGTTTGGCCTACAAGAGTATAAAGGCCATTCTTTATTTCCCCTTTCATCACTATTAAGGACCCTCTAGTTACCTTCAGGATACCAGACTCAGACTTGAAGGAACAACCAGATTTATCAAGCATTCCCAGAGAAATTAAGTTCCTCTTGAGTTCAAGTATGTATCTTACATCTTTTAGTATTCTTTCCATACCATCATGCAATTTTAATCTAATTGAACCAATTCCAAGAACTTTACAAGACTTATTATTTCCAAGCATGACATAACCACCATCAATATTTGAGAAAGTTTCAAACCAAGACTTGCTAGGACACATATGGAAAGAACAACCTGAATCTAAAATCCATTCATTTTCAGATTCAGTCTCTGAGATACAGAGCACCTCAGCACTCTCATAGCCATCCAATGCAACAGATGCATTCCCTTCAGTTTTAGTCTTAGCCCCCTCTCTTGAATTCTTTTCAGGGCAATCTTTCTTGAAGTGTCCCTCTTTGTGACAGAGGAAACACTTCAGTTGCTTTCCCTTTGATTTGGATCTACTCCTATTTTTCTTTCCTTTATGACTAGGTTTCTCAAGTCTTCCCCTAACCACTAACCCATCACCAGTTTGTGGTTTAGGATCAGGATTGTTCTGAAGTTCCCTTGCATGTAATATTGATTGCACCTCATCTAGAGACAGACTCTCTCTGCCATACATGATTGTTTCTTTTAGGTTAGCATATGTACTATCAAGAGAACTCAGTAACAGAATGGCCTGATCTTCTTCATCTATATTGATGTCTATGTTAGCAAGATCTAGGATGATCTTATTAAACTCATCCAGATGATCTTCAATGGAAGCACCCGGGGTCATCTTGAAGGTATACAGCTTAGTCTTCTTATGAAGACGATTGGCCAGGGACTTGGTCATATAGAGGTTTTCTAATTTCAACCAAATCCCTGCAGCTGACTCTTCACTAGCAACCTCCCGTAACACTTTGTCACCTAAGGAAAGAATCATGGCACTGTGTGCCTTTTGTAATATCTCGGGTCTACACTTCTCAGTGGAGGATGAGATCAATTTCTCCTCTGAGGACCCCTTAGGCAGCTTCTTGTCTCCAAGAAGTGCATCTTGGAGACCATGCTGCACTAACAGAGCCCTCATTTTGATCCTCCAAAGACCAAAATCGTTTTTACCCGTGAATTTTTCCACCTCAAACTTAGCAGAACCCATCTCAACCAGGGCTCTGATACCACTTGTTGTACTTAGGGTTAGAGATTAACACTAAATACTACACTCAGCCAAGATTGAATGAAAAACCAGATAATAGATCCACAAAATAAAACAGCAAGAAAAATAGAACAAGATTACCAAGAAGACAGATTTAACGTGGTTCGATCCTTTCGGATCTACATCCACAGGGGGAACTGGCCAGAGATCATTTTATTCCTCTTCAAAGACGCACCAAGAACAGGTTACAAGATTCAGGTCTCTCACTGAGACCTCAGCTCTCTCTCTCACTCACGGAGATTCACAAGCTTTTCTTGCAAACCCTAGATCGCCTCTCAGTCACAGCTCAAATGGCCTCAGCTCTCGTTTTTATCATCTGCCGTCTACAGTGTTATCGCTTTCTATTTATAGGTCATCACTGAGGCAGCCCTAGATCATCTAGGATTATTACACGTAGCCAGGATAGTAAATATTAAAGTCATCCAGATGAGCAACAAATAAATACATGGTCACTTCTTGACCGTTAGATACAGACTGATCTCAAAAGGCAGAAATTACACATATATCCTCTAATACATAAATTGATGACACTTATGCCATCACACTTGGTAGCATATTTTCTTAGCTACACTGGTGATGCTAGAAGGAAGGCCATCACAAATCATCCGAAGCTTTAGCAGGTGTTTTTACAGCCTGGAAGTTGTGGATCAATCACTTTCTATCGAAAAGATCAGCTTGCTCTTTTGTTGGGTTTCGTTGTGGATTTTTTTTTCTCATCTGGAAGTTTGATCTCCTTTAAATTTTGTTTTCACTCAATAGGAGAAAGTTGGGACGATGCAGTTGATGAAATCTGTAAATCTAAGAGAAAATATGCTGGTGGTTCAATCACTTTTCACTCAATGGTCGTGTCGTGAAAAGCCGCAGGTGAAGTTGGAGCTCGAGAACTCGCTTGAAGAATTTGTGGAAAAGAGGGAGGAGAAGTGAAGGAACTCGTTTTCCTCTGGAGGGAAGGAAAAAATTGAAGGAAGAAGAAGAATTCGTAAGAGAGGAGGAGGAAATAGAAAATCTGCTACGTGCGGGTGTATCTATTTAGCTCCTACACCTCCTATGTGGCCAATTTGTATTTGTGGGTGTAAAAGAAGTATTTTCACCCGTCCGGTCTTGAGCTTTTCTCTGTTGAAGTACCTATATTCCTAATACATAAACGTATATATACATATGCTTATACTATCATTTTTATAATTCTAACATCTTAAATAGAGTAATTTCATCTCACAACTATTTTACAGTTTACAATAAAAATATTTTATTTTAATTTAAAATATATCAAAGTAAAATAAAAAATAGTAAACGAAGTCAATATCTAAGTCATTATTTCCTCTCCGGAAGGGAATATTTATGTCACACAGCTTAGGCCTAGGAGTGTCTGCGCCAAAGTCAACATCTCCTCTCTGTAGTGCATTATACATAAAAAAATATTGGTTTATTTATCAAGTTTGATACTTTATTTTGATATTTTATGTATTTAATTTATTTTTTATTTAATATTAATATTTTAAAAAATAATTATTAATATATTAATATTTTTTTAAATGTTTTAAAAGAATAAATAAATAAATAAAATATGAAAAATAAGAAAAAAATAAAAATTTACTCTTTAAATATTAAACTGAACGGTGCTACTCAAGCGGCATTGTACATGTGGTTGCATCTTTATAATCTTTTTCGATTCAGCCGAGAAAACAATCATCTGCAGGTTGAGCAATAAAGCAAGAGTAATTAATTCCATTTCCTTCTTTCTCCATGTACGCGGTCTGTCTATATCATCGAGTTGTTGTCGTTGTGTGTTTTTTTTTTTTTTTATTTAAATCACAGAAAACATGTTATTTCATTCATCACCCAATACAAAATTTGCATATAATCTTCCACGTTGGTGAATAGAAGTCCTTGACAGTAAGGCACTCCCCTAATGCTTTAGCACCTTCTCTATTGGAATCGAAGAAATTCCTTAATTAATTAGCTAGACCGCTAAATTCACAAGTATCCCTTAAAACACTACCATTAATCCTATTAAAAAAGCATGTCTTTCGTACATCTTCCTTATTGGCACAAGATGCGCTAATGAAATCATCCAATCTATTTTAGTGGAAAGCTTAATTTGTCTTAGTTGTCACATGTTACTGACAAATTGTAAGCAAATAAACGCATAAGATATTTGTACTACTTCCCTAGAATGTGAGGTCTGCTCTCGATTCGTATTAATAACTAACAAGTAAAAAACTTGCATCTTTCTACTATAAATTTTTGTTAAAATTATTGAGAAGTAGTATGGTTTGTATTAGGAACAGAGACTCGTACTACTTTTTACAATATGATCAGGAAGACACTGTCCAGTCGTATTGACGCAGTTAGGAATTTGAGGAAAAGCATGCCAAAGAGTTCTGCTGTATCTATAAAGTGCATGAGCAGTTACGTAACATAAGCGAGAAGGCTTACTTTCAACTGTCTTTGGGCCTTGCTTTCATTTCTGACGGCTAGCTATCTAATTAGATTGCATTAGCAATTACACAAATCATATTTTCCATTATTCATTAGATTTTTCCTACAGGTGTTAAACTTGACGTGTGTTCTCTTAGTTAATGTAATAAATATCAAGTAATAACTAGTATCTTACAAAGTAAGCGTGATTTTATTACTGAGAATTAAGCCATATATACATACAATTATGTTAAGTTGAATTTATTGAAACTAATGCATCTAATTAAATAATTAATTTTTCTTAATCAAGTTACTAACTTTTATTTAAAATTAAAAGTCATTAAGTTTTTAAAATGCATGCCTTTTAAAGAGAAAAATGAACCTGTGAAAGATCATAGGGATGTGACTGATTTCATTATGTGATAATATATTTGCTCAAAAAAATAACCTTCTATTTGAATTCAGATATGATATGAGTTTTAAATAAAAGATAAAAAATTGATTAAAAATATTGTTAGAATATTATTTTTTGATATTATTATTATTTTTAGATTTGAAATAATTATATTATTTATTATATTTTGTATAGAAATTTGAGAAAGCTGTAATGATAAGATCATGAGATGAGATAGGTTTTAAATCCAAACAAGGAGCTTGGTTTGTTTTTAAAGATAAGATAAATTAAAAATTAAAAATTAAATAAAATATTTTTTTAATATTAATTTTGTTTTGAAATTTAAGAAAATTGAATCGTTTATTTTATTTTTTATGAAATTTTTGAAAAATTAGTAATGATGAAATGTGATAAGATGAAAGTATTTGGGAAAACAAAACGCTTAAGTTTACAAATATGGTTTCACTCAATTATTCACGAGCCTATAATCCTCACAATGCGCGAACTATTATTTATATTAGATTTTATAAATTTTATTATACATAATTACTACCTTAATTATTACAAATACATATATCAATTTCTATTTTATTTTTTAATATTTTCAATCCATCTAATGGCTCATAATACGTGTCACCAAGTTATCCTCCTTACCGTCCAAGACTCGAATTTATTCGAAACGTTCTAAAATGAAAAAGACCGTTTTTCTAAAAATGCATGATAAGAATTTTTGTTATATAGTGAGAAGTACCTGCATTTTTTAAAAAAGAATTAATAATCCAATAAAAGTTTCATAAATTCCAATTAGCAGTTTATGAAAAATTGTTTTAGTAAGGAGTTTATATCACAGATTAGCCTATAATCTATCTAATATACAGATTGTTATTTATGCTGAATTTTATACCTCTAAAGCTAAAAACCACAAATACAATAAAAACCACAAAAGCTCTCTACTGTTCCTTCCCCACGTCAGATAGCCCAATCAATAGCTTGAATTTTAGTTTCCATCATCCCGTGAGATTTGTTCATCAATTTCTCCCCTCCTGTACCAAACTGCCCTTCCTGAAAATAGAAGTAGAATCAAGTATGAAAGAAATTATGGGTATTATGCTTATAATATTTTGATTAATTATAAAATAAATTAGATTATTTTAAAATAAAAAATATTGGAATTTTACTTTTAGTTCTCACATACAATTTACGATCTGTCCCAGACACTCCTATCTCCAAACAACAATAGATCTTTAATAAATAAGTGGAAAAATAAAATCTTCCTACTGATTAATTATTACACTTGCTCCAGGTGACTGCTCTTTTTTTTTTAATTTTTTTTCCCTTCAGGACCTATATGTACAGGTGTTTGATTTAAATGCCAGTTTGGATTCGCCAACGATATGAATTTGTCTCAATTCATTTCAAATTCATCATTATACTTTTTCAAATTCTAATATAAGATACAAATTTCAATACAGTTTTTTCAAATTTCAATACACATTTTTCAAATCTCAATTCAACTTTTTCAAATCTCAAAATAATAATAATATTAAAAAAAATGAAATTAAAAAAAAAAGACTCATTAGGTCACACACACGATGCGGGAAGAGAGAGAGAGAAGAGAAGGCTTTGGAAATCGAGAAGGCTGAAATCGACGGTGGTTGTGCAGAAATCGACCCGGAGCCTTATGGAGACGCGATGTAAAGGCTGTTCGAAGGGAAGAAAGAAGATCGATAGGGAGAGAAGAAGTTAGGGTTGTATATGTGGATGGGTCTAAGTTCGAAGAGAATTCGTGAGGGAGAGATGTGGACTGGAATCGAGAGAGGCATAAAGGGAAGATGAAAGTTAAATAAATTCAAATTCAATTTTACTGTTTATTACCGTAGACTATTATATATTAAGTATATTTATATTAGTATAAAGAGATCTGTCAAATGGAACAATTACAATTGTATCTATTTTACAATTGGAGTAGTTTTGACAGTGGGGATATAGGTCCATTTACTGGGAAAAAAAAATCAGAGAACGAATCATCTCCAAACATGCCACAAAATTAGCACAATTTAATAAAAACAAAAACATGGTAATGGGAGTTTGAAGCGTACCTCAAAACATGGTAGTATGCAGCTAGTGGCCCTATTCTATACTTCGGAAACTGCAGATATATTTTTTTAAAAGGCTTAACAGGTCATTTTACATTCTAGGAATCTTCATCCCAATATTACTAAGAAGCATTGGAGTTCAAAATTCAGATTATGTTTGACAGTGTAACTCATTTGAAGATTAAAACAGGTAAGTACAACAAAAGAGTAACAGATTTATACTTCTCCTTCCCAACATGTTAGATAACAATCCACATAAGGCCATTTATGTCGCTAGTATCCACTGGCCTTATGGCATCTGCAATGTGGGCAGTTTGCCCAGACCAGATGTCAGTAGGCACCGTCAGTAGCAGCTGAAAGGTAGGCGCCGTCGGAAAATTCAACAATAGAGGCCTCCGGAATTCCACCGTCATTTACACGTTCACACTATTTCTTTCTCCTATAAATACATGTAAGATTGTCATGAGGAAGAAGAGTCGGAGGTGAGGTCCGTTGGAGAGGTTAGAAGCTGTGAGAGTTGAGAGAAACCATTGTAAATAATTGGTTTGTTGTTTAATACAAATTCTCCTCTTTGTGTGTGTGGACGTAGGCTAAATTGGCCGAACCACGTTATATTCTGGTTTCCATATTATTTGTGAGCTTCCGCCGATCCCAACAAGTGGTATCAGAGCCGGTAGGAGGCCGGATTTGTGAATTTTCGTAAAAGGCCCATTTTGAAACTTGATCGAAATCAAGTTTGGAGGATACCATCAGATTCCTCAGGTCAAGACGAAAATTTTGGTGAAAATTTCGTCTCAAACGGACACCGGACGAAGCTACACGCTCCGCACGCGCCGATTCGGCGACGTGGGCAGTTTGCCCAGACCAGATGTCAGTAGGCACCGTCAGTAGCAGCTGAAAGGTAGGCGCCGCCGGAAAATTTAACAATAGAGGCCGCCGGAATTCCACCTTCATTTACACGTTCACACTATTTCTTTCTCCTATAAATACATGTAAGATTGTAATGAGGAAGAAGAGTCGGAGGTGAGGTCCGTTGGAGAGGTTAGAAGCTGTAAGAGTTGAGAGAAACCATTGTAAATAATTGGTTTGTTGTTTAATACAAATTCTCCTCTTTGTGTGTGTGGACGTAGGCTAAATTGGCCGAACCACGTTATATTCTGGTCTCCATATTATTTGTGAGCTTCCGCCGATCCCAACAAGTGGTATCAGAGCCGGTAGGAGGCCGGATTTGTGAATCTTCGTAAAAGGCCCATTTTGAAACTTGATCGAAATCAAGTTTGGAGGATACCATCAGATTCCTCAGGTCAAGACGAAAATTTTGGTGAAAATTTCGTCTCAAACGGACACCGGACCAAGCTACACGCTCCGCACGCGCCGACTCGGCGACGACCACGCGTCGGCCACGGGACCCACGCGCCACACACGCACGCAGGGAAGAAGACAAGCTCCGACCCGTTAAATCTGGGTGATCCGACCCGAACCGGTTGGACTCGGTTTGCGACCCGCTACAGTAACCCAACGGATAAGGAATATTCCGTCGGTATATTCCGTTGCCGGCACAATATTCCGTCACCGGCAAGAATATTCTGGTGCAGGAATATTCCGGTGACTTAGATAATATTCCGGTGACCGGAGGAAATATTCCGGTGACCGAAGGGAATGTTCCGGCGACGTCAGAGAATATTCTGTTTCAGAAGGAATATTCCGTTTATCTTATTTTTCAGGTTTTCGGCACAATTTTGATCGGTTTGGAACGAGACAAGAGTCGTTTCCAAGGTTTTCCACCGTTCTGGACGCAACGGTGAGCTCCGTTTGTTGAGATTCAACTCCGAATGTTGAGAAAATGTCACTCTAATCAAAGATTAAAACCGAACTGATGGAGGATTCAGGAGCAGATGCGATGATCAAGCTAACATCTACAAATTACGCACTGTAGAGATCCAAGATGAAAGATCTTTTGAATAGTGAAGATCTATTCGAGCTTACTGAAATTTGGATATAGGTTATGGGATTCTGAAGCAAAGAAGGTTCTTCAGAAGCAAGGACAACATGTTCCATGAAGACCAGTTGTATAGCAACGGTACAGGATCAAAAGAAGGAACTACAAGTGTTCCCGTATCAGTCACTAATCCCCTACCACCGCAGTCTGCCTCAAATACTGAAAATAGGCAGGAAGACTCCGAAAAAAAAAAAAAAAAACTGCCAATGGAGGAATAAGCATTGAGCAAGGGGAGCAGTTTCCTTTTTCATTAGAATCTGCACAATTGGCAGATGAGGGGGAGTTAGGAAAGATTCAAGAGATGGTTGCAGTTCTTACTTTTCAGCAGTAGGAAGTCCTATGTACACAAGTAGTGTATATCAGACCTGACATCACTTATGCTATGAGAATAGTGAGTAGTGTTCTTTCAAATGCAGGGAAAGAACACTGGAGAGCAGTAAAGTCAATTCTCAGGTACCGCAAAGGTACATCAACTTTGTACTATGGGGGAGCTGATCCAGTCTTGGAAGGTTAAGCTGATACGGCTGTTGATCTTGATGGAAGATCTACATCAAGATTCATTTATACATTTACAGAGGGAACTGTATTAAGACAGTCCAGACTGTAGGCATGTGTGGCTTTATTCACAACGGAAGAGATGTTGTGGTTAAAGCGGTTTCTCCAAGAGACATGGTTCAACCAAGGAGTACAAAGTGTATTGTGAAAGTCAAAAGAGGTTTTGACTTGGGTCACAATGTGATTCGCTATCATTGGATATATGAGGTGATGGATCAGTAGCTATTGAAGCTTGTGAAGATCCATGAGAAAGAGAATTTGACGACATGCTAACAAAGGTAATCTCACAAGAGCTATGTAAAGACATAGTTTGAATAGATACCTTGAATTAAAAGATGTCAAAACATCCTCCATTTGGTGTTGAGGGGGAGATTGTTAGAAATCAACACACGCAAATGAAGAAGCTGGAGGCTTCTGGAAGGTGAAGGTAGGCACCGTTAGTAGCAGCTGGAAGGTAGGTGCCGCCGGAAAATTCAACAATGGAGGCCGCCGAAATTCCACCGTCATTTACACGTTCACACTATTTCTTTCTCCTATAAATACATATAAGATTGTAATGAGGAAGAAGAGTCGGAGGTGAGGTTCATTGGAGAGGTTAGAAGCTGTGAGAGTTGAGAGAAACCATTGTAAATAATTAGTTTGTTGTTTAATACAAATTCTCCTCTTTGTGTGTGTGGACGTAGGCTAAATTGGCCGAACCACGTTATATTCTGGTCTCCATATTATTTGTGAGCTTCCGCCGATCCCAACAAGACCAAAGGGCCAAAAGCTATTAACAATATCTTATCCTTTGTAGCTTTACAGGGTGACAGAGTTTCTAGACTTGGTTCACTTCTTAAGGTGGATCAAAATCGTAGCTTTCTAGTGTACAGTGGCGGGAGGTCTTAGCATTATCCTAATCACTTAAGATTCATACCAATCAAAGCAATCCACGTTGAATACTCTCTCAAGGATAGTGCTTTTCAATCTCAGAACCATAATACATCAATGTTGACCGCACAACATTTTTAATTGACTAATCCATTTCCTTTCTTTCCAATTTTCCTCATTTTATTTTCCATAGTTTTCCCTTCAAAAAAAAAAATCTCAATTATTTAATTAGAAACATATTCAAAACTCATCAACATGCATACCTGAAATCCCAAGACGAAAATACATATATATATACTAATTACTTGATGAAATTAATATTTAAATTAAAAGAAACTTTATCCATTACCTCCATGGAGAACAACAGACACTGTACAATTTTTTGAAAGGTTTGCCAAGAGCTTGTAGTATTGGAGTTTGTGTCCTTCAAAAACCTCACTCTTCGTCCCTAATCTTCTATTCCTCTAGCACCACTTCAATCATTTAAAAAAAAAAAGAAAGATAAAAGTAATCCAAAAAATAAAAAATATAACAATCCAAACCCATAGAAAATAAGTGACCTTTTGGTCGAAACCCTTCTCAACAAAGAACCCTAATCCTCAACTTAACTTGTGTAAATCTTAAAACATTTTATTTGATGATAATGGTAACTACAATTGAATCTAATCGCTTATTAGTTAAATTTGCACTGTTTTGAAATAAAAGGTAAGAAGTTTGTTTAATCCCATTATTTAATCCTACTCGAGCTTGATGTATTGTGGATAGTTTTTTCATGGGCTTTTTGGGATCTTTAGGAGCTCTCTAGTATAAGATAGGTGTTTTCTTGTATGCATCCAGTGTACTTAGTTATTCCTATTGATATATATATTTTTACTTATAAAAAAAAAACTTCTATGAGTGAATTACATATACAAGCCTACACTGAAACTTCTCTCCACTCCAAACCTCATCCACTCACAGCAAATGGCTTATAAATTCTAAAGCCAATATGTGTCTGCATTTTGCATACTCCATGGTATTAAGTTCCAAACATATATATATATATATGTATATACAATTCTAAAAACCAGATCAGAACAGTAAACCAGGCCAAAATCCAATTTATTTAATTGGTCAACCATTAAAGTTAACCTTGGTCGAGCCTTATTGTTTAGGCCCAATTTCATTCCCCCCCTCCCTTTTTATTTTATTTGGGCTGGGCCATGGCCCAATCAACTCTTTAATATGTTTAGTTCACTTTAATTGGGCTGGAGCCCATGACCCCACCCATAACAAAACAAAACCCTAATTTCATATTCTTCATCCTCCAGCACCTTCCGCCAATTTTCATAATACAATTTGCTGCAACATAAGTCGTGGCCATGGGCATCGCCGGCGACGATCGACAACGAGTTTCAGCCATTACAGGGGCGTTCCAAAGGATTCCTATCCTCTGCCCAGTGCCGACATGTAACATGCGAACCCAAATAGGAATTAGGGTAAAGTCACATTTTTTTTCTATTCTGTTAACTCTTTGATTTATTTAGTTACAATAGATGATTAGGTTGTTTTAAATTCCGAAAATATATCATAAACCGATTTAAAATAGGAAGTCTCCTTTTACATTATCACCTAGTTCAAATTTGAAGAATTTGGCTCTATCCATAAGTCAAAAATTCACAGTTTGAATTCATATTCTACCCAAAATTAGAGCGTGAAATCATCTTCTCGTCACCTTTATAAACCCTTCGAGACCTTAGAAGGAAACACAAGAAAAATATTCAGTAGAATAGGGAAGGAAAAATGTACAGCCGTATAGCCATTCAGCCTAAAATCACTACCCAGGTGCTGCCGAACACCCTTGGACGTCCGGTTGGGTTCTAGCCCAAATCCTTATGGTTTAAACTCAAGGCCTTTCAGCCTGTGCTACCAGTATTAAACTGAAACCGTTTTTTAAGTACTTAGTGGATATTTGAAGAACTTTTAATTATTAAGAATTTATTATCATAACAAAATTTTAATCTTAAGTATTTCCATGTGAATAGGCTTAAAACTTTGTAAAACATATTCATACTACATGGTCAAAAAACAAATTACACGCACTAAGTAGGGCATCTATTTATTAATTAAATATGATATTTTCTAGGAAATTAGTAACGCAAAATATCTCGTATAGGTAACGAACCCCAAGTTGGAAATCAGAAAGCACTGCTGAGAGGTAAATAGTATGATTACACAATTTGCATGTATACTGTAAATATTAGAAGGAAAATGCTATATTTCTCGTTGAATTTCATCCCGTTTGTTTCCCATTGAATTTTTTTATAAGTTTTTTTTATATAATTTTTAAATGAGTGTTTTTAAATAATATTGTGATTTTTTTATATTTTAAAAAAATATTTTAAGATATTAAAAAAATCATGTTAAAAAATATATATTTTTTACATGATTTTTAAAAATATAAAAAAATTACAATATTATTTAAAAATACTGATTTAAAAATTATATAAAAATAAAAACTTAAAATAAAAAATAAAAAATTTCATCAGGAGCCAAACGGGATGCTATTCATCGGGGTGAATAGCACTGCCCATATTAGAAATGTTTATAGAAATGCTGTGTGTGTACGCTATGCTATGAGCCAAACCCAGGTTAGATTTCTCTCATGATCTTGAGTGAATTATGAAGGTATGTTTGAATGTATAGGTTTGTGTATGTTGAATTGAATGAATTTCCAATTAATGATTATGTAGCATTCAAGATAAATAAGCCATGGAATAAAATGGATAGGAATTATGCATGCCATGTAAAATATTCAATTTACGTATGCCATGTCCATGTGATAAGTTCCACGTATGCCATGTTCAGATGATAAATGGACCACGTACATCAAGATAATATAATGTACAGTCCGCGTATGCCACGTTCATGCATCACCCAGATCATGTATGCCATGAAGTTTTATAAAATGTTTAGATTTAGCTATTTCATGCCAAGTTATGTATTCTATGTGTAAGTAGGTCACACCATATGCCATGTCATGTTATGCTACGTCATATACAAGAAAATATGCCATGACAAGTATCACGTATAAATATATACTATGCCATGTTAAGCCATGAACAAGAATATGATACGTTACCACATGTCATGCACGAGTAAATACCATGTTATGAAGGTTCAGGAAGACAAGTAAATTATCATGCATTAAGGAAGATAAGACACTTTAAGGTGATATGGACTCAAGCGTGTTCACCACAAATTAAGTGAAACACGAACCCAAGGGTGTTTCATTCCATGTACAAGCAAGCAAGGTGAAACATGGACCCAAGCATATTTTACTCCATGTACAAGTAAGCAAGTGGATGAAACACGGACCCAAGTGTGTTTCACTCCATCTTTAATTAAGAAAAAAAAAAAAAGAAAAACAAGCCATTTCACATATACAATGCATGTCATTATAATGTTATAGATTTTTTTCCATATTCATCATGATTATAGGTGCTATGTGGAAATATCATAATACATGTGTATTGTGTTGAGTCTTCAATTCAAGTTTAAACTATGCTATGTTTTATAGTGTGATGTGCTATCTGCTAAGTTTTCAACTCATTTTTGTTGTTTTTGTTTGTTCTCCTTACTTGTTTATTACAGATGAAGTTTATGATGATGCCATTCTAGAGGGCCAAGAATAATTCTATGACAATGACCTAATTAGGAATAAGTGTTATTTTCACATCGGAGTTAATAAGTGAATTCATTCACAAGTATTGGTTTCGTTTATATTGCGTCAATAGAAGCCTTATTCAAGACTAGTTTACGTTTGGTCAATGTTATGTTTTCTTTTCAATTTCGTTCAAAGACATTTATGTTCAACAATATTTATTATCCAATAAATGAGGTATTTTCAGAATGTGAGTCTCTTGACCTGGAAATTGCGATATATGCTAGTGATACTCCAATCCTGCGAGAGTGGGGTGTTACAATTGGTATCAGAGCCTAGGATTAGAGTTTCTATAGACTGCAAAAGTAAGAAAATCTAGGATATTACACACCTAGGATGACTCCTAGCTAGCTCAAGGTTTATAGGAATTTAGTAGTACTTAGGATTCTCTCAAGTCTATAATTGTTTGTTGATTGCATGATTTATTTATATTGCTCTTTTCTTGTCAGCATTGTCAGCTAATGGTGCTGGGTGCTAGATGCAATGAATGCCCTGAAGGTTCCTCGGAACCACCACGAAATGAGCCAGAAGTTTTAGCTGCAACTGCTACTAGGATTCTCCAATACCTCGCTAATGATCAAATATTGGGAGCCAGGACTCCTAGGGTTGGCTGCACCTTGAGCAAGTTTATGTAGCAACATCCTCCGACTTTCAATGGCAAAATAGAACCATTTGATGCAGAAAGCTGGATTAAAAGAATGGAGAAGATCTATCGATCTCTATTTTGTACCAATGAACAAAAAGTGGAGTACCCCACTTTTGTGCTGGTAGACGAGGCGGATGAGTGGTGGACTTCTGCACGAGATCTTTTACAGCATGAACTAGGGGAAAAGGAAACGATCACTTCATATCATTTCAAAAAAGCATTTCTCTACCGATTCTTTTCCCCAGCACTGCAGGAAGCCAAGGCTAGACAATTCCTTGACCTAACTCAAGGAACCATGATGGTGGAGCGCTACACCGCGACATTTGTGGCGTTATCACGTTTCGCAAGTTATCTGATTCCAAACGAGGAGAAGAAATGTGAGAAGTTCGAGTGAGGTTTACAGCTACAGATTCATAGTCGTCTCATACCCCTCAGGATTCGTAACTTCATTGACTTGGTTACTCAAGCTACACTGCTAGAGGAAGACATAAGAGCGAATGCAAAGCTGTTCGGTAAAAGGAAGCGCTAGCAACCTTTAATCGAGCCTAACAAAAACAAGAAGCCTGCCCCCAGCTATTAACCGCAACCACCCCAGAGTGCCATTACAAATCCTGTTTGCAAGAATTGCAGGAAAAAACATTCGGGGAGTTGTTTGGTGGGTCAAAACACTTGCTTCAGGTGCGGATAGCCAAATCATGTGGTTCAGGACTGCCCAATGAGAAACACCCTGGTCCCAGCTGCAGAGGGTGGTCAGAGGGCTATGGTACAAGCTAGAGTGTTTGTTATTACTCCAGGTGATGTGGAGGCATCTAACGATGTGGTTACAGGTAGCTTCTCACTACCTCTTCATTACATTACTGCTTATTTATTCGGGTGGCACACATTCTTTAATGATGCAAAAGCATCTAATGAGGTGATTACAAGTACCCTCCCACTATTTTCTTACTATGCTAATGTGTTATTTGATCCAGGTGCCACACACACTTTCATAGTTCATTCGTACACTCACTTGAGTGTAAGAGAACCAGAGACTCTGGAGTTTTCTCTATCCGTTGCAACACCTACAGGCAAGCACATAGTTTGCAACTCTATAGTTATGAATTGTCCCATAATTTTTAGTGAAAGGCATCTCCCAACTGATTTAGTGGTTTTTGAGATGTTAGGTTTTCATTTGATACTAGGGATGGATTGGTTATCTTGAAATTATGCCTGTGTTGATTGTTTCAAGGAGGTTAACTTGAGCTGAAGGAGCAGTTATAGGAATTGTTGGAGAAAGGTTACATCCGTCCTAGTGTGTCACCTTGGGGCGCACCAATTCTCTTCGTAAAAAAGGACAGTTCAATGCAATGCTGCATCGATTACCGTGAACTGAATCGGGTAACAATTAAAAACAAATACCCCATAACAAGAGTTGATGACTTATTTGACCAATTGCAAGGGCTCAAGTCTTCTCCAAGATTGACTTATGATCCAGCTATCATTAGCTCAAAGATGGCGTTCAGAACACATTACGGGCACTATGAGTTTCTAGTTATGCCTTTTGGTTTAACGAATGCCCCAGCATCCTTTATGGACATGATGAACAAAGTGTTCAAGGAGTATATTGATTTGTTTGTAATCATTTCTTTTGACGATATTCTCATCTATTCCAAGAGCCATTCGGATCATGAGGGACACTTCAAAATGGTACTGCAGAAATTAAGAGAACATAAATTGTTCACAAATTTTAGAAATGTGATTTCTGGTTGCAAGAAATTGCTTTCTTGGGACATATTGTGTCAAAGGAAGGAATATCAGTAGACCTTGCAAAAGTCGAAGCCGTTATGAGTTGGGGCAAGCCGACTAATGTGCATGAAGTCAGAAGTTTCTTACGTCTGGCAGGATATTACAGAAGATTTGTTGAAGGATTCTCTAGTATCGCAGCCCGATGACCAAACTAAAAAAGAAAAATGAAAAGTTTTTGTGGACTGATGATTGTGACAGGAGCTTTCAAGAACTGAAAAGGAAACTAGTGATAGCACCAGCTTACCGTTCCTTTGGGCAATTGAGGATTTGTTATCTACAGTGATGCGTCTCTCAGGGGTCTAGATTTTGTCTTAATGCAGCATGGGAAATTCATTGCCTACGCTTTTCGACAATTTAAAGATTATGAGTAGAACTACCCAACTCATGATTTAGAGCTCGCTGCAGTGGTGTTCACCTTGAAGATATGGAGACATTACCTTTACAGAGAAAAGTGTGAGATTTATTTAGAACATAAGAGTCTAAAGTACTTCTTTACTCGAAGGATTTAATATGAGACAGCACAGATGGTTGAAACTTCTAAAAGAATACGATTGCAACATCAACTATCACCTGGGGAAAGCTAATGTGGTTGCGAATGCTCTAAGTCAGAAATCATTTCTAGGAGACACTATGTATACTTCGCAAAAGCAGATTCTCTTGGATATGGAGCGAGCAAGAATAGAAATGATTAGAGATATGCAGGCCTTACTGAGTAATTTGACCTTGGGATCATCGTTGATAGATCGTATAAAAACTACTCAGATTGGTGATTCAGACTTGGTAAAGATTGTATGGATGGCAAAATTAAGGCGCGATTATTTCAACAGTCCTTGGGCCTTGCTTTCATTTCTGGCGGCTGTCTTACTGCTTGCACTTGCAATTACACAAACCATATTTTCCATTATTCCTTAGATTTTTTGTGCAATGTGTTAATCTTGATGTGTGTTAATGGATAGACTGTCCGTGCATCCATTTTAGCTTCTGTGTTTTAACCCTTACCATGCAATTAGCACTCCTCGTGAATAACAATGTGCAATTGGCACTACTCTTGAATAATCTTGAACTGTTATCATTTTCTTTACTCTTTTCGGTTTTTGTCAATTATAGACTAGATCTCTTTCTTAACTTCCAGGTGACAGCTATACATATGTAATTAAACTTATTTCTGTAAGTCCTAATTTTAACTTCGATGTTGCATTTTATTATAGGATGAAATTAATCATGTATTCGTATTACTAGACTATTTATTAAGTATGAGATGGGTCTGGAGTCTTGTGTTTTGACCAACTGAAAATGAATAAGTGGAATGGTTTAACCACAAAAGAATTTCACAATAGTAAACCATAGCACTTCTCAAAGACAAACATTGCTTTACAATAGTGGCATGAATTCATGGAGGCTTTTTGGAGCAATGTCACAAAGATTAGAATTAAGTGAAGACATGCCAAATTCTGATGATGTACAGAATGGGACTGCACCAGTCGAGACACAATAGATTGAGGCATGAGACAAGAATAACTAGCTAAGAGCAGAACACTGCTGCTGTCATTTTCATGGCTGCTACTATCACTTTCATGGCATGCTTTTGGCAGGTCTAATGAGGGAACAATGTCTGTTAAAAGAAAATTGAATGACTCAGTTCTGAATATTGGTGTGTTTTCATTGATCATTATCGGTTGATCATAGAGTGTATATATAGACAAACATTTACAATCTAAATGCTAACTTTCAGCAATATTTAAATGCATTTAAATTTGAATTGCCAGTTATGAAAAGTAAAATCAAAACCGCAGGATCACGGCTTCCTCATCCATTATTTATAGCACAGATTTCAACGGTTGGTATATGGTTTGAATCCTCCTGATTTTCAGCCGCAATATCTACTTGATCTTTAACACGCCCCAGCCTCAATCTGAAGGGGCGATCACGGACATTCAAATTGAATTGAACATCTTCGAATTTGATTGGTGGCAATGGTTTCTTCAAGGCATCAGCTAGTAGGTCTCGGCTTGAAATAAATTGCACTGCTAGCTGCTTGCGAGAAACTTGATTTTTGACAAAATGAAAATCAAGTTCGTCCGTGCGTGAAATACTAGATTGGAGGAGAGATATGTGACTTACTCAAAAATGAGTAGCACAAAGGCTATCCCAAGTGCAGGAGGATATCGTATAATAATTAGGAATAAAATTCCTAAATCGTCTTCTCAAGAAAAGTTATTTAAAATCAAACTCATGTAAACAATAAAAATATTCACAAAGGAAAAATCAAAGTGGTGATATGTGCAATGAGTAAAAGAATGCAACGGAATTGAAAATGGTACTCATGGACTATATTCATATTTTTGGATTTTTTAGTATCGAAATAGAATGCAAAAGACTAATAAATTGAAATTAACAACTAAGGAATCAACTAGCTAAATATTCTTAATTAATCTGAAAGTTAAATAATAAATTCAAATGATTTTAGTCATGATTAATCTTTTATCAATCTAAAAAGCAATGGAACTAAAACTAAGTTAAGAATTAAACTAGATTAGAAAATGATTAACACAATATGAGCTGAAATTGAAAAGCCCCAAAATCAAGATTCTATGGTTCATTCTTGTATTCAAATAATAAATTCTCAAAATCAATCCATAATAGTTGTAATGCATATTAAATGAAAAGTTGAAGAAGTAAGAAAAATAATTAATATAAAATAAACAACAAATAAAATATCTGTACTTCTAAGTCAAAAATCTTGAAAATACACCATAAATTTTAAACTGAAATTAAATAAAAAAGTAGGAAATAAAAAAAGGAAGCCAAATAATGGAGACCGAAATGAAAAGCAATGAAAGAAGTTGGAGCAATTGTAGTTTGGACCCTTCCAATTCTTTAAGTAGCGCTTCCCTCTTGTGTGTTCAACCCAGCAATAAAAAAAAAAAAAAAAACTACTATTTACCTTGTTGCTGACCAACAAACTTTTAGCTTATTCATTTCGTCTTTTCTTTGTCTTCAAAAAGTAGTTTTCCAACGTTTCTTCAAAATGTGAAAAAAGTATGTTGACTCATTTTCTCGTTGGTTGGGCAGATCACATGTACAATATACTTTACCTTTCTTTTGTTTTCTTTGTTTTTTTTTTTTTTGTCTTTTGTTTTTCATTTTTTTTTTCAATTAATACTACTGCAGAACGTTACATCAACATAAAGAAAAGAAATCAGGAAAAAAAAGAAAATAAAAGAAAAATATAAAATAAAGTATAAAATTAAAAGATATTGTGCATGTAATAAAATATTATATAAGTAAATCTCAAGCTATAAAATTAAGCATAAATCATGTTATTCTTCAATTTTAGTCTAAACTTGAATTATACCTTATAATCAATTTTCTTATTTTAAACCAATAAAAATATCATGCAATAATCAAAGAATATATTAGTTTTAAATGTATTAAATTTGCAATAATTCAACTCAATCACATCCCTCAACTAACTTTTTGCTAATCCCTAAACAAAATAATGAAAATTAATTGAGATAAATATTGCATAAAGATCGAAATCCAAACAAGAGCAATCAATTACAATTCTGGATTCTCACAAAATGTGACACATTACTACTTAACTCCGGAAGCTATATCCTCTAAAATTATTATTATTTTTTTTTAAAAAAAATTCACATAGAATTAAGGAAAATATCTTAAAACTCAAATGTGTGTGTGGCTAAACAATGTGTCTTCCTCACTAATAGTCATGATTTTTCTTAGAATTTTCAATTTTAAGATTAATCATTGATGACTCTAACTACCTCAAAGTCTAAGGGATTAGCAGTTTTTATGCCAACTCTGTTTAAAAGTTGAACACTCAACCCTCAAAGTTTGGGTAACTGTTTCTAACTCTTTATTTAAGAAAGCTCTATAAGCCACTTTCATTATCTTCTTCTTCTTCTTCTTCTTCTTTTTATTTATTTATTTATTTTTATTTTTTCTTAATTACAGCTTCGCACAATGAGGAATTAAACCTAGGGTTGTGCGCCTAATCCACACATTCCCAAGTTCACCCTTACCACTAATGCGGACCTGTGGTGATTTTGTTTTTGAGAAAAAGGCTCGGTAGGCCTACAATTTACTTCTCCTATGCTAAATCAATGAACATTAATAAGGATCACTACAAGTGTAAGCATGTGAAAAAAAAATATTCTTTCAAAATTTGCCCTTCATTCTACATAAGTCTTACCATATTCTCATCCCAATGAGTATAACATGCCGGTGTTTTAAGCCACATAACAACAAAATATGATGTTTTATGCTCAAGCATGGAAATAAATCTTCTCAAAAGTAATTTGCTTAATCACTCCACCAAGATACTCAATTTTTACAAAATGCTAGAAGTGGAGTGTTGGTCATTTGTGTATCATGCACATCACATTATTGCAATTTTTTTTTTTAAAATCTGTGTACACATGCTACCCCTCAACTAGTGAGACACATGGTCCTCAATGAATCGATCAAAAGAAATCAAAGTGCACAGGAAAAAGCAAGCAAAATAGAAAATCAACATGAAATATAAAATCAAAGCAAAACAACAAATAAATATAAAAGACAAAATGCAAGTAAAGAAAACTGTAAAGGGGTAAAAGGTAAAAAGACTTCTCTGGGGTTTTGCACAAGCAAGATCTCTTGATTGGGATCAAAGTGAGTCATAAACGACTTTAGATGTTGTCCCTTGATAGTGAAAGAAGTACCACTCTTAGGATTATGAACTTCCACCGCCCAATGAGAATGAATTTTAGTTATAACATAGGGGTCACTCCAACGAGATTTCAATTTACCAAGAAAAATATAAAAGCAAGAGTTGTAAAAAGGAAGTTCCAGGCCAAGTGTGAAATGCTTGTGATGAATTTTCTGATCATGTAGAATTTTAATGCGTTCCTTTGCCAGCTGGGTGTTGTCATAGGCATTTCGACGAGCTTCATTTAATTCATTGATCTGCAATTTCTCAACTTTGAGACTTCATCAAGTGACATGTTAACATGTTTTATAGCCCAAAGAGCTCGATGCTGAATATCAACACGTAAATGACAAGTTTTACCAAAAACTAATCGATATGGGGACATCCCTAGATTAGTTTTAAAAGTTATCCTATAAGCCCACAAAGCATCAAGAAGCTTAATTGATTAGTCTTTCCTATTAGGATTGACAGTTTTTTCCAAAATGATTCTGATTTCTCTATTTGCCGATTCTGCTTGCCCATTTGTTTGGGGGTGGTAAGGGGTAGAAACACGATGTGTGATACCATATTTCTTCATGAGTGTAGAAAATGGTTTGTTGCAAAAATGAAAACCCCCATCACTAATGATAACTTTGGGTATGCCAAAGCGAGCAAACAGAGATTGCAAAAATTTTAGGACAACATGATGGTCATTTATTTTGCAAGCGATGACCTCCACCCATTTTGAAACATAATCCACAACTAATAAAATATATGTGTTTCCAAAGGAAACCAAAAAAGGTCCCGTGAAGTTTATTCCCCAACAGTAAAAAATTTCTATAGTAAGAATGAGGGAAAGAGGCATCATGTCTCTTTTGCTAATGGATCCCAATTTTTGACAAGGCTCACAAGCCTTCCAAAAATTATAAGCATCTTTAAACATGGAAGGCCAGTAAAAACCACTTAGCAAAGTTTTAGCGACTGTTTTCTTTGCTAAAAAAAGACCACCACATGCACCCATATGACAAAATCTCAACACAAAAGAAAACTCATCATCAAGAATACATCTTCAAATCAGTTGGTCAGAACAATATTTGAAAAGGTATGAAGCATCAAAGTAAAAGTGTCGTACCTCAGAGAGAAATTGGCACTTATCTTGGATGGACCATTCAGAAGGCATTTGCTTAGTCACCAGATAGTTGACTATGTCAGCATACCAAGGAACTCTATGAATCACAAAGAGTTGCTCATCCGGAAAACTATGATCAAGAGGAAGACTGACATTTGAAAAGGAGGATGATGGTAATCTAGAGAGGTGGTCAACTACCACGCTTTCAACTCCTTTTTTGTTCTTAATGTTGATGTTGAACTCTTGAAGTAATAAAATCTAGCAGATTAAGTGTGGTTTGGCATCTTTCTTAGTCAACAAAAATTTCAAAGCAGAGTGATCAGTGAAAATGGTAACAGGGGAATTAATAATGTAAGTCCAAAATTTATCACGTGCAAAAACCACTGCAAACAATTCTTTTTCAGTAGCGGTATAATTTTTCTGGGTATCATTCAATGTTCTACTGGCATAATAAATCACAAAAGGTCTATTATTTACAGGCTGCCACAAAACAGCACCTAACGCATAATCACTTGCATCAGTCATAATCTCGAAGGGAATGTCCCACTGCGAGGGTTGCATAATGGGGGTGGTGGTAAGAGATTCTTTAAGGGTATCAAAAGCTTTTTGGCACTCATTACTCATCATTTTGTAAAAGAGTGCACAACGGTTTTGCAATACAACTGAACCTTTGAATAAACCGTCTATAAAAGTCAGCATGGCCAAGAAAAGAATGAATATCTTAACCGTCCTAAGGATAGGAAGTTTAGATATTAATTCAACTTCTGCCTTATTGACCTTTATGCCTTTAGAAGAAACAATATGTCCCAAAACAATGCCCTGGGTAATCATAAATTGGCATTTCTCCCAATTAAGTAAAAGATTCTTTTTCCTCACATCTCTAGAGAATACGTGCCAAATTATGCAAACAACTATCAAAATATTTCCCAAAAATAGAGAAGTCATCCATGAATATTTCACAAATATCCCCAATCATGTTAGAAAAATACTCATCATGCATCTCTGAAAGGTGGTTGGGGCATTACATAAACCAAAAAGCATTTTGGTAAAAGCAAAGGTGCCAAAAGGATAGGTGAAAGTGGTTTTCTCCTGGTCCTCAAGCGCTACAACAATTTGATAATAACCAGAGTATCCATCCAAAAAATAATAAAATGCATTACCAGGCACTCTTTTTAAAATTTGATCCAAAAATGGTAAAGAAAAATGATCATTCCTACTGACTGAATTAAGTTTTCTATAATCAATGCACGTTCTCTAACCAGTAACCATTCTAGTTGGAATCAACTCATTTTTATCATTTTGAACAACTGTTAAACCAAATTTTTCTTGTACCACTTGAGTTGGACTTACCCACTTATCGTCTGAGATGGGATAAATGATACCCACTACGAGTAGCTTGAGTACTTCCTCTTTAACAACTTCCTTCAAGGGAGATTGAGCCTACGTTGAGCATCACGAACATGTCTAGCATCATCTTCAAGATGAATTTTGTGGGTACAAATAGCAGCATTAATACCTTTGATGTCGGCTATTGTCCAACCAATTGCGCCTCAATGCTTTCTTAGAATTTCAACAAAGCTCTCCACATTATCTATGGCATCTCGACTATCAATTGTCGTTGACGGATATCGCAAGCAATTTTGAGTACAAATAAGTGTCTAAAATATTTCATTTACCTCAAGTTCAAAGTGAGAAACCCTAACTTACTTTGAGGATCAACTACAATGACAATCAACAGTAATAAGTCCATCTTATCTAATAAACCCTAATACTTATCAAATTTCGTTCTCATGCTCGTGGCCATAGTCGTCAAACACTCTCTGGGAGCCTCACTTAGTCTAACCAATTCTTGTTGGAACATACAAATCTCCATAAGACTTGTATTTGCCGTGATGTGAAAGGAACTAGAAAATCAACAAGTGGCATCATAAAACATCTACAAAAACTTCACAAAAATCCTCACTATCTCCCACTCATCAGCTCTAGGAGGCCCGAGTTGGTTATCCTTAAAGTAAGAGAGAAAGTGGTAATCCTCTCTCTCTATCCACCTAAAGGCCTTCTCAAATCTATTAGCCACATTTAATATCAAATAAGTTAAATTTCATCGAGTTTGCACAATAAGGCACAACATTTTCTTACAATCAATTTTTTCATTTCTACACATTTCTTAAACTTGATTAATCTAGAAGGGGAGGACCGCACATATCTAACCGCATTTATAACCGTTGTGATTGTGTCATCGCACTACTTTAAACCCTCATTTACGACAAGATTTAATATATGTGCACAGCACCTCAAGTGTATATACTTCCTTCCCAAAACATTCCCCGTCAGATAACGCTTCAAGTAGGCAATATCATTATCATTGAAACTATTAGTATCAACATTCACAGTACATATCTTATCAATCCCTCAATCAAGTAGGCATTGCTCAATATATCTCCCAACTGTGTCCCCTCGATGATTAGGGATCAAATAAACATTAATGATTTTCTCTTGCAATTTCCATTCTTCATCAATGAAATGAGTACTTAGGCACATATAATTTAAATTTTGTATCGTGTCCACATATCGGTAGTCAATGAAACTCTCACACCCCCATAATTAAACAACTTTTTAAGCTTTGTCTTTCCAGATGTAAACAACTTCATACAGTCTCTTGCAACTATGACCCGACATGGTACTTTAAATCTTGGTTCAAGTGACCACAACACCTTCCTAAAACATTGCCCTCCAACACTTCTAAAAGACAATTCATCAAGAATTACCATTTCTGCAATGACTAATCTCATTGCCTCTTCACTATATTTGTGAGTTACTATATTTCTCGCCACACCACTTTCACTCTTTCCAATCCCCTCTTAGGTTGTTGCCTCACCCATCAATATTTGTTGGTATTTATCTAGAGGTCCACATCTATCTCTATGAGGATTTTTTGGACATGTTTCTAGGTGTAACTTTATAGTTGAGGTCCCATTCCTCTTTTGAGTGGCAAGAGTAGGTCTTGCCACTATAGATATACCTAGCCATAGGCTCGTCTACAGGACAACCCTCCACTTTATCAAAATAGCTCCAAACAAATGACTGCCATTTCCCCTTCTATTTCTTAGGAAGTGGACAAATACTACTATTAGGGACATTTGGGGGATTAGGTGTTTGGATCTCTCTCAAATTAGGTATTCCCTCATCATTGTCAAGATAAATTGGAGTTGACGATAAATCCATCTAACATGTGAAAAATTTAATAAACAATTAATTAACAATTACAACTAATTTAATACAATCAATACTAGCAAGTATGATTGACCAACCATTAACCAATAGATTATATTATCAACTAACCAACATACATTACCAAAAAATCAATATATATTGGCTGAGTACAATCCAACAAACCAATATATAGATTACAAGTCACATGTAACATACCGACTCAGAAGTTTTTTTTTGAGGTTACATGCAAATATTTTGATTTTTTTAACTTTTCATAATATTTTAGAATTCTCTTATGTTATTATTAATATTAGCATCTTTTTTCTTAATTGAATTATATGGGATTAATAGGTATTGTGTATTTTATTTGTGGATTTTATTATCATTATTATTATTATTCTTTTGAATATGTATTGAGGTGGTAATTATTTTTTATTAAGTTTAATTATTTTTTAAACGGGTCAGATTAGTAATTTGCATAGTTGCTTTCCTTATCATTTTTTTCCGTGCGTATATGCCTCTTGAATTTTAGTTTGAATTACATCGAAACCAACTCTGTCTACTCCAAACTTTTAGCCCCTCAGAAATTCAGAATCATCCTAATTCTAAAACCAAATCTTAATTAAAATTTCTCAACAGTTGCTTAACCTCGTAGAATAGTTTTGGCATCAAGTTTCAAACTTCTTCAAAACTCAAATTTCAAACACATCTACCAACAACTTCAAACCTTGATCTCTGAATCATTCACATAAGCTATATCTCGTTCGTCTATAAAATTCACCGAGATCCTTTGTTTAAACACAAAAAAAAAAATCCCAACCCATTTTCACAACAAACCCCACTCCAAAAACAATAGTGACTATAGCTCTTTCCTTCCCCCACACCAACTAGAACTCAAAACTTCACCTGCAGCTCAAACAAGAACCATTATAGTAGACCAAACCCAAGCTTTCACCACCTTGCACCTGACAATCCCATGTACGACCTGTGCACCTCATTGCCATAACACTGCACCACATGAAAATCGAAAACCACCTCCCTTCCTCCAAAAAATGTTCACTGCATATAGCCAACTCAACTAAAAGTTTCACGTTGTAGTAGTTGCATCGAACAGCTCTGAACAACCATTGAAATCTCCTTACGACCACCACACTACTCAGCTAATGGAGGCCCTATGCATTTATCCTCGGAAGCCATTCAAGTCGTTGCCATATTCCCTCGTTTTACCACCCAAAAATAGAGTAGCCATAGCCCCATGATTGAATCACTACCGCGTCCAAGAGAAGCAGACGCCATGCACATCACCATGAGCCCATTGGACCAGTAGCATAAGTTCCCTTCACCGCCTCGGATCACCTTTGGTAGCTCCAAAAACAAGCCCACGTAGCCTGTGTTTTATACAACAAAAACAGAGCAACTCCATGAAATGAAAACTCGAATGGACAGCCGAGTCTCTTCCACCCTCAGCCACCAAACTGCATGTCGAGTGTTGAGATATGGCTTGAATACACGCCTCCCCTACACTCTCACTCGAGCGAAGTCACTTCCCGCTTAAGCAAGAGTCCAACCCGAGAGTTCGCTTGACGTCCATCTTGAGCGAAATTCAACCCTAGAGTTTGCTCAGCTCTCGCTCTACATCCAGCTCAAGCGAGATTCAGGCAGAGATTTCGCAAGACCCTCGCTCGACGTTTAGCTCGAGCGAGTTTGACCTAACAGTGTTCGCTCGAGCGAGATCGCATAAATATAAATATCATGACTCTCATTCACCCAAAGTAGGAGATGAAGAATAGAGCCCTATTTTTGCCTGGACGAATAGAGCACCCCCTTGGATCTCATTTCTTCATCATTTCTTGAGTGGTTGAGTGTAAACACGTGAGAGTGTATACACGTGGGGTGAGTGTTTTCTACTGTAAGAATCTATTGATTCTCTCTCTCTCTGTGTACTCCATTTGATTATAGTGAAGTTTTGAGACCAATTTCATAGTGGATGTAAGCTCAGTTGAGCTGAACCACTTAAATCTGGTGTTCTGTATTGTCTTTTGTGTTTTACTTCTCTTAGTTGCTACTGCTGCATTTGATTTCATATCGTTGTTGTTTGTTTTATCAGTTTATTCTCAAAAAACTGGTATCAGAGCTATCTAGCTCTGTGAAGGACTGAAGGGATGACTACAACAAGATTTGAAGTTTAGAAGTTTGATGGACAGAACAGTTTCAGGCTATGGCGCTTGAAGATGATAGTTTTGTTGCGCCAGTAGGGGTTATTCAAAGCTCTTAAGGAAATGTCTCCTGATTTTCTTGTACCATCTAAGGACGATAAAGAGAAGGAACACATCACTATTTTATTGTCATTATCTGATGGAGTATTATGTGAGGTAGCTGAGGAAGAGACTGAAGAGAGTCTTTAGAACAAGCTTGAGAGCTTGTATATTTAGAAATCACATACTAACCGCTTGTATTTGAAACAATGGTTATATACTCTCAAGATGAATGAGGGTTCGTCTGTTACTGAACACTTAGATGAGTTTAACAAAATTATTATAAATCTTAGAAATGTTGACATCAAGCTTGATTATGAGAATTAAGTTTTATTTATTTTGTGTTCATTACCTGCATCATTTGAGAATTTTGTAAATTCTATGCTATATGGTCGAGATACCATCTTCTTAGCTGATGTGAAGTCAGTTTTGAACTCGAAAGAGTTGAGGAGTACTATAGTGATAAGGGTGGTGAAACTCAAGCCAGTGAGTTGATTGTCAAAGACTCCTCCAATAGAGGAAGATCCAGTAATAAGGGTTCAGAGAAGGGCAGAGGGAAGTCTCAGGGGAAATCCAAGTCCAACAAGAAAAATATCAAGTGTTATTACTACCAGAAGTTTGGATATTACAAGAGTGAGTGTACAAAGCTGAAGAAGAAGGAAGAATTCACAAGTTCCTCTAATGCCGTCAGTGTTTTGATGAATCTGATGGCTCAGATGTGATCCTTGCAATCAGTGATTCAACCAATCGGTTTAGTGACAAGTGGGTCATGGACTCAGCTTGCACTTTTCACATGTGTCCCAAGAAGGATTGGTTCATGACTTATGAATCAGTCAACAGTGGTTCTATTTTGCTGGGGAATGACATGGCTTGGAAGATTGCAGGATTGGGCTTTGTGAAGATTAAGATGTTTGATGGGATAGCTAGGACATTGACTAATGTCCGACACATTCCAGATTTCAAAAAGAATCTTTTCTCTATGGGAGCCCTTGATTCTTTGGGATTAAAGTACACGAGACAAGGTGGATTACTGAAAGTCAGCAAAGACTCCATGATTATTATGAAAGGAGATTAGAAAGATGGTCTCTATTTCCTCCAAGGTAAGACTGTCAGCAGTGAAGCTGCAATTTCAGTATCTGATAAGGCAGAGTCAGATAACACTCGTCTATGGCACATGAGATTGGGTCATATGAGTGAGAAGGGGATGTCTATCCTCTGTAAGCAAGGGTTGTTAGGGAATTAGAATTTAGGCAAACTTGACTTGTGATAGCACTGCGTGTTTGGCAAACAGAACAGAGTCCAATTTGCAACAGGGGTCCACAGCACTAAAGGTACAGTGGACTACATTCATTCCGACCTCTGGGGTCCATCCTCAGTTCCATCGAAAGGTGGAGCAAACTACTTGCTTACTCTGATCGAGGATTACTCACGGAAGGTGTGGGTTTACTTTTTGAAGCAGAAGAGTGATATCTTCAAAAATTTCAAGCAGTGAAAAGTTCTGATTGAGAATCAGACCGGCACGAAGGTGAAACGACTTCGGACTAACAATGGAATGAAATTTTGTAGTAGTGTCTTTAATGAGTTCTGCAAGAATGAATGGATTTTCATACATCGTACAGTTAGGTATACTCCACAACAAAATGTGGTAGCTAAACGGATGAACCAAACTCTATTAGAACGAGCACGCAGTATGCTCTCAAATGCTAGCCTGTCAAAGGACTTTTGGACAGAAGCAGTCAACACAACCTGCTTTCTGGTGAACCGCTCTCCAGCCATGGCTATTGATTTGAAGACCTAATTAGGTATGGTCTGATGCGTCTAGTGATTATTTAAATTTAAAAATTTTTGGTTGTCTTGCTTACTTTCATGTTAATAATGGTAAGCTAGAACCTAGGGCAAAGAAATGCATATTTATGAGATATGCTTTTGGAGTAAAGGGATATAGGTTGTGGTGCACTAATCCCAAGTCACCCAAGTTCGTGATTAGCAGAGATGTTATTTTTGATGAAAAATCCATGCTTAATTCGAGAAAGGAGATTCCTGTGTCTATAGGAATGAAGGTGGAGCTACAATAAGCTTTACAGAGGACACTACCTGAATCTTACGACCATGCTATGGCTGATGAGCATGATTCTGATTCTGAGACTGAAGCACCGGTTGAGGAGCAGTACAGTATAGTTACTAGTACACAGAGGAGGCGGATCAGACCACCTCAGAGATATGCTCAAGCAGACATGATCATGTATGCACTCGCTACAGCAGAACAAATTGTTGGGCAGGAGCCTTCCAGTTATTCAGAAGCTGTGAAGAGTACCGAGTCTACTCAGTGGTGCTCAGCTATGATTGAAGAGATTGAATCTATTCATAAGAACCAAACATGGGATTTGGTTAAGTTACCAGCGAAGACTAAGGTTGTTGGCTGCAAATGGGTCTTCAAGAGAAAATAGGGAATCTAGTCTGAGATAGATGCAAGATACAAAGCACGCCTAGTTGCTAAAGGCAACTTAGAGAAAGGGGATCGACTTTAATGAAGTGTTCTCTCCAGTTGTAAAACACAGTTCAATTAGAGTTTTACTAGCCATCACGGCTTTGTATGACCTGGAGTTTCAGCAACTTGATGTGAAAACAGCGTTTCTACATGGCAAACTTAAAGAGACTATGTATATGCATCAGTGAGAGGGATTTATTGTTGAGGCAAAGAGAACCGAGTATGCAGATTGAAGAAGTCTTTGTATGGTTTGAAGCAGTCGCCTAGGCAATGGTATAAACGTTTTGATTTGTTTATGATTGATCATGGTTATTTGAGAAGTAGCTATGATTATTATGTGTATCATAAACAATTGCATGATAAGTCTTTCATTCACTTATTGCGTTATGTTGATGACATGCTTATAGTTGCTAAAAACATGGTTGATGTTGATTTGATGAAAACTCAACTTAGAAATGAGTTTGAGATGAAAGACTCAGGTGCTGTTAAGAATATTTTAGGAATGAAGATTCACAGGGATAGGAAAGCTGGGAAGTTGTACTTGTCCTAGAGAAAGTACATTGAGAAGGTTATTGACAGGTTTGAAATGTCTAGTCCAAAATGCATCGCCAACAGCACCTGCTTATAGGTTTGGAATTAAATAGATGAGGAGGAACAGTCCATGGCAAGAGTTCCTTACTCTAGTGCAGTTTGCAGCATTATGTATGTTATGGTTTGTACCCATCTAGACATTTTATAGGCAGTGAGCGTGGTTAGCAAGTATATGGCTAAACCTAGTAGAGTTCATTGGCAGGCAGTGAAATGGATTCTGAGGTACTTAAAGGAACCTCGTATTATGGCTTGTTATTTGATAGAAATGTTGATCTTAGTTCTAATGTTGTTGGATTTGTTGATTTTGACTATGCTGGAGATTTAGACAAGAGAAGATCATTAACAGGTTATGTTTTCACATTATGTGGTTTTGCCATTAGTTGGAAAGCAACACTTCAGACAACTGTTGCTTTATCAATTACAGAGACAGAATACATGGCAGCAACTGAGACTGTTAAGGAAGCCATTTGGGTGAAGGGACTGATCAGTGACTTGGGTCTTCAGCAGGAGGGGATGACAGTATTTTGTGACAGTCAAAGTGCAATACATTTGACCAAAAATCAAATGTATCATGAGAGAACGAAACATATTGATGTCAGGTATCGTTTCCTCGAAGTTGTAGTTACAGATGGTACTGTGGGCATTCAGAAGATTGTTACTACTAGGAATCCAACAAACATGATGGCGAAGCCAGTTATCGTACACAAGTCCAAACTCTATTTGGACTTGATTGGAGTTTGAGATTTCCAGGTCCCTTAGGAGATTTTGATGGGGTTGGTTTCTTTTGTTGATTTGGGTTCAGTGAGCCTTGTGAGTATTCAAGCCAAGGTGAAAATTTGTTGAGATATGGCTAGAATACATGCCTCCTATGCACTTTCACTCGAGCGAAGTCACTTCCCGCTCGAGCGAGAGTCCAACCATAGAGTTCGCTCGACATCCAGTTTGAGCGAGATTCAGGCAGAGACTTCATGAGACCATCGCTCGACGTTCAACTCGAGCGAGTTTGACCTAACAGTGTTCGCTCAAGCGAGATTGTTTTTCTCGAGGGAGATCGCATAAATATAAATATCACAAGCCTCATTCGCGCGAAGTAGCAGACGAAGAACAGAGCCTTGTTTTCGCCCGGACGAACAGAGCATCCCTTTTGATCTCATTTCTTCATTATTTCTTGAGTGGTTGAGTGTAAACACGTGAGAGTGTATACACGTGGGGTGAGTGTTTTCTGCTGTAAGAATCTATTGATTCTTTCTCTCTCTGTACTCCATTTGATTATAGTGAAATTTTGAAACCAACCTCACAGTAGATGTAAGCTTAGTTGAGCTGAATCACTTAAATCTGGTGTTCTGTATTGTCTTTTATGTTTTACTTCTCTTAGTTACTACTGCTGCAATTGATTTCATATCTTTGTTGTTTGTTTTATCGGTTTATTCTCAACACCGAGAAACTGCGCGGCACACCTCTGTTTATCTCATCTCACGATGAGCTTCTCCCTCATGTTTTGCTCTCTCTTTTGCCCCTCAATGGACGATAATATATGTTGGATGCTTGTTTTCCTAGAAACTGAATTCGTTGATCTGATTTATTGTGTTAATTACTTTTCCACCCCCTTAGTTTTACGAAGCCTTGGTAGCATGTTGGTCTGAGTAGTTTTTCATGGATTTTGTTTTCCCTTACATGGGGCTACTCATATGTCTAGCATTGTTTTACAATAGGCTTGAATTCGATTTTACATAAAACTTATCTTTCTTACAGAAAATAATTAAGGGACTGAAATTATGTTATTTATCATTAATCTTATAATTTGATTTTAAATAGTAAACAATAAGTGTTTAGTATCTTAATTTAAACACTTTTAAGTCCATTGTATGGAATGAATTTTAGTGTTATTATTATAGATTTTAATATATCTATGCTATTTAGGATTTTACGTTTAAAATAAAGTAATACATTAAAAATATTTAAGCGATGTTAGTATTTATTAGATTTCTTGTAAGATTAAATAATTATGTTAAGTATAAGAATGTAAACCTATTTTAAAGACTTAGATTTTCATGACTTATTTTGATAAGAATTGAATATAGTCTAAAATATTTTTCTAAGTTTTAATATGTTGTCGGTATTTAAATAATTTAAAATATAAGTACTCATTTATTTGAATATTCATTATTTATAGTGCATTAATTTAATAAAGTAGGAATATTCGACTTGTTGAAAACAACTTCGATTAGTTTATTAGTATGTTTTAAAGTAAAAATGTGTTATTAATATTTTATAAGATTTGTGATATTAGTAATAAATATATTTTGTATGAAGCAAATATGTATTTAATTATTCTCCACGATTTGTATTAATTCAGTAGAATGTTTTAGCACATTATTCTAGAAACGTTAGTGACGATCCATATTTGTATAGTGTTGAATCTAAGGTTTCAAATTTCGTATCTATGTGTAGATTTTGATGATAACAAATAAATTCAAGTCTCAAGCTCAAATTATTTACGCAATAGAGCGGAGCGCATATCAAGCATAAAAGAACAAGTCTACAAATGAAACTCATAGATTATTTTTATACATCTCTTGATAAAATTCGAAATTGGATTAATGCTCCAAATTACTCTTCTTTCTCATAAAATATTAAATTACTTTTTTTAACATATGCAAGACATTTTTAAATGTCTTAGTTTTGATAGTTATGTTTTTCATATGTGTATAACATCATCAAACAAAATAATTTCGAAAATTATATTTTTTTTTTTATAAAAACTTAAATTTATAAGATGATTTATTATCATATTTGACATGTGCATATTTTGTTTGAAATTTTTGAAAGGAGGTGATGTGTTTTTTTGACAAATGCAAAAAGTAGATGATTTTGTTTGAAAATCTTGAAGGTAGTTGTGTGTTTTTTTTGACAAATGTAAAAGGTAGATGATTTTGTTTGAAAAACTTAAAGGGTGGTTGTGTATTTTTTTGACATATGAAAAAAAAAGATGATTTGGTTTGAAAAAATAAATCATACTCATTTTGTCATGTATGAAAAGTAAAAGATTTGATTTGATTTTTTTGAAAAATGAATGGAGTTATTTTTGACAAATGCAAAAATGAAATATTTTTATTTGAATTTTTTGAAAAGTGAATAGTGCTCTTATTTGACATGTGAATCTTTTTAAATTTAAAATTGAAGACTCATTTGCCTATAAATATCTCACTTGAGTTTTGCAAAAAACAACAACAAGAGCTTACACATCTATTGTTAAGTTTTGCATCATTATTTCAAAACTCTCTTTCTCTTTTTTCTAAAGTTTTAAGTCTTAATTCTTGTTCTTTTTTAGAGAGATATAGATTGAGCTGTATTGTTTCTATCTCACTTATTGAGGAGTGTACTTTGATAATCTACCCACTATCAACTCTTGTATTTGTAAGAGGGTGCGTATAATCCTTGTGTGTGTAAAAGGTATTATACACGAGAAATAGTTAAATCACCAAGTGTGAGGTGATTGGAAGTGTAGAGGGTGTTCTACACGGATTCTTTGGAGCGGTACTGCTCAAAAGTGTAATAGGTTTCTATCTCCACCTAAAGGAGATTGACTAGTGAATTTGGGATCCTCAAAGGGTAGTTTGAGGCGAGGACGTAGGCAGTGGAACTAAATCTCGTAAAAATATTGAGTTTTATTTCTCTTAACCTACTCTTTACATTTCTTATAGTTTTATATTCTGTTTATATTTTATATTGTGTATTTGATTGATAAGTGTTAATTTTTTATAATATAACCTAATTCACCCTCCCTCTTGTATTAGTCATCTGGGTAACATATAGGTAACAAGTTATGAAGGAGAATTTAAGAAGCAACGCTATAATATAAATGAATTTGATCACAAAATTAGAATCCTTACAGCTAGATTATATTATTATTAGAGCCAGTTATTTGATAACCCTTTTCATATACTCATCATGTCATGCAAACATGTCAATCAACATAGTACAATACACGATCATGTCATTCAACATCATGTTTAGATTCAGTGAGTCATAGTTATTTATATTAGTATGTAATTATGCATCTCATGTTGCATAAATTAAGTTCAAGTATAAGATTAAGTCATATCAAAGATAAATTAATCAATTAATCAGTTAATTTATATGGCTATTCAAATGTATGGTACCAATGCATATCAAATCAGGGTGAATGTGCAAGCCACGAACCTAAGCATGGTCTACCATAGTATGCTAGAGTACTATCAGTGGCTCCCATTGCTGCAACGAGACATGGGGTCGGTGTGCAACCTTGCACATAAGGTTAAGTGTGTTGGTCAATCAATTCAGTTAAATCAATTCAATTAAATCAGTTCAACTAAATTAGTTCAGCTAAATCAGTTAGTAAGTTTAGCCAAATCAGTTAGTTAATTCAGACCAGTCAATTTAAGTCAGTTAGTCAGTTAAATCGGTTAGTCAATTACGCATAGTATAAGTATCAACATTAGCATGAGCAATCATATTTCAGATTTTAGCATAAATTTTATGAAAATTTCTTTTAGTATTATCTTATGTTGTGGTGGATTCATTATTGAGTCATCGACTCATTTTAGTTTATTTCTTATTTTTAAAACCACCCAAGTGAGGAAGATAACTAGTGCAAGCAGTTAGGCTAGAAGTAGTTCGAGCAGTTATTGAAATTTTAAGAATTTCTAGAAATTAGTGCTTATGACACAAGTTTACATTTAGTTATTTTATTTAATGTTTTGGAAAGACATTTTCTCTTGGAACTTTAGTTTCATAAAACACATGCTTTTCAGTTTTATTATAAAATGAGACTTCCGTATTGGATTAAAAATTTTAGAAAATTTACGTGGCATCCCTTAACCTACGATAACCTACGATAAGGGGGTGTTACACTACATCCCAACAAACCAACAAATTACATTACCAACAAATTAATATATATTGGTTGGGTACAATTTAACAATCCAACAAACCAAGTTAACCAACAGACTACATTACCAACAAAGCAATATAGATTACATTACTAACAAACCGTTATTGTAGAATGTAGAATGGTACTCAAGTAGATTACATTACCAAATAATTTATCTCAATTATTTTACTCTGTTGAGCTTGAGCCTTGAGTACAAAATAAAAAAACACAGAAAATAGAAATAATTAATAAACATAGATACAAAATAGATTCATAAAATGTTCACAAGATAGAATATAATATGTTCTCAAAATTCACAAAATTAATGCTCACAAATTTCAAAAATTTACAATAGCCAAACTCAAAAAGAAATGGACAAAATAAAGTACCTTTGGGCTTTGAGAATGACGTAAATGTGACTGGTTTTTGCGAGAGAGGAGGACGATGGATAGAGCTGCGAGGGGAGGTGGTTGCACTAGCTAGAGGCTGGCGAGTGGTGACACTTGAGACTGGAGAGGGGTAACGGCGCGGGGGTTTGAGAGAATAAGAAAAAAAAATGAAACCTTAGCCCCTAAGTAGAAGTGTCAAGAAGAAGCAGTTCAAGCACGAGGGAGGGTTTACATTGGATTTGAAGTTGTAGAAGAATGACGTCGTTTCATTTCAATATATATATATATATATATATATATATATACATATTAAAAAAAAGTATATCGGTCGGTTCAGCGGTTTGAGAGGGGTTTGAACTGCTGCTGACACTGAATGACTTTGATCTCTATTATTTTGAACCGCCTTTAACAATGACGTAAATGCGACTGACAGCCGCCAGAGAGGAGTATGCTAGACGGAGCTACGAGGGTTGGTGGCTACACTAGCAAGATGATGGCGAATGGTGACACTGGAGACTGGAGAGGGGTCACGATGTCGGCGGCTTGAGAAAATAAGAAGAAAAAGAATTGAAACCATAGTCCCTAAATAGAAGTCTCGAGAAGAAGCAGTTCAAGTAGGGGGGAGGGTTTACATGGGATTTGAAGCTGTAGAAGAATGATGTCGTTTCATTTCAATATATATATATTTAAAAAAAACTATATCGCTCGGTTCAGCGGTTCGAGAGGGGTTTGAACTACTGCCAACGCCGAACGACTTCGGTCTCTATTATTTTGAACCGCCTCCTGTTTGGTTCTTGGTCTGTAGCAACCGATTCTAGCAATTCTAATCTATGGGGCAATTTTTTGTACAACCTTAACTCGAAAGCCCATCATATGATTTATGCCGTAATAATTAACGACGGTTGAATGGAGATTAACTAAATTAGGAAAATGTTATTGTTTCACGCCACTTTACACTTCTTTTGACCGCACATATATTTAATTTTTTTCAATTTTTTTTTATCTTAATGGTTAAAAAAGTAACTATTAGTGTAGTGATATATGTTTTATACTTTTTTTAAAATGTCTAAAGATGTTTAGAAAATATTTGAAATAAAATATAAAAAATTCAAATTGCATTAAGAGACATACCAAATAGAGAAATTGAAGAGGCATAATAGCACCACTCTTAGTTAAAACATATTAAATGAGTTGTATATATAATCATTAAAATAGATTGAGCAAGTCATTTCATATCACACAAGGGATTTAATTATGACCTGTTTAATTAAGTAAATATTATTATTGTCTAAGAGCATCCACAATAGCTTAGCTATTGTTTAGCTAAATTTTAGTTAGAAATTTCACTTTTACAAATTTTGGCTAGCCACTTTTTATTATACCAAATAATAGACTCACCAAATCAATAGTTATTCTATTAAAATATTAATTTTCAAATTTTCATTTATTTTAATTCCAATTGTAATTTTAATATTGATTTGTTATTATAAAATACACATTAGTTTTCTAAGATTCACCGAAAGTTAAATTCTGATATGGATCCCGGCAATCTTTTTTTTTTTTTAACTTAGTAATAAAATGAATTATTTTTTAAGTAATATTATGAATATTTTTTTTAATATTCAAAAAAATATATATTAAATATTGCTGAGGACCTAAAGTTGGAGCATGATGGTTCCCTAAGGGATCTCTCACCGTCCTCTTCATTGCACTCTTAATTTCGATTGAATTAATGGCTTCAACGGAAACGTACCCAAACATGCTTAGAAAGGAAAGTTCCTCTTTGGAACGGGGAGATCCAATAAACTCAATTTAACAGAAGCCAATAATAAACTGACACATCAGTACCTAAGCATATAACAAATTCCTACACCGCATCACACTATAATGAAGGACAAATAAAAAGAACGCTCAAAATAACCATATGAGATTCTGAGGAAATCCACTTCAACCCGCAACTGCTTCGCATGCAAAATAGAAGTATGTACGCCATTAATCCACTTCGCATGATAGTTGAAAATTAAATTGTAATCAATGAGAGAGAAAGAGATCAGAGCTGAATGGTGGATGAAAGAAGGAAAAAAAGAATTACGGAGGAAGAAACTTATAAGGGCATACCTACATCAGTCTCTTTGATTCAAATTTTGAACTATAGAGCTCCATTGGCAATTGAGATGAGATACAGAATGATCAAAATTCTTAAGATTTTTCATAATCTTATTCTCCAATTATCATGATTTAAATACAACATACTTTTCAATTTTCAATTTTTAGTTTTTTTATGAATATGTGCGTACCTAATCATTATCCAAACATATAAATTAAGAAAAAACTTGGACGCCAGTCGGACTGGTCTTCCTAAATAACCAACCATCCAATAACTAGCCAACACCTAAGCACTTTATACCCGATTCAGTTCAGGCCAACACCCAAGCAATTTTTCTTCCTCTGAACAAGTGGGTGAATAAAAAAAAAATAGAGTTAAAGAAAAACTAGAGAATAACTGGGTTCTTAATTATTCATATTAGCGTCTCCAAGAAAACAAGTTCATCAAGCTACGGAAAAATCCACTTGATTAGCAGCCAAATAAGTTTGGACTGGGCCTCGTTTGGATTCGAAGACAAGATGAGATAAATAAAGTTAAGTTTATTTTTTAATAATATTATTATTTTAAGATTCGAGAAAATTGACTTGGGAATTAAAAAAACTATATTGAGACTTAAAAAAACTGTATTAAGATTTGTATTTTATATAAAAATATGAAAAAGTATAATGATGAGTTTAAGATGAGTTTAGACGAGCTCATCTCGTTTTCGAATACAAACGGGGCTTAATTACTCATATTTTCTTTCGTTTTCCTTAGCAGCCAAATTTGGAGTTATAATTAGGGCCCGGTTTGGATTGAGAAATGAGATGAGTTGAGATGAATTTAGTTTATTTTTTAATAATTTTATTATTTTGGGATTTAAAAAAGTTAAATTGAAATTTTAAAAATGTATATTAAAATTTGAAAAAGTTGTATTTAGATTTGTGTTTTGTATGAAAATTTGAAAAAATGTAATAATGAGTTGAGACGATCTCATTCTGTCTACGAATCCAAACCGGCCTTGGAACTAGTATCAACAACTCAACTAATGATGGATCAAATAGCTCCTCCTCAGATGCGCATCAACCTGACAAGTCATCCCAGCTCAAAGACTCCTGGTTCTTTTAGAATTTCTTCTTTATAATAATCTGATGGGTTCTCTGTATTCTTGTTGTAAATGACATATTTTCTATTATCACAATGGCTTGTATCTCTGCTAAGAATCACGCACACCTTGTGCTCGATGAAATACCCGAAATACCATTGTACTTCTTCTATTTAAGGAGCTCTGTAAACAACAAATATGATCAATATGAAATCACATATTCAAATGTTTATCATGGCATCAGAGCCAAAATAGACAAACATCTTCATTGCTAAAGCTGCCTCTGAAAAACCTCCCACTCCACCTCCCAATCCACCTCCCCACCCACCGCCCAACCCACCTCCTTCCTCTCTTCCTCATCTCACTCATCTCGTTTCTGTCAAATTGAAAAATGAGATTTTCCTTCTCTAGCAAGCTCAAATGATTTCTTATATGAAGGGTCAACATCTTTTTCACTTTTTCGATGGTACACATCCACCTCCCCCTCGTCTGCTCCCTCATACCACAACCCCTAACCCAGACTTTCTTGAGTGGTCACATACCGACCAACTTATTCTCAATGCTATCATCTTAACTCTTTTCGAAATTCTAATTGCCCAAGTTATCGATTACTCTACAGCCCATGAAGTCTGGACTGCTTTGGAAAAATTGTTCACCTCTCGCTCTCATGCTCGCATTTTTCAACTTAGGTATTAGCTTGCTATAGTCTCAAAAGGATCCTCCTCTATCTCTGATTATTTCTAAAAGTCAAACACCTCTCTAACACTATGTCTACTGCTGGCAACTCCTTATCCTCAAATGAATTTATCTCCTACATCCTTGCTAGTTTAAATAGTGATTATAATGCTGCGGTTACCTTTGTCACTGCCTGGCTCGAACCTGTCTCTTTTGAAGAACTCTATAGTCTGCTCTTTACTAATGAAAGTCGACTTTCACATTCCACTCATCTTCCTTCGTCAATTGACTTATCTTCCAACTATACCTCCACCAACCCCTCTGTGGCCGCGGTAACAATCGAAGATCTAACCGCGGTGGCTATTGAGGCTGCGGCAGGGGTCGCACACCCAATTCTCATCCTCTAAATTTTTCTCGCAACTCAGCTCATTAAAATTCATCTTCTCTGCCTCACTCGAAGCCTACTTGCCAAGTTTGTGGCAAGGTTGGTCACCTTGCTCTCCGTTACTATTATCGCTACGACCACACCTATGAAAATGGATCACCTCGTTCCCTCATCGCTAATTAAACTACCTCCAACTCCACCCCTAATAACACATGGTATCTTGACACCGCAACAACAAACCACCTTATAATTGACCTTTCTCACTTAAATCTCAATTCCACTCCCTATAATGGTCCTGACCAGATCTGAGTTAGTGATGGTACTGCCTTACCCATCTCCAACATTGGTGAATCTCTTTTTAATTCTTCCTCTCACTCTTTTCATCTCAAAAATATTTTACATGTCCCTCACATAACCAAAAACCTAGTTTCTATGAGGCAATTTTGTCTATATAATTTAGTTTACTTTGAGTTTCATACTTCTCATTTCAATGTGAAGGATCCCAAAACGGGGACACCCCTCCTTCGTGGCCCCACGCATGACAGCTTATACACCTTTCCATCTCCTTCATCTCCTTCTCAAGCTCTTGTTGTCGAACACATCTCATCATCACAGTGGCACCTCAGACTTGGGCATCCTTCACTTCAAGTTGTGCACCACATCCTGTCCCACAACTCTCTCCCTGTCTCAAGCCATGACTACTTTCCTCCATGTTTAGCATGTTGCCAAGCAAAGAGTGATCAATTACTGTTTCCTTCTTCTCATCAGTGGGCCACCAAGCCCTTAGAACTTTTATATACAGATGTATGGTGCCTTGCCCCAATTCTTTCACGTGAAGGACATCGCTACTATGTAGCATTTGTAGATGACTTCACTCATTTTACTTGGTGGTTTCCTTTAATACAAAAGTCTGATGTCGATTCGATTTTTATTAATTTCAAGCATTTCTGTTGAATTACTTCTTAACTCCCAAATTAAATCTATTCAAAGTGATTAGGGGGGGAGAATTTCGTGCACTTACCAATCTTTTTAAAACCTATGGAATTGTGCATCGTCTTTCATGCCCCCATATGCATCAATAGAACGGTGTTGTCGAACGTAAACATCGACATATCGTCGAAACAGGATTTGCACTCATGGCTCATGCTTCACTGCCCCAACACTTTGGGCTAATTCCTTCCACATTGCCGTCTATTTAATCAATCGATTGCTTACCCCTATTCTCCACCATCTTAGTATCTTTGGAAAATTATTTTCCAAAGCTCCAAATTACACATTCCTAAAGGTGTTTGGCACTGCATGTTGGCCTCACCTGAGAGCATATAATAAACATAAACTTAGTAACAACGTTTGAAGGCAAATAGGGCTAAAATAGTAAGTAATGTTATTTTATGGCTAAAATAGAAGCCACATAATGAGTGTATTGTGCGCCCCCTATAATGGATGCTCCATAGAAATTTTTTTTTTCTTGCTTAAAGAAAATCATAGTGAAACTGTAAGCTTCTTGGCTTCTTCTTCATCTTTCCTTTTTTTTTTTTAAATTTAAAATTTTTATTTTATATATAATGCTAAAACCGTATTATTTGAGATGGAACTCCACGGTTGAAATCTTCTAAAAAGTTCTAAACATCAAATGGTATATGGCTTTTATAGTTTCAATATATAGTTATTTATGGTATTACCGTTTCAGTAGTTTTTTTTTCCTATTCATACTAGCAGTTAAAAAGCCTGCATTTTTCTATCATAAAATTTTCTTAAAATTAGTAAGAATTTTTATGCTCTGTATTACGAACAGAGAGTTGTACTACTCCTTTGCAACATGGGTAAAGAGCGTTGTATGTATAAAGTGCAAGAGCAATTACGTGTTGTAAATGAGACGGCTTGCAAGCCTATGTTGCTTGCCCTCGGTCCTTACCATAAGGGCAAGGTTGGCAATGGGTTTATGCAAGAGCACAAATTGCTCTATCTATATTGGGAATAAACCAATAAAACAAACAATACAGATATGAAATCAAATGCAGCGGTAATAACTAAGAGAAGTAAACAGTAAAGAACATATAGATTTAAGTGGTTCAGCTCAACTGAGTTTACATTCACTGGGGATTGGTCTCAAACTTCGCTATGATCAAATGGAGATTACAGAGAGAGCATCAAAAGATTCTTACAACAGAAATTACTCACCTCATGTGTATACACTCAATTCTCACGTGTTTACACTCAACCACTCAAGAAATGGAGAAGAAATGATCAAAGGAGGATGCTCTATTCATCAGGGGCGAAAATAGGGGCGCGGAGCTCGTCTAGGTCGAAGCAGAAAAGAGATCGCGATATTTATACTTATGCAATCTCGCTCGAGTGAGAGTTAAACTCGCTCAAGCGAACACTGCTAGGTCAATCTCGCTCGAGCTGAACGTCGAGCGAGGGTTGAGCGTAGTCTCTGCCTGAAACTCGTTTGAGTGAGACCTCGAGCGAGGGTCAAGCGAACTCTTGGGTTGCACTTTGCTCGAGCTGGACGTCGAGTGAAGGTTAGACTCTCGCTCGAGCGGGATCAACTTCGCTCGAGCGAGAGTGCAGGATTGGCATGTATTCAAGCCATAACTCAGCAAATCTCCACCTTGACTTGAATACATAAAAGTCTCACTAAAAAAACCCAAATCAACAAAAGAAACCAACCCCATCAAAAGATCCCCTAAGGGATCTTGAAACCTCGAACTCCAATCAAGTCCAAACAGAGTTTGAACTTGTGTACTACAACTAGCTTTGTCATCATGTCTGCTGGATTATCTAAAGCAGCAATCTTCTTTGAGAAATGATACCTGACATCAATGTGATTTGTCCTCTCATGATACATTTGATTTTTGGTCAAATGTTTAGCACTCTAGCTATCACAAAACACTGTCATCCCCTCCTACTAAAGACTCAGGTCACTGATCAGCCCCTTCACCCAAATGGCCTCCTTGACAGCCATAGCTGCTACCATGTATTATGCCTTCGTAGTTGATAAAGCAACAATTGACTGAAGTGTTGCTTTCCAACTAATTGCAGAACCACACAATGTGAAAAGATAGCCTGTCAATGATCTTCTCTTGTCTAAATCCCTAGCATGGTCATAATCAACAAATCTAACAACATCAAAACTGAGATTAACATCTCTATCAAATAACAAGCCAACATGCGAGATTCCCCTCAAGTACCTCAGAATCCATTTCACTGCCTGCTAGTGAACTCTACTAGGCTTAGCTATGTACCTACTAACCACGCTCACTGCCTGTGAAATGTCTGGACGGGTACAAACTATGGTATACATAATGCTGCCAACTGCACTAGAGTAAGGAACTCTTGCCATAGACTGTTCCTCCTTATCAGTCTGCGGAGAAAGGGAAGTTGAAAGTTTAAAATGCATCGCCAATGACGTGCTTACAGATTTGGAGTTAGACATTTTAAACCTGTCAATAACCTTCTCAAGGTACTTTCTCTGGGATAAGTACAACTTCCCAGCTTTCCCATCCCTATGAATTTCCATTCCCAATATCTTTTTAGTAGCACCTAAGTCTTTCATCTCAAACTCATTTCTAAGTTGAGTTTTCATCAAATCAACATCAACCATGCTTTTAGTAGCTATAAGCATGTCATCAACATAAAGCAATAAGTGAATGAAAGACTTATCAGGCAATTATTTATGATACACACAACAATCATAACTACTTCTCAAATAGCCATGATCAATCATAAACAAGTCAAAACGCTTATACCATTGCCTAGGCGACTGCTTCAACCCATACAAAGACTTCTTTAGTCTGCATACTCTATTGTCTTTGCCTTCTACAATGAACCCCTCTGGCTGACGTATATAGATAGTCTCTTCAAGCTCGCCATGTAGAAATGCTGTCTTCACATCAAGCTACTGAATCTCCAGATCATACAAAGTCGTAATGGCTAGTAAAACTTTGATTGAACTGTATTTTACTACTGGAGAGAACACTTCATTGAATTCGATCCCCTCTCTCTGACTGTAGCCTTTAGCAACTAGGCGTGTTTTGTATCTTGCATCTGTCTCAGACTGGATTCCCTCTTTTCTTTTAAAGACCCATTTGCAGCCCACAACCTTTGTCTTTGCTGGTAACTTAACCAAATCCCAAGTTTGGTTCTTGTGAAGAGATTCAATCTCTTCAGTCATTTCTGAACACCATTGAGCAAACTCGATACTCCTCACAGCCTCTGAGTAACTGGAAGGCTCCTGCCCAACAATTTCTTCTGCTGTTGTGAGTGTATATATAACCATGTCTGCTTGAGCATATCTCTGAGGTGGTCTGATATGCCTCTTTTGTCTACCAGTAGCTATATTGTACTGCTCCTCAATCGATGCTTCAGTCTCAGACTTACAATCATGCTCATCAGCCATAGCATGACCTGAGTTTCAAGTGGTGTCCTCTGTAGAGCCTGCTGGAGCTTCACCTTCTTCCTTATAGACATAGGAATCTCCTTTCTCAGAATAAGTATAGATTTTTCATCAAAAGTACCATCTCTACTAATCACGAACTTGGATGACTTGGGATCAGTACACCACAACCTATATCCCTTTACCCCAGTAACATATCCCATAAATACATATTTTTTTGCCCTAGGTTCTAACTTACCATCATTAACATGAAAATAAGCAGGATAACCAAAAATTTTCAAATTCAAATAATCAGTAGGTGCAACAAGCCATACCTGATTAGGTATCGTCAAACCAATAGTTGTGACTGGAGAGCGGTTCACTAGAAAGTAGGCTATGTTGACTATTTCCGCCCAGAATTCCTTAGTCAGCCTAGCATTGGAGAGCATACTGCGTGCTCATTCTAATAGAGTACGGTTCATCCGGTCAGCTACTTGATTTTTTGTGGAGTGTGCCTAACTGTACGGTGCTTGACAATCCCTTATTCTTGCATAAATCATCAAAGTCACTGCTACAAAATTCCATTCCATTGTCAGTTCGAAACCATTTAACCTTCTTGTCGGTCTAGTTTTCTATTAGAACTTTCCACTACTTGAAATTCTTGAAGACATCATTTTTCTGCTTCAGAAAATAAACCCACACCTTTTGTGAGTAATCATCAATCAAAGTAAGCAAGTAATTTGCTCCACAGCAAGTAATTTGCTCCACCTTCAATGGAACTGAGGATGGACCCTAAAGGTCGAAATGAATGTAGTCCACTATACCTTTAGTGCTGTGGACCCCTGTTGCAAATTGGACTCTACTCTGTTTGCCAAACACGCAGTGCTATCACAAGTCAAGTTTCTTAAATTTTGATTCCCTATCAACCCTTGCTTACAGAGGATAGACATCCCCTTCTCAGTCATATGACCCAATCTCATGTGCCATAGACGAGTGTTATCTAACTCTGTCTCATCAGATACTAAAACTGCAACTTCACCGTTGACGATACTGCCTTGGAGGAAATAGAGACCATCTTTCCGATCTTCCTTCATAATAATCATGGAGCCTTTGCTGACTCTTAGTACTCCACCTTGTTCCATGTACTTTAACCCCAAAGAATCAAGGGCTCCCATAGAGATAAGATTCTTTTTCAAATCTGGAATGTGCCGGACATTAGTCAATGACCTAACTATCCCATCAAATATCTTGATTTTCACTAAGCCCATTCTCGCAATCTTGCAAGCTGTGTCGTTCCCTAACAAAATAGAACCACTGTTGATTGGTTTATAAGTCATGAACCAGTCCCTTTTGGGACACATGTGAAAAGTGCAAGCCGAGTCCAAACCCACTTGTCACTAAACCGACTGGTTGAATCACCGATTGCAAAGACTACATCTAAGCCATTAAATTCATCAGCAACACTGACGGCATTAGAGGAACTCGTGGATTCCTCCTTCTTCTACAACTTAGTACACTCACTCTTATAATGTCCAAACTTCTTACAGTAATAACACTTGACGTTTTTCTTGTTAAACTTGGATTTCCCCCAGGACTTGCCTCTGCCCTTCTCTGAACCCCTATTACTGGATCTTCCTCTGTTGGAGGAATCTTTGACAGTCAGCCCACTAGCTTGAGTTTCACCACCCTTATCACTATACTTGTTCCTTAACTCCTTCGAGTTCAAAGCTAACTTCACATCAGCTAAGGAGATTGTATCTTGGCCATATAGCATAGAATTTTTAAAATTCTCAAATGATGCAGGTAATGGACACAATACTATTAAAGCTTGATCTTCATCATCAAGCTTGATGCCAATATTTCTAAGATCCATAACAATTTTGTTAAACTCATCTAAGTATTTAGACACTCACGAACTCTCATTCATCTTGAAAGTATATAACCGTTGTTTCAAATATAACCGGTTAGTAAGTAATTTCTTAATGTACAAGTTCTCAAGCTTGTTCCAGAGACTCTCGACAGTCTCTTTCTCAGCAACCTCTCTTAATGCTCCATCAGATAAAGACAATAAAATAATACTATGTACCTTCTCTTCATCGTCCTTAGACGGTACAGGAGAATTAGCAAACCTCTCCTCAAGAACTTTGAACAACTCCTGCTGGCATAACAAAGCTCTCATCTTCAAGCGCTATAAGCTGAAATTGTTCTGTCCATCAAACTTCTCTACTTCAAATCTGGCTGTGGCCATCTCTTCTATCCTTCACAGAGCTAGATAGCTCTGATACCAGTTTATTGGGAATAAACTGATAAAACAAACAACACAGATATGAAATCAAATGCAACAGTAACAACTAAGAGAAGTAAAATAGTAAAGAACACACAGATTTAAGTGGTTCAACTCAACTGAGTTTACATCCACTAGGGGTTGGTCTCAAATTTCACTATGATCAAATGGAGATTACAGAGAGAGAATCAAAAGATTCTTACAACAGAAATCACTCACCTCACGTGTATACACTCAATCCTCACATGTTTATACTCAACCACTCAAGAAATGGAGAAGAAATGATCAAAGGAGGATGCTCTGTTCGTCAAGGGCAAAAATAGGGGTGCGGAACTAGTCTGGGATGAAGTAGAAAAGAGATCGCGATATTTATACTTATGCGATCTCACTGGAGTGAGAGTTAAACTCGCTCGGGCGAACACTGCTGGGTCGAGCATAGTCTTAGCCTGAATGTCGCTCGAGCAGGACCTCGAGCGAGAGTTGAGCAAACTCTCGAGTTGCACTTCGCTCGAACTGGACGTCGAGTGAACTCACGAGTTGGACTTTCGCTCGAGCGGGATCAACTTTGCTAAAGCGAGAATGCAGGGGAGGCGGAGGCGTGTATTCAAGCCATAACTCAACACTCTACAACAAATGCTTATAAGAACTAATGGAAGTGTAAAAGCATACATCACGGTCTTGAGAGAATTGGAAGTATCCCCTCATAAATGCTATGTAGAAGGCATTAGGCAGACCTAAGATGAGTTTGTAGAAATGATGTTACTTGATGGGTGTTTCATTATTTAGTTATTCCAAAATTATGAAACATGATTTAAAAGGAAAAATATTTGAAAATGATTTATACATAACATAACTACACAATACATTACACACACTACAAGAAAAATGTCTTTTTGTAGCGAGTTAATTTCAGCTAAATAATTATTTACAGTTAAAATTAGTCGCAAATAGCATTTTTTCGCTATTCATTGGTCACAAAATGTGATATGTCTTGTAGTAACAATAAAGTGTTAAATGAGGAGTAGTTTTGTAAAACACTTAGTAAAAAGCAAAGTGTTTTACAAAACTACCCTTCATTTAAGACTTTGTTATATAATGTGTTGTATAATTGTGTTAGATGTGTATCAATGCTCAAAATATTTTATTGTACATTTGTTTGCACTTTACATCTTAGATCTTTCCTAGGGGAGATGTCAAAGGCTGCATCTTTATAATCTTTATATTTTATTTTTTGAAAGGAGCTTGTTGCTTAATCATTTATTAATCAGCAAGTTGGTAATATAAGAAGGAGGGACCTCCAAGTCTACAATGCCGTCCGAAGAAAATAAAGAGTTCTTTGCAAATACATGTGCCACTCAATTGGCATTATGACTAACATGGTTCACAGACCATTTCACATAGTTGCACAGAAGATGTTAGGTATCTTAGAGTACCATAGCCATTACTGACTGCTGAGGAATTGCAGCCTTTAGAGCGTTAACAACCTGCTTAGCATCTCCTTCTAACATGATTTGAGAGAGGCCAAATTGAAGATCAAACTTGGCTGCCTCTAAAGCACCACATTCTTCCACCAGGGAGGGAACAGGATAGAGGGACTTACTCACCCTTAGAGCTGCAATCATGAGGCCCTTATGATCTCGAACTATGATTCCTATTCCAATCTGGCACCTAGCTTTATCCACAGTTGCATCCCTATTGAGCTTGAGCACATTCTCAGGGGGGAGACCAGCTTTCTTGGATTTGAGGAATGACAGTTTGGCTTCTTCTTTACTTGCAAAGTGCAAGGCCATGTATAGTCTTTGTGGCCTGCTTTATGACAACAGTTGGAGATAGGAACTCCTTTTGGAATATAGCCTTGTTAGCCTTAGCCAAATGAGTCTAGATACAATGGAAAATTCCTCAAGGTGTCTCTCCTTCGAGGTTTGGCAAAGTGAATTCCAAAGCCCTTTAAAGGACATGGGAGGAATAATTCTCTTTTGGAGGAAAGTCGAGCACTAACCCCATATGTCTTTAGCAGCAGGGCAGCTCCATGCCATGTGGAATATAGTCTCCTCTTCTCTTAAGCAGATGGGACATAAGGGATCCTTTAAGATTTTCCTTATGTAGAGATTTCATTGGGTAGGGAGACCCTCGTTACATGCTCTCCAAAGGAAACTCTTGATGGTTGGGATAACCTTGAGCTCCCAGATCACTTTCCATTCCTCTGAGCACTCTTCCCTTCTCTAGCATTGGCCTTGGATTTGAGCCAGCATTTCCTTGTGTAGATGATTGGCTTGCCTGATAGAGAACAAGCCATTCGTGGCATTCTTCCATATTAGTTTGTCTAGCAAGTTGCTGAAGCTAAGTGCGATTTGTGTCATGAGTCTCGCTTCACCTTCTTCAAATAGCCTTGCTATTTTTACTTGGTTCCAAGACTTTGTGTCTAGGTCTATAAGTGCAATAATTGTAACCTCCAAATCTCCATGCTGCCTATGCTATTCACCATCCCAGAATGATTTTTGGGTATCCATTTATCCCCCCAAACTTTGATGGAGTTGCCATTTCCCACCCTCCATGTTGGGATTCGGGCCGTTGGACAAACGTTAAATAGGAAGTCACGCAGCGGATGCAATAAAGAAAAATGAAATAGAGACACACAGAACAGCGATGGATACCAAGATTTGAAATGGTTCGGCTTAACACAAGCCTACGTCCACTATAGGGTCAGTCTCAATGAATTCTACTATAAAAAAACAGAGATGGCTTACATAAATTGAATCATGTGATTCTCACACTATAAACACTCAATCTCACATATAAGTTGCAAAGCTCTCTCTCTCACAACACTCAGCCAATCTATAGACAAGCCTAGCAAACCCAAGAGCAAACTGTGGACTCAACACGAACCCACCTCATTCCATCTAGCAACTCCATCGGGAGTGAAACAAAACTGTATGAACTAAGTAATGCTCTACCTTCTTGTCTGTAGATCATTTGTCTTCAACAAAATGTTTGAACACCAAACACATCACAAAGAAACAGATAGACAAAGCCAAAATTTGATGATCATAAAACAAATATGAATAATAACAAAAGCACTTTACACAAGATGTATCCTGATCATGAAATACTGCAGAAAAATTGATTCTACACTATTTTCCAAGAATACAATGCAAACAAAAAACCAAGATTATTGTCTTCTAATCACACCATGTAAAAGCTGCCGACTCATATATGCTGAATGCGAGTGAACATCTGAATCTGAAGCATGTGAGGATACTCCACCTGTTACCACACTACCCTCAAGGAAGTAGAGACTAACTGTCATCTTCTTCGCTGTCATCACTACTAGAGGAACTTTCCTCTTTCTCCACATTTTTCAATCCAGGATACTCATTTTTGTAATGAACCAACGTATGATAGTGGTAACATTTAACATTTTTCTTGTTAAATCTGAAGCTACTATAACTACCCCTATCCTTTCCTGAACATCTCTTCCCAGATCTATCACTAGAGGAATATTTTACAAACAAACCATCGGCTTGATTGTCCATGCCTAATCCCTCAAATTTTGTTCTCAATTCCTTAGAGTTCAAAGCAGACTTAACATCTAATAAGGAGATTATATCTCTACTATACAATATTGAGTTTACAAAATTATCAAACGAAATAGGCAATGAACACAAAACAATTAAGGCTTGATATTCCTCATCAATCTTAATGTCTATGTCTCTCAGATCCATAATTATTTTATTAAATTCATCTAGATGTGCAGAAATAGGAGTACCTTCCATCATTTTGATAGTGTATAATCGTTGTTTCAAATACAACCGGTTAGTGAGATATTTCTTCAGGTACAAGCTTTCTAGCTTGTTTTACAGACCAATCGCGGTCTCCTCTTCAGCAACTTCCCTCAAGACCCCATTTGATAATGACAATAGAATTGTACTGTGAGTCATTTCTTCCTTATCCTTTGACAGTGCAAAAGACTCCCCAGTAACCTTTAGAACACTGAAGCTATTCTGTCTGTCGAATTTCTATACTCCAAAATTTACTGAGGCCACCCATTCAGATCTTCAAAGCAACCACTCTGATACCAGTTTGTTGGGATTTAGGCTGTTATACAAACAGTAAATAGAAAAGCCACGCACCGGATGCAACAAAGAGAAACGAAACAGAGACACACAGTACAGCGATGGACACCAAGATTTGAAGTGGTTCGGCTTAACACAAGCCTATGTCTACTGTTGGGTCGGTCTCAATGAATTCCACTATAAAAAACAAAAATGGAATACATAAATTGAATCATGTGATTCTCACACTAGAAACACTCAATCTCACATACAAGTTGCAAAGCTCTCTCTCTCACAACACTCACACACTTGCAATTAACTCTCCACTCACAAAAATCAAACAAGAAAACACACTTCTGGAACTTCACATCTGTTGTGTTCGTCTTCTCGCTCGAGTGGGACTCTTCTCGCTCGAGCGAAATCCTAAACTCCTCACAGCTTGGCTTTCAAATGAACCATCTCGCTCGAGCAGAACACTATTCCATACGGCGCTAACCCTAGTACCGGGAAGCGATGCAACCCTGCAACCCTAGGATTGAATCTCGCTCGACCTGGATCTTCCGTGATCTCGCTCGAGTTGGATGTCGAGCGAGGGTCAAGCGAAGTCTCTGTCTGATTCCTAGCTCGAGCTGGATGTCGAGCAAAGTTATAGGTTTAGGCTTGCTCGAGCTACTGCTCCAGCGAGGGTCGAGCAAGAGCTGTCTGATGTGCTTAATTGAACTCAATTCAAAGCCACATTTCCAACAAATCTCCACCTTGGTTTGATTTGTCATAATCCCCATAAATCTCAAAAGACCCACAAATCCCTCAAAGGGAATATCCAACACAAACAGCAATGCACTACAATATAGACTGCTTACTGAACAAACGACATCTGAATATGAAGACAAACAAATATTCTCTAATAAAGTAAGAACTAACAAAAGCCTACATAAGCATGCACAAAAGGTGGCCAAACTGCCTCATCTATCTACCAGCTGTAGACCTGCTCTCACTGTACACCAATGCCATGGACAAAATTATACTTAACCACAAAAACATGATATAGAGTACCACACGTACTCCGTTCTGAAGCTCTCCCAGCAACTCCACCTTCTTGCTATAACTCTATCTCCTTCCTATGGAATGAAAGGGAAAGAAAGTTTATCAAATAACAAGCTGTGGTTGACCGCTTCAGCCAATTTGTAGACAAGTCTGGCAAACCCAAGAGCAAACTGTGGAATCAACACGAACCCACCTCATTCCATCCAGCGACTCCATCGGGAGTGAAACAAAACTGTAAAAACTGAGTAACGCTCTACCTTCTTGTCTGTAGATCACTTATCTTCAACAAAATGTTTGAACACCAAGCACATCACAAAGAAACAGATAGACAAAGCTAAACTCCGATGATCATAAAACAAATATGAGTAATAACAAAAGCACTTTACGCAAGATGTTTCCTGATATGAAATACTGCAGAAAACCTGATTCTATACTATTTTCCAAGAATACAATGCAAATAAAAAACCAAGATTACTGTCTTCTAATCACACCAAGTAAAAGCTGCCGACTCATATATGACCACACCTGTCTGGAAAACTCACATGTGCTAAATGCAAGTGAACATATGAATCTAAAGCATGTGAGGATACTCCACATGTTACCACACTGCCCTCAAGGAAGTAGATACTAACTGTCATCTTCTTCGTTGTCATTACTACTAGAGGAACTTTCCTCTTCCTCCACATTTTTCAATCCAGGACACTCACTTCTGTAATGACCCAACGTATGACAGTGGTAACATTTAACGTTTTTCTTGTTAGATCTAGAGCTACTAGAACTACCCCTATCCTTCCCTAAACATCTCTCCCCAGATCTATCACTAGAGGAATATTTCACAAACAAACCATCAGCTTGATCGTCTATGCCTAATCCCCCAAATTTTGTTCTCAATTCCTTAAAGTTCAAAGCAGACTTAACATCTACTAAGGAGATTGTATCTCTACCATACAACATTGAGGCTTGATATTCCTCATCAATCTTAATGTCTATGTTCCTCAGATCCATAATGATTTTATTAAATTCATCTAGATGTGCAGAAATATGAGTATCTTCCATCATTATGAGGTCTGCTCTCTATTCGTATTAACAATGTAGTAATATACATCACGACCTTGAAAGAATTGGAAGAAAGAGCTCGTAATTGCTATGGAGAACACATTAGCCAGACCTCAAAGAAGTTTGTAGAAATGATGGTACTTGATGAGTGTTTTATTATTAAGTTGTTCGATAGGAATGCTTTCCACTCCAAATTTCATTTTGCAGCGATTGCTAAATCGATAGAATATCTAATTGTGGCCACAATAAGTTCATATTACTTCCATAAACTTTTAGCGTCAAACTACTGTATCATTGGAACTACTTTTTTGCAGCGGAAAATATTTTTTGCATCGATTTGTATATGTAACAAAAGGAGAAAATTGCGACGAACAGTTTAGTCAATGGCAACATCTGAGCACTATTTGTGACGAACTTGAAAGGTTTGTGCGATGACAATACCCGGCTGCAAAAGGATTTTCCCAACAATATTTGATGGAATTCGAATGCACAATTACAGCAAAAAATCGTTGGAAAAAAAAAAAGGTTATTGCGGTGATTTTAGACGTTCATTGATTGGAGTGGAGTAAAATTGAATAAACAATAGCAACTAATATGCAACGGATTAAAAAATGACAGGAAAGACTAAAACGGCAATTTTAACCACTTTTTCGACAAAAAGAGACTCTACAAAAGAGCCTTTTTCTTTTATCCCATTCTTTAGTCCCACTCGTATGAGACATTTCTCATCTGACTAGATTTCCAATTTGAAATTCCCATCAAGATAAAATAATTAGTTAATTTTCCTTTCATATTCAAGACTGTAATTTATATTGCCACTTGGAACAATGTGAACATATAATAATAAATAAATAAATAAGAGCTCTGTCTAACCAATTATGATAATTATTAGTTAATAAAAGTTATCTTAGTTGCATGTGAGTGTATAATATAATTGTAGCATCATCTATATATTAAATTGGGAATTAGTTAATTAACTAGTCAAATCGCGTCGATCAAGTCAAACTCTACCTAACCAACTTGCCCAATTCCCCTTCCCATGTATATTCTCTTATTAAAACAATTTGAACACAAGTATTTTGTATCATTTTTACATTTCTGGTGTCGGTTTGACACTAGTATAAAGAGTTTGAAACTTTAACATCTTCTAGTAGCTCATGATGTATGTATTTGAAATCAACATATTTCGCGTCATGGATCAACGAACCATATTTTTATCTTTTCACTCTGTTTTATCAAATTTTCAAACCAACTGTACAAAATTCCAGAACTTAAAAATAATTTAAAATTTTGACTAGTATTAGATATAATTATAAGGTATATAATCTCACGTACTCTCTTTGCAAAATAGTGATGTCTATTATTTAAAAGTAAGATTTTACAAATACACTCCATATATTAATTAAAATTTTAGCTTTGACTAAAAATTATTATTTTTCAACTATTTTCTTCTCAACCGAATTATTCAACAAACACATTTTATCATCTTTCTCACACCCAACAATCATATATATAATTTTTAGAGTAAAATATTATTTTGGAGATGAGCAATAACTTGCAAAATTTGAAAAAAGAAATGACTTTACAAAGTGGAGCATTAGAGTTTTGACTAGGGCTATAAACGAGCTGAGTTCGAGCGAATTTGCCTTGTGCGAACTCGGCTCGTTTACTAGTCAAGTCGAGCTTGGGCTTAGCTCGTTTACAAACAAGCCTAGGAAGACGTTCGAGCTCCGCTTGTTTGGGGCGAATGAAAGCTCGAGCTCGAGCTCGATTCTTAACGAGTCCAGCTTGGGCTCGACTCGAGCTCGCTCAGGAGAATGGTAATCAAGGGAAACCTATGAGAAGAATTGAAGAAAGGGATGTTGAGACAGAGAGAGATAAACCTCACCATAACGAAGGCTGCAACTTGAAAGCTCTGAAATACGCGTGGTCCATGTGGAGATAAGTCCTGAAAGGCATGGCGATGATGATGGGGGGAGCTACCAGTCAATAGTCGACAGGAGGTGAAGGGGGGAGCTAGTAGCGAGTTTTTCGATGATAGTGGCGATGATGCAAGCCGCGAGGTGTTAGACGGTGCAATAGAGACGTCGATGGGGGGAGCGGTGAAAGACAACAACTGGGAAGATGAAAGGGTTCGACTCACCGCTTATGAAAGGGGAAAAGAGACGAAGAAAAACAGAGACAAAAATGAATGAGAATCGAGATGCGGCTTGGGGAAAGAAGAAAATAGCTAGGGTTTTCAACCAAAAGACCAAACAATGTCGTTTAGTAAGCTAGGGGCTGGGCAATTTTAAGGCATACGGGCTGGGCCCTTCACACACATATGACCCAAACAAATTAAACACACCCAAACACAACACAAATCTCACCAACCCAAAGGCCCAAACCGCAAAAGGTCGAGAATAAAATAAAAATAAAAATAAAAAATGCACATTAAAATAAAAATTACATCAACTTAACAATAATAAAAATAAAATACTAAGACCCAACATTAATAAAATAAAATAACATAATCCATAATCCATAATAATAATAAAATAAGATAAGATAAGATAAATAATAATATTACTAATAAATAAATTAAAACACATTAAATTTGGGATCTCACATTAAAACTAGTGATAAGCTATTAATAATATTGTATAGAATGATGGAATTATAAATACAATGTAACTTCATAGAATATATAATGATAGAATTTAAGAATCATAAGTTATAAGCTATAAGTTAATAAGTTATGATATATTAATATTATACTACTTAATAAGTTAATACTAATAAACTATTAATTTATAATACCATATTGGTCTAATATTTATTAATACACCAATATATGCATATGATAATTTAAATACTAATACACCAACATATGTTAATTGTTATATATATATAATATAGATTATAATTTATAATACTGATACTTATAAGTTACATGATAAGTTTTTGAGATTTTTAATATAAGTTATGATACTAATAAGTAATACTAATACTTTTACTAATATTAATACTTATACTAATAAGTTATAAACTTATAACTTATGATATCAATACATAAAATATTTTTTAAATATATATATATATATATATTTAATACCAATATACTAGTAAGTTTAGTATTGTAGTAGTATACAATATAGTGATGTACTTAGTATACATACTATGTCCTATTTTTAATTTTTTTTTAATACTAATGTACTACTAAATTTAGTATTGTAGTAGTATACTAGTATGAGCTTGTTTATTAATAATAGTAAATATTAACACTAAATATGTATGATGTATATTACTAATTTATTGATTTATTATAGTTGATATAATCTTACGAATAAAATAATACTAGACTTTAGTTATTATTAATTAGTTATATATAAAGTAATAAGATTAATAATTAGTGATAAATATTAATAGTCTATAGTGTTCTAAATTTTAATTATATAATTTTAATTACAATTTTATAATTATATTATAAATTTAAATTTTATAGTCTATAGTATTTGTATATGATTCTTTAAATTATAATGTTATTAGTAGATCGTCATCTCTTTTTCATATGTTAGTATATAAAGTATAGACCTATGATATATACCGCCATATATTAGTAACTAGTAACAGCCTAATAGATTAATAGGCTATTATTGGTTTGTTTTTTGAGATGAGATAAGATAAAAATTAAAAAAAGAATAAAATATTTTTGTAAAATATTTTTTTAATATTAGTTTTGTTTTGAAATTTGAAAAAGTTAAATGTTTTATTATATTTTGTATTGGGATTTAAAAAAATGTAATGATGAATTTGAGATGTATTTTAGAGTTTTTGTTTTATCTCAATAAACAAACGAGACCTTATTAGTAGGCTATTAATGTTACATTGTTATATAGTGCAATTTGTAAATATATAAATATTATATATATATTGAAATTTTTTTCCATGTAGTCATCAATCATCAGAAAATATTGTTCTATACTTCTATTACACTAGAAAATAATATTATAATTTATTAATTTATATATATTATGTTATAAATTATGTCTATTTACAGAATTATGTCTATATATGTATTGACTTATAAATTTGGGTTATATATTATATTATATGTGTAAAAATATATACGATTTGAGTTCAATCATTTATTCGAGTCGATTGAGTTTTAAATGAGTTTGTTCATGAACATTAATCGATTCAAGTCGCACGAACTATATATGAGTTTGTTCGCGAACATTAAATGAGTCAGTCGAGCTTTATACGAGTTGTATCGTTTAATTATTGAGCCTAATTTTGTGTTCATGAAAGGCCCATTTACTATACGATTCGAGTCGATTTCAAATTTTATCGAGTCAAATTCGATAAAATTTTACAACCCTAATTTTACAACCCTAATTTTGACTACTCCAATACACTTTTGAGCTTGTTAGTCAAAATTTAACTAGGCACTGCCAATTGACTAGGCCAATACTAATACTCTAAGAGCACTACTTCCTAGTAGATCTAAAATTGTAGGAGAACATGTCATTGAGGAGAAGGAAGGAATTATAATGTTGAAAGCTCAACCCCCACTGTTCAGTTATTCATGATCTTGCCCTTAGTTATGTCTCTGACTTTTTACCATTTGAATGGAATGTCAATGCATCAAGTTATAACTCAACCGAAAAGATTAAGCATCTTGTAATTTGGCGCATAAAGCTCATAGGCTTATCCAATATTGCCCATTAAATATAATTTTGACCCAATAAAAAATATCAATATTTCGACCTTAAAATTATTGGACTGGTTCGTTAGATCGCCCTTATTTCGTTTCTATTATTGCATATTGTTAGTTACATATTAAGATGCATTTTATATTAACTATCATGAATGGGGTATATGGTAATGTGTTGCATGTTACGACCTCCAAGTCTTTGTTCCATGCCAAGTAGGAGTTTGGGGGTGTCAAATTAACGTTGGAACTTTAAGCCACAATTGTTTTTTCACTACCTAGTCCATGAAACTTACTGTATTGTTCAATTAAGTGATTCAATTTTATTTCCATACTTAATTCCTTTATACTTTTTCAACCAAAATGCTATAGATCACTTAATCTTGTATCGAGAGTCAAGGATTAAAGCTACAGAAATAATCATATCCATCGTATTTGTGATCTCTCAATATGTCTAAAACTTAACATTCATATTAGACACGATGCTCATCAACTTAGTACCATCATTCTTACACATTTTGTTCAAAGTGTCCTCAGTTCAATATTCAGCCTATTTGCGCAATTATTAACCATTGCAAGTCTCTCTAGTGAAGAATTCACAATTTTAACTTCATTTGTAATCTTTTTATTACATCATATATATCTTTTAAATCATCATATATTCTAAGAATTGAAAATTTGTAGCACATCACATATATAGAACCACACCTTCATAATGGTGAACTTCTTATCTTTTATACTCCTTCCCACGTGATCAATAATGAAATTATTAGAAGAAACAATATTATCTATAAGGATGATAAAAAAAACAATCAATCAGGGACCCTACCTAACTATCATAATTGCATTTAATGTGTATAATATAATTGTAGCATCGTCTACATATTAAGTGGGAATCATTTAACTAGTTAATATCACTTTAGTTAAAATCACTTTGATCGAGTTAAACTACTCTAGTACCTAACTTGGCCAATTCCCCTTTCCATGTATATTTTCTTATCACAACCAAACCACGATGAATTTAAACACAATTCAACCATCTTACTAAAATTATTAATATTTACAAAAATTATTAAGTCACATGGGATTCCCCCATTCTCTCTCCCGATCGTGAGACACATTTCTCATCTGACCAGATTTCCAATTTGAAATTCCCATCAAGATAAATAATTAGTTCATTTTCCGTTCATATTTAAGGCTCTAATTTTTATAGCCACTTGGAACAATGTGAACATATAATAATAATAATAATAATAATAATAATGGTGAACTTAATAATAATAATAATAATAATAATAATAAAGAACTCTACCTAACCAATTATGATAATTAGTTTATAAAAATTATCATAATTGCAAGTGATTATATAATATAATTGTAGCATCATCTATATTTAAAATGGGAATTAGTTAATGAACTAGTTAAAATCGCGTTGATCAAGTCAAACTCATGAATGTAAACACAGCTAAACCATCTTATTAAAAATTATGGATGTTTTTATTCCGGTACTTCTTTAGTCACCCTTGTTTGCAAATTACTAAATTTTATATAAAATTAGAAGTCATTAAGTTTTCAAAATGCAAATCTTTTGAAGAGAAAAATTAACTTGTGAAAGATTATAGAGATGTAACTGATTGGGTTCCTCAAATTTTATTTTATTATAAGAAAAGTTATTATTTTTAATTTGTGCTACACATTTTTAGATGTTTTAGAAATTCCGAAAACATATTATATATTTTTGATCAAGTGTTTTATATTATTTATACACTTCCGGTACAGTCGGTGTTCCACTAGTATATATATGTTGAAACCTCAACATTTTATAATAGATTTTGGTGTATGTATTTGAAATTAACATATTTTCAGGTCATGGGTCAACGAACCATGTTTTTATCTTTTCACTCTGTTTTCTCAAATTTCCAAACCAGCTGTACAAAAGTTCAGAACTTAAAAGTATAAATAAAAAAAGAAAAGAATGTTTAATATTAGATATGATTTTAGGGTGTATAATTTCATGTACTATCTTTGAAAAACAATGATATCTACTATTAAAAAGTGAAATTTTTTATATGGGTCTGAAATTTATTTATTGTTTTCAAATAAAATGAACGGAACGCTTACCCATTCAATAATTACTACACAAATAATTCCCATAAGCATGAGTCATTTAAAACATTATTGAACTAGTACCTATAATCCTAATACATAAACACAAATATTATATATATATATATATGCCTATTCCATAATTTTGATAATTCCAACATCTTAAATAGAGTAATTTCCTCTCAGAATCAATTTACAGTTGTACAATAATAAGATATTTTCATTTAATTTAAAATATAACAAAGTAATAAAAAAAATTAAAAAGAAAATATTTTATCGTTTATTTGTTTACACTATATAGTCTTTATTGCATCTTAGATCTATCCTCCGGAATATTAATATATGAGAGAACCTCTCCTCCGGATGGGCGAAAATCCCATTTTAACATCAAGCTAATAAAACTCCACCACATAGGATGTATAGGAAGTTAAAATTTACACTCACATTCAGAAGATTCTTTTACTTTATTTTAATATTTTCATCTCTTTCTACCTCCTCTCTCTCCCTCTCCCTCTCCCCCTCGCCTGCAACAACCCCCCTCTCTTTGAAAATCTCTACTCCCTCGTTTGCTCTATCTCTACATGTTGAGATGTGGCTTCAATTAAGTTCAATTAAGCGCATCAGACAGTTCTCGCTCGACTACCGCTCAAGTGAGCCTCAACCTGTGACTTCGCTTAACTCTTGCTCGGCATCCCGTTCGAGCGAGGCATCAGACAGAGAGTTCGCTCGACCCTCACTCGACATCCAATTCGAGCGAGATTCCAGACAGAGACTGCACTTGACTTTCACTCGACTTCTCGCTCAAGCGAGAGTCAACCCTAGACGTTCGCTCAATCTCATTCGAGGTTTTGCTTCGAGCTAATGTTTTCTGTGCCAAGATTAGTGCCGTTTGGAATAGTGTTTCGCTCGAGAGAGATTCGACTTATAAGAGGACTTGCGTTCATTTGAACATAGAGTAGCATGAGGAGCTCCAGAAGAATTTTTTTTTTTTTCAGATTTTGAGTGGAGAGCTATTTCTAAAGGATTTGAGAGGTGTGAGAGAGAGTTTTGCAACTTGTAAGTGAGATTGAGTGTTTCTAGTGTAAGAATCACATGATTCAATTTCTGTACTTCATCTCTGTTGTTATAGTAGAATTTATTGAGACCGACCTAACAGTAGACATAGGCTTGTGTTAAACCGAAGAACTTCAAATATTGGTATCCATTGTTGTTCTATGTCTTTTGTTTTTAATTTCTCTTGTTGCATCCGCTGCGTGACTTTATATTTACTGTTTGTTGAACGGCCCATTTCCCAACAAACTGGCCTTAGTAAATTTTGAAGTAGAAAAATTCGATGGACAGAACAGCTTTAGTTAATGGCGGATCAAGATGAAGGCATTGTTACGACAACAGGGTCTGTTCAATATTCTAGAAGTGGTTACTGGTGAGTCTCCTATACCGTCAAAGGATAAGGAAGAAAGGGCTCACAGTATTATTCTATTGTCACTATCAGATGAAGTTTTGAGAGAAGTTACTGAGGAGGAGACTGTTGTTGGTTTGTGGAACAAGCTGGAGAGTTTATACATGAAGAAATCTCTTACTAACCGGTTATATTTGAAACAACGGTTATACACTCTCAAAATGATAAAAGGTACACTTTGTGAATGGAGAGTTATTTGTAAGGGTGTGAGCGTTGTGAGAGAGAGAGCTTTACAACTTGTATGTGAGATTGATTGTTTCTAGTGTGAGAATCACATGATTCAATCTATGTACTCTATCTTTATTTTTTATAGTGAAATTCATTAAGACCGACTCAACAGTGGGCGTAGGCTTGTATTAAGCCGAACCACTTCAAATCTTGGTGTTCTTCGCTGTTCTATGTGTCTCTGTTTCATTTCTCTTTATTGCATCTGCCGCGTGGCTTCCTATTTACTATTTGTCCAACGGCCCGAATCCCAACAAACTAGTATCAGAGCGGTTGTTTTAAAGATCTGAAGGGATGACCTCAAGTAAATTTTGGAGTAGAGAAATTCGATGGACAGAATATCTTTAGTTGATGCCGGATTAAGATGAATACGTTGTTGCGACAACAGGGTCTGTTCAGTGTTCTAGAGGTTACTGGAGAGTCTCCTGCACCGTCAAAGGATGAGGAAGAAATGGCTCATAGTACAATTCTATTGTCATTATCAGATGGGGTCTTAAGGGAAGTTGCTGAAGATGAGATCACAGTTGGTCTGTGGAATAAGCTAGAGAGTTTGTACATGAAGAAATCTCTCACTAATCGGTTGTATTTGAAACAACGATTATACACTCTCAAAATAATGGAAGGTACTCCTATTTCTATATATCTAGATGAATTTAATAAAATTATTATGGATTTAAGGAACATAGATATTAAGATTGATGAGGAAGATCAAGCTTTAATTATTTTGTGTTCATTGCCTATTTCGTTTGATAATTCTGTAAACTCTATGTTGTATGGTAGAGATATCTTCTCCTTAGTAGATGTTAAGTCTGTTTTGAACTCTAAGGAATTGAGAACAAAATTTGGGGGGTTAAACATGGACGATCAAGCCGATGGTTTGTTTGTGAAATGTTCTTCTAGTAATAGATCCGGGGATAGATGTTTAGGGAAGGATAGGGATAGTTCCACTAGCTCCAGATCTAACAAGAAAAATGTTAAGTGTTACCACTGCCATAAGTTTGGTCATTACAAAAGTGAGTGTCATCGATTGAAAAATGTGAAGGAATAGAAAATTTCCTCTAGTGGTGATGATAGCGAAGAAGATGATAGTTAGTCTCTGATTCTTTGAGGGCAATACGGCAAGAGGTGGAGTATCTTCACATGCTCCAGATTCAGATATCACTTGCATGCAGCACATGTGAGTATACCAGATAGGTATGATCATTTATAAGTCGGCAACTTTTACTTGGTATGATCAGAAGACGGTAATCTTTAGTTTTTGTTTGCATTGTGTTCTTGGAAAATAGTATAGAATTAGGTTTCCTGTAGTATTTATGATCAAGATACATCTTGTATAAAGTCGTGTTTTGTTTTACTCATATTTGTTTTATGACCATTGGAGTTTGGCTTTGTCTATCTATTTCTTTGTGATGTGTTTGGTGTTCAAATACTTGAGAAAACAAGTGATCTACAGACAAGAAAGTAGAGTGTTACTCAGACCATACAGTTTGTTTTCACTCCAATGGAGTATCTGAATGGAATGAGGTGGGTTCATGTTGAGTCCATAGTTTGCTTTGAGTTTGCCAGGCTTATCTACAAATTGTGGCTGAAGCGGTCAACTACAGCTTGCTATTTGATGAACTTTCTCTCTTTTCATTCAACAAGAAATGTGAGAGAGTTATAGAAAAAAGGTGGAGTTGCTGGGAGAGCTTCAGAATAGAGTACGTGTGGTACTCTAAATCATGATTTTGTGGTTGAGTATGATTTTTTCCTTGGTATTGGTGCACAGTGAGAGCAGGTCTACAGTTGGTAGATAAAGGAGGCAGTTTGGCCACCTTTTGTGTATGCTTATGCAAGCTTTGTTAGCTTCTTACTTTGGCAAAGAATATTGGTTGTTTTCATTTGTATTTAGATGCCGTTTGTTTAAGTAAGCAGTCTGTATTGTGGTGCATTACCGTTTATGTTGGGTATTCCCTTTGAGGGATTTGATGGTCTTTTGAAATTTGTGGGGCTTGTGACAATTCAAGCTAAAGTGGAGATTTGTTGAGATGTGGCTTGAATTGAGTTCAATTAAGCGAATCAGACAGTTCTCGCTCGACCCTCGCTCGAGCGAGCCTCAACCCGTGACTTTGCTCAACTCTCGCTCGACATCTCGCTTGAGCGAAGCATCAAACAGAGAGTTCGCTCGACTCTCACTCAATGTCTCGCTCGAGAGAGTCAACTCTAGAAGTTTGCTCGACCTCACTCGAGGTTTCACTTCGAGCTAATGTTTTCTGTACCAAGATTAGCGCCGTTTGGAATAGTATTTCAATCAAGCGAGAATAGTCTCGCTCAAGCGAGATTTGGCTTATAAGAGGACTTGCGTTCATTTGAACACAGAGTAACGTGAGGAGCTCCAGAAGGGTTTTTTTTTTTTAATTTTGAGTAAAGAGCTATTTGTAAAGGGTTTGAGAGATGTGAGAGAGAGTTTTGCAATTTATAAGTAAGATTGTGTGTTTTTAGTGTAAGAATTACATAATTCAATCTCTGTAATCCATCTTTGTTGTTATAATGGAATTCATTGAGACCGACCCAACAGTGGACGTAGACTTGTATTAAGCTGAACCACTTCAAATCTTGGTGTCCATTGATGTTCTGCGTCTTTTATTTTTAATTTCTATTATTGCATTCGCTGCATGACTTCATATTTACTATTTTTTGAACGGCCTATTTCCCAACACTACATTCTGCAAGTTTCCCACGACTTCCATGCTTGATTTTATGGAGAATCTTAAACTACACTTGTTTTGTTGTGTTTGTCTCTAGGCTGGTTCATCTAGGCCAGAAAAATCCTAGGCCTGATTCTAATTTTTTTTTTAATAATTTTGGCATTTTTATTTAATAGGTTCAAGAAAATTTTGGATCCAAAATGTTTTTCTCATAGATGAAGTTCCATTAATACCCCAGGATATTATCACTCCATGTGCAGCTTCTTCATCGATTTTTTCCTCCTCATCCTCTTCTTCAAATTCCTCCAACTTCTTCCAGGAGTGCATAGAATAGTACTAAAAAGAATCAAACAAAACCTAGATAAATACATATATCTTACCCACCAAATATATACTCCAACAAATTATAACACCGAAAAAAAATAGATCAAAGAAAATGAAGAACATTAAGTTTATGGAAAGAATTGGGGGCTTTGAAAACTATAGGAGAGAGAGAGAGAGGGGGAAGAGTTTGCTGGCAATGCAACAGGAAAGGGAGAGAGAGAGGAGGGGAAGAATAGAAGGAAGCTGACTCAAAGGAATGGCAACTAAGGCCACCACCTAAGGCCCCCAACTTGAGCAGCCCCCCACAAAAGAAAAAAATTATAAAAAATATTACTTTGTATAAAAGATAGAAAACATTATGCCTACAATAAAATCAATATTAAACAAGAAAATTTAATAAAAATAAGCATAAATAAAAGTTTTACTCTAAAAGATTTTATTCAAAATGTACCAAAGTTTCGAACAGTAATGAAACTAGAATAAAAGTAGCAAAATTATGTGTATTTTGATATTAATAGCCTTATTTATTTTCAAAATTAACTACTAAAAGAAGTATATATTAGTTAAAACAAAAATAAGTATTTAAATAATAAAAAAATTTACTCTATTTATAGAAGAATTACGTTCTAGATCTAGCACTACAACAAAAGTCACTTTTTAGGACAAATAAATTTGTTCCAAAAAGTGTATATTTTGTCCCAAAGCAGTTTTTGGGACGAAAAAGAATCGTCAAAAAGTCGTCCCTGTATCCCCATCGCAAGATGGTTTTTGGGATAATAATTTGATTTTTGTCCCCAAAAATATTTTTTGGGACAAAATGAGAGGTGATCATTTGAATGTCGTTCGAACAGTTTATTTTTTTGGGACAAATGATTTTTGTACCAAATTATTGTTTGAATAGTACATTTTCATGTTTGAACAATGACGAGTCCAATTGATGTTCGAATGATGAGATGTTTGAATAGTACATTTTCATGTTCGAACAACGACAAGTCAAATTGATGTTCGAATGATGACCGTTCGAATGCCTTCACGTGTTAATTTGAAATACGTCAATTTTACTGTTCATTTTGCATCTCTAAATCTTACTATTTGTTTCGCATCTCTAAATCTTTAATAAAATTTTATTATTTAATATTTAAATATTATTATTATTATTAAATTAAAACATAATGTAATTAAAGGTCGCTTTAGGGCCTTAGGCTAAAAAATATATTGGTCGCCCTTAGAATGAAGTACTCTGCTGCACATGGTGTAAATTTTGGGTTGTTGCACATTTGACGCGGCAATTTTCCGTTGACTAGTATTAAAATGAATCTTGCACCCATCCGAATTCGAGCTTCTCTCTTAATATATATGTAACACAGCTGGCTAGGCCTAGCGGAGACTTCGTCTATGTCAACGTTCCCTTCATGTGGGGGACTATATGTATGGTTGCATCTTTGTAATCTCTGTCCAGCTTTTTCGATTCATCAGCTGAAACAATCATCTGCAGGTTGAGCAATAAAGCAAGTAAGTAATAAGCTCCATTTCCTTGATCTTTCTCCATAAACGCGGTCTGTCTATATGTATGAGTTTATAATTTATTTATTTTGAATCACATAAACATGTTATAACATTCATCAAGCAATATAGGATTTGTCATGTACGTAGGGCTTACTTATCAATTACACCCGCGTGATGGAGCATTATAACAAAATATATATATATATTAACAATCTTCAATGTCTCATCATGTACTTGATCATTTTATTTATTTGAGATGTATTTTATTTATTTTATTTTTAAATTAGATTAATTTTCTTTCTTAAACTGGACTTGTAAATAATTAATCTATAAGATCAAAATAATTTTATAGAGGAAGTATCAAGATAATTCTTTAAAGAGGAGGTCAATACAAAATGAGATTAATATAATCTTATTAGATCATAAAAATATAATATATATATATTTCTCAAAACTAATATATATTTATATATTTTTTTTTAAATCATAGGGATAAGGGGGCCATATGTATAAGCTCCGCCCCTGCAATTACAGATGGCCCTATTTTCACCCATGCAGGTTCAACATCCTAATCTAAATTAGTTAGCTTTGATAAGTTATGTGTGCTACGAAATTATCTTTTCTAAATACAAATTGAACTTTTCATAGTTGTCTCCTGAGTTGCTTCATCTAGTGTCCTCAATGATCAGTTGGCCATACCACAAACAGTTATCATGTAACACTGTATGTTGCTTGGATAACTAATTTTGCATCTCCCTCAAAAGTCACATTTGTGAAGCCAAATAATTCTCTAGCCCTTTGTAATGCATATACTTCAGCTGCATAAGGTTGAACTGCACTATAAAAGCTTTTACATAAAGTTGCAATATATCGCCTTATGAGTCTCTAAGGATAAATTCAATCCTCCTTTTTTGTTTCTTTTGCATCTATAGCAGCGTCCCAAATTCCAATTGGCCTTAATCTCCAATTGTCTCGGTTTTTTCCACCTAGCCATACCTCTCTTTGTCCCATTACATTCTACAAGGGTCTAGGAGACTCTAGAAGGTAGTAGAATTCTTTAGAAAAATTCAAGTGGTGACACTTAATTGTAGATATTTAAGGATTCAAATACTTAAAAATTTATATCCAAAAGTAGAGATACTAATTATACTATCTTTCATTAAACATCCTAGTTTATTAGTGGTCGAGGATAGAGGAAATAATATGGATATATGGTAAAGCTTAATAGAGAAGTTATCGTGTGATGATCTTCAAAAGGTATGATTATGTACTGGAGGATTTGGTCCAGAAGAAATGCTATGATATTTTAGAGCCAGTTTGAACTAGGAGTGTCAAATTGTCTTAACAAATCGTGTTCGCGTCGTGTTAAGACATGTATATTATATATATAAGTCAACTCTAATCCGATACGTTAAATTTATCGTGTTAAGAACTCAAACCCTAACATGACTCATTAACATAGTGGTCGTATCATGTTAACCCATTTTGATCCATTGCTGAATATTATGAAATAAGTTAACACGACACAATACAACCCGTTTCATTCTTTTTATATAAATTGGTTGGATAAGCCTACAATTAACCCATTTAACTTGATTAAATTAATTAGCATAATTTCTTATAAAACCCTAGAATGGTGTAGATAATTCTAGAAGTAGTTTAGAATGTTTTTTGTCCTTAAGATTGTGACACTTGTTACAATTCTAACCATTCTTTGTACCAAGCGTTCTCTATAAATAGAGGGAGTCTCATTTGTGTAAATCACCAAGCAATAAGAGTAACAAGTTCTCTAGAGCTTCTCTCTCTACTCTCTCTCTAGATTTGTTCTCTTTTGTCTTGAGTCAATTAGAAGGCTTACTTGAGAGTTTTGTCTGGGACAAAACCTCCTAAGACCACACGGGACGTGTAAATAATTTCTAAGTCCATGATAGTTGGTATCAGAGCATCGAGTTTGGGATGGCGGAACCAAGTGTGGTCACTATGAGAACCTGAAGCTACGAAAGAGCAAGAGGTCGAAGGAGTCGACCTCATCCATGGAGTCTCGTCTCGATAGTATTGAGAAGACCATGGCCAAGATATTAGCCAAGATGGAAGAATAGGATTAGTCTCACAGGGAGGTGAGCACCCTTGACAACACCGTGACCAGGATGGAGGTGGCAGTGGCGGATGTCAAAGACCGTCTTGACATCGTGGAGCAGAGTTTGGAAGAGCTAGAATTGGAGGGCCAATCCGAATCGCTCAAGGAGTCCATTCTGAGCACCATCAACCCCACCCTCGAAGCACAGCGTGTTGAGAACGTTGCCTTCCAAGACCGGGTCTTGGGGGAACTAACAAAACTCCAAGAGCAAATGGAGGAATATCACGTCGATCTGGAGGAGACCAGGGCAGACTGGGCCATGTGCAAACGAGCAGTGGCCAATGGGGGCACCTAAGGAGTAGGAATGGTGGCTACCCCACGGGTGGATACACCCAAACCGAAGGAGTTCGATGGCAAGTGGGATGCCAAAGAACTCTACAACTACCTGTGGCATATGGAACGCTACTTCGAAGCGTTAAACATGCAAGACGAACATGTAAAGGTACGTACTGCTTCTCTCTACCTTACTAATCTTGCTGGTACTTGGTGGCGTCGTAAGCATAGCGAGATAGAGAAAGGTACTTGTACCATCAACTCATGGGAGGAGCTCAAGCATGAACTCAAGAGGCAATTATATCCTGAAAATGTGGCCCTCTATGCGCGGAAGAGAATGAAAGAGTTGAAACACACTTCTTCTATCCGCAATTATGTTGAGGAGTTATCTGCTCTCATGCTTCAAATCACGAACATGAGCGAGAAAGATCTCCTATTCAACTTCATCGCGGCCTCAAGTCTTGGGTGGCTCAAGAGCTCAAGCATCGTGGAGTCAACGACATCTCTACCGCTTTAACCGTAGCAGAAACCTTGGAAGAATTTGAGTATCACAAGAGTGATAACTCTTCAAAACCCAAGTCTTCGAAGGATAACTACAACAAAGGTGGGGGAGTAAAGGGGTCCAAGCCTCCACAGCACAAAGAGCGTGGAGACAAGCCGTCAACATCGAGGGAAGGTAGGAAGGAGCACTACAAAGATAAGAAGCCAAATGATGCTTGCTTCCTTTGCGACGGACCACATTGGGCTAGAGATTGCCCTAAAAGGAGGGCCCTCAATGCCATGCTAGAGGAAAAAGAAGTTCAAGAAAAGTCACACATGGGGTGTTTGCAACTTCTCAACTCACTCAAGGCAAACACCAAGCCAACCACCAAGGATGGGTCTTTGATGTTTTGTCAAGGTGATCGTCAACGGGAAGAAAACTCATGCCATGGTCGACTCGGGAGCTTCTCACAACTTCATCAAGAAGGAAGAGATCGCACGGCTAGGGATTCCTCTCAAGAAAGGTCAAGGATGGCTAAAGACCATGAATTCTGAAGTCAGACTCCTTGACGGTATAGCTCATGGAGTAGAGTTACAACTTGGTACATGGAAGGGAAGAGTAGACTTTTCTGTCGCATCCATGGATGATTTCAACGTCGTGTTGGGGATGGAATTCTTGAGACAATTCAACGAAGTGTCTCTTCCCCACTACAACTCGGTGTGCATCTTAGAAGGTGGGCCTTGCATGATACCCACCGTGTCTAAGCCAAACACCACCCAACTCTTGTCTGCCATGCAATTCAAGAAAGGTTAGAAGAAAGGAGATGTGTCTTACTTGGCTTCATTGGAGGAAGGTGAAGTAAAGAGATCCTCCCCTCCACCTAAGGAGATCCAAAAAGACCTCAAGGATTATGAGGATGTCATACCACCATAGTTGCCCAAGCAACTACCACCTAGGAGAGAGGTGGATCATATGATTGAGCTGGAACCTGGTGCTAAATCACCCGCCAAGGCGCCTTATCACATGTCACCTCCAGAATTTGAAAAGTTGAGGAGGCAACTGAAGGAGTTGCTTGATGCTGGATTCATTCAACCCTCCAAGGCACCATATGGGGCACTGGTGTTGTTCCAAAGGAAGCATGATGGGTCTTTGCGGCTGTACATCGACTAGCGGCTCTAAATAAGATAACCATCAAGAACAAGTACCATATTCTTTTGATTGCTGACTTGTTTGATCAATTAGGCCATGCAAAGTACTTCTCTAAGCTCGATCTAAGGTCGGGATATTATCAAGTGAGGATTGTGGAAAGAGATGAACCAAAGACAACTTGTGTAACTTGGTATGAGGCATATGAGTTCCTAGTGATGTCTTTCTGGCTCACCAATGCTCCAGCCACCTTATGTACTTTCATGAACAAGATTTTCCACCCCTACCTTGATCAGTTCATGGTAGTCTACTTAGATGATATTGTCATCTATAGTTCTACCCTCGAGGAGCATGTGGAGCATTTAAAGGTTGTTTTCCATATCTTAAGGGAAAAGCAACTCTATGTCAAGAAGGAGAAGTGCTCGTTTGCCCTAAACGAAGTCCATTTCCTTGGCCACAAGATCCAAGGAGGAAAACTCAGCGTGGAGGAAGGGAAGATCAAGGCCATCAAGGAATGGGATCCTCCCACCAAGGTTACCGAACTTCGATTATTTCTTGAGCTTGTCAACTACTACAGAAGATTCATAAAGGGATACTCTATAAGAGCATCTCCTCTCACTGACTTGCCCAAGAAAAGTAGAACATGGGAGTGGACATCAAGGTGTAAGGAAGCCTTTGATGACCTAGAGGCAGCCATCATAGAAGAACCGGTTCTAACCCTACCAGATTGCAACAAGCCTTTTGAGGTGCACTCAGATGCCTCGGACTTTGCCATTGGGGGAGTCCTTATGCAATAAGGATACCCTATTGCATATGAAAGTCGCAAGCTCAATGACACTGAGAGGCAATCCACCGTGTAGGAGAAAGAGATGACACTCATTATTCATTGTCTTAGAGTATAGCGACACTATCTACTTGGCTCCCGCTTTGTAGTCAAGACCGACAATATTGCCACCAGTTACTTCCAAAGTCAGAAGAAACTGAGCCTAAACCAAGTTAAGTGGCAAGACTTTTTGGCGAAATTCGACTATGTCTTGGAGTACAAACTTGGCAAGGCCAATGTCGTTGCTGACGCCCTTAGTAGGAAGGGTGAGCTTGCCCACATCACTAGTGTACAATAAGAGACACTAGGAATAATCCGTGAAGGCTTGGAGCATGACCCCCTAGCCAAAAACTTGATGAACTTGGCTAAAGAGGGGAAAAACAAGAGGTTTTAGGTAGAAGATGGATTACTCCACACCACCAAGCGGCGATCATATGTTTCGAAGTGGGGAAAGCTACGGAGGAACCTTATCAAGTAATGCCATGATTCCTTGTGGGCTGGACACCTCGGCCAACGTCGCACACAATCCTTGTTGGAAGCCTCCTACTATTGGCCTCAGATGGGAAATGAAGTGGAGCTTTTCGTGAAGACTTATCTTGTGTGCCAACAAGACGAAGTGGAGAACCGGAGCCCTGCGGGTTTGTTGGAACCACTACCCACTCATTCCCGTCCTTGGGAGAGTGTCAGCATGGATTTCATAGTGGCTCTTCTCAAGTCTGAAGAATGTGGCACCATCATTGTTGTGGTGGATCAGTTTTCCAAATATGTCACTTTCATTACTACCTCTAAAGATTGTTCAGCTGAGGAGACAGTCAAGTTATATTTTTAAGCATGTGGTTAAGTACTGGGGCTTACCACAAAGTATCATCAACGATCGAAACCCTCGCTTCACAGGAAAATTCCGGTCAGGATTGTTCAAACTCATGGGATCAGCGCTACATTTCTCCACCAGCTTCCACCCACAAACAGATGGGCAAACTGAAAGGGTGAATGCATTGTTGGAGTTATACTTGAGGCACTTTGTAAGTGCTAATCAATTTGACTGGGCTAAACTATTGGATGTGGCTCAATTCTCCTACAACTTACAAAGGAGAAAATCCACAAACAAAAGCCCATTTGAGATTGTGATGGGACAACAACCACTCACTCCTCAATCATTGGAAGTGAGTTTTGAGGGGAACTGTCCTATGGCCTTTAAGGTTGCTAAATATTGGAACGAACAGCTGGATGTGACTCGCTCCTACTTAGATAAAGCAACCAGGAAGATGAAGAATTGGGCCGATCAGAAGAGGTGACACATGGAGTATCGCATAAGTGACTTGGTAATGGTAAAGATCTTATCAAGCCAACACAAGTTCACAAGAAAACTGCACAAGGGGCTTGTGCAACGATACGAAGGACCATTCCCAATCATCAAGAAAATAGGGAAGGTCTCCTACAAGCTAAACTTACCCCCCAAATTCAAGTTTCATCCCGTCTTTCATGTAATCTGTTTGAAGCCCTATCATGGTAACGACGAAGAGCCAACACGAGGAGAGTCTAAGCAAGCTCCATTGGGCATAACCGCTACTTTCGATAAAGAAGTAGAAGAAATCTTGGCGGATCAGGAAGTTAGACGAATGGGTCACAAGCCACGCCAAGAATATCTGATCAAGTGGAAGGAATTGCCCTCAAGTGAGACGACTTGGAAACCTAAAGAGTCACTGTGGCAGTTTGAAGATTAAATCCGAAAGTTCCATGAGAATACCACGTTGAGGACATCACGAAACTAGGTAGGGGAAAATGTTACCACTTGGATTTTTCTAGAGAAATCTACTACCTTCTAGATTCTCCTAGACCCTTGTAGATTATTCTAGAATGTAGTAAATTGTTGTAAAGTTGTATAGAAAATCCTAGAATGGTGTAGATAATTCTAGAAGTAGTTTAGAATGTTCTTTGCCCTTAAGATTGTAACACTTGTCACAATTCTAACCATTCTTTGTACCAAGAGTTCCCTATAAATAGAGGGAGTTTCATTTGTATAAATCACCAAACAATAAGAGTAATAAGTTCTCTAGAGCTTCTCTCTTTACTCACTCTCTCTAGATTTGTTCTTTCTTGTCAGGAGTCACTTAGAAGGCTTACTTGGAAGTTTTGTCTAGAACAAAACCTCCTAAAGCCGCATGGGACGTGTGAAGAATTTCTAAATTCGTGATATAAGGCCCTGTTTACTTATAGGGATGAAACCAAAAATCTAAATCACATCTTAAATTCATTATTATACTTTTTCGAATTCTCATACCAGATATAATAAAAAATTTAAGTTTTTCAAATTCCAAAATATCTTTTTCAAATCTCAAAACAAAACTAATATTAAAAAAATATATTACAATAATACTTTATTCTTTTTTAAATTTTTATTTAATCTCATTTAATCTTATCTCTGAAAATAAACTAAGATAAGACTTAAGTTTTTGATGTGTCTATATGCATATGAACCATCTATATATCCTACTGTGGATGCATTCAGTGAAATTTAATCTCTTCTACCCTTTCTTAAATGGTTCAAATTTATTTTTATATTTCATTTTTAGAATTTTTAATGATTACGTGTTAAGTTTTTTTTTTTTTTTTGTTCTTTTTAAATAGAGTTCTTTTGGTTCTGGTTTAATCATGTTTCAAAGTAATGGAGGGCATAATGATAAGAGAATATTAATATATGCTATTAGGGCAATTTCACATATGACCTTTTTGATTTATTAAAAAAAAAACGCCAACACATGAAAAAGATAGAAGGAGCATAGGATTTTATTCTTCATCTCTTGTGTTTTCGAGTTCCTTTTATTTTAACCAGTATCCCTCACGTTTATTTTCCCTTTTTTGTATTTGTGTAAATTCCTAATGTTTTATTTTTCAACTTGTTATTAAAATTTTATTTAAAAAAAATATCTATTTTTTAATTAATTTAGAATTCTTCTTAAATTTTTAGGACCAAAATCACTTTTATATTTCCTTTTTATCAAACTGATTAACGGAAAGTTAATAGATTTTATTTATTTTTATTTTTTTTTAGAGGATTCCTAACATATTGTGATACTAATTAATTTATACGTGTGGGTACGGTAACATTGGGGTGTATTAATTTATGATATGCTTAAAACTAAATTTAATAAAATAATAATAATTAAGTAAATGGGAAAAGGCTCCCCACGGCCAAGGGAGGAATCCAAGCCATCCCTCAGTAATAGTAATGAGAATTTCAGTAATGAAAAGATGAAGGATGGTGATACACTTAAAAGGTGGGCAGGTGGGGCCTGCACCTCACTATCCCGGCCCCATTTGTTCCATCTCTGCATGATGGGGTGGACAACCCCGCTCCACACATGCGGGGGCACGATATCTCCTATTTATATATTTATATATCACAAATATATATAAATATTTATATATATATATGTAAATAAATATATTTATAGATATACTTTTATATTTATATTTTACAAGTTGTGTATATATAAATATATATTACAATTTGTTATACTTGTTCACAAAATATACATTAGCAAATTTAAAAATAATATAGTTTAAAAACTTTTACACTACAACTTATACAAAAAATGCATAGTAAACTTAAGATTATATATGTTTTAAATTATAATCATATTTACAAATTTTAAATTTATAATTTGAGTCTAAAAATATATTTTTGATTAGTTTTAAGCCTAAGTATAATTTTTAAATCTAATAAAATATAATCCATTTTTTAAATGGACATAAAATGAGACAGATGGAGAATCTGTCCTGCACCCCGTCTAGCAGGGCGAGGTACCCCGCCCTGCATCGTCGAGACGGGGGTAGAGAGTGTTAATTTCATTCCCTACCCTAAGCGAGACAAGGTGCAGGGAGGGGCTACCCCTTATCATATGGTGCAGGTCGAACCTCTAGTTACACTTACAATTGCTGACAAAATTAAGACAATAATAGCATTATAATATATTTTGATACCACCTTTTAATACTCATATATTCCAAAATTTTTGTGTTTTTTATAATTTTATTAACATCTTTAATTATCATTCTCTAATAATTCGTTAACATGGATATTAATAACATATTGCCAATTAGAGACTCGTATGGATTACATGTGTCAATCACACTAGTAAAGTTCTAATTTTAAAATAAATGGAAGTATTGAATCGTAAGTTTTCTGAAAGAAAAATTATAGAGTGAATTCACACTCAACACAATCACACTCATAGAGCACTGTTCATGTGAACGTAAATTGATATACTAACACTCACACTCTAGCACTACTCACACTCACACTCTACCACTACTCTTTCTGAAATTGATATACTAATCTTTCGAAAAATTGAAATCAAAATCTCGAAATTGCGAAAACGTAAAAACCTATGTAATAATTTTCAATTAACCATATAATATTATAAACCATATTTTTTCTTTTATCTTTTAATCCTGTTTTTAATTTTTTGTCATTTTGTATGTAAATAAATAAATTCCAGTCACAATACAATATGGACCGGTGATCGGATGTCGTAAATACTGAAAGCTCTAAGCCTATTACAAATTTATTAGTATTTGTAAGAAATATTTAAAAGATAATAGATATAGAATAAAAATAATAATATTTAAATAATAAAAAATAGATAAATTGATGTATATTAATGCATTATATATAGAAATTACTAGTTAGATTAAATAAAGTAATTTTTAATTAGGTATTGTAGATAGAAATATAAAGAATCCATGGTGAATTATTGAGCAATTTTCTGTGTTTGATAGCTCTCATCCCTAGTGTTTTCTTTTTTTAATTTTTTGTCTATTTTTTTTTTTTTTGTTCCAATAACGCAAAAGAAGCAATCTGCAGCGAGCAATACCTACGACGAATCATTGAGCAAGCCCATTATTACATATTGAAAGTAATAGCATACTGAAACTGTAAGGCCATTTTTACCTTAATTTCTTCCTCTTTGGTTTTTTTTTTTTTTTTAAGCTAAAACTGTGTTGTTTGAGATGGAACTCCACGCGCGGTTGAAATCTTCTTAAAATTCTAAGATCAAACTGTATACGGATTTTATAGTTTCAATATATAGTTATTTTTGGTATTACCATTTCAGTAGTTACTACATTTTTTTATACTTAATTCATCTCTTCATAAGTGATAGTAACCAATATTTTAAGAGCTAGCTTCGCAAACAATTAATGGACCATAATCTAAATAACCGGCCTGATTCCAACAGCAACCTGATTAGATCGAGTCTCCTATTATCAGAGTAAAGTCGGTTTTTATAAACCCTGTTATATATATATATATATATATATATAATATATATATTCACAAGGTTTTTACTAGCTGCCTATATATGATACTGCTATACATTTATAAAAAAAAAAAATTGAATTGTTTATTATATTATGTATAGAAATTTAAAAAAATTGTAATAGTAAGATGAGATAGATAAAATAAAATAAGTTAAGATGAATTTCCAATTCAAACAATGTCTTAATGTGTCGAAAAAAGTTCAAGACAACCCTCTCAAGAAAAGATTCTAGCTTGATCCAGTATAAATAATAATGATCAATGAATATTAAATAATTTTATTATCTATATATTACTCATACTTACTTGTAATTTAGGTATCTAAAAGAAATTACTAAATTACTTTAATTTTGTGTAAATAGTATACTCTGTATCTACATATGTTAATATGTAGTATGATATGATATATTAGTTAATTAATTGCATCTATTATTTTACATTTTATATATATGATCAATGGTAATAGCTCAGATGAAAATCACATAATTCACTTATACACTACTATATTAAATATTCTAAGATATATAAAAAATAATATATTATATACTTACATATTTATTAAAGAAAATTATATTTAAACATTTCAATCCGGTCCGATTCAAAAAAAGTCACAGCCCAACACAAGACTGAAAACCAAAATTCTGTACACTCTGGATCAAGACCGACCATCATGATTTTTGGTCTAGTTCGGCCCAAACCAAACCATTGATCCGGTCGATTTTTCCAGTTAGGACCAAAAATCTTTCACCCCTAATCTAGAGTATCTTTCCATGCTCTAGTTTCTGTTCCTTGTTGCAGTCTGATGGAGAATTTGTTTACCTCCTTAAAGCAAAGCTGTGTTATTGAGTGCCCGAACCTTTGGGATGCACCTGGGCATAGATCTTTGACCTGTAAGTGAGAATAAGTGACGACAAAACCCTTATGAACTAAGGAGTTCCCAAACCCAAAAAGAACTTGAACCCTCTCGCATAATCCATTGGCTTTCTTGCTGAATTATGGGTAGAATTTGCATATAGTCTTCGACGTTTGTGAATGGAAGTCCTTGATACTCAACACTCCCCTAATGCTTTAGCACCTTCTATATTGGAATGAAAGAAATTCCTTAATTAGAGTACTAAATTCACTGGCGTCCTTAAAACACTTAACATTAATCCTTTAAAAAGGCACGTGCTTCGTACACATCTTCATTAATGGCACAAGATAAGTTAATGTAATTGTCTAATCTAGTTTCACTATAAGAAAAACAAGTAGACTGTCTTAGTCACAAATAATTATTTTGATTACAATTAAGATATCATACCTATCTATTTTTCTTGTAATTATTAATGAAAAACTTAATTTGTCTTAGTATAGTGGAAAGCATGGATCAGATATTTATACTACTTCTCTAGAATAGGTCTGCTCTATATTCGTATTAGTAATTAAAAATCTTGCATCCTTCTACCCGAAATTTTTGTGAAAATTATTGAGAAATTGTATGGTTTGTGTTAGGAACAGAGATTTGTACTGCTTGTTTACAACATGATCAGGAAGACACTGTCCACTCGTTTTAAGGAATTTGAGGGAAAGCAGGCTGAGGCTGGGTTGACTAGAAATGCCGAAGAGTGTTGTATGTATAAAGTGCATGAGGGATTACGTAACATAAACGAGAAGGCTTACAAACCTGTGCTGCTTGCCATCGGTCCTTACAACGACCAAAGCATGGTTGGCCAGGGGTATATGGAAGAGCATAAATTGCGCTATCTACAACAAATTCTTAAAAGAACGGAAGAAAGTATAGAAACATACATCACGGCCTTGAGAGAATTGGAAGAAAGGGCGCTTAAATGCTATGGAGATCAGATTAGCCAAACCTCAGATGAGTTTGTTGAAATGATGGTACTTGATGGGTGTTTCATTATTGAGCTGTTCCAAAAGTATGAAACCTATCGTAAAACAGGAGATTCTCAAGATGACCCAATCTTTCAAATGTCGTGGTTGCTTTTCAAAATAGCTCGTGATCTACTGCTATTTGAAAATCAACTCCCATTCTTTGTTCTGGCTAAATTGTTTGAGATGAGTGAGAGTAACAACACACTACTTCAGAACAGCTCAGATATTGACGAGGAAGAAGATGGAGATTTAGGAGAACACATTGTGGATATTGATGAGGAGGAAGATGGATTTAATAATGTTGAAAGCTCAACCTCCACACCTCGGAATACCCCGACACGACTTAATGATCTTGCCCTCAATTTTTTCGCTACCGCTTTACCATTTGAATTGAATCTCGATGCATCAAGTTATAATTCAACTGAGAAGATTAAGCATCTACTTTGTTTGGCGCATGAAGCTCTCACTCCACTTCCAGAAATGGTATGTCAACGTTTAGTTGTTGGGTTCAGATTCAAGAACGTAAACTTTGAGCATCTCCTTGCTCTCATACATACAACAGTTTGTATTTCAATAATTGATGCGGCAATAGACAATGTCAGAGAACATCAAGAGACAGGAGTCAAACTCAAGAATGCAGGGATATTTAAGCGCCTATTTGGTCTGATTCGTGAAGCTATCATTCCATTACTTGCAAAAATGGAAAATATGAGGAAGGTAATTTCTTACACCAGTGAATTCCAGAAACCTGGATTCCAAGTCAATACGGCTGAGATTGAAGACTGGGAATCAATTCTGTATGGCTCAGAGTTGCAGGATGCTGGAGTTGAATTCAATATAGCAAATAAATTTAAGGATCATGTACTTGAGACTTTAAGCTGGACAACAATACCTCATGCCTTTGAACTTCAAGAAGCTGGAATTGAATTCAGAAAGGCAAAGAAATTTAAGGACCTGCTTGATCGAAATAATGAAGAAGACCAGAAGTCAAAACCACGTGAAACAGGGACACAAATGGATGGAGTCGGATTAAAGACAGTAGTAGAGAAATTAAGGGATCTACTTTGTCTGAACAAGATTGAAAACTGGAAGTCAGTACCTTACGGCAAAGAGCTTCATGAGGCAGGAGTCAAATTCAACAAGGCAAAGAAATTTAAGCGTCTACTTTCTCTTACGGCAGACATTGAAACCTGGAACATACATGGTGCCACAGAACTTACAGAAGCTGGAATCAAATTTAAGAAGGCAGAGAAATGTGGTGCTTTTTCCATAAAGTTCAACAATGGGCTAATGGAGATTTCACCTTGGACCATAGAAGATCAAACAGAGACTTTCTTACGAAATCTAATTGCATATGAGCAATACTGTCATCAAAGCTATAATTGCAATCACGTCACTAGCTATGTACGTTTCATGGACGATCTCATTAACACTCCAAAGGATGTTGAGTTACTCCGTCAATGTGGAATTATCCGTAATTTTATGGGTGATGATGAAGCTATTTCCACCATGGTTAACAAGCTTTGTGAAAATATCAGTTTTTTTGCCAACAGGTCCACATATGCTAGAACTTCCATGGATGTGAACATTCACTGTAGGAAACAATGGAATGTATGGATGGCAAAATTAAGGCGCGATTATTTCAACAGTCCTTGGGCCTTGCTTTCATTTCTGGCGGCTGTCTTATTACTTGCACTTGCAATTACACAAACCATATTTTCCATTATTCATTAGCTAGGTTTTTTGTGCAGTGTGTTAAGTCTTGATGTTTGTTAATGGATAGATTGTCCATGCATCCATTTAGCTTATATTGTGTTTTAATCCGTGCCCCTGTCCGTGCAATTAGCACTGCTCTTGAATAATCTTGAAATGTTATCATTTTTCTTTTCTTTTTGGTTTTTGTCATTCATAAACTAGATCTCTTTTCTTTTCGGTTTTTATCATATGTAGTTGAACTTATTTCTATATTTCCTAATTTTAACTTCGATATTGCATTTTTTTTATAGGATGAAATCATGTATTCGTATTACTAGACTATTTAACAAGTAGATATGGGTCAAGAGAAGGATTGTTCATCCGGGAACCCGGATAACCAGGGTTTCCAATTCTGGGTTTTGGCCCTGATCAAACTCGAGCCGGAATGCAGGCCGGACTCGTATGGTCCGGCTACGGTATGGTAATCTGGGTACTAGATTTCCAAGTCAATTTAAAAACTAGTAATCTGAATGATAAAAACAACCTTGTTTATGCTAGGTTTAAAACAAAATGAATAATTTTTCTTATAATTCATATAAGTGATTGTATTGCAAGTCTAATTGAAACATTCCAATTTTATATGTAAATAAAATAAATTTTTGGAATTTTTGCTTTATAAATAAAGGTCTTTTAGTCAATTTTATTCTAAAATAATTACCTTTTTGTCTATTTATTACTCTGATTGGAAAATAATCCATTAAATGAACTGTATATAACATTGTCCAAACACAATCCCCCTTGACATTGTCTATCTTAGTGCGAAATCTCTATGAAATCTCTTAGAGCATTCACAATAGACTCAACAAATCCATTATTTAGTCAAATAATAACTTGGAAGCATTAAAATAGAATTGCAATAGTCTCAACAAGTGGCTAGCCAAAATAATTTTCTCTCTTGGCTCAACAAATATGGCTAGTAGGTGAGTGCTAGCCAACTTATTTTTTGGAACAAAAATATTCATCATTTGGCTTATTTACTCTCCTGAACTAAACTTTTGTTTTTCATTTTTTTTTTCATTTTTTTTTTCGTTTTCGCATTTGGCTATTGCACTGTAACACTCTACTTTCAAATATAGCATTTTTAAAGTATTTTAGAGAGTCACTATGCCACTAATATTTTTCTTTATAAAAAGCACCAAATACGAACAATTTTATATAAATAAAACAGCTTTTATAAAATTTAAAGAGAGTCAGTGAAAAAATTTATTTGAAATATTGAAACCTCAATTGTTTACAAAAATATTTTATTCATTGAAAATCATAAAATTATAATTATAATACATTATCTAGACCTTTGTCTCGCCTCTCGGAACCAAATCCTATCTGCTTGCATCCTCATCACTTGAGATGTTTTTAAAAGAAAATATAGAAAGATATAAATAAAAATAAAATGAGTCAAATACTCAATAAATAACACATCATACGGAAAAAAATAACACATCATACAGAAAAAATAATAATTATCTTTTTTCATGCATACTCATAAATATATACATGATGGCATGAACATGATCTTTCATAAATGTTGAATATGAGTTTTTTATAAATGCTGAACATGAGTTTGTTTTCTTAAATGCTGAATATGAGCTTTTCATAATTATATCATATCATAAGTCGTTACTCACTGTTGATTTCAGTGAGTTAAGATTAACAAATTTAAAAAAATTTTGATTTTGTCCTACCAGCATGTACGATCTGGCAATGCAATATGTCTCATATTTAGAGTTGTGGAATTCATATATGAGGAAGACATATTGGGTGCACGACCAGCATGTACGAGTTGACAATGCAATATGTCCTACATATAAATACCATATTCATATCATACATAGGTCGCTTGCTTATTCATTCATACCATACTTATCATATCATAAATTTTAAAAAAAATTACATACTTTCATAATATGTCGTGATGCATGCTTCCTTGCATGAATTTATGATCTTTCATAAAAAAAATTTATATGTACTCTTACATAAAATCATGAATTTTCATAAATGATTATAATGCATAAAAACGTGAAATTTCATAAATATTTTAATGCATAAAGTTTTTGTAAATCATGCATTACTTTTCATAATTTTTCATGACTTAGGTACATAAAAAGGACATTTCAATGATAGTCATACATATATAATAATTTTTTTAAAAAAATATTTTTTACCATACATGCATATAAAAATATGATCATGTAACTTACCTCTTGACGTTACTTCTTGATTTATATATAGTAGCTCGTAATCTATATGAAATACTAATCATCACTAACTTTCAAAAAATCATGTCGTGACATTCTAAATACTTAAAATCATACTGTAAAATAATTTAATAAACTAAAAAATATAGTTTAAAAATACCTTAAAATCCTTTAAAAATCAAAAGGTCGAAAATAGTTTTTGAATATTGAAAAATGGGCCCAACAATTTTATTTAAGAAAAATAGGTACAATATATTTAAAATAAAAAATACTACATCAGAATGGCTTAAAGCCCGAGTGCGCACTTCGCACTGCCCACGGGCTTGGCTAAAGAGTTAAAAGGGCATGCTTATGATTATGAAGATAAAGTAGGGACATTTTAAGAAAGTCAGGAACAAAACAATAAAAGCAAGACACAGACATCATACGACTACTGGATAACAAGAAATACCGGCGAAGAAATCTTGCGAAATCAGGGAAGGGCTCACCGAAAGAGAAGAGTTGATGCGATGCAGTTTCTGGGTGGCCGGATTTGTGCTCCGACTTCTTTTGGGTTGGTCGGTGTTGGTTGATGGTTGTTTAAGTTTTTTTGCCGGTTTGGCAAGAGTTTGTATTTTTCCGAATTTTGTTGTGTTTATACTGAGGGTCCTAAGGGATTTGTGGCTACCGAGATGGTTCTGTTGATGGGTTTATGTGAAGGTTTTCTGGTCTTTGATTTGGGATTTCGGCAGAGTTTTATAGAGAGAGGGGAGGGGAAAAACGTGACTAATCTGGAGTGAGATTTGAAGTTGAATTGAAGATAGAGATTGGAAGAGTTTGGAGTTTGGAGTTTGAATTTGAATTTAATCCGGAGATTAAGCTAGAATTTAAGATTGAATATACTTTAGGAACTAGGCTTCAGATGACGGTTTAAAACCAAAGATTTGGTTTTTTTTGTAAGTTAAATTTATTTTTTAATATTATTATTATCTTGAGATTTTAAAAAATATATTAGAATTTAAAAAATATATATTGAGATTTGAAAAAGGTGTATAGAAATTTATGTTTTATATAAAAAATTATAAAAATATAATAATGAAATGAAGATGAGTTGAGATGAGTTGAACTGAATTACAAATACAAATAGGACTTAAGTGATGTCAAAATCAGAATTGAGGAATTAAGGGATAATCTATATTTGGATTGGTACTTGAGAATGTTTGTGAATATTAATAAAAAGTAAAAAATAATAATAAAAGTTGGTAAAAAAATAATAAAATAATAAATAATAATAATAAATATTTAAAAAGATTTAGAAATACATTATTTTCAAACCTGCTAATTTTCAAGCAGGAAACTACTCAATTATTGGATGACAATCAAATAGGATTGAAGAATCCTATTTCAAAATAATTTAAACAGAACTGAAATGAAAGAGGCGTGAACATGAAATTCTATATAAAAATAACTTTTTATTTAGAAAAAAAATATTAATAATAAAACTAATAAAAATTCAAAAATTTTAGTCCTAATTTTGGATCAGAATGTTGCATTCACAAAAAATAATTCTAGTTCTGTAATGAAATTAATTCGTAAGTAGAGGGACAGCCGCAGCCCTTTGTCCCACTACTAAAATTATGTGAATGACCCCACTACTATTATTTTAAATTCTGTATAGTAACTTGCATAGTAATTTCAAAGCGTATAAATAGGGGTTTCAGTTGTAATGAGATTTATAAGAAAATATAAAAAGAGAAAGAAAATTTCAGTTCTTAAGAGTTTCAAAGAGAGTTTCTTATTTCTCTTTTGCAATAGTAGTTTCTTTCTTTAGTTTTATAACACGTTATCAGTACGACGGTTCTACCAATTCTGAAACTAGTGGTCTTATTCTTCTATAAGTTTTTCAATATATTATTTGCAGTCTTTAATATATTTTATTGATGATTATCTGTGTGAATTTATAAATATATTTTCTGAGATATACATATTTATTTCATTATTTATATGTGTAGAAAATGACAATTCTTACAAAATTGGATTTTTTGTTCTTGACATATCTGGAAAAAATTATTTATTCTGAATACTTGATGCTGAAATTTATCTTGATACAATAAACCTGGGAGAAACTATTAAAGAAGGAAATCAAGCGTCCCTACAAGACCATGCTAAAGTAATGATTTTCCTTCGCCACCATCTTCATGAAGAATTAAAAACTGAATATCTTACAGTAAAAGATTCCTATATTTTTTAGAACAATTTAAGGGAGAGGTATGAACACCAGAAGACTGTCATCCTCCCAATAGCTCGTTTTCAATGGTTACACCTGGGTTGCAAGATTATAAAAGTGTTAGTGAGTATAATTCCACACTTTTTAAAATAAGCTCGTACTAAAATTATGCTAGAGAAGACTTATACTACATTTCATGCCTCGAATATGCTTCTGCAGCAGACGTATCGAGAGAGAAAGTTCAAGAAATATTCTGAACTTATATCATGTCTTCTAATAGCTGAGCAGAACAATGAGCTCTTATTAGAAAAACACCAATCACGCCTTACTGACTCAATATCATTCCTTGAAATGAAAAATAATAAGTTTGCATCATTCCTAGAAGTGAATAGTACATCTTTTAGAAGAAATCGGGGGCGTGGACGTGGTAGGAGAAATTATAAAAATGTTGGTCCCAGAAATGACAACATTAAAAGGGATAATAATATACCGTATCACCAAAAGTGGTACAATTCAGAAAGGGGTAAAAATCCATAGAATAATTCTTCAAAGAAAAGTGAAGAGGTGGGCCATAGATGTGGAATGACTGGACATTGGTCACGTACCTGTTGTACGGCCAAGCACTTAACTGATTCATATCAAGTTTCTATTAAAGGAAAGAATAAAGTACATGAAACAAATTTAGTAGAATCATCAGATGATTTATTAGATTCAATAGATGTAGATGTTATTCATCTTGATGTTTCTGATTTCTTTAATCATCCTGAAGGTAGTATTGAATACTTAATTAGAAATGGAAGTGTTCCACTCAATTAATGTATTTTCTTTCTATTTGTAATAAAAATTTTGTATATTTTGTAAAATCATGGATCACATTAATAAACTTTTTATCTCTGAGTTGAATGATAAAGATATATGTCTGGCTGACAGTGTTACAATTCACACAATTCTCATAGAAAAGAAATATTTTCAAAATCTAACACTAAGTAAAACTTATGTCCATACCATATCAGGTTCATCAGATTTAATTGAGGGCTCCGGAAGAGCTTATATTGTGTTGCCTAATGGCACCAAATTTTGTATTGATGATGCTCTATTCTCTTCACAATCCAGAAGAAATTTATTGAGTTTCAAAGATATACGTCGTAATGACTATCATATTGAAACGACCAATGAAAATAATAAAAAGTATCTTCTTATTACTAAAATAATATCGGGCCAGAAGATCGTATTAAAAAAACTGTCTGCTTTATGTTCTGGATTGTATTACACAAAGATGAAAACAATTGAATCATATGTGGTAATGCACCAGAAGTGCATTGACCCCAAATTATTTATGACTTGGCATGATCGCCTTGGACATCCAGGATCTATAATGATGAGACGAATTATTGAAAATTCACATGGACATCCCTTAAAGAATCAAAAGATATTTCTACCCAATGAATCTCTGTACTCTGCATGTTCTCAAGGTAAGTTGATTATCAGACCATCTCCCTCAAAAGTCATTGTTTAATTTCTGTCCTTTTTACAAAGGATTCACGGAGATATATGTGGGCCTATTCATCCATCAAGTGGATCATTTAGATATTTTATGGTTCTGATTGATGCATCTAGTCAATGGTCACATGTTTGTCTGTTTTCCACTAGAAATGTTGCATTTGCTAGACTTCTTGCTCAGATAATTAAATTACGAGCACAATTTCCTTAGTATCCAATTAAGACCATTTGATTAGTTAATGCAGGTGAATTTTTGTTTCAAGTTTTTGATAATTATTGCATGTCAATAGGAATAGATGTTGAACATCCTATTGTACATACACACATACAAAACGGTTTAACTGAATTTTTGATCAAAAGGCTTTAACTAATCGCTAGACCTTTACTTATGAAATCAAGTATACATGCTTCTGTTTAGAGACATGCTATATACTTCATGTAGCATCTCTAATTCGCATTAGACCATCTGCATATCATAAATATTCTCTATTACAGCTTACATTTGGTCAACAACTAAATATTTCTCATCTTCGTACTTTTGGATATACTATATATGTTCCAATTGCACCTCCACAACGTACAAAAATGGGTCCTCAACGTAGACTTGTGATATATATTGGTTTTGATTCTCCATCTATTATTAGATATCTTGAACCTCTTATAGGAGATATGTTTAAAACGCGTTTTGAGGATTGTCATTTTGACGAATCTAATTTTCCATTAATGGATAAAGAAATGTCGGTGCCTGAAGCACGACAAGATATTACTTCGGATAATAAGACCCTATCTCAATTTGATCCTCCTTCAAATGAATGTAAACGGGAAGTTCAGAGGATTACTCATGTGCAAAATGTTGTAAATCAATTACCGGATGTATTTATTGACACTAAAAGTGTAGTAAAATCTTATATTCCTGCTGTTAATGCTCTACCAAGGATTGAAGTCCCTGAAAGACAAATTATCAAAACAACAATAGGTGAATCTAAGACACGCCTGAAGCGTGGAAGACCTATTGGTATAAAAGATAAAATTTTCAGAAGGAAAAGAATACAAAATGAATTTGGTATTTCTGAAAAACACGTACCCACAATACAGGCTATAAAAATAATTGATACTCCTAAAGAGTTCAAATCTTTTATTCCAGAACTTCCTGAAGAGGAACTCATGAAGAGTATAAATCTCATGAAAATGGATCTCTTGAAGAGGTGTGTCATGAAATTTTTTCCTCTGAAGAGAAACAAGTACCTAAAAATAATGAGATCTCAATACATTTCATGAAAGCTAGAGAAATTCTGGATAGAAATAAAACTATTGTCGACAACATATTTTCATATACAATGGCCATTGACATTACCAGAAATAATGCAAAAAGTGAGTCAAAAACCATCGAAGAATGTTGATGTAGAAATGATTGGCCAAAATAGAAAGCAACTATTGAAGTTGAATTAAATTCGCTAGCAAAGCGAGAAGTATTTGGACTTGTTGTCCAAACACTAAAGGGTGTAATGCCTGTTGGATATAAGTGGGTATTTGTACGAAAACGTAATGAGAAAAATGAAATTATGCGGTGCAAAGCACGGCTTGTCGCACAAGGTTTCCTGCAGAAACCCAAGATTGATTATGAAGAAACATATTCTCCCGTTATGGATGCAATCACATTTAAATTTTTGATTGGTCTGGTTGTTACAAAAGGATTAGAAATGCAGTTGATGGATGTGGTCACTACATATTTTTTATATGGATTCTTAGACCATGACATATATATGAAAATCCCTGAAAGATATAAAATGCCTGAAACATCTACAAGTACATCCAGAAATATGTACTCAATCAGACTACAAATATATTTATATGGGTTGAAGCAATCCGGACGCATGTGGTATAATCGCTTAAGCGAATATCTATTGAAAGAGGGATTTGAGAATAATCCTATATGCCCATGTGTTTTTATTAAGAAATCAGAATTCGGATTTGTCATTATTGCGGTTTATGTTGATGATTTAAATATTGTGGGAACTCCTGAAGAGATCTCAAAAACCACTACATATTTAAAGAATGAATTTGAAATGAAAGATTTTGGCAAAACAAAACTTTGTCTCGGCCTGCAGTTCGAACACTTGCCAAATGGAATTTTTATTCATTAGTCCATGTATACTGAGAAAGTCCTAAAACATTTTTATATGGACAAATCTCATCCCTTGAGTACTCCAATGATTATTCGAACACTTGATGTGAAGAATGATCCATTCCATTCTTGTGATGACGATGAAGAAATCCTTAGTCCTGAAGTACCATATCTTAGTGCAATTGGAGTTTTGATATATCTTGCAAATTGCTCTCGACCAGATATTACATTCTCAGTTAATCTGCTTGCAAGATATAGCTCTGCACCAACTCGAAAACAATTAAACATGTCTTCCGTTACCTTCATGATACGGTTGATATGAGAATATTTTATCAACGTGGTTCAAGTTCAAAATTGATTGGGTATGCAGATGCGGGTTATCTTTCAGACCCACACAGAGGTATATCTCAAACTGAATATTTATTTACTTATGGAGATACTGTCATATCATGGAGATCTGTTAAGCAAACACTATCTGCTACTTCTTCAAATCACTCAGAGATCATTGCTATTCATGAAACAAGTCAATAGTGTATTTGGCTGAGATCAGTTATTTAACATATCCAGGAAAAATGTGGACTTTCTATGATCAATAATAGCCCAACAATCTTATATGAAGATAATACTGATTGTATCACTCAAATCAGAGAAGGATATATCAAAGGTGACAGAATCAAACATATTTCACCTAAATTCTTTTATACTCATGAATTTCAAGAGAAATGTGAAATTGATGTCAAGCAGATATGATCTAATGATAATTTGTCAGATTTATTCACAAAGGCGTTACCAACTTTCACATTCAAGAAGATTGTGCATAACATTGGAATGCGAAAACTCAAAAATCTTTTGTCATGCACTTTTTAGGGGGAGTAAATGTGCTTATTGTACTCTTTTTCCTTCGCTGAGATTTTGTCCCACTGGGTTTTTCTCTGCAAGGTTTTAATGAGACAATCTTAAAGCACTTATGGATACATAAGAAGACTATACTCTTTTTCCTTCACCATTGATTTTTCTTCCCATTGGATTTTTCTTTGGTAAGGTTTTAATGAGACAGATTTTTTATGGGTGGTTATTCAAGGGGGAGTGTAACGAAATTAATCCGTAAGTAGAGGAACGGCTGCCGCCCCCTGTTCCATCACTAAAATTATGTGAATGATGCCACCACTATTATTTTAAATTCTGTATAGTGACTTGTATAGTGATTTGCATAGTAACTTATATAGTAATTTCAAAACCTATAAATAGGAGTTTCAGTTATAATAAAATTTATAAGAAAATATAGAGAGAGAAAGAAAGTTTCAGTTCTTAAGAGTTTCAGAGAAAGTTTATTATTTCTCTTTTACAATAGTAGTTTCTTTCTTTAGTTTTATAACAAGTTCAACATAATTCTACTTAATCCATTCTTGCACTCTAGCTCCGAATCCAGCCATTGGCAAAAAATCATTCCATTTCTCGCAATAGAAAAATATGGCTATTAAAAATATAACTGGTACAACATATAATTGTTAGAGAAATATAACTATTAAGAAATATGATTATTAAAAAATTTTATCTATTAGGAATAATTTGAACATTAAAAAAATAATATGTTTTTTTAATAATAACAAAACAATATTCAAATTACAATTAGAATTAAAACAAATGAAAATGTAAAAATTGATATTTTAATAAAATAATATTGATTTATTGAATATGTTATTAGGTGTACTAATAAATAATTATTATTCATTTTTGAAGTAAAGATGTACTTTTATTTTATTTTATTTTTGATTAAATATAATTAATTAATTTTTTAATATGTATGTAAAATTATATTTTTTAAAATATAAAAATACCTAATCTAATAAGAGTATTTTAAAAACTGACTAGTTAAATTTTGGTTAAACAGATATTGTGAATGCTTTTAACCTTCTCTCCCCTCTCCCTTTCACTCTCTCTCTCTCTCTCTCTCTCTCTCGGCCAACCCTGCTTCCTCTACCTGAGTGCCGAAACCCTAGCCTTCCTTTGAGTGATGAAACCGGTCGTCATCGGTCGTCATCTCTCACTTGTGGCTCCATCATCTTCTTCTTTCTCTCTCATGTGGAAAACCTTGCTCCGATCAATTTTCCTCTGCCGATTGAAGATCCGCTCCTCGTGGCCTTCGTCTTCTATTTTTTCGCTCTGCTGACTTCTACAACCAAAAGTTAGTTTTTCTCCATGTCACACATTCTCTCTTTGTGTTGGTGCTATTATTTCAATTTGGGTTGTAAAATATTGTCTTTGTATTAGTTCTTCTTGACAACCGGAGATTCATTTATCCTTCCGTGTGAATTATCCCCAAAACCCATGCTTTACACTTCAAATCTGTGTTTTTTGATGGTGTTTTTTGGTGATCTGTAAGCATTTAGGAAAGGATGAAGGTCTGTTTAGGGTTTGTTTTTAAATGTGGGGTTTTTTTATATTTTTATTTCTTGGGTCTGTTTTATTCTGTGATCAATGCCTTTGAACAAATCTTATATGGGTACAAATATATGTTGTTATTGTGCTAGTTTTTTTCCAGCCACTCATACTTGCCTTGGTGTTTTTGTAAAATATTATATATTTATTATTTACTTCCATACTGTTTACATAATTGGGAAAAAAGAACATGGGCATGATGGATTGAAGGTCATGGATTTTCCCTCACTCAAAAGCAGGTCTCTCCACCTGCATGTGCAAAGGATGGGTCTTCACAAACAATCCTAATGCCATGTGTGTGTGTTGTAAAAATGTGGTAGAAGTCAGCACATGACCTCGTGTATATGGATAGAAATGAAGACTGGCAATGAATGGTATTGCAACTTTTTTCAGGAGCTTCTAGTAATGGGTGGACAGATATTATATGTATATACACACACTATATATTTTTACTTATTAATTATATGTATGTTGTCTGGAGATATATATATATATATATGTATATATAATTGGCACCCCAAAGCACCTTTGTTCCCAAATATATATATATATATATACTAGTAACTAGCACATTGAATCCAAATGCTATTTGTGGCCGACCTTATTCTTCATTTAAAAAAAAAAAAGAAAAAAAAAAAAGAATCCAAATGCTATTTCTGTCCATCTTAGCCGTTCTAAGTTGGATCCTTGTGAAGGTTGGTTCTTAATTTGATGACAACAAAGGAAAAACACATGCTGATAAGGTTTCCTAATTTTTATTCTCTTGATTTGCAATAGGAATAATGGCATAGTGTGGATGAGTGATTGGCAGCTTAAAAACTCGATTTAGGTTAAGGTTGATTATGACCTTATCTGAGCTCTGAGAATGTGGATTAATCTATTAGCTCTTCAGTCAGATTTTGTTGCTTTCAATATGCCAAGATTTCTCCAACGATTTCTTATAATTAAGCTCTCATTTTAAGAGTATGATGCAAGGCTAAATGGGATTCTATTCATCTTCTCAACACTTGATAACCTTTCTTTATGTGATTGTGAACTAAAGGTTTTAAAAAATTTTTGTTCTCTGGAGGATCTCTTTCAGTCCAATTACTGGAAGTTGCTATTTGGTGTGGAGATTAAATCATTGATGACATGTTATTGATTTTTCCACTTCATATATTGTAATTTTGTATTTTGTAATGTAATGTATAAACAACAAATAATGAAATATGTAGTGGATTGTATCGTGATGCATGCATAGATGAATATTGGGATTTTTTTTAGTTTTACATGCATCTTGTATTTTTAGAATACAAATGTTATGCTATCGGCCTACTTGACTTACTAGAAAAAAAAATTTAATAAAACAAAGTCTTTTATATAAAAAACAGTTATGATTTGAAATTATTTAAATAAATGTAGGCTTTTACGGAAAAAAGAATTATGCATTCAAATAATTAGACGTCTACTAAAAAAGAATTATGTTTTTAAATTTAAATAAAAATGAACCTTTATAAATAATTAAAAAAAGGGTTAAAACCCGGAACTTAACTTTTTGGATTTTTTAAGTCCGGATTCATCTAGGTTCAAGCCCGGGTCATAACTCGAGCATACCCAAGCCCCGGAACCTGGCTTGGATTTAAATGGGTTCTGCATCGGATATACCCAGTACCTAGTCCTTAACCCGGCTGAACAATTCTAGTAAGAAGTGTTTTACAAACCGAACATTGAATGAATAAGAGGAATGGATTCATGAAGCGATGGAGGGCCAAACGGCAAAACGAGCTCCAATAACTAGCATCTAAAAACATAAACTTTTCTTTAATAATTTCTTCTATTACATGTAGGGTTATAATCGGTCCGATTTAGTTCGGGTTTAGATAAATTATAGGAATGAACTGATATATATCAATTTTACATTTTCAAGATAGATATTGCATCAATTACCTTTTTAAAGTGGTACTTCCAATTTTATTGGATTTAGTATGATTTGGTCTTATTTTTTCATTTTTAATATAAATTAAATCTTTAATATCTTATACTTGATATGCATATTAATATATATAAATATTAGTAATACAATAATACTATTAGTATACAGTAATAATATTGGTATAGTACTATTACAATATGTTAGTGACAATATAGTAGTATTACTAATGTATTTATCAAAATTTCTGTTATAAATTATAATATAATATTATTTCATATATAATTACAATCTCTATATATTATATATAAAAAGTATGTATAATATTAAAAACATTATATATAATATTAAAAATTAATTAAAAATATATAACTATGTAAACTGGTCAGATGTGGTGTGGTCGTAGAGAACATAAAATCGAAAAGTGGATCAATTATAACCATTTTTTAAAATAGAGGAACCGATTCCGAATTGGACGGGTCTAAAATCAGACCAAATTATCACTCCAAAACTGGACCGAACCAATCAGTCTATGTTGATCCGGTTCGTTTTCTGGTTCTCCGATTCTCCAGTTTTTTTGTATGGCCCTAATTAGACGTCTAGCTTTCAAAGTGAGCATTTTTTTAGCCGTTGTTGTAGGAATGACTTGTACAGCGTTAAGTTGTGCAAGTGTGCAAGTCTTGCAGAGTCTTTTAGAAAAAAGAACTAGTCACACTTATGACCTAAATGAAAAGTCTAGTTTCTAATAATCTTTCACTATTTACCTATTTTTTACTCTTTTAACATCTTGTTTAGATTATTAAAGTATTTTAAAATTTTATAAATAATAGTGAAATAATTTGAGTAAAAATATTTTATTTGACCTTGGAGTGGAGAGAAAAAAATTAAATAAAAATATATGTTAAAATTAAAACTGTAATGGAGTTTGTGAAAGTGAATAAATAAAGTTAAAATTAAGTTTGTGACAATTATAGTAATTTTTATACTTTGTTTTGAATTTTTAAAAGTTGTATTGATTTTTATGTTTTGTTTTTAAGTTTGTAAAAATTTTATTGGTTTTTGTATTTTGAGTAATGATTAGGTAATGATAAGATAAAAAAAAAAACTAAAAATTGAAAATTGAAAAGTATTTTTTATTGAAGTATTGTTTGAGAATGAAATTTTAAGAAAATTTGGGAAAATTTGAAAATTCTTAAATCAACATCCTCATGTCGCTTTTCTAACCTTTTTCCTCTCTGCTCTTATTCCCTCTATAAATCAGGATCCCTCTTTAAATGAGAAGCCTTTTCAGGATTGTAAGAGGATCGGATTAGGAAAATTGACTGGACCAAATTGGACAGATAGTCTAACTGGTCAGTCTCAGGTTGTGGTTTTTTTGGATCGGGCTGGACGGAGACTGACCAAACGTATATATAATTTAAATATCTTTTTTTACATATAATAGATTATTTTATATAGTAGGTGTACAACTTAATTACATAATTTTCCTTCGAGGGATCACCATTGACCACTTATACAATGAGATTATTTAATATTTATTAACCATATATAAAATGTTAAAGGGAGCACTTAATTTCATTTGTTATTTATACAATGAAAAAAATATTCATGGATCGAATGGACCGACCGGAACAATAACTACGGTTCAGTCCAGTGAAAATCTGGCAAAAATGTGTACCATATTTCTCCGGAATTGGACTGGACTGCATCAGACGGATTAATATAGCCTAATCCTTATCTCAAAAATAGGGATGCTGAGTCTTGAGAGTCATAGACACCTTCGCTTGACCAAAACGTCAGCATGTTATACAATCATACATTTGCAGAATGAATCCATTAAATATATCTCCAACTATTTTCTAAGAGACGAGGAGTCTGACAAGATGGTCCAAATCTTGGCTCTAACGTTGGAAGCTAAAGAAATAAAATATCTTGTCCAATTAGGAGGCAAAATCTTAGTTGATTTTTTTTTTTTTTGGAATCAAAATCAGAACTTGTATTCAACTATGAGTCATGTCATCAATACATTTTTCCTTTTCTCTGTTCTTGGCTATACAGCTTGGAACTTTCTCCATCCAAATTAACTAAGAATTTAATCTAAGAGACTCCTTAGCTAAAAGGTGTGCAACTTCATTTGAAGATCTATAAACAAACTGATCTTCCAGCCTTGATCATCTTCTTTGCATCCTGCACAATTCTTCCATATATAGGATAGTCTGTAGAAACTTCATTAACCGCATTTACAATTGACTGAGCATCCCCTTCAAAGGTCACTCTGCAAAATCCCAGGTCTCGGCATAACTCCATTGCTTTCCAAAAGGCCAATGCATCTGCAGTAGCTAAATGAAGAACATGAAGTTTCTGTGAGCAGCAAGCAGTTAGAACCTCACCCATGTCATCCCTTATAACAACCCCAAGGCCAACCTTTTTCTGTTTCTGATCCAAAGTTGCATCCCAATTGGCCTTAACAATCCATGGGATAGGTTTCTTCCATCTCTCTTTTCGTGGGAAACCCTGCTTGGAATAGGATATTCTATTACTTGTTGAGCCAACTGGTATTCTCGGAGCTGTTCCTTTGCTGTAGTGATTGTGTGCCCAGGAGATAATAATTTGTTCTAAAAACCATACTAATTTCTCCTAAGCCATAAGCTCCTCATTGTCATTGCAACGTCTTCCATCTCCAGTTGAGTTAAGAGTTTGTGCCATGTCCCCTATCAGTGTCAACAGATCAGCTTCAACAGTACTCCATTTTTTAATCTTGGGGTGAGATTCAGACCAGACACCTGTTGAGGCAGTGCACTGCCACATGATATGCACTACAGTTTCTGAGTGTGCTTTACATATTAGGCAAGCATCATTCTCCACTATTTTCATAATCCTCAGGTTGCTTCTAGTGGCTAGGAAACTTTTTGTAGCCCTCCATAAGAAGATTTTCACTTTCTCTGGAATATTAAGCTCCCATATCTTGAGCCACCTAGGATCAACTTCTTGCTCAGTAGATGCCTCCCTTAAATTCTTCTTCCTCTCTCCATCTCGAGGTAATGAGCACTCCTTACTGAAAATTGGCTCTTAAGAGAAGGTCTCCATACCATTTTGTCTTCAGAACCTAGCTTACTTAATGGCATGCTCAGAATCTGCTCCACCTCTGCTTCAACAAAGATGTCACGGATTAAATTCTCATCCCAGGTCTGGTCCTCTGCTAAAATAAGCTCATCCACCTTTGCTTCTCTTATCAATCTTGTGACTGGACACAAAAACTAGAGGGGACCGAGAGCCATTTGTCACCCCAAATTCTGATGCTTTTTCCATCCCCAACTCTCCATCTCAGCCCTTCTTTAATTAACTCAGAAGCTTTCCAAATACTTTTCCAGATTAGAGAAAGTCTGTAACCCAGATTTTCTGCCAAGTAGGAACAGTTCTTGTAATATTTTTGCTTGTAAATCTGAGCCACTAAGCTTTGGGGTGTGTTAAGAATCTCCACCCTTGCTTTGCAAGCAAAGCCAGATTGAAACACTCAAACATTTCTGAAGCCAAGCCCACCCTTTTGTTTATGTTGCCCCAATCTGTCCCAGCTGCCCTAATGCATTCCCTTGTTGGGTTTTTGGTTTCCCCACTAGAATTTAGCAAGCAAGCTGTTAAGCTCATGACAGAGTCTCCTAGGAAGAAGGAATACACTCATAGTGTATGTAATAACAGCTTGGAGAACTACCTTTATGAGTACTTCTTTCCCTACAGAAGACAACAGGGTGTTCTTCCAACTTGTTACCTTTTTCCACACCCTATCCTTGATTCCCCTGAAAGTCTTATATTTGGACCTGCTTACAACTGAAGGCAATCCCAAATATTTCTCATAGGACCCCACTATTATTGACCCGCTAGCATTTCTCATCAGAATTTGATCTTGTGACTTGGTGTTAGAGCTGAAAAAAATGGCAGATTTATCCTTGTTGAGGACCTACCTCGATGCCAGCTCATATACATGCAAAATTGCTTGAATCCTATGCCATTCATCCACTGTTGCCCTTCCAAAGAGAACACAATCATCTGCAAACAAAAGCGACCCCCCCCCCTCCTTCCTCCTCCTCCTCCTCCTCCTCCTCCTCCTCTTCTTGCCACATTAACCTCCCTTGTTACCCCTTGCGTATCTGAAAATTTAAGGAGAGAAGAAAGTCTTTCCGCACAAAGCAAAAAGAGATAAGGAGACAAAGGGTCTCCTTATCTCAAACCTCTTGAGGGATAAAAGGTGGGACCTGGTTGACCATTAACAGGAACAAAATATGAAACTAAGCTAATACACCTTAATACAAGAGTGTTCCAATGAGAACAAAATTCTAATTGGTTTCTTACCAGAACTTTTTTGTAACAGTTTCAAGGAACACCCATTCTATGCGATCATATACTTTAGATATATCTAGTTTGATAGCCATAGCACTAACTCTTCCTTTTTTCCTAGCTCTCATAGAATGCAAAAGCTCATAAGTTACCATAATGTTGTCAGTTATCAATCTCCAGGGAACAAATGCACTTTGGTTAAGAGAAATGATGGAATTCAGAAAAACTTTTAACCTAATGGCCAACAATTTAGACATAATTTTCCAGGCCATATTATAAAGGCTAATGGGTCTATGAAAAACCACTTAACATTCAAACTTTCTAAAAATTAAAAATCTAACCTCAATTTTTACACTTCTAACAACAAATTTCAATTCAACAACACCTACACAATAAGAAAACACGGTATGAGAAAACTCCTGATCAGTTTTCATGAAGGAAAATAATAGTAGAACTCAAAATACACCAAAAAAGTGCTTAGAAACCAAACTTACATATTCTCTCTCAAGAATCATTCCTCTCTCTCACCCTAGAACCCTCCTACACTCCTTGTCTATCCTTTACCTCTCTCTCAATCTCCCCATCTCAAAAATAGTTTAGTCTCGCATGAAAATGAACTAAAGACTCAAGTATTTAAATCTTTGAAGTTGCCTTTGGATGAGAAACTTATTCGTTCGGACAGGAAACTTATCTGTTCAAACGCAAAAGTATCCTTAGTATTTGATGCGAAGTTTCCCTCCAAATTCTAAATACAAATTATAAGTTAAAGTCTGTTCGAACTATACTAGATTATAGTTCAAACAGGTATTTAGTATTAATATACTAAGTAATATATTAGTAATATTATATCATTAGATAATTTTATACTAATATTATAATGCTAATATATTACATAATGTTAAATCAATATTATATTAGTTTATATTATTCGATTAGTATTATAATAGTAGGATAATATAATAAGTAATATATATTATAAGTTGTATATATTATAGTAGGATAATATATATTATAAGTTATGACACTACTAATTTCCTAAGTAATCTATACTAGTATTGAATAGTACAAGTACTTAGTATATACGAAGTACTAATTAGTATAAGTACTATATGTAAAACTATCATATTAGTAAACATGTATAGTATTAGTATATTATATGAAAGATATATTAGTACTTTTATACCAAGTACTTTGTAATACTATTAGTGTCATATAGTTCATATTAGTATCATTATAACCACCCAAATTGATACTCTAAAGCTCAAATCTCAAACTCTTCAATATTCGTTCGAACAACTATCCTATCCGTCTAAACATGCACCCTTTCGAACGTGTAAGAACGAATCATATAAGAATAATTATAAGTATTATAAATATAATATAATTAATTTAAACATAACAAACTAATAATAATATTAAAAAATACTATGTATGATTACAATTATAATACATGATAGAATTAGAGATGAAAATATGTTACACGACCAGTCTCAATGTGCATGTCGAACACAACATGATAATAGTGGGTTGTGATTTTATTGTTCGGATTGTAATTTTTTGACTTTATAGTTAGTTTTATAACTTTGTAATACTATTGTGATACCATAGATATAATTAGTTTTATTTGTTTGCATGTCTTAACATGAAACAAATGCGAGCACCGATGTCACGATTTGACACCTCTGGATTGAATATTACAACAGTTTGTTTAGATGCTAAAATAACCATTCAGAATTGCAAAATGGTTACTAAACTCATTCAGACGATTGCTTGCTCGTACGAATGGGTATCAAGGTATATAATACCCAACGATACCGAACGGTTCATTTTTGCATCGAACAATAAATTCTCAAAACCACTCCCAAATCCGTCTTCAACCGCCCTGGACAGCACCGCATAACTCCTCTATAATAAAATCTTAAAGGTATAGACATTCTAACTCCTCCCTATTGGTTGAAAATGAGTTATGAACAACCATTTTTGTAAGGCTCGAATTTCAAATCGAATCCAATCTATTTTTTGTAGTTTTTGTATTTTTTTTAATTATAAATAGTTTCGGACTTTTAGGAGTGAAGCTAGAGTTGATTTGATCCAAATAAATATGATTTTTGTAGAAAATCGAGAAATGACCAAGTTGAATGGAATGTAGAAGATGACTCAGTCATTTCTCTTTGACAAGGTTTTTCGTTTAGAGAGAAAGAAACTCCGTCTGAATGGAATGTAGAAGATGACTCATTAACATCAAATGGACATCTTACTTGTTCGGGTGAGTTATTTTTGCCCAAACAAATAAGTGGTAAACAACATAGTTTCTGCAATTTTATTTTTATTTTGGTATTTGGATAATTAAAACCCATACAACTTCTTCTATCTCTCATTAATTGAACAGTCTACAAATGAAAAACAGAGAAAAAAAGTGTGAGAGAGATCAGATGATTGGAAGTAGCGGCACACCTCTACCTATTGGCTTAAGTACTAGTATTGCTCCAATTTAGGCTGACCCACTAGCCGCTGCTCCTATCGCCTCTACTGCCTCTGTTGTCACTATTGACGTTGCTTCTGTTGACAGACTTGTCCTTGTAGAGTAGCCTATGTTGTTGGATGACTTTCAGGAGTTGGTCTAGGAAGGACATAGTATACAACAGATATTCACTGAGCGAGGATGGAAACCGATCTGCACGGAAGAGGGAACTGCATATTCTGACATGCTATACGAGTTCCATAGTGCCTTCGGAGAGCAGCCAAAAAAGCTGCTCCACTATGTTTTGAGGGTGCGGGGAGTCACCGTTGCTTTCTCTCTTCGCATTATTGTGGAGTATCTGGATGTCCTACACGTCGCGGATGCATATCCTGCATCGTCTGCAGTTGCAGCGACTACAACAGCTAGGACGAACACAGAGACCAAATCCCCATCGCCAGTGACGAGCTTAAGTAACGATGAGCTGCTTGACAATTCAAATACTGAGAGCAATGAGAAGGATATACTTAATGATGGTCTAAAAAACGATCAGGTACGTGTCTGACATCCTGTGCTCCTCCATATGATGGTGAGAAGGTGATTTGAAAAGTCGAGTACACTCCATTCTTCAGGATGATGAATCTGATAGTCGAGTATAACTTAGAACTGAAGAAATACAAGACAGATTTTGAGACAGTGTGGGCTAGATTTCTGTTGCGGATAGTGCGTGGGGGGCCTGATTGATTTGTCCTTGTATTTCTTCTACTGCATCAGACTGGAGTCACAGTATAGGAGTGTAGGCAGTCTACCATATGAGTTGCTGATATCTGACTTTCTACTCTAAGCGGAAGTTACAGAGTATGTGGGTGAGAAAAAATTTGTGCAGATGGGGCCTCTCAATAAGATCACCCTCAGCAAAAGCAAGGGGGCATCCTAGTGTGAGGACTTCAACCTTGATCGATGCTATTACCAGTACTGCTGTCCAACCTGTTGAGAGCCACCACGCTTACTTTACATTAAAGTATTCGAAGGTAATGGTGGAGAGAATGACATGACGCATGATAGCAGAGGCCAATGCACCCATCGTAGAGAGGATAGATGATTTAGAGACACGAATTAAATTTATGCAAAAAGATATTGATCTGATTCCAAAATAGGCCATGTTTTGTATTTAGTATTTTACTTTATATCTTGTACTGAACAATATTATTTATTTTGTGATGTAATTAACGTGTTTTTATTTTTTATTTTTGTTGTTCAAAACGATGTTTATTTCTTATTTTTCTCATTACTTAACGCTCATGATAAAATAAATACTATTTTAAAATTAATTACATAAAATTAATTTATACGTTCATAAATATTTTAAACAAGAGTAAATCACAATATATCATAATATATAATATATACACATTTTTTATATTTTAAAAATGATAAAATGAAATTAATGGGGAAATATATATATATATATACACAAATTAATGATAATGAACAATTTCTATATAATTTTCAACATATTTACTTGCCAAATTTTTTGCCAAATATATATCGTTCAGACAATTAATTATTCATTCGAATATTTTTAGTTTTCGAGATAATTTTTTTCATAACCAAATATCTTGCTCGAATGGATTTGTGTTCGTCCAAATGAAGTTTGAAACTCGGACAAATTTTGAGTTGAAATTTAAAATTCATCTTTAAAAAATATTTTTAAGAACGAAATTTAATTTGTCTCTAACAAATTTTATCCCTAAAAGTAAAATTCCTAATTGGTACACTTTATCAGTTTACTAATTGGAAAAAAATATCTGAAAATATTAGAAAATGCTTAAGAACAATTGTGTTCCAAAACCGATTCAAATTTCTCAAAAGAAGTCACTTCAGTTGAAATTAGCAACCTATTTTTTGAGAGCCCACATAATTTAACTACTTTGCGTCTTCACCTATCTTTAAATGTATAATTCTCTAAGCGATTTTGTTTGTTTTTATTACTTCATGCCGGTCCTTATTCTTAATATTTTATAAAATTATTAATTTTCTTATACATTATTAGTCTGTATGTTGATAATAAAATATTTTATTATGAACTTAACTATAATTGTGAATCATTTATATATATTTATTATTGATCATATACATTAATTGAGTCAAAAAATAAATATAAGAATCCGTTCAACTTCTTTATATTAAACAAGTTGAAATGGGCTAAAAGAGTTGCAGCTGGTTAAATGGACTGTGTTCATAATTATTAAATAGATTAAGATCATGTCGTGCCACTCTAGTTATTTATATGAATCAATTATTATTTTAGGTTTTGATCGTTTAATTAAATGGATCGTGTTTGGGTTGATATATAGTCTAATATTTATGATTTGCCCATCGAGATTTGTGTGAAATTGGTGGTTTGTTTAATACATGCATCTCAAGAAACAAACATGTAAATTAATGAACTTATAATATTTAGTCAAATAAGTGTCTTAGATAGAGGCGTAATCAGTCTGATTTGATCTGGTTTTGAATACAATTCAAAATTGAATTGATACCACCAGTTTTGTATTTTTTAAAATTGATTATGTATTGATTACATCTTAAAATCAGTAGTACTGATTTTACTTGTTTTGTTCCAATTTTTTGATTTTAAATTAATCTATTTGGACAATTAATATATATACTAGTATTAGTTATAGAATAATATATTGAAACTTTAACAACTTTAATTTTTTATAACTATATTATTGATAGTGATAGTATTAGTATATTAATATTAATAGTTATATCATTATTTCATATATAATTATTATTTAGTATAGTAATTTATATATAGATTTAAAATATATTACTAATAGTAATATAGTATTATAGGCCATAAAATGTAAATTTTAATTACTTTACATTATATACTAATGTATAAAATATAAAATATAAAATATTAATATTATATATTAAATATATAATATATAATATTAAGAAATAAATTTTAAAAAATATATTATATTAAACTAGTCCAGGCCCTAAAATCTTAGAACCAGCAGTAAGCCTAATTTGTTGATCTATTATGATTGATTAAACGAGAGATGATAATTCTGTTCTTCTCTTTAAATGACCACTATTCTTATTTTGAATGCGTTCATGATCTTTTATTTATCTGATATACATTTGTTATTTTTAAAGTATTGTTCTTATTTTTGCTAAATAAAAAATAGTAGTGTAAAAATATCATGGTCTCAATATTAATATAATAAAAGTCACGTACTGTCTAAATCTCTGCAAATTAAAGAACATAATCGTTTGAAAACCGATCGATCATATGATCTAGTACTGCTTATAAATTAATGACTGGTTAACGGCGAAACGAGCCATGGTTAGCTAGCTTAACAGCTAGGGTTTTCAACGAACCATGGCACCTAAAGTGTTTTTAGAATTAACTTTTTATATATAATTTTATTCTACGAAAGTATCAATTTTTATTTTTTATATATTATTGGTTCTGATCGATAGTAATTGCGGATCTCTTATATATATATATATATATATTTATTTATTTATCAATATTGATTATATATATATTTTTGAAGCAATATTGATTATATGTGAAATATATGAATTGAGTTAAAAAATCAATATATATACAAGTCATATCAACCTCTTGATGTGAAACAGATTGAAACGGGTTAAACAAATTGAAACAGATTAAATGAGTCGTATTCATTATTATTAAATGATCATGTCATTTACTCTTGTTTATATGGAGCATGTTAAGATTTTAAGTTCTGCCCGTTTAATTAAATGAGTTGGATTTAGTTCACCCATATAATCTAATAGTCATGCTAAGCACGACCCACGAACCTGAAATTCATGTGAAATTGGTGGTTTGTTTAATACATCTGAAATTGGTGGTTTGTTTAATACATCGACTCAAGATCAATCAAACATATATATAAATTAACTTATTACTCGGAGTACACTAATAATTAGCCAAATAAATGTTCAAATATTTAGGATAGCTAATATCATGCGCAATAATGTAACGCTGGAAAAAATTGTCACCTCTTCAATCTCAACCTGAAAGTCTTATCCGGAACAGTGGTGTAAAGCTGTTTTCGAAATGGACCATACAACCATGCATGCATGGTCTGTCTTTGGGTGAAGGTCATTTTAGAACAATTGAATACTACGATTTAATTGAGAAAGGACCAATGAATATGACAAATGGATAGTATAGTAGCCTTATAAAAAGAATATATATCAAAACAATCAGGTTGGCAGAGATGGGGTTAATTTAGGAGTGTTAATACATGATGATACAACCTGTGAATTCGACACGAGTATGATATAAAATTAGCAAATTTAGATTTGAGATAAATGGGTTTGGTTTAATTAGATTGACACAATTACTAAGTGAGTTAATCTGCAAAATCCGCAATCAACCCATATAACATGAATAAATTGTATTTTCAAGTTTTATATGCTTCTTTTGTTGTTGTTGGTATGTCATATTAATTTCAGTATTTAACAACTTATTATGAATGATTCCACCATTATTATTTTAAGGTTTGTATAGTAATTTGTATTGTACCTTGCATAGTGATTTCAATGCTTATAAATATGAATTTCAATCGTTCAGAAATTTATAAAAAAAAAAAAATTATAGAACGAATATAACTTCAGTTCTTAAGAGTTTTTTTTATATTTCTCTTACAATAATAATATTTTTTTTTAGTTTTATAACAGAAAGTATATTTTTTATACTTTTAAATATTATTTTTATTTTATTTATAAATTTATAAATTTATCTTAAATATTTTCTGAGATGAACAGTACTAATAAACAATTAAAAATCATTTCATTTTTATCTATAAAATTTTAATTTTATCTATAAATAAAATATAATAAACCATTTTTAATTATCTAATATTACACTATAAAATAAAATAAAAAAAGAAGCTTTGACTTGTACTGATTATGGAAAATATTATTAAGTTTATCAAGCATGTATATTTTTATGATTTGTATATATGTTTATTTTAGAATATAATTATTATATATATAATTTATTTATATAATATACATTCTGAAATTGAATATCGAAACGGAACGAGATCGAAATATTCTGTTTCAATATCTTATCCAGAATAGTCACTAAAACAAAATTCAAAACTTTGCCAAGGGGTGATGCTAGCATTCCTTCTAGCGCTTATCGCTGTACATATTGCTAGTATTAATGTCTAGTTTATTTTTTTTATTATTGCTTATAAATATCTTTTGTCATCTTTAATTGTTAAAAATATTAAATAAAATATATAATTTCACTAATAATAATCATTTTCTGGATTATTAAATAAAAAAAAAATCAAACGATAACTTTGTACAATAACATTAAAAAAACTAAGTAACATTTTAAAAATAAAGGCTTCTCTCCCATCCTCTTCATTAATGCACTCTTAATTCGGAAACCATGTCAATAAATATTTAACATGCCGACTAGTTATATAAGTGTCGTTATTTCGTTGTTAACGTTTTATAATTAATTTCCTTCTAAATTAAAACTCGAATAAGAATAATCATACTTTGGAGACTGTTGAAGAAGTACTAAAACCTCTCTTGCCGCATTGGAAAGAAATACTATGAAGGATAATAACAACTTTTACAAAGGAAATTGTTTTGTTTCCCGACAAAGCATCTCGACACTTTTTTTTTTTACTTAATAATTAAGTATTTTTTAATGATATTATGAATTTAAAAAAATGTTTAAAATCACTAAAAAATGCATGAAAAAATTGAAAAAAAAAATCCACAAAAAAATAGGTCTTGTAATTTTCCCGCACCGCATACGAAGCGTTAGTTATCTAAAAGTAAAATCAATGTAAAATTAATCATGAGTTAAAGTGATTCTTTACATTTAACAAGCACTGTTCATCTATGTAATTTTTTTTTTCCTTTCATTTTCCTAATATGTCCTTATATTTCTTACATTTACACTTTTATTTTAAAAAATAAAAAAGCTATAAAATCATCAGAACATTTTATTTTAATAAAAAAATAGTCATCGAAAACATGATAATAGCATAAAAAGTCATTAAAAATAGGCCGATGAATAAGTTTTTCCAATCTTTATTCGATTTTTAGTTTATTAGGCTATTGATGTTATTTTGGCCACAGAAATATTGTACATGTGTTCCCATTAATTTATATAATGGTAGTTAAAAAGGTATTTAAAATAAATAAATTAGGAATAAGAAAGAAATAATATTCAAACGATTTAGAATTAATGTATAGTGAATTGTAAACTGTCGTTAGCTAAACTAGAACTAGTTTTGGTTCTATATTTTACTATAAATATATGTTTGCAGAATGCTACGAAGACCAAAAATACAAAGCAGAGGAGCCGTGCGACGTAAGGGTAACTCACAGTGGAGGGCTATGTGCGACGGTGTTGGGCTGAGTTAGACGGTTGCCGAAGCTTCTATGCGTGGTGGTGGGTTCTGGACATGCGACGGATAGGGGGATGCCAAAGAGTGCTTTTATGGCTGTTGCAGAGAATTGACCGGTAGCTTCCTTGGCTTTTGGGCTGGTTTCCAGCATGATGGGTTGTGGCTATATTGGATCCCGTGTTTGGGTCCTTCTACGGTTGTTTTCAACGTGGAGGATCTCTTGGTGGTGGAGGTTTGCAATGGCTCATGTTGGGGAATGATTTCCTCTGTTTCGGGTGATGCAAAACAGGACAAGAAAGGAGGTTTCGGTTCATGATCAGTAAGGGGTCTCTTGTGGGGTTTCTCGACGTGGTGGTTGTGCGTGGGATCTTCTCACGGTGGCAGGTTTCCACGCGGGTTTTCGTGGCATGGGCCTGCTCTATTCCGTGAGTGAAAAGCAGAGATACTCCTACAGCAGTTTGCAAGGAGCTTTATGTGAGACTCTCCATGTTTTCCCTTTGGATGCTTGTGTTTTGACAATTAACGTGGTCATGGTCTTTGTTGGAAAATAACCAAGGAAACAAACAATAAAGATATGAAATAAACTGCAACGGATGCAACAATGAGAAATAAAACAGTAATCACAGAAAGAGCACAGCGATTTAAGTGGTTTAGCTCAAAATGAGCTTACATCCACTGTGGGGTTGGTTTCAAAATTTCACTAGATCAAATGGAGGTTACAGAGAGAAAATCAAGAGATTCTTACAATAGAGAACACTCACCTCACGTGTATACACTCAATGCTCACAAGTTTCACTCAGAATAGTAGAGAAATGGAGAAGAAATGATCTAGGGGAGAATCTGTGCTCGTCGGCGCCAAAACAGAGGCATGTGTCGTTCTTCGTCGTCCGCTGCGCGAAATGCCTTCGCGATATTTATATTATGCAATCTCGCTCGGGCGAGATTTAAACTCGCTCGAGCAAAAACTTCTAGGTCAGATTCGCTCAACTAGAAAACGGACACATGGCACCACGTGGCATCTCGCTCGAGTGGGAGGTCGAGCGAGAGTCGAGCGAGAGTCGAGCGAAGTCAAAGCCTAATCCTCGCTCGAGCTGGAGGTCGAGCGAGGGTCAAACGAAATCTCAGATTGAAGCAAATCTAGAAGTCTGGAAGTCTCGCTCGAGCGAGGGTCGAGCGAGACAGGTCTGAGCATGTATTCCTAAGCCATACTTAACAAATTTCCACCTTGACTTGAATACCTAAAAGCCTCATAAACTCCAGATTAACCCAAGAATGTAAAATGCAGCAACTGAGAAAACCAACCCCATCTGAGTTCCCTAAGGAACCTGGAAACCCCGAACTCCTATCAAGTCCAAACAAAATTTGAACTTGAATACTGCAACTGGCTTGGTCATTATGTTTGCTGAATTCTCTGAAGTAGCAATCTTCTGAATACTAACAGTACCATCTGAGACTACTTCTCTGGTAAAATGATACCTGACGTCAATGTGCTTTGTCCTCTCATGATACATTTGATTTTTAGTCAAATGTATAGCACTCTGGCTGTCATAAAACACTATCATCTATGTCTGCTGAAGACCCAGGTCATTGATTAGCCCCTTCACCCAAATGACCTTATTAATAGCCTCAGCTGCTGCCATGTATTCTGCCTCTATAGTTGATAAAGTAACAGTTGATTGAAGTGTTGCTTTCCAACTAATAGCAGAACCACACAATGTGAAAATGTAGCCTGTCAATGATCTTCTTTCGTCTAAATCCCCAGCATAGTCAGAATCAACAAAACCAACAACAACAGAACTAAGATCTACATCTCTATCAAATATCAAGCCCACATGCGAGGTTCCCTTCAAGTACCTCAAAATCCATTTCACGGCCTGCCAGTGAGTTCTACCAGGCTTAGCCATATATCTGCTAACCACACTCAATGCCTATGAAATATCTGGACGGGTACACACCATAGCATACATAATGCTACCTACAGCATTAGAGTAAGGAATATTTGCCATGGACTGTTCCTCCTCATCTGTCTGGGGAGATAGGGAAGCTGAAAGTTTAAAATGCGATGCCAACGGCGTGCTGACAGGTTTGGAGTCTGACATTCCAAACCTGTCTAGAACCTTCTATATATACTTTCTCTGGGACAAGTATAACTTCCCAGCTTTTCTATCCCTGTGGATATCCATCCCCAGTATTTTCTTAGCATCAGCTAAATCTTTCATCTCAAACTCATCTTTAAGTTGAGTTTTCAACAAATCAACATCAACCATGTTTTTAGCAGTTATAAGCATGTCATCAACATAAAGCAATAAGTGAATGAAAGACTTATCAGGCAATTGTTTATGATATACACAACAGTCATAATTACTTCTCAAATAAACATGATCACTCATAAACAAATCAAAACGTTTATACCATTGCCTAGGTGACTGCTTCAACCTATACAAAGACCTCTTCATTCTGCATACACGGTCTTCTTTACCTTCAACTGTGAACCCCTCTGGCTGACGCATATAGATAGTCTTTTCAATCTCACCATGTAAGAACGCTGTCTTCACATCAAGCTGCTGAAACTCCAAATCATACAAAGCCGTGATGGCTAGTAAAACTCGGATTGAACTGTGCTTTACTACTGGAGAGAACACTTCATTGAAGTCGATCCCCTCTCTCTGACTGTAGCTTTTAGCAACTAGACGAGTTTTGTATCTTGCATCAGACTGGATTCCTTCTTTTCTCTTGAAAACACACTTGCAGCCCACAACTCTGGTCTTCGCTGGTAACTTAACCAAATCCCAGGTTTGGTTCTTGTGAAGAGACTCAATCTCTTCAGTCATCGCTGAACACCACTATGCAGACTCAGCACTCTTCATAGCCTCTAAGTAACTGGAAGGCTTCTGCCCCATAATTTCTTCTACTGTAGTGAGTGCATAACTGATCATATCTGCATGAGCATATCTCTGAGGTGGTCTGATCTGCCTCCTCTGTCTACCAGCAGCTATACTTTATTGCTCCTCAGCTGGTGTCTCAGTCTCTGACTCAGAATCATGCTCATCAGCTATGGCATGATCCTGAGTTACAGGTGGTGTCTTAAGTGGAGCCTGTAACTCCACCTCCTTCCTTGTAGACATGAGAATCTGATTTGTCGGATTAAGCATGGATTTCTCATCAAATACTACATCCCTGCTTATCACAAACTTGGGTGACTTGGGATCAGTACACCACAATCTATATCCCTTCACCCTAGAAGCATATCCTATAAAAATATACTTCTTTGCCCTAGGTTCTAGCTTACCATCATTCACATGAAAATAAGCAGGACAACCAAATATCTTCAGGTTCAAATAATCAGTAGGTTCATCAGACCATACCTGATTAGGTGTCTTCAACTCAATAGCTGTGGCTGGAGAGCGGTTCACCAGAAAACAGGCTGTATTGACTGCTTCCGCCCAAAAGTTCTTAGACAGGCCGGCATTGGAGAGCATACTGCGTGCTCGTTCTAGGAGGGTCCGGTTCATGCGTTCAACCACTCCATTTTGCTGTGGAATGTGCCTGACTATACGGTGTCTGGCAATTCCTTCGTTCTTACAGAACTCATCGAAGTCATTGCCGCAAAATTCCATCCTGTTGTCAGTCCGAAGCCGTTTCACCTTCTTGCCGGTCTGATTCTCTATCAGAACTTTCCACTGCTTGAAGTTCTTGAAGACTTCACTTTTCTGTTTCAAAAAATAAACCCACACTTTCCGTGAGTAATCATCAATGAATGTAAGCAAGTAATTAGCTCTACCTTTTGATGGAACTGAAGACGGACTCCAAAGGTCGGAATGAATGTAGTCCACTGTACCTTTTGTTCTGTGGACCCCAGTTGCAAACTGAACCCTGCTCTGCTTCCCGAATACACAGTGCTCGCACAGGTCTAACTTGCCCAAATTCTGATTCCTTAACAACCCTTGCTTACTGAGGATAGACATCCCCTTCTCACTCATATGGCCCAATCTCATGTGCCATAGACGAGTAACATTTGACTCTGACTGATCAGATACTGAAACTCTAGCTTCACCGCTGACAGTACTGCCCTGGAGGAAATAGAGACAATTTTTCAGGTCTCTCTTCATAATGATCATGGAGCCCTTGCTGACCTTCAGAGCTCCACCTTGTCCTGTGTACTTCAAACCCAAAGAATCAAGGGCTCCCATGGAGATAAGATTCTTTTTCAAGTCTGGAATGTGCCGAATGTTAGTTAATGTCCTAACCATCCCATCAAACATCTTGATCTTCACAGAACCCATTCCCGCAATCTTGCAAGCAGTGTCGTTCCCCAACAAAACAGAACCACTGTTGACTGATTCATAAGACATGAACCAGTCCCTTCTGGGACACATATAGAACGCGCAAGCTGAGTCCATCACCCACTTATCACTGAACCGACTGTTTGAATCACTGATTGCAAGAACTACATCAGAGCCGTCAGATTCATCAGCAGCACTGACGGCATTAGAGGAACTCGTAGATTCCTCATTCTTCTTCAGCTTTGTACACTCACTCTTATAGTGTCCAAACTTCTGACAGTAATAACATTTTATATTTTTTTTGTTGGACTTGGACTTTGATTTCCCCCGGAACTTGCCTCTGCCCTTCTCTGAACCCTGTTGACTGGATCTTCCTCTGTCGGAGGTATTTTTGACAAACAAACCACTGGCTTGTGCTTCACCACCCTTATCATACTTACTTCTCAACTCCTTCGAGTTCAAAAGCTGACTTCACATCTGCTAAGGAGATGGTATCTCTACCATACATCATAGAATTTACAAAATTCTCAAAAGAGGCAGGTAATGAACACAACACAATTAGAGCTTGATCTTCCTCATCAAGCTTGATCTTCCACATCAAGCTTGATGTCAACATTTCTAAGATCCATAACAATCTTATTAAACTCATCTAGGTGTTCAGTAACTGACGAACCTTCAGTCATTTTGAGTGTATACAACCGTTGTTTTAAATACAACCGGCTTGTAAGAGACTTCTTAATATACAAGCTCTCGAGCTTATTCCAGAAACCCTCAGCGGTCACCTCCTCCGCCACCTCTCTCAACACTCCATCAGACAATGACAGTAAAATAGTACTATGTACCTTTTCTTCATCATCCTTAGACGGTACAAGAGAATCTGTCGTCCTTTCCTCTAGAACTTTGAATAACCCCTGCTGGCGCAACAATGCCCTCATCTTCAGGCGCCACAAGCTGAAACTGTTCTGACCGTCAAATTTCTCAACTTCAAATCTTGTTGTAGCCATCCCTTCAAATATTCACTGAGCCTGAAAACGCTTTGATACCAGTTTGTTGGGAAATAACCAAGGAAACAAACAATAAAGATATGAAATAAACTGCAACGGATGCAACAATGAGAAATAAAACAGTAATCACAGAAAGAGCACAGCGATTTAAGTGGTTTAGCTCAAAATGAGCTTACATCCACTGTGGGGTTGGTTTCAAAATTTCACTAGATCAAATGGAGGTTACAGAGAGAAAATCAAGAGATTCTTACAATAGAAAACACTCACCTCACGTGTATACACTCAATGCTCACAAGTTTCACTCAGAATAGTAGAGAAATGGAGAAGAAATGATCTAGGGGAGAATCTGTGCTCGTCGGCGCCAAAACAGAGGCATGTGTCGTTCTTCGTCGTCCGCTGCGCGAAATGCCTTCGCGATATTTATATTATGCAATCTCGCTCGAGCGAGAACTTCTAGGTTAGATTCGCTCAACTAGAAAATGAACACCTGGCACCACGTGGCATCTCGCTCGAGCGGGAGGTCGAGTGAGAGTCGAGCGAAGTCACTGCCTGATCCTTGCTCAAGCTGGAGGTCGAGCGAGGGTCGAGCGAAGTCTCGGGTTGAAGCAAATCTGGAAGTCTCGAAGTCTCGCTCGAGCGAGGGTCGAGCGAGACAGGTCTGGGTATGTATTCCTAAGCCATACTCAACAGTCTTCCCATGAAGAAGACCATAGCAGACGTGCGTGAATCTTGGCTTTGGAGGGCTCTTGGCAGCAGTAAGGAGGGACAGTTTTCTTTTGCATGCTGTGGTAAATATACATGCGTGTATTTATAGATAAATAAGTGACTACTAGAAACCCTAGAGAAGAGAGGAAGAGACGGCTGGCAGTGGAGTTCTAAATTTTGCGGTGGAGTCCAGCGTGTAGATGTATACCAATTGCCCCTAAGTTTTAGAGGAAAGAGATAAAGGTATTTATTTTTAAGGTGGTTATTGCCATGAAAATAGGAAAAGATAAATGATGGATCCATGCATGCTTTGGGTTTGGGGCAAAAATAGAGATGAAGAAGATGGATTTGAAATGATGGTGAGTTTCTTATTTGAGTTTGAAGTGGGATGAGAATTCAAATTATGATAAAGATTTTGAAGTCTTTTGAGTTGTAAATAGATCAACATCCAAGTGGATTGAGTTTAAAAATATTGTAGTTCAAATAGAGAAAGAACATAATCCTATTTAAAATAAAAATAAAAATACTAAAATTGTAAAATAATAATAATAATAATAATAATGAAATCCACACTTAAAAATACATCTTACCTATTAATCCCATATAATTCGATTAAATAATAATAATAATAATAATAATACTAATAATAATAATAATAATAACATAAAAGAATTTTAAAATATTATTAAAAATTTGAAGAGCAAAATATTCGTATGTAACCTCCCTCAAAAAATTAAAAAAAAAAACACCTGGATCGGGTTACAGATGAGGACTAAGTAGCACATCATAGAAAATTTGAAAACTCAAATGGGTTTCTCTGTTTCCTTCTATATCTATTTATTCATATTATTTTAACATTTAGGAGGAGGACTCTGAGGCTTTACTGTTAAATTACTGTTTAAGCACAAGTTTTTAACATTTAAGGGGACTCAGCATGATGCTCTAATCCATCTGAGCACTGTGCTACAACACCTTTTGCATCAAAAAACTCATTGATAAGTAATTTGACTTTAAAACAAATATAGTTCTGTTTGGATTGAGAAATGAGATGAGTTAGATGAATTTAATTTATTTTTTAATATTATTATTATTTTGAGATTTAAAAAATGTATATTGGGATTTGAAAAATGTGTATTGAAATTTGAAAAAAACGTATAGAAATTTATATTTTGTATGAAAAATTAAAAATTATAATGATGAGATGAAGATAAGTTGAGATGAGTTTCGAATGCAAACAAGCTAAATCTTCCCGTGTGCTATAATATGCAGTTAAAAAGATGAGTTTCGAAGTAAAAAAATGAAACTCTTCTTGGAGTGAAATCCCTGATTTGAACTAGGTAAATATAAAATCAGAAACTTTTTCTACAGATACATGATCTGCTAGGGTTATGAAACAAGGGAACATGTTTATCATCAATCAATTAATTTTATAATCCATGGAGGGAAATACTTTTGGCAGAAGTTCTATCATAATTCAGTAAAATCAACATTTCTCCAAGAAAAATAACCATCTCGTATTAGCTTTCACCATATTTATAAATTACCTGTACAGTAGCTTGAGCACAAAGCTTTCCTGACAGAACAACACCTTCCATTGAAGCCAAATACTTTTGCTTCGTGTAGTCACCGGCTGGTAGAAGCCCTCCATAGGTGATCTTTGTAAGGGGCGGCAAGGTTCACAATTTGGGACATTTTTGTAAACCGACCTCAGAAAATTCTCAGTTAGATTACATTAGGGAAATGGAGTAACTTATAGGTTGGAACCAATATTGCAGCTTTGATTACAGAATTCAATTCTCCAGATCAGTAATGTTGTACATGCTATAATCATAGAAAGGGTAATGTCGTCATACCTTGGTGTTTTAACAACATGGTACTTTACAATATTTGCTTTGCTCTGATCTGTGGAAATTTTATCTGGAAAGAGTTATGCGAATTCCCTCATTGTAGCATCATAATGTCTGCATCACTGCTTGAAATCCATTCTTCTGCGGGCGCAAAAACTAATTCTAGCATGGATTCGTTTGGATTGTAATATTCCTGCACAGCACAATTAATTAAAAGTGGCATAATTTCTATAATATGAAAGGAAGAAAGTCAAATGAATCACTAGCCCAACTGCCCATGTGTCCATACAATATAATTGTTCCCAGATTATTAATAAAAGAAAATCAAATTAACCACTAACCCAACTGCCCTTTTGTCAATGGAACATAGCCAATTGTCTCATAGTGTACTCAAAATATTTTGTTATTTCCCCATTTTCCCAAAAATTAAAATGTTTGATTTCTTTTTCTGATTGGAAGAAGCAAGAAATCCGATGAACATCCCATAAATTGTTGAGGACGCAAGTTCAACAGTATGTTTTGAGTTGCATGAATACATTGGCAATTTATATGGGCTATATTTGGACGTGACATAAAAATTCAAAAAATCTAAAAATTTAATACTAGTTTTTACCTTACATGTTATTGACATGTCAGCATACACACTGAGAAGTTGGCTTCTGCATTAAATAAAAAAAAAAAAAATCTAGAAAATAGCTATAAATGAGAGGGAGAAGGAAAATTGTTAAAAACATTAGTTTCTAAAGGAATTCTAAATCAAGGAACAAGAAGACAACCACGCAACAAAATAATATAAGACAAGTTTTAATGAATTTAGGATCATAGTAAATAATCTATGTAACACCCCGCTCAAATGTCAAATTGCTTTATAAATTTTTTTATTTTATATGTTCAAAAAGTTTATTGGATTTTTTTTCAAATAGTTCTTTTTATTATTTCATCACATTCCTAAGTTATTGATTGATTGATTTATTTAATGAGAATTAAGCTTATCATTTGTTTTAAATATTTGTTTTAAATTTCAAATGGTTAGAGTTACTAGTTATTATGTTCTTGTAGCACCTCATACCCCTAAGGAATTGAAGAAAACACTACTTGCCCAAATAAACATGTCTCATCACCAATATCATCTCTAAAGATTTTACAAAGTCCATAAATAAACTCTTATTTCCAAATCCATATGTAAAAATAAATATCCACAAAGTCATAACTAAAAGAAAAGATTATAACTGAAAACAAAAGGGTCCAAAGTCTCCCAATAAACTTAAAATAACAGATGAATAATACTCTACGTCCAAAAAAAATTAGAAACATAGCATCTAGAAAATAAAATAGCAGTCTTTCCATATACTTTGCTACTGTAATAGCTTAGTATTGCTCACAATCTCTACTCCTGATCTTCTGCAGGAATATCCACATCATCTAAAAAACATTTGAAATAATAGAGTGAGTTTATCTATAACTCAGTAAGAAAAGCACTTATACTAGTGTGTAATACATAGGCATTTTCAATAAAACTTCGTATGCATGAAACAGAAACCCTTTACTCAGAGCTAACAATTCCAAAACAATTTACCAAGCGAAAAGCTGAGCGAAAATATGTTTTTTGTTATAAATACAAAAAACAACTTTTCAAAAAAAAGACGTTTTGGCACAATTAACTGTAAAATCTCTTCTTATTTTTATATCAGAACATGTACCATATTTAACCTCCGTGGAGGATTGTGCTATCCCCAATAGTCAAATCAGACGGTATCACATTGTGAGACTTTCCCTTATTTGTTCTCAAAACCACGAGTGTGCACACAGGAAAAAAATAAATAAAAAACCACTTTGTTTTCAAAGTGGTTGCACCCCTATGATATCATATCATGGTGGTACCAACTATATCACGTGAAACTATATCCTCACATCAGAACCATATCTAGAAACAAAACCAAACATATAAGTATGCCAAAGATTTTCCATGTTCATATCATATCAAACTACGTGCTTTTCACTTTCTTATCATTTTCAAATAAAAAAAAAGTCAAAAAACGCTTTATTTTTCATGTACAAGAAATATCATTATTCATGTCGCTCTTATACATATCTTAAAAGCGTGTCAAATATTGCTCATGTCTAAATATTTCATGTCAAAAAAACTTTCTTCATCATATGAAATTTCATGAGAGGATGTAGAAATACCTATAGTGAGGTTGTTTTCCATTTTTCTCAAAAAAAAAAAAACACATCATGCATATTTTATAAAATTAACCTCAAATCATTTTTCTTTTTATGCAAATTTAGCATAGAAATCCCGCTTACCTGACTCTTGCAACGTATAATTAAAGCTTTGAGTCTGATCTCTAAGAGTCTCGTCACCTATTCATAAAATATTCAATAAATGTCAATGACCACCCCAAACAGCCTTAAACTGAAAGTAAAGAAACTAAACTATGCCACCTGCATAAACTTAGGATTTATAATGGATAAAACTCAAGTAACCAACCATCCAAAGATCTAACAGAATTGAAAATGCCTCCAACAAAAACAATTATTCCAACCCACTACAAAATCATTTCAGGTATTACTCTGATAAAACCAACCCAACCATAAGGAGATCATTCATCCCCTTCTGAAACACTCATAACTCAACACGGCTAAGAATTAAAACTTCATAAATAATTCCAACAAGCAGCCCAATACGCTCCCTAAATTACACAACTTCCAAAAATACCAACCAGCAAAACAACACGGCCACAAGGATTGTGAATCCTTCAAAATCCTTCAACACACTCATACAGCTCTTCAGTTATTGCCACACAATACAAAGTAGAAGAAGAGTAGCATTAACAATACCTCAAATTGCGTTGTGACCCTTAGAACCCGAGGACCACATGCTACCAGAGATGGAAAATAAATTTCTGATGTGCAAATTTGAAGTTGTAACCACCCTAATCTCTACAATAAAACACAACAAAGCAAGGTAGAGAGAAATTAAAACTTTTGTTTCTGCCATGCTTGTCTACAACCACCGAAAACACTCTCAAGATATTCAACGCCAAAAGCCCCAAATCGCATTTATTTAATGATGGAAAGATTGAGAGTAAAGAGAAGTTTAGAAGGCTTACCGATGAGTGTTGCAGCGTAACAAAACCAGAGGGAGCTCAGCGGAAGAATAAGAGAGGCCCAAACCAAGATTAGAAGCTGTTAGGAGAGGGGGAGGGAGAGCCTGGAAATGGTAAATCAGCAACACCAAAAAAAAACGTGAGGAGAGGGAGAGGGAGAGAGAGAGAGAACTTTCATCTAAAATTGAAAACCACCGAAGACATGGCGGCTGGTGCGAGAAGGAAGGCAGCGAAACAGGGGGTAAACTATCAGGAAAATAAAGAAAAAAAAGGTAAAGAAAGGAAAAGAAAAGAAGAGAAAAGCAGCAAACCTGAAGGCAAACGATACCGTTTTCAAGTTCTGGGGGCTGGGCTGAACCGGGCATGAGCCTAGGCCACAAACTGGCTTGAGTTCTATGAGCCCAGGTATTACATCCTCCTTCTTTAAAAAAATTTCTGTCCTCGGAAATTGCTACAAGTGATCATAACCCTCATCGATGAGATGTGGGTACTTCTCTCACATCTCTTCCTCAAGTTCCCAGGAGGCTTCGCTGCTTGTATGATTACTCCACAATACCTTAACTATAAAAATGTTGCTACTCCACAACATGTGTGCTTTCTTTTCTAAGATTCACACTCGTTCTTCAAAATATGTCATATCTTCATAAATCTGCAGCGACTCGTAATGAATGATGTGAGTGGAATCAGAAACATACCTTCTCAGCATGGATACATGAAATACGTTATGCACTCTGGCTAAATTCGATGGAAGTGCTAACTTATATGCCATGGGTCCAATCCGCTCAAGAATCTCAAATGGTCCAATATATCTAGGGCTCAACTTGCCCTTACTTCCAAATCTCATAACCTTTTTCATTGGTGCTATTTTCAAGAATACTTCTTTTCCAACCTCAAACTCTAATGGCCAGGATCGAATATCGGCATAACTATTTTGTCAACTCTGAGCCGCTTTAATTCTAGCCTGAATGATGTCAATTTTTTTCGTAGTCTTCTAAATGATCTCTGGCTCCAAGATTTTTCTTTCACCAACCTCATTCCAATATAAAGGGGACTTGCACTTTCTGCCATACAATGCCTCATACGGTGTCATCCCAATACTAGTCTGAAAATTGTTATTATAAGCAAATTCTACCAATGGTAGATGTCATAACCAAGTTCCTTTGAAGTCACACATACTCTCATGTCTTCTAAAATCTGAATAGTCCTTTCTAATTGACCATCTGTTTGAGGGTGATAAGCAGTACTAAAGTTCAACTTAGTACCCATTGCCTCTTGTAAATTTCACCAAAATCTAGAAGTGAAACGGGGGACTCTATTTGACACAATGGAAATCGGTACCCCATTCAATCTCACTATCTCTTGTATGTACAACTCAGCTAGTTTCTCCAACTTATAAGAAACTTTAATGGGCATGAAACGCGCAGTCTTTGTTAAGCGATCCACGATCACCCATATTGCATCTTGTCCACTCAAAGTTCTTGGTAAACTTGTCACAAAGTTCATAGATATGTGCTCCTACTTCCATTCTGGAATTTGCAGTGGTTGTAATAATCCTGCTGGTCTCTGATGCTCTGCCTTCACTTGTTGACACGTTAGGCACTGTCTATGAACTTAGCAATCTCTCTTTTCATACTGTTCCACTAAAAATACTCTATCAGGTCCTGATACATCTTGGTATTCCCTGAGTGGACAGTGTACAAAGAGCAATATGCCTCCTCAAGAATTACCCTTTTTAGTTCATCATCTGCGAGTACGCACAATCTATCTCTAAACCTCAAAACTCTATCTTCAGAAATACTAAAATCAACTTTATCCCGGTTCTTAACTTCCTCGACTAGCTTTACGAATCCAGAATCCACTTTTTGAGCTGCTTCAATACTCTCTAACAAGTCTAGTTGGACTATTAAACTAGCCACAAAAGCATTCGCATCATTAGTGATGACCTCAATACTGGCCCTCTCTAAGTCCATTAACAATTGGTGTTGGGTGAAGGCTGCAACTGCTGAACCCATTGATTTCCTACTTAAAACATCAGCTACAACATTCGCTTTGCTGGATGATAATTTATTGTACAATTATAATTCTTTATTAACTCGAGCCATCTTCTCTATCTCATATTTAATTCTTTCTGGGTGAATAAATACATCAAATTTTTATTATCTGTGCAGATTTCACACTTTTTCCCATATAGATAATGCCTCCTAATCTTAAATGAGAATACCACTACTTCCAACTCCAAATCATGTGTGGGGTAATTTTGTTAATATGTCTTCAGTTGTCATGAAGCATAAGTTATAACTTTTCTGTGTTGTATTGGTACACACCCCAAACCCAATCTTAAAGCATCACTATACACCACAAAACCACCTCTCGCAGTAGGAACTATTAAAACTAGGCCAGTCACGAGTCTTTGTTTCAAAGTTTGAAAGCTTCCTTCACACTTTTCTATCTACTCAAACTTGTTATTCTTCTTAGTGAGGGCAGTGAGAGGATTTTCTATTTTGGAGAAACCGTCAATGAATCAATGATAATATCCTGACAATCCTAAGAAACTCCTAACCTCATGAACATTCTTCGGTGCCAACCAGTTAACTACTGTTTCCACTTTCCTTGGGTCCATTAAAATGCCCTCTTTTGAAACTATATACCCCAAAAATGTATTTGAATCCAGTCAGAACTCACACTTCTTTAGTTTACCAAACTATTTTTCATCCTTAAGTGTCCGAGTACTAGCCTCAAGTGTTCCTCATGCTCCTCCTTACTTTTAGAATAGATTAGGATGTCGTCAATAAAGACAACCACAAATCTATCTAAGAATTCATGAAATACTCTATTCATTAAGTCCATGAATACCGTTGGGGCATTAGTCAAACCAAAAGACATGACCAGAAACTCGTAGTGATCGTATCTGGTTTTGAAAGCAGTCTTCGATACATCTTCCATCTTGATCTTCAATTGATGATACCCTAACCGAATATCAATCTTCTTGAAAACTTGTGCACCCTGTAGTTGATCGAAAATGTCCTCTATACGAGGTAATGAATATTTATTCTTGATAATTACTCGGTTGAGTTCTCTATAGTCAATACACATTCTCATCGTCTCATCCTTTCTTTTCACAAATAAAACTAGAGCACCCCATGGGGACACACTGGGCCAAATAAAACCCTTATCCAATAAATCTTGCAACTGCTCTTTAAGTTCGGTGAGCTCTGATGGTGCCATTGGGTAAAGGGCCTTGAATAAATGTGTCGTGCTCAAAACAAGGTCAATAGTAAACTCTACTTCTCGATCGGGTGGTAAACCAGACAAATCTTCAGGGAACACTTCCGGGTATTCTTTCACAATAGGGATCTCTTCTAAACTCAACTCTTCCTTTGGTGCATCTTTTACACAAGCTAAAAATCCTTGACAATCATCTCGCAATAATTTTCCAACTTGAACTGTTGATATGATTGATGGAAGTGATTGCACTTTCGACCCCACAAATCGAATTTTATCTCCCCCAGTAGACTTGAAAATTACCTCCTTTTTAAAGCAGTCAATACTGACATGGTATGAAGCCAGCCAGTCCATACCCAAAATTACATTGAATTCAACCATATCAAAAATTATAAGTTCAGCAGGCATCAATCTCCCTTCAATAGATATAGGACAGTCACGGAGAATTATGTGACAAGATACTGAAGTCCCGGTCGGAGTCGAGACTACTAAGCTAAAATCCAACCTTTCACCTTCCCAAGTGCAGAACTTGGCATAATTCATAGAAATAAAGGAATGTGTTGCCCTAGAATCAAATAATACAGCAGCATGATTAGAAAACAAAGGAAGAATGCCTGTGATCACAAACAAAACACTCCTTCGATTTAAGGTCCGCAATGAACACCAAGTTAATTCCAAAAGAAAAGCGAAAAATAATACATGTGATCACATCATTCCTGCCTTCAACCTCTCTTGGTGTCAATGCAAAGACTCGAGCAGGTGCAGTAGGATGTTGAGTACTACCTTGTGGTGTCCCTCCAGTCCTAGGTGGGGGTGGTAGTGAGGCTGGTTTGTTGCTGCCCAAAAGAAGCAGGAAATCCCTGAAGTAGGGGCCCGACTTACCACAACGATAACATAAACTTGCCTCTTTCCTGCACTCTCCTGTGTGAACGCGGTCGCAAGTTCTGCAATGATCGGTCTGTTGATGACTCTGAATTGGCCTTTTGCTTGAACCACCACTTTCATTTCTCTTCTTCCACTGTCCCTGGTTGACGCTTGTATGATATCCAGATGGGGTAGACCCCTTTCTTTGATCAAATAAGACAGTGCTTCTTTGAAGGCTTCTTTCAAACATGGTAGCCTTATTTACCAATTCTGTGAAATGTTTTAGTTGGAAACCCACCGATCACTCATAAAGCTTCTCGTTCAACCCTTGTTCAAATTTGCGACACTTCTTCTCTTTATTTGAAATCAGATATGCCGCAAAACGTGCCAGCTCGGTGAATTTGGCTGCATATTGGTGTACTAACATCACCCCCTAAACCAAAGTGGCAAATTGCATAGTTTTATCTTCTTTAACTGAGACTAGGAAGAAACGCTCTAGGAAAACTTCTTTGAACAGCGACCAACTTATTATTTCCTTCTTTTCAGCTTCCTTGATGGTCCTTTTAGAGATCCACCATCTTTTCGCCTCCCCGGTCAACTTGAATGTAGCAAACACCACCTTTTGTTCATCCGTGCAAGGTAAGACTCGAAATTTCTCCACAATGTCTTGCACCCAATCTTCCGCCAATATCGGGTCACCTCTCCCATCAAAAGACATGTGATACAACTTGTTGAAATCTTCCACGGTGCAACCCTTTTCACTCGTGTTACGGTAACGACCAAATAGATTTTGCGCAAGATCATCTATTAACTGATGCGCTGTTGCTCGGAGTACTTCAGAAGCTCTTAGATTTGCTTCCCTTTCATTCCTGGCTGCATTCAAATTTGATACACTTTGTTCACGATGAGGCGGCATCCTGAGAAAACTTGGACTATTAAACAAATCGTTCATTATAAACATATATACAAATAGCTATATAAACACCTATGGGTAGCCTTGGTAGTCAAAATAATAGTATATAATACTCCCAAAATAACCCTTCAATCTCCAACAACACAAAAACAACTCACAAGCCTATATAATTCTACACCTCAAATGAATCCTAAAGTCGGTGAATTCTAAAACCTCAAAAGCCCACAATAAAAATTTCTTTTAGTCCTTTCATTATCACACTTAAATATGAATAATCAACTCCTAGAAACATTCTATGTTCTATACTCTCATACAAACTATAGTATACATAACCTCAAACCTAGCTTTCTTTCAAACTTGTAACAAATTTTAAAATTCTAAACCTTAAGTCATGAGTAGCAAAACACACCAAAATGTTTTGGGTTGGTTACACGTTCTATTTTATTTTATGCTCGTGTTTAATTTATTTTGAATTTATTTTTTTAAATTATTTTGGACTTGAGTTATAAATGAATTTGGATCCGATAAGTGGTGTTGTTTTTTATTAAATGGATTCAGTTTTGATTTTTGTAAGATACATGATTTGAGTTGGATATTTGGGTTAAGTATTTATCAAGTGAAAATCAAGGTATTGGAGAATTTATTATATTTTAAGATTTGAGAGGAATTTAGTGAATTATAGTATTTTGAGGAGAATTGTTATTCAGGATTTCGAGGACATTTAGATGTTAAGAAAAGATATCAGATTTTGTATCTTAGGTTTTAATTACGAAATTTATGATCAATTGGAAATTTACATAAATGCATGGTCATTCTTATAGGCGATTGATTTTTCGTTCGACTATTATAAAAAAGTTTGAAAAGCTAAGAAGTTCAGGTAAGTAGGGTTCTTATACTTGGTTTTAAACCAAATGTAGACTTAAGTTGACCTTTTAGAAAATTTGTACATATTTTATTATGAAATGAGAGCTTAAAAAAAACCAACCTCAATTGGTTATTTGCATTATTCATGAAACTTATATGAAAGAAAGAAAAATATTTTTGTCATGCATTGTGTAGACATGAGTTTTATTTTGTCATGCTATCTTTGAAATGTGAAAAAGAACGATATTGAGAATCTGAAAAATTATACACTGATTTTACAAAAATGCTCTAACTCTATTTTATTTATGTAAGAATGATTCTGAAAATGTTTTGGAACTATGTATTATTTTGATAACTCTAAAAACCTTTGACATGGTATACTGGTGTGTATCTGACTCTGTCTCTGCTTTGTTTCTGCTCTGTTTGGGTTGGTACCGATTTTTCTATCTCTGAGTGCATCCACTTTGGAAATAAAATGATTATTATGTGAGCTTTTATGTGTATACACTCGAGGCTCCTATAATGATTAAAGGAAATATTCACCTCTATCTCTACTTGGTTTGACCATCGGATTAACACAACCTTACCACAGGGGTTAAACATGGTTTGTGCTCTGTAAAATGCTTTGAATTGATATGATGATGATGCTCAATTTTGTTACGCCAAAGTATTTTGTGTTTTAGATGATTTAATAATCATCGCTCTGTTACGTTTGAAAATATGTTTGTTCCGTATATTAAAACTGAAGAATTTATTTTTTCTTGCTCTGTATACTGTACTTTGGAAAATGCTCATGTTTGCACCCTGGAATATGTCCTTCACTTATTGAGTTAATAGCTCACCCCGTATCTCTGAATATTTTTCAAATGAGTTTGGATATTTCAGCAAAGATCGAATTTTGAAGCATTGAGTGAGATGACTTAAGAATGTTTGGTTAAGTATAGAAAATTTATATGAATATTGATAAGTTTTAGTAAGGAAATGTTATTGTAATATGATAACTTAGCATTTTTGAAATTATTGATATTGTGGAAGTGAGTTTTAAGACCAAGTTTTATATTATATTTAAAAATTTAGAGTTTTTAATTATAGTATTAAATGTAAATGTATATGATAGAATGTAACTCTCTGACTCCTGTGGGATCGGGGCATTACAGTCCCAATAGAAAGTCCAAATCACATAACTTATACTCCAAAAGGACTAGTCAAAGATATAATTAAAGCCTCATTAAAACTTTATAAAGGTAAGAACTTTTTCTTCTCAAACAATATGGGATCTCATACACCACCTACCCTCATCAGGGTATCACAATCTGCCACCCTTAAATGTCCGACGCCCTGGTCGGACCTGTCTATGGTAGGTGGCATGGCTCAAGTTCCACATTTCTGGTTGGGATAAGCTCTGATACCATTTGTAACACTACAATAGAAAGCCCAAATCACATGACTTATACTTCAAAAGGACTAATCAATGATACAATTGGAGCCCTATTGAAATCTTATAAAGACAAGAACTTCTTCTTCCTAAGTAATGTGGGATCCTATACACCACCTACCGTTATCGGGATATCACAATCTCTCCATTCCTAGAAGATTTTGTAGGCCGTGTGTAATTGAACAATCATACCAAGACTTAAACTACTAAATCATATATGTCCCCTACAAATTTTGAATTTTAAATTGATATTCTAGGGTATATAGTCAAGATTAATATGAGACACCAAAGAATGGTTGTACCACCAACTTCACACTTCATGACCACTATGTGATGAAAATTAGGAAGAAGGTGTGTGGATGGAATAAAGTGGCAGATTTTCTAACATGAAGAGGAGGTGCTATGGAGGTTAATAATGTCATTTGGGAACGGAGGCTTTTGCCTTATAAGGCTCATGGTATGTTTAGAATGGACTAAGTGGGGTTGGGATGTGCGTTTGTCTTGATTTCGAGTCTATATAGGCTTTATAGTTCTTTCGTTTTTTGGTTTTGTGAGATTTTTCTAGGGTATTTTCTTGGATTTTTGAGATTTTTGCCCCCAATTAAAGTTTAGTAAGTTTGTAACCACGGTATTCCACCCTGCCATAAAAAAGGGTTGATCAATAAATTTGGAGAGGGACCAAAACAGGAAAAGAAAAAAAGAAAAAAAAGAGTGTGTGAATGGATAGGATGCTTGCTGTTTAGGGATGAGGTTGCTAGTAATTAAAGATGTCATATATATCAAGCATGCCATTGAAATCATGTATTAGATACCGGTCCTTGTCCCAAAAAAAGGCTTTACAGGGGGGAAAAAAAGGGATCCCCGACTAATTTGCACTGCAAAACACTTCATTATAATAAACTATCTGACCACCATTGTTAAGTTCTCCTAGAAATGAAGTAAAACTTTTTTACCACTATGTTACTCACAATTATATCACAACATATTTATTATATAAGTTTTATGTAAACTTTTAAGGATAACATCAATATTTCTAGCAAAAAGGCAATGAAAGCTATGTTGGTCCATTGCCTTTTGTTGCAAGTTTTCTATTCTACTATGCCTTTTGCTATAGGCTTGGCTCTTGAGAAAAAGTCTTCAATCTACCATATCTCTCTTGCCCTTTCTTTGGATTAGAGGATCTTTTTCTTATTTGTCCCAAAACTTGAAATCTCTTGCGATCACAAAGAAACGTCTATTAAATTTTTGTATTGTTTGTATTGGATTCACGGGTCATATCACATATTGTCACTCTTACTAAAATATGTTTTGAACATTCTAAGACAACATAGTTTATATGCTAAAATATTGAAATGAAATTTTGGGTATTGTGATTAATGTTTTGGGACATATAATCTCTAGAAGTGGAGTGAAAGCTAATCCAAATAAGATTTATTCAATGATTGAATGATCAATTCCTACTTTATTAACGTCAATGAGGATTCTTTTGGGTCTCACAGAATATTATAAGAAGTTTATAATGAATTTTGGTTCCAATGTAGCTCCCTATAAGGAAGTTTATAAGGAATTTCTTTAATAACACAAGTAAGGGAGCTACATTGGAACCAACATTTCTTACAAACTTCTTTTGAATGGACTGATGGGGCCATTAAAGCCTTTTTGGAATTGAAGCATGTTGTCCATTTCTTATCTTATCTCTTGTGATGTCTGTCTCTTTGATACTCTAGGTTCCTCTATCCAGCAACACACATGAGAAACTTTGTTACGTGCTCTTGCGATAAATTAACCTTCCTTTGCACAACATCAACCTTTCTTTTTCTCTTGCCAATTTTTTGGACCCTGTTTCTCCTCCTCCCAATTGGTTTGCTTGGATTGCATGCCTATACGACAAACAACCAATGTATGGCCTTGTTTGTGAAATTCCATGCAATAAAAACTTAATTTTTCAAATTTAGCCTCTTGCCAAATCTTCTTAGTAGCAGATAAAACAATAAGAAACTTTGTTACATGCTCTTGCGATAAATCAACTTTAAAGCACATACAAGCCCCCGAATGCCCTAGTGAGATTTAGAGTTGCATTATTTTTCCCCAAGCAACTACCAAATCTAGTCGCCAAAATCTATAAACAGTCCGAACGATACATATGCATCGAAAGACCCAGCAAGAAAATCCATTGCGGTGCGAGCGGCAACTTAATAGACAAATCAAGATCCTTGGACCAATGGAATAAATGGAAAGGAAAACCTACGATAATACGTCCTTCACGTGCCCAATCATGAATAAAATCTCATTCATTCATCAGTTGGACAAGAACATGGACCTCATCCATGACACTCACGACAGGGGCTTGTATTAAACTTCAAGAATTCTTGATTGCCTTTCTAATATCATAAATCAACAGTCTTGACCGTAGGAACTTCAGCACAAGGGAAAACTTAAATACTTCAGTAGCCTTAGACATCTCCCCTTCAGAGAACACGAAACCCGCCTCTCCGTCCATGTCCAGCAGATAAAGCATAGCCAACCGAAAAGTGGGTTGATCATAAAAAGGTCCTGCACCAGATAGTGATTGCGTGAAAGTTTTTCCATTATTACTAGCTGAGAAACCTATCCCAGTGGAAGTAGTAGGCAGCTGAATAGCCACCTCCATGGCCATGCACAGCCAATAATCTCCAAAACCCTAGCAAGGAAGGAAAGCCCGTGAAATGTGTAACCAACAAAACGACCAAAAAAATTTCCAAACGTAGTTTCTAAAAAATCGCCTCTCTCTCTCTCTCTCAACGATATGATCTTGATAACTAAAACTAAACTGTTATTGAAATACACAATTTTATTTGAGATGGAATATGACTGGAATACAAAGGACAGAATTCTTGACATCACATTGCATGCCTTGAACGTAACTTGAGATACATGACTTACTTGAGATAAAAACATTTTATAACATGTAACAGATAATATATCATAACATGGCATAATATGTAATGGGGAATATTATTTGACATGACTTACATGTAACAAATGACACACTTAACATAACATACTTGCAATAGATAGTTGTGATGCCCTCAGCCATCGCTTGGAATCTAATGGTGACTTGAAGCATCAGAACATATAACACAAGACTACATACTCCTCGAACATTATAGTTAAGATGCAATGCACTTAGTTTACTAGCAGTATGTAATAAAAATCATAGTGAAAAAATTCTTTCCAATAATCTAAGGCATAAACAATAATATGAAAATGCAATATGATACCATAAAAGTGCAAATATCCCAAAAGTTTTAATACGAAATTGGATCTCAATGGATCTCAAAAGTTAGGTGTCCAATACTCTCAAAACAACAAGGACATCTCAAAATGTGATGTCCCCAATTTACGTTTGGGTTTTAATGTAAATTGAAGCGTCAAGATAGGTAGCACTAGCCTACATACTCCTATACATGTCAAAATATTTATGGGCTTATTATCATATGCGATGCAATTCATAGCATAATAAAGTCTATATCTATGCTTATGCAAAGAGTTCTAACTCTTTCATAAATAAATCATATGGCATAAGTAAAATCATAACTTTCATAACTTCACATTTACAGTAACATATTGTATCCAAGATTTATATAACCCAGTTAGTTTTCTTAAAACATATAATATATCTCACTGTCGTCTGGTAATCTTGTTATTCTACTTGATCACGAATGTTAGAGATCATTTCATCAGGATATGAGTATTCTGTAGGACCCTCAAGGTACCTCAAAATCTCCTATGATGTCTGAGTCTTATGACAATTTATCTAATCCTATAACAACATCTATCATTCCATAAGAAATGATAGATAAAATTTAAAAGAGTGAGAATTTCAAGAAATCTAAGTAAGCACACAATTAACGAAATCAGGTATAGATAAAACAAGAAATTATCATACATCGCATAACAAAACATATTACTTATGAAATGCTTCATGAGACTCATGCATATGGATGACCATCATTCCTATACAGACTTATAACTTGCGTGGACCCACCACCTTGTACTTAAAACTTATATTTGTTCTTATTTTCTTTCTTAATCTTATGTGTCTTACTTGTTTACATAATCTCAATGGGCGTTAAGTATTGTTATCTCCGTCAGGTTCCCTTAGTATGACATGTCAGCTTAGCCATAAATACAACTCGTCAATCATTTGGACGTTATGTATCGTTGTCCCCGTCATGACACGGAAAATACTTAAAATAGCGGGCGTTACGTATCGCCGTCACTGCTAGTCAAGTCAGTCGTCTAGGTGTTACGTATCGACGTCCCCATTGTGACACAACTCTTAACTTATCCAAAGCATGTTAGTCGTTCGGGCGTTACGTATCGTCGTCCCCGTCAACACATCAGTCATACAAGCGTTACATATTGCCATCCCCGTCTTGACGTAACTTTAGTCTTATCATATTCTTATAAAATCTTCTTATCACATTTTGTTTAATATCAACATTATGACTTATGCTGATACATATGTAACAAAATGCAACATGACCGCAACCTTAAATTTTTAACATATATATCTCATGTATAAATATATCACATTAATATGCGTCATGTGTAAATGTATTTACGTCACATCATCTAGTAACGTCAAAACATTACAAATAATGTTTAAATAATTTAACAAAATAATAAATTATTATAAAAGCATGACTGGCCGAACACCATATAAATTCAAACCTTATTTTTTCTTTACTTGAATCATAAACTTCCCAATTAAGGAAAATCTCAAAACTAAACTAATGGGGTATCTCGCTCGAGTAAGGTATCAAGCGAAGTCTCTGATTGTATATCACTTGAGCCAAAAGTCGAGCGAGAGTCAAGCGAAGTTTTTTATTATATCTCGCTCGAGTTAGATGTCGAGCGAGAGTCGAGCGAAATCTCTGGATATGTCTTGCTCGAGTGAGAGTTGAGTGAAATCTTTGGTTATGTCTCGTTCGAGCTAGATGTCAACTAGAGTCGAGTGAAGTCTCGGGTTAGGCCTTTTTTCAACATAAAACACACCATCTTTTTACATAAACTCTAGTCATGACTTACTAAAGTCCTAAACATATCCCACCCTATCTTACTACCTTTTATTTTTATCATCTTAACACAACATAGCAAATCTTGTGAATACACCCTTAAGTAATCAATTGAAACATCTTTAAACATGGTAATAATCTTATATATACAATTACAAAACCTCTTATTTTCACCTAAAATTCTTCATATAGCAAAATAGAATGTGTTTCTAAGTTCTTACAATTTTTCTTAGCATTTTTCCATAACAAAAATTAATCCAAAACTCAAAAGATTTCACTTCAGAACATAAGCAAAGTTTAAGCTCAAACAAGCAATAAACATGATCTAATCATCCAATCACTTATTCTATGCCAATATTAGGTTAAATTGTGTACTTACCAATTTCTCCAAGCTTAGGTTGGCAAATTGAACAAGCCTTTGAAAATTTCTCCATCAATAGCCTCAAGTGATTTCCTTTGAGTGTTTGGAGGATGAAAGGGTTTGAAAGGGATTTTGCTCTTAGTTTTCCTAAGTGTAACCATGAGCTAGCTAAGAGAATTAAGGGAGGAATTTTCCTCCTTTTTATACATGCAAGAGACGACACCTCCAATGGGTTCAAAATGAGTGCAAAGCTTGGGGTGGCCGGTTACCCCTTTTCATGGTATGTACACATATCCATCTCACTTAGCCCTCATCATCACCCCTACTTCTAGGCTTAGTTGGTTCTAATCCTCATCCAATAGTCATGCCTAAGCCACTTATAAGATAATCTTGATCAATGGCACACAAAAAACCAACTCGTGTGGGGTAAAACAAAACAACGTGATGTGTGATCTCAAGAGATAAATCTATCCATTAGATCTCTCAAGGGTACACGCCAAACCATGTGAGTTTATCCCCTCTTGCCACTTTTTAGTCTCTCATTGGTACACTTGGGATGTTTTGGAAAAGTTTTCTCAACGCTTGGTTGGCTATTAGTTAGTAACAAAAGGGTAATTGGTTATGTTGGTTAGTTCTAAACCAATCAAATTTTACACTTAGTTCTTCCATGGTTCTTGGCTAACTATTCTTCTAGAAATTCTTTCTCCACATGCCACATAACTCCTTACACATGTCAATATGATAAAAATGAAGAAAACAATCAAATCTAGGCCCTAATAGTAAGGCGATGACACTTTTCATTTTTGAACTCCAGTTTTCGTCTATTTCGGGTCTGTCCACTTCCAACCCAAATAAGTCCTTGATACAATTCAAGTCTCAAAAAATTCAAAACATAAAAGTTTTATATAATCCTCTTAGTGATCTATATAATTTTCAATCACCTAATTCCAAGATCAAATGAGAGAGATATGCTTATTTTATCGAAACATATCAAAATTACCCAAGAACACCAAATCCGAGCTCACCATTTGTTTCCTTTTGATTTAGGTACTTGGTTGACAATAAAAATATCCCATATCTTATATAGTGTCACTTCCCCTTTCATTGGCATGATTTCATATGTGATAGAAATATATCTCACAAGAAAGTCCATGCAAAGTCAATTACTAACTCAAAGTCGATGGTTCTCGCCCAACTCAGTTACACCCACTTCAAGCCCAGTTTTGTGTGCAATTCACTTACTCATCCACAAAATGAAAATAAAGTGAAATTCAGCCACTTGAATTCATTTTCAGATGTGTTGGCTTCATACCCAATTACTTCTATGATTAAACCTACATCTCTAAAGACTCAAAACACAAAACTCATAAATATTTGTCTTGGCTTTCCAAATCATCTTAAATCATCTCAATCAAAAATAAAATGAGAAAGTTATTCCCAGATTACCAAAAGACGTTGAAACTATCTAAAATTACCTAATCCGAAAATATCATGAGGTATATTCCTTACTTATATCACTTGACTTCTTTTGTAAATTTCCCTCAATTTCTAAATAATATTTTCTTGAATATTCAAAAGCCATATATCTCACTATACTTAATATATCCAATAATTTTCCTCCAATACAAATAAAAGGTTCATAAGAACTATATACATATATCCAAAACAAATTCAAAGGTTTCCTAAAATAATGTTAAATAAACATAATCATGTCAAATATAAAAATTAAAAGGACACTTAAAAATCTAGGTTATCACATAAAAGAAACATAGTTCTATTCCCAAAGCAACTAAGACGTATAGGTCTTCAAATATGACACTAGTAGTCCTGCCAAGCCGATTCTACTAGGCCTTTCTTTAGCTCACAATTTTCCTTAACTCTCTTTAAAACTTTTCATGATCTCTATCAAGAACTGATCATCTGCCTGCAGCTAGTCTAGTGTGGATGACTCCAAGGAACCCTCATGACTCGTCAGGGTATCCTGAGCTTTCTTGGGAGGCAACCTCTTACTCTTCCCATAATCACCTGTAACAACTTTTGTCATTTCAGGAGAGAAATGGTAGTAAAAACTATCACAAGAAGATTTCGAAAAATCTCAGCAAGTAAACAAATAACATAATTGTAACATCTTGACCCAGATGCTTTTTTAGAGGCTTCATGTGAATATTTTGACCTTCTAACTTTTAATAATATCTTAGAATTCTCTTATGTTGTTATTAATATTAGCATTTTTGATCAAATTATATGGGATTAATAAGTAGTGTATTCTTTTCATTTCAGATTTTATTACAGATATTATTTTAATTATTAGTATTATTATTATTGCTTTATCATTATTATTATAAAATATATTTTGAAATATTATTTTTCTTTATATTGAAATAGGATTCAAGTATTCGACTTATCTTCTGTTTTGGACCCTAAACCATTATTCAAAGTCTAAAACTCAAACCTCTATCAAACCTTTGATAAGCATCCTTTTTCTCTCCAAACCTTCGATTCGATTGCCTTCATCAGATCCCACGGCCATACATTCATGCAACAGCTCACGCACACACACCTCTCCCTCATGCACGTCTCTCCCTCTCTTGTTTAGGGTTTCTTCTCATATATGCACTGTCGCTAACCTTCACATTCCCCAAAAGGCCCTCATGTCGCTCCTTCACTTAGTCACCAACATCATTTCCTTCCCTTCACGGAAACCACTCAATGAAACGCCACGATAAGTCAATCCACATTTCCTACTGCAATAGCTAAATGTTTCCTACTACAGTACCTACATGAAACGAGTGAAAAGGAGGAATAGTCACATTCACCTATCGCACAAAACCATTGCCCTACCAACCCAAAGCCAATCCATTACAATCGCCAACCTAAATAACCAACACTGCCTAGTGCCAGCGTGCACTACGGCAACTTCCAGATGGTTGCGCCAAAACCCACTGCCAAACTCCATGCCACAACCAATGGAAGACCTTTATTTTTCCATCCCAAAAACAGAGCATCATTTTCTCCTCCAATTGAGCCAAACCCAACTACCCAGTTGCATAGCCTCAGGACCACGTCGAGAAACATTGCATAGGACCCCTTATTCATGAATCGGACCTTCCTTGCATGCTCTATTTTGCATCACCTAAAACAAAGGAATTCATCCCCTAACGTGAGCTAATGCAAACCACCACCATCAAAAGGAACTTTCAGCCACCATCAAATTCAACCCAAATCCGTTGCGCCTTGGTTCCTTCACGATACCTCAATTTTGTTGGGTAAAGCCTTTGCTACCTTCCCCCTCTTTCGTGTGTTGCAGTTGTTGTTTATAGTTGTTGTTTATAGATTTATAAACCTAATTTACACTTGAATTAATTATAAGTATGCCATAATAGAGGTGTATTGAATGGTCATACGTGGGTTTGATCTTCTTGATGGGCTTTGAGTATTATTGCTTACAAAATTAATGATTATTTTATGATTGGACTGGGCTACTCTTACATAAAAACCTTAAGTATTAAATTAAGATTTGAATTATTCTAATAGCCTACAATAATTTTATTGAATACTATTAATTTTTATCTTTATGAGGTGGGTGCTTCCGAAGTTGTGCTTTCTATAATCTTATATGCATATAAGTATATATGTTAAATAACATTAAAAGATTAGATATTATATTAGTAGTAAATATTAGATGTTTACTCTTTATTTTAAACACTTTTAACTTCATGTCTATTATGTTAAGAGAAATTTACTTAGTATAATAAGTTTTGATATATTTATGCTATTAAGGTTTTACTTTTAAATTTAAAATAATATGTTAAACAATTTTCAAGTGATATCAGTATTAATTAAGTTTCTTCTAAAAATAAATAATTATGTTAAATATAAGAATGTTAACCTATTTTAAGAATTTATATTTCCCCATTTATTTAGTATAAATACATAAATATTTTCCAAGTATTTTTCTAAATTATATTATTAATATTTAAATAATTAATTATATTCTACTTTATTCATTTTCACGATAAATTGAATACTTATTCTAATAAGTTCTACAGTATGAACTTATTTCAGTGGATTAGTAGGATACGCTCTCAAGATAGATTAGTGACTATTTAATATTTCGTATAGGTGATGAGCTACGAAGTGATTCAGAAAGAAGCGCAATGAGATAAGTAAATTTGATAACAAATTAAGATGCTCACATGTAACTTATATTATTAGTAAAGTTAGTTTTTTGATAGCCCTTTTCATGTACCCCTCATGCATGCAAGCATGTCATTTAGCACATCACAACATATGTCATTTAGCATTAGATTTAGATTCAACGAGTTACTAATATTTATATTAGTATGTAAATTATGCATCGCATATCGTATAAGTCGCATAAATTAAGTTCAAGTATAAGATTAAGTCAGATCATAAATCGATCAATCAGTTATTTATTTAATCAGTTCAGTAAATCATTTAATCTAGATGGTCATTCAGATGCATGATATCAATACATATTAGATCAGGGTGGATGTACATGCCACGGACCTAAGCGTGGTCCACCATAGTACACTAGAATACTATCAGCGGCTTCCCTTACTGCAGCAGGACATGAGGCCAATGCACAACCTTGCATACATGATTAAGTGTGTTGGCCAATTAGTTCAATTTAAATCAGTACAGTGTTAAATCAACTTTGTTAATTCATTTAAGTTAAATTAGTCAGTTAAGTCAGTTGATCAGTTTAAACCAATTAGTTACTTAATACAAATAGGTCAGTAATGTATAGCATAAACATATTTCAAATCTCAGCATAAAAATTTTATAAAAAAATTTCTAAAGTATTATCTTACGTTGTGGTGGATTTCTTATTGACTTATTTTAATTTATTTTTAGTTTTTAAAACCACCCAAGTGAGGAAGATGATCAGTGCGAGCAAGTAGGCCAAGAATAAATTGAACAGTTATTTGAATTTTCTACATTTATAGAAATAAGTGGTTTCATGACACAAGTTTACTTTCAATTATTTCAGTAAATGTTTTTTTAAAGACATTTTATTATAACTTCATTTCCTTGGAATAAATGTTAGTTACTTTATTATTAAATCAAGAATCTTGTACCGGATTAACAATTTTAAAAAAATTAAAGTGACATATAACACAGATAGCATAGACATATAAAGGTAAATGCAAACAAATGCATGAACATGAACATGAGACTTATAACTTTAACTTATACAACATGTACTTTCTTGTGAAAGACATTCTATCTTCTTCTGATATCTTAACACGTGTTCATATCATCTAACCTTGGTTTCTTGATCATATTATTTCATATTATTCTTCTGACATCATAGAGCTTAAATGCCTTGTTCTTGTCATATCATTCTTTCAACATGTATGGATACCTTATAACTCCCCTATGCACCATGTGGTCTCCGCTAATTAATGCATCAACTTACTACTCATTTGGTTGAAGTGACTACGTAATAAGCATATTCATATATGGCAATTCGCATATTTCACCTTCACTGTAATTTTGGATTCATTAGTTTTAAGTGCGATCCTGCTCTGGTATCCTTTCATAAGAGTCATTCGAGGTTCAACAATTGTATTTCTTCGACTTAGGGGGTTTCACTCGACTCTAAACACTCTTGAGTGAACAGAGAGTTCCACTAAAGCATTTTCTTGTCCTAAACTTTGGGGTCGTTATAAAATTCTTGACAATTTTCTTTTCAAAACATAGACTTGAAAACATATAACCTGTGATATGGACTCATATGCATACTTTGACTTAATCTATGCAAGGTAGGAAATCGAAACACGCTTTTATTCAAAGCATACATTTTTAATTATAACTTAAACGCATTAGAACATGCAAACATGATTTATTACATAAAACTTAATCATTCAAACTTCAAAAGATGGCAATCCAATTTCTACTAAACCCTAAAAGGGTATTGGCCAAGAATCTCTTAGGCTATCTAAAGTAGCCATTTCCATCATCCAATCTTATAAACTCATACATCCACTTATGTGATCATCCAAACAGAAAGGCTAAGCATCCTTTCAAGGTCTAGCCAAAATCCTAAAGTTCCCTAACATGCTATTTTCTCTCAAAATGTCAAAACACTTCATCTAACATTACCAACCTGTCAAAGCCGAATATACATGCTATAGTAGTAGATGAATTCACACCATCTATCATATAAAAGCTTGAGTAGAATAAACATGCATCCATTTATAAGTTGAGATCTTAAATAAAAGCCTAAAATTTCCTCATGGCCAAATCATATAGGTCCTACAACCTTATAATATTTCATCAAATAATCACTTCATATCTCTCTATAAACTTAGGCCGAAATAGACGCATCAAACACCTCAAAGGTTCCATCAATAATCAATAATCAATCCTCAATATAACATAGGCTGAAACCATCACATATTCTTGAGATAAAAAAAAAAAAGTAAAATAATCAAGCAAATAAGTGAACAAAAAATATCACAAAATATATGCAAATAATATCCAAGATAAATTAAGAGTTTACTTACAAACGTCCAAGAACAGTAAGCAAAAAAATCTAAAAATAAATAAAAAATGAATCAAGATCTAAGCATGAAAATTGTAAATCCGAAATCTCTACAAGATGATGAGTGCTTGGTGCTTTAAAAGATCAAATCTTCATTTCAAAACCCTTGGGCCAAATCTCTAAGGAGTTAAAACCCTAGTTTTATTTTCTCTTTTAAAACCTAAAATTATTTTATTAAAAATCTCATTTCTCTCCATTCAAAATCTTAAGAACACCTAGAGTTCCATTTTAAAATAAGTATGAACTCTAGTTTTTTAGTGAAAGTAAGTGCTTGCATTGTCGAAAACCTCTAGGTCCAAAAATGATGGGATTGTTTCCTTACTCAAAATCGTTCATGATGTGTTTGAAGAATAAATAATGTGCTTACTTCGTGTAGTGATCTTTCTCTCGAAAAACAACTTAGAAAAAGTAGAAAATATGAAAATACGAGAGTGTTTAGCTAGTGAAAAAATAAAGGAAAAATGGTGACTAGTGGAGACGACCCATAAACTAGCTTAGAAATAAAACCTCACCGTAAGGAGGATGGTATGAACTGCACAAATCCTACGTAGTACGATAGGTATTCGTGTTCTCATATTGTTTAAGTTCAATTTGCAGTCCTCCACTGTGACTAGGATCCTACATAATTGTTTGGAAGAGAATATTTTGTCCTTATAATGATTAAAAGGGATTCTTTCACTATAGTAGCAACAAACTAATTCTTGTGAAATATATATATATATATATATAGCTAGTTTTTTCCTTTGATGTTACAAATGATATTATTAGAGACAAATAGCTTCACTTAGTTACAAATGATATTATTATAGACAAGTAGCTTCACTTATTTAATTAAATGGGTTAGACCTCTCAACCCCAACTCACTAATTTTGTATTGGATTTGAATTAGATTCGTGGGTCATATCAAGAAGTCTAATTTAGTCTTATATAGTACCCCACAAAGCCTCACGACATTAACAAGAAGCTACTTGTCAACAAGAATAGGAACGCAGCCAGCTTGTTCACAGATAAAGAAATAAAAATAGAGACATGCATTGAATTTCTTGTGGACTTGTCCAGCAGAAACAATTGACCACGTGTTTTCTGTCTCTTGTATTAGTGTACCTACAATCTTGATATACATATTCTTGTGATTTTAGATTCAGAAGAATATGGACTCAACATGATCTATATTGAACCATATGGTCAAAATAAATAATACAACTATCTGCATGTTGCATCATTCAATCTAAATAAGCCAGTTATTTTTTGTCAGAATAATAATCATTTGTTCAATTTGAATGACAAATATGATAGAATTTTTCATACTAAATTGATCAAGTATGACTAACTTTTGTGTTATTTGTAGGTTTTCACTTTTTAGATTATTATTTCTTTTTGTGTTCTCTCACAATTATTTAGTTGTACCTTTGTCATTAACCATATTTTGGTATTCCCATTTTAAAGTTTGTAAATTAGTTCCCAATAGATTCCAAAGTCACAAACCGACCATTTGTACCTAAATCTCATTCATCATCACATGCTTTCTCTAAATAAGTAAAATAATTTTTACTCAATCTGTGGAAATTTAGACCTAAAACAAAGATCCACCAGATGACACACATGCATCTAACCTCAATTTTGAATGCTACTTCCTATTAAGAAAAAGATCCTAGGGTGCTCTCTTCCTCTCAGTTTCTATCTTTCTCACAAAGGCAAACATGATTTCACTTTTCATTAGCTTTTATAGGTTTCCATAACTCTTTTCATTAGCCCAAGCATTGGCAAGAACATATCCTTGAGTCTGCAAAAGTATGACATCTTGCTTCATCTCATTGATTAAAGTTATTTTCTCCATTACATCCCGAGTCTACAAGCCAGGATTCATCCATCTTTCTTATGAGTTACTGTTCACCAATTAAAAGAATATCTTATCAAAAAGTGTTCTTACTCAATTCTGCATCGTTTTTAATTCCACTCTAATTTCTGATGCATTCGCGACAATCATCTATGTCTCATTTACCTTTGAGACAACAAAAATGCTAAAGATAAACGCCAGAGACAACTGACGAACAAACGCCAACTAATAATCTATTATATTTGGTGTCTGTTGTGCGCTACATAATATCTGTGAGTTAAGGAATGAAAAAATAAATCTGAAACTGAAGGAAATAGATTCGAAATGTTTTATATATCATGCTACATCAGTTAGCGTTTGTCTACCATTTATCTTTGGCATTTGTTCCTAGCATTACTCATATAGTGTAAATAAAAGTAAAACTAAAAATACTTGTATTTTATTCTCCCCACTTTTTTACTCATTTTTTATTAAATATAACGAAAGTTTTTTTATAATTCCAATGTATGATTATTTTAAGTGTTTCATTTCTATCAAACTTGTAAATCTCTTTGTAGATTGAAAATTAATGACTGCCAGTCTTTTAACTTTGGAATTTCTAGCTTTCAGTACTTTAGTGCTTTGACTCTGGCTTTGGATTAATTTTGACAAGGTAGAATTGATTGGCTATGCTGCTACTTATGATTACACTCTTCCTTACATATGAATATGCCCAAAAGGCTATTAGAAGTTGCTCTCTGCACTTAATTAGACACAATTACAAATGTGCACTTTCATGAAATCAAATATCATATATCACCCAGTTATTTGTTCCACTCATCCATGTTTAGATTTACCCTCATGAAAAGGAACAAATAATTAGATGATTGATATTAAAGTAAAGACTTGTTAATATATATCACACACAAGAAGCAAGGATTCGATTTTCTCGGTTTGCTAGTAAGGATCTTCCACCTTGTAAGTACATTCACTCAATTGCCATTTAATATTTGGAGTATTTAAAATAAAACTAATAACATTTGCATCTTTTATTTAGTTTCTTATGTGTGTTCTAGTGGATAATCACATTTTGAAACAAAGATTCAAAGACAAATTAAATGGACCCATAGCCTATATCCAAAACGTATTAAGTACCTTATGTCTGCATTTAATTGCCCAAAGGTAAGAGAATCTTTGCTTCAAGAGTCTTCTTCTTCTTCCCCTTCTTCTTCTAGTTAAGAATATCCATGAAGTAATATCTAGTTATGGTTTTCTCAAGAAGTAACATATGCAAGAATGGAATGGATTCATTAGGTGCTAAGAAGATGGGCCAAAATTATGCTAGAACTTATCAGTTGTCTTCAATTGATGCATTTTAATAGGTTAAAGTTGTTGCAGATCAATAACAAAAATTGAAAGGATTCTATATGCTTGGAGTTTTATAAAGCGAAGAAGTAAGTTTTGACATGAATTTGCTGAACGATGTTACCTGGTTCTCTATTTTTATAACTTGGAGTTTAAGTTGGAGTTTTGTAACTGTTTTCGTAATTGTGCCAACTTTTGTTTGAAGGGAGCAGAGATTGGGAAAGAGATAAACCACCTAAAGGTGTATGAAGGCTTGCGTTGTATGTCTACTTGAAACTTCAAGAAGGCAGAGAATCTATTTTTGGAATCAATTTCAACCTTCGCAACTTATGAACTTTTTCCTTATAACACCTTCATATTCTACACTATTCTTACAAAGCATCATATCCTTGAATAGAGTTTTGTTGAAGCAAAATGTATTCCGCTTTCCCCACGTAATGATTCTTATTTAACTTAGTAATCTCACTTTTTAGAGTTTTGAACTCTTTATATGAATGTCAGTATAAACCATTTTTCTTGGCATTTAATGAGTGGAAACCTAATACTTTTCTACATAATAATAAAATAATTGAATATGCTAGAAATATAAGTTCTGCAGGTTTTTCTACATGGTTTGATTTATATTGACACCCATCTCCTTGATGGCAGTTTTCCAGTTCTAAAATTATTTGATTTGGGATATTGTCTGTGTTGTTTTCCTCAATACCTCATGGTTTATGTTTTGGATGTTACTATGAGCTGGCCTAATGGAGCAAATAAAACTAGACCATTATTTGAGGGAGATTAGAATTGAGGTTTATTCCCAATTCTTGGAATCCTACAAGTGTCACAATTGATGCAATGGCTAAGGCATTTGGAGTTACAATGGAGTTTATTGATCTGTTAGTGTTGAAGTGTCATTGGTGCTATTTTTTATTTGTTCATGGTTACTGCAGGTGGCAAGAATCTTGGAAGGCATGCTGAATTATGGGGAATATGCTGAATGGTTTGGTATGGAGAAGCAATCTCTTCACAAATGTTCAGCATGTAGTCTAAATTGAGTATATTCAAAGAGAAATTATATGGGGCCCCGGCATCGGGGCCCCTTTGCACCCTCGACTGATGTGGCAGATGCTAAGTCAGCCAACTTATTTTCTTCAATTAAAAAAACAAAATAGAAGAAGCGGGATTTGAAATCCCACGACAAAATCACGATTTCGGTTTGAAATCTTGAGAGGGAAAACAACACGCGAACCCAAGAGGGAAATTCCCAAAAGCTGTCGCTGTCGCTTGCCGTCACCTGAGCCGAGGCCATTCCTGCAGTGTTTTGAAAGTCGAAGCATAGGTTGTCGAGGCTGAGTCCTATCTTGTGAAAGGCCAATCGGAAAGCTCTTCAAGACTTGGACATGCTCAAGGTCTTGCAACCTAAGATCGCATACGAGCACTCCTTCAATCACTTTTAGGTTCTATATCTCCTTCTACCCTTCATGCTTCTCCTGTTTAGATATTCGAATATTTCTTTTGCTTCAATTGGATCATTATTGAAATGAATATCGTGCTATTCAAGCATTATATGTGTCAAAGGTAAATGGATTTATTTGAGTGTAGAAATGTTGTGCGAATGTGAAAATTTTACTACACTTTTAGTGTCAGTAAATACATCCGGTAATTGATTTGCAACATTTTGCAAATGAATAATCCTCTGAACTTCCCTTTTACATTCATTTATAGGAGGATCAAAATCATTTGTAGGAGGATCAAAATGAGATAAGGTCTTATTATCCCAAGTAATATTTTGTCGTGCTTCAGGCACCGACTTTTCTTTACCCATTAATGGAAAATTGGATTCGTCAAAATGACAATCCTCAAAACGTGCTTTAAACATATCCCCTGTAAGGGGTTTAAGGTATCTAATAATAGATGGAGAATCAAAACCAACATATATCCCAAGTCTACGTTGAGGGCCTATTTTTGTACGTTGCGGAGGTGCAATTAGAACATATACAGTATATCCAAAAGTACGAAGATGAGAAATATTTGGTTGTTGACCAAATGCAAGCTGTAATGGAGAATAGTTATGATATGCAAATGGTCTAATGTGAATTAGAGATGCTGCATGAAGTATAGCATGTCCCAAAGTAGAAATAGGTAGTCTTGATTTCATAAGTAAAGGTCTAACGATTAGTTGAAGCCTTTCGATCAAAAACTCAGCTAAACCGTTTTGTGTGTGTGTATGGGCAACAGGATGTTCAACATCTATTCCTATTGACATGCAATAATCATAAAAAACTTGAGATAAAAATTCACCTACATTATCCAATCGAATGGTCTTAATTGGATACTCAGGAAATTGTACTCGTAGTTTAATTATCTGAGCAAGAAGTCTAGCAAATGCAACATTTCTAATGGAAAGCAGACAAACAGGTGACCATCGACTAGATGCATCAATGAGAACCATAAAATATCTAAATGGTCCACTTGATAGATGAATAGGCCCACATATATTTCCGTGAATCATTTGTAAAAAAGATGGAGATTCAACAATGACTTTTGAGGGAGATGGTCTGATAATCAACTTACCTTGAGAACATGCAGAGCACGGAGATTCATTGGGTAGAAGGCGATCATGCCAAGTTATAAATACTTTATGGTCAATGCACTTTTGGTGTATTACCACATATGATTCAATTGTTCTCATTTTTGTATAATACAATCCAGAACATAGAGCAGATAATTTTTCTAATATGAGCTTCTAGTTCGATATTGTTTTAGTAATAAGAAGATGCTCTTTACTGCCTTTATTGATCGTTTCAATATGGTAATCATTATGACGTATATCTTTGAAACTCAATAAATTTCTTCTGGATTGTGAAGAGAATAGAGCATCATCAATACAAAATTTGGTGCCATTAGGCAACACAATATAAGCTCTTTCGGAGCCCTTAATTAAATCTGATAAACCTGATATGGTATGGACATAGGCTTTACTTGGTGTTAGATTTTAAAAATATTTCTTTTCTTTGAGAATTGTGTGAGTTGTAGTACTGTCAGCCAGACATATATCTTTATCATTCAACTCAGAGATAAAAAGCTCATCAATGTGATCCATGATTCTACAAAATGTACAAAACTTTTATTACAGATAGAAAGAAAATACATTAATTGAGTGGAACACTTCCATCTCCAATTAAGTGTTCAATACTACCTTCAGGATGATTAAAGAAATCAGATACATCAAGATGAGTAACGTCTACATCTACTGAATCTAATAAATCATCTGATAGTTCTACTAAATTTGTTTCATGCACTTTATTTTTTCCTTTAATAGAAGTTTGATATAAATCAGCTAAGTGCTTGGCCGTACGACAGGTACGTGACCAATGTCCAGTCATTCCACATCTATGGCATACCTCTTCACTTTTCTTTGAAGAATTATTATGGAGATTTTTACCCATTTCTGAATTATACCATTTCTGGTGATACGTTATATTATTATCCCTTTTAATGTTGTCACTTCTGGGACTAATATTTCTATAATTTCTCGTACTACGTCCAGTCCTCCGATTTCTTCTAAAGGATGCACCATTTACTTCTGGGAATGATGCAAACCTATTACTATTTATTTCAGGGAATGATATTAAGCTAGTAGGGCGTGAATGGTGGTTTTCTAATAAGAGTTCATTGTTTTGTTCAGCTACTAGAAGACATGATATAAGTTCAGAATATTTGTTGAACTTTCTATCTCGATACTGCTGCTGCAGGAGCACATTTGAGACATGAAATGTAGTATAAGTTTTCTCTAGCATATCATCATCGGTGATTTTCTCACCGCATAATTTTAATACTGAGCTTATTTTAAAAAGTATGGAATTATACTCACTAACATTTTTATAATCTTACAACCTCAGGTGCAACCATTGAAAATGAGTTCTTGGAAGGATGACAGTCTTCTGGTGTTCATACTTCTCCCTTAAACTGTTCCACAAAATATAGGGATTTTTTACTGTAAGATATTCAGTTTTCAATTCTTCATGAAGATGGTGGCGAAGAAAAATCATTGCTTTAGTATGGTCCTGCAAGGATGCTTGATTTCTTTCTTTAATAGTTTCTCTCAGGTTCATTGCATTAAGATGAATTTCAGCATCAAGTATTTAGGATAAATAATTTTTCTCAGATATGTCAAGAGCAACAAATTCCAATTTTGTAAGATTTGTCATTTTCTACACATATAAATAATGAAATAAATATATGTATCTCAGAAAATATTTTTATAAATTCACACAGATAATCATCAATAAAATATATCAAAGATTTCAAATAATATATTGAAAAACTTACAGAAAAATAAGGTCACTAGCTTCAGAATTAGTAGAACCGTCGTGCTGATAACGTATTATAAAACTAAAGACAAAAACTACTATTACAAAAGAGAAATAAGAAACTCTATCTGAAACTCTTAACAACTGAAACTTTTTTTTTTCTCTTTATATTTTCTTATAAATTTCATTATAACTGAAACTCCTATTTATAGGTTTTGAAATTATTATGTAAGTTACTATGCAAGTCACTATGCAGAATTTAAAATAATAGTGGTAGGGTCATTCACATAATTTTAGTAGTGGGACAGGGGGCAACTACCGTCCCGCAATTCATTACATTAATTATTTTTTTAATTTTTATTTTATTTCATTTCTAAAAACAAATCGAGCCTTAAACATTTCTCACATATCAAGCATGCGATTGTATTTTGCTATCAGTCCTTCACGTCCGGCCAACAAAAGGTACTGCAGGAAATAAATAAATAAAAAAGATCACCGACTGATTTGCGTTGCAGAATAATGCCCGATTATTTTTATAAATAAGATAAAGATAAAAATTAAAATAAATAAATTATTATTCTAAAATATTTTTTAAATATTATTTTGTTTTAAAATTAAAAAAATTAAATTATGATTTTAAAAAATTAAATTATTTAAATATTTATATAAAAATTTAAAAATATAATAATAAATTTAAAATGAAATAAAGATATTTTTAAAAAAAATTACTGAGAAAAAAAAGATTTAAACCAAAGGAGGAAAGTGGGCCTGGGTCTAAGAGTAAGTGCTGGATGTAAAACTACTCTAAAATATTCTCTATATTTTCTGTACGGATGTGAACTCTCCATATCCAAACATATCAAGAATATTTTAGACAAACCTTCCTCTCTCCACGTCAAAAAAAGAAACGCGCCAAAAAAAATTTAAATTCGGGACCCCTCAAGTTTACTTCAAACGACAACATGAACAGGCCAAAATGATACATTTTGAAATGAAAAAAAAAATATAAATTTTAAAAATAAATTTCAAATCTGCCACCCCTGCAATTTTACTAGTATGTTTAGTTTTTATTATAATTCTAAATAATTTAAATTAAATAAATTTTGAAATGAAAAAAAGAACACCTGCAATTTTAAAAATTAATTAAAGAATAATTTTTATCAATTTTAATTTAAATAATTTTTTTTAAAGAAATTGTGAAAATTATTTTTTAAATATATTAAAAATTATTTCTTATAATATATATATATATATATATATTTACAAAAATATAAATAAAATCATTATTTCACAATTATTAATAATCAAATCAATCAAAAAATCAATACTCAACATATTTCATACATCCAAACAACTCAAAATATTCTTAATGAGACTTACAAACTTATTTCAATCTCTATTCAAACTATTCACAAGTCTCTTTAAATTTTTTTTAAATTTCTTGACATCCAAACGTAGCCTAAAGGCAACTTGCATAAAGTCAAAAAGGCATAAACCGGTTTGGAAATGTATCTATATGAATCATCCAATTCCTTTGCTTTAGAAAAATAAAAAAATAAAAAATCTCTATATGAAAAATTACTTTTACAATGAGTTGTTACTTCCCTAAAGCTGAGACATGATAGTTTACTCCGCTTTGAAAAATAAAAAATAAAAAGGTTATCATTGGGCGAAATAATGAATCTACTCCAGAACACCTGCCCTGCATGCCTATTCATTGACAATTTTACTCCTTTCTTTTCTAGCAAGGAGTAATTTTTCGGATTGAATCTTATCCCGCTGAAACGTGGTAAGGTACATAGAGTCAAGAATACAAGCTGAACCAAATGTGTATGCGAAATCTCCTTGATTCCATTGTATTTGACATATATTTTTTAAGAATAAATTATGTACACTTGAATCAAGAGAGGTATTATACAAGTCAAACTAAGAAAACAACATTCGCTGTATATGCAGAAAAGATTCAGTATCAGACATCAATGTTATAATGGCATATTATCCCTTCTTGACAGCAGAAAATATATCCTTCATGTAAGTATCATTGATCCACAAGCCAAAACTATTCTTTGAATAATCCTTAGGAACCATGGAAAAATTTACCCCGCAAAGGTTCTTTTTGTCAAAAAAGACTTGCTTCAGCCAACTTTCTTTGCCCCCGAGCAACGAGCAACTCATAATCCTGCATGTATAGATGAGGGCTAAGTAGCACATACAAGAAAATTTGTGTTGTGTTATTTAAAGAATCCCTTCTGGAATCGATTGAGATTTAAATAACTTTATTTTTAGGTTTTCGAAAACTTTGCCAAACTTGATAAGAAAAACACTGAATAAAATAACAAGGAAAGAAAATTAAGATCAACACAGCATTTAATATGGTTCGGCCCTAATGACCTGCATCCACAGCAAAAACCCTAGGAGAAGAATCTTATTAATCAAGAGTAAGAGATACAGAAATACAACCTTAGAGCTTCATATACACAAATGCCTCAAGAAATCAGCCCAAGAACAGAAGCTAAATCCTAACCCTAAGTCGCCTGAAGCTGAGCCTCTCTCTCTCTCTCTGATTTCATATGCGGCAGATTAATGCAGCACTGTAGCATCGTTAGGTATTTATACAGCCCAATACATAATTACATAAATGTCCTTAAATGAAACCCTAAAGAAGCCGGTCATACAGAGCATCTCAACCACACGATCACTTTCTATTTAAGCTTCATCACAGGTTGTATATCTTGCCAAATGTCACAAGCTCGACACTCTAACAATTCTCCACTTTAGCAAGCTTGTAAGCCTTGCATCCAGCACTTTCTCCCTGCAAAAGAGTTTCTGCTTGTTCCCCTTAATGGGTATTAACAATTTCCTAGGTTAATTAAGTTCAAACAATGTTCAAACTTAATCTTAGGCATTGATTTAGTAAACATATCAGAGGGATTATCCTCTGTTGAAATTTTCTTAACTTCAATCTCACCATTAGAAATGATATCTCTCACAAAATGTAGCCAAATGTCAATATGTTTAGACCTTTCATGGTAAACATGATTTTTAGACAAATTAATAGTGCTTTGGTTGTCACAGTAAATTATGACAGCCCCACTATACATCCCTAACTATTGACTCAGCCCCCTTAACCATATAGCCTCCTTAAGAGCTTCTGTCAAGGCTATATATTCAGCCTCTGTGGTAGACAATGCTACCACAGACTATATATGAGATTTCCAACTAATAATGCCTCCAAAAAATGTAAAGACCATACCAGATAGTGATTTTCTAGTATCTAGAATTCTAATATAATCAGAATCAGTGTAACCCTTTAATCCTAAGTCACAATGCATAGTTTTTCCAAAAATTAACCCTAAATGTTTTGAACCATTTAAGTATTGAAAAATTTGTTTTAAAGCATGCTGGTGAGGCTTCCCGGGTCTCTCCATAAACCTACTCACTAAACTTATACCATAAGATAAATCAGGTCTAGTGCATTCCATGACATACTTTATACTCCCAACCATACTAATATAAGGTATTTTATCCATAAACATTGACTCAGACTCAGTTTCTGGACACTGTTTATTGGACAGTTTAATGTGCTGTGCAACAGAAATAGGCATAGGCTTAATATGACTCATTCCAAATCTATTTAAAACCTTTGAAATGTAAGACTTCTGAGATAAGTAGAGAAGATTTTTATCCCTTTCTTTAGTTATTTCCATGCCTAATATTCTTTTGGCAAGACCTAACTCTTTCATTTCAAATTTAGATTTAAGCATGCATTTAACTTGATTTAACAGATTCATGTCTACACAGGCAACTAACATGTCATCTATATATAGTAACATATATTTGACAGTTATCACATTGCTTATAATAGACACAATTATTATAATTGTTTGTACAAAAATCATTTTGAATCATGTATGAGTCAAATCTTTTATACCACTGTCTTGGTGATTGTTTTAGTCCATATAGAGATTTCCTTAACAGACACACATGATTGTTATCCTTTTTTGTATCAAAGCCCTCAGGAGGTTTCATGTAAATAGTTTCTTCTAAGTTTCCATGCAAAAAAGCTGTTTTAACATCAAGTTGTTCCAAATGCAGGTCATGTACAGAAACAAAAAATAATAGAAATCTGATTGAGTTATGCCTTACAACAGGAGAAAATATCTCATTATAGTCAACCCCTTCCCTTTGTGTGAATCCCTTATCCACTAACCTAACTTTATACCTAGGTGGTTCAGCTCCTCGGATACATTCTTTCCTTTTAAAGATCCATTTGGACCCTACAAGTTTCTGATTCTTTGGTCTAGGTACTACTACACATGTCTTGTTTTTATTTAAAGACTCCATTTCTTCTTACATTACAAGAATCCATTTCTTGGTCTCCTTACTGTCCATGGCCTCTCTAAAAGTCCTAGGCTCCATCCCAATTTCTGTCTCAGCAACAGAAAGAGCAAAAGCTGTCATGTCAGCTTCTCCATACCTTTGAGGAGGTCTTATGACCCTCCTCTGCCTGTCTTAGGATCACATGACCCCCATCTAGACTAGTGAAAAACTCAAACCAACTTTTCAAGGGACATATATAGAATGAACACCCTGAGTCCAGTATCCATTCATTTCGAGGGTCTGTTCAGACACATTTAGGACTTCTGAACCATCGTATCCATCTAAAACTACATCCGCCTTACCAGCAGATTCTTGAGTGGTGGCATTGGCTGTTTGTTTTCTCTCAGGGCAGTCTCTTTTAAAGTGCCCCTCCTTATGACAGGCAAAGCATTTTAAAGGTTTGCCCTTGGACTTTGATCTAGACTTCTTGTTCTTGCCTTTCTTATCCCTCTTCTCAAATCTCCCCCTAACATTTAAACCTTCCCCTGCCTCTTGTTTGGATTTTGACTTGGCATACAATTCTCTGGAGTGCAATACAGATTGCACTTCCTCTAAGGTTAGGCTCTCTCTCCCATACATCATAGTTTCTTTTATGTTATTGTAGTTGGAATCCAGAGAACTTAATAAAAGAATTGCTTGGTCCTCATCATCTATGCTAATGTCTATATTAGCAAGATCTAAGAGGATTTTATTGAATTCATCCAAATGTTCATCAATGGATGTACCAAGGTTCATTTTAAAAGTGTAGAGCTTGGTCTTCTTATGGAGTCTGTTTGCTAGAGATTTTGTCATATACAAACTCTCTAACTTTAGCCAACTCCTGCTGCCATTTTCTCATTGGCAACCTCCCTAAGTACTTTATCTCCTAGGGACAAGATGATAGCACTGTGTGCCTTTTGTAGTATTTCGGGCTTCACCTTCTCAGTAAGGAAAGAGTCTGGTTTTCCTTCCTAAGAGGTGTCAATGCTCTTCTTGTCATCAAGAAGAGCATCTTGAAGCCCTTATTGGACCAAGATAGCTTGCATCTTGATCCTTCACAAGCCGAAATCATTTTTTCCATTAAATTTTTCAAACTCAAACTTGGCTGTCCCCATCGAAGAATCTAGCTCTAGATACCACTTGTTGTGTTATTTAAAGAATCCCTCCTGGAATTGTTTGAGATTTAAATAACTTTATTTTAGGTTTTTGAAAACTTTTCCAAACTTGATAAGAAAAACATAGAATAAAATAACAAGAAAAGAAAATCAAGATCAACACAGTATTTAACGTGGTTCGGCCCTAATGGCCTACGTTCACAGCAGGAACTCTAGGAGAAAAATCTTATTAATCAAGAATAAGAGATACAGAAATACAACTTCAGAGCTTCATCTACACAAATGCCTCAAGAAATCAGCCCAAAAACAGAAGCCAAACCCTAACCCTAAGTGACCTGAAGCTCAGCCTTTCTCTCTCTCTCTCTCTCTCTGATTTCATATGCGCCATATTAATGCAGCACTGTAGCATCGTTAGGTATTTATATAGCCCAATACATAATTACATAAATGCCCTTAAATGAAACCCTAAAGAAGCCGGTTATACAGAACATCTCAGCCACACAATCACTTTCCATGTAAGCTTCATCACAGGTTGTATATCTTGCCAAATATCACAAGCTTGACACTCTAACAATTTGAAAACTCAAAATGGGTTTCTCTTTTTCCTTCTACATATATTTATCCTTATTATTTTAACATTTAGGAGAACTCTAAGGAATTACTGTGAAAGTAATGTTTAAGCCCAAGTTTTTAGCATTTTTGAGGACTCAGTAGTGTTGGGTGTGGAGCTGAATCAAGTTTACTCGAGAGCCGCTTGACAAATGGCTTAAGTAAAATCTAGACAGTGATTTCGCTCAACGTATGCTCGACAAACTATTCAAGCGAGACCCAAACAGAGAGGTTTGTTCGAGTCACACTCGACATGCCGCTCGAACACGATTCAACCAGAGAGTTTCGCTAGAGCAAGATTTACAAGAAATCCGAAATTAGGGTTTTTCCGTCCCATCACCATATAAACATGTTATAAAAGGCCTATGGCTGTACATAAACATTGTGAGAGTGTCCCAAAGTGTATTTTGTGATTCCTCAAATAACAAAAATCATCTGCAGCTCCGTAGATGTAGACAAATTGCTGAACTATATAAATTTCGTGTCGTGTGATTATTTAATTATTTTCTTATTGTTCTTTTCAGGTTAATTTCACTTTATTGTCATCGTTTTGATTAAATAACAAGTAGGAGCCGGAGAACACCCCTTGCCATTCTCTAATCCATCTGAGCATTGTGCTACAACAGCTTTTGCATCAGAAGACTGATTGCTGAGTAACTTGACCTTATAACAAATATAATCTTCCCTTGTGCTGTAATATGTGCAGTTTTATGGGATAATAGACACAACACAAAGGAAGACTCCTTTTTGAGTTACCAAGAAATTGAATTACAGACACACACACGCATACACATATGAAGTAAAAAATGAAACTCTACATGGAGGGAAATCTTGGATTTGAGCTAGGTAAATCTAAATGGGAAAAGAAAAAGATGTTTCCAATTTATCAAAATCAGAAGATTTTCTATATATATATATATATATATGATCTGCTAGGGTTATGGAACAAGTGTACATTTTAGTTATCCACCAATTAATTCTTTTTGATTAATAAAAACAAAACTGCAATCTCAAGACCACCACCACCAATTAATTCTATAATCCATGGAGGGAAATACTTTTGGCAGAAGTTCTATCATAATTCACTAAAATCAACATTTCTCCAAGAAAAATAACCATAACGTATTACCTTTCAGTGCTCTCACCATATTTATAAATTACCCATACAACAGCTTGAGCACAAAGCTTTCCTGACAGAACAACACCTTCCATTGAAGCCAAATACTTTTGCTTTGTGTAGTCACTAGCTAATTAGAAGCCCTCAATTGGAGATCTTTGTAAGGGACGGCAAGGTTCACTATTTGGGACATTTTTGTCGACTGACCTGAGAATCTCAGTTAGATTACATTAGGAAAATGGAGTAACTTAAAGGTTGGAACCAATATTGCAGCTCTGATTACAGAATTCGATTCTCCAGATCAGTGATGTTATACATGCTATAATCATATAAAGGGCACTCTATATAATGTCTATTATTTATTTTCAAGAATCCAGAAGACTCCAGTTTATTGCCATTTTGTCATACCTTGGTGTTTTAACAACGTGGTACTTTACAAGCTTTGCTTTCTTCTGATCTGTGGAAATTTCATCTGGAAAGAGTTTTGCAAGTTCCTTCATTGTAGCATCAATAATATCAGCATCACTGTGTGAAATCCATTCTTCTGCAGGCGCAAAAACTAATTCCAGCATGGATTTGTTTGGATTGTAATATTCCTGCACAACACAATCAATTAAAAATTGAGAGAACTTCCATAAGATAAAATGAAGAAAGTCAAATGAATCACTAACCAAGCTGCCCATAAGTCCATACATTATAATTATTCCCAAACTTAATAAAAGAAAGTCAAATTAATCACTGACCCAACTGCCCTTACGTCAATAAACATAGCCAATTGTCTCATAGTGTACTCAAAATATTTTGTTATTTTCCCATTTTCCCAAAAATTAAAATGTCTGATTTCCTTTTCTTATTGGAAGAAGCAAGAAATCTGATTAACATCCCATAGATTGGTGAGGACACAAGTTCAACAATATTTTTGAGTTGCATGAATACATTGGCACTTGTGTGGGCTAAAGGACGTGACAAAAAAAATTTGAAAAAACTAAAAACATTAATACCAGTTTTTACCTTACATGTTACTGACATATCAGCATACAGACTGAGAAGTTGGCTTCTGCATTAAAGTCAAGAAAATAGCTATAAATGAGAGGGAGAAGGAAAATTGATAAAACCATTAGCCTAAAGGAATTATAAATGGAAGTAGGGAAAATCCTCCTCTCCCTTCTCAAGCAATTAAGGTAAAAGGGGAATAACCACACAACAAAACAATATAAGACAAGTTTTATAGATTAGGATCATAGTAAATAATCTCACCATTCCTAAAAGATTTTGTAGGCCAAGTGTAACTGAACAATCATACCAAGATTTATATTACTAAATCATATATGTCCACTGTAAATTTGATATTCTAGGGTATACAGTCAAGATTATCACTAGACACCAAAGAATGGTTGTACCATCAACTTCACACTTCTCTGAGAAAGAAAGAGCAACTTTCACACTTCAAACCTCCTCACTTGTCACCTTTTCCTTACAGGGGAAGGAGGTGCCATTTAAGCTTGAGCTCATTGGCAATATTCTGCACCACTGGAATGATTTAGTAAAATTGGACAAAACAGCTCAGAAGACTAAGCTGCTCAGTACTAAGACTCAAAGTCTGTAAGAGACATAAATTAAGCAAACAAGGTATCGTATATCTACTAGACACCACAATTGATGAGATAAGCATCAGCAGGACCTGCTAAATAGTAGGTGATCATGGGTGTTCTTCAGTTTCCTGTCAAACCTGCAAGCAATGGGACCATTTAGCGAACGTTATAATTGATTAGTGACTGTAAAATAAAAAATGGATATTCATTCCCTACAACCAAAAGCAACTGATGCTTAGCATGACCGGAAATAAAATATTTGTTGTCATATTATTAGAAATTTCATTAATCACAGAACACGTGAGAAATATAATACAATTTAAGAATTCCAATTAAGGAGAATATTCCCATATTGCACGAGCAGATCAGTTGGAACTCGACACTTTCAACTGAATAAAATGGAGAGAGAGAGAGAGAGAGAGTCAATTAACGAAATAGAATCTTTCACTAACCATATGTGCACATTAATAACTGGAACTCCAACTAATTTCTCCAATCTCTAGAAATATGGAATCTCTTTCCAGTTTTGAGGTAAAAGAAGCTTCAGGATGTCAGCTGATTGGAACAAAGTGATTAACAATATCAGGAAGCTGAGATTACAGTTAATAAAAAATATAAAACTGCATAAAAGTTTAGTGGTATACCTGGAGTAGCAAATACATATGCATCCCCTTCAATCACGTTCCCATTATTCAGTAAAAACCTTTTCACTGTTCCATCACTATTTAGCTCAATATTCTGAATTCGAGAAAGCCAATATTCACCACCCAGTGACTGAATATGATCAACAATTGGCTGACATAGTCTCTCTGGGGGGTTACCTGCATCCAAGAAAGCCATCTTGGAACCATGCTTTTCCTAGAGATGTGTTTTCATAATTCATAAATGGCTAATCATGTTGTAAGAAATCATTGTTCATTTTATTTTACACTGTTGAGTATGGCTTAGGAATACAAGCCTAGTCCTGTCTGGCTCGAACCTCGCTCGAGCGAGACTGCGAGATTTCCAGAATTGTTCCAACCCGAGACTTCGCATGACCATCGCTCGACCTCCTGCTCGAGCGAGGTGTCCGATTTCTAGTCGAACGAATTTTACCTAGAAGTTCTCGCTCGAGCGAGTTTAAATCTCGCTCGAGCGAGATTGCATAATATAAATATCGCGAAGCCATTTCGCACAGCAGCGGACGAAAGAACGACGAAGAACGCGAGGCCTCTGTTTTTCGGCGTGTGAACAGTGTTTGCTTCTAGATCATTTCCTTCTCCATTTCTCCACTACTCTGAGTGAAACTTGTGAGGATTGAGTGTATACACGTGAGGTGAGTGTTCTCTGTTGTAAGAATCTTTTGATTCTCTCTCTGTAACCTCCATTTGATCTAGTGAAGCTTTGAAACCAACCCCACAGTGGATGTAAGCTCATTTTGAGCTGAACCACTTAAATCTGTGTGTTCTTTCTGTATTTACTGTTTTATTTCTCATTGTTGCATCCGCTGCGGTTTATTTCATATCTTTGTTGTTTGTTTCTTTGGCTATTTCCCAACAAACTGGTATCAGAGCTATTTTAGGCTCTGTGAATATTTGAAGGGATGGCTACAGCAAGATTTGAAATTGAGAAATTTGACGGTCAGAACAGTTTCAGCTTGTGGCGCCTGAAGATGAGGGCATTATTACGCCAGCAGGGGTTATTCAAAGTTCTAGAGGAAAGGACAACAGATTCTCCTGTACCATCTAAGGATGATGAAGAAAAGGTATATAGTACTATTCTATTATCATTGTCTGATGAAGTGTTGAGAGAGGTGGCGGAGGAGGAGACCGCTAAGAGTCTCTGGAACAAGCTTGAGAGCTTGTACATTAAGAAGTCTCTCACAAACCAGTTGTATTTAAAACAACGGTTATATACACTCAAAGTGTTGACATCAAGCTTGATGATGAAGATCAAGCTCTAATTGTGTTGTGTTCATTACCTGCCTCTTTTGAGAATTTTGTAAATTCTATGCTGTATGGTAGAGATACTATCTCCTTAGCAGATGTGAAGTCAGCTTTGAACTCGAAGGAGTTGAGGAGTAAGTATGATAAGGGTGGTGAAGCATAGGCCAGTGGTTTGTTTGTCAAAGATACCTCTGACAGAGGAAGATCCACTCAGCAGGGTTCAGAGAAGGGCAAAGGCAAGTCCCGGGGGAAATCAAAGTTCAGGTCCAACAAGAAGAATGTAAAATGTTATTACTGTCAGAAGTTTGGACACTATAAGAGTGAGTGTACAAAGCTGAAGAAGAATGAGGAATCTACGAGTTCCTCTAATGCCGTCAGTGCTGCTAATGAATCTGACAGCTCTGATGTAGTTCTTGCAATCAGTGACTCAAACAGTCGGTTCAGTGATAAGTGGGTGATGGACTCAGCTTGCACGTTCCACATGTGTCCCAGAAGGGACTGGTTCATGTCTTATGAATCAGTCGATAGTGGTTCTGTTTTGTTGGGGAATGACACTGCTTGCAAGATTGCGGGAATGGGTTCTGTGAAGATCAAGATGTTTGATGGGATGGTTAGGACATTGACAAACGTCCGGCACATTCCAGACTTGAAAAAGAATCTTATCTCCATGGGGGCCCTTGATTCTTTGGGTTTGAAGTACACGGGACAAGGTGGAGCTTTGAAGGTCAGCAAAGGCTCCATGATCATTATGAAGGGAGACCTGAAAGATGGTCTCTGTTTCCTCCAGGGCAGTACAGTCAGCGGTAAAGCTGCAGTTTCAGTATCTGATCAGTCAGAGTCAGATATTACTCGTCTATGGCACATGAGACTGGGCCATATGAGTGAGAATGAGATGTCTATCCTCAGTAAGCAAGGGTTGTTAGGGAATCAGAATTTGGGCAAGCTAGACCTGTGCGAGCACTGTGTATTCGACAAGCAGAGCAGGGTTTAGTTTGCTACTGGGGTCCACAGAATAAAAGGTACAGTGGACTACATTCATTCCGACCTTTGGGGTCCGTCTTCAGTTCCATCAAAAGGTGGAGCTAATTACTTGCTTACATTCATTGATGATTACTCACGGAAAGTGTGGGTTTATTTTTTGAAACAGAAAAGTGAAGTCTTCAAGAACTTCAAGCAGTGGAAAGTTCTGATAGAGAATCAGACCGGCAAGAAGGTGAAACGGCGTCGGACTGACAACGAGATGGAATTTTGTGGTAATGACTTCGATGATTTCTGTAAGAACGAAGGAATTGCCAGACACCGTACAGTCAGGTACACTCCACAGCAAAATGGAGTGGCTGAACGCATGAATCGGACTCTCATAGAACGAGCACGTAGTATGCTCTCCAATGCCGGCCTATCTAAGGACTTTTGGGCCGAAGCAGTCAATACAGCCTGTTTTCTGGTGAACCGCTCTCCAGCCACAGCTATTGAGTTGAAGACTCCTAATCAGGTATGGTCTGATGAACCTACTGATTATTTGAACTTGAAGATATTTGGTTGTCCTGCTTATTTTCATGTAAATGATGGTAAGCTAGAACCTAGGGCAAAGAAGTATATTTTTATGGGATATGCTTCTGGGGTGAAGGGATATAGATTGTGGTGTACTGATCCCAAGTCACCCAAGTTTGTGATAAGCAAGGATGTTGTGTTTGATGAGAAATCCATGCTTAGTCCGACAAAACAGATTCAAGAGTCTACAGGGAAGAAGGTGGAGCTGCAGGCTTCACTTGAGACACCACTAGTAACTCAGGATCATGCTATGACTGATGAGCATGATTCTGAGTCAGAGACTGAGACACCAGCTGAGGAGCAATACAGTATAGCTACTGGTAGATAGAGGAGGCAGATTAGACCACCTCAGAGATATGCTCATGCAGATATGATCAGTTATGCACTCGCTACAGCAGAAGAAATTGTGCGGCAGGAGCCTTCCAGTTACTTAGAGGCTGTGAAGAGTACTGAGTCTGCACAGTAGTGTTCAGCGATGACTGAAGAGATTGAGTCTCTTCACAAGAACCAAACCTGGGATTTGGTTAAATTACCAGCGAAGACCAGAGTTGTGGGCTGCAAATGGGTTTTCAAGAGAAAAGAAGGAATCCAGTCTGATGCAAGATACAAAGCTCGTCTAGTTGCTAAAGGCTACAGTCAGAGAGAGGGGATCGACTTCAATGAAGTGTTCTCTCCAGTGGTAAAGCACAGTTCAATCCGAGTTTTACTAGCCATCACGGCTTTGTATGATCTGGAGCTTCAGCAGCTAGATGTGAAGACAACGTTCTTACACGGTGAGCTTGAAGAGACTATTTATATGCGTCAACCAGAGGGGTTCACAGTTGAAGGTAAAGAAGACCGATTATGCAGACTGAAGAGGTCTTTGTATGGGTTGAAGCAGTCACCTAGGCAATGGTATAAACGTTTTGATTTGTTTATGAGTGATCATGATTATTTGAGAAGTAATTATGACTGTTGTGTATATCATAAACAATTGCCTGATAAGTCTTTCATTCACTTATTGCTTTATGTTGATGACATGCTTATAACTGCTAAAAGCATGGTTGATGTTGATTTGTTGAAAACTCAACTTAAAGATGAGTTTGAGATGAAAGATTTAGGTGATGCTAAGAAAATTCTGGGGATGGATATTTACAGGGATAGAAAAGCTGGGAAGTTATACTTGTCCCAGAGAAAGTATATAGAGAAGGTTCTAGACAGGTTTGGAATGTCTGACTCCAAGCCTGTCAGCACGCCGTTGGCGTTGCATTTTAAACTTTCAGCTACCCTATCCCCCCAGACAGACGAGGAGGAACAGTCCATGGCAAATGTTCCTTACTCTAATGTTGTAGGTAGCATTATGTATGCTATGGTGTGTACCCGTCCAGATATTTCACAAGCAGTGAGGGCGGTTAGCAGATACATGGCTAAGCCTGGTAGAATTCACTGGCAGGCCGTGAAATGGATTTTGAGGTACTTGAAGGGAACCTCGCATGTGGGCTTGATATTTGATAGAGATGTAGATCTCAGTTCTGTTGTTGTTGGTTTTGTTGATTCTGACTATGCTGGGGATTTAGATAAGAGAATATCATTGACAGGCTACATTTTCACACTGTGTGGTTCTGCTATTAGTTGGAAAGCAACACTTCAATCAACTGTTGTTTTATCAACTACAGAGGTAGAATACATGGCAACAGCCGAGGCTGTTAAGGAGGCCATTTGGGTGAAGGGGCAAATCAGTGACCTAGGTCTTCAGCAGACAGAGATGACAGTGTTTTGTGACAGCTAGAGTGCTATACATCTGACTAAAAATCAAATGTATCATGAGAGGACAAATCACATTGACGTCAGTTATCACTTTATCAGAGGAGTAGTGTCAGATGGTACAGTCAGTATTCAGAAGATTGCTACTTCAGAGAATCCAGCAGATGTAATGACCAAGCCAGTTGCAGTATTCAAGTTCAAACTTTGTTTGGACTTGATAGGGGTTCGGGGTTTCCAGGTTCCTTAGGGAACTCAGATGGGGTTGGTTTTCTCAGTTGCTGCATTTTACATTCTCGGGTTAATCTGGATTTTATGGGGCTGTAGGTATTCAAGCCAAGGTGGAGATTTGTTGAGTATGGCTTAGGAATACAAGCCCAGTCCTGTCTCGCTCGACCCTCGCTCGAGCGAGACTGCGAGATTTCCAGAATTGCTCCAAACCAAGACTTCGCTCGACTATCGCTCGACCTCCTGCTCGAGCGAGGATCAGGCAGTGACTTCACTCGACCCTCGCTCGACCTCCCGCTCGAGTGAGATTCCACATGGCGCCAGGTGTCCGATTTCTAGTCGAGCGAATTTGACCTAGAAGTTCTCGCTCGAGCGAGTTTAAATCTCGCTCGAGCGAGATTGCATAATATAAATATCGCGAAGCCATTTCGCGTAGCAGCAGACGAAAGAACGACGAAGAACGCGAGGCCTCTGTTTTTCGACGCGTGAACAGTGTTTGCTTCTAGATCATTTTCTTCTCCATTTCTCCATTACTCTGAGTGAAACTTGTGAGGATTGAGTGTATACACGTGATGTGAGTGTTCTCTGTTGTAAGAATCTTTTGATTCTCTCTTTGTAACCTCCATTTGATCTAGTGAAGTTTTGAAATCAACCCCACAGTGGATGTAAGCTCATTTTGAGCTGAACCTCTTAAATCTGTGTGTTCATTCTGTATTTACTGTTTTATTTCTCATTGTTGCATCCGCTGCGGTTTATTTCATATCTTTGTTGTTTATTTCTTTGGCCATTTCCCAACATACACATAGAACTTTCATGTATGTATTGATGGAATTATATAAATCAATGACGCATCCAAAATTATCCACAGCTGTGCTTCTCAAAAGATGATGCTGTTAATAGATGGACAAAGCATTTTGATGTAAGACAAGCTGCCTCCTAAATTTAAGCAATGGCCAGTTTTTTTTTTTTTTTTTTTTTTTTTTTTTTTTTTCTGCTCTCTTTTTCTTTTCCTTTTAAGCTTTCTAGAGGGTTGAGGATGGGAATTGTTTATCTCCTTTCCTTTGCTCCCCAGGTTTCTCACTTGCTTTTCACAGATGATCGATCTTCTAGTAAGTAACTTTAGGATTAGGATTTGTAGCCTCGATAAAGGCTTTTAATGAACATTTCAACCTTGAGTTTTTTAAGTTTATTGTTGTTGAGTTGCTTATTAAAGAAAAAAATCTCTTTTAGGAGAGAATACACTTTGAACCCTCTGACGACAAGATGTCTTCCACTTTGCACCTTAAACTACCAAAATAGAGACATTACAACCTCAAATTGCCAAATAAGTTCAATCTGCACCCTCTGTCAAGATCTGAGCAGCAAGATTTATGGATGAAATATCAGGCTTGCATGAGAGAGCTATTCCAATGTTGGTAGTTGAAAGGGTGCAATATGTCACTTTAGGTAGATTATGGTGCAAAGTTTAAAACACCTGATAGTTATAGGTCCTGAATGTATTAATTTTCCTATTCTTTCTCCCTTTTTAGTCAAGGATATCAAGAAAGACGAAGGTGTCCTCTTCTACAACTTCCACTACATCACATTTTCAACCAAAGTCTAAGATTTAAGTCTCAAAGCAGTAAATGAATGTTCCAGAAAAACCCTTAAACTGATCTTCCCAAGTTGAAATTGAAAAGATTGGTGATAATTAAACAAAAAATTGAAGTTCTAATAAAGAAAAGATAAAAGGTTGATTTGAAATAACTAACAAATACATACATACACAACCACGCATGACGTAAAAGTTGGATATGGCAAAGGATGTGTGCATGTCTGTGTGTGGTGGCAAGAATGTGCCTGCATACTTATCATCTCTAGCCAGAAAAGAAACCAAATAGAAGTATATCTCATGTCGCAAAATGTTTGCCGAAAAAACAGTTCACTGAAAAAGGATAAAGAAAAAAACATTTCAGGTATCTGAAAATTTCAGCGAATCTATCCTATTATCAGAGCGATTTCAACCATGGTTAGCAAACAACTACGATTTATAACTGGAATTTGAAATGTTCAAACTCAAATCTGCAGATTCCCTCAGTAGGTAAATATTACAATCAGTGTTTAGAGTACAAGAAAACAGAGGAACTTAATTCAAACTGGATATCTTTGAAAAAACAACTAACAATCCAGCGTAAATGCAGGTCTACGATGAGATTTTGGAATTTCAATGAGTTCATGAGCAATTTTGGTCATGGTCTAATCATTTTTATAACTGTAAATTGATGTGTCTACTTCAAAGCAATCAATATACATTGCATTGAAAGTTCCTGAGGGTTAATGAAGTTGAATGCCTTTGACATTGCTATAAACACCTCATTAGTTACACGATCAGGAATTCCCTGGCATTAGGAAAATCCATTCGATTTTGCCAAGTATCTACTGATATTATGCAAAATTTAGTAAAATTAAGCATTGAGGTAGAAAATAATTTGCTTGAATCTAATCGCTATTTATTAAAATCCATAGAATGGCAGCCATGGCATTCCTCAGAATTGAAAAATCCATAAGTTCGTCTTTAGTAGAGAAAATTCCATATATTTCGCTTTTGTTTATTAAGGATGTTTTGGATTTTCCTTGTTACCTATTCCATGGACAAATATTCCCCATTTTTTTGATCTTCAAATTTCAAGAAGCTCAAGGAAGCTTTACATACACTGACCTTCACGACTCTGTCACTGGTATTCCAAAAAGACTGATCAATGTTTCAATAGCCCCTTCAAATAATTATGAACTGCAATGATTTCTCCCTCCCAAATAATGTTTTCATTTATCAACCCTTTGAATCCAGAGTTCGAAAGGGATGGTCAAGATTAAAATTGAAACTTGTTGAAATAATATATATATATTTTTTATGTCGGAAACTCTCCGAAGCAATACCTTTTGGATCCACCCGTGGAAAATAAATTCCGGTATCGTGCACTGCATCCTCAAAAGTTTCCCTACATGAAATGGGTTAAATTGTTGACATTTCACCGATGGGTGTAGCCCCAAAAGATTATTTGTACTTATGAGGTGTAGAACCTTGAAGGGAGTAATATCCAAGACTAAGGTTTTCACTACTTAAACCAACCCTTTGGAGTTACTTGTGTAAATAATTATAAACTACAAAATTTTTTCTCTCTCAAGCAATGTGAGGTCTTATTTACCATCACTTCATACTAAATTTTGAGGTACTACAATCTCCCTCTTCAAATATGCAGTGCCTTTGTCAAGTCATTCCATTGTGAATGACAATACTCAAGTCTCACACCTTTGCGACATACATTTGGCTTATTACAAAACAGTATCAAAGTTAATCTCAACCAAAGTTATGAGACTTGGTTGTGGGAGTTTTAGAAACTATAAACCTAGAAGGTGTAAATAATATAATTTCAAATTTGTTGTGTTAGTGAAACTCTTGAAAGTACATAAATAGTACACAATTTGTCATTTTTGCTAAATTAGTTCATTCAAGTTTTCATAGCTAGATTCATGTTTTCTATGGAATTCTTCCAAACTTGTTGGGAAGTGGTGAGGGGGATTTAATGAGGGTGTTTAAGGAGATCATGTTCATGGCTGGAAAAATTAGAAAGAGCCTTTACACCACACTTATAGCACTAATTCAAAAGAAAATTGGGGCATCAAAGGTCAAGGATTTTTGGCTCATGGAGTGCATAAGATCATTTCTAAGGTGGTTGCAAACTGCCTAGAGGAGGTGTTGGGAAAGGTTATAACAAAACACCAAAATGCATTTATACAAGCTAGACAAATTGTGACGACCTGATATTTTTCTCATTGGATTTATCATACTTAGGATAGTTATATTTACCTTAGACCTATTCTTGCTTTTTATTGAAACTTTTTGGAAATACATGTGGCTAGTGACACTTTAAGTCTAAATTGATATGAAAAATTCAAATGAAACTACTAGAGACACTTGAAGGCCACGGTTTAGAATACAAGATCTATTATTTTTTACCTTGCTTGGAATACAAAAATCCATAGGTGGTAAGTAGTGATTGGAAGAAATAAAGAACCAAACATTAGACATCTTCTTGGATGGATTTCAGCCATGAAAGATGTGTTAGAAATATCCATAGACAAATGGGGACACATGGCATAAAATTAATCTATTGTTTAGGAAATTTGAGATAGGTAATATGAGAAGAAGAGTTAAGCAAAATGGTAGTTTGTCTTTAGTCAAGGGAAGACACATGGCTTGAGATAAATTAGCCTCGAATTAAGAAGGAGATGGAAAATAGTTTTTTCATCTAGCTAAAGAGTAGCCAACGAAAATGAGGTGGGAAAAAAAGAAGGAGAACCGACTTATACAATACCACCACCGACTTAGGCCTTTGAAACCAACTTAGTGTTTTGTTCCTTTGAAATATTTTTGTAACACACATGATAACTTGATATGTGTAGGGACAAGTGGCGCCTTTAACTTAAGATAAACCTCAAGTCATCTCAAATGTCAACCAAGCCTATAAGGAAAAGAAATGAGTATACTAAAGCCTGGAGGAGGGTATATGGCACGACAATGAGGTATATATGTGTTTTTGGATTTTTCTTCTACCCTTTTGGCTTAGGAATGTTGACTAATATATATATAGATATTCCCCCTCCATTTATTATTTTGAAACCCACGACCAAATCCACTTAGAATACCATCTACCTTAGTTTCCACTCATTTATCTCTACAACCACTTTTCAAGACATTTAGGAGTGATCTTTCAAATGATTTTCCAAGACAAACCATTTTAATCCCTTGGAGAAACTTGTAAGTGAACTTATAATTCACTCTTAGTATTTACTTGTATATATAGAGTTAACATGTCGAACGATGTTTCATTTGAGTGCCTAATATGTTTGTAGGATATGAGAAGTCTGTGTTAAGTTGTTTTTTAAAAGAAGTAGTGTGATAAATGGAGAAAAGTATTCTAAGGAGTAAGAATTTATTTTATTAAATTGTGGATTGAAGATTTGAAGATGATATGTGATGTTGGAATGACAAAAGAGCCAAATTAGAGATTATATGATTTCGGCTTTGGTGGAATACCTTAGGGTATTATGAGTTTTTATTTCTTTTATGAATGATATAATGACTAATTTATTTATTTATTTTTTGATAACAAACATTACTGAATTAGAATTCTACCAAACTCTAAGGTCATCAAGATGCCAAGAAATCTAGCAAGTGAATGTACTACAACATTAGCTAACCAACCCCTATGTTGAATAATAACATTGGGAAGTCTATTCAATAAAATCTTGATAGCATCAACTAAGTTACCCCAAATAGAGCTAGACTCTTTCACCCTGTTCAATTCTTGGACCAGTAGTAATGAATCACAATCCACAATCAGTTCAGAAACACCCAATGAAAAACATATTTGAAGACCTCGAAGTACTGCTAAGAACTCCACTTCCATTAGATCAGTAATATCATGTTTTGGATTGGAGCCGAATATTACCATTTGACCCATACTATCTCGAAGAACCAATCCTATTCTAGCTTTGTGACACCCCGGAAAGATAGCTCCATCAGTATTCAATTGAAGGCATTAATTGGAGGGGGTTCCCATTTACAAGTTGTCAACTACACACTTCCAAATCTTTTAGACAGCATCTGATATTCATCCACCATAGAGAAAGCATGGTTCATAGCTTTTGTTGGAGTTATGATCACATTCTCAAAATACATTTGATTCCTTCTAAACCATAAACCCCAAGCACACACCAATAATCTATGCAGTTCAGTAATTTGCTTTGATTGAATTAAGGATAAAACAATATGGACCAAGTCTTGTCGAATTTGACCCTGCTGCTGCATGAAAATAAATTGTTGTTGCACAAATTCATACATAGATGGGCAATATAGTACTGCATGATTAGCATCTTCATCTCCCAAATGAGAGCTTCTACATGTAACATAAGATACAACTTTCTTCTTAGCCAAATTTGTCAAAGTAGGTTACCCATTGTTGCATAGTCTCCAAGCAAAAATTCGAATTCAGTTTGGCACTTGCAGCTTCCAAATCTATTTCCATATCAGCTTTTGTTCTTCTAGATTAGACGACTCCCCCTGTGAATTAAGCCTATTGGATTGCATAAACAATCTATAGGCACTTTTTACTGAATATATGCCACTTTTTTCCTGATCCCATATGAGATTATCCGGTCTTGCATCGCCATATAATTGTAGATTAACTACTTCAGTTGATTCTACAAGCAGCAACAAAGACCTCACCTTCTCTACATCCATCTACGAGAGTCCGCGTCTATCAACTCCGACACTGTCCAGTCCAATTGAAAGCAAGTGACATCTTCTGGTCTTGGGATTTTTTAGGACCTGGTAGCCAATAATCAGTCCATATTCATGTTGTTTTATCATCCCTTATTCTTCATCGACATCCTCTAAACAGCTGTTGTGAAGCTTCCCAAATATCCCTTCATACATAAGAAGAATTTGATCCGATCTTAGCTTCCTGAAAACAGGTATTAGGGAAGTATTTTGCTTTGAATAACTTGTGTAACAGAGAGTCTTCATGTTTTAAAATCTGCCAACCCTGTTTTGCTAAAAGAGCCATGTTAAAAACTCTCAAATCTTTGAAACCTAGCCCCCTTCACCCTTCGGAATACACATCTTCTCCCAACTAACCCATCTGATTTTTCTCTCATCTTTTATTTAACCACACCAGAAGTTGGCCATCAAATTCTCAAGCTCAAAACATAGGACGCTCGGAAGTTTGAAACAATACATGGTATAAGTGGGAATAGATAGTGCAACAACTTTAATTAAAATCTTTTTCCCTCATGGAGAAAATAACTTCTCCTTCCAACCTTATAATTTTTGCCACACTCTAGTTTTAAGTTGAGAAAAAGCTTGTCTCTTACTCCTACCAACCATGGATGGGAGACCTAGATATTTGTCATAATTTTGGCATCGAGTTACCCCCTAAAGCTACATAATGCTATCTTTAATACTTGGCTGAATGTTGCTGCTAAACACCATACTTGTCTTCTCTTTATTAATCTTTTGGCCTGAAACTTGTTCATACTTTTCCAAAATCTGCAAAATATTCAAATTGGTCTGCATATTTGCCTTACAAAATAATATTGAATAATGACTAATTTAAATTAGTGAGTGATTGAGGAAAATTTTATTGAATAATTATCTTGAAAAGTAGTGAAAGAATTATGATTATTTGGTGGTGAAATGGTTATTTTGATAAGAAAGGAATTGAAGAAAATTAGTTTACTTTGTGAAGGGAGGTTTTCGGCTATGACTTATTTTACCTTAGTTTGAAAATTTTCAAGGTATGATAATAAGAGATTAAGTTGATTCTAAGGAAAGAAAGAGAAATTTTGAGTTTATTATATCATGATATTTGGCCTTATATCTATTAGGGTTAAGGTTACATGATTTTTTTTCCAAGTTTATTTGCTGATATTTTAATTGATGAAGAATGATTATTATAAGTTAATATATGTATGTCATGTGATGATAAGGCATGTTCTATATATCATATGCTCCATGAAAACATGTGGTATGCATGAAAAAATCTAGTAGTACATGCATGTCTAATTACGTTACAAGATTTTCTATTTTGGGGTCATACCATTTTTTCAAGAAATAAGATAACAAAATTTTACAAGAACAAGAAAAGAATAAGAAAATGAAAAGTCGCATCATGACGATGAAGATGATTCGATCTACCGAATGACTGACATGCTGATGGTGACGGCAAATCGATCTGCTGTCGAAAAATGAAAAGTCGTGTCATAACGGTGAAGACGATTCTATCTACCGTATGACTAACATGATTAAGAAATTTGGCAGTGAAGGTGATTTGATCTGCAACCACCATAAGAAAAACCATGTCATGACAGTGAAGGCGATTCGATCTGCTTTATGACTGACGTGAATATGAAAGCTGACAGTGAAGACGATTTGATCTAGTGTCATGCTAAGAAACCCGACAATGAAGGCGATTCGATCTGCCGTCGAGGTTAAAAAAAAGTGTGACAATGAAGGTGATTCGATTTACATGAATAAGAATGAAAACATGAAGATTAAGAATTTCACGAAAATGATATGTCAAGTCACGAGAGGTTGTGCACCGATGTCAACAAAGTCCTTTTTTGGAGAAACGCAAGTTTTTGTAAAAATGTGCACAAGTCATGTATAAGTCATGCATAAGTCATGATCAAAAGTCACATGATCATATTATGTGAATTTACATGTGTCTGTATATATATTGTTAATACTTTTGCTTTGTTATTTGTGCACTTACTGAGATTTCTCGAAATCTCATTATTTGAATTTCATCTATCATTTCTCTCAGAATGATAGACTTTGTTGTAAGAATACATGATAGACAAGAAGACTCAGGCTATTCGAGAGATTCAGCAGAGCCTGTAGGGCCTACTAAATACTTGCTTATTAATGATTACACCCCTTTTATATATGATCATATGCTGGAGGCTATGAGGCAACATGCGTTCACCACATTTGAAGAGCAGCTTTGTGTTAGTTGTTGCTTGTCCTTGAGACCTAATGGCTCTTGTCCCTAAACGATGTCTATGTGACGTTAACAGAAAAATACATCCAACAAGATTTTGAAGTTAGTATGAAAATGTATCATTACGGAAATGAGTATAAAGAAGTTAAGAATGAGCTTTTGTGGCAAGGAGGCGTAGTAGTATGATGAGCTATGTATGTATTTGGAGAACTGGTTTTTATAAAACTTGGTACTCTATATTATTGTAAATATTAAGCTATGAGTATATGATTATGTTGTGTCATGTGATCACTTTGCAAAGTTAGATTTCTTTGCATACCCTCAGAAATTAACTTTATTCCGCTGATATACTCATTGCATATTGTTAGCAAGTTAGGTGCATATATATTATTTCTGACATGTATGAAGGATATGTAACCTAGTGTTACATGTCCTAACGCTTCGATTTACGTTAGATCCCAAACGTTAATTGGGGACGTCACACAAATCCTAGATCCAGTACTCATCGCCAATAAGTTTCTAGATAGTAGATAAAAAATTGGTAGCCCTGGGATCCTATGTAAGATATGGAGAAAGCCTATGATCATGTTATTAGGGATTTCATACTCTACTTGCTTGGAAAGTGTGGTTTTGAGGAGAGATGGTATTAATAAATTAGATGGTGCATATCAATAGTGAGATATTCTATGCTAGTAAATGGTAGTCCAATTGGCTTCTTCAACAGTTCTCGAGGTCTGAGACAAAAGGATTCACTGTCCCCACTCCTCTTTGTCAATGTTATGGAGGCATTGAGTAGAATAACCTCAACATCAGCCCACAATGGTTTCATATATGGATTCTCAGTTGGTGACCCCACTAGGGGTACTATTAACATTTCTCATTTCTTATTTGCAGAGAGGTAGAACAAAACCAATTGTGGGCACTAAGGTCACTTCTATTCTATATTAAAGCGGCATTGCATTTGAAAGTGAACCTTGACAAATCATAATTAGGGTTAATTGGTAATGCTTGTAATATCCGACAACTGGCTAACACTCTTGGATGCAAGGTTTCTGCACTTCCTATGAATTACTTGTGTTTATGGTTGGGGGTTGCTTCAGGGGCTATATACCATCTTGTGTACTTAGACTATGCCTATTCTATTAATATAATCGTTTACATATCACTAAAAAAAAAAAACTACAACTAATGATTTGGAAAAGCTATATGTGAACTAAAACTAGATCAAAGTTGAACTCATCTAATTTGAGGCTTGGATAAGAATCAGACTAAACTAGTCATGGTTTTCCAAACACCTCAACTTCTAACATATTCAAGACACTTGCATATCTTGCATGAATTGGATCGACCAATATATAAGAAGAGTGCCAAACCCGTTGCCTAGCATCACTACCAAAGAGATGAAGGGGAAGAAAGTGGGGGGAAGGAGGTTGGAGAAGGCACCATACCTACTTTCTCATCCACTGTTCAACATTTAAACCATCTTGAGCTTCAACATAGGATTGTCCAACAAGCATCGCAGGTAAAAGTCCAATGGCAAACATCACTTTCTCTGGCCAAGTCAACATTTCATTGTTCCTCAAAATAGCAAAGATTCCTACCAATTACGTTCACAATAAATATACAACTTATGGTTGATAGTGACATAAGACACTTGTAGACAAGAAGTTCACAATTAATTTATTTAGTTAAGTAAGATAAAATATTAATAATTAAGAAAAATAAGCATGGGCATCATCAAGGTACATGGGCATACTTCGAATACGCCAATTGAGAGAGGTAAAAGAAGTCAAAAAAACTTTTAAGTAATAAAATTATAAAAACAAAGGTGGGCTACCACCCAGTGGCAAGGGAAGTAAAAAATAAAGCCTTGTATTCCTCCACTGTCATCGAGTTATCTTTCAAATTTTCATCATTTCCTCCCTTCCATAAACATCACATCAAGCAAATTGGAGACATTTTCCATAAGGTTACCTCATGAGGATTCCCAAACCACCCTTTCCAGAACACTAACAGGTCCACCACTCATCTGGGCATTACCCATATTGGCCCATAAGTTAAGCATCACTTGCTACAAGGAGGTGGCTACTTCTAAGTGAAGACAAAGGTGATCCACCGATGCCCCATTGTACTTGCATATACAGCACCACTCAACCACCACAACATGTCTCTTCTCAAATTTTCCCAATTAAGGATTTTTCCCAATGCAACCATCCGTACAAAGAAAGCTCTTAACAGATCCTTACTCCTCCAACTTTTTATCTTCCATGGAAATAAGATGTTATCGTAGGGAACTAACAACCATAGAATGACTGAACAACAAACACCCCTAACTTGGACATGCTCCAACATAGCTTATCTGCACCATCCCATCTCTTTTTAAACCCATACGACTAAACATAAAAGGAGGTAAAGTGATCCACCTCCCAATCTTGTGCCACAAGTGTAAACTCCACTTACATTGAGGAGAGCCACTTAAGAGCTGTACATTGTCTTCCACAGATGCTTCCTTCACCATAACTAGGTTGAAAAGGTCAGAAAAAGCTTTTTTGAGGGGCTGATGATGATCTTTGCACTGCACATCATCCCAGAACTTTATCCTGGAACTATCACCCACCTCAAATCTAACGTATAAAGATAACTCCCCCATACCCACCAAATGTTCTTCCATAACTCAACCCAATCACCTCATTAGAACAATGTCTACCCTACATATAGTCTACTTTACATGTCTCACCATTCTCTAAAGGCACTCTCTCTCAATAGCATACCACCAAAGTTGTTGAGTTATGGCTTGGATACACACCTCCTCTGTTTTCTCGCTCGAGCGAAGTATTCCTACTCGAGCGAGAGTTCAACCCTAGAGTTCGCTCAACCCTTGCTCGAGGTCCCTCTCGAGCGAGATTCAGGCAGAGACTACGCTCGACTCTCGCTCGATGTTCGGCTTGAGCGAGATTGACCTAGCAGTGTTCGGTCGAGCGAGATTAACTCTCGCTCGAGTGAGATCGCATAAATATAAATATCACAATCTCTTTTCTGCGTTCGTCCCAGACGAACTGCCGACCCTCTGTTTCTCTGCCCGCGAACAGAGCACCCTCTCTTGATCATTTCTTCTCCATTTCTTGAGTGGTTGAGTGTAAACACGTGAGGAATGAGTGTATACACATGAGATGAGTGATCTCTACTATAAGAATCTCTTGATTCTCTCTCTGTAATCTCCATTTGATCATAGTGAGGTTTTGAGACCAACCCCTAGTGGATGTAAGCTCAGTTGAGCTGAACCACTTCAATCTGTGTGTTCTGTATTGTCTATACTGTTTTACTTTCTTAGTTGCTACCGCTGCATTTGATTTCATATCTGTGTTGTTTGTTTTATCAGTTCATTTCCAATAAAAGCTACTTTCCCAAAAGAGCTCTACCAAAAGTAATGAATCTTCTGATGCCTAGACCACATCAGGGAACACACCTTTGGCCACTACACTAAATGAGTCTTTAGCTCATCCCCCTTATCACCCTAGGGAGTGAGAATAGAGACATAAATTTTAGCCACCACACTAAATTTTAGCTCAACATAAAGTAAATTGGCAAATTTGAGAGTCCTCTTGATCAAGGTTACTCAAGCATGAGCCAACCATGGTATAAATCAAGCAACATGTTTTTCATTGGACCAAATGTTGATAGTTTTATTGACAAATATCAACCCTAACTCTAATAATGAAGGATATAAAATGTTTACCATTTAATGGTGCAAGAAGAAGCTCAGGAAAATCAAATCAGCTGAATTCTTTGGGCTTATTTGGCATTGCAAATATCATAGAGTGCTCCTTCCACTGCAACCGATCATTAATACCAAGTTCTCCAAATAAGTTCTGCACATTTGGGTAAGCCCCAACTTTCCAGAAAGAACCAAAACATTTAAAAAGACAAATAATAGAAACTTTCAAATATAGAATTAATTCAGCTTTCTAAATATATGTAAGGTAGATTATAAAATATCGGAGTAGAATCCAGATGAAATTTGTTGTGCAATTAAAAATTACCACAAAGGCTACATATAAAACATCCCCAAAAACAAACTCATGATATTACAATAAGAACGACAAGTCAAACAAGCATTCAAACTAGGCAGTTTTCTTACTAACCAAAAAATACTAAATAAAAATGGACTGTCATGAATTGCAAACTAAAAAGCATTAAACTTACAGAATATATGTAATCCTGTCTCATACCAGTCTCCATCGTCATCTTTCCATGTAGCCACCTAGTAAAGGTGGGTAAATTTTAATAAAGCAAAATAGAATCCAATCACATATTTGAAATAATCAAGTAGGAGCTCTTTATGGTTGTATATTCAATTAAATTCTAATTATTAATACCTAAGCATGGATTTAATATTCTACTTCCTTTTTAGAATTCTTTTTATTTTTGTATAAGTATGAACATAGCAAGAACGGTATCACCCAGGCTAAAAAAACTTCTTACAATTCAGTGACTATAAATTTTCCAAACTCTAAGTATAATTTACTAAAACCCATTACAACTTTCAAATTTTTTAGAGAAACGAGAAGAGAGAGGTTACATTATATTGGTTTTACTTAAAGAAAATCAATAAAGGCTTAAACAGAAAAAATGTACCCATTTCCTCAAAATTTCCCGAACAAAGACGAATTTCACACTGCAAATCCCTCTCTAAATAGACATGGAAGACCTATGTTTTAGCAACTTGTTAGTCCACATCACGGCTGTAAACGTAAGATTCGATCTTTTTTTTAAAAAAAGTATACATAAGATTCAATCTAATTTCACGATATTGAAAAACCCATCATGTGGCCAATGATTCGACGCCAAATAGGAAATTATCTTCTCCACCAAAAAAGAACATGAGGATCCAAAGTTGCAGAGCTTTGATATGGTGATCCCAGAACAGATTAAGGAAAATTTACACATTGTATACACAGTTTCTCTACAATCTAGGTGATACTTAAGAATTACAAACAGCCTAGGTTCCAGTTTGGTATCAACTGTTTGTGATAAGTAAACAGTTTGGCATCAACTTATTGAAAAGTGGAAAAAGAATAGAGCAGCATGAGAACCTTTCCTCCAAGAACATCTCTTGCTTCCAATAATACAGGTTTATGACCAACATCTGCCAAATACTTTGCAGTTGATAAACCAGCTAAACCTGCAGTAATTTGTAAGATTATAAGTCTATATTGCAACCAATAAGGAAATAAGGTGTAAAAAATTTAAAACAAACAGAGAAAAAAAAACACCATACTTGATGTATACTCGACGCAGTTGTTTCTTTTTTTATTTTATTTTATTTTAGCACAACACTCGACGTACTTGTTGGTTTGGCCATTTCCATAGGAAACTTTTTCTTCCATCATTCTTGATTTCTGTTTTGCATCCCCCTCTTTTTTAGTGAGTTTTCAGTTTCCATCTTTCTTTAGCTCTTGAGATAAGTTCAGAACGTTTGAGTTCAAGCCACTCTTTCCCAACCATTGGGAAAGAACTTATTCAAAAATTAGAAATAAGCTCAGGGTTAGGTTGACATAATTTAATGCAACCTAAAATCACTTGAGCTCTTATGGGTGTCTCCAAACGCAAGCCCCAGCATATTTATGTTAATAACTTGTAACAAACTTTAATTATGTAAAGCATGTTCTGTGAAATTCATCTTAATATGAATAAAAGAAACTCTATTATAACCATTTCTGCCTGTTTGGGAATGTAAAGATATACGATAGGAAATATTTGAATGAATTCTTTTTTTTTTTTTTGAATTACAGAGCTTGTAGTTTACAGCAATATATATAAAAACAATTGTAACGTATTTCCTAAATATTTGCAACACGTGAACATAATTTAAATGTCTATACAGCTATACAATTATATTTAAATATCAGCAAGAATCTTGTGGAATAATTGCTCTGTTATCTTCAGTTACATGCAGGTATAACAGACTTAATTTTCTGGTCTTCAACAGGATCTTCACTTGATTTACTCTCCTGATTTTCAGTAGTGATTTTAGATGAAATCACTTGATCCTCTACACGCCCCCTCAATCTGAATGGGAGATCACGGACATTCAGATTGTTCTTGACATCTATAAATTTCTTTGGTGATAGAGGCTTTGTAAGTGCATCTGCGCGCTGGTCACGGTTGGAAATGAACTGAACTTTTAATTGTTTATGATGAACTTGATCTCGAACAAAATGAAAGTTGATTTCTATGTGTTTTGTCCGGGCATGGAATATGGGATTTGGTGTGAGATATGTAGCGCCAATGTTGTCGCACCAAAGAGTAGGTGGTTGCTGAAGTGGTAGTCTCAACTCATGTAAAAGTGATTTTACCCACATTAACGTAGCTGCCGTGTTTGCTAACGCATCTGCGCGCTGGTCACGGTTGGAAATGAACTGAACTTTTAATTGTTTATGATGAACTTGATCTTGAACAAAATGAAAGTTGATTTCTATGTGTTTTGTCCGGGCATGGAATATGGGATTTGGTGTGAGATATGTAGCGCCAATGTTGTCGCACCAAAGAGTAGGTGGTTGCTGAAGTGGTAGTCTCAACTCATGTAAAAGTGATTTTATCCACATTAACGTAGCTGCCGTGTTTGCTAATGCTTTGTATTCAGTCTCAGTGTTGCTCCATGCCACTGTAGGTTGTTGCTTACATCTCCATGAGATCAAGTTTGGTCCTTGAAAAATGCAATGAGCTCCTACTGATCTTCTGTCATCGTGGTCTGCTACCCAATCCGAGTTGGAGAAAGCTTGAAGATGAAGATTTGCAACTTTTGAGATTAACAAGCCAGTTGAAACAGTATATTTAATATAGCAAAGTATTCGCTTGACAGCTTGCCAGTGGGGCTCAAGAGGATGATGCATGAACTTTCTAACTTTGTGGACAGCAAAGGCTATTTCAGGCCTTGTAAAAGCAAGGTATTGTATACTTCCAACTATGCTTCTGTAAAGGTTCGCATCGGCACAGGGTTTTCCATTTAAGGTAGTGAGAGTGCATGTTGAGGCCATCGAACTAGAGCATGGTTTGGCTTGATTTATTTTACTCTTTTTGAGCAAATCAACTATGTATTTCCTTTGTGTAAGGTAGGGACCTTCATGGCACCTAAGAGCTTCGACACCAAGAAAGTAATTAAGAGGCCCCAATTCTTTGACAGCAAAGTCTTTTTTTAAGATTTGAATGACTCGGTTGATGATAGCTGAACTCGATCCAGTTATTAATATATCATCGACATAAATTAAAACATAAACAATTGAAGTTTTTGTTTTAAAAATGAACAATGATGTATCAGCTTGGCTTTCATGAAAATGTAGTGATTTGAGCTTATTTTAGAGTTTAGAAAACCAGGCTCTTGGGGCTTGCTGCAATCCATACAGTGATTTATGTAGCCTACAGACATGATCTAGAAATTGAGGATGAATAAAACCTTGTGGTTGTGTCATGAAGACTTCCTCTTGTAGATCACCGTGCAAAAATGGATTTTACACATCAATTTGTTGGATAGGCCAATTATGAGTGACGGCAATTGAGAGAACCTATGACACCCCGTACTTGTAGGAGTCCTGAAAATCAACCTGTTTTCATCTATAAATACTATCTCAAAATATTTTATCAGAAAGCCACAATAATTCCTCAATCTCCAAATTCTTAAGACGATCAAATCCTAAATATCCACAAAGTTCATACATATAAAAAATAATGCCATCACATAAGGTCCACAAACTCCCCATAAAAAATATTCTACTAACACTTGGATCTATTAATACTAAATAACGTAACAACAAATTCAATAAATGTCGTCTTCACTTCAATCAAAGGGTAATCGCTTATCCTGGTCCCAACATATTAATCTTGGTCCTCAGTCGAGACCTCCACTTCATTAGAAATGTATATAGATAAGGGGGTGAGTTCATCCACAACTCAGTAAGCAAAACACCTATACTAGTGTGTAAAGTATGAGCATTTTCAATAAAACTCTTATGCATGTAACAGAGAAACTTTTATTTTAAGGAAACAATTCCAAAACTTATAAACCAACAAAACTGAGCGAACCTTTATTTTTTTCATAAAATATACACCAAAACCAACTTGTCAAAAACCAAAAAAAATACTTTGGCACAAATAACTGTAACATCTCATCAACGTTTCCAAAACATATACCATGTTTAACCCCCGTGGTAGGGTTGTGCTATTCCCGGTGGCCAAATCAGGCGGTATCATATTGTGAGACTTTCTCTCATTCGTTCTTGGAGGCTCGAGTGTGCACATAGGAAAGAAACACATAAAAGGATCACTTTGTTTCCAAAGTGATTGCACTCCTGTCATATCATAGTATGACGGTACCAACCATATCACGTGAATCCATATAATCATATCAGAACCATATTCATAAATAAAGACAAACAGATAAATATGCCAAATATTTTTCCGTAAACATATCATATTAAGCTACTTATTTTTCACTTTCTTATCCATTTCCATATAAGCCAAAAACAAAACAGAAACATATTATTTTACATATACAATAAAGCATCAAAATTCATGTTCGCTCTTATGCATAGCTCAGAAACATGTCAAATATTGCTCATGTCTACACATTTCATGTCAAAAAGAAAATTTTCTCTATCATATAAATTTTCATGAGCGAATGCATAAAACATATACTGAGGTTGTTTTTCATGTTTTTCTTTAAAAAAAAAACAGAACATGCACATTTTATAAAACCAACCTCAAACAAATTTTCTTTTTATGCAAATCTAGGATAGAAGCCCCGCTTACCTGACTCCTGCAGTAAAATATTAAAACTTTGAATCTGACCACTAAGAGTTTCGTCACCTATTCATAAAAATAATTTCCTTTATGTTAATGACCACTCCAAAGGCTTAAATTTGAAAAATTATAAGTTAACTATATTGTCTGCCTAAATTCATAATTTCTAGCAAACCATTGCCCAAGCAACCAGCCACTCAAAACTATTTAATAGCATTAATTACGCCTTCAACTAAAACAATCATTTTGGCCCACCACCACATCATCTCAAGTATCACTTTGATAAAACCAACCCAACCATAGAAACATCATTCGTCCCCTTCCAAAAACTGTCACGCTCCCAAAATTAATAAGCAACCCACCAATTATAGTATCATATACGTTCAACAACTATTTTCCATACCCACTAATTTTCAGCAACTATTCATCATTCTAGCTTACCATATATTTATCTCAATAACTCCAAAATACCATAAAAAAATGATTTCTTAATTACATACAGTTAGCCACCAAACAGAGTATTGTTATATGTGTTTCAACAGAACTTCACAAACCACAAAATTTCAGCACCCAATAATCATGTTCCTTCATCCTGTATCAACCCAAAAACCTTCAAAAAGAAAGATTTCCAGAAAACAGAGATCACAAAACCTTCCAACAGAGATCACAACAAAACTTTTATACGTCAAAAAAAATATCTAGTAACATTAAAATGCCCCCAACAAAACCATTATTCCAGCCTCATTCAAAATCAATTCTAACTTCTGCATGTCAACAACGGAAAATAATACCTCAACGTAACCTTGAAAAACCATCAATAATACCCCTCAGAAGGACCCAGTAAATTGAAGAAATATCTAAACCAATTCACCTAGGTTAATCATCCATTCAACAACTGAGGAACTTACCTGAGAATGGAGAACAAACCGCAAGAATGACAAAGGCTAAGAAGTCGGATTCTGCCTCTCCTATGCTCTGCTTCACCCACCGGAAACCCACAAATTATCAATGATTAAAACCCATAACCATACCTTGCATGGATAGTAAAAACGCAAGAGAAGATAGGAGGGATTTAGATGAACTTACCGGCGTGAATTTGGGTGAACGAAAACAGGGAAAGTCTACGATGAAGAGACCCAAACCGAAAATGCAATGCCGAAAGGAGAGAGGGAGATAATTTATCTTCTGTTGAGCCTGGTAACTGTCGAGAACGTGAGAGGCGGGCGCGAGATGAGGCAGCGAAAATAGAGGAGTAAACCATCGCCCAAGGGAAAGAGAAGGAAAAGAGAAGAAAGAAAAGGAAAGAAAGAAAGAAAGGGACGAAAGATACTTACCTGAGGAGAAAATGATGTCGTTCGCATATCCTGAGGCTGGACTGAAACGGTTCAGGCCTGGGCCAGGCGTGGCATGAGTCTGGGCTAGACCGGGCTTAGGCCCAGGTATTATAGAACCAATCTAATTGTAGCATGCTTGATAACGGGACTAAATGTTTTGGAAAAATCAATCCCTTCTTGTTGGTGAAAACCTTTAGCGACTAAACGAGCTTTGTGACGCTCTATAGTCCCATCAACTTTCCTTTTGATTCGGTAAATCCACCGACAACCAACGATATTTGCATTTGGAGATTTTGGAACCAAGGACCAAGTTCCATTTTGAAGTAATGTAGTGAATTCTGAGTTCATGGCTTCTCTCCAATGATTTGATTTGAATGCTTCTGTAAAGCCAGTTGGTTCTTTAGCTGGGGAACTTTTGGCTAGCAGTGCTCGGGGTAGTGGATGTCGAATAAATTCATCAGAGTGTTGACGAGGTTTGTGAATATTGTTCTTGAATCGTGTTGTCATCGGATGACAATTGGAGATAGGAGGCACTTCAGATGGTGAAGATGCTCTGTTTTGTGGCAAATTCGTGAGCAACTCTGTATGTTGTGTTGGAACTGTTGCATCATGGTTTGTGATAACGGGATTTGAACCTATAGGAAGAGATAAACAAGGTGCAGAAATATTTCTAATAGGACAATGGTTAGATTGCAAATCAGTAGAACTGGGAGAAGGAGAGAGATTGATGTTATGAGGCATTGGAACCAAATTATATTGTGATGGTGGAGAAACGTTTTCTTTAGTGTAAGGGAAGAGATTTTCATCGAAGATTACGTGCCTTGAAACATAGATTTTACCAGTGGATAAATCAAGGCATTTGTAACCTTGTTGACCAAGGCTATAGCCAATGAAGAGACATGTTTTGAAGCGAAAGTTCAGCTTGTTTGAATTATAGGGGCGCAGATTAGGCCAGCATGCGCAACCAAAAACACGCATAAAGGAAAAATCAGGCATGCGCTTGTAAAGAATTTCAAATGGAGACTTTTGCTTTAAAACATGTGTGAGTAGCCTATTTATGATGAAGGTTGCGGTTTGGAAGGCTTCTTCCTAGTAAAGCATGGGTAAATTGGAGTGTGCTAACAGACTTAGGCCAACCTCGACAATGTGACGGTGTTTGCGCTCTATAGAACCATTCTGTTGATGAGTATACAGACATGCTAGTCTATGATTTATTCCGGTTTGTTGAAAATAATTGTGCATACGTAAAAACTCACCTCCCCAATTATATTGGACAGATTTAATCTTGCGTTCAAAATGTTTTTCAACATACGCTTGAAATTGAAGAAATATAGATTCAACGTCGGATTTGAGTTTCATTGGAAATAACCACACAAATTTGGAATAATCATCAAGAAAGCTAACATAATATTTAGCACCATTAGTAGAAACAACGGAGGCTAGTCCCTATACATCAGTAAAGATTAAGTCAAGAGGATAAGAGGAAACATTAGAAGAAGACTTGAATGGCAAGTCATGACTCTTTGCCATTTGACATTCTGGGCACACATAATGCTTTTTATTGGACTTGACTGGAACATTGATGAAGGAGAGGACTTTATTGACAACTGGTGTGGATGCATGCCCAAGACGACGATGCCAATTATGGTGAGAAACACGAACGGTAGAGAAAGCTTGCGGATGGCGAGACTTAGATGTGAATTGGAAGAGTCCATTAATGAGATGACCTTGATGATGGACCTTCCCTGAGTAATCCTTCACAAGAAAGAATTTTTCATGAAACTCAAAATAGACATGATTATCAAGACAAAACTTTTGGACAGATAACAAGTTCTTATGAATTTCAGGAACAAGAAGCACTTGATTAAGAACAAAGGTAGTATTGGACGTAAAAATTTTAGATGAACTAGTTTTTGAGATTTGCAAACCTTGGCCATTGCCCATGTGAACTTGATCTGTACCCTGATAATCATCATTCCAAAGGTTCAAATTATTGAGATCATTAGTGACATGATGCGTGGCACCAGTGTCAACATGCCATTCGGTGTCCCAAGTGGCAGTAGGTGCAACAACCATAGCTTGTTTAATTTCTGGTTTTGGATCCTGGTAAGACAGATCAAATCGAAAATAGCATTTTCGAGCTGAGTGTCCTGATTTGTTACAAACCTGACAGATTACTGAATTGTGATCACCATTGCATGTGGTGTTGTTGTAACCATCACGATTGGAACGACCTCGTCCCCTAGAACCACTTCTGCCACGATTTTGAGATGAATTGTTTTGTCGTTGGGCAATATTGACAGAGGTATGTTGAGCGGGAGAGGACAACTAATGGCAAGAAAGTCTGGCTTCAGTGGTGAGTAGAAGCGAATATATTTCCTCCATTGTAACCTTGCCAGCGCGAGCCGAGATTGAGGCAACAAAGCTATCATATTCGTGGCCTAATCCTGCAAGAACATAGGTGATGACATCTTCACAACTCATAGGTTGTCTTGCAACAGCCAATTCATCAATGAGTTTCTTGAGAAAAAGAAAATATTCTCTGGCAGATTTGCTGCTTTTTGTTGCTGTTGTGAGTTGTGTTCGAATCGGTACAATTCGTGCACGAGATCGAGATGAAAAGTTTTCATCTAAGGCATGCCAGACAGCAGAGGAAGTAGTATGATTTACTACTTGAGTAAGCACTCCTTCGGTGAGAGAGGACATAAGGGTACTAAGGATAAGATTATCTTGACGCAGCCAATGAGAATAGGCAGGGTTGGGTGTTTCGGAAATAACATGAGTTTCAGGATGGGAAATAGAGATATATTGAGGAGGTTTGGGGATGGTACCATCAAGATATCCAAAGAGATCTTGGCCAAGAAAATATAGCACCATTTGTGCCTTTCAAAGAATATAATTATCGGGACTGAGTTTGACAGTGACTATGTTAGACATAGTGATAATAGAGGGAAATTGAGAGTGTTGAATATTAACAGTAGTAGAGGAATCAGAAGAGGAGGAAGATATGGCTTGTAGACATTGGTCTTTTGATGGCTAATCTGATACCATGTAAAGATATACGATAGTAAATATTTGAATGAATTCTGTTTTTTTGATTGAATTACAGAACTTGTAGTTTACAACAGTATATATAAAAAACAATTGTAACGTATTTCCTAAATATTTGCAACATGTGAACATAATTTAAATGTCTATACAGTTATACAATTATATTTAAATATCAACAAGAATCTTGTAGAACAATTGCTCTGTTATCTTCAGTTACATGCAGGAATAGCAAACTTGATTTTCTAGTCTTCGACAGGATCTTCACTTGATTTATTCTCCTGATTTTCAGCAGTGATTTTAGATGAAATCACTTGATCCTCTACAGGGAACACAACTGTTTTCAGATATTCTCAAACAAGTAACGTACTCTACAGGTAAGAGAAAAAAACCATTAAGCACAAACCTTACTAGATAGGGGGTACAATACTTACAAAAGTTCAATGCATATGTATAATTTTTCTATACCTCCCCCCGTCCCACAGAACATAGAAAAAAGAGGCGAGAGGAAAGAGCATGTCTCTCTTAATCTAAACCACCCAAGCTATGGTTAATTAAGTAAGCCTTTTAATCCCAACCACTTGGGGATGAGTTACATGAATCCCTTTTCACCATTCAGTTGCATGTATCTTCAACATACCAATGTGAGTCTAAATTAGTACGTGGTGTTGAACCACGTACAAATTGACATGTTAATTTGATATTTCATAATTGAAAAGAGTCTAAATTTAACAAAGATCTACTCAGACCATGATATAACTCTATGGTTTAATGCGATATGTTGGCCGGATCTCTATGCGCAGGCGAAACTTATATAATTGAGTAAATTTCATATAACATGCAGGCCAAACATTTCTCTTCCTAGAAATTTGCTGATAAATAGTTGGAAGACAAAATATATAAAGATATACAAGGGCTAGCTGAAAGGATGAACAAGATACCTTCTAGCCCTTTTCTATAATGCAATCCGGTACAACGATCTTAATGGTTAAATGTAAATGAAAGAAATGGTGCAAAATGATTTTTTTTTCTATTTATTTTTATCTGTGGTTTAAAATGAATTTATTGTGATTAAGACTTCATTTGGGAGTATAAATTATCTCATTTTATCTCAATTATAATGTTTTGTTAATTTCCAGAAATCACTAATTCACAAATATTTTTCAATTTCAAATATTTAACTGTTTCATCTATCAATACATAATCACTATTATAAATTTCCTAAATTTTCAAATAAAATAGAAAATAATTCAATAATTTCAAATTTCAAAATATATAAGAATAATATTAAAAAATTATATATTTTAACTTTATAATTTTTTTGTTTAACTCAATTAGAGGCCTTGTGAAGAGTACAAATTACCTACTGGATTGCATGGGTAGGTGCTAAACTCAAATCCAAACCCTCCCCATCCTGCCCAAAGTTTCGGCCACGGTATCAAGCATAGGCACCTTTCTACTAACACAATGAAGTCAAGGCAAATATTGCAATCCATTTTACCATAAGAACTCTTGCTGCTTCAATGGCCATAGCAAAGATGTCCTTTTCTCATATTTTACAAGTAGCAGAGACAGCTATAATGTGATTCATTTTTTGTGTACATCCTATATATTCAGGCTATGCATACTTACTTGGAATAAAATTTCTTTTATTAATTATCAAAAAAAAAAAAGTGTTTGAAGTCTACTCGTTTCTCAATATATACTTACAAATGGCAACTAGTTGCACTCAGCCCATACATGATGTAACATTCAGACCCAAATTTTATAGGCTTATAAGTTTGGAGCACGGGGCCAAATTTTTTAGGCTTTATTACCTGAGGATCTAGTATTGAGGAGATAGGATTGGATATGCAAAATTTGGATCTAGATTCAAAATGGAGTAGGTTCGGCCCATTAGACCCATAAATGAATGGATAGGCCCATGTATTTTCTAACCAAAGCCCATATGAATTTTGGCTGTTAAATTCGTGATAATTGGAAACCAGACCCATTTATACTCCTAAATGGGGCCAATGAATAGCAACATATTTATCCTGAAACTCCTAGCCATTAGGAATTAGGATTCCTAGAATCCTATCCAAAACAAATTTAGGTCTCGTTCATTTTTACAGATATTATCATCTCATTTTATCTTATCTTATCTTATCATTACTACTTTCACAATTTTTCATACATAATAAAATACACAATTCAATTTTTTTTAAATCTCAAAATAAAATTTTCAAATTCCAAAACAAAACTAATATTAAAAAAATATTTTATAATAATATTTTATTCAATTTTTAAATTCACACAGCCCTATTCTTAGGTATTTCAGGTCTCATTAAAAAGATTGTATGGCCCAAAAAATAGGAAAAACAGAGGCTGCTGTGAGTCTGGGAACCTTTTTACAGCAATCCCATTTGATGTTCAAGAAAACCAATTTCTGACCCTAGACAACAGCTATAATTTCAGGATGTTGCAGGGAAGAAAAAAAAAAAAAACAGCCATGCCCTATCAAGTCCAATTTTTTGTTAGTAACTTCAAGTAGGTGCTTATTGACGTGTTTACATTGCTAGAAGCAAAGATGTGGTAGCATAAACATACTCTTGCATGTACGGCAAACAATGTTTTTTTAACTATCATATATGTATGGCCCTTTGTTGAAAGCCCCTTTTATGTATGATGTTATAATGAAAGATTTTTGAATTCATGTTATTGTGTTTCACATGCATCATGGTATGATTTCGGTAAAAAATTACGATAAGCTGAGTCATTATGTGTTCTACATGCACCAAGGTTAGAAAGATAAAAGACAAGTTATGAAAGAAGCTTTAAGCATGGCCCTATTTTTTTTATAAGTAATAAATTTTATTGATTAAATGCAACTAGACCAAGCCCATGTCCACAACTTTTAAGCATGGCCACAATAGATGCATGGTACCAATGTGGTTTTTGGTGGATTATGGTGGATATACAAGCCACAGAATTAAGCGTGACTCGCTATAGTATATTATGATAAGTTAAGCAGTTCCCCTTGTGGCCATAATTTCCCTGTGAGAAGACTTGAGTTCTTTCAGCCGGTCAAGCACAATAAGTTTCACATTGTTGTGGTTTTGAGAAAGAAGAGTTGACAGTCAAGTGTTCGCAGCAGCTCTAAATAATAGCAGAAGGAGCAGATGACAGAGAAACAAGCGTGCTCGCACATTCATAGATAACCGCAGTCGAAGTTGCATTCAGTAAGGATGTAATAATTTTAATGTACTTTCCCTTCGCACCTTTCGGATCAGATCCAAGACAACCAGTTGAAGCGATTTACCCCATTCCGAGACCCTGTCAACATGAGTCAAAAGATAACTAATCGCAGATCCTGAGCACATGTAAAGAGCATGAGAAACGCATTCCACTTAGCTGATTGGTCCTGCTCCGTCGAAAGAACCTTCTCGATCATATCAGGTGCATCGACCAGAAGTTGCTTACCCTGGGGAAGCTTATATACCGACATCACAGCCAATATAGCATTCCTCCTAATATATGGATGCCTGTGCTCCGGGTTTTGCAAAACAGAAGGGATTAGCGACTCAATTATTTCAGTCTCATTCAATCCCCGGCAAAGAAACCTCGAAGTTACGCTTACATTTCTTTGCCTTGTTGAATTCGACTCCAGCCTCACAAGGCTCTTTGCCGTTAGCTACGTATTGACTTCCAGTTTTGAATTTTGTTCAGGCAAAGTAGACGCTTAAATTTCTGTATCGCATTCAATTCGACTCCATCAATTTGTGGCCCTATTTTATTCCTATTTCGATCATATATTTCCTCAAAATTCTTTGCCTTGTTGAGTTCAATTCCAGCCTCTTGAAGTTCAACGGTAAAAGGAATTGTTATCCAGTCGCAAATCTCATCTACTTTGTTCTTAAATTTATTTGCCATATTGAATTCAACTCCAACCTTAAGGAGCTCTGAGCCAAATGGAATTGATTCCCAATCTTCTTCAACATCTTTTAGACCATGCAAATCCGTCAATTTCTCTGCCTTATTGACTTGTATTAAGCCAGACAATTCAAATTTTCTAGGATAAGAGACTGCCTTCTTGAGTTTGCGAATCATACCAAGTAGGCGCTTAAATATCTCTGCAATCTTGAGTTTGACTCCTGCAACTTGATGTTCTCCGACATTATCTATTTCCGTATTAAGTAATGAAATACAAATGGTTGTATGTATGAGATCAAGGAGATGCTTAAACTCTGCTTTCTTGAATCTGAACCCAACCACCAAACGTTGACATACCATGTCTGGAAGTGAAGGGGTGAGAGCTTCATGCGTCAAACAAAGTAGATGCTTCATCTTATCGGTTGCATTATAACTGGATGCATTGACATTCCATTTAAATGGTAAAAAACAGAGAAAAAACCAAGGGCAAGATCACAAAGTCGGCGTGTCTGCATAATCTCAACTGTGGAGTTCCATCTCAAACAATACGGTTTTAGCATTAAAAAGAAATAAATAAATAAATAAATAAAGAAGAAAGGTAAAAATTGCCTTACAGTTTCACTATGCTTTTCTTTTCAAAATCAATGATTCGTCGTAGGTAGTACTGGTCGCAGCAGATTACTTCCTTTGCATTACTGGAACAAAAAAAAATATTAACAAATAAAAGACTAGGGATGAGAGTTACCAAACACACTAAATTGCTCAATAATTCACCATGGATTATTTATATTTCTATCTACAATACTTAATTAAGAATTAATTTATTTAATCTAACTAATAATTTCTATAATGCATTATACACCAATTTATTTATTTTTTCTCATTGTTACTTAAATATTATTTTTTAGTTCATATCTTTATCTTTTAGATATTTCTTCCAAATACTAGTAAATTTGTAATATGCACAGAGTTTTCAGGATTTCCAATATCTCACCATATTGTATTGTGATTGCAATTTATTTATGTACACACAGAATAAGAAAAATAATCCAAACGAAAATCTAAAACAAAATTAAAAGATAAAAGAAGAATTGGGCATTATAATATTAGAAATTATGTTTAGTTGTAAAATTATTATTGAAGTTTTTACATTTTTGCCATTCGAGATTTTGATATCATTTAAAAAAAATGAATATATGAATTTAACAAAACTTACTAAACATCAATACCTCCATTGATCTTACAATTAGAACTTTAATAGTGTGATTGATAGATGGCATCCATAACCATCAAAGTGGTAGCACAATTGATACTAGCAATATTCCATGGCCTCTAGGTGATTAGGAGTTTGAGCACTATAAGTTGAAATCACTTATGGGAGTAAAGGTTGACCTCTCGGCCATGTGATGGGCTTTGGACCAGCTGATATCTTGGTGGGATTGTGGTGACGAGCTCGCCCATCGGATAATAAGCTATGGCTCAAACTAGATATTTCATAGCATGATTGGGGCATGGATGGGCTCCTCCTATGGTCACATGTAAGAATAATATAGATATGCTAATTGAGTAACGCTGGGACCAGTTGGGATGTCCCCAGCGTCAAAAGCAGCCCAATTATTTTGGGCTGTTTTTGACAATAAACACAATAAACAAATAATAAACAAAAGATAATAAAAAATATAATAAAAAAATAAAATGAAGAAAATATAATAAAAAATACAATAAAAAAATAAAAACATAATAAAAAACACAATAAAAAAATAAAATAAAAATAAATTTTAGGGAGATTCGGCCTTTAGCCGAATGGAGCTGTCGAAGGCGGCAGTAGAAGACACTGCCCATCTCATTGGAACCGGTGAGTTCCGGCAAGTTCACCCCTACGACGGTAACCGACGACGACCTTCGACGAAGTCTCGATAGCCTTAAATTCGAAATGGCTCCATTAGGCCACTGCCGCCTCCAACAATAGGCTGCTTTTCTCAAGGAGGGTCCGACCCCAACTTTTCTCATGCTAATTATCACCTCCACCCCCTCCCCCCCCCCCCCCCTCTCTCTCTTGTTTTTAAGAAAAACACAATACATAGCGTTCATACGTCATATGCGAGTTTATGATTGGACAATATGGTATTAAAAATAATGGTAGATATAAGTTCAAAATATACAAGTCAGCTTTTGTACTAATGCGCATGCATGCGGACATAAAAAGAAGCCTTTATTAACGAAAAATTGTTTAATGTTAAAAAGAACATACACCAAAGCACAATTTAATAATTACGGTAATTTTCACCTTTATCTATGTTGGTGATTGTCAACCAAAAAGAAACTTCAGCGTAGTAAATTTTAAAAACTAATTTAGTGTAGAAACCACAACTTTATCACCTTCTTTTTGCAAGATGGGTGATCCCACTTTCATCTTTGGAAAATGATTATAGATACATCCAGACAGTAAATCTATTATTTATATCCAATCAATTCTTTTAGTATTTTTATTTGTTTATTTGTATAAAAAGATAAGCACAGGAAAATGTTAAAAAAAAAACGTCGAAAAACAAATTACTAATACTTTTAACAATATGTACAAAGTCTGATCAGTAAACTTAGTCATGGTTGTAACACCATCCTTCATGATCTTCTCGTTACTGAGGGATGGTTTGCATTTGCTCCCTTGAACAATATTATATACAATCTTATATACAATATAAGATTATATACAATCTTATATTGAACAATATTATATACAATCTTCAAATAGAGACTCGAACGAAAATCAAGTTTAAAAGAGATTTGAAATTACAGTAATATCCTTTTAAAATAATATTTTTTTCCTTTTACCCTCATTTATCAATAAGAATAGTGCAATACAATCCTTACTTAGGACTATAAAAAGAATTTATTTATTTAATTATTATTATTATATTAAATTTAATTTTAAGCATTGTTGAATTTAAGATTTCAAATTTCGTATTTACGTGTAGATTTTGATGATAACAAATAAATTCAAATTTCAAACTCAAATTATCTACACAATGAAGCGAAGAACACATCAAGTATAAAAGAGCAAGTCTACAAATGAAACTCATAGATTATTTTTGTACATCACTTGATAAAATTCGAAATCGAATTAAGGCTCCAAATTACTCTTTTTTCTCATAAAATATCAAATTACTTTTTTCACATATGCAAGACATTTTTAAATATCTTAATTTTGAAAATTATGTTTTTCACATGTGTATAATATCATCAAATAATATAATTTTGAAAATTATGTTTTATTTATATAAAAATTTGAATTTGTAAGATGATTGATTATCATATTTGACATGTGCATATTTTATTTGAAAGTCTTGAAGGGTGGTTGTGTATTTTTTTGACAAATGCAAAAGGTAGATGATTTTGTTTGAAAATTTTAAAGGGTGGTTGTGTGTTTTTTTGACATATGTAAAAAGAGGATGATTTGGTTTGAAAAATAAATCATACTCATTTTGTCATGTATAAAAAGAAAAAAATTTGATTTGATTTTTTTTGAAAAATGAATGGAGTTGTATTTGACAAATGCAAAAAGGAAATATTTTTATTTGAATTTTTTGAAAAGTGAATATTGCTCTTATTTGACATGTGAATTTTCAAATTTGAAATTGAAGACTCATTTGCCTATAAATAGCTCACTTGAGTTTTACAAAAATCACAACAAGAGCTTACACATTTATTGTTAAGTTTGCATCATTCTTTCAAAACTCTCATTCTCTTTTTCCTAAAGATTTGAGTCTTAATTCTTATTGTTTCTATCTCACTCATTTAAGAGTGTACTTTGATTGTCTACCCACTTTCAACTCTTATATTAGTAAGAGGGTGAGTATAACCCTTGTGTGTGTAGAATGTGTTCTACATAGGGAATAGTTGAATCACTAAATATGAGGTGATTGAAAGTGTAAAAGGTGTTCTACATGGATTCTTTGGAGTGGTGCTGTTCAAAAGTGTAATAAGTTTCTATCTCCACCTAAAAGAGATTGACTAATGAATTTAGGATCCTTAAATGATAGCTTGAAGCGAGGACGTAGGCAGTGGGGCTGAACCTCGTAAAAATACTGAATTTGCTTTTTCTTACCCTACTCTTTACATTTCTTGCTGCTTTATATTCTGTTTATATTTTATATTATGTATTTGATTTATAAGTGTTAATTTTTATAATATAACCCAATTCACTCCTCCTCTTATGTTAGTCATCTGGACAACAATTGGTATCAGAGTAAGGGTTCTGTTATAAGATTAACTATCTGTTGAGTTAAGATCATATGGCTAATATTGCAGCTATTTTCGCTGAAAGTCAATCCAGTAGTCGACCTCCACTATTTTGTGGAGATAATTATACTTTCTAGAAAGTTAAAATGAGAATATTTCTTCAGTCTCAAAGTCGAGAAATCCGGAAATGTATTATAAATGGGCCTTATATTCCAACAAAAACTGTTGATGGAGTAAAGGTCAAAAAGGAAGAGAAAGAGTTTGATCGCGAAGACGATAGACTTTATACTGTGAATGAAATGACTATTAGTTTTCTATATAATACTCTCAATGGTAATGAATTTAACAGAAAAATGACTTGCAGGACAGTAAAGGAAATTTGGAACAACTTGGAAGTAACCAATGAAGAAACTTCGCAAGTCAAAGAATCAAAAATTTATATTTTTACGCATGAATATGAAATGTTCAAAATGAATGATGATGAATCAATCTCTTTTATGTATACTCGTTTTGTTAATATTATAAATAGTTTGACATCTCTTGGTAAAGTTTATTCCAGCTTTGAGATAGTAAAGAAAATTCTCAACTCCTTGTCAAAACGTTGGGAATCAAAAGTAATGGCGATTCTTGAAACTAGAGATCTTAAAAAATTCGAAACAAATGAACTCATCGGGTCACTTATTACCCATGAGTACACATTGAAAAGAGGAGAAGAAGAAGGAAAGCAAAAGAAGAGTTTGGCACTCAAAGTCATTCCTCATGAAATTGAAAGCGATGAAGATGAAAAAAGTGATGATGAAGAGATTGCAATGATCACAAGAAGATTTAAGAGATTCTTGAAAAATAAAGCTTCTCTAAGGAAACCTTTCAAAAATCTTTCAACAAAGATACAGGTAAAAATGATTCATTAATTTGTTATAAATGCAAAAAGTCTGGACATATCAAAGCAGATTGTTCCCTGCTAAAGAAAGATCGATACAAATGCAAAAAAATAATGAAAGCTACATGAGATGATGATTCAAGTAGTTCAGACAGTGACGCAAGTAATGAAAAATCTACAAATCTTTGTCTCATGGTTAAAAATGATCTTGAAATAACAAATTCTGAAAATATTGAAAATTTTTCTTATGAAAAGTTGCAAAATGTTTTGGAAGAGGTATATGAGAAATTTTAAAAATTGGGTATTAAGTATACCCATTTGAAAAAAAAAATTCTTCTTTAATAAATGAATTTGATATTTTAAAAAAAGAAAATATAGTTTCAAAAGATGACAATGGTGAACTGAAAAAGAAAGTAGTTGATTTAGAAAAGATTGTTGAATATTTTACAAATGAAAAAAGAAATTTTGAAAAACTTCGTCGTAATCAAATATGTGTTTTTGATAAGGCAGGCTTGTGATACATATCAAAAGAAAAATTCAAACTCTATAAATTTTTTTTTGATAAACCCATTAAATCAAAACCAGACTTTCAAAATTCTTTTTCTAAAAATAAATTTGTCAAAGGAAGATATTATTATAATCACTCAAGTTCTTCAAGTATGTTACATGTTATTTGTAATTTTTGTAATAAAAATTGTCATAACTATCATACTTGTCCTATTAGAAGAAAACATACAATGACTATTAAGGCCATATGGGTACCAAAAAATCTTATTTATTCTAATACTAATAAATAAAGGACTTAAAGAACATGGGTACCAAGAAAAATTATTTTAATTATTTTTGTAGGTATGCATGAAGTCTTCCGTAAGTAAAACAATATGATTTTTAGATAGCGGATGCTCAAGACACATGACAGGAGATAAAACTAAGTTCATTGATCTCACTCTTAAAGAAAAATGACATGTGACATTTGGAAACAATTCAAAAGGAAAGATTGTGGTAATATGTAAAGTTGGTAATAAGTTTTCTCTCATAATTAAAAATGTTCTACTTATTGAAGGTCTAAAACATAATTTTTTAAGTAGAAGTCAATTATGTGATAAAGGATTTACAGTTACCTTAAAAAATGATAAGTGTATTATTTTGAATAATCATGATTGCAATATTTGTTTTATTGCTCTTAGAAACAATAATGTTTATACAATTAAATTTGAAAAAATTGTCTCACAAAATACTATTTGTTTATCAATTCAATATGAAAATAGTTGGTTATGGCATAGAAGATTAGGTCATGCAAACATGGAACTTATTTCCAAACTTTCAAAAAATGATCTTGTGAGAGATTTGCCAAAAGTAAAATTTTTTTTAAGACAAAATATGTGATGCATGCCAGTTTGATAAACAAATAAAAACTTCTTTCAAAATCAAGAAACATATTTCCACTACTAGACCTTTACAACTAATACACTGTTGCCCAAATGACTAACACAAGAGGGGGGTGAATTGAATTGTATTTAAAAAAATAACAATTATAAATCAAATATATAATATAATATATAAACAAAATATGAAACAATAATAAATATAAAGAGTAAGGGTAAGAGAGAAGCAAACTCAGAATGTTAACGAGATTTGACCCCACTACCTACGTCCTCGCCTCAAGCTACCCCTTGAGGATCTCCGAATTCACTATTCAATCTCTTTCAGGTGGAGATAGAAACCTATTACACTTTTGAGCAGCACCGCTCCAAAGAATCCGTGTAGAACACCCTCTACACTTCCAATCATCTCACACTTGGTGATTTAACTATTTCCCGTGTAGAACACCTTCTACACATACAAGGGTTATACACACCCTTTTACTGATACAAGAATTGATAGTGGGTAGGCTATCAGAAAACACTCTTCAATGAGTGAAATAAAAACAAGACAACACAAACTATATCTCTCAAAATAAATAAGGGTTAAGGCTCAATGCTTAGAGAAGAGAGAATGAAAACTTTGAATGAATGTTGTATGCTCTTAGTGTTGTAAATGTGAAGCTCTCAAATGATCTATTTATAGGCATATGAGATTTCATATTCAAATTTAAAAAGATTCACATGTCAAAGACATCATCATTCACTTTTCAAAAATTTCAAACCTAATTTTTTTACTTTTTACATGTGACAAAAGGAAGACACTTTACTTTTCAAAAATTTCAAATCTAATATTTTACTTTTTGTATATGATAAAAGGAGCACACTTTACTTTTCAAAATTTTTAAATAAAGACATATACATTTTGCATAAGTCAAGAAAAGCATCCACCACTTTTGAAAATATTCAAATAAAACATGCACATGTGAAAGATGACAATCAATCATCTTAATATTTTCAAAATTCAAACCTTTAATCATATCATGCACATGTGAAAGATGATAATCAATCATCTTAATATTTTCAAAATTCAAACATTTAATCATGTCATACACATGTGAAAGATGACAATCAATCATCTTTCAAAATTTTTAAAATTCAAACCTTTAATCATGTCATGCACATGTGAAAGATGACAATCAATCATCTTTCAAAATTTTCAAATTTAATTTTCAAAATATTCATGCACATGTGGAAAATGTATTTTAATGCTTTATGATAAAATATTAATTTTGAACCTTAATCCTAATTTCGAATTTTTAATAGATTTACAAAATTATTCTATGATTTTAATGTGAACTTGTTCCCTTCTTGCTCATTCTTGCTTCCTTGATGTGCTTGATTCTATTGTGTGGACAACTTGAGCTTGAGACTCCTTTATTCTTTGAATTCATTTGTTATCATCAAAATCCATGTGTAGATTTACACGAAACTTGAAACCTTGAGTTCAACATACACATTAACATTTTTAGACCAAACAGAGTTGTGAGTCTGGGAGGAAAATATTATGCATTTGTTATTATTGATGATTTCTCTAGATATACTTGGGTCATCTTTCTCGCTCATAAAAATGAGGTACATAATGCCTTTACCAAACTATGTAAGAGAATTCAAAATGAAAATAGTTATACTATTTCAAACATCCGTAGTGACAGCGGGAAAGAGTTTATCAATAAAGATATTGAGCATTTTTATGATGAAAATGGTTTTCTGCATAATTTTTTTGCTCCTCGAACTCTTCAACAAAATGGGGTAGTAGAGAGAAAGAATAGACCTCTTCAAAAAATGGCAAGAACAATGCTTAATGAAAATAGTTTACCTAATTATTTTTGGGCCAAAGCGGTAAGTATTGCATGTTATATTATAAATAGAGTTATGTTAAGTTCTAAATTAGATAAAATCCCTTATGAGCTTTAGAATGAGAAAAAATCCAACATTGGTTACTTTCATGTATTTGGATGCAAATGTTTTATATTCAATGACAGAGATAATTTAGGAAAGTTTGATGCAAAATCTGATGAAGATATCTTTCTTGAATATTCAACAAATAGTAAAGCTTATAGAGTATTCAATAAAAAGACTTTGACTGTATAAAAATCTATGCATGTAGTATTTAATGAATCTAATCATCTACTCTCCAAGAAATCTATTGAGAATCAGAAGGTACAAATAACACAAATAGTCTCAATCTCGATAAAGAAAATACAATGGAAGAAGTCCAACATGGAGACATCAGGAAAGATCATCAAGATTTAGTACAAGATGCAACCAAACAGTGGAAACATGTGAAAGATCATCCAGTGGAACAAATTCTAGGAGAACCTTTACGAGGTGTAAGTACTCGATCATCTCTTAAAAATATTTGTAATCATACTGTTTTTTTTATCTCAAATTGAACCCAAAAATATTGATGAATCACTTATTGATAAATCATGAATTCTAGCTATGCAAGAAAAGCTAAACCAATTTGAAAGAAATAATGTATGGACACTTGTTTCTAGACCCAAAAATCATGCTGTTATTAGAACAAAATAGATTTTTAAAAATAAAAATGACGAGTCTGGAATCATCACTAGAAAAAAAGCTCGACTTGTAGCCTAAGGTTTCAATCAAGAGGAATGAATCAATTATGATAAAACGTATGCACCTGTCGTAAGATTAGAAGCTATTCGAATGTTACTTGCATATGCATGTTATAAAAGTTTCAAACTTTTTTCAAATGGATGTTAAAAGTGCTTTCTTAAATGATTTTATAAATGAAGAGGTATATGTTGAGTAACCTCCAGGTTTTGAAAATCATATTTCTCCTAATCATGTTTTTAAGCTCGCAAAATCATTATATGGACTCAAATAAGCTCCTAGAGTTTGGTATGAGAGGTTTAGTGGTTTCTTGATTGAAAAATGTTTTTCAAGAGGAAAGATCGATACAACTCATTTCATCAAATATGAACAGAATAATATTCTTCTAGTTCAAATTTATGTTGATGATATAATATTTGGTACTACTAATGAAAATAAGTGTCAAGATTTTACTAAGAGCATACAGAAAGAATTTGAAATGAATATAATAGGAGAACTTAATTTCTTTTTTGGATTGCAAATCAAACAAGCAAAAAGTGGAACATTCATTGATCAGTCAAAATATATCAAAGAGTTACTCAAAAAGTTTGAGATGGAACGTGCGAAGGTAATTGGAACACCAATGAGTCCAACTACCAAACTTGATAAAGATGAAAGCAGTAAACCAGTTGAATTAAAGGTATGATTGATAGTTTATTATATTTGACAGTTAGTAGACTTGATATTATGTTCAATGTATGTTTATATGCACGTTTTCAATTATCTCTAAAACAATCTCATTTGATTGCAGTCAAGCATATTTTAGATATATTGTCGGTACCGTTGACCTAGGGTTATGGTATCCTAAGTATACTTTTTTCGATCTTATTAGTTATTCAGATGTGGATTATGCTTATTGCAAAATTGATCGAAAAAGTACTAGCGGAACATGTCATTTTTTAGATCATGCACTTATTTCATGATTTAGTAAAAAATAAAATTTTGTTGCATTATCTACTACTGAGGCAGAGTATGTTGCTGCAGGTAGTTGTTGTGCTTAAGTTCTTTATATGAAGCAACAACTTGAAGATTTTAAATTTATGTACAATCATATTCCTATTAAATGTGATAATACTAGTACTATAAATTTTTCAAAGAATCCAATACAACATTTTCGGATCAAACATATTGAAATCATATATCATTTTCTTAGAGATCATGTACAGAAGGGTGATATTGCACTAAAATTCACAAGCATACACGATCAATTGGCAGACATTTTTACAAAACCCTTACTAGAAGATAGACTATGTATGTTTAGAAGAGAAATAGAAATGATGCATGTTATGAATATTTGCTAGATACTTTTATTTTATTATCTCAAATGACCTACAGAAGCTTGAGACGTTTACCCTCATCATTCAAATGTATTTGCTCCTTAAAGATCATCATGTCATCCTTATCTAAAGAATTAGACAATCGAAATGAAGAGGCAAGTAAGGATTTTAAATCCTTATTTTGTTGCTTTAAATCTACTATTTTTGTGTTAAACTCTTGAACAAGTCGTTGAAGAACATCGATCTTCTCATTAAACTTCTCTATCTCGCGGGTTTTGGACTGCAACCGAGCGAAAAAAAAGTGACAATGGATGATGAGTATCGAGTTCCGAAACTCACAAGCTTGTAAATGACATCATGATCTGATTTATTAGCCAAATCAGTATTTTGTTGCTTCATGGCGCCTTCGACAGATGCAGAAACAGTTTGGGATTGAGGTAAAGAATACATCATATTTTGATCACGAGGAGTATTGAAAGGATATTGATGAGTCATTGAAAATTTGAAATACGGGAATGAAGATAAATTACAGAGATGAGAAGAAGACTTGACGCAATTTAGATAAAACTGATAGCTGCTCTTATAGATATGGAAATAAGTACAAGACAAACTATCATATTTTCAAATCTTACTTAGTTAAACTTACAAGATATGTTGGATGCATATTTTCAAAAGTTAGCTAGCTAAGTCAGCGAGATTTATTGCAGATTGTCTTTATTTCTCTCATGAAACGCTGCCATTATCTGCTGATGTTGATTCTGTGTTTGAACTCTCACCCGTTCCAATTTCTCTATTCGAAATTTCAAAACACGAGCTAATTCCATCAAATTTTTATTTTCTTACTTTAACCTCTAATTCTTTCTACTTTTATTTGCAAATTTTTGATGCAGAACATATATTTGATTGTTAAGTCGATCAACCTCATTTGCCATCGCTAATAATCTCCAAGATATGGTCGCAACAGAGGCAGCATATTGAGCACTGAGAGTTCTTGATGCTGCAACAACCGTAGAATCAGTTCTACCAGAAAAATGCATCTCTGCTTCTATCATGGTGTTGACAACTTCAGGAGATAAAATGACTGGTTAAGACGGTTCCTGATTCAAATCTGGAAGATTATTAGACGAAATTTTCTCTGCCATTCTATCATTTTGGATAAACAGATACTTGGTCAATGAGCAGTGTGAGATTTTTTTTAGCATTCAGTAGGTGAAAATGGTCATTTAAACAGAAACCGAAAACTTTCAAATTTCTACGTATCTTATTTGTCAACAACATCAAGCAGATTTGAATCTCACCGAATTGCCAACCTTTGCAGGTTTTGTCGGACACACGTAGCTCCACACCGAATTATCTACAGTCTCTACTAACGCAGCGTTTTATTTGTCTATTGGTTATTGTAGGAAGATGTTTTATTGAGTTAATTATAATTCCTTTTTAATGATGTCAAAATAGGGAGAAGTTTTAGATGTAAATATTTAGATTTTTAACTCTGTTATATATGCTGGAATTATGTTTATCTATTGCTTAAAAAACTAACGCATATTTTCAGGGGGAAACTTAAGCATTACTGCAAGTCTCAAAATTCTACTAAGTATTTATCATCATCAAAAATGGGGAGATTGTTGAATCCAAGATTTCAAATTTCATATCTACGTGTAGATTTTGATGATAACAAATAAATTCAAGTCTCAAGCTCAAATTATCTACGTAATGGAGCGAAGCGCACATCAAGCATAAAAGAGCAAGTCTACTAGATTATTTTTGTACATCTCTTTATAAAAATCAAGATTGGATTAAGCCTCCAAATTACTCTTTTTTCTCATAAAATATCAAATTATTTTTTTCACATATGCAAAACATTTTTAAATGTTTTAGTTTTGAAAATTATATTTTTCACATGTGTATAACATCATCAAAAAATATAATTTCGAAAATTATATTTTTTTTATATAAAAATTTGAATTTGTAAGATGATTGATTATCATATTTGATATGTGCATATTTTGTTTGAAAGTCTTGAAGAGTGGTTGTGTGTTTTTTTAACAAATGCAAAAGGTAGATGATTTTGTTTGAAAATCTTAAAGGGTGGTTGTGTGTTTTTTTGACATATGCAAAAAGAAGATGATTTGGTTTGAAAAATAAATCATGCTCATTTTGTCATGTATGAAAAGCAAAAAATTAGATTTGATTTTTTTAAAAAATGAATGGAGTTATCTTTGAAAAATGCAAAAAGGAAATACTTTTATTTGAATTTTTTGAAAAGTAAATAGTGCTCTTATTTGATATGTGAATTTTTTCAAATTTGAAATTGAAGACTCATATGCCTATAAATAGTTCACTTGAGTTTTGTAAAAATCACAACAAGAACTTACACATCTATTACTAAATTTTGCATCATTATTTCAAATCTCTCATTCTCTCTTTTCTAAAATTTTGAATCTGAATTCTTATTCTTTTTGAGAAAGATATATGTTGCGTTGTATTGTCTCTATGTCACTCATTGAGGAGTTTACTTTGATAGTCTACCCACTATCAACTCTTGTATCAGTAAGAGGGTGAGTATAACTTTTGTGTGTGTAGAAGGTGTTCTGCATAGGGAATAGTTGAATCACCAAGTGTAAGGTGATTGAAAGTGTAGAGGGTGTTCTACACGGATTCTTTGGAGCGGTGCTGCTCAAAAGTGTAATGGGTTTCTATCTCCACCTAAAAAAGATTGACTAGTGAATTTGGGATTCTCAATGGGTAGCTTGAGGCGAGAATGTAGGCAGTGGGGCTAAATCTCGTAAAAATACTAAATTTGTTTTTTCTTACCATACTCTTTACATTTCTTGCTGCTTTATATTTTGTTTATACTTTATATTGTATATTTGATTTTTAAGTATTAATTTTTATACTATAACCCAATTCATCCCCCCTCTTGTGTTAATTATCTGAGCAACAAGCATATCTTCTACAAATTATATATATCCCTAATATTACCCACAAGTATAAATTAATTAGTATCACATTACGTTAGGAATCGGCCCTTTTAATTTCTTTTTCAAATTATATTAGCATTCCACTTAAAGAATATCTTCTTGCAGGTGTCACCTGCAAAGTCTAAATAACATAGACCAATAAAAAGCTGTCACGTAGAGGATTCATAAAAATTAAAAAAAAAATATCAATAAAGCTTCCATCCCGTAAAATCAAATTTTACACCTAGCCAATGCTAACGTGCCACGTAGGCACTCCACAAAATCTACACTTGAACCAGCATGCACCTTATCCCCATGTGTTTCTCCTTCAATCCCATCTCCCTCCCGTGTCATCTCTTCACCACGGCATTTTTTGGGAGCATTGTGCGAAGCACAACAAAAAAAATTCTCATTTTTACGATCAAGGCTAACAAAAATTTTCTCAATTTCATGGTAAAAGCTGGAACTCTCCAGAAAGCTTATATTTTTGTGTAGGTTGAGATTTCCATGGAAGGCATTGTAGGCATCAAAGTTCTTGCTTGTCTTTGAATTGTAGTAAAATCTAGGACCTGTTAGGGAGAGACCAAATTTTCTAAAGACTTACCAAAAAAAAAAAAAAATCAAATTTTCTAAAGACTTAATTTCAAATATTGGGTCACCTTGACAAACTCCTATTCCACGATATATATAATTCAAACTTGTGGAACAACTCAATAATGAAACACCCGTCAAGTAACATCATTTCTACAAACTTATCTGAGGTTTGGCTAATGCCTTCTACTTAGCATTTACGAGCGGGTATTTCCAGTTCTCTCAAGGTTGTATTGTATGTTTCTACACTTCCTTTCGTTCTAATAAGCATTTGATGTAGATAGCGCAATTTACGCTCTTCCCATAAACCCATTGCCAACCTTGCCATGACGATAAGATTAAGGACCGATGGTGAGCAGCCTAGGCTTGTACGCCTTCTCGTTTACATCTCGTAATTGCTCATGCACTTTATACATACAACGCTCTTTATCCATATTGCAGAGAAGTAGTACAAGTTTCTGTTCCTAATACAGAGCATAAAAATTCTCACCAATTTTAATCAAAGTTTATGTTAGAAAAATGCAAGCTTTTTAACTATTGGTACGAATAGAAAAAATAACCACTGAAACGGATCAAATACAAAAAAATAACTATATATTGAAACTGTAAAAGCCATATACCGTTTGATCTTTAGAACTTTTCAGTAGATTTCAACCGTGGAGTTCCATCTCAAACAATACGGATTTAGCATTTAAAAGAAGAGAGACGCGCTGATTCCCAGCATCTCAAGCAGCTTAATGTCGTTGGATTGTTTTTGATGAAAAATATATTAAAATATAATAAAAATATAATAAAAAATATAATAAAAAATATGATAAAATAAAAAAAATATAATAAAAAAATAAAATAGAGATGAATTTTAAGTGGTATTCGGCTTGACTGCAGCCTGCCGTCTCTGGTGGGTGGTGGGCAATACACTAGAGACGGCGGGCTGCTTCTTACATGGGGATTGCGACCAATCCCCACGAAAATTCTAAAAAGAAATTAAAAAATAAATAAAAAAGAAGAAGAAAGGTAAAAATTGCCTTACAGTTTCACCATGCTTTTCTTTTCAAAATCAATGATTCGTCGTAGGTAGTACTGCTCGCTGCAGATTTCTTCCTTCGCATTACTGGAACAAAAAAAAATATCAACAAATAAAATACTAGGGATGAGAGTTACCAAACACACTAAATTGCTCAATAATTCACCATGTATTATTTATATTTCTATCTACAATACTTAATTAAGAATTAATTTATTTAATCTAACTAATAATTTCTATAATGCATTAACACCAATTTATTTATTTTTTCTCATTGTTACTTAAATATTATTTTTTAGTTCATTTCTATTATCTTTTAGATAATTCTTCCAAATACTAATAAATTTGTAATACGCAGAGATTTCAGGATTTCCAATATCTCACCATATTGTATTGTGATTGCAATTTATTTATTTACACACAGAATAATAAAAACAATCCAAACGAAAATCTAAAACAAAATTAAAAGATAAAAGAAGAATTGGGCATTATAATATTAGAAATTATGTTTAGTTGTAAAATTATTATAGAAGTTTTTACATTTTTGCCATTCGAGATTTTGATATCATTTAAAAAAAATGAATATATGAATTTAACAAAACTTACTAAACATCAATACCTCCATTGATCTTACAATTAGAACTTTAATAGTGTGATTGATAGATGGCATCCATAACCATCAAAGTGGTAGCACAATTGATACTAGCAATATTCCATGGCCTCTAAGTGATTAGGAGTTTGAGCACTATAAGCTGAAATCACTTGTGGGAGTAAAGCTTGACCTTTGGGCCATGTGATGGGTTTTGGACCAGCTGATATCTTGGTGGGACTGTGATGACAAGCTCCCCCATTAGCTTGACCTTTGGGCCATGTGATGGGTTTTGGACCAACTGATATCTTGGTGGAACTGTGGTGACGAGCTCCCCCGTCGGATAGTAAACTATGGCTCAAACTAAACATTTCATAACATGATTGGGGCATGGATGGGCTCCTCCTATGGTCACATGTAAGAATAATATAGATATGCTAATTGAGTGATGCTAGGGACCGGTCAGACTGTCTCCAGCGTCAAAAATAGCCTAATTATTTTGGGTTGCTTTTTGACAATAAATACAATAAAAAATATAATTAAAAAAAAAAAGAATAAAAAATATAATAAAAAAATAAAATGAAGAAAATACAGTAAAAAATTAAATGAAGATGAATTTTAAGGAGATTCGGCCCTTAACCAAACGGAGCTGCCGGAAGTGGCGGTGGCCAATACTGTCTACCACATCGGGACCGGCGAGTTCCTGCGAGTTCACCCCTTCAACGGCGACCCACGTCGACTTCCGACGAAGTCCCGGCAGCGTTAAATCTGAAATAGGTCCGTTAAGCCACCACCACCTCCAGCGGTGGGCTACTTTTCTCAAGGAGGGTCCAACCCAGCTTTTCTCATGCTAGTTATCACCTCCACCTCCCTTTTAGTTTTTAAGAAAAACACAATACATGGCGTTCATACATCATATGCGAGCCTATGATTGGACAATATGGTATTAAAAGTAATGGTAGATATAAGTTCAAAATGTACAAATCTTTTGTATTAATGCGGATGCATGTGGACATAAAAAGAAGCCTTTACTAACGAAAAGTTGTTTAATGTTAAAAAAAACATACACTAAAGCACATTTAAATAATTACGATAATTTTCACCTGTATCTATGTTGGTGATTTTCAACCAAAAAGAAACTTCAGCTTAGTAAATTTAAAAAACTAATTTAGCGTATAAACCACAACTTTATCACCCTCTTTTTGCAAGATTGGTGATCCCACTTTCATCTTTGGAAAATGATTATAGATACATCCAGACAGTATATCTATTATTTGTATCCAATCAATTTTTTTAGTATTTTTATTTGTTTATTTGTATAAAAAGATAAGCACAGGAAAATGTTAAAAAAAAGGGCGAAAAACAAATTAACTAATACTTTTAACAATATGTACAAAGTCTGATCAGTAAACTTAGTCACGGTTGTAACACCATCCTTCATGATCTTCTCGTTACTGAGGGATGGTTTGCATTTGCTCCCTTGGCTGTGGAGAGCCCTTTTCCATTTTTTTAATTAAACAATGTTATATACAATCTTTAAATAGAGACTGGAACGTAAATCTAGTTTAAAAGAGATTTAAAATTACAATAATATCTTTTTAAATTAATATTTTTTTCCTTTTATCCTCATTTATTAATAGGAGTACTGCAATAAAATCCTTATTTAGGATTGTAAAAAGAATTTATTTATTTAATTATTATTATTTTATTAAATTTAGTTTTAAGCATATCTTCTGCAAATTATATATACCCCGAATGTTACCCACAAGTATAAATTAATTAGTATCACATTACGTTAGGAATCGGCCCTTTTAATTTCTTCTTTAAAATATATTAGCATTCCACTTAGAGAATATCTTCTTGCAGGTGTCACCTGCAAAGTCTAAATAACAGAGACCAATAAAAAGCTGTCACGTAGAGGATTCATAAAAATTTAAAAAAAAAAAAAAAAAAGATCAGTAAAGCTTCCATCCCATAAAATCAAATTTTACATCTAGCCAATGCTAACGTGCCACGTAGGCACTCCACAAAATCTACACTTGAACCAGCATGCACCCTATCCCCATGTGTTTCTCCTTCAATCCCATCTACCTCCCCTGTCATCTCTTCATCACGGCATTTTTTGGGCGCATTGTGCGAAGCACAACAAAAAAAAAAAATTCTCATTTTTACGATCAAGGCTAACAAAAATTTTCTCAATTTCATGGTAAAAGCTGGAACTCTCCAGAAAGCTTATATTTTTGTGTAGGTTGAGATTTCCATGGAAGGCATTGTAGGCATCAAAGTTCTTGCTTGTCTTTGAGTTGTAGTAAAATCTGGGACCCGTTAGAGAGAGACCAGATTTTCTAAAGATTTACCAAAAAAAAAATCAAATTTTCTAAAGATAATAGTCAGGATGATATGCAAAGCTTGAAAAAATGTTTTCGATATATTTCTACTGTGATTTTGAAAAAGAAGAGTGGATCGATAGAAAGGATGAAAATAAAAACCTCAAAAGATATTTTTAGATTAGTTTTTGGTGATGCTGGGTTTCGGTCAACCGAACCTCCTATACAAATGCAGCCTACCTTAAAAATACAATTAAATTTTTTAAAAAATACAATAAAAAATAGAATAAAAAAACACAATAAAATTATAATAAAAAATAAAATGACAAAAATACAATAAAAACATATTAAAAAAATAAAAATACAATAAAAAATACAAGAAAAAAATAAAATGAAGACGATTTTAAGGAAGATTCGATCTTCAGCCGAACGGAGCCGTCACGAGTGGTAGTGGTTGACTAACGGACCTATTTCAAATTTAAGGCTGCCAATTGCACACCGAAAGTCACCAGGGATTGCCGTCGCAGGAATTAGCTCGTTGGAGCCTGCTGATTCCGATGGCATAAGTGATGTCTTCCACTACTACCGACGAAGGGGGTTGGGTCAAACCAAACCCCAGGTATTTCCTTAGTTTTTATTAATCAAGAAATGGGAATCAAATGTTTTAATGAAATATTTTGTTTAGATTGTTTTGGTGTAAGAGATGCATAGATTAAAGAGAGAATTTTTAGAAAAAAAATAGAGGCCGAAGTCGATTTGGACCAGCGTTTCTCAGAAGCCTCAATTGGAAAAGCTTGGTGGTACTGGTTATGGCGAACGGAGTCATCATTTTGTCTCAACCCAGAAGCCAAAACACAAGAATGGTTTCGTGAATACCAAATCCAAGGCCTTGAAGATCTACGGAGACTTGAAGAAAGTTAAACAACCATTATCATTGGGTGGACGTCTCGCTTCCTTTCTCAACTTTTTTTTAACTGCAGGAAATGCAAAGAAGGTAAAGATGTCGTCGTCCTCAGTTGGAGGTCGTCCTCAACTACCACAAAATCAACATGTTCTTTGGCATCTTCGTTTTCACAGTCATGTCTAAGCAAAACGCCTTTTTCGAAGGGGAAATCCAGCAATAGTACCGGTGCGGGAGTGAAATGGTCGGTGAAGTTTGACTTAATCAGCGTGATCGTCGTTAACATTGGCTAGGGGAGAGAGATGGGATTGAAGGAGAAATAGATGCGGATCGAGTGCAGGCGAGTTCAAGGGTAGGTTTTGTGGAATGCCTATGTTGCACGTTAACATTGGCTGGGTGTAAAATTTTATTTTACACCTATCCGGATGGAAACATCACTCAAAAAAAAAAAAAAAAGACTTGCAGCAGCAAATTGGTCTATCTCACCCTCTAGACTATCTCCATCCCTCCTCCATGAAACCGAAACCTTAACTCCATGAAAAAAATACCAAATCTGTCGACTAAGGTTTGTTCTTGGGCCTTTTTTGGTGTTGTCTGTCGGAAGGGGAAAAACAATTCGGAGTGATATTATTAGTTCACTTTAATTGGTCGGAAGTTACAAACCCTTATATTTGCTGTTTGGGAATCTCTGATTTTATCTAGAGGCATTTAATGAAAGGAGTTTTGATTCTGGGTTTATTTTTTGTGATTGTATTTTTGGCTACTGGGTTTGTCAATGTAATGGGATTGTAAATTAATCTCCCCGATTTTTTTTATGGATTTGAACGCTGCAAATTTAAGCTTTCATTGCAAATTATTGCGGGTTTGGACCGTTGTAGATTCAGCTTTGAGGGGCTTCAATGGTCAAGACTCAAAAGACAACAGAAGATTGGGTCTTCTAAGTCTTCTGAGAGAGAGTAACGGTAGGGAGAGAGGGTCATTGACAACGGAATAATGGGTCTTCGAATGTGTATGCAGCATGCGATTCGATCGGGAGGAAGAATGGGTCTTCGAATGGCGCTCTCCCTCTCTGCTTCTCGGCTTGCCTAGCAGCTATCTACATCTTCATTTTCATCAGCGAGTAAAAGTCATCGAGTAAAAGCTTCATCAGGGAGTTCAAAAATTATTAGACCTCAAATTGATTAAAAAATGCAAGAGAGAGATAGAGAGAGAGGGAATGGGAGAGAGAGAGAGAGAGAGAGGCAGTGGGGTTAACGGGGTTGTGATTCTCTATTATGCGTTTTTTCTTATAATTTGTGGACTCCCTTACGTGACAATTTTCGATAAACGCTACTAATAAGTGTCTCCTGCCCAAAGAATTTATCTTCCATGTATCAGTTGATAGAAAAGAAATAGAACACTGATTTTGGTCCTCAAAACCTAAGAAGAAATCTAAATTAATTAATTAAAAAAACAAACTAGATAATTTAATAAAAAAAAAAAGGAAAGTTTAAACGTTTAATAACAACTTTAAAAAATACATCAGGAATTTACAAAAACCCAAAAAAGGGAAAATAAAAGGAGTTGGAAAATAGACAGGATAAATACTAAAATCCCAAGTTCTCTCCACCCTTTGTGTTTGTATATTTTTAATAAATTAAGAAAGTCATATGAGCGATAAGTTTCAGATACCCCAATAACATTAATAAGTTCTTTTTCATCACACCCTCCAATAATTTGAAACATTAAACCGGAACCAAATTAAGAACTCTTAAAAAACAAAACTTTACACCTAATTATCAAAAAATTCTAAAGATTAAACATAAAAATAAACCTGAACTACATAAGCAAGATCAGTAGAAGAGATTAAATTTCATTGAATGCATCCACATGGATGGTTCATATATAGACACCTGATCAAAACTTAAGCCTCATTTAAATATTGTAGATACTGAACCATTCAAAAATTTAAAAATTAATATCCAAAAGTAGAGATAATATAATAATTATACTGACTTTCATTAAATATCCTAGTTAATTAATTAATGGTTAAAGATATATAAAGGAAACTTTTGTGGAGTTATGGCAAAACATAATAGAGAGGTTATCATGTGATCTTCAAAAGGTGGTTGTAATTATGTAGAGAATTGGGTTTATATTTCGGAACTAGTTTGCGCGGCGCCAACTAGTAAATTATTAACAGCAACACAAGTGGTAGAATTTGAGGAATTAGCAAGCTCACAATTGGAAGAAGTATGGCAAGATAGAAAAAATCGAACTGGAGGTTAACTCCAATTGGGATGCTGCTATAGATGCAAAAGAAGAATAAATAAATAAAAAAGTGAGAATTAGAATTATCCTTAGAGACTTAGAAGGTGATATATTGGCAACTTTATATAATAAGAGTTGTTACGGTGAAGTTCGATCTTTTGTAGCTGAAGCACATGCATTATGAAGAGTTGTGGAATTGTGTGATGACTTGAGGCTTCTCAAATATGGCTTTTGAGGGAAATGTAAAATATGTTATCCAAGTAATAAACAATATTGATGAAAACTGGTTGTGGTAGTACGGCTAACTCATTGAGGACACTAGATCAGGAATATTGCAACTCAAGAAACAATTATGAAAAGTGCAAGCTCTAGCTTATCATGATGTTGAATGTATACGATGATGAATAATAATATAGCATGTGTCTACGATTTGAAAATAAATAAATAAATCGACTCAATGACATAGACAGACCGAAAGAAGGAAATTGGAACTTATTACTTGCTTTATTGTTCAACTGGCCTGGCATATGGTTGTTTCATCGGATGAATTAATCGAAAAAGCCTGAAGGATACTGGTTATAAATAGGGGTGAGTTTCCGACCCGACCCGATTGTAGCACATACCGTTCGGCCATTTACCCAAACCTGATACCCTTATCGGGTAGTCAGTATTCCATTTTTTTTTTCGGGCCCAATTGTGGGCATTCTCAATTGATATTCTTTATGGCCCAAAATTAACAATATTACTCTCTAATTTGTCACTGGAGAGGAAACCAGAAAATTGATAATTTTGAAATATGCAGTTTTATATTTACTAAATTCTAAGAATTCTATTTACTAAATTTACCATTCCATCCGCCAGTTCTAAAACATGCTACACATTTTTCATTCAGATCAGCAATTTTAGTCATGCTTAAAAACAAACAAAACTCAATCAATATGACGACCAACATGCCAAATAAAAATCTACGTTTTTAACCCAATTCTTTCTTTGAAGCAAATGGTAAAACTTGTACATAATGTGTTAAGATTTTGTAACCAAGCCTGAAAATGCCACAGTTCTCCAAGGAGAAAGGGCACTGCACTAATCAGAAGAGGAGAAAGCCAGTGAGAATATCCAATTTATGCAAATAACTAAAATCTAATTACTTGGTATAAACTTGGGAAATGGGCTCTGAATAATATTTGATAAATCTCAATATCTGAAGAAACCATGACTTACTTCCAAAAGCTAGTGACAATGCTCTAAGTATTTATCCTACACACAAAGACGCATATACATGCACAAAGACACAAGAACTTAGACTTGCATCTCTTCTTGCAAGAGTGGGATGGTCTTTTCTTCCAAGGAATCCACACTTTCCGCACACTGTTTTCACCTACTCCATCTTCTGTAATATGTCCCCACATCACAACATAGTACCCAATTCCAACTATGATTGCCCCTATCACACTGCACATGTTACTTTAGTATTTAAGATTGAAGGAAAACAAACGGAATTTAAGATTTAAATGATTATATCTTTAGACATGCAAGCCCTTTTAATTAACCATGAAATTAAAGAAGCAAAGTTTCATTATACACTGTAATTATGGAGAGTGTGAAAATTAATAAAGTTTTTCCTTTTTCTGTTTTTACCTTCCATAGTGAAGATTATTTGTAAAGAAGCTAATATAAAAAAATGGTTGCAAAAAGAATTCCAAAAGGCCTAAGTTTTTGCCATATGGGACTCCAATCAACATATCAAATAATATAAAACCATGTTAATACCTATCCCTCGACAAAGATTCCATGCTTCTTTTTGATTAATCGATCTCAATCAGAATATTTTGCAAAGTTATCTCTATAGAAAATAAAAAATTATGTTACACATATAATTAATTGAAAGATCTAAATTAAAATATTATTCAAATATGAATCTTACCATTTTTTAACTTGTAACTTTCAGTATCTTCCATTACATCTTAAGAGTCATAATTGACAGAGGGAGCCTTCAACTAGTTTTGTGTACAGATAAGAGTTTCAAATGTTATTGGGGTCAATGAACTACGAAATGAATCTAAGACACGGCTTCCAATACTAAATGCAGACTTAAAAGCAACAATAAATACAGGGATAGCTAACACATCTCGAGCTATTTTGGCAAGTATCAAAAATCTAGCTAAGTTCATCTTCCACCATAGTAGAATATTAAAGTCAGGTGTCATCTGTTCAACACTCCATAAAATACTTATCCAATTCTGTCTTGGACCCTTCCACACCCATTGATGATTTATGTTGAAAATACATATCTAATATATTCTCATCATCATCAACACAAAAAGTGTTACTTTGGGTCTTACATCCACCTACACTGGATGCTGAATATTTCTTATACATCTGCTCAAGCATCCTCCTTAACTCATCAACAAGTTCAGATCCTCACTCATGGCCAATAACATTTGTAAAACAAAATTCCAAAACGTCCAACTTGTTGCGCGGATCAAGCATAGCTACAATGAATAACATTTTGTTCAATTTACTTAAATCTCCCCAATACTTGTCATATTTTAACATCATCTTCTCTAACATGGATTTAAGCATATTGCTCTCATTCTTTGAAGATTTTTTCAAATGGTTATAGATTGCAAATATTTCTCTTACAAACAAATTTGAAATTGCATAAACTGAGCCTGAAACCCACAAAGTCATGTCATAAAAAATATTCAAAAACCGTATAAAAACCTTGACGATTTTCCAATCTTGTGAAGTTAGTACTTCACAATCAACATCATGAAAATATGGAACAAACTCACCATCTTCATCTTGTAGCACCTCAGAAGCCGCATAATATTTTAGAGTCGAACTCAACATTAGATATGTTGAGTTCCATTTGGTTGAAATGTCAAGACAAAGAAGTCCACCATTAAGAATATTTTGTTTTTCTACACATGACTTGAACTTGTCAAGTCTTGTAGGTGAAGACTTCACATATTTAATTGCATGTCGAATCTTCACAACTGATATATTAATTTTTGTCAAACCATTTTTGACCATGATGTTGAGTTATGGCTTGGATACACGCCTCCCTTGCACTCTCGCTCGAGCGAAGTTAATCCCGCTCGAGCGAGAGTCTAATTTGTGAGTTCGCTCGACCTTCGCTCAACATCCAACTCGAGAAAAGTGCAACCCGAGAGTTCGCTCAACCCTCGCTCGAGGTCCTACTTGAGCGAGAATCAGGCAGAGACTACGCTTAACCCTCGCTCGACGTTCAGCTCGAGTGAGATTGACCTAGCAGTGTTCACTCGAGTGAGATTAACTCGCACTCGAGTGATATTGCATAAATATAAATATCACGATCTCATTTCTGTGTTCGTCCCAGACGAAGCCCAAGCCCAAGCCCCCTATTTCGATGCCGAAGAACAGAGCACCCTCTTAGATTCATTTCTTCTCCATTTCTTGAGTAGTTGAGTGTAAACACGTGAGGATTGAGTGTATATATGTGAGGTGAGTGATTTTAACTGTAAGAATCTCTTGATTCTCTTTCTGTAATCTCCATTTGATCATAGTGAAGTTTTGAGACCAACCCCCAGTGGATGTAAGTTCAATTAAGTTTAACCACTTAAATTTGCGTATTCTATATTGTCTTTATTGTTTTACTTCTCTTAGTTGCTACCGCTGCATTTGATTTCATATCTCTGTTATTTGTTTTATCAGTTTATTCCCAACAAACTGGTATCAGAGCTATCTAACTCTGTGAAGGACTGAAGGGATGGCCATAGCCAGAGTTGAAATAGAGAAGTTTGATGGACAGAATAGTTTCAGTTTGTGGCGCTTGAAGATGAAAATTTTGTTGCACCAGCAAGGGTTATTCAAAGTTCTTAAGGAGAGGTCTGCTGATTCTCCTGTACCGTCTAAGGACGATGAAGAGAAGGTACATAACACTATTTTATTGTCTTTATCTGATGGAATGTTAAGAGAGGTTGTTGTGGAAGAGACTCTTGAGAGTCTCTGGAACAAGCTTAAGAGCTTGTACATTAAAAAATCACTTACTAACTGATGATGAACAAGGGTTCATTGGTTTCTGAACACTTAGATGAGTTTAACAAAATTGTTATGGATCTTAGAAATGTTGACATCAAGCTTAATGATGAAGATCAAGTTTTAATAGTATTGTATTCATTACCTCCATCATTTGAGAATTTTGTAAATTCTATGCTATATGGTTGAGATACCATCTCCTTAGCTGATGTGAAGTTGGTTTTGAACTCGAAAGAGTTAAGGAACAGGTATAGTGATAAGGGTGGTGAAACTCAAGCTAGTGAGCTGATTGTCAAAGATTCCTCCAGTAGAGGAAGATCCAGTAATAAGGGTTCGAAGAAGGGCAGAGGTAAGTAATGGGGGAAATCCAAGTCCCACAAGAAAAACGTCAAGTGTTATTACTGCCAGAAGTTTGGACATTACAAGAGTGAGTGTACTAAGCTGAAGAAGAAAAAGGAATCCACGAGTTCCTTTAATGCCATCAGTATTGTTGATGAATCTGATGGCTCAGATGTGGTCCTTGCAATTAGTGATTCAACTAGTCGGTTTAGTGACAAGTGGGTCATGGATTCAGCTTACACTTTTCACATGTATCCCAAAAGGGACTGGTTCATGACTTATGATTCAATCAACAATGGTTCTGTTTTATTGGATAACGACACAGCTTGCAAGATTGCGGGAATAGGTTCAGTGAAGATTAAGATGTTTGATGGGATAGTTAGGACATTGACCAATGTTTGGCACATTCCAGATATGAAAAAGAATCTTATCTCCATGGGAGCCCTTGATTCTTTGGGGTTGAAGTATATAAGACAAGTCAGAGTACTGAAAGTCAGCAAAGACTCCATGATTATTATGAAGGGAGACTAGAAATATGGTCTTTATTTCTTCCAGGGCAATATTGTTAGCAGTAAAACTGTAGTTTTAGTATCTGATGAGGTAGAGTCAGATAACACTCATCTATGGCAAATGAGATTGGGTCATTTGAGTGAGAATGGAAATGTCTATTCTTTGTAAGCAAGGATTGTTAGGGAATCAGAATTTAGGCAAACTTGACTTGTGCGAGCACTGCATGTTTGGCAAACAGAGCAGGGTCTAATTTGCAACAGGAGTCCACAGCACTAAAGGTACAGTGCACTACATTCATTCTAACATTTGGGGTCCATCCTCACTTCCATCGAAAGGTGGAGCAAATTACTTACTTACTTTGATTGATGATTACTCATGGAAAGTGTGAGCTTATTTTCTGAAGCAGAAAAATGATGTTTTCAAGAATTTCAAGCAATGGAAAGTTCTGATAGAGAACCAGACCGGCAAGAAGGTTAAACGACTTCGCACTGACAATGAAATGAAATTTTGTAGCAGTGACTTTGATGAGTTCTGTAAGAATAAAGGAATTGTCAGGCACTGTACAGTTAGGCATACTCCATAACTGAATGAGGTAGCTGAACAGATGAATCGAACCCTCCTAAAACGAGCATGTAGTATGCTCTCCAATGTCGAGCTGACTAAGGACTTTTGGGCGGAAGCAGTCAATACAGCCTGCTTTCTAATGAACCGCTCTCCAGCCATAGCTATTGGTCTGAAGACACCTAATCAGGTATGTTCTGATGCACTTACTGATTATTTGAATTTAAAAATTTTTGGTTGTCCTGCTTATTTTCATGTTAATGATGGTAAGTTAGAACCTAGGACAAAGAAATGCCTATTTATGGGATATGCTACTGGAGTCAAGGGATATAGGTTATGGTGTACTGATCACAAGTCACCCAAGTTCGTGATTAGCAGAGATGTTACTTTTGATGAAAAATCTATGCTTAATCCGAGAAAGAAGATTCCTGTGTCTACAGGGAAGAAGGTGGAGCTACAACAGGCTCTACAGAGGATACCATCTGAAACTTAGGATCATGCTATGGCTGATAAGCATGATTCTGAATTTGAGACTGAAAAGTCGGTTGAGGAGTAGTACAGTATAGCTATTGGTAGACAGAGAAGGCAGATTAGACCACTTCAGAGATATGCTCAAGCAGACATGGTTATGTATGCACTCGCAACAGTAGAAGAAATTGTTGGGCAGTAGCCTTCCAGTTACTCAGAGGCTATGAAGAGTACCGAGTCTGCTCAGTAGTGCTCAGCTATGACTGAAGAGATTGAATCTCTTCATAAGAACTAAACCTAAGATTTTTTTAAGTTACCAACAAAGATGAAGGTTGTGGGCTGCAAATGAGTTTTCAAGAGAAAAGAGGGAATCCAGTCTGAGTCAGATGCAAGATACAAAGCACGCCTAATTATTAAAGGCTATAGTCAGAGAGAGGGGATCGAATTCAATGAAGTGTTCTCTCCAGTAATAAAACACAGTTCAATAGGAGTTTTACTAGCCATCACGACTTTGTATGATCTGAAGCTTCAATAGCTTGATGTGAAAACAACATTTCTACATGGCGAGCTTGAAGAGACTATCTATATGCGTCAGCCAGAGGGGTTCATTGTTGAAGGTAAAGAGGACCAATTTTGCAGATTAAAGAAGTCTCTGTATGGGTTGAAGGAGTCACCTAGGCAATGGTATAGACGTTTTGATTTGTTTATGATTGATCATGGTTATTTGAAAAGTAACTATGATTGTTGTGTGTATCATAAAAAATTGCCTGATAAGTTTTTCATTCACTTATTTCTTTATTTTTATGACATGCTTATAGTTGCTAAAAGCATGGTTGATGTTGATTTGATGAAAACTCAATTTAGAAATGAGTTTGAGATGAAAGACTTAGGTGCTGCTAAGAAAATTTTGGGAATGGTAATTCACAGGGATAGGAAAGCTGGGAAGTTATACTTGTCCTAGAGAAAGTATCTTGAGAAGGTTCTTGACAGGTTTGGAAGGACTAACTCCAAACCTGTAAGCACGCCGTTGGCGATGCATTTTAGACTTTTAATTTCCCTATCACCCAGACAGATAAGGAAGAACAGTCCATGGCAAGAGTTTCTTACCTTAGTGCAGTTGGCAACATTATGTGTGTCATGGTTTGTACCCGTCTAGACATTTCATAGGTAGTGAGTGTAGTTAGCAGGTACATGGCTAAGCTTGGTATAGTTCACTAGCAGGCAGCGAAATGGGTTCTGAGATCCTTGAAGGGAACCTTGCATGTTGGTTTGTTATTTGATAGAGATATTAATTTCAATTCTGATGTTGTTGGGTTTGTTGATTCTGACTATGCTGGAGATTTAGACAAGAGAAGATCATTGACAGGCTATGTTTTCACATTGTGTGGTTCCGCAATTAGTTGGAAAGCAACACTCCAATAAATTGTTGTTTTATTAACTACGGATGCAGAATACATGGCAACAACTGAGGCTGTCAAGGAGGCCATTTGGGTAAATGGGCTGATCAGTGACTTGAGTCTTCAGCAAGAGGGGATGATAGTGTTTGTGATAACCAAAGCACTATACATTTGACCAAAAATCAAATGTATCATGAGAGGATGAAACATATTGATGTCAGGTATCATTTTTTCAAAGAAGTAGTTATAGATGGTACAGTGAGTATTCAGAAGATTGCTACTTCAGAGAATCTATCAGACATGATGACAAAGCCAGTTGCAGTACACAAGTTCAAACTTTGTTTGGACTTGGTTGGAGTTCGAGATTTCCAAATCCCTTAAGGGATTTTGATGAGGTTGGTTTATTTTGTTGATATTGGGTTTTTAGTGAGGCTTGTGGGTATTCAAGCCAAGGTGAAGATTTGTTGAGTTATGGCTTGGATACACGCCTCCCCTACACTCTTGCTTGAGCGAAGTTGATCCCGCTCGAGCGAGAGTCCAACACGTGAGTTCGCTCGACCTTCGCTCAACATCTAGCTCGAGCGAAGTACAACCCGAGAGTTCGTTCGACCCTTACCCGAGGTCCCACTCGAGCAAGATTCAGGCAGAGACTACACTCGACTCTCGCTCGACATTCAGCTCGAGCGAGATTGACCTAGCAGTGTTCGCTCGAGCGAGATTAACTCTCGCCCGAGTGAGATCGCATAAATATAAATATTGCGATCTCATTTTTGCGTTCGTCCCAAACGAACCCCGAGCCCCCTGTTTCAACGCCGAAGAACAGAGCACCCTCTCAGCTTCATTTCTTCTCCATTTCTTGAGTGTTTGAGTGTAAACACGTGAGGATTGAGTGTAAACACGTGAGGTGAGTGATTTCTACTATAAGAATCTCTTTATTCTCTCTCTGTAATCTCCATTTGATCATAGTGAAGTTTTGAGATCGACCCCCAGTAGATGTAAGCTCAGTTGAGCTGAACCACTTAAATTTGCGTGTTCAGTATATTCTTTACTATTTTACTTCTCTTAGTTGCTACCGCTGTATTTGATTTCATATCTGTGTTGTTTGTTTTATCAGTTTATTCCCAACAAATGAGATTCAAAATATATGCACAACATCTTATATGCCTAAGCTCCTTAGCTAATACCATACAATCCCTAAACTTGGCAATTCTTCTCAAATAATCAATGGCCGTATTGTTAGTAGATGCATTATCTACTGTGATTGTAAAAATCTTCTTTATGTCCCATTCAAGTATGGATAACTCAATCTCTTTTCCTATTATAATCCCTTTGTGATTAGGAGTTTTCTTAAAATGTATTATTCTCTTATGCAATGTCTAATCCTCATCAACAAAATGGGCAGTTATGAACATAAAGTTAAGATTTTAAATTGACGTCCACATATCAGTTGTAATCCAAATCTTATAATCAGATTCCATAAATATGGTCTTCAACTTATTTTTTTCTAACAAATAAATTTTCATGCGAAAGGGGATTGGAAATCATACAGAATGCTATCAAGCATGATGATGCAGGTTTGCCAATTTTTTACGAAACCATAGGAAGGGGAACCCCTAATGGTATCAATACTTTGATTTATACTATTGTTAAACATATTGTGGGAACTCCTTCCAACGTCACTAATAGAATTTTTGATTATTTGAGTAATTTAAAATGCTACAAAATGTCTGATTATCGTTGGTATGAAGATGTTTTCATTTCTAGGGTTATGCTTAGAGATGATAGTGACAAACCTTATTGGAAGAGAAATTTATTGATAGTTTATCTCGCTCTTAAGGTCAAAGATTCACTTACTGATACTATTGGTTTTCTTAATTATGATCATTATACATACGTTGATATCGTGAGTACTATTAACAAACTTGGTATTAGTATATATAATGACCAACGTTTAATCTACCAACATATGAAGGATAGAAAGAAAGCCAAATATGAAATGAGTAATTTCTATGAACAATTTGGCATTCTTCCTATTGCTCCATCCCGTCAGAAGAACAAATATCTCAAAAGGTTTTACAAAAAATCTCATAGAGATAACAGGAGAAAAGCCCGTGATGAGTTTTATAAAAAACCTTTTCATAAAAATTCTTTTCATAAAAAAGTTTCTAAAACTCCCTCAAAAGGGAAGTGTTTTAATTGTGGCAAGACTGGACACTTTGCTGATAAGTGCCCTAAGGAGCCAAACAAATATAAAAACAAGCCCAATTCTTTGGATATTAAGGACAGTGATAAAGAAGAATTTATTCATCTCCTAGAATCTAGAACTTCACCGTCTGACCTCGATGAATTTAGCTCTAGTGATTCAGAATATCACTCAGAGGCTAAGTCATCAGATTCTACAAATATTAAGTTTGGGTGCAACTGCAATTACTCTTGTTGTAAACCCAGAGTTAAAATAATCAATGTTTTAACTAAGGAAAAAGAACAAGAGAATCTTTTACTCACTTTGATTTCACAAATTAAAAATCCTGAACTCAAAGAGAAATATCTCCTCCAGCTCAATAAGACCATGGTGCGTAAAACACCGTCGACTTCTACAAAAAATATTAGTTTAAAGAAACTTTGGAACGTTTTGAAAAAAAAAAACCAAAGACATTTTTACAAATGATTTATAGCATAAAATTATTTTAATAAAAAAAGAGATTGTTGAACTCAAGTCGGAGATCGATACTCTCAAGTCTGAAAATTCAGCTTTTAAACAAGATTTACTTTCTTTTAAAATTGAAAAACAATTTGATTTGGAATGTTCTTCTGATACTGAAAAAGCAAACAATGCAGACCATGCTGAATCTTGTAATCCGATTAAGGATATTTGTTTAATTCGGCATTCTCTTCCTACTAAGTGGTATTCTAAAGTTGATATTATTGTTTACCATGACTTTAGATTCTCTGTAATTGCTATAATTGATTCTGGATCGAATCTTAATTGCATTCGTGAAGGTCTAATTCCCACCAAATACTATGAAAAACCCTATGAAAAGCTATTCTTTGCAAACGGATCTAAGATGAAGATCAATTATGAGCTAAATAATGCTCATGTTTGTCAGAACAATGTTTGTTTCAAAATTCCTTATGTGCTTGTCAAATGACTCATGATGTCATATTAAAAATGCCTTTCATTTCGTCCATTTATCCATTTCTTTCTGAAAAAAATGAGATTACTACCGATCCCTTTTGACAGAAAGTTAAGTTTACATTTGCTTCAAAATTTCACATTGATACTTTAAAAGATTTAAATTCTTTGATTTCAGCAAAAACAAACATTTGAGCTTCTTACAACAAGAAGTTAAATTCAAAAAAATTTCTAAGCATTTGTCTGATCCTTTGCTTCAATCAAAAATTGATGATTTTCATAAAAAATTAATTTCTGATGTATGTTCTAAACTTCCCAATGCTTTCTAGCATAGGAAAAAACATGTGGTTTCTCTTCCTTTCATTAAATATTTCTCTGAAAAAAAAATATTCCAACCAAAGTCAGACATATTCAAATGAATAGTGAGACTTTGGAATTTTGCAAAACTGAAATTTCTCGTCTTCTCTCTAAAGGTATTACCAGGCATAGTAAATCACCATGGTCATGTGCTGCATTTTATGTTTAAGAAAATACTGAAATTGAGAGAGGGACAACCCAATTGGTTATTAATTACAAATCCTTGAACAAAATTTTAGATTGGATTAGATAAGATACCCTATTCCTAACAAAAACGATTTGGTTCATAGGTTAAGTGATGCAGTCATTTTTTCTAAATTTGACCTTAAGTCTGGATTTTGGCAGATCCAAATTAGGGAATCCGACCATTACAAGACTGCTTTCACCACTCCGTTTGGTCACTATGAGTGGAATGTAATGCCCTTCGGCTTAAAAAATGCTACAAGTGAATTCTAAAATATCATGAATGATATCTTCAATTCATTCACTCACTTCACCATTGTCTATATTGAGATGTTCTTATCTTTTCTAAATCCATTGATGATCATTGGAAACATTTGTCTACTTTTCTTCACATCATAAGACAAAATGACCTAGTAGTTTCTATTAAAAAGATTAAACTGTTTCAAACCAAAATAAGATTTTTTGGTTATGACATTGGCAAAATCAAGCCAATTCAAAGGGCTATTGAATTTGCTGATAAATTTCCTAATGTTATCCTTGACAAAACTCAACTTCAAAGATTTCTTAGTTCACTCAATTATATTTCAGATTTTTACAAGGATATGAGAAAACAATGTCGTCCTCTCTTTGAGAGATTTCGTCTCAATCCTCCTTCATGGATAAATGTTCAAACTAAGTTGATTAAACAAATCAAGGCATATGTCAAAACTCTTCCATGCCTTGGTATTCTCACTTCAAATTCTTTTAAAATAGTTGAAATAGATGCCTCTGACATAGGTTATGGTAGCATTTTGAGACAAATTATTTCACCAGGTTCTCCTAAACAAATTGTTCGATTCCATTCCGGAACCTAGAATCATGCACAGCTTAATTATAGTACTATAAAAAAAGAAATACTATCCATAGTATTATGTATTTCAAAATTTCAAAGTGATTTACTTAATCAAAAGTTTTTATTACGCATTGATTGCAAAAGTGTTAAATATGTATTAGAAATAGATGTTTAGAATATTGCATCCAAACATATTTTTGCACGATAGCAAGCTATTTTAAGTGTTTTTTATTTTGATATTGAATACATTAAAAGATTTGATAATTCTATTCCTGACTTCCTTACTCGTGAATTCCTGCAGAAAAATGAGCAGAAAAAAAGAATAAGAAGCCAAATCTCACACCTCCTCCTAGGCCAACCACTCTCATAAGGCCATCCCATTTACCTGCTTCAAGTTCCCTTGAAATAGTCAATAGGTTCACTCCCCTGAGAAGTATTTCTAGACTTATTTCACCTAATTGTTTTGCTTCAACCCTAGCCATGCCGTATGACCCATATGCTACTCCCTTAGCAACAACCAGGTTCAGCCCACAAATGTTTTCCTTCCTGCCTCTAAGGAAGAATATTTCAAAAAACCTTATTTTAAAAATCTGTTTTACATTGAACCCAACAAAACAATGTATACAGACCCTTTCCAAATTACTTCAAACTACTTTTCTCTTGGTTTCCACTAGTTTCTTGAGAATCCAGTAAAAGATTTAAAATTTTACCTTGCAATCTCGGTTCATACAGGATCCATTTCCATTAAACCAATTCATTGCAAGATTGATGCTTCAAAAATTATATTTCATAACTGTTATCTTCTGTCAGTCATGACCAAAGAAGAATGGGGAACCTAGTCTTATACCCTCAAAACCATTCCCAATTCAGAAATTCAATATAATTACAATGATTATATGGAAGCTTGGCATAAGTTTCCTTTGTTTCAAACCCAAAATCTTTCTCACTCTTGGTTCTTTAACTTTGATAAAAAGTGCAAATACACTTTTCCTTTTTGGTTCAAAAGATGGTGGCATCAATATGGCCTAATTCCTAAAATATTTCCGGATAATCTTAAACAGGCTCTCAACCATTTCAATATTTCAAATACCCCCAAAATGGATTATCATAATTCAAAGTTTCATTTCGTAGTTCATCTTTGCAAAAGATATAAGATCCCCTAGATTTGCAAATGGACTTATGAAAAGAAAGGTGATATAATGGTTCATCATTTATTTGTCAAATGGTGGGATAGATATCCTCACACAGATGATATTATTTTACATGTTTCAAAGGATTTTCCTCTGAAAGTACCAAATTATATATATATATATTAATAGGCATGTAAGAAAAAATCAGAAAACCTGACCAGACCAATCCAAATTGGTGATCCGGAATCGGTTCCCGTAATGTCGAAACCAGACCGGACCGAACCGAACCGGTTCAATATAATATATATTTTAAATTAATTTTTTTAATATTATATGTAATATAAAATAATATTTTTTATATTATATAGAATATTTTATACATTAGTATATAATGTAAATTAGTTACAATATATCACTATAAGAAAACTGGTTATCCGTGGCCAACTATTTTTTGCCAAAATAACTATTTCCTGCCAAAATAAGTTTATTTTCACAGCAAATAGTTCGTCAAGAATACTCATTTTTCTAGTTGTGAATTTACATTTTGTGGCCTAATACTTATAATCTAATATTATATTACCATTAGTAATATATTTCAAGTCCATATATAAATTACTATGCTAAATAATTACATATAAAATAATGATATAATAATAATAATAATACTATCATTATCAATGATATAGTTATAAAAGAAAATTAAATTTATTATAACAAATACTAATATATAATTAATCTAATCACTATAACTAATATTCATATAAATACTGATAGCATAATTGTAAGCCCCGATTTTTATTTTATTTTTAAAACTATGCATGTACCTAAACTTACTAATTAAGTGCAATGCAAAACGCAACGGAAAGGAATAAATCTTCAATACATGCAAAGAGGTCTAACTCTTGCATAAATAGATCACATGGCATATTAAAACTATATCCTTCATAATTTTTTTATTTATCATAACATATCGAATTCAGAACTTACATAACCCAATTATTTTTGTTCACACAAATATCATCTCTTACTACCCTTCGATACTCTTGCTATTCCATTTGATCACGTACGTGAGATCATTCTCTTAGGAGATAAGTATTCTGTAGGACCCTCGGGGCTCCTCAGAATCTCTTTTAATGTCTAAATCTCATGACAATTTATTTACTCCTGCAACACCCTCTATCATTCCATAAGGAATGACAGATAAAATATAAAAGAGTGAGATTTTCAAAAAATTTCAGTAAGTACACAGTTAACAAAATAAGGCATAGATAACATCAACAATCATCATATATAGCATTGATTACAGACATATAACTTATGAAAATGCTTTATGGGACTTATGTATGACTTAGACTTATAAACTCGTATCATACATGTACTTTTCATTCTTATCTTAAAATCCTTGTTCTTATAAGTCTTTACTAATATCAACTATTATTACCCGTGGTTGGGCCATGCCACTATTTTTACCCGTGGTTGGGCTGGGCCATGCCACTATTGTTGCCCGTGGTTGGGCCATACCACTATTATTACCCGTGGTTGGGTCATATTATATAAAGTTTTCTTATCTTATTTCTTAAATGTTCGTCATGACTCGTAACAATACTTACATGACGATGTGTAACATGGACTGTTCTTTAAAAAATAGACATCATGACTTATGACGACACGTATGTGACAAAATGCAACGTACATACAAACTTAGACTAGTGACATACATGTTTCATGCTTTCATAAAGCATATGACATAGAAAAGCATAACACAAAACCTACATACATATACGTTGCCTAATTTCTTAACGTCAAATTTAACAAATAATAAGTATGAAATTAAATAAAATATTTAATTTTTATTTAATCAAGGGCTGACATAATTTTCATGAAAATGTTCTTAATTATTTATTCCTTTTAACTCATTCAACTCTAATCCACAAGTTTGCTTAATTTCATAACTATATTATTTTTAAGTGTTTGTTGAACTATTCTTATATATATATATATAATTTTATTTTTATTTTTATTTTATCTTTTTATGAAAATAAATCTAAAAAATATTCCTAATATATTAAGGTTCCTTAAATTATAATATTTGTTAAAAATATTTTTCAAATAAAACCCTAGAATTTTTAAAATGAAGGAAAACTCCCTTTTTTAAGGATTACCTATTCTGTTTTATTACTTAATTCCGGTTTCGTCCTTCATAAAGTTCTTATCTTGTAAAACTTAAAACATTAAAGTTGTGTATCTATGTCTTATCTTTTCATATAATTTTGAATCAATCAATTTCAATATCACACTAACAAGTTATGACCATTTTAATGAAAGATATTAAATCTGTCTACTTAACTCTTTTTAAATCCGAAAGTTACTAGGGTTGATCTATCATTTTTTTCCAAATCAAGATCTCATATTTTCACATAATCTTCTTCATATAATATCATAAAATATATTCTCAAGATCTCATAATTTTTCTAGTATTTTATAATAGTAAAAACCACTCCAAAACTCAATAGGCTTCAATTTAACACTTAAACTAAGATTAAGCTCAAATAAATATCAAATATAATCTGATTATCAAACCACTCATTCTATACCAAGATTAGGTTAAATTTTATACTTACAAGTTTCTTCAAAACTTGAATTGATGATAAAACCAAGCTCTTGCAAATTTCTTCTTCAAACATACTCGATAGCTCACCTTAGAAGTGTTTAGAGATTCAAAGGCTTTAGGAAGACTTTTTCTTTGTTTTCTCTCAAGGTAGCCATGTGTTATTGCTCAAGGGGATTAAGATAACACACACATATATATAGGAGAGGGGCGAAATATTAGACAAGGAGAGGATAAATTCCTCAAGGTATCCGGTTTCCCCCCTTTTAGAGCCTTATATAAGCTTCCAACTTATTTTAGGTGAAATGATTTAGTCTAAGCTTAGGTTTGGTGAGTCATATAAATATCCAAGGGTCAGTTTTGAGCTGCCTAAAATATCTCCTTGATCAATGGCTCTAATAAACCCCAGTTCATGCAAGGTAAAGACAAAATTGTATGATAGTTTCCTCCAATGAGATGTATCCGGCCACTTCCATCCCAAATTCGTCCTTGATATACTTCGATTCTTCGAAACCTTACAACATAAAAGTTTTAGATCATCATCTTAAGATTCTATATAATTTTGAATCACCTTATTTCTAGATTAAATGAGAGAGATATACTTAGCACACCAAAACATGTCAAAACCACCCGAGAAACCTAATCTGAGTTCTCCATTTGTTTTCCTTTATTTTTTTACTCATCAAGACTTCTAGATCAATTCATCTCCTCATGACACATACTCCTACACATGTCAAGACCTCAAAAAAATTGATAATCAATCACAATTTTCTTTACATGGCCCAATATAGGACAGTTCATCTAAGTCGGTTATCAGTTAGACTCAACTTAGGGCCATCCACTTCACACTAAATTTAGTCATTGGTCCGTTATTTATATTAAAAAACCCAAAATATAAAAGTTCTAGATATACTTCTTAAGGTTCTATAGGAACTAGAATCACCTTAGTTTAAGATTATATGATTAAGTTATGATTTTTCCACTAAAAGTCAACAGATAAGCCCGAGAATACCAATCTGGGTACACCAAGTGTTTGGTAGATATTTCTTCTTGTTTTACACGAAATTCCTTAGATAAAATCTCTTCATTTCCACATATATACACACTTTTCCAGATCTTAGGCTAATTGAGAAAATAATCCAAAGACTTAATCTTATCCAAAATCCTTAGTCAACTTCAAAGTCAATGCCTATCTATCTCTAATCTAGATATTCCACATCCATCTCAATTTCGTATTTTCTTATGTCCATACCTCTTAAAACTCAAAATATAAAAGTTGTAGATATTCCTCTTAGATTTTTATAGTCTTTTGAATCACTCAAATCCGATATCAAATAAGCAAGTTATAGCCATTTTATCAAAAGATGTCAAATCTCTCCCTATATTTCGCTCGAGCCAGACATCAAGCGAGAGTCGAGCGAGATCTCGGGTTAGGCACTTTTTTCACATAAAACAAGCCATCATTGCACTCAATCCTACTCCTAACCTTCCAACATACAATTATAAGTCTTTTCTTTATTATAATATTTCTTATTTGATCAACTTTCAATGATCATGCCACATATAAAAATTAAATAGATATCTAAAAATCCAAGTTATGATAATAATAGACTAATTTCCAACTGGACCGGAAGTAATAAAATTGGTATTAACGATTTTTGGGAGTAATAAGTACGTATTCGATTTTAAAAAATGCAAAATTACTTGGTTAGTTCTAGATTTTGTCTAAAATTACACCAAATTGGCTCGATTACACACTTAACTGATAGGAGAACCTTGCCCACCAATGAGTCCATAATTTTAGTAGATTGGCTTGGCTGTGTTTACATTCTAGGTTGTAATAGGAAAATACATGGGGGAGGGAATTGGCCAAGTAATTGGTTAGGTAGAGCTTGACTTGATCAACGCGATTTTAGCTACTAAATTAACTAATTCCCATTTCAATATATAGATGATGCTACAATTATATATATTATACAAAGCACTTGCAATTATTATATAAAATTTTTTTATCATAATTGGTTAGGTAGAGTTCTTCACATGCAATCATGCATGATATTTTTTATTAACTAATTATCATAACAGGTTAGGTAGAGAATTCTTTTTTTTTTTTATTACTATTGTTATTATTATTATATGTCAGTACATTGTTCCAAGTGACCGGCCATATTATAAATTAAAGCCTTGAGTATGAACGGAAATTCAAATAATTAACTAATTATTTTATCTTGATGGGCGTTTCATAATCGAAATTGGCCATGAGGTGAGAAACGTGTCTCATACAAGTGGGACTAAGCGCTAGTTTGGATAATGGAATATTATTAGAATATTGAATTATTATTTTTTATTTTATTATTATTTTTTATCTATTTTTTATTATTATGACCTACTATAAATTATTTTTTTATTACTACTCACAGAATATCTAAATTCATCTCACTGTCCAAAAAGTACTAACCTAAAAACCTGGGTTAAGAATATTAATAATTTTAATAAGATGGTTTAATTGTGTTTAAATTATGTTTAATATATAAGAGAATTACATGGGGAAGAGGGGAATTGGCCAAATTGACTAGGTAGAGTTTGACTTGATCAACGCGATTTAACTAGTTACTTAACTAATTCCCATTTATATATATATATATATATGATGCTACAATTTATATATTATACATAACGGCCACTTGCAATTATGATAGTTTTTATTAACTAATTATCATAATTAGTTAGGTAGAGCTCTTGATTATTATTATTATATTGTGTACGCATTGTTCCAAGTGGCCGGCTATATAATAAATTGGAGCCTTCAATATGAAAGGAAAATAACTAATTGTTTTATCTTGATGGGAGTTTCAAATTGGAAATCTGGTTGGGTGAGAAATGCGTCTCAAACAAGTGGGACTAAGAACATGGTTTAAGATATTAATAGTTTGAGATGGTTTAATTGTATTTTTATTCATCGTGGTAGGTTGTAATAAGAGAATATAGAGGATGCTACATTAAAATAATTTCCCATTTACTAGTAAAAAAGATCTTATAAAATCAATTTCACACACTGATATGATTTTATATGAATCGTTAGATTTACTTTACAATAAAAATAACTTTACAATCTGACCAACCACGTTATAAAATTACATTAGTTTATAAGATTTATTTTATAAAATCTCTTTGTAACTAAAGTATTTCTCTTTTTAATTATCCTTAAAGATAATGTCTCTTCTCTGTGTTATGATTATTGATTATGTGGGAAGGAGTATAAAAGATAAGAAGTTCCCCCTTATGGGCCTAGGGTTTAGAGCAAATACATTGATTTTTATCACTTTTTATAACCAAACCAACCGATGCAAAAAGACTAATTTCTTGCAGTGTCTATCCATGTTCTAAATCAGTATATATGATGGTTTAAAAGACATATATGATGCAGTAAGAAAATATTAGAAATGAAGTTAAATTTAAAAAATAAGAGAGAAGAAATTGATTAAAAATAATATAACATTAAAAATTGTTTTAATAAGTTTTTTAATAAATTTGTTTTAGTTTGCAAAAAATGAATTAATTTTTATGTTTGGATAATGCTTAAGTACTCATTGCATATAAAATATTAAAAATTGAAAATTGAAAAGTATTTTATATTGGAACCATGATGATTGGGAATACAATTATGAAAATTTTTAAGACTTTTGATCATTCTGTATCTCATCTCAATTGCCAACGGAGCCCTATAGTTCGAAATTTGAACCAAAGAGACTAATGTAGGCCCACTACAAGAAATAAGGATTATTGTGACACTTTATTTAGTCGCAAAAAGTCTCCTAATAAGGATTATTGTGACACTTTATTGTTATATATATAACAATGTAAACAAAGTAGTAAACAAAATTTAAAAAGAAAATATTTTATTGTGTATTTGTTTTCACTTATTCTCTCAAATTTCCAAACAAACTGTACAAAAGTTCAGAAATTAAAAAAAAAATGATCAATATTAGATATAATTTTTTTTTTCAAAGGACTACTTGTATTCATAACATCAACTTAACAAGGAGTCAATACATTGAGGGTAACCCTCGACAATAAGGCTCTCAGCTGAGCAATCAAATGAACTCCTAGCTAATACATGAGCAGCTTTATTGGCTTGCCGTTGAACATGAACGAAAGACCATTCTTCGAAATTCCCTAGTAAAAGCCATCACAACCAATAATGAGTTGCACTTGGAGATTATATTTGTTGAAAAACCCATGTCAAGACACAGGGAGATGGCCTTCAGGGTTGCTATTGCTTCTCGGCCTAGTAGAGGGTCCAGAAAACTAACTTTCGAGATTATCAAGGTGGCTTTTGTTGGATTTTCTTTTGCTCCTTGAATCCCACATGGGAAAGGAGTGGGAGAGGGGCAATGCCAAGGGGGTTATAAAATGAGGCCTAGCCTCCTTGGTTTAAATACACCAGTCAGAAACTTATCTAGTAACTTTTGACTTTAGTAAAATTCCTCTATTGTCCTTTTTGTATGTAAAAGGAAGAGAGGTGAAAGTTAGAGTTTCACTAGTGGGAGAAGTTTTTGTGGGTGTCGTTGGGGTGAGGAGAAAAATTGTGTGATTGTAACAATTTTTCACATAGTGTATTTTCTTCTCTGGGTCTGGTGGTTTTTCTCCTGTTTTGGAGTTTTCCACGTAAATTCTTGTGTTGTATTTATTTCTCTATTTTTCTTGTTATTCTGTTAAAAGTAGATCCTGGTGGGGGGAATTTGGAAGCCCAGATTCCCAACAAGTGGTATCAGAGACACTAGGTTCTTTTTGCAGGGTGGAGCTTTGGTGTGGTAGTGTGAATACGTATGATCTAAGGAGGTTCTGTCTAGGAGATTGGAAATTTTAAGTGTGTCCGTTGTGACCCTCCAATCTTTCCTGGGAACCTTGAAGTTCTGTCTAGGAAAGATCGGTCTTTCCTGGGAACTTACTTAGTGGATACTATTCATTTCTACGGTAAAATTCATCGAAGCAATGTCAAGAATGGAGGTAGAAAACGTTGATGGGAGAATCAATTTTGACTTGTGGCAAGTACAAGTCACGGATATTTTGATTCCATCAATTACACAAGAGCAGACCAACCTATGAAGTCAGCAATTTGCTGGAGGTGTGGACAACCTGGGCATGTCAAGAAAAGTTGTCAAGAAGAATTGGAGCCGGTTCGGCAAGTGGTTCCAAGTCAGTAAATGGAGATACTGGTATGAAGCTAACATTGTGTCTCTCTCCATAGAAAAAGAGACATGTACATCCTCATGGCATGTCGCTAATCCTAAAGTTGTCATGATAGAGGATGTGTTAATGTTAGTTGTTCCACAAGTTTGCACACGGGCATTGGTTTGGCATTGATGCAAGGTGTGTGGTGGAAATTCATGTCGATGGCTGATGAACTTTCAGGAAAGCCAAACGTGGGAGTTGCACCATAATTTTTCAGTAAGGTTATTTTCGACATGGGCCGAAGTGAAATGCTTGGAATTGGTTTATTCTGAGTGAGTATGCTTTTATGGTGGAGCATGATAGCGGAAGCTATGAAGATCCTCATTGCGGTGGAGCATGGCTGTGGGATCAGTCAAAGTCGCAAGATGGAGATTGTTGGATTTTCTTTTGCTCCTTGAATCCCACATGGGAAAGGAGTGGGAGAGAGGCAATGCCAAGGGGGTTATAAAATGAGGCCTAGCCTCCTTGGTTTAAATACACCAGTCAGAAACTTATCTAGTAACTTTTGACTTTAGTAAAATTCCTCTATTGTCCTTTTTGTATGTAAAAGGAAGAGAGGTGAAAGTTAGAGTTTCACTAGTGGGAGAAGTTTTTGTGGGTGTCGTTGGGGTGAGGAGAAAAATTGTGTGATTGTAACAATTTTTCACATAGTATATTTTCTTTTCTGGGTCTGGTGGTTTTTCTCCTGTTTTGGAGTTTTCCACGTAAATTCTTGTGTTGTATTTATTTCTCTATTTTTCTTGTTATTCTGTTAAAAGTAGATCCTGGTGGGGGGAATTTGGAAGCCCAGATTCCCAACAGCTTTGACATTGCCTAGCCAATCCCTAACTACCACCCCCACGCCACTTCTGCAATGGGTCTTATCCACTCCCGGATCCCAATTAACTTTGAGAAAGATAAAAGGTGGTTTGCGCCAAGGTGAAGGAGGCTGTTGAGATTGAAGTTGTTTCTGTTTGTTAACCACCGATGTCTAGAGTTCAGAGATGCTAGAATGGATGGAGGAATACACTTGCTGGGGTGGTGTAAAGACATATTCGAAAACCATTTATTTCTCCTCTACCAAATGAACTTTGAACCATAGGCTACCTCGTTAATCACCTCCTCAGGAATTGAGTCAAATAGATAGCTTAGCACTTCAAAAAAAGGGGCCTCAGTGGCGGACAATTTTTGTAACTTCCTAGAACTACAGGGTATGAACTGAGTCAAATAGAGTGTATACTATGTATATAATCAGCTCACCGCGTACAGATAGTGATACCTACCATATTAAAAAGCGAGATTTTTCATATGGGTATGAAATTTATTAATTGTTTTCAAATAAAATGCACTAAACTTACAGAGCCTATAACTACACAAATAATTCCCCAAGCATAAGTCATTTAAAACATTCTTGAAGTACCTATAATATTCTTAATACATAAACACACCATAAGAAAAATAGGTATAATATATATTTAATTAATTACAACTAAAAATATTATTATTTACAATGAAAATAATCATTTTAATTGTAATTAATTAATTATATATACTTATTTTTCTTATAGTAGTATATATATATATGTGCCTATAGTACCATAATTTTGATAATTCTAACATCTTAAATAGATCGAGTAATTTCCTCTCACAATCATTTTGCAATTAATTATACAATAAAATATTTTCTTTTAATTTAAAATATAACAAAGTAAACAAAATTCTAAAAGAAGATATTTTATTTTAATTTGTTTGCACTTTATAGCATCATAGATCTGTCCTCGGGAATATTAATATATATGTAACACAGCTGGCTAGGCCAAGCGGAGTCTTCGTCAACGTCAACGTCAACGTCAACGTCAACGTCAACGTCCCCTCCATGGGATGGATTATATATATGGTTGCATCTTTAGAATCTGTCACAGTTTTTTCGATTCATCTGATGAAACATTAATGATCTGCAGGTTGAGCAATAGGTAAGTAATAAGTTCCATTTCCTTCTTTCTCCATGTACGCGGTCTGTCTAAATCTATGAGTTTATTTATATATATATATCTTTTGGCTAGAGTCACATAAACATGTTATATCATTCATCACTCAATACAGGATTCATCATGTAGACATACTATTTATCAATTATAGATGGCCCTTCTTTCATCCATACACACATCCAACATCATAGGCTAAAGTTAGCTTTGCTATGTAATTATGCGCTACACAATTCGCTTGATCTCTAAATACAAATCGAACTTTTTATATAATAATAGTATCCTGAGTTTTACATATATTCTATTTCTGGTATCCTCAATGAGTTGGCGGCCACCAAAACCCGTTTTCATCAACATTGTTTGTTGTTTAGATAACATGAGATTTTGCATCTTCCTCGAAAGTCACATTCGAGAAGCCTAACAATTCTATTGCCCTTCGTAATGCATGTACTTCAGCTACACAAGGTTGAACTACATGAGTACTGTAAAAGCTCTTACAAAAGGTCGCCAATATATCACTTTAATTCTAAGGATACCTTCAATCCCCACCTTTTTTTTTTTTTTTTCCTTTTGCATCTATAGCAGCATCTTTATTGATCTTAACAGGGCTGGCTCTTACCTTAAGCAAATTAGACAATTGCCTAAGGCTCTCTAATAAAAAGAAGCTCATTTTTATAAAGTTTAAAATATAATATTATTTTTTTTGAAAAATTTAATTAAAAATTTTAATTTATCTAATAAGAGAATAAAATTATTAAATAGATATTATATGTCATTATTAGTTTTAAAAGTATTTCATATAATAATTATTTCAAGTACTCTCTTTATAAGAATACATTTATTTTTTATCATTATTAGTTTAATATATAATGTGAGAATTATAAATAACAAAATCTAATTTTTGAATGTTTATAAAAAAAATTTGTATGATCCTTTGAAGAGATAAGAGCTATTTTTTTATAGAACTTTAGTAATGATGATTATTTTAATTGCTTTTAAATCTTTTTTAGATACTAAGAATATCTCAAAATATCTAGTATGATAGTGAAATAATTTGAATTAAGGTGTATCATTAGGTTTTGAGTGAGAAAAAAAAAGTTGAATTTGAAAATATATGAGAATACATAAAAATAATTGTGTTTCCAAACAATTCCTAAAACTCGAGAGCACGTTTTATAAAACTAGCTAGGTTTAATAAAATCTTTTCTAAATCGATTTTTTTTAAAAAGATTAAGTTGGTTATTAGTTGAAAAGGTAGAATAAATTTTAATTAATAATTTTATTTGACAAACTATAGACATTGTTTATAAATAAAAATGTAATGTAAAAATTAAAATTATTTAAATTATATTTCACTTTAATAAAAAAGAAAAGGCTTCAATAAAAAATTTTGCCTTAGCCCTAACTTATTGAGCCCACCCTGGACTTTAACCTCTACAATTGCCTTGGGTTTTGCCACCTTACCTTACGGCCTTTCCCAGTCTCCGTTACGATATGAGTCAGATTTGGTACATTTTGAGCTTGCTTGAATTCCTGATGATCAATTAATTCAGCCACTGCAAATTTTGTTATTAATTTATCAGGTGGCTTAAATTGGTTACAAAAAAATCATAGCATTTCTTCTGGACCAAATTCTCCGCATAATCATGGCCACCTTTTGAAGATCATCACATGATCATAACGTCTCTATTAAACCATACCATAAATCCATAAAGTTTTCCTACCATTATAATTATAAACTAGGATGCTTAATGAAAGACAGTATAATTAGTATCTCTACTTTTGGATGTTAATTTTTAGAGAAAAGATTTATACGATCATGAATTAGATAACTGCCCGGCAATCACTTTAAAAAAAGAGAAGAAAATATGGATCCTACATTAAAAAAAAAAAAAAAACTTTAAAATAGTAGACTCTACTGAGCATTTTCAAAGTGGTTAAGCGACGTTTACGTACCTCACAATTATACGTAGCATTACTCTAATTTTTAAGTTTCTGAATCCTTCAATATCTACATGCAATTAAATTATAAGGCTTGAGTTTTTGAGGTGTCTGTATTTGAACCATCTTATATATATCCTAGTACCGTTGATGCATGCATGCAATGAAATTTATTTTTATATTTTATATTTTTAATTTCTTAATAATTATTTGTTAATTTTTTTTTTTTAAAGTTCTTTTGGTTCGGGTTTAATGAATGATTCAAATTAACGAAGGGCGTAATGAAATAGAAAATATTAATGCCAGTGGGGCAATATATAAAACTTACCGCTGGTACGTATGACCGCTTTGATTCATTAAAAAAAATACAAACACAAAGAGTAGAGACAACTTAAGATTTTAGTATTCATCTTTTGTATTTTCAAACTCCTTTTGTTTTAACCAGTATCCCTTCCACCCTTTAATTTTCCCTTTTTTGGGTTTTTGTAAATTCCTAATGTTTTTTTCAAGTTTTTATTAAACGTTTAATTTTTTTTTATTAAATTATCTAGTTTTTTATAATTAATTTAGAATTCTTCTTAGTTTTTTAGGACCAAAATCAATGTTCTATTTTTGAAATTCATCAATGATTTTTTTAAAAACCTGTGTAATAATTTTACAATTGAACATAAATTATAACATTATAAGCCCAAATCTTCTTTTATCTTTTAATTTGTTTTCAATTTTCGTTTGGATTATTTTTGTCGTTTTTTATGTAAATAAATAAATTTCAATCACAATACAACATGGTGAGATATTTTAAATACTGAAAACTCTGTGCATATTAATACAACTAATTCATTAGTGTATTTGGAAGAAATATCTAAAAGATAATGGAAATAGAATTAAAAAATAATAATATTTAAGTAACAAAGAGAAAAATAGATATATTGATGTATAATATATTGCATTATAGAAGTTATTAGTTAGATTAAATAAAGTAATTTTTAATTAGGTATTGTAAATAGAAATTATATAAAGAATCATGGTGAATTATTAAGCAATTTTCTGTGTTTGGTAACTCTCGTCCCTAGTGTTTTATTTTTAATTTTTTTTTTTTTTTTTTTTTGGCTCCAGTAAAGCAAGAGAAGCAATCTGCAGCAGCAAGCAATACCTATGACGAATCGTTGATATTGAAAAGAAAAGCATTCTGAAAGTGTAGGGCCATTTTTACCTTTCTTCCTTTTTGCTTTCTTTTTCTGCTAAAACCGACGTATTATTTGAGATGGAACTCCAGTACGGTTGAAATCTTCTGAAAAGTTCTATGTTCAAACGGTATATGGATTTTACAGTTTCAATAGATGGTTATTTTTGATATTACCGTTTCAGTAGTTACCGCCACTGGGACTCATACATGTTATTTTCTAACGAATATGTGGCTTGCTCTGTCTATTCGTATTAACAGTTAAAAAGCTTGCATTTTTCTATATGTCATAAATTTTTGTTAAAATTAGTGAGAATTTTTATGCTCAATATTAGGAACAGAGACTTGTAGTTCTTCTCAGCAATATGGGCAGTAATACACACTCCACTCCAATTGAGGAAAAGCGTTGTATGTATAGAGTGCATGAGCAATTACGTGATGAAAACGAGAAGGCTTACAAGCCTGTGCTGCTTGCCATCGGTCCTTACAACAACAAAAACAAAGTTGGCAATGGGTTTATGATTGAGTATAAATTTCTCTATCTACAACAAATGCTTAGTAGAACGAATGGAAGTGAAGTAGCATACATCACGGGCTTGAAAAAATTGGAAAAAAGAGCTCGTAATTGCTATGGAGAACACATTAGGCAAAGCTCAGAGGATTTTGTAAAAATGATGCTACTTGATGGGTGTTTCATTATTGAGTTGTTCCGCCAGTTCGCAAAGGTTATACAGAGGGAACCTTTTTCAGAACCGATCTTTCAAATGAAGTGGGTGCTTCCTAGAATAGCTCGTGATCTACTGTTATTTGAAAATCAACTTCCATTCTTTGTTCTGGCTAAATTATTTGAGATGAGTGAGATGGGTAACAACACACTACTTCATAACAGCTCAGATATTGATCATGATGAAGAAGATGGAAATTTAGGAGAACACGTTGTCGATATTGTTGAGGAGGAGGAGGAAGATGGAGTTATTAATGTTGAAAGCTCAACCTCCACTGCTGATCAGATTATCCTGACACAACTTAGTAATCTTGCCCTCAAGTTCTTCTCTGCCTTCTTACCATTTAGTTGGAATGTCAATGCATCAAGTTATAATTCAATCGAAAAGATTAAGCATCTACTTTGTTTGGCGCATGAAGCTCTCGCCCCCCTTTCACTGACTCCAATTCCACAAATGGTAGCTCTGCGTTTTAAGTTCGGGTTCAGATTCGAGAATGCAGAGTTTGAGCATCTCCTTGGTCTCATACATACAACCATTTGTATTTCAATACTTGATTCGGAAATAGATAATGCCAGAGAAAGTCAAGAGGCAGAAGTCGCACTCAAGAATGCAGCGATATTTAAGCGCCTATTTCATCCTATTCGTGAAGCTCTCACTCTATTACTTGCGGAAGAGGCTTATCCTAGCGAAATTGATCGGCAATGTGGATTCCCAGTCAATATTACTCATGACGACTGGAAACCGATTCCGTATGGATCAGACCTTCGGAAGGCTGGAGTTGATTTAGAAATGGCAAAGAAATTTCGGGATGATATATATAAGATGATAAGCTGGAGAAACACAATACCTTATTCCATGGAAATTCGAAAGGCCGGAATTGAATTCGAAAAGGCATTGAAATTTAAGGAACTATATGATCGTCGAATCAATAGGAATTCAAACCAGAGGTCAGGAGCATGTGAAAGTGAAAGTGAAACAGGGACGCAAATGGATGGAGTAGTCGGATTAATAGTAGAGAAATTGAAGCATCTACTTTGTTTGGACAAGATTGAAAACTGGGAGTCAATACCTTTCGGAAAAGAGTTTCAAGAGGCAGGTGTCGAATTCAACAAGGCAAAGAAATTTAAGCGTCTAGTTGCACTTAGAGAGATTGAAGACTGGAACATACATGGTGCCACAGAGCTTGCGGAGGCTGGAATCAAATTCAAGAAGTCAAATAAATCTGACAGTACGTTTTTCATAAAGTTCAACAATATTAATGGGCTAATGGAGATTTCACCTTTGACCATAAAAAATCACACGGAGACTTACTTACGAAACCTAATGGCATATGAGGAATATTGTGGTGGTTCCGAAACTGTCAAATGCGTCTCCAGCTATGTGTTCTTCATCGACAATCTCATTAACACTCCAAAGGATGTTGAGTTACTCCGTCGAAGAGGAGTTATCCAAAATTATTTGGGTGATGATGAAATTACTTCCACCATGGTTAACAAGCTTTGTCATAATATCGAGTGTCCAACCAGACAGTCCATATATGCTAGAACTTGCAGGGATGTGAACATGCATTGCAAGACAGACTGGAACGTATGGATGGCAAAATTACGGCGCGATTATTTCAACAGTCCTTGGGCCTGGATTTCATTTCTGGCGGCTGCCTTCTTGCTAGGACTTACAATTGTACAAACCGTATTTTCTATTATTCCTTGATTAGGAATTTAGGGATTTCGTGCGATATTATTGCATTTGTGTTGTTAATCTTGATGTACGTGTGTAACGTGTGTTCTCTTATTACGTGTGTTCTCTCATTTTTTTAAAATACGAAATAGGCTAATTAATTAATGGATAGTCTGTCCGCGCGTGCATCATCCATTTTAGCTTAATTATTCTGTGTTTTAACCCCTGCCCCTGTCCGTGTAATTAGCACTGCTCTTGAATGTCGACAATGTGAAATGAAATTTCTCATTGCTTAGACAGCCTTATGAGACAATGGGTAAAATATATATATATATATATATATATATATATGTGGGAGCGTTATATATCCCTCACATCTTTGGAATACACCAATATGAATATATATAGCAGCAAGGCTAGCTACGTATTATCTAGATCTAGAAATGTTATCATTCTTCTTTTCCGATTTAGTCAGTCATAGACTAGATCTCTTTCTATACTTCTAGGTAATCAGCTATACATTAAAACTTTTTTCTATAAATCCTTATTTTAACTGATACTAGATTTTATTATAGGCGGATGAAATCATGTATTCGTATTATAAAACTACTTATTAAGTACTACACAGGAGAACTCCTAACATCGAACATTGAAGGAATAAGAGAAATGCATTAATCACAAAGGGATATATAAAACTAAACTTACAATATCATGATTCATCATATTACTTGATATGATAATACGTTAGATTGTAAAATTAATTTTACTATAAAGTACTAGATCTAACATATTACATAAAACTATTTCATCATATAAGTTTATTTTCATAGTGTCTCTTTTTAACTGTAGCATGGTATCACTTTCCTTTACAATAGTGGTATGAATTCAAGGAGCAATGGTGGCCGAACAACAAAATTAGCTCTGATAACTCGCTTCTAAAAGTTCATCTTTCTTAATAATTTTTTCTATTACATGTCAAGCTTATAAAAAGCGATCATTTTTTTCTTTTGTTGTAGGACCTATAAATGACTTGTATAGCCTTAGGGTTTGTAAATTTCGCAAGTCCTTCAAAAAAAAAAAAAAAAAAATAGGCACTCTTTGAACCTAAATGAAAAGTCTAGTTTTTCTTTTATGGTGGATCCCATTGTTATTTAAATGACGGCACATAACTTGCATACATGGACATATTAGGAAGATGAAGAACATATTTCGCTTCTTTTTAAGCTCTAATGCCTTTTCCATTGAAATGTAATCGATATATTGCTCACCTTTCTAATTACTTCTACTACCTACTTGTCTTTGTCCTTTTAAAAGGTTTGTTTGACTGACAAAAGTATCTCAAAATTTTATGAAGTAGTAAATATGACTTCCTCTCTAAACTTATTTCCTCTTTAAATCATACTACATGACTCTTAAATATAGAGACGCGAGTCTTGAGAATCATTTAGTCGCTTTCACTTGACCTAAAAGTCTTCATGTTATACAACCATACATTTGCAGAATGAATCATTTGAAAATATCTCCAGCTATTTTTTAAGAATAAGGAGTTTGAGTAGCAGCAAGATGGTTCAAATCTTGGCTTTGAGTTTGGAAGCCAAAGAAATATGCACGATATCCCCTCCACTTAGGAGGTGAGATTTTTGTCAATTTGGCTGCTATTATGGGGGATGATGCCTCCATCGATCTTACAGAGGATAGCTCCCACTAGCAGGCCTTAAAAAAACCCTACTAGATTGAATCCTGTAACCACCTCGGTGTCGTAGGATTCAAGGAATTACTTCCTATCGCCTAAAATTATCTTTCACAATATAATTAAATATCTCAAAAGACTCCATGAACATAACCCCATCTATTTTCAAAGATTCCATAACTGTAAGTTCACCTAATTCCACCAAAGATACATATACATCCACCAAATCAATCTACAAAATATATTTTTTTCAATAATCTCACTACTTATTCCCTACACTTAGCAATCTTGTCCTTGCTTCCTATTCTCGATACTCAACTAGAACCTTCACTTCATGTTAAATGATATTATAGAAATAAAAGATGAGTTATCAACAACTTTGTAAATAGAAAACATATACTAATATGTAAATATGAGCATTTTAAACTATGTAATTTTAAATTTTTAGTGCATACTTTGTGAATAAGTATGTTATCTAAATAACTAACACAAGAGGGGGTGAATTTGATTATTTTAAAAAATTAACAATTATAAATAAAGTATACATTATAAAATATAAATAAAATACGAAGTAGTAGAAAATATAAATAGTAAGGGTAAGAATAAGCGAATTCAATATTTTAACGATATTCAGTCTCGATGTCTATGTCCTCACCTTAAGCTATCCCTTGAGGATTTCCAAATTCATTATTTAATTTCTTTCAGGTGGAGATAGAAATCTATTACACTTTTGAGTAATACCGCTATAAAAAATCTGTGTAAAATACATATACACTTGCAATCACCTCATACGTGGTGATTCAATTATTCTAGTGTAGAAAACCTTTTACACACATTAAAGTTATACATACCATCTTATTTATACAAGAGCTGATAGTGGGTAGATTATCATAATACACTCTTCAATAAGTGGAATAAGAACATTACAGCGCAAACTATATCTCTCTTAAAATAAACAAGGATTAAAGTTCAATACTTAGAGTATTGATTCTACTTTGTATAGAAGTATGATAGGAAGTTTTCTTTACATTACTACTAGCAGACCTGATATTGCTTTTAGTGTGGGTGTTTGTACAAGATTTTAGCTAAATCCTAAGAATCACATCTCACGACAGTAAAACGAATCTTAAAATACTTAAGTGCTACAATTGATTATGGTGTTTGGTACTCAAAAATTTTGAACTTGAGTCTAGTTGGCTATTCTAATGTTGAATGGGCTAGAAATGCTAGACAACAAAAAAAGCACCACAGGTGGTTGCTTTTATGTCGATGGCAATCCGGTTGCATGAATGAGTAAAAAACAAAACTTCATCTCCATGTTCACTGCTGAAGTCGAATATAGAGCGGTTGCAGTTGTTGCACACAGATTCTTTGGATGAAAAAGATGTTTGAGAACTATGGTTTTTCTCATGATACTATGATCATCTATTGTCATGACTCTAGTACAACTAGTATCACAAAAACTCTTGTGCAACACTCAAGAATCAAGTATAGACATAAGGCATCATTTCATTAGAGACTTGGTTGAGTCAAAGATAGTTTCCTTGGAACATGTTGATACCGAACATCAATTGGCTAATTTGTTCACGAAACCTTTAGATAGGCTAAGGTTTAAATTTTTAAGGAAAGCCATCGGTATGTGTGACATGCCTTATTTATTTATTTATTTTTTAAAAAAAATGGAGTTTTGATTATTTTGCTTGTTGCCTCATAGATTTATTGTTGCTAACATTGTACAAGATACAAGCTTTATGAGTATAACAAATCTTTGAGCATTGTGACCTCACTCAAACTGTTTGGATGGGTTTGCGACAGATTTGTCTGATAAGTTTTTCATTTTTGTTGCATTGATCTTAAGGACAAATACACAAGGGTTATGTTCTTTGTACTATGAGAAGTTTAATCTAACCTCCTAGCAGTTTGGTGACATTGTTCATATAGTAAAAATGCTCAAAGTAAGGAGGAGTCTATATCTTGAATTGACTAATACTAGTTAAACCTAATACTAATAAGAAAAAGATCTCCTCCGGTCATGCGTTAAGGTCGATCGTTATAGAAAAAGTCAAATATTCAAATTCATTGTGGAAAAAGACGAACACTTATGCATGGGTTTAAACTCTAAAAATCTTGTAGAAAAAGTCATTGATCAAATCATTGCGAAAAAAGATGAGAAATCAAAAAATAGATATAAAAAGTTAATAAAGCCTTGTGCTTGGAGGAAGGTCCTTTTTCCAGTAACTAGGCCCTAACATAAAATTTGATTTTCAAGAAAAGAAGAACCATTTGTGGAGCAATTCTAATATATATATATATATATAAGGAATGAGGAGAAATCAAAAACAGAAAAGAGAAAAAAAAAATCAAAAGAAATCAATTTATGGAATTTTTTTTTTTCTCACTCACACATATACAATATCCTTGTTTTGTCAACTATGAAGGTATAAGTACTCTCTTGTGAAGACCTACCAATAAGAAAAGCATCTCCTAAATAAGTGAAATGTTGTGAGTGACACTATGCTTGGACGAGGGACTAAATATTGGCCCAAGCATTGCTGAAGTGTCAACTAGTTTGTGGGATAAATTAGTAAATTTTTTAACTCCTTTTATTTTTTTTTCTACGACGTATTGTTCCAGTTATCTATTTCAAAAATTAAAAATAAAAAAAGTGGGTGGGTGGGTGTGGGGGGAGGAGAAAAACTGAAAAAGGGAAGTGGTTTAGAACCACTTATACACGTCCCAGACAGGTAAGCATAGGGGGCCCTCATTCATGGCACGCCCCATGGGTTGAGCGAGAATTTGAAAAAGCTACAAAACGTCCTCACCCATTAATTTCCCTCTTATCACGTCAATCAATCCTCTGAGTTTACTCCTTTCGGAATCCCTAAAACACTCTTGAGCATTTCATTTTGATAATTTCTGAGAAGAAGAGAGTCCATCCAAAACTCAAAATTTTTCAAAAGTTTGAACTCGCCATCAAAATCTCAAGGCAACTTTTTTGGACTGATATTTTAGAGCTCATGTTTTGCTAGGACTCAAACTAGTTTTTTTCGATTCCATGATAAAATCTAAAATGCAATTAGGAGTTTGAGTTCTAGATGATTTAGATTTTTTAGAATCGTTTGTTGGGTTTAAATACTGCATTCAAAGCATATTTCTTTGTATTTTTTTCATTCAAAGTTGATGATTGTTCACTGCATGAAAGTCTGTTTGGCTAAATTTGAAACAATGAATGCATCATCTTCATCTTATCAAACTGTTTCTGTGCCTAGATCACTTGTTCCTCATCTGGTATTTTTTTTAGTACATGCTTGTACACATTGAGTTATTTGCATAATGAAAGCATTTGTTTGGCATAGGAATGAGGTTTTTGAATGTTTGATAGAAAACTTTGTGCTTTGTTTTAATATTGTTTAGTTCTCACATATTTGATGATACCATTGTTCGTAACATTGTGTTCACACTAAACATGGATGCTATGCCTTTGCAGATGAAATATAAATATGTTGCTAAAAAGAAGAAATTTGACAAGATAGCATTGCATGACAGCATGTCTGAAGAAAAAGAAGAGTCTAGAATGAAATCTTTTGAAAGGACTCTTGAACCACCTCAAAAACTATCAAAATCTGTTGACAAAGTCACTAGGCCATCATAGGGCTCTGAAAGTTCCTCAAAGGCTGCAACGAGAGGAAATAAACCTCCAAGATTTATATCTCCTTAAACTAAATCAGCTTATAATGATGTTTTCTCTCAGAAAAATGTTATGGGAGAACAAGAGGTAATTTTAAGTGACTTGGTTGATCTATCATTTGAGTTTATAGCACATTATTGGTGAGAGAAATTGGCAGAAGTTAACTGAAGGGGCCCCGACTCCTTATTTAGAAGTGTTGAGAGTGTTCTATGCAAACTCTTCATCTCTCAATATTGATGATCACTCCATCTCCTCCATTGTGATAGGAGTTGAGATATTGATTACTCTTGCCATAATAAGAGAGTTTTATGAATTTTCTATAGTAGAAAATCCAGATTTTCCTTGTAAGGAAATGGGGACCCCATCCAAAGCAGCTATGAAGAACCTATTTGTTGGCACTGAAGCACCCAAGTGGTCACCGAAAGTTCATCGGCTCTCTATGACTGCCATGCTCTCTCAGTGCATATTTTTGGTGAAAATTCTACAAACAAACCTATGGCCTATCACTAGACATACAAGGCTTACTATGGAAAAAATCCAATTTATGCAGGCGTTAGCCACAGGTGTATCCATTGACCCATCCTCTCATATCATAGATGTCATGAATAAGGCAAAATCTGATAAAAAAAGCTTGCCTTTTGGAAAGCTAATCACTAAGTTGGCCATGATTGCTAAAATACCCCTCCATGACTCTGAGCCTATGATTAAAATGTATGGGAAGTCTCTTATCTCAATGTCACTAAGTCTAAGGCAGTAGTCAATAAAAAGAGGACACATACTAATGCATCCACATCATCCTAGCCAACCCCTACACCTTCCATAGAACAACTTGAACAGATTATACTCTTGCATAGCAAGTTTGACTCCTTTGTAGAGAAGTGAGAGGAACGGATGGGAAAAATTGTGCAACAATTGGCAGACCTACAACATGATTCTAAGCATGCCAATGACAGGGTGAAGCAATTGAGTCTTGATGTGGACCAAATTCATAAGTGTGTTGCTGAACTTGATGAAGAATAGTCGAGAATGGCTGACTGTTGACAATCAACACAAGGGGAGAGAAAGATGAATGGTAAGGGGGAGAGCTGAAGGCAAAATGTCAGCAAATGAAAAGGCGGGAGATGTGAATACACCACCACCACCAAAAAATTTAAAATCTTTTTAAGTCTTTCATTTTAATTCAATTTGGGTTGTAATCCTAACAATGGTTTGTTGTTTATTTTTGCTTGAACTCTTAAACTAGTTTGCATGCTTGATACTTCTATTTTTGATGGATGCTATTTTACGCAATTAACATGATTTTGAAGTATAATATGATGCATGAGATCTTTGCTATGGTCTTTGTGCTTTTGTTTTCAAGAACTAATAGCATTCATCCAAAGTTTGGTTGTCATCAATCAGCCAAAATGAGAGATTATAAATGTAATTTTGTATTGGCTAGGAATAGATGACTAGGGTTTAAATTTTGAACAATTGGATGAATGTAATTTTAACTATGACTCTAAGGTTTATCTGATAGGATAGAATCCAATTTGTAACATAACTCTTATCATGTAACTTTCAAATTCACAGATGCAAGATTCAAGAGTCCAAGATAAATGTTTGAGTCTCGAAAATAGCTGGAGTTATCAAGTGATCGAGATAGAAGACCTAAATGAAGATAACAAAGCAGATTTGAACTCGGATACATCCAGTTGAAATGTTCCAGTTCGACACGTTTGTAAATTGTTAATAGCATAACAGTCTAGGAAATTAAATAAGAGCCATTAGTAGAATCTTAATATGACTATGCCACTGCAATGTCTATTTATACTAGGGTTCAACTGAAGGCTTAAATGAATACTTCAGAAATACTGTTGCAAGTATTATTGAGATCCAAAAGTCAAGAGAGTCTTCGAGTTTTCGTGAGAGAGAAAAAATCTTGAGAGAAAAGTTTTCTAATTGCTTAAACTGTAGGGTTTGAGGAAGAGCATACTCCAAAAGGGAGTTGAAGTGTTCATATTCACACAGTGAAGGTTCTAGGAGAAAGACAACAGATTGTAGATCGTTAGAGATTCTAATAACTAATATGGTAGAAGGCAAGCAAGTTGTTTGTCTTGTCAAGTAAGAGATCTAGTTGCAAAGGTTTTGTAATCTGATAACTTTACTTATAATTGTTTCAATCTAATAAAACTGGTTTTCCTAGGTTTGGCTTTCCTGTAGGGTTTTACTATTGAAGAATTTTTCATTGGACTTCCCTTCATGACCAATATCGTAATTATTTTAATTTATATTTTATGCATAATATTGACGGTTACTAGGTGGCTTCAGGTGGCTTCAAGCAGGATTTCCAATAGAGGACAACAACTGGCATCACTGATGTTCATGATCAACTAATCAACCCTTATATCAAACAAATGTTATGCTATTCGAGGAAGTCTTTAGCCACGAGAAAACTTTCCTCATCAAGAGAATTCCCCTGAGCTACTCGAGCCTACTCGACAAACTGATATGGAAGCACGTTGATGGGAAATTTACAGTCAAACGAGCTTACCATCTGCACAAAGCTATGTGCTTGGCTTAAAGAGGGGTCAAACATCCCACATTGAACCCTAGGAGGGGTGGGACACGCTGCAAAAGCTAAACATCCCCCCCACCCTCTGCGCGTTCGTGCAACAAGGACATTCCTATGGCGAGCTTGCAGGAATGGGCTTCCCACCCTCCAAAATATATTCAAAAGGAAGGTAGTGAATGACCCCAAATGCCCCCATTTGATTCTAGGAAGAGGAATCTATATCTCACTTGTTATAGAGATATCTAGCCTCCCTTGAGAAACTGCTCAAAAACCATTCTGAAGATGTCCTTCCCCGGTTTGTCATTCAAAGAACTGTGGAACCATTTATGCAAATATATAGAGCAACCCACCCTAGACGAATTTGTTGTGGTCTCAAAGCTTATTTGGCAAAGGAGGAAACGGTTCATTCTTTACAAGGAGTTCCACCATCCGAATGTTGTAGCTACCCAGTCCAAAGTTGCATTGATCGAGTTTAAGACCTTTCGAGATCTTCAAAGCCTATAGTTGAATGGACAGGGAGAAGGCAAGTGGGAACCACCTTCTGAGCACTCCTATAAACTCAACTCGGACACAATTGTGGATAAGGTTCATTGCAGAGTGAGGATCGGGGTCGTTGTAAGAGACCCTGAAAGACACTTGATAGCAACGCAAAGAAAGAATGTATCCATCCTCCCTGACCCTTTACTGGCTGAAGCTCTTGAGGCATCCGAAGCTGTCAAGTTTGGGATTCAACTTGGCTCAAGGAAGATGATACTTTAAGGGGATTTGCAGCTCGTGGTCAAGGCTCTGTTGCGCAAGGACCAGGTTTGGTCAACTTCAGACATGTTCATCAATACTAAACACCTCCTAGCCCAAGTTGAGAGTTGGTCAATTAGGCATGTAAGACGGAATGCAAACACTATGGCCGTTGTTTTAGCCAAGAATGCCTTATAAGTCGCAGACCTAATAGGGGACATTGAGGATGCATCATGCATTTGCTGATTAATGAATAGTGCGAGCTTAAGCTCCTTTAAAAAAAAATGTCCTTGGTGTCCCAAAATAAAGGCAGTGCAGGAAATTTAAAAATAAATAAATAAGATGCCCGACTGATTTGCATTGCAGAACACTTCGAGGAAGCTCAAAATGCAAAATAAAACAAAACAAACAAACAAACAAAAAACCCGTACTCGGGAAAAAACATTTAAACCAATGAAAAGAGTAAGAGGCAGCTTGCATGAAGTCAAAAAACCGGTTTGGAAATGTATCTCTACGAAGAAAAACCATCCAATTCCTTTGCTTTAGAAAAATGAAAATGTGCTAATCCTCCGTGTAAAGTTACTTTTACAATGAGTTGTTACTTCCCTAAGCTGAGACGTGATAGTTTACTCCGCTTTGAAAAAAAAAAATAAGAAGGTTATGATTGGACGAAATGATAAATCTAATCCAGAACACGTGCATGCCCTTTCATAGACAAGTTTACTCCTTTTCTTTACTAACAAGGAGACATTTTCCGGACTGAATCTTATCCCGCTGAAACGTGGTAAGGTACATAAGGTCAAGTATACAAGCTGAACCAAATGTGTATGCGTTCTCCTTGATTCCATTGTATTTCAGATAATTTTTTAATAATAAATTATGTACACTTGAATCAAGATAGGTATCATACAAGTATAACTAAGAAAACAAGATTCTCTATGCAGAAAAGATTTGGTATCAGACAGCAATGTTATAATGGCATATAATCTCCCTCTTGACAGTAGAAAATTTATCCTTCATGTGGGTATATCATTGATCCACAAGCCAAAACTATACTTTGAATAATCCTCTGAAACCATGGCAAAATTTACCCGCAAAGGTTTTCTATCAAAAAAGACTTGCCGCAGCCAACGCTCTTTGCCCCCGAGCAATGAGCAACTCATAATCCTGCATATATAGATGAGGACTAAGTAGCACATACAACAAAATTTGAAAACTCAAAATGGGTTTATCTGTTTCCTTATCTATCTATTTATCCTTCTTATTATTGTATTTAGGATGAGGACTCTTGAGGCATTAATGTGAAAATAATATAATGCCTTGTGCTACAACAGCTTTTGCATCAGAAGACTGATTGCTAAGTAACTTGACCTTATAACAAATATAATCTTCCCTTGTGCTATAATATATGCAGTTTTATGGGATAATACACACAACACAAAGGAAGAGAATCCTTTTTGAGTTACCAAGAAATAGAAATACAAACGTGCACACACACACACACACATACACATACAATGTAAAAAATGAAACTCTTCATGGAGTGAAATCCCTGATTTGAACTAGGTAAATCTAAATGGAAAAAATAAGTTTCCAATTCATCAAAATTAAAAGCTTTTCTACACATACATGATCTGCTAGGGTTATGGAACAAGTGTACATGTTAAGTATCCACCAATTAATTCTATAATCCATGGATGGACATACATCTGGCAGAAGTTCTATCAAAATTCACTAATATCAACATTTCTCCAAGAAAAATAACCATATCGTATTAGCTTTCAACATATTTATAAATTACCTGTACAATAGCTTGAGCACAAAGCTTTCCTGACAGAACAGCACCTTCCATTGAAGCCAAATACTTTTGCTTGGTGTAGTCACCAGCTAAGTAGAAGCCCTCAACAGGAGATCTTTGTAAGGGACGGCAAGGTTCACAATTTGGGACATTTTTGTAAACCGACCTGAGAAAATTCTCAGTTAGATTACATTATGGAAATGGAGTAACTTAAAGGTTGGAGCCAATATCGCAGCTTTGATTACAGAAATTTTCAATTCTCCAGAACAGTGATATTATATATGCTGTAATCATATAAAGGATACAATATAAATGTCCATTATTTATTTTAGAGAATCCAAAAGACTCCAAGTTTCTGGCCATTTTGTCATACCTTGGTGTTTTAACAACATGGTACTTTACAATCTTTGCTTTGCTCTGATCTGTGGAAATTTCATCTGGAAAGAGTTTTGCGAGTTCCTTCATTGTGGCATCAATAATATCAGCATCACTGCATGAAATCCACTCTTCTGCAGGCGCAAAAACTAATTCCAGCATGGATTCATTTGGGTTGTAATATTCCTGCACAGCACAATCAATTAAAAAGTGACTGAATTTCCACAATATAAAAGGAAGAAAGTCAAATAAATCACTAACCCAACTACCCAAATGTCCATACATTATAGTTATTCCCAGATTATTAATAAAATAAAGTCAAATTAATCACTGACCCAACTGCCCTTATGTCAATAAAAATAGCCAATTGTCTCAGTATGCAAAATATTATGTTATTTCCCAGTTCCCAAAAATTAAAATGTCTGATTTCCTTTTCTTATTGGAAGAAGCAAGAAATCCAATTAAAATCCCATAGATTGGTGAGGACGTAAGTTCAACAGTATGTTTTGAGTTGCATGAATACACTGGCATTTACGTGGGCTAAAGGTGTGACATAAAAATTCAAAAAAAGTAAAAAAAAATTAATACCAGCTTTTACCTTACATGTTACTGACATGTCAGCATACACACTGAGAAGTTGGCTTCTACAGTAAAAAAAAAGTCAAGAAAATAGCTATAAATGAGATGTGAGAGGGAGAAGGAAATTTGATAAAATCATTAGCCTAAAGGAATTCTAAATGGAAGTGGGGGAAAAAACCCTCCTCTTCCTTCTCAAGCAATCAAGGTAAAAGGGGAATAACCACACAACAAAACAATATAAGACGACTTTTAATAGATCTAGGATCATGGCAAATAATCTCTCCATTCCTAGAAGATTTTGTAGGCCAAGTGTAACTGAACAATCATACCAAGATTTAAATTACTAAATCATATATGTCCATTGTAAATTTTGGATTTTAAATTGATATTTTAGGGTATACAGTCATATTTAACACGAGACACCAAAGAATAGTTGTACCAGCAACTTCACACTTCTCTGAGGAAGAAAGGGCACTTTTCAGCAAGCAACCTTAGTATATAGAATATTGATAACATTTTAAATTTCATTTTTCCCCCTATTTTTGATTGATAAGTCAGATATGTAATCACGGGTCTTCAAACCTCCTCACCCCATCACCTTTTCCATATAGGGGGAGGAGGTGACATTTTAAGCTTGAGCTAATTGGCAATGATCTGCACCACAGGAATGATTCAGTAAAATTGGACAAAACAGCTCAGAAGACTCACAAAGTCCATAAGAGACACAAATTAAGCAAACAAAGGTATCATATCTTTACTAGACACCACAATTGATGAGATAAGCATCAGCAGGACCTGCTAAATAGTAGGTGATCATAGGTGTTCTTCAGTTTCCTGTCAAACCTGTAAGCAGTGAGACCATTTAGCCAACGTTATAATTGATTGGTGGCTGTAAAATAAAAAATGAATATTCATTCTCTCCAACCAAAAGCAACTGATGCTTAGCATGACCAGGAATAAAATTCTTGTTATCTTACTAGTAGAATTTTCATTTATCACAGTACACTTAAGAAATATAATACAATTTAAGAATTCCAATTAAGGAGAATATTATCATGTTGCATGAGCAAATCAGTTGGAACTCGACACTTTCAAATGAATAAAATGGAGAGAGAGAGAGAGAGAGTCAATTAACAAAATAGAATCTTTCACTAACCATATGTGCACATTAATAACTGGAACTCCAACTAATTTCTCCAATCTCTGGAAATATGGAATCTCTTTCCAGTTTTCAGGTAAAAGAAGCTTTAGGATGTCAACTGATTGGAACAAAGGGATTAACAATATCAGGAAGCTGAGATTACAGCTAATAAAAAATACAAAACTGCATAAAAGTTTAGTGGTATACCTGGAGTAGCAAATACATATGCATCCCCTTCAATCACATTCCCATTATTCAGTAAAAATCTTTTCACTGTTCCATCACTATTTAGCTCAATATTCTGAATTCGCGAGTTTAGTCTTACTTCACCACCCAGGGACTGAATATGATCAACAATTGGCTGACAAAGTCTCTCTGGGGGGTTACCATCCAAGAAAGCCATCTTGGAACCATGCTTTTCCTAGAGATGTGTTTTCATAATTCACAGACAGCTAGTGCATGTTATAAGAAATCATTGTTCTTTTTATTTTAAAACATAGAACTTACACGTATTGATGGCATTATATAAATCAATAACACATCCACAATTATCCACGGTTATGCTACCCAAAAGATGATGCTGTTAATAGATGGATAAAGCATTTTGATGTAAGACAAGCTGCCTCCTAAATTTAAGCATGGCCAGGTTTTTTTCTTTCTTTCTTTTTTTTTTTTTTTCCTTTCAAGTTTTTCTAGAGGGCTGAGGATAGGAATTGTTTATCTCCTTTCCTTTGCTCCCCTGGTTTCTCACTAGCTTATCACAGATGATCAGTCTTCTAGTAACTTTAGGACTAGGATTTGTAGACTCTACAAAGGCTTTTAGTGAACATTTCAACATTGAGATCATTAAGTTTATTGTTGAGTTGCTTATTAAAGAAGAAATCTCTTTTAGGAGAGAATACACTTTGAGCCCTCTGATGATAAGACGTGTTCCACTTTGCACCTTAAACTACCAAAATAGACACATTACAACCACAAACTACCAAAAAAGTTCAATCTACACCCTCTGTCAAGATCTGAACAGAAAGATTGTATGGATGAAATTCCAGACTTGGATGAGAGCTATTTCCAATGTTTGGTAATTGAAAGGGTGCAATGTGTCACTTTTGGTAGTTTAGAGTGCAAAGTTTAAAACACCTGAAAGTTTTAGGGTCCAGAATGTATTTTTGCTGTTCTTTCACCGTGGTCAACAAACAACTATGATTTATGATCGGAATTTAAAGTGTTCAAACTTAAATTTGTAGATTCCTTCAGTAGGTAAATATTAAAATCAGTCTTAAGAGTGCATGAAAACAGAGAAACTTGATTCAAACTTCATATATTCGACACTCTCAAAAAAACGACTAACAGTCCAGCGTAAATGCAGGTCTAAGATGAGATTTTAGAATTTCGATGAGTTCAAGCAACTTCATGAGCAATCTTGGTCATGGTCTAATTATTTTTATGAATGTAAATTGATGTCTCAAAATTTAAAATATAGATTGATTTTATATTTTGATTGGCAATCTTAAAATATAGATTATTTTATTCTTTTGATAGACAAACACCATGATTCCTTGTGATGGAAGACAACAAAGAAAGCTGACAAAACTTCCATCAATATTTTATATGTTACAGAAAAATGCGACCATGAAGCATTAATATATTTCATGACAAACTTATGTCTCACAAAAAAGTACAAAAGTAAGGTTAAAAATTGGGCAAAGAAAAACACAAATACCTGAAGAAACCGGTTCAAAGCAATCAATATACATTGCATAGAAAGTTCCTTAGGGTTAATGAAATTGAGTGCCTTTGACATTGCTATAAACACCTCATCAGTTACACGATCAGGAATTCCCTGATATTAGGAAAATCCATTAGACTTTGCCAAGTATCTACTGATCTCATAGTTATTCTACAAAATTCAGTAAAATTAAACAAGGTGGAAAATAATTTCGCTTGAATCTAATCACTATTTATTAAATCCATAGAATGGCAGCCATAGCATTCCTCAGAATTGAAAATTCCATAAGTTTGCCTTTAGTAGACTAAATTCCATTAATTTCCCTTTTTTTATTGAGGATGTTTTGGATTTTTTTGTTACCCATTCCATGGACCAACTATTCAGGAGTTTTTTGGTCTTGAAATTTCTAGAAGCTCAGGGAACCTTTACATACACTGACCTTCACGACTTGTGCCATATCTGGGCTTATACTCCAAAAAGACTACCCACTTTCTAGATGATCCCTAATAGAAGATAGAAGAGAGGGATCGGAGAAGGGCAATCACTCATTCTTAAAACCAGCATTCTTAAGACCAAAGAGTCGGGCCCGAAAAGTCATAGAGTAAGACATCGATTTCTTATATTTTTATATTATTTATTATTATTTATATAATATATAAATGAAAATGAAATACAATTAAAAAAATTAAATGTTTCAATAGCCCCTTGAAATAATTATGAACTACAAGGACTTCTCACTCCCAAGTAATGTGGATTTTCATTCATCATCCTTTTGATCCCAGAATTCAAAAGGGATAGTCAAGATTAAAATTGGAACTTGTTGAAATAATATAAGCTGCAAAAAATTTTCTATCCCATGCAATGTGAGGTCTTATTTACCACCGCTTCATCCTACATTTGAGGTACTCCCTCAAATACCCAGTGCCTTTGTCAAGTCATTCCATTGTGAATGGCATGACTCAAGTGTCACACCTTTGCAACATACATTTGGATTATTACAAATAGTATCAAAGCCAATTCAACCAAAAGTGTGAGACTTGGTTTTGAGAGTTTTAGAAACTATAAACCTGGAAGTTGTAAACAATATAATTTCAAATTTGTTGTGTTAGTCAAAGTCTCGAAAGTATATAACTAGTTCACAATTTGTCATTTTTGCTTTCAAAATCAGTTCATTATGTTTTCATAGGCTAAATTTCATGTTTTCTATGGGATTCTTCCAAACTTGTTGGGAAGTGGTGAGGGGGATTTGATGAGGGTGTTGAAGGAGATGTTCATGGCTGGAGAGTTTCAAAAGAGCCTTAACATCACATTTATAGTAGTAATTCGTAAGAAGATTTGGGCATCGGAGGTCAAAGATTTTAGGCCCATGAGGTGTATAAGATCATCTCTAAGGTGCTTGCAAACCTCCTAGAGGAGGCGTTGGAAAAGATTATAACAACCCAAAACACATTTGTATGAGGTAGGCAAATCCTAGATTCAGTCCTCATCACCAATGAGTGTCTAGATAGCAGACAAAAATCTAGTAACCCAGGAATCATATGTAAATTAGATATGGATAAGGCCAATGATCATATTAACTGGGATTTCCTACTCTACTTGCTTGAGAAGTGTGGTTTTCGGGAGATATGGTGCTCGTGGATTAGATGGTGCATGGAAGTGTGGCAATATCTGCCACAACTTGTTAACCCAACACGAATATGAAATTATAATAGCAGGTTCGGATTTAGTCTTAACGGGTCTGAGTCAAAATAGGTTGATCTATTAAGACACAAATGCTTTGACCCATTAACTCATTTTGACCTGATTGAGTTGAGTTAACTCGTTTTGACCCATTATGACCCTTAAGAAAGTTAAAATTATAATTATAAACTTAAAATAAAATTGTTAAAATTTTAAATTTGATTTATTTATTGTTTGGACTTGTAATTAGTTTTATATTTTTACAAATGCTGTTATTTTAACATTGATATAAAATTATACTAAACTTAATCAAGTTAAATGGGTTAAATTTCGAGTATGTTCAACCCATTTACATAAACCGGTTTAAATGGGTCGGGGCGGGCCAAGTGGTCATGTCGGGTTAACCTATTTGGTAGTATTCACCAACGGGTCGTATCATATCAACCCGTTATATTAATGGATAATGTTAGGGATTGAATTTTTGACACAATAAACTTAACGAGTCATGTTCGAGTTGACTCATATAAAGCATCAAACCTCTCTTGTTCGGAAGAATCGAAACACATCGAAATGGTACCAGCCGTACTTAATAATAGAAGGATTTGACAGAAATATGTAAAATTGTCCCTCCTAAAAAGATTATTCCAGAATAAATGGACAATAGTTAGGAGAGGTGCGCCAGCGGCGAGCAGAAGCAAGGTTATTAGATACCTCACTATCCGTTAACATGATTTGACATCCCTTGGTGCATATCAATGGGGAGATTTTCTGTGTTGGTAAATGGTAGTCCAATTGGCTTCTTCAAGAATTCTCGAAGTCTGAGATAAGGGGATCCATTTTTACCACTCCTCTTTGTCCATGTTATGGAGGCACTTATCCAAATGACCTCGGCATTGGTCCGCAATGGTTTCATGGATGGATTCTCAGTTGGTGATCCCACAAGGGGTACTATTAACATTTCTCATTTGTTATTTGTAGAAGATACACTTATATTTTGTGAGGTGGAACAAAACCAATTGCGACAATGAGGACACTCCTACTTTGTTTTAAAGCAGCATCACGTTCAACAGTGAACCTTGACAAATCAGAATTGGTGTCAGTTGGCAATGTTCGTAATATTCGACAGTTGGCTAACACTCTAGGATGCAACATTTCCGCCCTTCCTATGACCTAGGTTTACCTTTGGGAGTTGCTTCAAGGGATTTAATAAAATGAGATACAATGATCGAGAAGATCAAACGTAGATTGTGGCAGGTACCAATAGGTAAAGGCACATTCTCAATTCGATCGTTCTATAAGTCTCTCACACAAGTGCAGAACTCTCAGTTTCCATAGAAGACGATCTGGCATAATAAAGCACCTCCCAAGCGACTTTCTTTTCATGGACAACTTCTCCGAGTAAGATATTGACGACGGATAATTTATGAAGACGTGGAGTGAAGAGCAGTGAGACAATAGATCATCTTCTACTTCATTGTGATGTTGCTAGTGTTACGAATTGAAGTGTTCAATAGATTAGAGTTAGCATGGGTTATGCCCACCACAATGGAAGTGCTTTTGGTTAGTTGGGCAAATCTTGGAGGTATTCTACAAATCAAAGTAGTATGGAAGATGGTTCTTATTTGTATTCTATGGTGCTTATGGTAGGAGCGAAACGATAGGACGTTCAAAGACAAGGAGCGATTTTCGAGGATCTTAGATCTCTTTTTGTTTGAACTTTATTCTTATGGGCCTGACTATAGATTTTAATGGTCTAGACTTGTATGATTTTCTTGTTTCCTTTTCTACATTCTAGATGGGTGTTTCCTCTTGTATACCATACCATCTTGTGTACTTGGACCATGCCAATGTGAACTAAAACTACATCAAAGTTGAACTCATCTAATGTTAGGCTTGGATAAGAATCAGACTGAACAAGTCATGGTTTTCCAAACACATCAACTTTTATTGTTCAAGATACCAACATGAAACCAGTCTGGCTCATGTATAAACTCGTAAGCATGAAAAGAACCTCATGAAGGTTCCCATCGGTTCAAATGGTAAACTCCTTGGCATTGTCATACTGGTTGAGAATGAATCTTGCCTTGAATTGGATCAACCAATTTATAAGGGGAGTGCCAACCCCGTTGCACAGAATCACCACCAAAGAGATGAAAGGGAGAAAAAGAGGGGGGAAGGAGGTTGGAGAAGGCACCATACCTGCTTTCTCATCCACTGTTCAACAGTTAAACCATCTTGAGCTTCAACATAGGACTGTCCACCAAGCATCGCAGGTAAAAGTCCAATGGCAAACGTCACTTTCTCTGGCCAAGTCAACATTTCATTGTTCCTCAAAATAGCAAAGATTCCTGCCAATTACATTCACAATAAATATATAACTTATGGTTGACAGTGATATGAGACACTTGTAGACAATAAGTTCAGAATTATTTTATTTATTTAAGTAAGATAAAATATTATTAGTTAAGAAAAACAAGCATAGGCATTATCAAAGTACATGAGCAACTTCGAATACCCATAATGTGAGAGGTAAAAGAAGTCAAAAGAAGTCAAAAAAACCTCTCAAGTACTAAAATTATGAAGACAAAGGTGGGCTACCATCCAGTGGGAGGTGAACTAAAAAATAAAGCCTAGCGTTCTTCCACTGTCATCGAGTTATCTTTCAAATTTTGATCATTTCCTACCTTCCATAAATACCACATCAAGCAAATTGGAGACATTTTCCATTAGTTTTCCTTGTGAGGATTCTCAAACCACCCTTTCTAGCACACTAACAGATCCACCACCCATCATTATCCATATTGGCCCATAAGTTAAGCACCACTTGCCACAAAGAGGTGGCTACCTTGTAGTGAAGTAAGAGGTGATCCACCGGTGCCCCATCGTGCTTGCACATACAGTACCACTCAACCACCCTAACATGTTTCTTCCTCATATTTTCCCAAGGATTTTCCCCAATGCAGTCGTCCGTGCAAAGAGAGCTCTTGACAGAGCCTTAGTCCTCCAAATGGTCTTCCATGGAAATGAGATGTTATCATGGGGAACTAACAACTTATAGAATAACATAACAACAAACACCCCTAACTTGGACATGCTCCAACGTAGCTTATCTGCACCATCCCATCTCTTTTTAAACCCATACGACTAAACATAAAAGGAGGTAGAGTGATCCACCTCCCAATCTTGTGCCACAAGTGTAAAATCCACTTCCCATTGAGGAGAGCCACTTAAGAGCTGTACATTGTCTTCCACAGATGCTTCCTTCACCATGGCAAGGTTAAAAAGGTCAGGAAAGCTCTTTTTGAGTTATCTTCATACATTAGATTTGAGGCAGGTGATAGTTCCAGGATAAAGTTTTGGAATGATGTGTGGTGCAAAGATAATCAGCCCCTCAAAAGTAGCATACCCATCAAATATTCTTCCATAACCCAACCCAATCACCTCATTAGAAGACCATCTACCCCGCATACAGTCATACTTTCCATGTATCATCATTCTCTAAAGGCTATCTCTCAATAGCATACCACCAAAGCTACTTTCCCAAAAGAGCTCTACCAAAAGTAATCAATCTTCTGATGCCTAGACCACATCAAGGAACACAGCTTTGGCCACTATACTAAATGAGTTTTTAGCTCATCCCCCTTATCACCCCAGGGAGTGAGAATGGAGACATAAATTTAGCCACTACACTAGATTTTAGCTCTAACATAAAGTAAATTGGCAAATTTGAGAGAGTCCTCTTGATCAAGGTTACTCAAGCATGAGTCAACCATCCTATAAATCAAGCAACATGTTTTTCAGACCAAATGTTCATAGTTTTATTGACAAATATCGACCCTAACTCTAATAACGACGGATATAAATAAAATGCTTACCGTTTAATGGTGCAGGAAGAACCTCAGGAAAATCAAATCGGCTGAATTCTCCAGGCTTATTTGGCATTGCAAATATCATAGAGTGCTCCTTCCACTGCAACCGTTCATTAATACCAAGTTCTCCAAATAAGTTCTGCACATTTGGGTAAGCCCCAACTTTCCAGAAAGAACCAAAACATTTAAAAAGACAAATAATAGAAATTTTTAAATATAGAATTAATTAAGCTTTCTAAATATATGTAAGGTAGATTATAAAATATCAGAGTAGAATCCAGATGAATTTGTTGTGCAATTAAAAATTACCGCAAAGGCTACATGTAAAACATCTCAAACAACAAACTCATGAAATTACAATAAGAACCACAAGTCAAAATGAATTTACTCTAGTGCAAGCATTCAAACTAGGCAGTTTTCTTACTAACCAAAAAATACTAAATAAAAATGGACTGTCATGAATTGCAGACTAAAAGTACTAGAACTTACAGAATATATGTAATCCTGTCTCATACCAGTCTCCATCGTCATCTTTCCATGCAGCCACCTAGTAAAGGCGGGTAAACTTTAATAAAGCAAAACAGAATCCAATCACATATTTGAGACAATCAAGTAGGAGCTCTTTATGGTTGTATATTAAATTAAATTCTGATTATTAATACCTAAGCATGGATTCAATAATCTACTTCCTTTTTAGAATTCTTTTTTTTTTTTTTGTGTGTAAGTATGAACATATCAAGAATGGCATCACCCAGGCTCAAAAAACTTCTTACAATTCAATTACTATGAATTCTCCAAACTCTAGGTATAATTTACTAAAGCCCATTACAACTTTCAATTTTTTTGTGAAAGGAAGAGAAGAGAGAGGTTACATTATATTGCTTTTATTTCAAGAATTGAACAGAAAAAGATCCCCATTTCCTAAAGAATTCCTGAACAAAAACGAGTTTCACACTGCAAAGCCCTCTCTAAATAGACATGGAAGACCTATATTTTAGCAACTTGTTAGTCCACATCATGGCTGTATACATGAGATTTCAATCTAGTTTCATGATATTGAAAAACCCATCTTGTGGCCAATGATCCGACGCCAAATAGGAAGTGATCTTCTCCACCTAAAAAGAACAAGGGCCCAAGTTGCACAGTTTTGATATGGTGATCCAAGAACAGATTAAGGAATATTGACACATTGTATACATAATTTCTCAACAATCTAGGTGATACTCAAGAATTACAAACAGCCCAGGTTCCAGTTTGGTATCAACGGTTTGTTATCAGTAAACAGTTTGGTATCAACTTATTGAAGAGTGGAAAAATAATAGAGCAGCATGAGAACCTTTCCTCCAAGAACATCTCTTGCTTCCAATAATACAGGTTTATGACCAGCATCTGCCAAATACTTTGCAGTTGATAAACCAGCCAAACCTGCAGTAATTTGTAAGATTGTAAGTCTATATTGCAACCAATAAGGTGTAAAAAAAAACTAAAAAATAGAGAAAAACACCATAGGAATACTTGAAAACGCCTAGACCAAGGGAAGTGAGATAATGAAAGCTCAGCTAGAAAAAGCACGTAGTAATTCCACTGAAGAGATACAGGTTTGATATTCTAATGTGTTGAGAGAGAATAAATCAAGACAAAGACTAAACAAAGTTTCCACACCTGCACCAGCAATTACAACTGTTAAAGGTTTAGTTGGACGGGGAGAAGTACGTAATGAGGAAGAGAGGTATGCGGCTTCTAAGAAATTAACAGTATTATCAAGTTCTGGTCTTGGGAAGTCCACGCATACTACCTGCGTCATAAACAAAAAAATCTTATCTTCAGCAGGCAACTATGTGAGAATTGTTTGGAAACATAATTTCCCCACCAGAAAACAAACCTGGTAGACAGCCTTCCTTGGCCTTAAACCCACAGCACGTGGATATTTAATTTTCAAACTATGACCCACGGATTCACTACCTCCAAACGCTAATGCATTGGTTTTCTCTGAAACTTTAAGAAACCCACATCTTGGGGAAGTTTTCAAACTGTGAGATTCTATAATAGTACTTTGCCAGCTCAAGTTCGCGGCCGAAACACACCCGCAAATGGCCATTTCACCAAATCCGAACTCAAAAGTAGTTTGTTAGCACCGAAATCGATAGAAACAGTTTCCAACTTCAACAATGAAGACCCTGCATAAGAACCGTAAAATGGAATTGAAAATGAAATTACGCTCAATCGCGGAAATCAATATACCGGGAAAAAAAAAACACGGAATTTATCCCTCTTCATTAGGAGCCGAACGAAACAAAATTACCAACATAGAATATTGAAAAAAGAGAAGTAATTTGCACGATTAAAAGGAAAATAAAAATTGAAGTGTCTGATAAACCAGCAGACCATTCCATAATAACTTTCGCAAGCTCTACTAAGGTTCTTTCTGTTCCGACAGAATTTTGAAAACTATTTTTTGTTGTTAACAGAATTCCAAGATTGAAGATAATTTCACTAATGGAATATTGACCAAGATTAAGGAGTTCATCTGGGCAGCAACAAACAAGAACAGAAAGAGCAGGACATGACAACCCCATCGTAGATACTTTCACAACCGAACGAAGAATACTAGGCAGGATTATGGAGGGTTTCATTTACCTTCAACAGAATGGATGATTCTAGTTCAGTTCCAAACTTCCAAGAAGGAAGAGAGAGAGAGAGAGAGAGAGAGAGAGGCAGAAATTAGTGGAGGTTGTAGTGATAACTGGAAGTGTTTGCTTGCGTGCGTGGAGTGTTGATACACATATGGTCCGGTTCGATCCGGTTGAGTTGGTGGAAATTTACTTGGCATACTTGTTGGTTTGGCCATTTCTAGGAGTTGTATTGGGTTTGGGCACCGTTAAGAATATTCCCCCATATGATTTAAGACAGGTCTCAAGGCATATTTAGTCCTAAACAGACAACCCACCTATCTATCTATCACGAATGATTATTAGTTAAGTTAATATTCGAGTTAAAAAAATGTGATACAGTTTCTGACATGTTAGATCGTTAAAACTAATTATATTTCTTTAAAAATAATTAAAATTTATATATTTTATAACGAAATGAGAAGACCACATTATCTATATATTAAAAAATATTAAAAACATTGGAACTTTTGGATGAAAGTTAAAGTCGACTAGTCTAAAATCTCATTCAGTTCAGTTTATTAAGTGGCCGGCCTTTTGATTTTAGGCAAGTACTTGGATGAGAAGCACTTGCTATGGTCAAGCTCTGTTTACAATTATTTTTAATGATGACCTTTAATTTATAGTTATATCATCTGCAATTGGGATTCATTCTCTTAACTGCTTGGACAGAGCAACGTAGAAATTATGCGTATTGTAATGAACCAACAGTTCATACAAAAATGTCAATAAACCTTTAAAAAAAAAAGGCTAGAAACAAGCTCTACGATTAAGTTTCTACAAAAAAAAAATTAACACTTGGGAGGAGCAAAATTCATGTCGAGATACAAGCCGAGAAAGCAAGTCACAAGAAATCTGTAATTGTAGCAGCAACCTCTCAGAGTAACAGATATATAGCTCCTAAAGGAATCCGACGATGTGAAGAAAACAAAAGGCCACTCATAGTCCTTTGTACTTAAGCAGCAATAACCTATACGAATCAGGGTTTAAAAATATGAAACTAGTTTTATTTTTATTTTCAGAAGGGAAAAAAAAAATACAAAATCACAGCTAGGAGGCCTCATGAATACCGGTAAGAACATGGAATGATAACACTTGAATTAGCTTGCACCCTTCTGCTTGAGGGTGATCTTGTCGCCCAAACTGAGAGCAATTCCTTGGGTCTTGCTCCTTATCCTGATGTACCCACTCAGCTTTCCATCAGCCTGTTTCTCTATGCTGACATTTACCAAAGCATCCTCCCCAAATATACTCTTAGCGTACAAGTTGGCTGCCAGGAATCCACACTCACCATCTAGCGCTGACCTGAAACTCAACCACCCAAGATAGTCAAAGGAAAATAGATGGATAGAAGGTAATACGAAAGTGAAGAGCAAAGATAATACATATGGGAAAATAAATTATCTCGGGAAAGCACTTTAATCAGAAATTTGGAAGTGTTTTCCATGGGAAACGTTTTCTGCCATCATTCTTGCTTTCTGTTTCGGATTTCCTCTTTTTTTAAATGAGTTCTAGCTCTTGAGATAACTTCAGAACGTTGAGTTCAAGCCACTCTTTCCTAACCAAGGGGGAAGCACTAATTCAAAAATTAGAAATAAGCTCCGGGTTTGGTTGACATCATTTAATGCAACCTAAATTTTTTTTTTTATAAGTTTTTAATGCAACCTAAAATCACTTGAGCTCTTCTGGATGTCTCCATACGCAAGCCCCATCATATATGTAAGTCAATTGTGACAGAAACTGTGTTATAACCATTTCTGCCTGTTTGGGAACACAACTGTTCTCAGATATTTTCAAACTATTTTACTACTATTGACAAATTATTTCACTACTATTTACAGCTATTCTGAGATAATTCTTAGTATTAAAACGAGAAATGTACTCTACAGATGGAGGAAAAACCATTAAGCACAAACCTTAGTAGATAAGAGGTAAAATACTTACAGAAGTTCAGTGCATGTGTATAGTTTTTCCATACCTCCCCCCATCCATCAGAACATAGAAGAAAGGGGCAAGAGGAGAGAGAATGTCTCTCTCAATCTAAACCACCCAAGCTATGGTTAATTACGCAACCCATCTAATCCCAACCACTTGGGGATAAGTTACATGAATCCCTTTTCACCATTCAGTTGTATCTACAACATACCAATGATGATCTGCTTGGGTTAAATCACAAACTCAAATCCAGACCCTCTCCATCCTGTCCAAAGTTTCGGCTACAGTATCAAGCATGGGGACCTTTCTACTAACACAATGAAGTCAAGGCAAATATTGCCATCCCTTTTACTTTAAGAACACGTGCTGCTTCAATGGCCATAGCGAAGATGTCCTTCTCTCATATTTTACAAGTAGCAGAGACAGCTATAATGTGCTTCATTTTTTGTGTACATTCTGTGTACTTAGGCTATGCTTACTTGGAATAAAATTTCTCTTATTAATTATCAAAAAAAAAAAAAAGTGTAGCCACAACTAGTAACACCATAGCAAATTTTGAAGCTTACTCCATTATCATTATATTTACAAATGGCAACTAGTTGCACTCAAGCCCATACATGGTGTAACATCCAAACCCAAATTTTATAGGCTTTATAAGTTTGGAGCACGGGGCCAATTTTTTTAGGCTTTATTACCTTAGGATCTAGTATTGAGGAGATAGGACTGGATATGAAATTTTGGACCTAGATTCAAAATGGAGTATGTTTGGCCCATGAGGCCCATATATGAATGGACAAGCCCAAGTATTTTCTAACCAAAGCCCATATGATTTTTTGCTGTTAAATTCGTGATAATTGGAAACCAGCCCCATTTATGACTCCTAAATGGGTCCAATGAATAGCAACATATTTACCCTATAACTCCTGGCCATTAGGATTCCTAGAACCCTGTCCAAAACAAACTTAGTTAAATTCGCACAGCCTTATTATAAGGTATTTCAGGTCTCATTAAAAAGACTGTATGGCCTGAAAAATAGAAAAAACAGAGGCTGCGGTGAGTCTGGAAAGTTTTTACAGCATTCCCATGTGATGTTCAAGAAAACCAATTTCTAACCCGAGACAACTGCTTTATTTCAGGAGATTGCAGGGGAAAAAAAAAGACCAGCTTCGCCCTATCAAGTCCAACCTTTTTCCAGTAACTTCAAGTAGGTGCTTATTGACGTGTTTACATTGCTAGAAGCAAAGATGTGAGTAGCATGATCATACTCTTGCACGTATGGCAAACAATATTTCTTTAACTATCATGTATGTCTTGCCCTTTATTGAAAGCCCCTTTTATGTATGACGTTATGATAAAAGATTTTTTCAATCATGTTAATATGTGTTTTACATGCATCATGATATGTTTTCAGTAAAAAATAATGATAAGCTGTGTCATTATGTGTTCTACATGCATCAAGGTTAGAAAGATAAATGACAAGTTATGAAAGAAGCTTTAAGCATGGCCATTTTTTTTTTTGTAAGTAATAAACTTTATTGATTGAATGCAGCTAGGCCAAGCCCATGTACACAACTTTAAGCATGGCCATAAGAGATGCATGGTACCAATACAGTTTTGGGTGGATATACAAGCCACACAATTAAGCGTGACCCAGTAAAACCCTACACACGGGATTTAAGTTGTACTGGCCATTAAAAAAAGATAAGTTAAATGAGCTATACATGGTACATGTTTATGTTAGTATAAGTATTGAGTATGCACGCCTTTCAAGAAAATCGTATGTTTATTATTTTAACTACTTATTGAGTATTCAACTTATTTTGATTGTTTGTTTGTTCTTCTATGTTTATAAAATGTACAGGTAAAGCAGATAGTGTTGACAAGCTGATGGCAATGCATAGATCATGTCAGGGGATTTTCAGACTTAGTTAATAAGTGTATCTTTCCACACACACACAAAAAAAAATCTTTCTTGCTATGAGATTATGTTTTTATGTTCTGTTTTTTGGGAATTTATTTTTCGATAAATTAGCTATTCTTATCAATTTGGATGTCTTTACTGGGCACAGTTACAAAAGCACATTACAGTGTTACACTCCTAACCTATGGGAAGGGGGTATTACACATGGCCTTTGAGATCTCCAATCTTGCACATCACATAAATAAAATTATCTGATAGTAAGAAAGCTAATTAAGAAAGAACATTTTAGCTAGCTAACAAGTAGGAGAACTTACGGTGCAGTAAGGCACTTCATGTTGGTTGATTTGATAATATGGTCAAGGAATTCCTTCTCATCTTGAATTACAGTGTTGACAGCAACCTGCAGCGTTACACAATCACATGAGCATAACTCAAAGTCATCAACTAAGTACTACATGTAAAAAAAATGTTTGGCCAACAAGGGGAAGCCCAGAAACATAGCTAAAAGAAACAAAGTACTGTGGAATAAATATATAAATAAGAAGCAAGGAGGCTATGAAAAAGGAAGCAAGTTGAAAGCAGCTCTGGCTTTATGAAGGTGCATATGTTGCTCTGATGTAAAGGAGAAACTCAACCACTGCAAAAAGCCATATTCCTTTCAACTGGAGATAAATAAATCTTTATATTCAAAATGTCCTCATGGTCTTTGAATAAGAGCTTGTTTTTGGTGCACTTTCATTCTTGATCCAAGAATTGGAGAACATAATGGACACCTAATGTTCATAACCATAGATGTACCCTCTTGAGCATTAAGCCAAAACCCAATGTCGCATTTTTTTCATGTTAAGCTAACAACAGCCTTTGTCTTCATTTGAAGCAAACACAACAGCATAATTATAAATAGTCAAGCAAGGTTGATTGTTTTACAGAAATACATCAAACTAGTGGGCATCTTTTTTAACATTTGAATCAAGAACAAAAATCTTTGGATCAACTTCAAAATCTTAGAACTATTGGTTTCCCAACCACACAGGCCTTGCTTTAGGACCATTTCAAATTAGCTAATATAGAGAGCAGTTTGATACCTAACAATTTTGCAGTGGAATTGAGGATTGAAAGAGTGAAAAGAATATAAGATATTCAAGATCAAATTACAAAAAAAAAAATTAAAAATTAAAAGTCAAATGCTGAAAAACTGGTTTGAAAAAATTTCAGGCTATATTCAATAATGTTTCAATCTCTACACCGTGGCCCCTAAATCCTTTGAAAAGAGATGCACAACTCATGGAAATGATCACAACTACCCAACAAGAAGTAAAATACACATGCATACACACAATCAACAGATTCAGGTTGAATTGTTTCCCGGATAAATACTAAAAAAATTACAGTTTCATAAATAGTAATGGAAATTTCATTTCAACCCAATACCAAGTAAGTTTCTCTCTTTTGATTATTAAAAAGTCAAGAATCTAACAGTGGTATTACATTAGAAAGAAGTTCCTCCAGTACCTTGTTTTCCCACTCAAACTCTGCCCACATGGTTCTAAAAGCTGCATCACTACAAACTGCCGGAGAGATGTAGTCCATGATGTCTATATGAATGTCATTCAGCACAACCACTGTTCGCTCATGTACGTTAGAAGTCTCATAAACAATGTTCCCAAATATGACTCCCGTCTCAGTAGAGGAAACCTTGATATTGGCCTTTATTTGTTTGCTTGACTCAGGAGCTAGTGTATAATTCTGAGGGCGTTCAACAAGTTTAAGATCACCCATAGTTGCCAGCTCCAGACACAAATTCTGTAAGGTATCCTTAGTTCGATTGATAACTGTAACATCAAGGACTATGTCATAATGATGAACAGTAACATAAGCTTCAGCATACACTGGATCACTAAATCCAGTCAGTTGAAGTATGCGATTAAGCTTATTCGCATCATCCCCATCCTTTACAAACTCCCCAGTTGCACGCTTTAAATCATCTTGGACCTCATCTTCTAGTTCCAGTTGGCTCATACCCTGGAAGTTAGATGCAGTCAGAGCACACCCATAAGAAGAAATTTATACATACACCATATATAAATATATATATATATTTGTTATATTATGTAATAGTACAACAATCATAAATCAAAGAAAGATGACATCTAAACATCATAAATGAAGAAACACCAATATACTCACAAAAAACGAATCAGTAAAAAGATTGAACAGATTTCTATCAACAAAGGATGGAGGTCCCCCCAAAGTTTTCAACGTCTATTACTAGTTACCAAACTCTATTAAATTAGCCCCAATATTTAAATTTGGAAGGAATGGTACACAAGTTGAAATATCCACCACAAATTATTATATCTTATTGTACTACCCTAGATTGAGCATAGAAAGGTGACGAAGAGATCCAACATTACTTGGGAAGGAGAACTTCTTGCCCTTATAATGATCCTAGGGGACTCCAATTGTAACTTCTACTAGTCTTTTCAAGCACAGGCTTAGATTTAGCTTGGGCCTACTTTGGGTCATTACAAATTATATCAGACCTAATCCCAATGACGAGTGAAACTTGAGGCATGCTATGTATGATGGAATGGGTTAACAAGGATGTCGAGAATTTAATGGGGGAAGATTGAACTATCCAAATTGAGTATAAGAAGGTGGTGAATCATATCTCACATTTTGTTTGGGAGGGAGAAATTCTGCCCTTTATAATGAGTCCAAGGGATTCCAATTGTAACTTTGACTATTTTCCCATTGTCATTACATTAATCTTATTCATGGGATGGGTGTTTTCGAGCATTCATGCGTTAGGTGTTTTCTTGTATACAATCAGTGTACTTGTTTACTCCTTTTGATATATATAACATTTTTACTTATAAAAAAAATTAATCTTATTAATTAAAAGAAATAGAAAGGAGATTGTGAAAATTTAAGGAAAATAAAGATAAAGATGGGGCAACAAGGTTGCATGACAAGTTTATGGTCTTGGTCAAATAATCTTCTGTATTTATGCTAAGATTCATAACCAAAATAATCTCCTGTATTTATGCTAAGATTCATAACCATTTCTAACATCCACTGAGCTAAAACTAGAAAATATTCATGGTGAATCTAGCAACATTGCATATAATTGACAAGGGACGAGCAGGAGAATATCAGTTTTTTGTGTTCCTGCAACCTGTTCATATTCTGTTTCAGAAAGTATATATTTGTATGGTGATACTACTTGGAACCTTTCAAACTATGGACATGCAGTCATAGCTCGGACATCTATAGCAGAAGGAAGTGTCTAAATGATTAAAATTAATTCCCAAAAGACAGCAGTGCTACAAACCAAATGAGACCATCATATTCATTCTAGTCTTTATAACCCACAACAGACAGAAAAATTCATATAACATATCACAAACACAATATTTACCTTCCTGCTCTTTAAATGGTAGAAATCAATCAGGTCATCTGGTTGTGCATGAGATATCTGAGCCTTTGCCTTTAATTCCTCTATTTCGCGGAGTTGCTTTTCTGAAAGCATTTTAACAAAACTAAGACGGCAAGATTGCAACCATATTTTCCTTACCTCGTCACCAGTATTGCACAGCAATCTTATACAAAGGACAATTCTATCATAAGAATCATTGTCAATTGGGTGTGGAAGAACAGGAGATTGTCCTAATTGCAGCATAGAGACCATGATCAACAGTGCTTGTGTAGATGCCCTATTCACTTCAACTTTAGATGGCTGTACCTCTTCCAACCTCAGAACAAGCTTGGTCAAAGTGTAGGCCACAACTGCCCCAAGGAAAAAGTCACCAGTGAGAAGCAGGGATCTAAGATTCCCAGATGCCAAGGATCCATGAACAAGTGTAGGAAGGGAAAAAGCATTTTCAGAGGCAGCACTCTGTGTAGCATAGGTGCCATCAGCAAGAATAGCTGGTCTTTTTGAAGAAATAGTAATAGAGTTCACTTGCTGATCCTTCTTTGAAGAATCAGTAGCTTCCTCTTCTTCTGAAACTGAGTAAAAAGGTAACTCTCCAAGACACTGTTTAATAGTTGTAATGCCACTCCCAACTTCCGAAAGTGATAAGCAATACTCTCCAATGATCCAAAGAGCACCAGAACACACACGTGCAGCTCGGATCTGGTAGAAAGTGTCCAATAGCCTTGTTATTATTGAAACCCTAAGTTTAGGGTTGGTTTCAATTATCTCCCGAACAAAAACAACAACATCAACAGCTGACCCAACATTACTGTCACCCAAGAAATCCATTAATAGGTGCACCACTGTGCTTGCAACTTCTGGGAACTTAATTGCACAGGAATGAATGGCTTGAATAAGTATCTGCCTGTATTCACCATTCTTCTCAAGTTCTCCACTCTGAGTTTTAACAACTTCCTTCTTCAAAGTAAGAACAACCTCATTGATGTTCCGTGGAGTGATAAGTTCAAGAACAATGTCAATTGTCTTCCTCCGGATGTCAAGATTAGGGCTAGAAAGTGCCCTAAGCACATCCATGATCATGTCAACCATAATTTCCCTATGAGAAGACTTGAGTTCTTTCAGCCGGTCAAGCACAATAAGTTTCACATTGTTGTCGCTTTGAGAAAGAAGCAGTTGACAGTAAGTGTTTGCAGCAGCTCTAATAGCAGTAGGAGCAGATGACAGAGAAACAAGTGTGCTCGCACATTCATAGATAACTGCAGTCGAAGTTGCATTCAGTAACGATATAATAATTTTAATGTACTTCCCCTTCTCACCTCGATTTGTTCTGCACACCTTTCGGATCAAATCCAAGACAACCATCTGAAGCGATTCACCCCATTCGGAGACCCTGTCAACATGAGTCAAAAGATAACTAATCGCACGATCCTGAGCACATGTAAAGAGCATGAGAAACGCATTCCGCTTAGCTGATTGGTCCTGCTCCGTCGAAAGAACCTTCTCGATCATATCAGGTGCATCGACCAGAAGTTGCTCACCCTGGGGAAGCTTATATACCGACATCACAGCCAATATAGCATTCCTCCTAATATATGGATGCCTGTGCTCCAGATTTTGCAAAACAGAAGGGATTAACGGCTCAATTATTTCAGTCTCATTCAACCGGCAAAGAAACCTCAAAGTTACGCCACGAATATACTCATTCGGGTGCTGAAGGTTGTTCCTCAAATTTTGGCATATCAAGATCATTTCAGGTAACACCTTACCCTTTGCATCAGTTTTGTCAATGAGCTCCAAATATAGCAGAAGTAGTTTTTGGACTGTATGGTCCTCGGAGGGCAAAACATATCTTACAATTGTGATGAAAAGCTGAGGTAGTGTTTCGCCATTCAACAAAAGCATGATTGCTTTCTTCATCGCATCAATTTTGGCAGGCACGTCATTGCCTTCAAGAGCTTCCTTAATCTCATTTGCTATTGCAGGAGTCCCTTTGTCGAAGTGAACGAGCAGCGTACAAGATTTCTCCATTTCTTAACTGCTTCCAGAAAGAACATCAGACTCATGAATGCATAACAAGAATTTTAAATATGAGAAATACAGGTTATGAAATCCCAAAGAAAACAAGTTCTTGATTTGCTTAGTCCTTGAAGGCAGTAGAGAAGGCAAAATTAAATGCAGTATTAGCATAGAAATGCTCATCTCCATAATAAGTGACTAGATTCCATTATAAAAGCGAGTTCAGATTTTTTTTCTTTTTCTCTTTTGCTTTTTTTTTTCTGATAAGTAAAGTTTTTTTCTCTTTTGCTCTACCTTGCTTCTCCTAAAAATCAATTTTTCAAATGGAAGGGAAAAAAAAAAAACACATCATCTGGATGTAGAATGATACTTTCTCCCGATCTATGCTAGGACCAGCAGGCCTCCCAAACGAAACCTCAGACATCCATACCTATCACTTGACAAAAAATTTCGTCTACTCTTTCCATTGAATTTTTAAATTTACCCCATTAGATCTAATGTTCGAATTCTAAAGCAAAACCAAATAAGTTTTGACTGATAACGAATACTGGACTAGATCTAATCGATAGCCGAGAAAATGTAGGAAGAGGAGAATAGAGCACGGTATAACATCTAGTATCAAAATGCAATCCCGAAATTAAGGTCTCTCAATTTGGATTCTCGAATATCAGATCAAGAATTCATATGTGACACCAATTCACCAACTTCGATTACGGAAAAAATCCAAGACACAATGACAGTATCAGTATGTATGGTGGCCGAGAAAATGTAGGGAGGGGGAAGAAAAGAAAACATACCATCTCAACATTAATATTTCTATTAAATGAGCTGAGTCACTCAATTGAACAGAGACACCATAACAACGTGACAAAAAAAAAAAAAGGAGATTCGGATTTCAATTTCTTTTCAAATTTTCTTCGAATTTCTAAACATCCCAGGAGAAGGCGAATCCGGGATTTGAAACGATCTTTGAAGTTGAAAAACAACAGCATAGGGAGAGATAGAGGGAGAGAGACGAACCTTTTGGGATGAGATGCTAGAAGGAGGGATTCCAGGGAACAGGAGCGATGCTTGAGCTCCGAGTGCAGAAATGATACAAAATTAGATCTGAAATGTTAGGCTACTTATTTTGTGTTGTAATTTGTTCCTGGGAACGACCAAATTGCTCTCCCCGTTCTACCGGTCGCTTGCTCGAGAAGCCCTTGAAGGTAGATTCAAAAAAGAACAGGGGCCAACAAAGGATAATAAAAAAGAACAAGCACTTTTATTAATTTTTATTAATTGCTCTTCCTTACGACGTCGTCTTGCTTCTTGAGAAACTACTCTCCCCCCCTCCTCCTGAGAAGCTACTCTTCTCCTATCTCTTGAGAGACTGCTCCCCTTCCATCTCTTGTCAACTCATCATAGTAATGGCAACAGAAGCTTGTCTCAACAATATGCACAGCTGAGAAATTTGCATCTGAATCATTCCGATACAAACAGCTTACAAACGTTCCCAAGCAAAGCACCACAACTATGAGCCCAATAAATACTCTCCTTGTCAGAAAAATCTTAGTGAAATGAAAAATAAATTCCCAAGAAACAAACAACCTCGCTGATGCCCCCCCTCCATCCTCAAACCGAACAAGCAAGAACCTTCAGGTATTAATATCAATGTTTTGACGTTTTGATGATCATTTCGATTTAAATATTGGAAAGACGGTTCCGATAAATTCCACTATATTATTGGACTAATTATATATTGTATATAAATATAAATATTTATATGCATATATAAGTTAATAATTAATAAAATAAATACATATATGTGAGCTCTCATTAGATTATCCAAATTTAAATAATAGTTTTAACTATTGTAAATAATAATTTGATTTTTGACTATTTTATTCATATAAATCTTCACATTAGAATATCTATTTTTTCATTATATAACAATAAAATAATATAATAATAATTTAACTTTTACTATTCACATTAAAATTTTATATTGAATTATCTATTTACGAATATATATAATAATAGAATATATATAATAATGAGTAATTGAATAATTAAAAAAATATTTATTATTTGTAATTATTATTTTATTATATTATATTTTATCATTCTACCTATTATATGTTAATTAATAATCATATTTTAATTAAATTATGAGTTAAAAAATTAATTAATAATTATATTCTATTTAATTAAATTATTGATAAAGTTTGGAAAGAGAAAGAAACTAATAAAAAATTAATTAGTAATCATATTCTTTGTAATGGAAAAGAAAGAAAGAGAGAAACTAATAGAATAATAGTTTGGTCATTAGCTTGGAGCCTTCAACTTTAAAGTTTCTTTTAGCATTACTATTTAATGGGTCAAAATTTATGACTTTTATGCAATTTAATAGACTTCTTTTAAATCTTAATGATTAAATTCTCATTGAATTTAGCTTTTAGTTAATTTAATGAGAGTGATCTAAGTGTGTATCACATGTATATCTGTACATATCTAGATGAATTTAAAGTTTATAAAATGAATTAGGTTAAAAATAAAATACAAAATTAAGTTGAGAAACAAAAACAAAGAAAAAAGATTTTAGAATAGATAAATTATTAATAATAATGATATTTAAACAATAAAATGAGAGGACATATTTGAAATTACAAAAAAATTAAAACTATATAATTATATTTTATATTCTAGAATTAATTAAATATCATATGGATTTAAAATTTTAAAAGCATATCATTTAAACACAAGAAAACTACAAAAATAGTTCAAAACGAAATAGGTACCAGAATGCCAATTCCAATCAGAATGGCTGAAATTTGATTGGAATAAACTGAAATGGACTAGAATTTGGAGCGAAACAAAATATAGGTATAGTGCAACAAATATTAGACCGAAATAAAAAAATTCCAATCGAAACAGAACAGGATTCAAAATTTTTGTTAATATTCTCCATTCCTAAAAACACACTCTCTCTCTTCTAGTCAAAAGTCTAGTAGAGTGAGAGAAAACCCACTAAAGAATATTGCTCATAAACCAGGTTCAAGTGTAAGGGCATTATCTCCTTCATCCCAAATGTCATAATTTAATTAAAATTATCACTTTTTAATCTTTCTTCTTAAGTTTATTCATCTTTCAAAAAATTCTATATCTCATTTTCTATATTTTTTCTATTATATTAAAATTAATTTTATTTTTTGTATTATTATTTTCTCTCACTTCTATTTTATTGTTAGCTACTAATTATTTCGTTTTTTTTTTTTAGGTTAATTACACTTTACCCCCTTTAACTTTTACCCAATTCATAATGTGTTTTTTAACCTAAAAATTTTAACAATTAACCCCACCAATTCTTAATTTTTTACAATATCCTTCTTCCATCTATCAATAGCGTCAAAATAAATGGAAATTACTGCATGTGCAGAGCCTGCAAGAGAGGTAAAAACGCAATAATTTCCTTCATTTTTATCCCCAATCATCTTCATTTCTAATAATCCAAAACAAGATCATCCTCTTACATTGTATCAAACTATTCCATAACCTCCCAGAAAGTCAAAATGATGTCCTGGCTGCGATCATCTTTCAGATCAAATTTTTTGCTTTCAGTTCCATATATAAGTTAAAGTAGAATACTCCATATATAGTTTGAATTAAAAATCGATTGAGACTCTTTCTTTCAACTCCACACTCATCTTCCTTCAACTTTCATCATTTTGTTTCTTCCTCTTTCACATTCTCATAATCATGATCCCTTGGTTATGGGCTAGAGTTGTTGGTGCTATAAAGGCAAACACTTTACTTCTTCCACAATGCTTATTCTCAATATAAAACACCCACTTGTTATTTTTTTGTAAATTAACTCAGCTTTAATTGTTTTTTTCAAAAGACAAACAAAGCCGAACAAGCAGCACTACCAAAAAGCTACCAAAGTGTAGGCCGGGTGATCTACATGACCAGAATTGTTGGCAACAACTTCGCCAAAATCCTCCTTCTCCCCGACACTCCAGGAAGCCCGTGGAAGGTCTACGACATGGCATGTCATCCTCGTCCCAACTAGAATGCGAAACATCCAATCCATTACATCTAGTACGATGTCGAAATCAGAAGAAACCAAAGCTAACTTTTCCCAATTAACATATGTCACCCACATCTTTTACATCACCTAGGCTAGCCAACAAATTGAGGCCGAGAACTGCGACATCAACAGCACTGTGTTCCACAATGTGCCCCGTTCTCTGATTCCAAATGCTTCTAATCTCCGGCACATCTGCCTCCAGACGGGCACCAAATACTACTTCGGACCCTTCAAAAGAGTTCGGCAAAATCCAACTCCAAGAGCCACCTTTCACTGAGGATTTGCTCCGATTGAACATGCCAAATTTCTACTACACCCAAGAAGATATTTGGGTTAATTACACAAGCCTCAGAAGATTGGCTTGAAGCTCAATTGTGGACTAGATGATCAAGGATGAAAGTGAAAGAAATGATGGGCTTTTCCGTCTTTCTCTTGCAAGCTATACACGTGAGGTGCACGTGCAATAATTTTCGTTTGTATTTGATGCGGCTGATAGATAGAAAAGGGATATTTTGTAAAGAGTTGGTGGGATCAATTGTTAAAATTTTTAGTTCAGGAAGCACATTGTAAATTGGATAAAAGTTGTAGGGGACAAAATGTAATTAACCCTTTCTGTTTTACATATTTTCAACTTTAATTAAACTTCAAAAATGGGATATAATTATTTTTTTCCTCATACGCGAGTTCACAAGTTTAATATGATTATAATAAATAGTCTTCTACAAGAATAGTTTTTTTTAATCAAAAAAAATAAAAATCCTAAAAATAAAAATACATTAAAATAAATAACTAAGTCAAAATAATAACAATTACAAAGAAGAACTCAACGTGGTCAAATTTTTTTAAAATACATAATAAATACAAGTAACCACAACATCGAAATATAAAACCAAAAAACTAGTCATCTTCACTATTCGCTCACGCCTCTCTACATCAATTTCTAGACGATGTCTACTGGTTTGGATGTCTAACGTAGTTTATATCTTATGAAATTCTTTTTTTTTAGTTAGTTTATTGTCTTCTCTCCATATGCTGGTATTTTTGAGTCATACTAGCAAAAAAATCTACAAGTCTACCCAGCCTAGACATTGACAAGTAATCCAAAACACATAAATCACATGAGCACAAAATTAACTTAATTTCATGCAAGAAAGGTATCTGAACATAAATAAATTTCAATTACCTTATACTTTTGGCAACCGAAAAGTTGACATCCATCATTATCCTCAATATGAGCAATTCGCTGACATGCTTTAATACTATAACATACTAGGTATTGATTGCGACGATTGTTTGCTGAGCGTGACTAGCTGATAATGCTACTACTAGACCCAGGCATTGGGTAGTATTTTCTTTTGTTGTGCTTCAAGTTTGTAAACAAACATAAATAACATGGGCTAGAAAATGCCCAACATCATAAAGTATATGCTTAATAACCGGGACTCAAGAAGGTTATTTCCATATCACAACATGCGAAGACAAGAGACGCGCATGAACAACTACAAAATGGTGAACCCCAGTTGCCGCATACTGGCCCTCCAGAGTTCGTGAATCACATTGATATATCAATGGTGCTCACTGCCTAAACATTATGAATTAACCTCAATCATTACGGCCTTACATTAGACTACTAGTTACAGAACAACCCTGACAATAAACAATGGATCACAACTCAAAGGAATAACAAATGGGGATCTGACTGTGGAATGTTTAATGGCATAAATAAGGGATTGAATTAATCACAAACATCACAGGGGCATCAACATCTCAATCACAAATCAGTATGTAAACATCTCATCAAATAACACATAAATGACAGCAGAATTCCATAATGAGCAACTCGAACATGGGAGGATTGAAATAATTAGAGGCATAATAATTTCAAAATAGAGTCATCAACATCTCAATCAGTATGTAAATATCAAAGCAAATAACCATATAAATCACAACAAAACTCAACAATGAAAAGCTTAAGCATGGCAAAAAATTCACAGAGGCATCACAGTACCAAAATAGAGGCCTCAATTCCACAACCACAGCTTAATCTTGTAAACATTCCAACAAATAACACATCAATCACAACAGAATTTCATAATGAGCAATTCAAGTATTACAACAAATTTTACAAATAAGGAACAAGGGCAAAACACCAAATGACAGAGGATTCTTGAGTTGCATATGAACATCAGAGGAAAATCCCAAAACATGTTCAAAGGGTCATAAGTAAAAACATCTGGATAACAAAACAATAAAATCAGGCCCCAAAATCTCCAAAAATTAAAACCCTAATGACAAGCATTCAGGATCATCAAAAGGGTATTAAACCAAGATACACAACACAAGAATTAGCAAATCAAAATATCCTAGGTTAACAACAAATTCACAAGAAGCATGGTCATGAATGGGAGAGTCGAGAACTCTAAAAATTGTAAATACCGTTAGTGCGTGTGAGAGAAAAGAGAGAGAGAGAGAGAGAGAGAGGGGAGCGATGCAATGGTAGCCCAATGGATATTCAAAGACCTTATCGGTGACAACAAATGGAAGGGATTTGTTTGGGACCTCGGTCTAGCCCCCTAAACACTAAGGGTTCCGCCTCTCCTTGGTTCTCCTTGTTATCACCAAGTAGCCACTATTGTTTGGCCTTGATCATGCGTGACAATGGTAGAGGCTTAGGTGAATGGAGGCTTGAGTCTTTAATGGTGGAATGATGGTGGTGTATGGGCTAGCTAAGTGTCAATATCGAGTATGCTATGATGGGAGGTTCCACTATGGTGTCTTCTTGAGATAACGCCACTTAGGATGGGATTAGGGTTTGGAAGATGAGTGAAGCTAGGGTTTGGATGTCAGTTTCAGCTAGGGCTTGGGTGGAAAAGTGTTTGCTTAATTGAGGGGAGTGATTGGGATTAATTGGTTCGGTTATGGCAAGAAAAAGTTGGTGGGATTGGATGATTAAGTCAAACATAAAAGGTATTAACCAATTAAACAATAGATGAAAGATATGATTGAAGGTAATATGGCAAGGATGATTTTGCTATAGCAAGAGATGCTATGGCCGAATATAGCTATTTATGGTAAGTAGGATATTTGATATGGTTTGATTGGAAATTGATTGGGATTGATTGATGGAGGGTTGGCTGAGTATGGGAAGTAGGGTTGGCATGTATGGTAGGTGGGGATTTTTTGGTGGTTGACTTTGATGTTTGGGAGATGGGGAACTTCAAGAAAACTTATGAATACGCAAGAAAATGTATGAACACTTGAAAAACTTGAAGAACTCAAAGAACACAATATATGTAATTTGAGAACCACAAAGTAACAACACAATCAACAGACACAACTTGCACCAATAATGAAAAGAAACCTCAAATATATTGATAACTTGAATCACACCTATTTATGAATTATAATGTGTGATCTTCTCTTTAGTGATTCACAAATTGCACCCCAAATAACCCAAGTGTTAAGCACCGAACAATGATCCCAAGAACAATAGCCGTCCTCTAGGAAAATTGTCAAAAGATGTAAATGAAATGACTAAAGATCCTATTTATAAAGCTTACAGTTTGGAAACTCCCAAAAATTCCCTTGGAAAAATACTTAATTAAAAATAAATAAATATAAATAAAAGAAAGCAATAAGATAGCCTTGAATGGCCCATGGTGGTCGTGGCATGCGAAAGGGCCCATTGGTGGGCTAAGGTACTGCATGGCCCATAAGTGGGCTGGTCTTGGTCATAACTGATGATGTGTACGACATAGGGTTTTGCTTGGCCCCCTGGTGTGCATGGCAGTGTACCATATATGGGCTTACTAATGGGCACAACTTGATGCTGTGTGTTGCTGCTACACGACCCAGGCTGGTGGCCTGGGCTTTGGTACTGTAAGGCACAGATGGAGCTGTGTGTTGAATGACATGCCTGGTGGGCATGCCACTAGCCTCGCCAGCAAAGTACGGGCTGGAGTCGTGTGTTGGATGGCATGCATGTGAGGGCATGCCACTAGCCTCTCTAACTGATGGTGCTGGACTGCACGCAAGGGCGTACAACACCTGGCATTGCGTGCAGTCCAGCACCTGGCAGGGCGATGTAGCACGTGCAAGTGGGGTGTGTACGGGCGCATGCTGGGCGTGGCAGGCAACAAGGGTGTGCCTGGTGGGTTGCGAGCGACTACTAGCCTCGCTAGATATCTCGTGCGTGTCAAGGTTTAGGCCAAGATAAGTATGTAGGCTGGCTGTGGGGCTATCATGGCCTACCATAGGTAGTGTCGAGACGTGGCTCGAGGCCACCTTCCTAGAGGTTTTGATTTTATTACTATGAGCGTGATAAACTTGTCGAGAAGAAGGAAGAGGGACTTGTCGAGAAGGATAGGGGAGCGTTGGAGTTCTTCGCACAAGGGAAGTGAAAATGGGAGTTAGGATGGGGGCTACAGTAGCGCCCCCCAAACAATCTCTTAAAATGGGAATTTGAACATGGGGGTGTTCTAGGCTTAAATTCTAAAACATCCCCCAAATTTTGGGGAGGACTCCTTACATATGGATGCTTTAATTCCTCTACTGTGAGAAAAAAATATGAGATTTTTTAAAAACAATAATATTATAAGCAATTGTGGAATGTATAAATTATATGCAATCGACTTGAAAAAGAGTAAATTTATTATTAAAAATTAATTTTAAGATTTATTATTAAAAATTAATTTTTATGTAAGTATCATATTTATTTACCTTTTTCAAAATAATTGTATCATGCTTGTGTTTGTATACTTACAATTATAACTATCATTTTTTTATACAAATTATTAGCACGTTATATTGGCATTCTGTTATAAAATATTATGTCAATTAAAAATTAATCATTATATATATATATATATATATATATTTTAACATCAAGTAAATATAATAAATTAAGATATTATTTCTTTGGCAAATAGTGATTTTTGTTTGGGAAAGAGGGGTCAATACTTCTCCATCCTGAAGTTTTTATTTTTTCATATATGTTTTTATTTTTAATTTTTTTTATATTTGAAACTTTATTTTCTTAATTTTTTTAAATTTTTTTCTCAAATATTATTCTTAATTCTTAATTTAATATATTTTAAAATAATTTTTAGGTACTTATTCATATATTTTTAGATTTTTATTATATTTTAATAAGTGTTATATCAGCTTATATAAGAAGAATATTAGTATTTTAATATTGGACGCTAAAATTTTTAAGGATAATGATAGACTTATTATCTTCTTATCATATTTTACCACTCTCTAGTGTATTTGAAAATTTAATTTTTTTTTTTATTTTCTTTACTTAATAATTAAGAAATGACTATTAATAAAATTATATATATATATATTAATGATTAAAGATATTAAAGAATGAAGTAAAGAAAATTGTATATATATATATATATTTATTTTCATTACTTCATTCTTTAATATCTTTAATCATTAATATATATATATATATACAATTTTATTAATAGTCATTTCTTAATTATTAAGTAAAGAAAAAATAAATAAATAGAATAAAGTGGTAAGCCTATCATTATTAATTTATTATCCCTTTTTCAATCGCATAACAAGATTATTTTAACTAGTTGAGTTAGTGAGTATTAATTTACTAGCAAATGGATGGCTAAGTTCATGTATGGACTTTCGAGTTCATACGTGAACACTGCTCCAGAAACTAGTTAATATATATATATATTAATATAATATTTTTAATTAGTGAGAATTAATTTATACTTCAGCTTTTGTTTCAAAAAAATATGTCCTTTGAATTGTCTATCTGATTAATTAAGTATGATTAATTACTAACTAAATAGTTTTAAAGATGATATACTTAGGATTGAGGACAGACTCAATTGGAATCGGGTCCAGGAAATCCAACTCCGACTTTGTCAATATAATCTCCAACTTCGACTCTAACTTACGTAGGCTCCAATTCAACACCGACTTCATTTATTGGATCAGAGTTAGAATTGAAACAGAGTCAGATTTTGGATTTCTTTCCCCTTCATATTTAGCTCATTTTTAATCAATAAATGACTGGGAACCACAACGATGTATTGAACAGAAGTGCAATTCAAGAAATTGAGAAGAGAACTCAATAGAAAAGTATGGCTACAAGCCCCTCGTAATAGCTATTCAGTCTATACCGTTCAAAAGGTACAGATAATAACAAAAAAAAAAAAAATAGAAATCTTAGACTTTTCATGTAAGGATTGTGCAGATCCTACTAAGCAGCTCTTGGAACCCGCCGTCCTGAACTCAATATTCTCAGCTTTTCAAGTGTCCTGCATAGAACATCACCTGCAAGGAATATGAAATATCAAAACTACACTTTAGAACGGACTGCTATTCAGTCTCCTAATTACTGAAGCTGTAGGGCTATGCTTTGGCTTATCTCATCCTCAGTTACATATTTTCTGCAATTACGCATTATTCTTAAAACGGTAAAAATCATCTCGTTGTTAGTCAAAAATAGGGATATAATTGGAAGTTAAGACATTGACGACTTATTTTTTTACTAACAATAAGATGGTTACAATACAACAAATTTTGCTAAATTTTGGTTACAATACTACAAATTTTCCTACAATGACTAACGAGATTGTGTCAAATTTTGATGACTTATGACATCTCACAACAATACTAAAAACTTTGCTACATCATGGTTACAAACTAAATAAGTCGTTAATGTCTTAAAATTATATTGCACACCACCAGGTCTAGTTAAATCTGGAGCACAAAGCACACAACCTGTTGATACCACACGTGGCATCACTAGTAACAGGCATAACACCAGTCCTGTGGCAACTGTCGACCTTCATCAAGTTCAAGTTTAGTTCATTAACAAGTTGAATAAGTATCAAGCTCAAGTAAGAGACAAATAAACATGGAACCCAGCAACGTGGAAGTTCAAAGTTTTCAAATGCAGTAGACTGTACCAAAAATATATATACCCGGTAATTCCTGGAATGTAAGTAGGTGTTTTCTTTTGCATGCTCCCTGTGTAATTCAAAAACACCTATTTCATTTGTTTTTATAAATTTATTTTAGTTAGTGCACTGGTGGTGGTTTCGGGCAGGCACGTCTTTGGGCTTTGGGCTTTGGGCTAGGGTTTTGTTAGGTTCATTTTCCTGGATGGGTTTATCCTTTTTTCTTTTCACTCCAATTAGGTGTTTTCTCTTTTATATATATCCAGTGTACTTGGCTATGCCTATTGGCATTAATAAATTTTTACCCACAAAAAATATATATATTTTACCCACAAGAAAATATAGCGATAAGAGTCCAAAAAAATGGAGCAATCTCCGGATAGAGCTTTCACGACAACTAGAAATTTCCTGATTGATCGTATTTGATGTAAACAACAATGACACTAACAAGCATTTAGTGCAAGATAAATGTTGCAAACTCAAAACACATATTTGAGCAAACCTTAGGATGGGGCTGTTGAAATAGACAAGGATGGCGGTGGTGGTTGAGTATCAGAGGAGGGCGGCTCATAAATTCTGGCTTTCTTGAGGATTTCAGCAACGACCCAACGCTTACGTTTGCTAAGTGGCCTTGATGGATCCAATCGGACCTGAAAGTCAAATTTATCAATTAATGGATGGAGAGAGAGAGAGAGAGAGAGAGAGAGAGAGAGAGAGAGAGCGAGAGCAATACACGGTCTCCTATGTTGCTTTGGTTGAGCTCATCGTGTGCCATGAACTTGGAGGTGCGCTTGACAAAGCGGTTGTAGAGGTTGCTATGGAACAACCTATCCACTGCCACGACCACCGACTTCTGCATCTTGTTGGATACTACCATCCCTACCACTTGCTTCATCTTCGTTCCTCTGCCTCTCTCTCTCTCTCTCTCTCTCTGTAACTTTTAGGTTTTAGTGCGTCCTCTTAGTAAACCAAGCGTACCATATTTTCATTCTATTTTTTGTGGAAAGTTTGGAATATGAAAGAGTATGCATTTCAAATTTAAGCTAAGGCATATACAAGTATTATAATTATAACGAAATTTTTTAAAATAAATCCACAATTAAATCAGCCGGTACACAATATTACACAAAACATGGAAGAACAAAATAAAAACTGTGATTTACAGTTTCAATCCATAACTAGTGTCAATCACTTTCAGTGGCTTAGATAAAAAAACAATGAGCTCACTCAAAAAAATCTAGCAATGCAATTGCTGAACTTAAAACTAAAAATCAAAGCAACAAGCCCTACACAAGTTGGTGCAAATCTTCTCCCATCTCCCAACCCCTCAAACAAGCAAAGCAGAGCAACTAGACTTTAATAATGCTCATCTTCATAATAAGGGACTAAATTCAATTATAAAAGCAAAGTTCAGACTTTTTTTTTCTCTCTTTTGCTTTAATTCTCCTAAAGATCAAAATCTCAAATGGAAGGAAAAAAAAAGTACATCATCGGATGTAGAAGATACTTTACAACACCCAGTCACTAATATATTCAACAAAAAAATTATAATTTTACCATATGTCTCCTCTCATTTCCTCCCGATCTATGCTAGGACCAGCAGGCCTCCAAACGAAACCTCAGACATCTATACCTATCACTTGACAAAAACTTTCTTCTACTCTTTCCATTGATCTTTTAAATTTTCATCAGAAGTAATAGGTCCAAGAAAAGAAAAAATATATATATTCACAACACATCCCGGCCACATTAGATATAATGTTCAAATTCTAAAGCAAAACCAAATAAGTTTTGACTCATAACGAATACTGGACTAGGTCTAATCAATAGCCGAGAAAATGTAGGAAAAGGAGAATATAGCACGGTATAAGATCAAGTATCAATTTACCAACTTCAATTACGGAAAAAATCCATGACACAATGACAGTAGTCAGTATGTATGGTCTTCGAAAAAATGTAGGGAAGGAGAAGAAAAGAAAACATACCATCTCAACATTAAGATTTCTACTAAATGAGCTCAGTTACTCAATTGAATAGAAACACCAGAACAACGTGACAAAAAAATGTGATTCGAATTTCAATTTCGTTTCAATTTTCTTTGAATTTCTAAACATCTAAGGAGAAGGCGAATCCACAAAAATCGAACCCAAAAGGTTCACCCTTTCACAGGAAGAGAGTTTGTGCAATATCACCGAAAGAAATTGGAAATCTGAAAGAAGCATTGTACTAGGAACCGCTTCTATACAGTGGTTAGTGAAGGCCTTTGCAGAGTGTTCGAACAGAGAGAAGAAAAAAGAAGTATATTCGGCCACTAGAGATGGATTCAGAAGTCTCATCGCTCAACAATGTGAAAATCGAAGAGGTCGATATCTGGAGCTCAGTGAATACAATCAAGGGGGACGAAGGTCTGCTCTTTGTTTTCCTGAGGGGGATGAAGGATGGGGATGGCGTAGATTGAAGGAGGTTCTGGAGCTTTGGCGCAACTTAAAAGGTGAGGTTGCTGGTAAACCCAAATCAAAAGGTGGGAGGTGGGAGAAAAGGGAGCCGTCGCGCTCCTTTAAAGAAGTCCTTACGTCGCTGGCAGTGACGCAATATGGAGGGGTTGAAGCTGCTAAGTCGACCGTTGGAGGTTCCTGACATGAGAAAAAGTCGACACAAAAGGACTGCTTAAGCATTGTCGCTATCAGGGTTAAGGCATGGGAAACATGCAGGCTGTTGATGGACGTTCAGGAGCAGTTGCGGGATATGCAGAGGAAGATGGACGTAATTGTACATTTTGTCGGGCTGTTTAAGGAAGGAGGCGAGTTTGGGGGGTTTTTAGGTAATTTACAGGGGAGTAACGGGCTAATTGAAGCAGGCCAAAGACAGGCTGAAGCCCACAAAAAGCCAAAGGGGAAATTTAGGAGGTCTTGGCATCTGGTTGGCTCGTCTGGGCCTGTTATGCCGAAGACCCAAGCCCAGGTCCACCAACCAGACGCTGCCCCTTCCATTCCTAAGTTTTCCTCGTTGCCAACCAAGGGAAGGGCTGGGCCCTCAAGCCCAGAAGCGGCCCAGAAGCCTGCAAATGTTCTGTCCTTATCCAGCGGGCCTAGACCCGGATCCACCCCGATCCAAGTTCAATCCTCCCAACCAAGGATTCCCGAAATATCGTTTGCCGACTTCCTCCAAGGTATCGGCTTCGTGCCGGATATGCAATCGCCCAGGGTGGAGACGTCGGTGGTGGCACATACGGCGCCGAAAAACACAGTGGTACCTTGCGATGACCCGCTAATGGCGTCGTTAAGGCCGGATAAGGCACTAGTTGCATTCAATGACTTTGGATCTTCGGTGTCAGTAGTTGGCACTTCAGTTCCAGGGGAGACTCAACCTAAGTCGTCGGCGGGAGGTGGTGGTGACACCCATTCCATGAACCCTCCAAGGCAACTTGTAGACGTGCTGTACAAGGAGTCTTCTTAGCATTCGAACTCCGACGACTTCATGCACTCAGTAGAAGATTTTCCAGATTCCTTGAAGGGGCTAGAGGATATCTCGGTAGATGAAGAATTTCAGAACCCGGACCCCCTTAATTATTTTTTTCCAAATCAATCTGAGTGGGTTTTGCAGATGGCCAAAGAAATTCATCAATTGGTTAGGATTAGGTGTGCTGGGTATAAAGAATAGTTTATGGCTCTATTAACTGCCATGGAGTCAGGATACAACAATAATCAAAGGAATAATCCTAGGCAAACTAGGGAGCTTAATCGGTTGACTTGGTCTTTAAATTCAGAGGGACCTTCCAGTAATGGAAGGGTGAAATGAAAAGGGCTGGCCTTTTCTCAATGAACCCAAAAATTGTGTCATGGAATTTTCAGGGCCTTAATGAAGTGAACAAGCGCCTTCGAATACGGAACTTGCTTCGAGATTGGAAGACGTGTCTTCAGGAAACTAAGTTACAAGTTTTCGATAGAAGTTTGGTAAGAAGTTTGTGGATGGGTGTTCATGTGGACTGGACGTACATGCCTTCCTCTAAGGCATCAGGAGGAGTCATTACTCTTTGGGACATGAGAGTAGTGGAAAAAGTGGATGAGCACATTGCTAGGTACACAGCGGCTTGTTTATTCTGTGTCACCGGAAATTTTATGTGGGCTTTTGTAGGTGTGTACGGGTCCAATGTTGTTGCTGATCGACAGATTCTATGGGAAGAACTAGCAGGGTTGCATAGCATGTGGAATGTCCCGTGGTGCATAGGAGGTGACTTCAACATTGTTCGTTTCGCCAGTGAAACATTTGGTAATAGAAAAGTGTGGCTTGCTAGTTTGGAATTTTCAAAATTCATCTCTGAGCTAAATTTGGTGGATCTACCGCTTGTTGGGGGCCCTGCCACATGGTCTAATAATAAGACCTGGTCCAGGATTGATCGTTTTCTTCTCTCTCCGGAGTTGGAAAATCACTTTCCTGACATTTTACAGAAGCGTCTAGCTTGTTTATCTTCAAATCATTGGCCTTTATTGTTAGACTGTGGTGGCCTTCAGAATGGGAAGCGATATTTCAAATTTGAAAATATGTGGCTGAAGTCGGAAGGTTTTGTTGAAAGGCTTAAGCAGTGTGGTCCTCTTATCAATTTAATGGCTCTTCCAGTTACATATTCGCTAACAAGTTGAAAGCTCTAAAAATTATTTGAAGCTGTGGAATTCACAATCCTTTGGTAACCTAGGGGAAAACAAGAATGGGATATGGAGGGATATTCAGGAGCTCGATAGGTTACAAGAGGAAAGACCTCTCACTCAGGATGAGTAAAGGCAGAAAACTTCGTTGGCAGCATATCTTGAACGTGTGATTCTCTTGGAAGAAATCTCTTGGCGGCAAAAATCAAGAGTTTTGTGGTTACAGGAAGGGGATCGGTGTACGAAGTTTTTTCACATCGTAGCCAACTCGCACCATAGGAATAACAATATTGAGGTGCTTAAGATTAATGGTGTGGAAAGCAAAGATTTTAGGGCTATCCGCAATCACATTATCAATTTCTATGAGAACTTGCTGATGGAGTAGGAGGATTGGATATCTAACTTAGATGGTCTTGCATTCGATTTTATTGATCCAGATGATGTGGCTTGGTTAGAGAGAGCATTTGAGGAAGATGAGGTTTTCAAGGTCATTCAAAAAATGGTCAAAGACAAAACATCAGAACCAAATGGTTTTTCGATGGGTTTCTTTCAGGATTGTTGTGAAGTAATCAAAGAAGATCTTATGTAGGTGTTCCAGGAGTTGTACTTTAGTCTATCATTAGAAAAAAGCCTCAACTCCACCTTCTTGGCACTCTTCCCCAAAAAGGTGGGAGCCATAGATATCAAAGATTTTCGACCTATTAGTCTAGTTGGTGGGGTGTATAAGATTATCTCAAAAGTGCTTGCTAACCGTCTCAGTGAGATAGTTGGGAAGCATATTATTAATCCTCAGAATGCTTTTGTGAAAGGAAAACAAATTCTTAATTTTGTTTTTATAGCTAATGAATGCATCGACAGTAAATCAAAAGATGGTACTAAAGGAATCCTATGCAAACTAGATATGGAAAAGGCTTATGATCACGTCAATTGTGACTTTCTTTTGTATCTTCTTAGCAGATGTGGCTTTGGAGAACGATGGAGGTCTTGGATAAAGTGGTGCATTTCCACCCCAAGATTCTTGGTCTTGATAAATGGGTGTCTAGAAGGTTTTTTTTCCTAGCTCTCGCTGCTTGAGACGAGACGATCCCTTATCCCCTCTGCTTTTCGTCCTGGTTATGGAAGCTCTTAGCAGAATGATGTCGGCCTTGGTGGATAATAGTTTGGTAAATGGGTTTACTTTTGGAACACCAGCCAGAGGTTTTGCTAATATTTCACATTTGCTATCTGCAGATGACACACTCATCCTTTGCGAGGCAGAGCTAGGTCAGGTGCGATATCTAGAGGCGCTCCTTCTCTGTTTTGAAGCAGTATCGGGGCTGAAAGTAAACTACAACAAATCTAAGATGGTTCCCATTGGTGACGTGCATAATTTGCACGTATTGGCTGGTTCTCTTGGGTGCAAGATTTCCTCACCTCCTTTGATATATCTGGGTCTTCCGTTAGGTTCAGCTCCAAGGGATGCCAGAATCTGGGATATAATATTAGAAAGAACGGAAAGGAAACAAGGGGTTGGAAGCGGATGTATCACTCTTAACAAGAACACTCTCTCTAATTTACCTACTTATTTCTTATCTCTATATCCGATTCCGGTTAGGGTGCCAAATCGCCTTGAAAAGTTTCAACGAGATTTTTTGTGGGGGGGTTTGGGAAAGGATTTCAAGTTTCATCTGATCAAATGGGAGAATGTATGTCGCCCTATATTGGAAGGCGGCTTGGGTACTTGTAACTTGAGGATTTTTAATTGAGCTTTGTTTGGTAAATGGTTGTAGAGGTACCATAAAGATCTAGAAGCTTTGTGGAGAATAGTGATTAATTACAAATATGGGGAAGCTTAGAGAGGGTGGTGCTCCAAGGAAGTTAGGGGGCCATGTGGTATAGGGTTGTGGAAAATCATTAAAAGTGGGTGTTTTTTTTTTCAAAAGCACACTAGGCTCCTCTGTGGTATAGGATCTAAAATTAAATTTTGGAAGGATGCCTGGTGTGAGGATAGAGCCCTATCTGACTTATTTCCTTCTCTTTTTCAGGTTGCAAGCGCAAAAAACATCACTATGGCTGAAGTTATGGATTCAGACGGAGGACACCTATTTTGGAATATCAACTTTCACCGGGCGGCACAGGATTATGAGCTAAACACTTTTGTGGAGTTCTATAGGCTCATTTACACCCAAAGACCGAATCTAAATAATCAAAACAGGCTATGGTGGACCCCTGTAGAGATAGGGACTTTCACAGTCCGTTCTTTCTCTTAGGTGCTTAATCAAGGTCTGGAAGCTCAGTTCCCGTGGATGAAAATTTGGCGCTACAAAGCTCTTCTGAAAGCGGATTTCTTCATCTGGACAGTTTCACTAGGGAAGATCCTCACTACAGACAATTTGAGGAAAATAAGAATTATCGTCATAGATTGGTGTTGCATGTGTCATAATGGGGGAGAGTCGGTTAACTATCTCCTTTTACATTGCGAGATAGTCAGAATTCTTTGGAACGAGGTTTTCAAAAAACTGGAGTTAGCTTGGGTTATGCCAGAGTCTGTTGTGGCAACAATGGCGTGTTGGACCTCTATAAGGGGTGAACGACAAATCATAACTATATAGAAGATGATTCTCATCTGCATCATGTGGTGCCTTTGGCTAGAACGCAATGGGCGGACATTCGAAGACAGAGAGATCCAATGAGGAGCTGTTAGCTTTATTTTTTAGAACCCGTTATACTTGGTCCATTGTTGTTAATTTTAATGGCATGGACCTACACGATTTCCTTACATCCAATGTGCCTATTTGAAAGGCCATGGTGTTTTCTGTAATTGGATTTTGCCACTGTTTTAATGAGATTTTACTTACAAAAAAAAAGATAGGGAGAGAGATGAACCTTTTGAGATAAGATGCTAGAAGGAGGGGTTGGAGGGAACAAGAGCGATCCGTGAGCTCCAAGTGCATAAATGATTACAAAATTAGAATTAAAATTTTTGGCTATTTATATTGTGTTTTAATTTGTTTATGAGAACGACCAAATTGCTCCCCCCAATCAGAGTCTTTCTAGTTTTTACTATTTGCTTGCTCGAAAAGCCGTTGAAGGTAAATTCAAAAAAGAACAAGGGCCAACAAAATAAAATAAAAAGAATAAACTATAAACATACCGAGAGGCCATAAAAGGGAGACGCTGGCAACGGTGCGAGAGGAGCTGCATGGCTGCGTGAGACAGAGTGAGAGGGGAGAGCTGCGTGAGAGAGGGGACTTACGGGTGAGGAGGGCTGTGTCAGTGTGGGAGTGAGAATCTGAAACAGTGAAAGACAGAAAGGGGCAGGGTTGTTACCCCAACAACGTTGAAATGGCATCATTTATTACCCTAAAAACAAGAGAAACGCTTGTGCACCAGTCTTCTTGTTGTTGGGCAAAAAATAGCCCACCAACGAATTGGCTACACGTAAGAAAAATGGTGCACAAGTAGAAGTAGCTGATTAATTCCTCAGCACAATTCATACCACATTGCACCTCGAAAGCCACTGCACTTTGAAACCCATCCTTCAGCCTTCCCCTTTGAAAACTTTCAATGCCCAAAGCCTAGTAATATTCAGAACTGAAGATATTTTAATGTTTTCCCTTCTTACAGAGGGAGGTTAAGGGTTGGTGGTGGCTGTGATTGGAGAGGAAGGTTATGGTATTGTTTGTAGAGGAATCTTGCAGGACGGGTAGATAGTGGCTGTGAATGAGGGGGTCGAGCTCCGTCCTACACAATGCTTAATTAGAAAAAAAAAACAAATAAAACACGAAGTTAGGCTTGTTCATCTGGGCCAGCTTTTTTCTCGACCCGGTCCAAAACCCGAATAACCGGATTCTAGATGTAGATACCGGCTCAAATTTAATCACAACCAGTGCCCGCATTATAACAATCCAGATCTAAAAGGTCTGAATGCGGTTTTGAAACCTAGGTACTGGCTTTTAAGCCTAGTACCCAGATTTTAACTGGGTTTTATATAATGATAAAACCCTAAGTCCTAACAATTGCATTCGTAGTAGCTGCCTCCCCCACTTCGATTTCATTTCCCTCAGTCCACTTCCCCCTCCTCTTGGTAGATTCTCTCTCTCTCTCTCTCTCTCTCTCTCTCTCTCTATGCTTTGGAAAGTACGATGGCCTAGCCCCTCCCGATATCCCTCTCATCTCCTCTCTCTCTCTCTCTCTCTCTCTCTCTCTCTCTCTCACAAAGGTGAAACCCTAGTCAGGAAACCGTAGCTGCCGTCATGTTCTCCTTCATAGGTGCTCTGTCTGGGCTTGTTGGGTTGTCTTTGCTGAGTGCTGAAACCCTAGCCTTCTCTATTTTCTGCGTAAAGGGTTGACTTCATCATTGGGTATGTTTTATTTTTTCTTTGTTGATTTTGAGTTTGTTTTTATGAGAATTTTTGAATTGTTTAGTTGAACAAAGGAAACCAAACAGAGGCATTGGTTTATGGGTTAGATCTATTTAGTATTTTTATGGGTTACATCTGTACAATATTTTTATGGATTAGATCTGTTTATGGGTTAGACCAGTTGATTTTTGTTAATTTTTACATGAAAGGAAACTAAATTTTCACACAAATATTGAAATGTATCGTTTATCAAATACAGTAAATGAATCTGGAAATGTGACTGAAAACTTTGAATCTTGTTTGGTATGGAGGGAAATTCATAAATATATATTTGCATATGCTATGTGAGGCAAAACATATGATGACCATTCCATTTCTAACAGTAATCAGATGAGTATATTTACGATATTTTCACATTTTGAAGGGTGGTTGGTTGTATGATAACTGATAAGTGGTCAAGTAGGATACTCTTAGATTAAAAGATGTTGGTCATCCCATCTCTTGCCCTTCGCTTTCTAAAATTTAGTATTTTCAACAACTTATATAGTCTTGCTGTGGTTGACTATCCTTGGTGTTTAATACTAATGTGCCTATGTACTGTTTTTCTTTTAGGAGTCTTGCTGCTGTTTGGTGTGTATCTTGTTGTCATGGGCATAGGTCCAGCTGCTGTAATTACAACCAAAAGAAGAAAAGAAGTTTATCATGTTTGTTGTTGTGTATTAGACTTTGATTAAAATAATGTATATGTTTTGTAATGTTCTAAGCAAATTAGTTCAAATGATGTAATATGTAGTGGATTTTTTTTAGTTAAAAAGTTAATTAGTTGTTTATAGCCTTAGCTATTCTAAACATAACTTTAATTTTACATTTTAATATTTTTTTTTATCATTATGGTTCATGGATAATGATAAAAGTATATGCTTTTATATAATAATAAATTTGTTTTTCAACATTACTTCTTGGAATAATTGAAATAAAATATAAGATTTTTGATAAATATTTTCTCAACAATTTTTCCTAAAAAAAATAACACAGGCTAAAAATAAAAAGAGCGGTTCAAAATTCGGAGATTTCTGGGGTTTTAGAATCTGAGTTCCAACCCAGATCACAATCCGGGTGAATCCAGTCTGGAACCCAAATCGAGTTGGGGCATGGGTTTGGGGCTGGGTTGACCCGGATTTCCAGTATGGAACCTGCTTAAACATCCCTACATGAAGTTCTTTTACAAATAAGATTATAATATATACCTTTATTGATTGGGTTTTAATTACTGTAAAGTGTAAAGTTATGAAGCTAGGTAAGCATGAAGCGTCCATAAGTAGTGGACCTATAATTTCTTGGTGCATATCTAATAGCTAATTTCGAGATTTGAATATTGATATTCTTTTCCCCATTGCCCTCTTTCATTAGGAATTGATCGATTGAAGTACTAGTCCGTAAACTTGAACTCAATTAGCTAGTTTATCAAAGAAATGGAAGCGAAAAAGGGACAGCTCTTCTAATTATTCTACTTTTAGGGCTTGTGTTCTAAATCTTCCATCTTTTTATAGTTAGATTGTAGAAGAATCGGTAATTTTGTAGTGAGAATTTGTGAGCTTTCAGAGAGAGAGAGAGAGAGAGAGATCAAATTGACCATATGTCCGACTTGGAACCATGTCAAGGTTCTTGCTATGCCCAACAACTCTTGGATGCTGTCGAGAATGATATATCTCATCCTTTTCAAATCATCCATTGTCTTTTCCAAAGATGAGAAGAACAAATCTCTTAGTTTCAAACGACTTTACTCCACAAGCATAAGTTTTCTTTTAGTTTCTTACATTGGAAAAAATGTGTATTCTAATAATAATAGAGTATTTTGTTTCTTACAGACTGAAGTCTATGGAAAGATAAGGAAATGAGTGTTCTCTGTTCTGCTGTAGGCAAATTCATGTTTGGTATCATAAGATGTTGATGTGAAGGCATGGTATTGGAGGGCTGGTTATGAGAGGAGACCATATGAACTGGTCTCGAGGTTTTCTCTAAAAACAATGCCATTTCAATCAGTTGGTCTTAAAGGGGTAATTGGTTTGGCTTATCTGGTTTCGGACAAAATTTAAGATCGAACCAGTATGTACCAGTCTAGCATTTTCAAAATCGATTACACATTGAATACCCCTTAAACCAATACTTTCAATTTTAACAATTCTGATCTGGGTTGATCCAATCTGATTTTTCGATTTTAATAAAATGCATATTTTTCATAAAACAATATGTTTATGACAAATTTGCTTTATTTTTATTTATTCAAAATGATTTCCAGGTTAATAAAAATTTATTTGTTCAAATAAATCTCATCCTGTTTTTCATTTTTCTGCCAGTTTCTTTTGCCTAAACAATAAAAGAAACAAACTTAAATCTTGAGCATGCACTTATGAAGTATTTTAATTTTCGTAAAGTGGAAATCAATTTTTAATTCCCTCCTTTTCTCTCTCTCTACTATATATCAAGTCTATAGTTGAAGTAGGTCTAATTTCTGCAGAATACAAGACTAATAGTAATAATACTCAGAGATTGTTCACAGGAGTATCATTTTCATTGGAAAAATAAATTTGATTATTTTGTCCATCATATTTTTAGCTAGAAATAACCCCAACTTGAAACAAAAACAAAAAAAAAACACAAATGAGAATGTGGATCTCCAAACAGTGAGTGGACAATGTTTTTCCCCGTTGAAAATTTGAAGAATGTGTATTTAAGTTTTTAATGCACGCAGATTATGAAAACTTGAAACAAGCAGACTAATCACTATCAAAATAGTAATTTAGTAAATAAAACAAAAAAAAAATCATAAATAATCGTTAGAGATGACTGATGAGGGAGAGAAATGCAAGAGTGAGGGAGAGAAAGTATCGGAGAGTCGGAGATAGAGGTGCTGCAATGTTGAGAGACAACTGTGGTGAGAGAGGAAACGAGTGAATCACTAACAAATGGGAATCGACGATGGGAGGGAAGTCAAGCCATTTACTGAAACGACGTCGTTTCTCCAAACCCAAAAACGACGTTGTTTCAATTAAAAGAAGTCTGGGCTTTCTGGCCTGTTGGAGTAGATTATGGCCCGCTAGGCTAGGTTGTTAGCCCACTGGGCTTCCTTTTTTTGATATTTATGTTACTATGTAGTACATACACTATATAGCATATACATTATAAGTATAGTATACTATGATATATATAACATATATATATAAGTAATACACTAATAAAATTAGTATATAATAATACTAATACTATTGATATAGTTTAAAAATAGAGTAATTTTACATGGAATCGATTTTAGAGAGTCGATGGGGAGTCGGTTTTGAAAACAAATCAATGGAATCATTAAATCTATAAAAATAAGGTTGAAAAATGATGATTTTTTTAAAAAAAAATCAAAACCGACTCTCCAACGATTCCTCCAAACCGACTCCATGTAAAATTACTAAAATCTATCATTAGTTACAATTAAAACACACACACTCTCTCTCTCTCTCCCTCTCCCCTTTTTCTCTCTCACTTCTCTCTATCATTTCTGGTCTCCTTCCACCGCCATCAAAGTTCTCTTGCCCAAGGGGCTAGAGTTTCATCTCCTCCTCCCTCCGCTCATCCAACCTTAGTTTATAGGCTTTTTTTAGTCTTCTTTTAACTTTATTGGCGATAATATCAATATGCTCTGATTTGCTGCTTGCCGGCCATCCCCAACAGCCACCCACCATTTCAAAAGACTCCCTAGCAACTAATTTATCGGATGGTAGAAAAGATCTGTTCTAATGAGTGGTGCATGTTGCTCATGTACAGCTTATGGTGCACATTGGCCTCACATGCCGCCGCACCTTTGGGAGTTTCTTGCCGCCACCCGCAACACCACTAGGGCCAGCAATGTTGGATCTTTTCAAATTCGTGTGCTCCTTCTTTCCTTAGCGTGGAGCTATCCCACACACGCCACCACCGTCAGTTGTAGTTCTTTGCTGATGTATTGGGTCATCCTCAGGTTATTATTCACTTATGTTCCTATTTTCTCTAACTTAGGATCAAGATGACGTGATCGTGATATTCTTCTAGAGTTGGACCAGATCAACAAAATGCAGTGCACCCTTCTCGACTACGGCATTTAGTTGTAGGTTTATAGTCTATTTATCAAATTATATAAAAATCATTTTTAAGCAGTTTTCCCTGGTGAGAATGGGTTGAAATTAATCTTTTAACAAGATAATCCACTTTGTTTTTTTTATTTCTAGTGATTTTTTTGCTTGTTTTGAAATTAATGTTGGGGGTTCCCACCCCACTGAATATTGTATCCATGTAACCTTTTAATTTATCCATGCAATGTTTGATTAGAAAATAAAAAGATATATACTAATATTATATATTATACTATTATAGTGTTACTATTACAAGTCTACATATAGTGATATTAATACTATATATAGTGATACATTAAGGAATATAATAATATATTGATAATAAATTGTTACTAATACTACATACCATTCTAATAGTACTATATATAATTATAGCGGTATAGTTACAGTAATTAGCATAACTATATAATAGTGTTAATATTAGTATAACTATATATTAGTATTAGTTAATAGTTTTAGTGATTTAGTATAACTATTACACTATATAGATATTAGTCTTTAGAGTACTAGTATTATTATAAATATTAGTATTAGTTACAATGAATGGTGATTTAGTATCAGTATTACTATGTCATTATAGTATACTAACACTAATAGTATTAATATTACTATATCCTCATAGTTAATAAACTATAGTATCATATAGTTATATACTACTAGTGATTTATAGTAATTTATATATAGAATTAAAATGGATTATTAAAATTAATAGTTTAGGTAACAAAATGTAATTAATAAATATACTAATGTATATTAGTTTTACTAATATTTTGTCAAAATGAATATATTGAGAATTTATTAAGCTAAAAAATGTAATTAACCTATATATTTTATATTTAAAACATATGATCAAATAAGTTGTCATGCCTAAGATTAAAATTCTATGTTATGAATTATAATAACATTATTTTATATATAATTACTTAGTATAATTAATACTATAGTTTTTTGAATAGCAATTTGTATATGGACTTAAAGTAAATTGTTAATAGTAATATAGTATTAGTATAAGTCCATAAAGTGTAAATTATAATTAATATATATTATATACTAATGTATATTAGTATTACTAATGTATTTATCATAGATTCAAAAGGAATATTTTGAAAATTTCTTTGGCCATAAAATGTTATTCATATATATATATATACATACTTTATATTTAAAGCATATAATCAAATAAATATTCATGTTTAATATCAAAATTTTATGTTATAAATTATAATAACATTATCTTATACATAATCATAATTTATATTAACATATATTATATATATAAACTATATATAATATTAAAATGCATGCAACACAATGCAATTCACTACATATTACATATGATAAATATCTTTCAATGCCAACTTGTAATATTTGATCAGTATTTATGTATTGTTAAGATGATGCACTTTTATTAATTTTCTTTTTCTTTTCTTTTACTCCTTTTATACGAAATTGTTAGTCAAGACAACTATACTTGTTAGATGAAAATTGACAAATTCTAGATGATGAAGGCCGGTATGTAGTCTAGTCGAAACCTATACATCATTTACCACTAAGTTACACTCAACATGTTGCCATAATTTAGTATTGGGTAATGCATGAATAGTAAAGAATGGCAATGACATAAGGTTAATGAATTTGTTTACAGCAAGATAAGTGCATTTTTTGTTTTGTGGGGGAAAGATCATGCCAACAAGAGCAAAATTACCATGTGAAGTAGAATAATTAACAATAACCAGTTTCTAAGTAAAACAACATTGATAGTTTCAAAGGCCAGACGTATATATTTCACTTATAAGTCAGAAATCTCGAAAACTCATTTTGGGGTCTATCCTCTTGCCACTTCCTCTTCCCCTTCCTCTTCCAATTCCTCTTCCTCTTCCTCTTCCTCTCGAACCTGCGCGTTTGGAAAATGTTTTCCCATGCTTCATTTCCACGAGCGAATGAAGCAACTCATCGCAAATAATGCAACCAACATAAAGGGTTGCTCCGTCCTCCAGAGGTGTCATTTTCTTATTGAAGTCAACTTCTAAGAGTTTAGAGTCACAGTCGGGACATCGCTCCTCGGTAGTGGAAATCCTGTGAGCACCTTGAGGGAGGAAAACAAGGCAATTGCACATATTGCAATCAAGCCTCCACTTGGGAGCACTTATAGGGTCTAGGACGAGTGTCCCACTACATTCCGGACAAGCACATACTCCTTGGAAAATCAGTGAATGTCGGCATGTGGGGTGAGGGCAGAGGAAGCATGGCATTCCAGCTCCCTTCCCCAACATGCCAGTACTACTAGTTTTAGCAGCACCAAAGAGTGTGTCAACACCTTCAAATGGAGGGCTATTGTAGCAGTATGGGCAGAGTGGGAACGACTTCCCTTCTGGACCAGGCATCGAGAAGATCAAAAGCTCAAAGTTGTCTAATGGGCAAGAAAGTTCCTTGTACAGCTGCAGAAGAAAAAAAAACAATTTGGTTATCTTTAGCCAAGGATTTTGGAACAGAATGTTGATAAATGCATGCCAGACAAAGAAAAACAGCTCGGTTGAGTAGGGAGGTTAAAGGCCTCCATACTCAATTTTTACAACATTCTACTGAAAGTAAAAAGATTCAATGCTAATCCCTTAGAACAAATTACTAGATCTTATAATGAGCTTGAAAGCCTTACGTTTTCAAAACAATAACAAGGGAAAGTGATAATTAGTAAAACATTTTGACTATGGAAACGTAATTAGTTAAGCATCTCAACTAATCTGTGTACAAATTCAATGCGTTCTTCTTTGTTATGGCCAAAGTTTTCATCATATAAAACAAGCTTGTACAGATATTTTGGACAGAGTAGAAGTGAGATATTATTAATTTCAATTACATTTTAGCTTGCACTTAAAACCTCATTAACTCAAAGACCAATAGTGTGCATGGTAACATGTGAGAGAGAAAGATTAATGAGTACAAACATGGTGTAAACATAGTTATATGGTACAACTTTGTCTACAAAAATTAATACTGATGGTATGTGCTTTATGAAGACCTGAGAATATACTAAAATGCCTCCAGCAATTGCAATATTAAAGAAACTTGTTTGAAGTAATGAAATTATACTTTTATCCATAATCCAGCTTTTTTTAACATGAGAAACAAATTCATATAAACAAATAGTCCTACCTTGATAGTTCCATTTTGAGGAAGATAATAGACCTCCTCACATGTACAACAGTATAGACGCGACGGTTGCATAGAGATATATTTCATGTATCGAAGGCATTTCCCACACTTACTGAGAGCACGTCCTGAGTCAGCGAGTGGGGAAAACTGTGCTTCAAACAACGCATCCATGTTTTCAATCTGGAATGTCATTTAGAAAAAAAAAATACTAATATGAGTTAAGGAGATTAGCCTACTTTCAAGGATTTCATAACAGTCCACTAGATATAATGGTGAAGAATATTTTGAAGGAAAAGGCTCAATATGGGTTAGATACAGGATTAAAGAATAATGTCATGCAACATGCATCTCATTAGCTTGGAGTGAATATCTCCTATAATTCTCCACTAAACACAAAAAATCTACAGATAATGAATTAGATATTGATAACACGTCCTTTGATGTCAGGTGTGCTAACAACAAAGATCTTTATATTGCTACATTATACTGCAATTGACTGACTAAATGGAAACTGAGAAAGTGAGAATCTATGTAGTAAAAATAGTACTTTTGAGTGTGTGACAAATGCAGAGACAGAGACAAAGAGAGAAGAGAGAGAAAGGTGTTGTGGGGGGTGGGGTGGGGTGGGGTTGGGGGAGGACCTCAATGAGCTAGACCTTTTGAGTTAACAAAAAAACTTGTTGTCAAAGCCACAAGCATGATGCTTCTTCCTTGAAAGGAGTTCAAGATTACCCATGACTTCAAATTGGTAAAGGTGATTTGAGTTTGCTTTCACTCAAACAGTCGTGGCAACTTGCATTGCTCTAGTAGCATGCATAGGCAATGTTGTTGTCTATGTCCCATATCTTCATATCTTGTTTGCCAATAAAAAAATAAAGATACATTTTTCTTAATTAAGATATGACTAAATATAACATGCACAGCAGATAGGGTATAGAACATACGATAATATAATTATTTTAGCACATTCTAAACATTTTAATATATGATATGCACGTAACATATTTAAAAATTATGTTAGTTTTACGCATGCATAATATATTGGTATAACTATGTAACATCCTTGCCAAGGCCCACATTGTCCCCTCCCCTCCTAGAAGCCAAAATTTAACTGTTCCCAAATTTGCTAACAAAGGGACCAAGAGGGTGCTAATTTTCATACCAAAAGAGAGGTTGGGTTAATCTAAAGAGTACACAATTGGGTAGATTAAGCTTACGAGCTTAATAGATTGGATAAAGTTGATAGCATCCCTTTTTCTCTCGCCCCCGTGTGGCAACACGATGGAGGCATGGATGCCAAAAAGGAGAGGAATGGGATTTCTGGTCTTTGGGGTCATATCAATTGGTTGAAAGGTTTGTAAGAGAACGTTGTTCTCACGGTGATGGTTTTTGTTGGTATGGATTTTGTTGTATCACTTTGTGCCACAAAAGATTGCTAAATTGATTCAAATGCAAATGATCACAATCACTTATCCAAAATAAAATTTCACCATCCAAGGACACAAGCCACATTTGTGTAACATCCCCAAAAAACAGATCATGATTAGAGTTCCATGGAACCACTTGTATAGCCTAGTTCCACCTTGTCCACAACTGATGAGAGACGTAGTGCATATTCACGCAACTTTCATAATCCAATCCTATCCTATCTAGCATAACAAAAATAAAGATTTTAAGCAATGCAAAAAAGTTCGACTTTTCTAACCTGCTTAACAAAATAAGCGTACTTTTGCTTGAATTGTTGTAGTACATGTAACACTACATGAATATGATCCATTTGACCTTTAGCAACAAGAGTAATCTGTTGCTCAATGAAACTGCGAATATCTGGCAAACAGAGATCTGGATCAATACATTGATAGCCTCTTATCAAGGTGATACCTAGGCTAGTTGGAACCAACTTTCTGCCAGCTTGTACCTGCAATTTGATTGTAAGGAGAATATTTCAAACCTTTGAAAAGAGACCTTTTCTATACAAACCCACTATTTAACAAAAACAAAGACTTAGAAACCTGCACATAGTTACGCTCGCATATGTTGTTAATATGCATAGATATTGATGCATCTGTGCCTATTCCATTCTTCTCCATCAGGGAAATCAGTTCACTCTCAGTGAGATAATCCGGAGGTGCAGTACTCCCCTGTAGATTTTAGAAATTCAAAAGGTTTACAAAGAGAGTTTTATTCTGACTTTTTCTATTTTTCTTCATTTCATGCATCTTAGACAGTAGCATCCTCCTTCCCTTTAAAGAGATGCAGCATGTTAAAGCTCACGTCACTACCCATCATCCCACCCCTCACCATCTCCCTTCAAAATCTCTTCCCACCCAAACCAAAAAAGAGGGCGAGAAACTCCAAAAGAGAGGGCGAATATATGAATGTTTTGAATTTATTAAAGCTCAGAAAATAAAAAGAAAAAATACAGAAAAGTGAAAATGGTACACATACAATATTCTTTTAGGAGGGTAAAAGCCCTACCTCATATAGCTCCACTTTTGATGCTTCTATCTTCTCTCCTTTTATAAACCGAGGAAGGTTTTTCTCCTTTACTGCTAACCATGGCATGACAGATGAAAATCCTTCAATCGTAACATGCTGCCCTGTGCAATGGAAGAATTCTCCACCAATTGAAAATTTGACATTTGTCCTAGAATGCATTGAAAGAATAAATAATTAGCTTCAGTTCCATACATAACACATGGTTAGATCAAACTTTTCCTTCAAAGCAAATGAACAAAAAGCGTGAAACAACAAACTAAAAGTACAAAATATAGCTATTTACCTTACATACTTGCAGTCTGGAGACACAGACCCCATAAAGTGTTGACATACATATTGGTATAATCTCCAAGCATCTTTGCCTAGCATATCCTCGGTTGCTGGCATCATTGGGGTAATAGGAGGATGGTCACCGGCATCTGTTCCAGATTGTGGTTTTCGATACCCATCGTTGAGCAGTCTCTGTACATCATTGACCCATGCTGGGTTGTTTGCCAGTAAAGCAAGGGTGCCTCTAAAGTCAAATGAAGAAGGATAGGCCGTGCTCTCTGTACGTGGATAGCTAAAGGAGGAGCATAGAAAAAAGATTTCATTGCCATTAGTCTCTAAACATATAGTCAGAAGGAATCAAGGGACCAATAATAAGCTGAGAGATGGATTTTTTAAGACGTGGATTTTATCAAGACATTACAACTTCTATTGTTAAAAAAGGAAACCACAACTAAGATTACATGGCAAGTATTGGTTAGTCTTTGAAGACAATCTGCATTGAGCGATTAATCATCACCCCTTAAATTTAAGTCAATTATCAAATAACCACCCTATGTTAACTCTAGTATGTTTTGCACAATCTTATCATTGCTTTAGAAAAGATCATAGCATCGTGCCCTTTCCTTCCCTATGTCTTTTCTTAATATGAACTCTAGATCTGATGACAATCATTCTGGTCTCAAAGTGAAGGTCGATATGGGCTGTTTTAATGGAATAAAATGATGTAAAAAAAACAAAAGAACCCAATAAAAGCAATCTAGTGGATCATGCAGAAACCTCCATATAAGGAAGACTAATAGTAAAATTGTTGGAGTGAAAATGTTTTATTGGGTGCTGGTAAAGGAATAAGAAAAAGTTAAATAAAGATAATTTTTTTTTTATAAGTAAACAAGACTTTATTGATGAAAGAGAAGGCAAAATGCCATTACAAGACTGCTATGCCCTATCAAGTAGGAGCATAAGAAACAAGAAAATCATGCATGTCCATGCCATCAAAATCAATGGCAATGGCCCAAGTACAAAGATTTCTAAAAAATAAAAATTTAAGCTCCTCCATCAATCTTTTTTTTATCCTCAAAAATCCGCTTGTTGCGTTCCTACCACAGACGTCCAGCATGCCAATGTAGCTACCACAGTTTCTGGCACTACCCATGCTATGTCCATTATGCTCAATGTCTCATTCCAAAGGATCCTCGTTGTCTCACAATGCAGAAGGAGATGATTTACTGTCTCCCCCCCTCCGTGACACATGCAACACTAATCGGCTATAGTAACCCGCATTTTCCTCAGATTGTCTATAGTAAGGATCTTGCCTAAAGCAGCTGTCCACACAAAAAATGCAACTTTGGGGAGTACCTTATGACACCAAAGCTTCCTCTAAGGAAAGTGGAGATCAGGTCCGGAGGTTAGTGCCTTATAAAAGGAGCACACTGAAAACCCCTTTTCTTGCTGGAGTCAACTACATACTATCTTCATATTGCGTGTTTGGTCTAAGAGAATAAATAAGGCTATAGAAGTCAGCAAAACTGCTCAATTCCCAATTTTGTGCAGCCTGATTGAAGTTTACATTCCAAAGTATCCGCCCACCAGTGAACCCCATAACCTCTACCACCGTAATATTTTTATCGCTTGCAATCTAGAATATCCTTGGAAAAAGATCTTTCAAGGCACCATTTCCACACCAAACATCATTCCAGAATCTAATCCTAGTGCCTGCACCCACTTGTATCCTAATATGTTGTTAAAAGATGCCCCCCCTTTTATAATGTTCTTCCACAACCCTACTTCATACGCAGCCCTAACTTCATTAGTACACCTACCCCCCAAATACTCTCATATTTGCTTTCTATCACCTGTTTCCAAAGAGCTTCTGGTTCCTTGTGGTATCGCCACAACCACTTACAAGTAGTGCTCAATTGAACATCCTCAAATTACGAATGCCCAACCCAACATTTGTAATAGGGTGACAAACTGTCTCCCATTTAACTAAGTGATACTTAAACTCATCCCCCAAACCACCCCACAAAAAGTCTCGTTGTAACTTCTCAATGCAGCCTGCCACACTAGTCAGTATCGGAAAAAGAGATAAGAAATACGTGGGTAAGTTTGAGAGTGAACTCTTGATCAAAGTGATTCGACCCCATTTAGACAGGTACATTCTTTTCCACCCAGCTAATTTCCTCTCCATTTTTTCGATCACCGAGTTCCAGATAACAAATGCCCTCAATGTTCTTCCCAACGGAAGTCCAAAGTAAGTCATAGGTAGAGAAGCAATCTTGCACCCCATATCTCCTGCCAAATCCTGGATGTTATGGACGTCTCCAATTGGCACCATTTTTGATTTATCATAATTCACTTTTAAGCTTGGCACAGCCTCAAAGCAGAGTAGCAATGCCTTCAAAGATCGCACTTGTTCTTGGTCAGCTTCGCACATTATGAGCGTATTATCTGCAAACAATAAATGAGAAATATTAGTTATGCCATTAACAAGAGTGCCAATAGGAAACCCGCTTATAAAGTCGTGTTCCACTAGAGCAAAAGTCATTCTACTCAAAGCCTCCATAACAATAACGAATCCCCTTATCTCAGATCCTGAGAGCTTGAAAAAAGCCCTCTGGGCTACCATTGATTAGCACCGAGAATCTAAACGTAGAAACACACCAATAGATCCATTTCCTCCACCTTTCCTCAAAACCACACCTACAAAGTAAGTACATAGTAAATCCCAATTGATATGATCATACGCTTTTTCCATATCTATTTTGCATAGGATTCCAGGGAGGCCATTCTTCAGTCTACTGTCCACACATTCATTGATGATGAGAGTCGCATCAAGAATCTGCCTCCCTTTCACAAAAGCATTTTGAGCCTTTGTGATAAGCTTCCCAATTACCCAAGCAAGGCAGTTGGCTAGCACTTTATTTTATAAACACCATTTACCAAACTAATAGGCCGAAAATCTTTAATCTATATAGCCCCCACCTTTTTAGAGATGATTGCAAGAAAGGTGGTGTTTACATTTCCCGAATTTCCCAACCCTTGACAGCTCCTGAAACACCTTCATCAAATCCTCCTTAATAACACTCAAACATTCTTGAAAAAAACTCATGGAGAAACTATCCGGCCTAGGAGCCTTATCCTTGACCATTTTCCTTACCACATCGTGCACTTTTTCCTCAAAATCTCTCTCCAACCCGATTGCTTCACTTGGCTCGATAGAATCAAAGAACAGCCCATCTAAAGTAAGCCGCCAACCCACCTGTTTAGAAATAAGCTTTTCATAGAAGTCGACAATGTGGTTCTGAATAACCCCCACATTACGACACTATCTCATCTATCTTCAGCATTTCAATATTATTGTTTCTTCTATGTGAGTTTGCCACTCTATGGAAAAACTTCGTACTACGGTCGCCTTCTCTTAACCACAAAACTCTTGAATTTTTGGCGCCAAGACACCTCCTCTTGCAAAATTATCCTTTCTAGATCAGTTGCCTACAAGGTCTTTTGTGCCTGCTCTTCCTACGTCAGTGGTTGTCTCTCTTGTAGGCGATCTAACTCTTGGAGTTCCAATAATTTTCTATCCTTATTCTCCCGGATGTTTCCAAAAGACTGGATATTCAACTCCTTTAAATCTCTTTTAAGGGCTTTCAGTTTGTTTGCAAAAACATAACTAGGGGTTCCAGAAAACTGGTAGGTCCACCACTGCTTAACCTTATCCTCAAAGCCTTCTGACTTCAGCCACATATTTTTGAACTTAAGTAGCGACGACCATTACTTAGTCCCCCACAATCCAACATGATTGGCCATTGATCCGATGCCAAACGCACCATACGCTTTTGGGAGACATCCGGGAAGTGACTTTCCCACTCGGGAGAAACTAAGAAGCGGTCTAACCTTGACCAAGTCTAGTTGTTCGACCAAGTAGCAGGACCCCCCACCAGTAGAAGATCCGCCAAATGCAAATCAGAAATAAACTCCGAGAACTCCATACTTGCTGACCTCACACTTCTATTCCCGAGATGTTCACTCAGAAATATTACAACATTGAAGTCCACCCCGATGCACCATGGGCTACTCCACCAGCTATGCACCCTTACTAATTCATCCCATAATAATCTTCTTCTCTCACCTGCATTAGGTCCATAGACACCTGCAAAAACCCACATAAAATTATCAAAAACACATGTAAAGGAACAGGCTACCATGTATCTCCCTAAATAGTCATCTATTTTCTCCACCACCTGTCGATTCCACATAACTATAATTACTCCTGACGCCCCTAACGAGGCCAAGAACGTCCAATCAACGTGAGTGCCACCCCATAAACTTCGTACAATGCTCCTATTAATACTTTTCAATTTTGTCTCCTGAAGACACACACTGTCTGTTTTCCACTTTCGCAGCAAATGCCAAATCCGAAGGTGTTTATTAACCTCATTTAGCTCCCTAACATTTCAAGACACTATTTTTGGCTTCATTGGAGAATAGAAAGCCCCTTCCCTTTTGCCCTACCCTTGCTTGAGCTGCCCTCATTCATCGACCAGGTCAATTTTTTAAGCTCCCAGCATTGTTCCGATCCCCTTTTTCCTTTTTCTTTATGACTGCCTCAATAGCTGCAAGCAATGCCATGAATTGTGCCTCATATTCTTTGCATTCAAGACCCATGAATTGTTGAAACCCTCTAACCTGGTTCATTAACCAATCTGAGACTTGATCAAGAACAAAATAGTTCAAAGGAGTAGGATTCCCCACCCTATCATGCAGTCTTGGAACTCCTCACCCATCGAAAGATCATCCAAACCTTGCTGCCCGTAGGCTTCAGATAGGAATTGTTTGTCCTCAACCGAAAGCATGAGGTCATCTGACTACCAAGCTCCTACTGAATATATTTGGGACTATGCCACTAAGTTATACTCTTGTCGATAACCTAACTAGAATCTACCAAGCTCCTCGTGAATATTTTTCTTTGCAATAGGAGAAAAATGTATCGAAGAAATACATTCATCGATAACTTGTATTTGTGGGGATCTCAATCAATACCAGCCCATTACTACAACTATCAGATTTCAGAAAATGGAAAAGCAACATGAAAATAAGCATGTCATTTCATTTCTTCTTGCTTATCGTCCCAAAAAAATTATCCAGTGCAGTCACCATTTAGCAAGTTGAAGCTTCTGTCACAATCTGATGTTTTTTTCTTGATTGCAATGGTCCAAGTTATCAGATAATGGCAATTCCACTAAACTTGTTGTCTCATCTGGATGTGGGATGGTCATGGTAATTGTGGTGGTAGGGGCCATGGTGGAGATTTAAGGAGGAGAGGAGTACGTGGTTCTCGGTGGTATACAAATTATGGGGTATACCCTTAATGTGTTGGGTTATATGTGGAGCCTAGTTTGTGAGTAGAAAATCGCAAAACAGAGAGTTCGCTTGACTGTTGTTCGACAGTGAACTCAAACAAAGCTCAACCTGTGAAAGCGCTCGAGTCTCACACGACAGTGGGCTCGAGCGAGACACAAACCCTAGTGTTTGCTCAAGCTGTGCTTGACACATCGCTCGAGCCAATGTTGATTGGATGTTCGCTTGAGGTGTGCTTAACATGCCTCTCAAGCGAAAGACCCAGTTTTTACTAGATTAGGGTTTCCAATGCCGTTTCCTATAAATATGTAATATTTTGGCTAATTACATACGTTTTTCAACAATTTTTAGCGAAAACAAAGAGAGGCTAAGTGTAAGTGCATACTGTGAGGGAAAAAAAGTCCTAAAGAGTGTGAGTTGAAATTGTGTGATGGTAATCTCCTATAAATCAATAAAAATTTTGCAGTTCTGTGGACATAGGCACATTGCCAAACTATGTAAATTGTGTGTCGTGTGATTTCTTGATCTTTGCTTTTATTTGTTTGCCATCATTGGCGTGTTTTACACAACACAAAATTCACAGGGCATATACATGAGTAATACCTAAGATTAAAACTGAAATAATAAACACATGGACATGTAGCCCATTAAAATATATTGCCCTTGCCCAAAGGAACAAAGTATTGAAAAAAGAAAGCTTTCAACTCATCTATTGTCCTCTCACAATTTTCAAAGCTTCTATCATTTTTCTCGCTCCAAATACACCAACACATACATGGGACATTTTCCAAATTGTTCACTTGTGGATTGCCTTGGAGACCACTCCAACTTGCTAGGAAATCCACCAGCCTTCTAGGCATGACCCATGTTTAAGCCCACTCCCACCGAAAAAAAAAAAAACAATCTATATGGTCCTAGCCACCTTGTAGTCAAGAACCAAAGATCTATCGTTCCCCCATTCTTCTTAAATATTATCAATATGATGGGAAAAAAAATTGAAACAACTCCAGGATGACAATCTTCAATGGCTGGTCCCCACACCTAGATCACACCAAATCTGATTTTAAACCTGTCACCTAACTCATATCTAATGAATTGAGAGAAATCTCCCCACCGTCTCAAAATGTTCTTCCACACCCAAACCCCATAAGGCCCACCAACCGTGGTTGAACACCATCCACACAACATGGTGCCATATTTTACTTCCACCACCATCCACTACGAAGCCTCTCACTTCGCACCATTATGTCATAACCATTTTGCCAACAAGGTTTTGTTGAATAAAAGCATATTTATAATCAAGGAAATTGGAGTGCAAATCCTAAACCAATTGACTAGTTGGAATTTGAATTTATTGCCAACTCCTCCCCATAGGAAATCCCTCAAAACTTCTCAAGCTGCTGGGCTGCACCAACTGAGACTGGAACTTTTGATCAGAGTATAACTGTTCCCACCCAGCCAAGGAATGCTTCGCCTTCTCCATAAAGTCATACCAAATAAACTTTTGCCTTAAACAGTGCCCTTGAGTCCTAATGTTGACCTAGATACTTCATGGGAAGGGATGATACCCAACATCCATAAATGTGTCAAGCTACCAATCTTGTACACTGCTCCTACCAGTACTAATTTTGACTTTTCTGATTTTTTTAGTTCAAACACAGCTTCAAAGCATAAGAATAAACTGCACAAATGATGGATATCTTCCTGGAAAGCCTCACAAAAAATCAATGTATCATCAGCGCATATGAGGTAAAATAGGATTGGCTCTTCAATATTATATTATCTAGTTGTCACTGTAGCGACACATGGGACAAAAATTTTTCTTACTTTAGTCATTGACTTATCACCATATATATATACACTACATGTAATTGACATTTATACCCTCACAGGTTACACTAATTACATGCTCTCTAACAGTCACGATAAAACCATCACACTGTTAAGATATTTTTATCTTGATATGATCATCTTGAAATCTAAGCAGAGATGTATATCTAGCATAAACAATAAAAGAGAATCACTAGTGGGTATCTGAAAACAACCGATCATCTATTTATGACAAATAAATCAGAAATCTGATAATGCCACGTGACAAAGGACAAAGTACAACATGGCGTCTTTGATGAGTACATCAAGGATTTGAGCATGACCGTGGTACTCTGGATTATGGATACTGGATTGTGCAAAGATATACATGGATGTATTGAGTCCAATATATAGCCAATCACTAGTAAGACCCGTCCAAGTAAAGTTATCACAAGCCTGCCTCATAAGAAGAAATGATGTGCCAAAAAGGAAAAGGCATAAACCAAACAAAATAACGAGAATAGGAAAAAGACTCTTAAGGAACCTGATGAATCCTTGAGTATACAAACGTTCAGCCAGTTGCATTGCCATTTGAGGACCAAAGCCAAGTCCACTAGATGCAACCTGGACAAATTAAGAAAAGGAATTTAAATCATCTCAATGTTCAAAATTATTGACACAAAATACAAAAGAAACAAGAAAGCTAGTAATGTTTGTAAATCCAAATCTCTCTCTAGATGAATTCACTCCATCTCTCTCTCAGTAAGCTTCCCTCCTCCTAGTAGGTAAGGACCCCTCCCATTCCATTTTGTCCTCCTTCCACTGTCATCCTTTGTCCTAACCTAATAGTCAGTCACACTCCATTAAGCCATGTCTTCTCAATCATCGAATGCAGACATAGAAAAGCTCATCACCCAAGCAAAAGCTTTGTCCTGGAATGATCTCAATTTAGAACCAGAAGTAGAGCAGCAAAGCTCTTCTCCAAAGTAGTACATGTAGGTAGGCTTATCTCATCGAACCACTAAACAAGCAAACCTTCCATGCCACCATAAAAGCTGTCTGGAGCTTCATCATAGGCCTTATAATCGAACATCACCACAGATACCTTCCTCTTCACCTTCCCAACCCACCAAGAGAAAGACCATGACCTTACAAATCGTCCATAAAATTTTTAAAGGATTCCCCGTGGTACTCAAACAGTGGCCCCCAGGTCTCTGAGATGTCTAAGGATACAAGTATAGATAAACATCAACAATCCACTGCCAGATGGCTTTGACCTATGCCGACCCAAGAGCTACAAACAGAGTCATCTTCAAAACGAACGATTCTTTGAGAGCTATTACTCGTGGACGTTTGGGTCACATTCAGCAAGCATGTCTAGAATAAAACAATACCACAGAAAATCTGCCTTATGGTTCATGGATGAGTTTGTCAAACATTAACAGCAGAAGGGGAAATCCTTTCAAAGTACAACACAAGGAAAGTCCCCCCAGCAGTCAAGCAAAGTAGCTCCCATCCTTGTGGCGCCACTTCCCCTAGTTCAAATCAAAGAACCGGCAGAGGTTCAGCTTTCTAAGGGTTAAAACATGCCCACCCATTTAACTCATAAAAGGCAAGGAAAAGCTGCATCATGAGTATAACAACACAACTATAATCCATGGAGAATGGGGAAAATCTCCGCAAATTCCCACCACCAGTGCTAGCGTCACATAGTTGAACCCAAGAGCAACCAGCCCATGCTCAAAAATCAGCTTACCTGGAGCCAAGTAAGAGAGTCAATTAAAGAAGGCAGCATGGGTCTTCATTCAGCAGTCCTGACCCCACCTCTGAAACCCTAAATGCTTACTCCCACGTTCAATCTTGCCCCCTGGAACCCAAGACGTCACACCATGCCTTGCTCCCAACACAATCACATTACTGCACACTTATCTCTTTATCCTAAATCTTGAACCTTCATTTCCTATTGGACCCATCAATCTTCAAACATATCACAGCCCAGTTTGAAAATCTCTCAGGCCCGATCCACACACAATTCCAAGCATTCCCTTTCCCTACTAGTGAGTCCATCGGGAAAAACCTCCATAACCTTGCACACTGAATCAGGAATGCACAACCCACAGACAGAGCCCAACCCCAACATGAAAATGAGCCCTTTCAACCAACCCATTCCTCAAGAACACCGCTCTCTAACCCCCTTATCAAAACATCACCATCTGAAAATATACTCACCACTACAGCACCCCCATCTGAAAATCTAAACCTGATCAAAACACTCCCAACTACTAAGTTGATTGTACCCATCTCTAAAATTCCAACTCCCGCTGTGATACCACAATTGAAGAACTATTCTCCCTTCCAACACTTTTGTAGGAGAAATTTCCCCCCATTGCAGAATCCCTCCATGAAAATGCACAACCAACCATACCCAGTGCCTACCCAGAAGAGAGTTCTTAAAGAAGAAATCTCATATTACTTAAGAAGGAGATTGTCCTGAGTTTTATGTGAAGCATCATCTCTCCTTCCTAACAAGACCTTTTAGAGAATGGTGCATGAGTTTTTTTATGGTATCAGAGCCAAACCTTTTAGAATTGGGCTCCACCCATTGATCCAATGAGGTCCACTTGTAGGAACACAATAAAAGATCGGCCCACAAGTAAGGAGGAGTAAAGAGGAAATCCCACATTACTTAAGAAGGAGATTGTCCTGAATTTTATATGAAGCATCATCTCCCCTTCCTAACAAGATCTTTTAGAGAAGGGTGCATGAGCTTCTTTAGTTCTAACTCACCAAGAAAGAGAAATCCCCCCTAAGAAAAGGACCTCAAACTTCAGCAAGCCTCCAACAGAACAAGTGAAATTTGATAGGGTGGCCTCTAATGACCAAAGCATCACCGAAGGAGCAAGCAATATAGGGAAGCAAACCCTAGCAAGATTTCTTCAAGCCTACAATAAGAATGGGCAAGAGAGGCAAACGTACACATCTTGCAGCAACTAATCTCCATATCCCAAGAGTGCAGAAATTCCCCATTACGGTAACTCATCCAAGATCGCTCCTATGAATTATGTTCATTTTGATAAAGGCCGACGTGGCAAGGCCCACCCTACCACCAAAGAAGATGAGGATCCTAACATGGAATTGTAGAGGATTGGCCTGTCCTTCTGCAAGAAGAAGTCTACAGGCTCATACCAAGAATCACCAATTTGATATGGTCTTCCTTTTCGGATACACTTTTGTCTTATGTAAAAACACTTGGTGTATGAATAGTATAGGCTTTTCTTTGTACATACATGTCCCCTCCCAAGGAAAATGGGTAGGTCTTTTGTTTATGTGGCATTTAGGCATGGACATTGAACCTATTAAAATTCTTAGTAATGTAATAGCTCTTTTGATGTAAACAAATCCCTCACATGTGCCATGGTTACTCGCATTAGTTTATTATCCAGCTCACTACAAAAAAAAAAAAAAAAACAATTTTGGAACCTACTGAACTCCATCACCCTTGCATCTTGGCCCACTGTTAGGAATAGGCAATTTTAGGTTTGGTTTGTTTTCAAAAATGAGATGAGATAAAAGTTAAAAATAGAATAAAATATTATTGTAATATATTTTTTTAATATTAATTTTGTTTTGAGATTTGAAAAAATGGTTTTAGAATTTGAAAAAGTTGAATTTTTTATTATATTTTATATGGGGATTTGAAAAAAATGTAATGATGAGTTTGAGAAGAGTTTAATGTTTTTAATTTTGTCTCCTAAAGCAAACAAGACCTTAATTCTATTCTCAACCAATCTTAAAAATGGGAAGGTAAATCATTTGCTTCAACTTCCTCCCCTAGTGGCCTTAAGTTGTTCATGAATTTCATGGGTTAGCGAACCTAGGGTATTCAAGCCCTAAATTCACATGGACTAATTAGTGCCAAGGACTAAGTAACATTCTTGAAAGACTAGATAGAGCACTAGCCAATTCGCAATGGTCTCTTCTGTTCCCAAATGCAAAATTGTATCATCTCTCATTCACTCAAACCAGTCTCCCCTTCTGTTAGAAACTCAAGGACTTGGCAATGTCCCTAAGCCTTTCAAGTTTAAAGAGTTATGGGCAAGACAACCCTCTAGTGTCTAGGTCATTAAAGAAGCATGGGGTTTTCTCATAAATGGATCACTAGCATTTGTTCTCTCTCAAAAGCTCAAGCTATTAAGCAAGCCCTAAAACATTGAAATAGGAATAGTTTTGGTCACATTCAAACCTCCATAAAACATTTGACAACTCAATTGCACCACCTCCAATCTCAACATTCATCTAGAAATTCCATGCATCAAGAGGAACTTATTAGTGTTTGCCTTACTGAGCAACTAAAAAGAGAAGAAATTATGTGGAGACAAAATCTCAGCTTCATTGGTTGACAAACACAGACCTGAATGCTAAATTCTTCCACATGACAGCCACAATGAGAAGGAAAAGGAATGACATTAATTGCATTAAAAAATGCCTCAAATCAATGGGACAATAACCCTTCAAATATTCAAAACATGTTTCTTGATCATTTCCAAACTATATATCAAACAACCTGACCATTGATTCCTGAAGATCTAGCAAATCTTTCCTTTCCTAAAAAACTCTTTGAAGTGGATAATGAACAACTCTGTATGATCCCCATTGATGAGGAAATCCTTTCCACAATCAAGCATATTCTTTCCTCCAAATCCCCTGAGCCAAATGGATTCATGGTTTTTTAATTCTTCTACAAACACTACTAGGACATTGCAAAGGAGGACCTCACTACTGCCATTAAAACAATTTTCACCAGTGGACACCTTTTGAAAGAATTAAGCCACACTCGTATTGTCCTCATTCCCAAAATAGACTCCACCAACACAGCCCACCAATCCAGACCAATTAATCTATCAAACGTCTGTTATAAAATAATAGCAAAAATCCTCACCAACAGACTCAAATTGGTCATTCATAAGTTTATACCCCCCCCCCTTTTTTTCATTTAGGAAGTGAAGTACTTTCTAGGTAAATCTGCAAAGAGGAGCATCTTGGAAACATTAGAGGACTAAGCATCAGTAAATGAGTTGTGATTTGACTCCCACTTATCCAATTTTATAGGATTCAACCCTTTGCTTAGGAAGCCAAGCCTGCTCTTTTTGTGTGAATTGACTTGTGATTGGCTCCCACTTACTAGGCCTTACATCCCCATTACCACCTTTTAACACGCCCAAGTCCTAACCCATCAAGTTTCACTAATAACATAGCAATCACTGCCTTCACCTTGGTAAGCTGGTTTTGCATCTCTTTCAATGTATTGTGCATGCCAATGGGAAGACCATAACCATCCCTTGTTTCTTAAGATTTGGAAAAGTCAGACACCAACTGCCTTGGGTTATGTCCATGCACGATCTGTAGAGGCTGCAGACCCTTTACACAGTTTCCCTCTTCCTCCTATTATCGAATTAAGTCACTAAAGCATGAACCATATTCCAAGCTTCTGCATTTGAACGACTCACAAGCGTAGTTGTGCTAGGGTCTTTTTGCTTCTACTCCATATTGTTGTTCTCATCAGCAAATGAATTCTGTTGTCTTCTCCCCAATGACCCATCTCCATGAATGTGAAAAAATAGAGCTACGAATTTGCGTAACCCAACAACAAATTTCCCCCAACCCAAGCCTTCATACCCTTCGGGAATGACTAGAAACCCCCGCCAGCCTCCTCCACTATATTTGGTCACAATTAAAAATCTACCTTTTACATTGGAGCATCATTGTGCCACAAAGGCTTTGCTCCCTTCGCTCGTGATTTATGAATTCCGATTGTCTCGCTGCCTGAAACATTGCTTCCACTGTATCCACCAGCCACCCTATATAGCTAAAACCCAAAACGACAGACCTCCAGACTGTTTTGTTCTTCTCCACAATTTTCATTAAGGACGTCCATGCCCTCTGGGGAAAACTCAAAAGCCTTCAATTCCACCCAAAAGTGCACAGACTGACCCATAATGATCGGTAAACAAATGAAGTGAAACAGAGAACTATTTATGGTAATCATCACCGGAAAATAGCCATTTGTGCCCTCATTTCATTGGAATAGCAAACTACTGGAGCAGCATTCAAAACCTTCAAATGAAAGTACACTTCAGATCCGTGCAGCTTCAGTAATGCAGGAGTCCTAGCGTGAGAGAGCTTTGATGCAGATCTATACTCCCAGCCAGGCAACAAGCTTTGTCGGTGCAATCTATGTAACACGTCGTAGAGAGCTTCGACAAAGATATAGAGAGAACACTGCAGATATGTACTCCCAGCGATACAGGAAGCTTCGTCGGCTTAGATCCATGGTTTGCAGGAGACTATCCACCGAGGAAGTTTGTAGGACAACTAGGTAAAATAATTTTTATGAGGGCAATCCACCACCATTTTGAGAAGTACAACTTGTCTTTTTCCAACCCGCGAGGAGTCCTCTTCCATCTTCTCAATGGTGATTTTCTCTCTCTCAATCTTTTCGACATTAGTTATCCCCATCACAAGAACCCTAAAAGAAGAACCCCAAGGCATAGAAAAATATGTGGCGTGCAAACACCTAACTTACATCCTAAAACTCCAGCCAACCCCTCAATCCCATCAACCTCTCCCACAGGAACAAAATAGAACAGCCATACACATGTTCTAGCTTAAGTTTCAGATACAACATCAAAAAATAGTAGCTGCATCCGGAATTGGAAACAGCATATTAGAAATCATCATAGACCCACAATTACGTATGCCAACCTCAAACCCAGACAGATAGCCAACCATAGCAATTGCAACCATAGAATCACAATTATTATATCAAAACCCAAGGTGATAACCAATAGCCTTTATTCAATGCTCTTGAATTCTTGAAGACACCAGTATGTTTCTCACAGTTGACACTGGCTAAGAACATATGTAGCTGGTGAAGATTACATCCCATAGCCATATTACTTTAAAGGCTTTGATATCCCAGTGTAAAATGCATTTCGACTCAATATGGTATTCAATTAATAAATAAGACACGTCAATCCGCAAATGTTTCTGACCTTCAGAAGATTCACAGTATTAAGACCAGAAGGACGACTTTTGCTCTCCTGCTTTTCTGATATTTCAGTAACTTCTAAAATTCCATCTTCCATTACCAACTTTTGAAACATAATAGTGACCTGAAATATGGAGAAGTATGAAACACATTATCATTCAAAAGTTAAGAAAGAGTACTGCAGGGATAAAGCAAATACAGCCTTACATCTATGTCGAACAACTTGTTACGCTCCCATTCTAGCTGAAGTTCATATCCATCTTGTATTATGTAAGGTCGCAAAGCCCAAAACTTTTCTGGCTTAAAAGTAGTTATTTGCAAATAACGGTGTACACAAAACCCTAGGGTGGGAGTTTGACATGGTCCGTAGCTGAAACAAGCAATTCATAAGGATTATTTACTCCAATAGAAATCAGAAGAGATTTCTAAAAATGAAATTTAGCTACACAGCACCTTGGGCAATATTTAAAATAAATGTGGTTTCATAACTATTAGAAAATCAAGAACCTTGGATCCACTTAACCCCAGTTCACCCTTGTGCCAACTGAGCTACAGCTAAGGGAATAACTAATGCAACACAATCAAACAAATGAGGGCAACATTAGCACAATACTGCAAAATTAACACTATACATAAAGTTGATAAAAAAGGGAATGTAATCCACAATCCCAAGGCAATTAATCTATTTGCAGAGAACCATGACCACATACTTCCAAGTAGAGGCACAAACCAATTTTTAAGTGAAAGCCATAAGCTAAACTGATTTCGAACGAAAACGTGTTCATGAGAACAATTGTGTACCACTCCGAATACATAGCAATGCAAATACTATAAAACATATAAAAGCATAATGGATACATCCATCCAGTGAGGCTATAAATTAATCGGTTATGAAAGCAAAAGAACATAGCGTCCCCATGGTGCCTCTGATTCAGAAGTTAAAAAAAAAAAAATTATCCAATAGAAGATGCAGGAATGGTGTTCAAGAAAGGGGAAAAAAGGCCAAGATTATGTCTGTTTAAAATATTTATTTTAAACACATTATATATACATATATATAAGATGCTGACTAAGAAAAAAACTGCACTTTATATAATACATACAAATATATATATATATATAAGATACATACAATTGAAAGCCGCAATGTGCCTACATTTGTCCAATTAACTTGGTTTTGTCATCTCTATCTTATCCTTTGGTAGTTACTAAAGCAAAAGGAATCCAGAACCCATCACTAAGAGTGATATTTTCTATACCAAGCTTCTAGTTCATCCATTCTATGTTTTTTTCTATTCTTGTCTTTTTATAAGTAGTTCTCCTTTCTATGCTCAAGTTAGAATTCTGGTCATATCTGGAATTTGACTATTTTACTAACATTCCTTTTTGACAAGCATACATTTTACTAGTATTCTGAACTTTATTCTGAAGAATACAGGTTCGCTGGAGGAGGCACAAGCAGAAGGTAGAATGAGAGTTTACTTGACATTCATATACATTAAACAGAGCAATAGTGTAAAAGGACATAGATAACATATGACATTAGATGACATTAGATACATAAACTACGAAAAAAGATGTGAGATAAGCAGAACCTACGAGATGACTCTAGAATCAAGATTCCCATATTTTCCCTGGAAATAAGTAGTTTGAAATCGTGTAAAGGCAACTCCAACTTTCAAATCTATCTCTTGCCGAGCATCCACTGCCAGTGCCTCATCTCTGTTGGGTTCAACAAGGTTGTCCATAGCCTTCATAAGGTCTTTGCCTATAACAGAAGAAAACCTTGCACGATAAACCCTTCTGCTAGCATCCCTTGTATGAAAGCCAGTGCACTCAATAACTGCAAAAAACGATTAACATAATGTTTTAGGAGTATCAAATGGAATTCATTAGGGAACATCATGTATGACAAACCAAAACCTCCCGACATACAAGAGGCTATAACCACACACAAAAGAGTTATCATCCAAGTTGCCATGGTTGTTAGAGAGGAGTCTTGTTATCATTCAGTTCACTTTTATTTTATTGGTGGAATTCCTATAATTTTTCTGGCACTCCTAGTTTTGTTTTGGCTGGAAAGTTGAAATCTCTTAAGAAAGATTTAAAGAGATGGAATAAAAAGGAGTATATGTTGTTTGACATCAAGAGGAAGCAACTTATGGTGGAGTTGCAAATGTTGCATCTTTGTACTCGTTCAACATCCCCAGAGGCATGGGGGATAAGTTGTAATGGAAACACTCTAAGAAATGTATCTTCTCAGTTAGCTCTCTCTACCAAGTCCTTTCTAGCCCCGAACTACCCAAGTTCCCATGGAAGAGTATTTGGCAAACAAAAACTCCATTGAGAGCGGCTTCTTTTGTGTGGACAGCTACATTGGACAAGATTCTTACAAAAGACAATATGAGAAAACGTCGTATAATTGTTATAAACTGGTGTTGTATGTGCAAAAAATGGAAAATCAGTAGGTCATTTACTCTCCACTACAAGGTGGCCAAAAATATGTAGGATAAGTTTTTCACAAAACTTGGTTTATCATAGGTCATGCCTCTACTTGGTGGATTTTCTAGTCAATTGGAGAGGCCTACGAGGTAACTCACAAGTGGCGACTATATGGTGTATAGTTCCTATTTGTATGTGCTAGTGCATCTGTAGAGAGAGAAATACAAGGAACTTTGAAGATTGTGAGAGAACATTGGAGGAATTAAAAATCTTCTCCTACAGAACTTTGCTTTCATGGGCGGGATCTATTTCTTGTAACGAACTTAGTATCCATAATCTTCTTCTTTCTATTGTAACCACAAGCTAAGTTTTCTCAAGTATACCACCAGTGTACTTGGGCTTAGCCTATTTCTATTAATGAAATCCTTTTGATTACCGATGAAAAAAAAATATACCAACACATACAAATTGGAATCATACACCAAATGGATGCCACCTATGAGTTACCTTGAATGCCTCGCCAGCTTGCAAGTCAGTCCACCAGTCTATTAGGCATGACCCATGATAATCCAATCCCCAAGAATACATCATCCCACATAATCCTGGACACCTCGCAATAAAATAGCAAATGATCTACAGATTCCCCATGCTTCTTACATATACAACCCAATCCATCACAACCACCCGGCATTTCCTGAAATTATCTGTCCAAAAGAAAAAAACCGCTTTTGAATAAGCTTTTGTCTGCCATATATTCTTCCACGGGAACATAGACAATCTGGGACTTATTAGGGCTTGGTAAAAAGAACAAATAGTGAAATTACCTTTCGTAGTATGGTTCCAATGCCCCCAGGCATACTTACTGAATACAATGTCGCAAAAAACTGTAAAATGATCTCCACCTCCCAATCTTGGGCTGCCCTAATGAACTCAATGTTCCACTAATGGGAACCATTTGAAAGGGGACCAAAACATGTACGATTGTTGCATCATTTTCTCTTGCAAGTTCAAAGATAACATGGAAAGTTTCTTGGAGGATATGGCTGCCACACCATTTGTCGAACCAGAATTGGACCCAAGAACCATCACCCACCACAATATGTTCATGTCCTTGAAAGGTCTCCCACTATCTCCCAATATATTTCCACAAACCCCACTCCATATGTGCCTTGTGTCTCATTCGAGCACCAACCACCCCAAACCTATCCAAATTTTGTGTCTCATTCAGCTCACTTGACTGAATTTCATCAATTGGCGCATTCCCAAACCTCTCCCCGATATTGGAATACAAACCGTTGACCCAATTAACCAAATGAAATGTGAACTATTCCCCCAATCCACTCCACAAGAAATCCCTTCGTAGCTTCTCAATACGATTAGCTACCTTTGCGGGGAGCTGGAACAAAAACATATAGTAAGTTGGTAAGTTTGAAAGAGTGCTTTAAATCAAAGTCTACCTACCACCTTTCAATAAATATAACCTCTTCCAAGAAGTCAATCTCCACTCCACATTTTCAACCACGTCATTCCAAATCCTTTCAAATTTAAAGGGAGAGCCCAATGGTAAACTAAGGTACTTGAGAGGCAAAGAAGATACCTTACAACCCAAGAGTGTAGCAAAATTCTCCGCTTCATGTACAACTCCCACTAGCATTATTTCAGATTTTGAGAGATTTATTCTCAAGCCTAATGCAGCTTCAAAACAAAAGAGTAGTCCCTGCAAGGCTTGAGTGTGTCTAATATGTGCACCACAAAAAATGAGAGTATCATCGGCAAATAATAAATGAGAAATGTTGAAATCATCATTGCCTACCGGAAAACCATTGAGTAACCCCCCCTATCCACCAGGCTCTCAATCATATTACTAAGAGCTTCCATGATAAATAAGAAAAGTAAGGGAGAAAGTGAATCTTTTTGTCTCAAGCCATAGAGGAGTTGAAGAAACCCACCAGTGAGCCATTCAACAAAATAGAGAACCGTACTGAACATATACAAAATTCTATCCATTTGTCATTTTCCCCCAAAACCACATCTTGCAAGATCAAGTAAGAACTGCCAGTTGACAAGGTCATATGCTTTCTCCATGTCTAATTTGCAAAGCAATCCGCGTTCTCTAGATTTGAAATAATGACAGAATATAGAATTTGTCTACCTTTCATCAAAGTATTTTGTGGCTTCGAAATTAGCTTTTCTATTACCGAGCTCAATCTATTCACCAACGCTTTGGAGAGAATCGTATACACCCCATCCACAAGACTGATGGGGCGATAATCTCTAATATCCACCGACCCCATCTTTTTGGGGATGAGTGCTAAAAATGTAGCATTAATGTTCTTTTCAAATATAACATTATTATGGAAGCCAAGGAAGACGAGCATAAGATCATCCTTAATCACCACCCAACAAGTTTAAAAAAACCCCATAGTAAATCCGTCTAGACCAGGAGTCTTATCACAAGCTAAACCTCTGATTACTTTGCACACTTCCTCTTCTGCAAACGACCTCTCTAGCCATCCTACGCTTTGTTCGTCTGTTGTTGAAAAACATAAGTCATCCACTTTTAGCCACCAATTGTGTTCTTCAAATAATAGTTGTTGATAATACTGCTCAATATGATTTTTGATCTGTTACTCCACCCATTTCATAAAGCATTCTAACCAACTAGTCCGAAGAAATTGCCTCATCTACCATCAAAGTATCGATCGCATTGTTCCTCTTGTAAGAGTTTTTTTTTTTTACAAGTAGGAATCTTTATTGAACGAATGAAACTAAGCAATGTCCATGTACACAAGGAGTATACAAGATGAGATACGTAATTACATTCTAGGAAGCTATAAAGTAGAAAGAAACTCGTGTACATTCTATCAAAATTTGGCCAAAGTACCTCTTAGAGGTATGTCCTCATTAAATAATCAAATAATAGTTCTAGAGTTACAAGATAAGGTTGAAATTTAGTTTGAATCTCCCACAAATTCCTGACTTTATCCTATCTAAACAATTACAATTTAATCCAAATACAAGATAACATTAGACAACAAATTCTATTAGGACACTGTTTAAAAGAAAAACCTAGTTTTCCTTTGATACCCTCTCCCAAAGTGATGCTAGTAAGTCGATTAGTAGCAATTTGCTCACTAAATATTGATGTCATTGTTGAGTCAAAACTTTGGTAAAGATATCAGCTACTTGGTGTTCCGTGGGCACATGAAGGAGAATGATAGCTTTAAACTCATAGGCATCTTGAATATAGTGATAATCAACCTCGATGTGTTTCATACATTCATGAATACCACGCAACCACATAATTTCTAAATATGTAGTAGACATTGGACGATATTCAACCTCTATAGATGACTCAGATACACAATCTTACTTCTTATTCTTCTAAGAGATAAGAGAACTCCAAGGAAGACATATCATTGAGTAGTAGAACGTTGAAAGTTCAGACAACCAACCCAATCTGCATCACTGTAGGCAGTCAAGTGAAGTGAAGAGCCCTAAGGAAAAAACAATCCACGATTAAGAGTTCCAAGTAGATAGCGAATAATCTGACAAACAGCTATAAAATGGAGATGTCAGGGAAAATCCATGAACTTACTAATAGTGTGGACAGCATAGGAAATATCAGGACGGGTGATAGTGAGATAAATCAAGTGGCCAACCAACTTACAGTATAAGGTAGGATCCAGAACTAGTTTGCCATCATCTTTCCTACACTTAACATTCACCTTTTGTGGAGTATCAACTGGAGTAATATCTTCCAATCTCCCTAAGTGAAATAGGTCTTGAATATACTTGTATTAATTGAGAAATAAATCATGTGAGCATCACCCTTATGCAAAAATAAAGAAGAATTGTACTTAATTTTCTCAAAAGAAAACCCTAGCAAAGTACAACGAAAATTCAAACCAAACTCGAGGAGTTTGTTTAAGACCATATAAAAACTTCTCTAATTTACAAACAGTCGTGGGGGATGAAATAGGCATACCGGATGGGAGTCGCATGTAGATATTTTCCTTCACATCACCATGCAAGAAAGCATTCTTGACATCCATCTGGTGTAATCTCCAAGATTTAGAAGCAAGCAAGAGCAAGTAACAGGCGAACAATAGTCATCTTGGCAATAGAAGCAAATGTCTCATCATAATCTATGCCATACTCTTGACGTTTTCCCAAAGCAACCAATCTAGTTTTATATCGTTCCAATAAACCATCAGAATGAAGCTCGACAAAATATAATAGCAAAAAACCATAGAAAAAGAGAGGACACAAAAAAATTTCAGATTTCCCCCAATGCACGCTCCCTATTGTTGAAGCACCTCTTGTTCCTTTCAGTCCATATACTCCACATTAGGCACAAGGGTATCATTCTCCATGCCACTGCTATTTGAGTGTTGTTGTGATGCTTATTCCAACAAGCAAATCGATCCACCACACACTTAGGCATAATCCAACTCAACCCCGCTCTACGAAAGAATTTTGTACACTTGTCCCCTTTCTTAAGTCAGAGCACCCTTGATTTTTGTCTCGAAAAAATCTCCTCCATCAAAGTTACTCTTTCAAGTTCAGCGACCACCTCACTTTTATGTCTTTTCTCGGGTTTGGAGAATGTTCTTGCCTCCTCCTTGCCCTCAAGTCTCTGTAATTCCTCCACCAGAGAGCACTTTTGCTGAAGCACATTGCCAAAAACTTATTCATTTCAATGCTTCAACTCCTGTTTTAGGGCTTTCAGCTTTTTTGCCATAATGAAACTTGGGAAAGCCTTGGAAGTTGTAGGAGGTTCACCATATTCTTACCCTATCTACAAAATTGTCAGTTTTAAGCCACATATTCTCAAATTTAAAATACCTTCTACCCCCTTGCATACCACCGTAGTCTAAAATGATAGGAAAGTGATCAGGGCATAACTAGGGTAATTTTCTTTGAGCTACATCCGGGAAGTGTGACTCCCATTCAGGAATGAGCAAAAACTTGTCTAACCTCGACCAAGAAGGAAGTTCTCGACTATTGGACCACGTAAATGTGCCTTTTGTTAGTGAAATGTCCATGAGCTCCTGTTCTACAATGAAATTAGAAAAATCACTCATGGCAGGTGTGATGTGGGATACACCCGACCTTTTGCTTAGAAAGCGAGATACGTTAAAATCACCCCCGATACAGCTTGGTAACTCCCACCAATTTAGAAACCCCGCCAATTCTTCCCACAAAAGCTTCTCTCCGATTCAAGGTTTGGGCCATAAACTCCAACAAAGGCCCATTTAAATCCATTTTCAAGATTCACAAAAGAGCACGCAACAGTGTAATCACCCACACATTCCTCCACCCTTTCATCAAACAAAATAAGTACTCCCCCAGAAGCTCCTTGAGAGGACAAGTAAGACCACCCAACATGCTGCCCTCTCCATAAGCTATAGACAATTTGGCTTGTAATAGATTCCAACTTAATTGCCTGTAAACAAATTATAAACCCCTTCCATAGACAAAGTAAATCTTTAACTTGAAGCCGCTTATTAAGCTACCACAATTCAAAGCACAAAAATTTACCATTTAAAAAAATGAATTATAAAAACTATCTTCAATGGCTGATCTTTGCACTAAAAAGTATACAAAAATCTAACTTTTGACCCTGCTCTCACCTCCAACAAATGAATTGAGAAAATCCCCCATCCCATTCTAATATTTTCCACACTCGAATCCCAAAATCAACTAACCTCATTTGAAGCTCATTCTCCCCATGTGCTACAGCATTTCGCTTCTACCACCAATACGACAATACCTAACCATTTGTAGCATACCATCATAGACATTAGCCCAAAAGAGCTTTGTTAAACTCGATTATGGGCTTGTATGGACACTTGGAGTATCTCAAAATTCTGTGAATAGTAGTGGAATAGCTTGTAAATAGAAGTAAAATTGCTTTGAGTTAAGCTTTTATTGGATTTTGGGAAAGGAGAAAGAAAATGTTGAACGAGATGAGAAGAAAATTTGAAAATGAATTAGATGGAAAAATTTTGAGTTAAGCTTTTATTGGATTTTAGGTAATGATTAGATGGAAAAATTGAATATTTGAAATTGAAAAGTGTTTTGTATTTTATTGATTTTTGGGAAGAAAATTGTGAGAAGTTTTGAGTAGAGATGTAAACGGTCCGGGATGGTCCCGGGGGCGGGGGATGATGGACAGGTCTCATGTGGTCCATCATTTTTCTCACCCTGGACTGAACCGACTTCATTACAGAATCGGTCTAGTCCTGGTTGGCCCACTCGGTCTGGACCAAGCCCAAAATGGGCCAATCAGCCCAAAATCCTGGCCAATAATCAAATCTATTTTTTTGCCAAATTTCAATTATTTTTGGCTCACTTCATATTTTATACATATACAGTATACTATAATTTATACTACAACTCTAATAATATGTAAACATATTCATATATACTAGTACTATATATTATATTTATACATTAAAGAATATAATATAATACTATAACTCTTATAATAGTATTTGGTCCAATCCGCGCACGGGGGGAGGGGGGGATCAATTGATGTCCCAAAATTTTTGGACCGAATTAGACCGGACCCCTACCAGGGCCAGTCTGGTCCAATCCAAAAATGGCCGGTCCAGACCAACAGACTTACACCCCTAGTTTTGAGAATTTCTCTCCTCATCTTATTACCCAAACAAAGCCTATGTCTCTAACCCACCCAAGCTGCCCAATGAGATCAGTGTGCAAATCTTAGACAACCTGACTAGGTGGAACTTGAAGTCATCACCAACTTCACCGCAACAAGAATCCCTTTAAATTTTTTAAAGCTAGTGCACTATACCATGCAGGTTGGGCAAGAGAGACAAATAGTAAGTGGGCAGATGGGATAGAGTGCTCCTTATCGAAGTGTTATGCTCACCCATGAAGTTTTGGATGTGGTTCCTAGAAGATTCATACAATAGTACAGACAAAAAGAAGATTCAAGTTCTCACTAGTTGCAAGTCAATTTTCAAAAACCCTCATACATTTCCTTTCATATTGTTGAAGATTTAGTTATTGAAACAAGAAAAGTGTACTTGAAAGCAATGGCCGGAGCTTTGAAGATAAGGAGTGCTATCCGGATGAGCATAGAAGTTTCTTGTTCCAGACTTTATTTCATTGGGCTTCTACTAGTGTTTTCAACAAAGCCAACTTTCATGCAACTTTCATGACTTTTTTTATCACTTTCTAGCTCCTAACTTGTAATTAGGTATTCTCAATTGATACTTCATGTGTACCTAGGCTATGCCTTTTTACTTCTTCCAATAAAATTTTGTTTTAGCAATCAAAAAATTGTACTTGATATCATTCACAAGAGTTAGTACTAGAGAGGGGGAAGAGGGACAAGCTACCTTCAAAGCATATATTTTCTCCTTCACGATCACAATCCAACCATAACACCAAATGACCACAGCCGCGAGCTTCTTGGTTCAAATGCCTACAAATATGAGCCTTATACCAGGAAAACTAGTCAAAATACTGAGAAAGGAGAGACTGAAAAATCCAAAGTAGCATGGCAGATGGCATTGCAATTAAATAAACAAAATCTTCTAAGTCTAAATTTGACTTAAATTAAGGCTATATGCAGATAAAATTACTCGAAAGACACCAAAAAACTACAAATGAGCAAGCATAAAATTACATGTTCCAAAGAACAAGCACTTGAATAGATGATGATTGATGTGTTACACGCACACAAAGATGTATATATCCATGTATCCTAATTATAAAAACTAAGGGAAACTACAATATAACCCCCTGAGTAACTATCTTTTTACAATCTGACCTCCAAACAACCAAAGTTGTGACTTGGTATCCCAATTCGGCATAAAAATTGCAAAGCACGAGGTTGTTAAAATCTAATAGTTAAGATAGACAAAGATAGATGACATGACACGATCTTAATGGTCAACTGTAATGAGAAATATTTGATCTATATTCCAAGAAAGTTTACACCCTACCGTGGTTTAATGTGATCCATCAAATTGTAAAGCTCTTTTGTTATAAAATAGATCTAATGTATTACATTAAGCCACATCAATGTGTAAACTTTCTAGTGTAAGATTTGTGTGTAAACCTAACACTTCTCAGTCATAATTGGGGGTGCACATTGTAACCTTTTCTAAAAGCCAGGAAACTAAGGGACAAATTTGGTACTTTTGAGGACAAAGTACAAAAGGGTGCTATTTTAGGGGGTAAAGTGTAATTTCCCCTAAAAAGATTCTATGGGAGAAACAGTTGTAACATCATCTTGATTTCCAAGCACTATAAAATTCAACTAATCAAATCTATACATAGTTTCTTGATACTTCAACAGAAAACAACTAACATTAATATTCCTTAGTCATTTTTTTTCCACATTACACTGTTTACATGTCCAACAACAATATCCAAGCATGTAAAAGTATCTGCCAACCACTTCAAGAACTTTGGCTTTCGAAAACAATGATAAACTTATTCCAGCCTCCCTTAACTTTTACAATCTTTTAGAAGTAGTTTGGGAGGGAAGCAAAGAACATACATGTAGAGGAAGATTAACTACAAACAGAAAGGAAGCATCTAAAAGCGCAATAATACCTTAGGGTTTGACTCTGCCTTAATAATTGGAGCATGGAAAAGATCCAATGGATCAGTGACTTTCCAATCTTGATATATAGCTGGAAAATCTACACTAGATTCACATAAAAAGAAAGCACTCCAATGAAAAATCTATTTAGAAATTATAATGACAAACAAAGCATGAAAATCTATACAGGAAAAAATTAACAATCCAAAAGCAGTAGTGAATTAAAGCTACACCTTCGTGACTAAAAATTGCTATTGCAAAATCTTAAATGAAAATGGGAGTTCTCATATGCAAAAAGACGATCACACTTACACCATTCCTAGGAAAAATGACTAATACCAAAAACTCCAGTGTCATTTGAAATTAATCATCAATTCTATCTCCAGACGGAACACCTTTTCAACCAGTCAATGAAGTTGTATTGCCATATAAAAATGAGTGACTACTATTTGTTGGTAATTAACCTCAAGGACGCCTCCCTACAAAGTTTTGGCATGGACCCTTCCAGCTTTGTGATTGGACATCTATAAAGAACTCTTGGCACCTAAAGAGCTGGTTTATAGAAAATAGTAGTCTCTCTCTCTCCATGACCTTTCACATTCCATTCCCAATTCTTCTCGTCGGGAATTTCTCCTAATTTATTTTCCTGTTCTTCTCTCATTCTGAATTTTCTATTCTTCTCCAAAACTCTGTTGCAAGTCATTGTCAATGGATCGTAGCTTTTGGATAGAAGCAAAGTTTTTTGTTTAGAAGAATCGAAGGAAATCTTTTAGTAATTGTCGAGAAAGGTAACAACTTTACGAAGGCTCTTTATGTTAGTAGGGAGGCTGTGTTATGGTTGGCTAAGGTGGTCGAAGATAATTGAAGCTCTCGAGAAATAGAGTTCCTTATCAATCCAAAAGGGATGGCAATAGAGTGCTTTTAGCTCAAGTTTGTCAGAATATGCATGGTAGATTTGTGAGAATGCTGGAGATGGGTCCTGGTAAGGGAAACATAACCATTGTGTCGGCTCATCTTCCTCTATTTCTGCTCCTAGAAACAGAGGTTTAACTAGAAAGGATAATGCCAAGAGAGATTTTAAGGGCAAAGATGTAAGAGTGGTTAATTCTCAGAGCAGAGCTTCCTCCTCTCAATCTGCTCCTTACATAGCTGCTTTGTTGGAAAATATTAACAACAATGGCACTTCTATTCCAAGCAACTATCATGGCAAAAACTTTAATCGTATAATTGGGGCAGAGATTAAGGATGGGAGCAATGATGTTGTTTTGATTGGTAGGTTAGGAAATCATCTTTCACAAGTTGATGGTGTCAATTAGCATTCTGCGATGTTGCAGAAATTTGGTGAAGTCGAAGGGTCTCTCTAGCATATGAGAACTGAAGTCCTTGGTTGGAAGGATAGGTTCGAGTCGATGATGAAGATGGTGCATGATGGACAGGGCTTGTTCTTAGGCCTAACCTCTTCAGGTTCTAAGATTTCTTTGAAGACCTTGGTAATCGCAGGGTCTGGACTTGAGCAGGGCCCATCTACCAAGCCCATCAGTTCTGGAAGTGTTGCTCGGCTTAAACAGACTGGAGGCCTGAGATATCCTTCGTACCAGCCCAAGCCCATGTCGAATCCTTGCTTTGTGCGACCTGCACAGAAAGGGTCGATGCCAGTGTGCAAAGGTCTCGGGGGCTTTCCGACAACAAGGTTTGCGCTTATTCATCCAGCAACAATGACAACAAATAATCCCTCGGAGACAACGACTGCAAAAGTGAAAGTATAAAAGCCCATGGTCCCATCGCAGCTCCCACCTTCACAGAAGGTGCAGACTGACCATGGTGACTCCTCACATCCAGGGAAGGAGGTCGAGAAGCCTTGTGAAGATGAGATTGATGCTAGTGACCCCTCCAGCAGTCGTTTATTGTCTGATTTTGGGCCTGGTTTGGGTGTTTTAATGTCCTCTATTGTCCAGTTGATGGCGTTGTTGCTTAAATAAATTCTGAGGATAGTAAAGAGGCCTTTGGGTCTGATAAGCTAAACACATAAGTTCCGTGCACTCAGTTTTCCAATCCTGGTTTTCAATTGTTGACTGGTGGAAGGGGAAGATTCTTATTCATGGAAATCTGGAGAATTCGTAGTCTCTGATGATGACTTAGAACCTATCCCTCTGTGTTCTTTAAATCCAGGAATTGATTGGTCTTGGAATTCTTCCGATTGGGTTATGAGGAAGGTGGATGAAATGAGAAACTGTGTTGGTATTTCATTTGAGGGTTATGAAGAGCAGTTTAAAGCTTTGCTTATTGCTACTAAGGCCAAGAACCCAGCTATGGCTAGATTAGCAGCTAAAAAGGAGAGGGAACTAAAAGATTAGAATGCACTAATCATTATACAACCAGGGATGAGACTGTCAATGGTTTCTCATGAAGCCTAAGATCATTTCCTGGAATGTTCGAGGGTTAGACGATTACAGAAAGCGCTTTCGTATAAAAAATATGTCAAGGCAATGGAAGGCTGATATTATTTGTTTGCAAGAAACTAAACTTAAGCTTGTTATTCAATCAATCATCCATAGTTTATGGAGTTGTAATTATGTGGGATGGATTGAGTTAGTCTCTAATGGAGCTTCAAGAGGAATTATTGTCATGTGGGATAAGAGGGCTGTGGAAGTTATCACTTATTATGTGGGTGAATTCTTGGTGGCTTGCCACTTCAAGAATGCAGATGATGGCGTCAATTGGGCTTTTGGTGGAATTTATGGACCAAATTCAGATTCTAGTAGGAGTTTTCTATGCGAGGAAATGGCTGGAATTTGCAGTTGGTGGGACCTTCCTTGGTGCTTTGGAGGAATTTCCATGTTTCTCGCTTTCCTTGTGAACGTGAAGGGGTCTCGTCTATATTCAAAGCTATGTCAGATTTTTCAGAACTCAATCTCTGAGTTACAGCTGATTGATTTACCCCTGGCGGGAGGTATATTCACATCGTCTAATGGGAGAGCATGGTCCCGTTTGGACAGATTCTTGGTGTCGGTTTCGTGGGGAGCATTATTTTTGGACTTAAGTCAGAAAAGGTTGCAGCGCATTGTTTCATACCATTATCCTATCTTGTTGGACTATGGAAGCATTTTTAGTGGAAAAAGACCTTTCAAATTTGAAAGTATGTGGCTGATGGAAGAGGGTTTTGTTGAAAAAGTGAGAAAGTGGTGGACTTCCTATCAATTTTCTGGTACTCCCAGTTTTATTTTGGCTGGAAAATTTAAGGAGTTTAAAAAAGATTTGAAGAAATGGAATGCGTAGTATTTTGGCAATGTTGAAAACAATAGGAAACTTCTAATGGACCAGCTGCATACTTTAGAGGAGTTGGAGTTGTCGGGTTCTTTAACTCATGACGATAAGGAAAAGAAGGAAGCTTTGCAAGCAGGAATTGAAAAATTAGTTATCATGGCAGAAATTTCATGGAGACAAAAATTCAGAATTTTATGGCTAAAAGAAGGAGATAAATGTACTAAGTTCTTCCATAAAATGGGGAACTCCCACCGTAGAAATAATGACATTGAAGTTCTTCAAGTAGGAGATAATGTGATTTGTGACAAGGAAGAGATTATAGTTAGTATTGTGGACTTCTATGAAAAGCTCTTTCGTGAAGAATTCACTTGGAGACCTAAGTTGGATGGTTTGTCTTTTGATACATTGACCATTTTTCTGCTGCTTGGTTAGAGAGACCTTTTGAGAAAGATGAAGTTCTCGATTTGGTAAGAGGCATGCCCAAGGATAAGGTGCCACGCCAAGATGGTCTTTTCATGGCAATTTTCCAAGCTTGTTGGGATGTTTTGAAGGATGACATTATGAAAGTTTTTGAAGAATTCCACTCCTTTCTGAAATTTGAGAAGAGCTTCAACACTACATTCATTGTTCCTATGCCTAAAAAGGTGGGTGCTGTATAAATGAGAGATTATCGCCCTATTAGTTTGGTAAATGGGGTGTATAACTGTGTACTTGGCTATGCCTATTTATATGGAATAAAATTTCTTATTACTTATCAAAAAAAAAAAAAAGCTCCTTTGATGAAGAATTCTTAAAGCACTATTGAGCCTCCAAATATCTAAGAATAAGCTTGAGTTTCAAGTTTTTCTTTTCTGAAAAGCTAATGCAGGAAGAACTTTTGTTTTTAGTTAAATTTATAAATTGACAAAAATTCCCATACCAATCTCACCTAATTACAACTTTGCCACTTAATTTTTATATTACATCTTTTCCCTCTTTCCTCGTCCTACCATTAAGTCTCACAGAACCTACAAATAGGCCTTTTTGTTGACCTAACCAGAAGTTCTGATTCTTTCCACAAACCTCACTTAAATCTATCTCTCTTCTCATTCACTTCTTCAGTTCTTCTAACTCTTTCATCCCCATCATATACCCAGCGAGTAAAAAGGCAGCAAATACCACACCAACACAGATAAATTACTAGAAGCTTTGGTTGTGGCAGCCACTCACCAAATCCATGTGATTCTCCTTTAAGCCAGGCAATACTTCACCAACAAAAACACTAATTTTTTTGGTTTTGGACAATACCCTGCCATTAGACCACTAATCTTTTGAATGAATTTATATGTTGAACATGCCCTAACTATCAAACAATGTTATTCAGGGGTGCTTTGCACTACCGATCACAATCCCTAATTGGCTTGCACAGGGATCTGCATGTTTTATTCACTGAGTATAAGACACCATTTTTACTTATCAAAAAAAAAAGAGTATAAGACACCATTCTAATGAATTTTTTATGTAGATTTCTAATGCTAATCAGCAGTTGATTTGCACGCACTTGATGCTTGTACAACTACCATTCATAATTCTCTTGTTTCATAAAATGGAACCTAACTAAGGCAAAACTATTCGGATACGGCTATTAAGAATGCTTTCCCTTCCCTCTTTAGGATTGCAAGATATCAAAATGCTCGAGTGGCTGACTCATTTTTTTTTTAAACAACATTCCTCATTGGGAATGTAAATTTTATTAGAGATGTGCATGATTGGGAAGTGAATGTCGTTGCTGATTTTTTGGGAGGTTATATGATATGAAGATTGTTCAAGGGAGGATAGTTTTTGGTGTGGATCCACGCCGGAAATTTCAGATTCTCAGTTAGCTTCAATTATAAGGCGCTGACTTGTCATTGTGTTAATAAATTTCCTTGAAGTGCATTTGGAGAGCTAAGGTGCCTACTAAGGTTGCATTTTTCTGCTGGTTGGCATCTTTTGGAAAGATTTTGACCGCGAATAATTTGAAAGGGCCTAAATTAATTGTTATGGATTTTTGTTTCATGTGTAAGAAAGATAGTGAATATGTTGATCACTTATTCTTCATTGCGAGGTGGCTAAGACTTTTTGGGAAGAGATTTTTGGTAGGACAAGTATTGCTTGGGTGCTACCTAAGCGAGTGGTGGATCTCTTAGCTTGATGGCAACGTTCTAAGGGGAATCATCTCATTGTTGCTATTTGGTTCGAAATGGGTATGATGGGCTGTGCTTTGAAGGGAAAAATTAGAGAGTCTTTCTTTAGCACATTGTGTATTTGGGCGAGGCCGCCCAAATACACAATGTGCTAAAGGGGGTCGAGTCACTCTCATCAAGAGTACTCTTTCCAATTTACCTATGTATTTTCTATCTCTTTTTCCAATCCCGCCTAGAGTGGCTAGCCGCCTCGAAAAGCTGCAACGAGACTTCTTGTGGGGAGGATTGGGGGAAGAGTATAAGTATCACTTAGTCAAGTGGGAGTACGTGTGTCGTCCGTTATCGGAAGGTGGTTTGGGCATTCGTAACTTAAGGTTGTTCAATTGTGCGTTGTTCGGTAAATGGTTATAGAGGTATCATCAAGAACCAGAAGCTCTATGGAGAATAGTGATTGATCACAAATATGGGGAAGCATGGGGAGGATAGAGCTCCAATGTGGTCAGGGGATCGTGTAGTGTAGGGGTGTGAAAAAATATTAGAAGTGGATGGGATATTTTTCATCAGCACACTAGGCTTCTTTGTGGTACAGGTTCAAGAATTAGATTTTGGAAGGATGTCTGGTGTGGAAATAGGGCTTTAACTAACTTGTTTCCTTCTCTTTTTCAGGTAGCTAGTGCAAAAAACATCACTGTGGCGGAGGCGGTGGAGGCATATGGCGGCCGGCTACATTGGAACGTCAACTTCAACCGGGCGGCATAAGACTGGGAACTAAACTCTTTTGAGGAATTCTTCAGTCTAATCTACTCACAAAGACCGAACCTCTAGACTCAAGATAGATTATGGTGGAATCCTGAAGGCAAAGGAAAATTCACAGTCCGTTCATTCTATAAAGTGCTTAGTCAAGGACCGACGACGCAATTTCTGTGGAGGAAGATTTGGTGACACAAAACACTCCCAAAAGCGGCATTCTTCGTATGGACAGTTTCGTTGGGGAAGATTCTCACTACAGACAACTTGAGCAAAAGGAGAATTATTATCATAGTTTGGTGTTGTCTGTGTCGTAATGGGGGGGAGTCGGTAAATCATCTCATTTTACATTGCGAGACAGCTAGAGCCCTCTAGTGTGCGGTCTTTAGTAGGTTGGAGTCAGCTTGGGTTATGCCAGAGACCGTAATGGTAACAATGGCATGCTGGAACTCCATTAGAGGCGAGCGGCATATCAGAGCTGTATGGAAGATGATTCTTATATGTATCATGTGGTGCCTTTTGGTAGAACGCAACGAGTGAACGTTCGAAGATAAGGAGAAAACCAAGGAGGAATTGATTGCTATATTTTTTAGAACTCTCTGTACTTGGTCTATTGCCGTGAACTTCAACGGTATGGACCTACATGATTTCTTAGTTGCTAATGTGCCTAGTAAATAGAACATGACTTTCTTTGTTTGTAATTGCTGTGAACATTTATAATTGGCTTTTGCCTGATATTAATATATTTTTACTTATCAAAAAAAAAAAGTATTTGGGCAAAGGCTCTTGTTTTGAATGGAGACAATCTTCATGATTTGCTCTTAGCCTATTCTAGTTCTTAGCTTGTATTTAGATGTTTTCTCTTATATACTTCCTCTGCACTTGAGCAATGCATATTTACTTCTCAATAAAATCTTCTTAAAATAACTGTGTAGTATTTAATGAACTTAAAATATATATAATTTGAGAATAGTGACCTGAAAACGTGACCAATAACTGAGGTGACTTTAAAATGCGCATGAAATCCACGAAACATTCCATCAAACTCATGAACATCAGTACTGCCCTTTCTCGTTGACATCTGTAACATAAAGTATTTGGCTTCAATGATATTCACATTCAAAATTCAGCAATACAGTGTCACGTCATGTCATTAAATATGCTAAGAAGAAGAAAGTATTTCAAGTCCTAACGGGGCATATTGCACGTCCAAAATGTCGTGTCTATATCTACAATAAATTCGTAATAATATACATATATATAATATGCATACATATATATTATTTCTCACCGAATTTTACACTAAGCAAAAAGAAATTCATGTCACCAATTTTTACATTTAACAAAAAATTGGGAAAAGAAAAAAGAATTGCCATGCTCTGTAAATAGTGAAATATTGAGAATCCTAAATCCCAATTTTCCCGTGGTTACTACATCTGCTTAGCGTCCAAAAAGAGCCTCAGAAGCTAGGGTTGCAGTGTGAAAACAACAACAACACAGAAGCGGGAGAGAGAGAGAGAGAGAGAGAGAGAGAGGGAGGGAGGAACACCTGGCCTCGGGAGAGTGCGGAAGCAACTGAGAGAGCAATGCTAGGCTTCTCCGCCACCTGAAAACGAGATTCAAAAGAGAACACTGATAAGAATCGAAAAACCACAGTAACGAAAGAATATAGTTTGTTTAGAGCTAAAAGCAATATGCATGTATAAAAGTCGAATTGTATCAAACCAACCATGAGAACTTTGGAAGGAGCCATTTCCTCGGCAACGGCACTGAGCCTCTCAGCCTGAGGAAGATAGGCGGAGAAGTTGTACTCTTGTGCGGGTTTTGGCTTGGGAGCTGCTCTGCTTCTTCTTTACTTTTCTTTATGGTGGTGGTCTTGGGCCCAAGGCGCTATTCGGCTTTCAAATTCGGCCATATGGCTATTTTTTGCTTCTGATTTCTTTACATTCATTTTATGTGATTTGAATTCCCTCTTTTCTTTCCCAAATATTTGTCTTGTTTGGGATTTATTAATGCGAATTCGGTAAGACACCACGGAAATTAGTTCATCCTTATTTTCAGAGATAAAATAAGATAAAATCAAATAAAAATAAAATATTATTATAAAAAAAATTTTGAATATTAATTTTATATAAAAATTTTAAAAAGTGGTATAAGAATTTAAAAAAACTAAATTTTTTATTATATTTTATATGAGAATTTAAAAAAATTTAATAATAAATTTAATAGATATTTTGAATTGTTGGTCTCATCTCTTAAAACAAACAACACCTTAATTATCAGAGTATTCTCAATTATTTTTAGAATACTCAACTATTATTTATTATTTTATCATTATTTTTTATGCTTTTCATCTACTTATTTTTATTATTATTATTTTATTTTTTACAATTATTTAATATTCTATTATTATTTTTTTACTCTTATTTCAAAATATCTAAAATCACCTCAAACGTAACTTGAATAATTCTATTTAAATGCTTATACATCACACACTATACATGTAATATAATTTAATTTAATTTAATTTAAAAGATAAATTTTGAATTTTGAATTTTAGAAATCAAATTATATAATGCAAATGGTATGTGGTGCAAACAGATTTGACTAAAACAGATATATATAATTAAACATGTTTGATATACGGTTCAATTTTCATGTTAATATGTTATTGATACGTAAAATGTGTGTAATTAAATGATAATAATAGATATGATCTTAAAGTGTGCAAGTCTTATATATCCAATTAAAAAAAAAAAAAGTGGAATCAAAATTGAAAAATATTTTTTTATGTGAATTTCAAATTTACATAATATTTTCAAATAAAGTTAACAAAACATATATATCTTAAGACTACAAATATCATTTCTTATAATTAAATCATGTTTTTTCTTGTTATCAAATCAAACTTAAACAATGATTTGTCGTGTTTTTTATCAGGTTATAATCAGAAGTGTAATGAACGAACGTCGGCAGCCGCCCCCTGTCCCACTACTAAAATTATGTGAATGACCCCATCACTATTATTTTAAATTTCGCATAGTGACTTGCATAGTAACTTGCATAGTAATTTTAAAGCCTATAAATAGGGGTTTCAGTTGTAATGAAATTCATAAGAAAATATAGAAAGAGAAAGAAAGTTTCAGTTCTTAAGAGTTTCAGAGAGAATTTCTTATTTCTCTTTTGCAATAGTAGTTTCTTTCTTTAAGTTACATAACACGTTATCAGTACGACGGTTCTACCAATTCTGAAGCTAGTGGCCTTATTCCTCTAATCATGGATCACATTGATGAGTTTTTTATCTCTGAGTTGAATGATAAAGATATATGTCTGGCTGACAGTGCTACAACTCAAACAATTATCAAAGAAAAGAAATATTTTCAAAATCTAACACTAAGTAAAGCTTATGTCTATACTATATCAGGTTCATCGGATCTAATTGAGGGCTCCGGAAGAGCTTATATTGTGTTGCCTAATGGCACCAAATTTTGTATTGATGATGCTCTATTATCTTCACAATCCAGAAGAAATTTATTGAGTTTCAAAGATATACGTCATAATGATTACCATATTGAAACGACCAATGAAGGCAGTAAAGAGCATCTTCTTATTACTAAAACAATATCGGGCCAGAAGCTCGTATTAGAAAAACTGTCTGCTCTATGTTCTGGATTGTATTATACAAAAATGAGAACAATTGAATCATATGTGGTAATGCACCAGAAGTGCATTGACCCTAAAGTATTTATGACTTGGCATGATCGCCTTGGACATCCGGGTTCTATAATGATGAGACGAATTATTGAAAATTTGCATGGGCATCCCTTAAAGAATCAAAAGATATTTCTACCCAATGAATCTCCGTGCGCTGCATGTTCTCAAAGTAAGTTAATTATTAGACCATCTCCCTCAAAAGTCATTGTTGAGTCTCCATCCTTTTTACAAAGGATTCACGGAGATATATGTGGGCCTATTCATCCATCAAGTGGACCATTTAGATATTTTATAGTTCTAATTGATGCATCTAGTCGATGGTCACATGTTTGTCTTCTTTCCACTAGAAATGTTGCATTTGCTAGACTTCTTGCTTAGATAAATAAACTATGAGCACAATTTCCTGAGTATCCGATTAAGACCATTCGATTGGATAATGCAGGTGAATTTTCATCTCAAGTTTTTGATGATTATTGCATGTCAATAGGAATAGATGTTGAACATCCTGTTGCCTATACACACACACAAAACGGTTTAGCTGAGTCTTTGATCAAAAGGCTTCAACTAATCGCTAGACCTTTACTTATGAAATCAAGACTACCTATTTCTATTTGGGGACATGCTATACTTCATGCAGCATCTCTAATTCGTATTAGACCATCTGCATATCATAAATATTCTCCATTACAGCTTGCATTTGGTCAACAACCAAATATTTCTCATCTTCGTACTTTTGGATATGCTGTATATGTTCCAATTGCACTTCCACAATGTACAAAAATGGGCCCTCAACGTAGACTTGGGATATATGTTGGTTTTAATTCTCCATCTATTATTAGATACCTTGAACCCCTTACAGGGGATATGTTTAAAGTACGCTTTGAGAATTGTCATTTTGACGAATCAAATTTTCCGTTAATGGATAAAAAAAAGTCGGTGCCTGAAGCACGACAAGATATTACTTGGGATACTAAGACCCTGTCTCATTTTGATCCTCCTACAAATGAACGTAAACGGGAAGTTTAAAGGATTATTCATTTACAAAATGTTGCAAATCAGTTACCGGATGTATTTACTGACACTAAAGGTGTAGTAAAATCTTATATTCCTGCTGTTAATACTCCAGCAAGGATTGAAGTCCTTGAAGGACAAATTGTCAAAGCAGCAATAGGTGAATCTAAAATACGCCTGAAGCGTGGAAGACCTATTGGTGCAAAAGACAAAATTTCCAGAAGGAAAAAAATACAAAATAAATTTGGTGTTCCTAAAGAACACGTACCCACAATACAGGCCACAAATATAATTGGTGCTCCTAAAGAGCTTAAATCTTCTATTCCAGAACCTCCTGAAGAGGAAACTCTTAAAGAGTATAAATCTCCTAAAAATGGACCTCCTGAAGAGGTGTCATGAAATGTTTTCCCCTGAAGAGGAACAGGTACCTGAAAATAATGAGATCTCAATACATTTCATGAAAACTGGAGAAATTCTGGATAGAAATAAAACTGTTGTCGACAACATATTTTCATATAAAATGGCCTTTGATATTACCAGAAGTAATGAAGAAAGTGAGCCAAAAAACGTCGAAGAATGTCGATGTAGAAATGATTGGCCAAAATGGAAAACAGCTATTGAAGCTGAATTAAATTCGCTAGCAAAACGAGAAGTATTTGGACCTGTTGTCCAAACACCAAAGGGTGTGATGCCTGTTGGATATAAGTGGGTATTTGTACGAAAACGTAATGAGAAAAATGAAATTGTGCGATACAAAGCACGGTTTGTTGCACAAGGTTTCCTGCAGAAACCCGGGATTGATTATGAAGAAACATACTCTCCCGTTATGGATGCAATCACATTTAGATTTTTGATTAGTCTGATTGTTACAAAAGGATTAGAAATGCGGTTGATGGATGTGATCACTGCATATTTATATGGATCCTTAGACCATGACATATATATGAAAATCCCTGAAAGATATAAGATGCCTGAAGCATCTACAAGTACATCTAGAAATATGTACTCAATCAGACTATAAAGATTTTTATATGGGTTGAAGCAATCCGGACGCATGTGGTATAATCGCTTAAGCGAATATCTATTGAAAGAAGGATTTGAGAATAATCTTATATGCCCATGTGTTTTTATTAAGAAATCAGAATCCGGATTTGTCATTATTGCGGTTTATGTTGATGATTTAAATATTGTGGGAACTCCTGAAGAGATCTAAAAAACCGCTATATATTTAAAGAATGAATTTGAAATGAAAGATCATGGCAAAACAAAACTTTGTCTCGGCCTGCAACTTGAACACTTGCCAAATGAAATTTTTATTTATCAGTCCATGTATACTGAGAAAGTCCTAAAACATTTTTATATGGACAAATCTCATCCTCTGAGTACTCCAATGATTGTTCGAACACTTGATGTGAAGAAAGATCCATTTCGTCCTTGTGATGACGATGAAGAAATTCTTGGTCCTGAAGTACCATATCTCAGTGCAATTGGAGCTTTGATATATCTTACAAATTGCACTCAACCAGATATTACATTCTCAGTTAATCTGCTTGCAATATATAGTTCTGCACCAACTCGAAGGCATTGGAATGGCATTAAACATGTCCTTCGTTACTTTCATGGTATGGTTGATATGAGATTATTTTATCAACGTGGTTCAAGTCCAGAATTGATTGGGTATGCAGATGCAGGTTATCTTTCAGACCCACACAGAGGTAGATTTCAAACTGGATATTTATTTACTTATGGAGATACTGCCATATCATGGAGATCTGTTAAATAGACACTATTTACTACTTCTTCAAATCACTCAGAGATCATTGCTATTCATGAAGCAAGTCGAGAGTGTATTTGGTTGAGATCAGTTATTCAACATATCCAAGAAAAGTGTGGACTTCCCATGATCAATAATAGCCCAACAATCTTATATGAAGATAATACTGCTTGTATCACTCAAATCAGAGGAGGATATATCAAAGGTGACAAAACCAAACATACTTCACCTAAATTCTTTTATACTCATGAACTTCAAGAGAAAGGTGAAATTAATGTCAAACAGATACGATCTAGTGATAATCTGGCAGATTTATTCACAAAAGCGTTAACAACTTCCACATTCAAAAAGATTGTGCATAACATTGGAATGCGAAGACTCAAAGATCTTTTGTCATGCACTTTTCAGGGGGAGTAAATGTGCTGATTGTACTCTTTTTCCTTCGCTGAGGTTTTGTCCCACTGGGTTTTCCTCTGCAAGGTTTTAATGAGGCAATCTTAAAGCACTTGTGGATACATAAAAAGAATGTACTCTTTTTCCTTCGCCATTGGTTTTTCTTCCCACTGGGTTTTTACTTAGCAAGGTTTTAACGAGGCAGATTCCTTATTGGCGGTCATTCAAGGGGGAGTGTAATGAACGAACGTCGGTAGCCGCCCCCTATCCCACCACTAAAATTATGTGAATGACCCCACCACTATTATTTTAAATTCTGCATAGTGACTTGCATAGTGACTTACATAGTAACTTGCATAGTAATTTCAAAGTCTACAAATAGGGGCTTCAGTTGTAATGAAATTCATAAGAAAATATAGAGAGAAAGAAAGTTTCAGTTCTTAAAAGTTTCAGGGAGAATTTCTTATTTCTCTTTTACAATAGTAGTTTCTTTCTTTAAGTTACATAACAAAAAGCATATATATATATATATATATATTCGTCCGTAGTATTCTTTTGACTAAATACTTCGATAGTTGTTTGAAGTAAGATATGTTAAATAATTACTGTGTTGGATATCAATCATAAATTGCTTTTTTTTTCACAACATAACTTTAAATGTAAATACATATAACAAATATAATTCTGTATTTTAAAATCTGAAACGGATTAATATTATCTAACTACTCAAATGGTCATATCAACATTTAGATCTTTGAGTTCTTCAATTAAATGGATCAATTACAGTTGAATCATATAATTGTTTATATTTATTCGAACAAATATTCATTATTGCCCGAGGTGACGTATGAAAGGGGTAAAATTAAGATGTGATCATTGAAGAGCGATTGACAAAATATATAATATGTGTGAATATAAATAATATGTATTTTTTACATGTGATTATATAAAAAATAATAATTATACTTTTTCTTTCTTTGTTTTTTTTTTGAATTAGAAAGAATAAAAAGAAAAAAATAATTATACGTCATAAAATTATATACAAAAAATATATGCCTATAAATCATCTTATAATATAATTTTCTTTAACATTCTGTAATTCATTAGTTAGAGATCATTACAAAATAAATAAATAAACAAATTTAGGATTTCTTTTTTAAATTAAACTCAACGACGATATTTTATAGATTAAAATTCATATATTATCATCTCTAAAATGAAATTATTGACTATTTTTTTCTCAAAAAAATAGCAAATGATAATTTTTTGAGTATTGAATGACAGTTTTTATTTTTATTTATAATTTAAGTGAGTGATTTTAATTATATATAACAAGATTATGTATATATAATAATAAATTAATTTTTTGAAAAATTTTGGGAGGGTCTGTAGCCTCCTACCTTAGCTGTAGGTCCACCCCTACGTGTGAGGGCCATCTTTCATCCACATTTGTTCTTTTTCATAAAACACAAATTTAGCTAACATATATATGAGCAGCTTTATTTCCTTATCTAGAAACATACTAATTTTCCACTTAATTCTTCATCTAAAGACAACCTTAAATCATCCGTAAGTTGTTCATACTAGGATCAGTTCTCATCTTTACTGTTGAGACAATTAATAATGAACCATACATCCCCTTCAAAGACTACATTGGTGAAATCGGTTGTACACAAGTCTTTGATTCATACACAATGTTGCCATAAGCTCCCCCTCCCAATTAGGGATAATCATTCAAGTTTCAGAATTAGGAATTCAAATTTTGAATCTAAAATTTTCTTGAACTTTTTAAACAAAAATGTCAAACTTATTGAAAAATAAATACAACTTTAAAATCCAGCTGGTGAAAACCCAACTCGAATGAACAAACCTACTTTCAATGTCAATATATAACTATATCAGCTCCCATCTTCTTATTTGGTACATCAATGACAACATTCCAATTAAGCAATTAGTGTTTTGATATCTGGTTTTTTCCCATCTAACTAACCTATTAACACCTCTAACTGCATTTGGTATTCTTTAGAAAGTATTGAACCTAGGTGGAACTCTTGAAGACCATCTTTGGCATAACTGATACTAGCTTGGGATGTCAAACTATGTTCAAAAATGTATTTATTCCTTTTGATCCAGATCCTCCTCAAATAGAGGCAATAGCTCTTGTTTCCTTAATTTACCAACAATTTCCTCCAAATCCTAAAGAAATAATTCCTCCCAACAAGTCCATTTATTAGCAAGACATGAGGAATCAACCCATACATTTGTTGCAGTAGCACAACTCTCTTTAGCACCAATATTGCTTATAGGTATACTACATACCACTTCTGCCTCTTTTTCAAGCAAAATTTCCCTTAAAAGATTTTCATCCTAGCAACCATTTTCTATCTATATAAGCTCTTTAACATTTGAGCGCCTACTAAGAAACATCAATGGGGATTGTATACTGAAAGTTGAAGGAATTGGCAGTCATATGTCCCTCCAAATTTTGATTTCAAGTCATTTCCAATTTTCTATTTTATACCTTATTTTAATAGATCCATTAACCTCCATATACTCCTCCATATAAGTGAAGGACCACCACCTAGTTTAGCCTTCAAAAATTTACCATGTTTGCAACATTTTTCTTCAATATATTAGTTGCCAATGAGGTAGGGTTGGTCAATAACCTCTAGCAATGTTTGGCAAGCATAGTTGGTGCCAACTTTCTGGTTCAACCTCATGATGTTGATACCAAGAAGAGAAAAAAAAAACAAATAGAGAATCTCACTGTAAAGTTAAAATCTCTCCAAGAAAATAAATTAACAAGTTTCTTGTGTCTCACAAAATTAGTCTTATCTCAAAATCAAACATGCAATTTTATTAATGTCACGCCCCCAGTCTACGTTCAAGATTTAACGTAAATTAAAGTGTCGGGACATGTAATATTAGACTACATACACCTTTGTTCATGTCGAAAATAATATGCATGCACCTAAGTTACTAGCAGTATGCAATATATGTCACAGCGAAATAAGGCAAATTTCATCTAATAGGCAAAGAAATCTAAAACTTTGCGAACTATCACATGGTAATCTATAATAAAATTCCATAACTTCATAATAACATAATGTACCAAATCCATAAAACCAAGTTCTCAAAACATAACATTGTCTGGTATTCCCAATATACAACTACCCATTTTTCACTATAAGGGTTCTTTCCTAACTTCTTTATAGTTATTACCAAAGCAGAAATGACCCATACTAATATCATAGCCCTGTTGGAGATGCATTCCCGCTAGCATCGCATAGACGCTATCAAGGGATAGTGAGCCATTTGGGCACAAAACCAAGCAACATCCTACTCGTCGCCGATCCTCTGACGACGTGGATGCATCTTGCCTCGTAATATCCAATAGGCAATCATACAAGGGCTATGCCAGGTCGTCAAAAGGGAAGAATTCTATAGCGCTCTGCAAAATCTCCTGAGATGTCGGGATCCTGCTTTGTGCCATCACATCCTGCAATCATTTCTATCATTCTGAAAAGAACTAATGGTTGAAATTAAAAGAGTGAGATTTCAAAAAATCTCAATAAGTACACAAGTAACAAAATAAAAGCATTATAAACATATACTAGTAAACATGACAAATGCATGTATCATGATCATGAGACTTAAGACATAAATTATGCATCATGCGTTTTCATAGAAGATTTTCGTGTTCTACATAAAGAGATTTTCATGTTTTTTATAAAAATATTTTCATGTTTCTTTGACTTTCATTGACACGTACAGAAAATTTTTCATGTATTTTCTTATTATTCATAACATTACGTGTGATTATTCTTGTACATAACATTCTTAACGGCAAATCGAAACGCCTTCACCATCTTGTCATGAGTTTACAATATCATTCTTGATAGAAGATTGAAATGTCTTTACCGTCATTTTTCTTGTCATTACTTTTCATATAACATGTCGAATACCTCACGGCTCCACTATGCATCGTCTGTCTCTCGCTGGTTACCATATCACGCAACGACTATTTTAGTCAAGATGACTACGTCATAATCATAATCATAACGGCAGATTGAATTGCCTTCACCGTCATGATCATATTCTTAACGGCAAATTGAATTGCCTTCACCGTCCTTAGCACCCACTAGCTTTAGGTGCAACCACGCTCCATAATCCTTTAAATAAGAACCATTAATGGCATGTCGACTGTTATTCATCAACCCAGAAACTTCACATGACTTTATACATACTGGAGTGAACAATGAGTTCCACTAGGCCAATACTCCGTCCTAGCCGTTGAGGTTCTTATAAAATCTTTATCTTATTTCTTTTGAAAAATATGATAACTCAAAATATGAAAGTTGTGACATGAATGGGCATGCATGTAAATTTAGACTTTCTTATGCATGGCACACAATTCATGTGACATATGACATATGACATATGAAGCATGCATTTCCAAATCATGACTTTTACATGCTATATCATGCAAATATAATACTTTTCGACTAATTCATACATTATTTAATAAAAAGAGATTTAAAACAAATCAACCCTAGCCTTAAAGTGTTAAAGTCGAAACTCATAATGGGGTTTAACTTGATTTTTTTTTTCCTTTTCTTTTCTCTTGGCCAACTCATGTCTTTTTTTTTTTTATATATATTCCAAAACTTAATAATCAATCCACAATAACTCACTAGCCAAAACACTAATATGGCTTATGGAGTCATTTTGTTCAACCACTTTTCATCATATAATCTTTCTTCAAACCAAATATATGTCTTCAATTATTCATCAAGAAAATCCAAGGGAATGTTTTCATAATTCCACTAAAAAACTTAGGTTATAAATCATATCATCCACTATGAGTAAAAATTCTAAAATTCTCCAAAAAAATTTACTATGACCGAGAACTATAAACTCCTCAAAATACAATTTCTATCATTCAAACATATCATGCCATAGATTAAACCCTTAGCCAAAATTCACAAACTATATTCCTCGAGTTCTTTCCTCAAATTTTCACTATATTCCTTCAAGTGTCTTTTGAATCAAATCCTAAGTTATCATTTTAATAAAGTATAGAAAAATTATAATAAGAGCACCCATCAAGCAAGCGAACAATAAAATAAACAATCAATAACAAGTTTACCATATAAATATACAAGAAATGTTAAAATTAAGTTAAGAATGCACTTAATAATTTTTCAAGAAATCTAACAAATAAAATTTTGTAAAAAAGAAATGTCCCACAAAATTTTTGAAGAGAATCACATACACAAGTGTGCAAGGGAGGAACGTTGTGGTGACAAAATGGAAAGAAAAGCAATGGAAGAAGTAGCATGTCTTAGTCGAACCCTTGGAGAAAAGAAAATAGCAAAAGGGGTGGAAAAGAAAATACTCCAATCCGCCAAGTGTCACCCTAGACTTAGAGCACTCATTCCTATTTTTAGCCAAATTGACAAGATTTAATTCTTCTCTAATCTAAGATTGAGACAAACATGGAGGAGATAAAACAAAAAGAGATTCGGCTCTTCCCACTTTCTATCTATATCCGATCCGAAACTTCACAAAGAAAATCCAAATTTTTGCTCACATATCTCCCCCACTTACCACTTGTCAACTACCTCTGAAAGCTGAAATCTTTGTATGAAGAAAAGACAAAAAGTTAAGCATAAGTCCCATCCATATCTTACAAGGAGAAAATATCCAAGTTTTGTTTACATGTCTCTACTTATCATTGGTTCTTTATATCTTAAGAAAAGTGATCCTTGCATAGATAGACTAAAAAATGTAGGCATGAGTTGGTTCTCACCTACTTCATAGCCAATCTGAAACTTACAAGGAGAAAATTCCTGACTTACTTGCATATCATCTTTTGCTATTTGTTCAAACATTCCTCAAGAGATTAAATCATTGCATGGAAAAACCCAAAAAGTAAGTATAAGCTGGTGCTCCCTTTATCCTTTTCCAATACTGTAGCTCACTTTATCTCAAGGAAAAACCTCTTGGCTTACCCCACTCAAATTCCTATACAATTGGCTTTTTGAAATTCCAAAAGGCATGTGTTCTTAGCATGCCAAGTGTCCCAAGTGGTCTCTTAAACCCTTGGCATCTCCCAAGCTCTCTCTCAATATGATGTTTTCTCTAAAAAATCTCTTTGCTTGCACCTCTCAACATCTCTTGCAAATTTCCTTAGGAAATTCAAAAAGTGTGCAAAATGTCCCAAAAAAAATCTCACTAAGCACCAGGTGCCTCCCAAATCTTCCTATGGTTTACCTTGTGTCTTATCTCCAATTTGGACCTATCTCACATGTTTTTTTTTTTAAAAAAATACCTACGTAAATAAGTAATGGACATATCTCCAAACATTTCTAAAGAATGACTAAATAAATAAAAAAATTCATTACAAACATAAAGAAAATCCAATAGGAGAAAAATCTGGGTTGTCACATCCTCTCCCCTAAAAAAAGATTTTGTCCATGAAATCGTTAAGAAAATGTCTTAAATACACAAATCCAATCATAAAGAAAATTTTATACTTTTAGCACTAGTGGCTGTGGATTCTTCTGAATTGGGCTACTGACGACATTGACATACGTGGGATTCTTCTAGGTCAAGTCATGTTCTGCTCAAGGTCAGATGACAAATCACTGCGATTCAAATAAATCAAGCAAGGAAGCTAAGAAAACAACAATCACATTCATTCCATTAACAAAATTTACATATGTTGAACCCAAGGTTTCAAGTCTCGTATCTACGTGTAGATTTTGATGATAACAAATAATTTCAAGTCTCAAACTCAAATTTACATAATGGAGCAAAGCGCATATCAAGCATAAAAGAACAAGTCTACAAATGAAGCTCATAAATTATTTTGTTTGATGATGTTATGCACATGTGAAAAACATAATTTTCAAAACTAAGACATTTAAAAATGTCTTGCATATGTGAAAAAAATAATTTGATGTTTTACAAGAAAAAAAAGTAATTTGGAGCCTTAATCCACTTTCAAATTTTATCAAGAGATGTACAAAAATAATCTATAAGCTTCATTTGTAGACTTGTTCTTTTATACTTGATATGCGCTTCGCTCCATTGCGTAAATTTGAGTTTGAGACTTGAAATTATTTGTTATCATCAAAATTTATATGTAGATACGAGACTTGAAATATTGGGTTCAACAATCTCCCCCTTTTTGATGATGACAAATACTTAGTAGAAATCTGCGACCTACAGTAATACTTAAGCTCCCCCTCAAAATATGCGTTAGTATTTCAAGAAAAATATAAATATGATTCTAGCATATATAACAGGGTAGTATAATACTAGTATAAGACTTCTCCCCCTTTTGGCATCATTAAAAAGGAACCGTAATTAGTTTTAGTAAATTTTTTTTTCTGCAATAAACAATAACCAAATAAAACGATACGTTAGTAGAAGCTGTAGAGAGTTGAATAATTGGAACCACCCGTGCCTGACAAAAACTGCAAAGGCTAGAGCCTAACTTTAAATCCGCTTGATGTTATTGACGAATTAAATATTACAGAGATTTAAAGTTGAATAATTAAAATTATCCGTATCCGACAAAGACAGCAAAAACTACAGGCCTAGTTTTGGCAATTCGGTGCGGAGTCATACATGTCCGACAAAACCTGCAAATGTTAGAAGTCTAACTCGACAATTCGGTGCGGAGCCACGCGTGTCCGACAAAACCTACAAAGGTTGGAGGCCTAGCTCTAGCAGTCGGTGCGGAAGTAGATTCAAATCCGCGTGATATTGTTGAAAAATTAAATATTATCGAGATTTGAAAGTTGTTGTTTAAAAGACCGTTTTCACCTGTCGGATACTCAAATAAATTTTCACACCACTCATTGATCCAGTTTCTATTTATTCAAAACGATAGAATGGCAGAGAAAATTTCGTCTAATAATCTTCCGGATTTGAATAAGGAATTGTCTCAACCGGTCATTTTATCTCATGAGATTGTCAATACTATGATAGAAGCAAAGATGGATTTTTCAAATAAAACTGATTCTGAGGTTGTTGCAGCATCAAAAACTCTCAGTGCTCAATATGTTGCCTCTGCTACGACCATGTCTCAGAGATTACTAGCGAGAGAAAATGAGGTTGATCGACTTAACAATTAAATATCTATTCTGCATTAAAAACTTGCAAATAAAGGCAAAAAGAATAAGAGGTTAAAGCAAGAACATAAAAATTTGACGGAATTAGCTCGTGTTCTGAAACTTCAAATAGAGGAATCGGAACGAGTAAGAGTTCAAGCACAGAGTCAACATCAGCAGATAATGGCAGCGTTTCACAAGAGAAACAGAGACAATTATAATTGAACTCGCTATCTTAGTTCGGTAACTTTTGACAATATACATTTAGCATATTTTGTAAGTTTGACTAAGTAAAATTTGAAGAGATGACAGTTTGTCTTCTACTTATTTCCATCTTTATAAAAGCAATCTTTAGTTTTATCTAATCTGCATCAAATCTTCTTCTCATTGTTGTAGTTCATCTTTATTCTCACTTTACAAAATCTTAATGGCTCATCAATTCTCCTTCAGTGCTTCTCATGATCAATCTATTTCTGCATCTGTCGTATGTGCCATGAAGCAGCAAAACACTGATTTGGCTAATAAATCAGATCATGATACCATTTACGAGCTTGTGGGTCTCGGGACTCGATACTCATCTTTAATTGTTGCTTTTTCCGCTCGGTTGCAGTCCAAAACCTGCAAGATAGAGGAGCTTAATGAGAAGATCGATATTCTTCAACGACTTGTTCAAGAGTCTAACAAAAAAATAGTTGACTTAAAACAACAGAATAAGGATTTAAAATCTTTACTTGCCTCTGCATTTCGATTACCTAATCCTTTAGACAAGGATGGCATGATGATTTATGAGGAGCAAATGCATTTGAATGATGAGGCTAAACGTCTCAAGTTTTTGTAGGTCATTTAAGATAATGGAATAAAAGTATCTAACAGATATTCATGTCATGCATAATTCATATTTCTCTTCTAATCATGCATAGTTTATCTTCTGGTAAGGTTTTTGTGAAAATGTCTGCCACTTGATCATGTGTGCTAGTGAATTATAATATAATATCGCCCTTCTACACATGATCTCTAAGAAAATGATATCTAATTTCAATATGTTTGGTTCGAGAATATTTTATTGGATTCTCTGAAAGATTTATAGCACTTGTATTATCACATTTGACTGGAATGTGATTGAACATAAATTTAAAATTCTTAAGTTGTTGCTTTATGTAAAGAACTTGAGCACAACAACTGCCTATCAGTAATAGATAATGCAACGGAATTTTCTTTTTACTAAATCATGAAACAAGTGCATGACCTAAGAAGTTACATGTTCTACTAAAACTTTTTCGATCATTTTTGCAGCCAGTATAATCGATACCTGAATAACTAATAAGATCGAAAGAAATATGTTTAGGATACCATAATTCTAAGTCAATGGTACTGGCAAAATATCTAAAAATCCGCTTGACTACAATCAAATGAGATTGTTTTGGAAATGATTGAAAACGTGCACATAAACACATAAATATACACTGAACATAATATCAGGTCTACTAGTTATCAAATATAATAAACTACCAATCATACCTCGATATACTTTTGAGTCAACTGATTTACTACTTTCATCTTTATCAAATTTAGTGGTTGGACTCATTGATGTTCCAATTATCTTCGCACATTCCATCTCAAATTTTGAGTAACTCTTTGATATATTTTGACTGATTAATAAATGTTCCACTTTTTGCTTGCTTGATTTGCAATCTGAGAAAGAAATTAAGTTCTCTTATCATATTCATTTCAAATTCTTCCTACATACTCTTAACAAAATTTTGACACATATTTTCATTAGTAGTACCAAATATTATAATCTACATAAATTTGAACTAGAAGAATATCATTCTATTCATATTTGATGAAAAGAATTGTATCAATCTTTCCTGTTGAAAAACTTTTTTCAATAAAAAAACTACTGAGCCTCTCATACCAAACTGTAGGAGCTTGTTTGAATCCATATAATGCTTTTGTGAGTTTCAAAAACATGATTAGGAGAAATATGATTTTCAAAACCTGGAGGTTGCTCAACATATACTTCTTCATTTATAAAACCAATTAAGAAAGCACTTTTAACATCCATTTGAAAAAGTTTAAAATTTCTATAACATGCATATGCAAGTAACATTCGAATAGCTTCTAATCTTGCGACAGGTGCATGCGTTTCATCATAATCGAATCCTTCCTCTTGATTGAAACCTTGAGCTACAAGTCGAGCCTTGTTTCTAGTGATGATTCCAGACTCATCTTTCGTATTTCTAAAAACTCATTTTGTTCCAATAACAGCATGATTTTTGGGTCTAGGAACAAGTGTCCATATATTATTTCTTTCAAATTGATTTAGTTATTCTTGCATAGTTAGAATCCATAATTAATCAATAAGTGCTTCATCAATATTTTTTGATTCAATTTGAGATAGAAAAGCAGTGTGATTACAAATATTTCTAAGAGATGATCGAGTACTTACACCTTGTGAAGGTTCTCCTAGAATTTATTCCGCTGGATGATCTTTCACATGTTTCCACTATTTGGTTGCATCTTGTACTAAGTCTTGATGATCTTTCCTTCTATTTTCATGATCTTCCCTTCTATTTCCATAATCTTCCCTCTTGAATTGTCTCTAAATATCACGCATCCTTTTTCTTTAAAAGTGAAGTCAATGAATTTAGTTTTGTCTTCCGTCACGTATCTTGATTATCCGTTGCCTAAAAACCATTTATTTTTACCTGTAGAATACTTCATGCATACCTACAAAAGTAATTAAAAACAATTCTTGATACCCAAGTTCTTTGGATCCTTTATTTATTAGTATTAGAAAAAACAAGATTCTTTGGTATCCATATGACCCTAATAGTCATTGTATGTTTTCTTCTAATAGGACAAACATGATAATTATGACCATTTTTATTGCAAAAATTACAAATAACATATGACATATTTAAAAGCCTTGGGTGATTGTAATAATTTTTTTTTTGAAAAATCTATTTTTATGAAAAAAATTTTGAAAATTTGATTTTGATTTAATCGGTTTATCAAAGAAATTTTTATAGGGTTTGAGTTTTTCTTTTGGCATGTATCCCAACCCTACCTTATCAAAAACACATCTTTGACTACCAAGAAGTTTTTCAAAGTTTCTTTTTCCATTTTTAAAGTTTTCAACAATTTTTTCTAAATCAGTCACTTTCTTTTTCAGCTCATCATTTTCATTTTTTAAAACTATATTATCTTTTCTTAAAACATCAATTTCATTTGTTAAATAAGAATTTTTCTTTTTCAAAATGGTATACTTGATACCCAATTTTTCAAGTTCCTCATATACTTCTTCTAAAATATTTTGCAATTCTTCATAAGAAGGATTTTCAATATTTTCAAAATTTGTTACCTCAAGATCATCTTTAGCCGTAAGACAAAGATTTGCAACTCTTCGTCATTGCTTTCTTCATTTTCATCGCTTTCACTTTCATGAGGAACGGCTTTGAGTGCCAAGCTCTTCTTTTGATTTCCTTCTTTTTCTCCTCTTTTGAATGTGTACTCATGGGTAATAAGTGACCCGATGAGTTCATTTACTTCAAATTTTTTAAGAATCCCGGTTACTTTTGATTCCCAATGTTTTGGCAAGGAGTTGAGAATTTTCCTTACTATCTCTAAGCTGGAATAAACTTTACCAAGAGACGTCAAACTATTTATAATATTAGTAAAATGAGTATACATAGAAGAGATAGATTCATCATCATTCATTTTGAACATTTTATATTCATGTGTAAGAATATAAATTTTTGATTCTTTGACTTACGAAATTCCTTCATAGGTTACTTTCAAGTTGTCCCAAATTTCCTTTTCTGTTCTGCAAGTCATTATTCTGATAAATTCATTACCATCGAGAGCATTATATAGAAAATTCATAGCCATTACATTCACAGTATAAAGTCTATCATCTTCGCAATCAAATTTTTCCTCTTCCTTTTTGACCTTTACTCTATCAATAGTTTTTGTTGGAATACAAGGCTCATTTACAATACACTTCCAGATTTCACGACCTTGAGACTGAAGAAATATTCTCATTTTAGCTTTCCAGAAAGTATAATTGTCTCCACAAAATAACGGAAGCCGACTACTGGATTGACCTTCAACGAATGTAGTTACAATGTTAGCAATATAATCTTAACTCAATAGATCGTTAATCTTATAATAAAGCCTTGCTCTGATACCAATTGTTGTCCAGATGACTAACAACATACATACATACATACATACATTCATAACAAGGTTTAAATCAAAGAAGTACTATGCAACTAGTTTTCAAACAAATGAGGATAACTAGTCCTCATCACATCCTCACGTTCTCACGTTACTTCCTGAAAAACAGGATTATTCCAGAGTCCTTTGTCCAAAGAAATTGTGTGATTTCTCAACTTCTGCTCCTTCTAATTTTCAACTCGTGTTGGCCATTCTTCGAAGGTTAGGTTATGGCATAACTTAATGTTGCTGCTACTGGTCCTACACCAAGACTTTTCTTTAAAGATGACACATGAAAAACATTATGAACTCCTTGGAGATCTTCTGATAAAGCCAAACAATAAGCTACTAGTCCAACTTTCTCCAGAATTTCATATGATCCAACATATCGGGGACTTAGTTTTTACCTTTTTTTCGAACCGCACTACGTCATTCATAGGAAGATCTTAATATATAACCAGTCGCCTACTGCAAAATCCAAAGTTCTTCAATGCTTTATCAACATAGCTCTTTTGTCTGTTTTGAGATATTCTCATCCTGTCTCGTATCATTTCTACCTATTTTCTAACTTCATGTAAATATTCGAACCCTAATACTTTACTTTCACCAACTTCATCCCATTACATAGGTGATCTATACTTTCTCTCATATAATACTTCTAAATAGTAGCTTGAAAGCTATTGTTATAACCTTGCACATATCCTCTAAAGTTTGAATAGTTCGTTTCGTCTGCCCATCTGTCTGCGGATTATAGGCACTATTGAATTTTAGACTAGTACACAATATCTTTTGTAGACTTTGCTAGAAATGAGATGTAAACCTAGATTCTCAATCTGAAATGATTGCCTTAGGTACCCCATGCAGATGAACTACTTCCTTAACATAGATCTATGATGAGTTTTCCATCAAATCAATGTTAGTTATAGCTACAAAATGAGCGCTCTTCATTAATTGATCAACTATAACCCAAATCGAATTCTTTCTTGTCAGCGTTCTTGGCAATCATACCACAAAATCCGCGGATGTGTCTTCCCATTTCCATTCGGGAATAAGTAGGGGTTGCAATTCTCCTACGAGTCTTTGGTGTTTCGCTTTTACTACCTGACACACCGAACATTTAGTCACGAATGTAGCAACATCTTTCTTAATGGCTTCCCACCAAGATTTTTCTTTTAGGTCTTGGTATATCTTAGTACTACCAGGATGAGCTGTGTAAAGAGTGCAATGAGTTTCTTTCATAAGCTTCTCCTTCAACTCAGGATCACTGGTAATCACTTTTCTCTTTCCAAAATACAGTATTCCGTCATTCAAAATTACAAAATACGAAGACCTTTTTCCTTCCAACAATTGCTGCCAGATCCTTTCCAGCTTAGTGTCCTTACGTTGTCTTTCTTGAATTTCTTCATCTATCAGATAAACAATCTCTTGTACTACTGCCAATGTAACATCTCTTGGCATATTTCCAATCAGCAAGTTTCGCATAATGGACAATATTGAAGATTTTTCCGTTTGAGTCTTTTAACTTAATGCATCAACCACCACATTGGCTTTTCGAGGATGATACTTAATTTCACCTGGAAATCACTTATAGTTTCAATCTACTTTTCGTGCCTCATATTCAAGATCTTCTGACTGAATAAATACTTGAGATTTTTGTGATCTGTGTATACTTCACACTTTTCTCCATATAAATAGTGCTTCCAAATTTTTAGTGCAAATACAATAGCTGCCAACTCCAGATTTAAGTCCACTCATGATCCTTAAGCTGCCGAGATGTATATGTGACTACTTGCCCTTCTTGCATTAACACGCATCCCAAACCCATTTTTGAAGCGTCATTATAGACTACATATGGTTTGTGGGATTCTAGTAGAGCTAGAACTGGTTCTATAGTCAATCTTCTCTTGACCTTTTGGAAACTCTACTCATACCGATCACTCTAAACATACTTAACATTTTTTCTTATCAATGCTGTCAAAGGCCTAGAAAGTTTGGAGAATCTTTCTACAAGTCTCATAGTATCCTGTTAGCCCAAGGAAACTACGCACTTCGTGAGCATTCACCGGCCTCTACCATTCCGTTACCCTTTTTATTTTAGCTGGATCCACGACAACTCCTTCACTGGAAATAACATAACTCAAGAACTTAACATCTTGAAACTAGAACTCACACTTAGTAAATTTGGCATAAAGATGGTGCTTCTGCAAGATTTTTAGCACAATACTTAAGTGTTTCCTATGCTCCTCATCATTTTGAGAGTATATCAGAATGTTGTAAAATATAGACCACCACAAAGCTATCCAGGTATGGTCTAAATATTTGGATTCATTAAATCCATGAACACTATTGGCGCATTTGTCAATCCAAACAGCATAATTAAGAACTCAAAATGTCTATATCGAGTCCTGAAAGCAGTTTTGGGCACATCTTGTTCCCTGATCTTAAGCTGATGGTTACTGGATCTAAGATCTATTTTGGGAAACACGGACGTTCCTCGTAATTGATCCAACAAATCGTCTATCCAACGCAACAGATACTTATTCTTGATGGTGACTTTATTCAGATCTCGGTAATCTATACACATGCGCATTGTCTCATATTTCTTCTTTACAAATAAGACTAGTGCTTCCCATGGCGATGAACTAGGCCGTATAAATCCCTTTTTTAGCAGTTCCTCAATCTGCATCTTCAACTCCTTCAGCTTCGTTGGTGTCATTCTGTAAGGTACCTTATGAACTGGAGTCATATCCAATTCTTATTCAATTGCGAGTTTCGTCTCCCGATCAGGGGGCAAACTAGGTAGATCATCTGTAAAGACTTGAGGAAAATTTTCTACAACTGGAATCCCTTTAATAACCTTGGCTTCCTCTAGCAAATTCAACATTATTGATAAAAACGCCCATGCTCCACCTTTCATACTTTCTCTTATTCGCCTCGTTGTTACAATCGAGAAAATTGAATTAATTATTTCCCCCATGTAACATAGTTTCTTTTTCGTTGGTAAATTGAAAACTATCTCTCTCTTACAACAGTCAATCTTAGCATAATGTTCAGATAACCAATTCATGCCTAAAATTAAGTCAAATTCCATCAAATGGAAAACTATCAGGCTGGTGGTCAATTTCAAACCAGCAATCTCTAAAGGGCAATTCTTCACTATTTGATTGCACCTAACTATCTTCTCATCAGGTATTATTACCAAAACTTTTTGAGTTAAAGGATCCACATTTAGCTTACACCTCTGAACGCAATCATAAGAAATAAAAGATCTTGTCACTCCAGAATCAAATAAAGCATATACCACACTTTGCATCAATATAACCTTACCTAGAAAAGTCATTCTATCATGACCTCAATGAAAACCATCACATAACTAAATCAAAGTAAAGTTAGGAAATGTTACCAGTGATGATGCTGACATTAACACCCTCATCAGTTTCCATATCCACATCCCCTGGTGTAATAGCATATACCTTAACTTTTACAGAGATATTTGCTTTTCCTCTTGGTGTTGTAGCTCCTTCGAGAATATTCTGTGGATAGTCTCGAATCATATAACCTATCTGTCCACACTTGAAACATGCTCCGGTTACTAGTTGGCATTCACCACTATGTCTTCACCCGCATCTTGTACATGGTGATAGTGTAACCGATACTCTTTAGTCGACCACCTTTTCTTTTCCTTTATCCACGGGGTGGATGTTCCTTCTCTTCCCGGTATCCTTTCTTGGAGAATAAGGAAATCCTCATTTTCTGTGCATTTGAGTTTGCATGATCAAGCTCCTCTATCCCGCTTCAGCAATACATGCTACGTTCTCCAACTCTTGGAGTTTCTCAATTCGTAGGCACGCAACTTGATTGCGAATTCTCGGTTGTAGTCCCACTTGGAATTTCTGTGCCCGCATCTTCTCCATGGCTACCAAATGAGGGCCAAACCTTGCTAGCTCCATGAATTGAGCCATATATTGCTCCACTGTCATATTGTCTTGCATTAAGGTGGTTGACCATCTAATGTGCAAGTTCATCTCTAACCCTACATGAGAATTCAGTTACCCATAAATATAATAGACTACAAAAATCTCAAGTGAAAAATCAATGAAATGGCCATAGAAATTCATCTGCGATTTCCCGTTCGTTCCAACTCTCCTTCCTCCCCTATGTTTGTCCACATATATGTATATATATATATATCTGATCGAAACTCAAGTCCCAGTAAAAGTCTATTGCCATGTCCTTAATTGAGTTAATGGGCCATCCTAATTATATGAAGAAGAGTCCAAGCCAACTTTAAATGTCATGCTGCTCTTTAATCCTTCCCATATATATGTGCAGCCGTGTATTTTAATTAATGCAAGTGGTCATTTTCTTATTTGATTTGACGTTGGGCCATTGTAATATATTGAAATAATGGGCCATGTAAAGCATGGAAGCCCAAGTGATGAAGTGACCCATTGGTCTTGAAGTACTTTTTGCCTTTTTTAACTATATCTAAGAAAGAAAATAAAAAAAAATAAATAAAAAATAAAATAGAATTAAATAAGATAAAATAAAAAAAATAAAAAAAGAAAAAGACAAATAATACTTAAAAATATCTCAATGTAAATAAATCTAATTAAATAAAATAAGTGAAATTCGATTATTTCTATTTTCATTCTTTACAATTTAATCAAATATTAGGATATTTAAAGTACACTTTCGCGCACTCATCACACCCCCAACTTACTCATTGCTCGTCCCTAATATTTTTCATGCAAAAATGATGAAAGAGACCAAAGAAGATTACACACAGAAGTCACCAAGTTACATCTTCTAGAGTCACATATCACAACAATCTTAAAAATCCAGTAACCCAATCACAATCAATCCACATATAGCAACCCATAGAGTGTGTGTGTATGTGTGCTCCAAACCATATCTATCTAACCACAAACCATGACACATGTAATATCAAGAACATCTCAAGCAAAAGGTTCAACTCCATATCTTATAGGTATAAAAGTGTTTCGTGCAGGAATTCTCTCTATGGAATTGACAAGGGGTGTACACACACCCTCATAAAAAATTAGGCAATTATGTATAAGTAACAAACAAACACTGATCTTATGATAGGAACACTAACAATTGAGAATTTCACTATCCTTTCCACAAGCTTACCTATGATCAAAATGATCAACACAAAAAAATTGTAATGTAGCTTGGGTTAGGGGCTATATGAAGAAAATGATAAAAGAGATTCAAAAATTTTCAAGTATACACTAAGGGAATTTTATTAAAGATCATAGCAAACCACACTTTTCAGTTGATGTACTCTTCAACTTTTCAGATCATTGAATAATATTTTTCCTTCTTCTTCAACTTCTTTTTTTTTCTCTTTTCTTTTCGATTTTTTTTTGAAAAGAAAATATGTAAATTCTACACTTAGTACACACTTGGAAGCAATAAATATAGGAAAAATTAGTGTATAAGTTATACTCCAATGAGGAGAGGTATGAATGATGTGGACATATGAAAAGAAAAGGCCTATATGTGTTTGTTGGCTCAAAATTGGCTACTAAAGGTCTATGATGAGAAGGGTTAGCTTGAAAGGCTCAAACGTTAATCATAAGTTGACTTTTGTCATATCCCAGGTATATCTACCATCTTACTACCAACTATGTAATGATATTCTAAAAAAAATGCCCAATTCAACAGATCAATGAACGCTTATCACAATTTCTACATTTGTAGGCTCTCAATCTTTTCTCAAAATTCACATAAATATTTAAGCAAATGAGTTCTCTAACTACATGTATCAAACTACCATCTTACCACAAAGTTTGGATAAGTGCATTAAAAGTTTTGTGAATGTCTCAGCAAAATGATTAAGATGGGTTTGATAAATTCACTAAGATGACCATGAATGAGCATGAGTATACATGTGAAATGGTGCCTATATGATGCAATTTTTTTTAAAAAAATTAACACATGAAAATATGCCACAAGAGTTTCAACAAATATCATTCTCACCCCCAACTTAAATGAAACATTGTCCTCAATGTTTAAAAATTAAAACTGAATAATGGGGAGTAACTGGAAATGGTATAATACACCTGATGTAGGACGTGAGTGACTCGCTAAATATCATAGATGGCAAACTGAAATGACAATTAACACGGACCTGCAAACAAAAATAAAGAAAATAACAACAAACAAAAACAAAATGACCAAAAAAATAAAAATAAAGAAAAAAATAAATGAAAACAAAACAAAACAAAACAAAATAAAATAAAAATGATTGCATGGTGTGGTAAAGGTGAAATGTTTTCCACTTCTGGAGCTACCTCTCTTGGGTCAAAATTAAAATACTTGTTAGTCCAATAAGTTCGATGCTTGAGGTCCACAGGTAGATGGCAAGGTTTCAAGTCAACTCATGGTGCTTCTACACTTGAAGGAACCCGTTCTTCACTTTTCCTAGGCAACTCCTCAAATTTCAGTTGCCAACCCTGTGTGCCATGATCTTGAGTTATATAAAAAATTGCACAAATATCAGTCACATCAGATGAATCACTAATATAATTAAACTCAGAATTTACAATAAAATACTCAAGAGAATCAAAATCACGAGTTGTGAGAACCTCCCTGTCTACGAGTGAATTAATCATATATGTTTGGTGGCACTCACCATCCTTAATAGGTTGTTTTGCAATATAGAAGATGTTCACCTCGAGAGTCATGTTTCCAAAAGACAGTTTCATGAGCTCATTCCTACAATTAATAAGTGCATTAGCAGTAGTAAGGAAAGGTCTACCTAAATTTAAAAGGATTTTAGATGTGGTATCAACAACAGAGCTAGTGTTTAGAACTAAGAAATCAACAAGATAATAAAATTTATCAATTTGAATTAAAACATCATCTACCACACCCTGGAGTATTTTCACTAAACGGTCAGCCAATTGTAATACCACAGAAGTTGGTTTGATTTCTCCCAACCCTAGTTGCAAGTAAATAGAATAAGTCATTAAATTCATACTAACTCCTAAATCTAGCAGTGCTTGCCCAAATTCTTGATTCCCAATACTGCATGTGATGATTGGACACCTAGGATCCTTGTACTTGGAAAGGATCCGCTGCTTAATCAGAGCACTAACTTGCTCTGTCAAGATTGCCGTCTTCTTCACGTGGTGCTTCCTCTTAACTGTACACAGATCCTTGAGAACTTTTGTGTAAGTAAGAACTTGTTTAATTACATGCAAAAGAGGGATATTGACTTTTACCTCTGAGATTCTCCAGGATTTTATTGTTAGGATCCAAAGTTAGCTTGCTTGATTTTAGAGCTTGAGGGAATGGTATCTTAATAGGATTCTTTGTCACATTTGGTTCCTTGGGTAACTCGGCAGCACGTCTTGTCCTTTTCTACATCCTCTGATTTGTTCATTATTGGGATGTGTGATAACTTACCACTACGAGTTACAATGGTGTTCACATCCTCCAAATTCTCTTGGGTCATGTGTTGACCATGGGGTGTGGACTGAGCTTAAAAAGGAAACTTACCTTTCTCAGTCACACTCAAGGAGCTCATCAATTTGGTCATTTGAATTTTTATCTTCTTGTTTTCTTCCATAACCTGCATAATCAAAGATTCAAACTTTTGGTTAGTTTTACCCTCTGCCTCAATAAAATCATGCAAAGTTTTTTCTAAAGGACTCCTAGAATATGAAGGTGCATGATATGATGCAAGATATGATCTAGTGGACTGTGCACGTGGCTGATTTTTAGATTTTCAGCTAAAATTAGGGTGATTGTACGCTACCCTGGATTATAGGTCTCAGAGAAAGGTATAGAAGGCTTCTAGTACATACCTAAGACATTATATTGTTCCTCATACAACCCTCTTATCTCAACAAATGTGGGACACTCTTAGGAGAGGTGATTAACTCTGCCACATACAAAACATGGTCCAGAAGACTCTGCATGATTAGCCAAATATATTGGCTTTAAGTCCTTGGCTTTTAGCAACTCTAACTCCCTAGTAAGTACCTCAACCTTAGCCTTCAAGTTGTCTTCCTCCTTAAGGTGGTAAACTCCACCACCATTTTGGTTCCTTGTAGGTTGTGACCTATTTGTGCTCTCAGTAGCACTAGGTCTAGTCCAAGTGTGAGCTTTTTTAGCAAGCTCATTGAGGTACTCTATGGCCTCATTAGGATTTTTCTGCAAGAACTCACCATTACACATCATTTCCACAAACTGGTGCTCTCTAGGTGTAAGTCCCTCATAGAAGTAACTCACTAAATGCCAACTCTCATACTCATGGTAAGGGCATATACTCAATAACTCATTAAATCTCTCCCAAGACATATATACAAAGTCTCACTGTTCTTTTGTGTAAAGGTGGAGATTTGTCTTTTTAATGCATTGGTCTTATGTTGGAGGAAGTATTTATTAAAGAAAGACTGAGTCATCACATTCCACGACCCAATACATCGCGGTCTCAGCGAGTATAGCCAACTCTTAGCTCTATCATTCAAAGAGAAAGGAAATAACTTAAGTCTCACAATTTCATCAGTTGCATTTTGACTATGAAAAGTCGCAACTACCTCCTCAAACTCCCTAATGTGCACATATGGATTTTTTTTCTTCTAACCCATGAAAGGTGGGGAGTAACTGTATTACCCCCGTTTTAACATCAAGTTGATGTGTATTGGGTGAAAACATTATGTATGATGGTGTAGCTATATGTTTAAGATGGAGGTAATCCTGAAGAGTCCTAATGGATTAATCCTCGTATTCACTCATATTTTCAGAAGCAGAAGGACTATCAAACAAATGAATAAAGAAATTAGACTCTGAATCTGACTCTAACACAGGCCTACAAGCAAATCGACCTAATGCGTCCCTATACCTATTATGCATGCAAGATAATAATAAGAAGTAAAACTAAAAGAATAAAAAATGCAACACTAAAACAAAAAATATGAAAGAGAAAAATTAAAAAATAATAATAATGCAGCAAGTAAAAAGAGGAAACGAAGTTACCACCTTGACAAATTGCTGAAAAAAAAAACTATCTAAAAATTCTTTTACCGTTTCCCCGGTAACGACGCCAAAATTTGATTACACCTAAAGAATAACGAGGTAATTGTAGTGCAACTTTGGGGTGTCGATTCCACAGGGAGACAAATTAAAATAATAGTAAAATAGCAAGAAACTAAAAAAATATTAAATGACTAATGAGAAACGAAAAATTGATCTTAAATAAAAATAAAAATTAAACAAAATAATTAACATAAAAATTAATCAAAGTAGAGGAACATTAGAGTTTCGAGAATTCAATTCCATAATTCTCAATCAAAGACATAGAATTATAAACCAAAAATTAAATCAAATGTAACTCTTCGAAAAATTATTCATTACTTTTAAATCACGTACATTAACATCCACATTGAAAAAATCCAACGATTGCAATATACCCAAGGAACGATATTGTAGTAGAAAATTAAATCAATATAAATAATCAATAGATCTAAACATAATCAAAGAACAAATTCATTCAATAGAAAAAGTATGACTGAATCTATAAATGAAATAAATTTCAAAATTATTCGGAAAAGAAAACACTAACAATATTTTGAGAATGATTAAACAAAAGAGTTTTAATAAATTAAAATCAAATACATGAATTAAAAATAAATTAAAAATATATGCAAGTTCATCCCTAACCCTACATAAGAATTTAGTTATCCATAAATATAATGGATAAAAAAAATCTCAAGAAAAAAAAAATCAATGAAATGGCCATAGAATTTGTTTGCGGTTTCTCGTTCGTTCCAGCTCTCCTTCCTCCCTTGCGTTCGTCCACACACACACACACACACACACACACACACACACATATATATCTGATCGAAACTCAAGTCGCAGTAGAAGTCTATTGCCGTGTTCTCAATTGAGTTAATGGGCCATCCGAATTATATAAAGAAGAGTCCAAGCCAACTTTAAATGTCATGCTGCTCTTTAATCCTTCCCATATATATGTGCATCCGTGTATTTCAATTAATGCAAGTGGTCATTTCTTATTTGATTTGACGTTGGGGCATTGTATTGTGTTGAAATAATGGGCCATGTAAAGCATGGAAGCCCAAGTGATAAAGTGTGGCCCATTGATTTTGAAGTACTTTTTGCCTTCTTCAACTACATTTAACAAAGAAAATAAAATTAAAATAAACAAAAAAATAAAATAGAATGAAATAAGATAAAATTAAAAAAATTAAAAAAAATAAAATAAATAATACTTAAAAATATTTCAATATAAATAGAAATCTAATTAAATAAAATAAGTGAAGTCTGATTATTTCTATTTTTATTCTTTACAATTTAATCAAATATTAGGATTTTTAGAGTGCACTTTCGCGTACGCATCAGTGGTGAATTCCAAGAGTTTTCATTACTTCGCCGATTCTAGAAAGAAGTGATAGTCAAATTCTTTCTTAAATTGCTCCCAAGTGGGAACCACATTTTCTCCCAATTCTTGCTTCATCCTTTTCGTATCCCACAACAAACCGACTTCTCCTTGGAGCAGATGTCCAGCATATTGAACCTTCTGCATTTTCAATACAGTCGCTAATCTCGAAGGTGCACTCTAGGTCTATTATCCACTTATCTGCTTTCAGAGTTCCTTCCATTTCCAAGAAATGTGGATATCGATAAACCAAAATCTTTCATATGGACAACCTTGTGTTTCTCCGCTAGCTTCCTCATGACAATGGCATCGGCTCTGCTTTATTTGGTTTTTCACAACTTCCATCATCTGATGGATATCTCCTGCCATTGCCTACCCACCTTCTAAAGGTGGGTTTTGTACTACCCACTCTTTGGGTCTCGGGAGAATGGCCAGAGGAGGATTCTCTACTACCTGCTTTGCACGTCTCGGTGGACTAGTAGCACCACGACCCCTTACCATTTTATCCTCCTGAAATACACAAAACTCTTCGTGAGTTACTCCTGCCTTAGTAACTCCACGTCTTACAGACCAAGGCATCCCCAGTTCCACACATCAATCGACTTGATCCGATCCTTCAAAAGATTCAAACCTATCTTTATCAGATCAAAGCCTATCCTAATACCATGTAATTTTCTTCCTAAGACACTCGTGGGTTTATCCAAAGACGTAATGCTCTAATACCACTGTTGTCACGCCTCCAGTCTACGCTTGGAATTTAACATAAATTGAACCATCGAGATACGTAACAATATACTACATACCCCTTTGTTCATGTCGGAAATAATATGCATGCACCTAACTTACTAGCAGCATGCAATATATGTCGTAGTGGAATAAGGCCAATTTCACCTGATAGATAAGGAAATCTAAAACTTTGCGAACTATCACATGGTAATCTATAGTAAAATCCCACAACTTCATAATAACATATTGTACCAAATCCATAAAACCAAGTCTTCAAAACATAACATTGTTTGGTATTCTCGATATACAACTGCTCCCTTTTCACTACAATGGTTCTTTCTTAAATTCTTTATAGTTATTACCAAAGTGGAAACGACTCATACTAATATTATAGCCCGGTTGGATATGCATCTCTGTTGGCGTCGTATAGACGCTATCAAGGGATAGTGAGCCATCTGGGCACAAAACCAAGCAACATCATATGCGTCGTCGATCCTCTGACGACGTGGATATGTCTCGCCTCGTAATCTTCAACAGACAATCATACAAGGGCTATGCTAGCTCGTCAAAAGGGGAGCATTTTGTAGGGCCTTCAGGGCTCTGTAGAATCTCTTGAGATGTCGGGGTCTTGCCCTATGCCATTACATCTTGTAATCACTTCTATCATTTCGAAAAGAAATGATAGTTAAAATTCAAAAAGTGAGATTTCGAGAAATCTTAATAAGTATACAAATAACATAATAAAAGCATCATCAGCATATACCAGTAAATATGAAAAATGCATGTATCATGATCATGAGACTTGAGACATGACTTATGCATCATGCTTTTTCATAGAAGACTTTCATGTTCTTCATAAAGAGATTTTCATATTTTTTAAGAAAATATTTTCATGTTTCTTTAACTTTCATTGACATGTGTATAAAAATTTTAATATTTTTTCTTATTATTCATAACATTACGTGTCATTATTCACGTTCATAACATTCCTGAGGCAGATCGAAACGCCTCATCGCCAATTTTCTTTTAATAACTTTTCATATAACATGTTGGATATCTTATGGCTCCCTTATGTATTGGGTGTTTCCTGCTGGTTGCCGCATCACGCAACGATTACTTTAGTCGAGATGACTACGTCATGATCATAATCATAATGGCAGATCGAATCATGTTCACTGTCATGATCATATTCTTAACGGCAGATTGAATCGCTTTTACCATCTATGGCACCCACCTGTTTTAGGTGCGATCACCATCCGGAATCCTTTAAATAGGAACCGTTCATGGCTTGTCGACTGTTATTTGTCGATCCAGGAATTTCACTCGACTTTATACACACCTAAGTGAACAGAGAGTTCTACTAAGGTAATACCCCGTTTTAGCCGTTGGAGTTCTTATAAAATCTTTATCTTATTTATTTTGAAAAACATGATAACTCAAAACATGAAACTTGTGACATGAATGGACATGCATGCAAACTTGGACTTTCTTTTACATGACACATGATTTAGTGACATATGACATATGAAGCTTGCATTTCCAAACCATGATTTTTACATGCTATATCATGAAAACATAATCCTTTTCAAATAATTCATACATAATTTAATAAAAAGAGATTCAAAACAAATCAACCCTAGCCTTAAAAAGTTAAAGCCGAAACTCATAGTGGGGTCAAACTTTTTTTTTCCCTCTTCTTTTCTCTTGGCCAACTCCTTTTTTTTAATATATTCCAAAACTTAATAATCAATCCACAATAATTCACTAGCCAAAACACTAATATGGCTTATGGAGTCATTTTGTTCAATCACTTTTTATAATATAATCTCTCTCCAAACCAAATACATGTTTTCAATTATTTATCAAGAATATCAAAGGGTATGTTTTCATAATTCCCCTAAAAAACTTAGGTTATAAATCATATCATCCATTATGAGTCAAAACCTAAAATTCTCCAAAAATTTTACTATGATTGAGAACTATAAATTCCTCAAAATACAATTTCTATCATTCAAACATATCATGCCATTGATTAAACCCTTAGCCAGAATTCACAAACTATATTCCTTGAATTCTTTCTTAAATTGTCACTACATTCCTTCAAGTATCTCTTGAATCAAATCCTAAGTTATCATTTTAATAAAGCATACAAAAACTATAACAAGAGCACCCATCAAGCAAGCGAACAATAAAATAAACAATTAATAACAAGTTTACCATATATATATATACAAGAAATGCTAAGATTGAGTTAAAAGTGTACTTACTAACTTTTCAAGACATCTAACAAAGAAAATATTGTAAGGAAGAAATGTCCCACAAAAGTCTTGAAGAGAATTACACACATCAGTGTGCAAGGGAGGAACGTTGTGGTGAGAAAATGGAAAGAAAAGCAATGGAAGAAGTAGTATGTCTTAGTCGAACCCTTGGAGAAAAAAAAATAGCAAAGGGGCGTAAAAAAATACTCCAAGCTGCCAAGTGTCACCCTAGACTTAGAGCACTAATTCCTATTTTTAGCCAAATTGACAAGATTTAGTTGTTGTCTAATCTAAGATTGAGACAAACATGGAGGAGATAAAACAAAAAGAGATTTGGCTCTTCCCACTTTCTATCAATATCCCATCCGAAACTTCATAAAGAAAATCCAAATTTTTGCTCACATATTTCCCCCACTTGCCACTTGTCAACTATCTTGCAAAGATGAAATCTTTGTATGAAGAAAAGACAAAAAATTAGGCATAAGTCCATCTGTAGCTTACATGGAGAAAAGATCCAAGTTTTGTTTACATATCTCTACTTATCATTGGTTCCTTATTTCTTAAGAAAAGTGATCTTTGCATAGATAGATTAAAAAAGTTATACATGAGTTGGTTTTCCCCCACTTCATAGCCAATCCGAAACTTACAAGGAGAAAATCCATGACTTGCTTGCATATCATCTTTTGCTATTTGTTCAAACATTTCTCAAGAGATGAAATCATTGCATGGAAAAATCCAAAAAGCAAGCATAAGTTAGTGCTCCCTTTATCCTTATCCAATACCATAGCTCACTCTCTCTTAAGGAAAAACCTCTTGGCTTAATCACTCAAATTCCTATACAATTTGCTCTTTGAAATTCCAAAAGACATGTATTCTTAGCATGCCAAGTGTCCCAAGTGGTCTCTCAAACCCTTGGGCATCTCCCAAGCTCTCTCTCAATCCAATGTTTTCTCTAAAAAATCTCTTTGCTTGCACCTCTCAACTTCTCATGCAAAACTCCTTTGGAAATCTAAAAAGTATGCATATATAAATATATCCTAGTGTGCCAAATGTCCAAAAACAAATCTCACTAAGCACTAGGTGCCTCCCAAATCTTCCTATGGTTTCACTTGTGTCTTATCTCTAATTTAGGCCAATCTCACATGTTTTTTTAAGAAAAAAGGCCTACATAAATAAATAATGGATATATCTCCAAATATTTCTAAAGAATGACTAAATAAAAAGGAATTCATTTCGAACATGAAGAAAATTCAATAGGAGAAAAATCTGGGTTGTCACAATTAATTACTCAAAAGTGTCTTTAATCGTACAACTTTGATTCTTAAATAGTCAACAAAATAGAATACTACTCTAACTAGGAAATAACGGTTGTAGATAAAATAAAATTACAAAATATTAATCTAACTAGGAAATAGTATTTACTGATAGAATAAAACTAGAAAATGCTAATCTAACTAGGAAAGCAATAAACTGGACAATGATAATAATGGAAAAGATAACAATCAATTAAAACAACATGTCCGATCATCTCCACTAATTATGATGCATCCTCTTGATTCACATTAATTGCAGATGGAATAAAATTAGGAAATACTAATCTAACTAGGAAAGCAATAAACTCAAAAAAGATAACAACCAATTAAAACAACATATCCAGCATCTCGTATTAGCTCCACTAGTCATAGAGCATTCTCCTAATTCGCATAAATTGCCGACAAGTTTTGGTGAGTGTAAGCAACTTATAGATGTGGATGTAAATGCTCAACTTTTGATGCTTGCTACCAAACTAATTCTGAATTTGGACAATTTTTTCACTGCACTAGAAACTTATAATACTTCCTCAATGACTTGTAACAAATTGATGATAAACTATGGAGGCAATCTCATCTTGAGTAGTTGTATTCTCTAGGACACAAAGAGTTGGTGCCTATGATGCCTCTGGAGTTGGTAATGTGGAAAACACATTTTTATCACCCTTAAACTCAGTAAGATCTTCTATGTTAAAAATTGGGCTAATACCAAAATCAGAAAGCAAATCAATAACTTATGCGATGGTGCCTAATTTCTTAGCGACTTTAAAAGGATCCACTCGTCGTGCATGCAACTTTGTAAAACTCCTTAAAGGAAATCATGCCAGTCTTAAATGAATAAGAATCATATGACCCGCGCTGAATTGTCTATCTTCACACCTTGCATTTGCATAAGCTGTATAAGAATCTGTATGAAAGGTAAGGTGCCATTTGCATTCTTCATGAATGTCCTTCATAGAGCTACAAAAATCTAGTTTAGCTTCGCTTGATCTAGGGACAACGGTAAGCAGTTGTTATTGGAGTGTTGGGTTATAAACCATAAAGCACTTCGAATGGGGTGTAGTCTGTTGATTTGTTAATAGAATTATTGAAAACAAATTCTTCTTGTGGAAATCTATATCCCAGCTGGTGACATGATCCGCGACAAGGCAACGTAATAATTCCCCAAGATCCTGTTCGTTACACCAGTTTGGCCATCAGTTTGGAGATGTAATGCACTAGAAAACATCAGCTTCGTTCCCATTTCCATCCACAATATCTTCTAGAAATAACTCACAAATTGTACGTCCCTATCAAACATGATAAAAGCTACGACAGGATGTAATCGAATTACTTCTTACAGGAATAATGCAGAGATCTTTGAGGCATCATAAGTCTTGTTACATGGAATGAAATACAACATCTTTGAAAAATGATCCACGACCACCATTAATTGAATCATGTTGCCAAAAAGTTTAAAGCAACCCAAAAACAAAATCCATGCTAATGTGCTGCCATGTTTTGTCTAGACTAAGGAGGGTGTATAGAGCCCCACTTGTTGCTTGGTTCCTTTCTTTATCTAGAAAATTCAATAACGATCAACCACTGTATGTATGTCTCTATGCATCCAAGGCCAATAGAACCGATCAAAAACAATAGCACAAATCTTATCATATCTGAAATCCAAGCTAAACCCCAGCCACAGAGTTCCATAATTAGGAACTCACAGAAAGACCCACACGGAATGCATAGCCATCTTCTCTAAAATAGATCCTCATCTTTCAAAGAGTATTGACCACCATATTTGCACACGAGTGGAAAGATTACTCCACACGTTGCCGAAGTCCTCGTCAGTAGCATGTTGCATTTTGAGACTGTCAAATCTTGCAAAATTAGCTGAAAATATATACAACAAGTGAGGTCTCTTGCTTACGGTGTCAGCCACCTTATTTCCAGTCCTCGATTTATGCCTGATAACAAACTTGAATTGTTGCAAATGGTCCATCCAACGAGCATGCCTAGCATTTAGCTTACTTTAGGAAGTTAGATGCTTCAAGGAATAATAATCAGTGTAAAGGATAAATTCTCTATGAATCAAATATAATTGTCAATGCTTAAGAGTTTGAACTAAAGTATGAAATTCCATGTCATATACCGAGTATCGCTGGCGAGCGTCATTAAGCTTCTCATTGTAAAAAGCAATGGGATGACCCTCTTGACTCAATATGCTCCCGAATTCCACATGTGAAGCATTACAAGCCACTTTAAAAACTATAGAAAAATCGGGCAATTTAAGAATTGGTGTTTGCCCTATCTTCTCTTTAATTTTAGTGAAGGCCTTAGCAACTACGGCACTTCATGAAAAACTAATTGCTTTCAACCACTCGGTGATTGGGGCCATTATAGTGCTGAATCTGTGAACAAATCATTAGTAGAACGTGGCCAAACCGTGAAAGCTCCTAACTTCTAAAAATTATGGGGCATTGGCCAATTCTAAATAGCTTGCATCTTTGTGGAGTCGGCCTCGATACCTTGATCAGAAATCATAAAACTCGAAAATCTAGCACTTTTCTTTATAAACAAACACTTGCCTCGATTGATATAAAGTTGTTCAACTCTCAAACTCTACAATACCTACTTGACATGATCTAAATGGTCCTGCAACTTCGATTAAAGATTAGGATATCACCAAAATAAACAACAACAAATTTACCCAAGAATGGCTTGAGAGCTTGTGTCATAACATGCATGAAGGTGCTTGGTGCATTGGTTAATGCAAAGGGCTAGTCACACCATTTAAACAAACAATCTTTTATTTTGAAGGTTGTCTTCCACTCGTCACTCGAACGGATACGAATTTGATGGTATCCCATTTCGAAGATTGATCTTAGTGAAAATAGATGTACCACTTAGCAAATCCAACATGTCTTCAAGAAGGGGAATGAGAAATAGGTATTTCACTGTTCCTTTGCTAATTACTTGGCTATCTATGCACATCCTCCAACTACCATCCTTATAGGGCTTAAGTAAGAACAAAATAACGCAGGGACTAAGACTCTCTTGGATGAAGCCTTTGTCTAACAATTGCTGAATTTTTTGATTGAGCTCTTCATTCTTTGTTGTGCTCATGTGATAGTGCAGTAAATTAAGCAAGGTTGATAGGGAAATTAAGTTTATAGCAAGCTACACATCTTGCATTAAAAGAAGTTGCTTTGGCATCTTATCCGACATAATGTCCTAAAATTTCTCCAGCATTGTGGTGAGTTCCACTCGAATATAACCATCCTCTTGCTTCATTCTGCGCCTTACTACCATTAGCACCATATCTTCACCATGTAGGAATCGAGAAAATCGACGCATGATCAAAGCTAATACAACTTTCTTTTGAGTCTCAAATTCCAAAATCTGCAAAGGATCCAAAACAAATTTCTTACTCTTAAGATTAAAGGAATAAGTGTTAGCATACCCACCATAGGAAAGTTTTCGATCATAAAGTCATGGACGCCCCCGATAACTTGTGACAAACGGTCCTAGGAATCACGTCACACCATGCCTCGTCCACATATTTTTTTCCCAATTAAAATTTAACCAAAATCAATGCTTTACTAGGATTGAGTTATCTTCATTAACCCTGCTGATCCAGTAAGGAGTAGCATGCTTCTCAATCTTTAGCCCCAAACATTTTATGATAGTTTCAAAAATCACATTCATGCCGCTGCCATTATCAATAATGACATTTAAAGCTCGACCATCATATTCCATGTGTGTGGAAAATGTTTGTATGCAACCACTCAGGATTAGCTTGGAGCTCTTTCTAAGTTCCGGTCAATACTTGGCGGCTAGGTAAATATGACGCGCTCAGGTTTTCTTTATCATGACTACCCCCATCGGTCTCCTCCTCATCCATTTCTTCAACAGTATCCATTATCAATAATTCTTTTTCACACATAAAGGCTAACTTTTTATTCCTTGTAGGACACACAACAACATAGTGTCCAAAGCCTTTACATTTGTAATATTATGGCCCTTTGCTAGAAACTTTTGCCTTTTCTTTTTGGTCTCCAATCACCGTGCTGATGGGTTGATCTTTCAACAATGGTGGCCTTTAGAATGAAGGCGTTGGCACACCTTCGGGTCTTGGATCTGTTGACACCATTTTTCTCCTAGCCAAGATTCCCATTTGCTTTTCAATACGTAGTGCCAATTGATACACCTCCTCCACATTAATTAAATGTGCAGTCAACATCTCCTTTTGTAGATCACTACGTAATCTTGTGTGACATTGAGCTAAGGTTTGTTGTTCAATCTTCAGAATCTTGCAATGGACAATCAACTAGTGGAAGCAGTCCATGAATTGATCAACACTCAATGACTCTTGTCTAAGTTGTAACATCTCTTTGAACATCATTTGCTCATAATCAATTAACAAATATTTTTCCTTTAGTCTTTCCTTCATCTCCTCCTACTTAGAAGCTGATGGATGTTCGGTACGGGTAATTATTCTTCAACGCTTCTCCACCATGCTAGTGCATGACCCTTCAATTTCATTCGAACATAACAAACCTTTCAATCTTCTGATACAGCAAACCAATCAAAGTAGTCCTCAATACTCATTAACTAGTATTCAGAAGCGTTGGGTACTAATTTCCCATAAAAATTCGGCACATCAACCTTCATCATCTTAGTCAATTCATCAAGAAGTTGATAATTCGTGCCATGTCCACCACAACCTGAGTGAAAATTGTGTTTGTGACATCAATTTGAGGCCCACGATCCTCAAACCCTCAATCTTCTTCATCTTCCTAATCCTCTTCATCATTTCTATCACTTTCGTCCAATACCTTCTCATGAACTAGGTCATGCCCTCTCTGATTGAAAGGCCTAAACTCCCCTCGAGCTTGACGCTCATCCATGACACCTAGTCGATGAGTGAGTTACTCCAAAACTGTGACAATTCGATTGATTTGGTGTTACAAATTGGGTTATTCTGCATCTTGGTTGTTCAAATTTTGGATGTTCGGATTTTGGCTGTTCACCAAGGTGTACGAAGTACCACAACGAGTTACAGGCATAAGGGTGCTAAGCTCCTTAAGGAAGGAACCTCACTCTAATGTCAAAATTGGTGCCAACTTCCTTATTCACCCTCACGCTGATACCAAGAAGAGAAAAAAAATACAAGCACATAATCTCTCTCTATAAAGTCGGAATCTTTCCAAGAAAATAAATTAACAAGCTTTTGGCATCTCACCAGACTAGTTGAGACTCTTATCTCAGGATCAAACATGCAATTTCATTAATCATTCAAAACTGCCTCTAATTGTACATCCTTGATCCTTAAATAGCCAGCAAAATAAAATACTACTCTAACTAGGAAATAATAGTTGCAAATAAAATAAAACTAGGAAATACTAATCTAACTAGGAAAGCAATTACTCGAAAAACTTAATAAGGGAAAAAATAACAATCAATTAAAACAGCATATCCAACCAGCTCCATTAATTACGGAGCATCCCATTGTAGACTTATTAAAGTTCTCAATGTTCATAAAGCCCAACCTTCCATCATTACACAACATGATGCCAATCTCATCTATGAATCTAAATTGCCATATCTAACATGTATTATGCCTTAATTAGGTCTAAATAAACTAATTTATATTACTTTTAAACTACCAAGGGTGAAAATACTGAGGGACTTGGAGTTTTTTTCTCCCCAGAAAATTTCAAAATTAAAAAATAAAAAACTATTTTTGAAGGTTTTTTATAAGGTAGACTATATCAAAATTAATTTTTCCATCTAAAAATTTAATTTTTTGCCACTCTCAAACATGGTTTTATGATTCTACCCCTTCTATCTTTCCTAAGATGACCAACAATGGTATAGCCAATGTTTTATGCCTTTTTTTTTTTTAGCTCATATGCCATTTTTACATTTGAGTTTTTTTTTTAACATTTGACTTATTTATTTAAAAGTTAACCCAATGTTAGATTAGTCATCTAATAATGAGATATTAGACCACTCCATCAATTCATCTAACAGTAGGCCAATAAGAGCATAATATGTGGCGCACTAAAGCTATGTTTGGTTGTTGGAGTGAGCTCAACTCATCCTAAGCTAATTATTGATTGGACTCACTACTTTTTTAACTTCTCATAAAAAATTTAAACTCATCTCTACTAACTTAATACATTTAAATACATCTCATTTCTATTTACATTCAAACACATTTCAATGGGACTCACAAAATACTACTCTTCACATATCAACTTAGATCAGTTGAGATCACATTAGCATCCAAACGCAGACTTATTAAATAATAAAAACCTAGAAAAAATCTAAAAATAGAATCTAAAATTAGAATGAAATCTAAAACAGTTGTAGAAATAGATTAAACATTAAAAATCAAGACAAGCATTTCAAAAAGTTTCAATATTATTTAGAAAATTGAAAATATCTTAAAGGGCTTAAAATAATAAAATGATAAAGAAAAAAGAGACTTAAAAAATTAATATAAAATATAAAAAGTGTTAAAATAAACAAATTAAGACTACACTTTTTTAATAGCTAATTTAGAAAAAGATAAAATTAAACAAAACTTATAATTTTCAAATTATAAGATTATATTGAAACAAATAAGAATAGGAATGTGAAATTGTGAGATTCTAAATTTTTGGGAGAACATGTTGGAAACAACTATGGGGAATGCCAAAAATAATACAAATACAAATCCAACATAGTTGACAAGGAGGTTGTTGCATCAAATGAGTTTTAGAAAAATATAAATGTATCGAAATATAGTTGTAGTTATGAAATAACACAAGTTTATCATAAAAACAGAACATGCAACTTTACCATAAACAAAATCAAACACCTTTTGGAAATGAAATAACACCAACAGGCCCACAATCCATCCCACTAGTCCACAAAATAACTTCAGCCTCTACTGTTCTTGTAATACATCAATAGAATACACTTGAATATCATTGCTACCTGCCGAACCAAGGTATCTAAAAGAAACTCCAACCTAAGAAACTATTGCAATGCTCAAGAACACACCAGCATACTATCATTATGTATAAAAAAGACTAAGCATACCAAAAAGAAAATCGTAAAAATAGAAAAGAAATGAAAACTCATAAGAAACAATCACACTAAATTATATTATGTGCTTAAGTATTCTATCTAAAGATATGATGGAGAGAAAGAAATTTGCAGCGATGACAACGACAAATTACCTCCTTACAATACATGCAAAACATAAATATAAAAGGCCATAAAAAAAATTAAAAAAGAAAAATAGGAAATATGCCATTCACCGAAAGTGAAGTATGTAGCTGCAAAATTTGGGTAGAATACTTAAGCAGTTTTGTATCACAGTTTTTGCCACATGCCACAAACATAAACAGAACCATAACAGACAGCAACAGGAAATTATGCCCCATGCTCCAAATTTTTTTAATTATATAAATAAGTTTCACCTTATTAATTATGGAATGCAAGTTAATGTCAAAAGAATCTATTCAAGAAGCCAATATAAAGGGTAATTTTCCAGCAAGACAAGCAAACAAGTTCATGGAGTTAAGGGTCTTTCTCTTATTTCTCCAAATATTCTTCTAATCTATCATGGTATGAATTTTGGTGCATTACATAAATTATCCCCATGAAATGCTTCAAAAAAATCTATAAAAAAACCTTGACAAAGTACCTAATACAGTAGAATATCCCCCAAAGAATAGTGCTCAAGTGCTTCTCCATTTATTTGCCTTCCTTTAAATTTATTGTACAAGTTAACATCGAAAAATCTTAATCAAGAAACCAGGATAAAAGATACCAGCTTTAAAGTATAAATTATCTGCATGAAATGCTTCATACTTGGCATTGTGGACAATCCCCTAGAGATAAGTAAGCTATTTGATATAAGGAAGCCTTTTAGGTAATGAGCTTTAATTGATAGATAGAGAACTAAACTTATGAAAGCATCTCAAAGAAAGGCCTTAGATTAAAAAAAAAAGGTTAAAGAATCATAAATTTAAAAGAATCGCCTACTCTAGATTGTAACCACGGGCAAGCACAGGACACAAAGTCATGAACAAGGCAAAAATAACTATCGTAGTATATATACTCAATTCTTACTTGTGATACAATAGTAGGAGAAGCAAAAGGATGAGGGAGATTGACAAAGTAACCAACAACACTATCATGATTGCATCCTCCACCTAACAAATACACCCTTCAACATAATTACTCAAGGGAACTAAATGCTGGCTTATTGGTGTCTGACTGAATTTTTACAACAACAAACACCAGTACCACCACTATCACAATTAATTGACCAATTTCTCCACTTCCTATTTTCCTCTCTTGATGGATTCTTAAGAGTATATACCACCATAGATATTAATTTCGTCAAGAGTTGGATACCAATCAAACCCAAACTTTATCATCAAATAAGAACCCCAATATAAAAATGTGCATACCAAGCCCTTGAGAGTTAGCAAATAAAGACGGCAATTGTAACGTTCCCAAATTTCCCTACTATTGAAAGTGTTTTTACTTCTTTTAAAAAAAACAACATAACAATAATAAGGGAAGAACTAAAAGAAATCTCTATATAAAACATGATCAAAACACTAAATATTACTCAAACGGTTAGCTCATAAAAGAAAAACCAAAATTTTCTATGCCTGAAACTTAATACACCATTCATGAACTAACTTTTCCTCATATTAACTAGGCTTCCTTTTTGTCTTGCTCCCTTTTGACATCTGTGATAAATAAACCAATATATATAAGATTAATAGTCATTAATACAATTACATCATTAAAACATAACATTTTTAGTATGATGTTTGGAAATAAATAAATAAACATTCTTCGTAGGGAACTACCCCTCCAAAGGTAGATATCCTTCCCATAATTTTTATCACAAAGGGAACTATACCTTCTCAAATATCCTTCGGTATAGATATCATTCCCAAAATCCTTTCTTAGTTTGGGAATTACACATTCTTAAATATCCTTTGGTATAGTTATCATTTCATTTTCTATTTAGGGTATACATCTTCTCATTGTCCTTCAATGTAGTTATCATCCCTATACACATATCATTTATCTGGGCTATACCTTCTCAAGTCCTTCAATATAGTTTTCCTCCCAAATAAAATCAGAAACAACATAATATCACTGTATAACCCATAACTCATATAACATTTGATGTAACTTGAATATACATAAGATTTCAATAAATATAATATGCCTAATTGCATACCAATTCAAGTGCAGTATATGCACTTCATAAGTTACTCAAAAATGCTCTAACATTTCCAAATTAATAATTAACACTAAAAGTATTTCAACTGTAAATCAGACATCCTTTCTCAAAACCACAACGATCTCAACCTGGTATATCTACATAATACAAACATTTCCATCCAAAAACCAATTCAACGTTTAGAGCAAATAAAGAAACACTGTACGTGGAAGGAATAATGGAATCCACACATACCACATTTAAAAATGAATTTCTGAATAATAAACTTACTGAAATCTCCATTATTTTTGGAAAAAAAAACACGAATCATGCTAAAATAAAATAAAATAGTTGATAAACACATGAAATAGCTTGATAAAATAAAATAAAGTAAAGAAAATACTAAAAATTTCAATACAACACTACAATCCATTAGGACAAACCCTAATCCCCTATTTTCAAGAAAACCTAACAGAAAAATCTCTCAATTATGATAAAATCATATCCAAAAACACACGAATTTATGAAAACAAACTTTAAATGATAAGTAATAGAGAGAGAGGAATGGATAGAGAGAGGAACGGATAGAGAGAGAAAGCACACGACATAGTGAGAGACGAACGGAGAGGGAGAAGACCAGAAATACACATCTGCTAGGCGAGACGACGATGGAGATGATGATGACGACACAACAGTAATGAAGGGGTGGCACAATTGGTGAGAGAGAGAGAGAGAGAGATTAGGTTTCGGGGAGACGAGAGTGTCGTCTGGGGGGGGGGGGATCATGAACGGGAGAAATCGAGTGGGGGTTATCACGAAAGACTATTTGCGGCGCTGAAGGCGCCGCAAATAGCTTTAAAAATCATTGCAAAAGTTCCCTCACAAGTTTTTTTTTATTTCCTTTCCCACAAAAAGTAAATTTAACAAATTTACAATTTTATTTGCTGTGACAACACTTAATGACACAAACACAACTTTTTCGTGGAAAAACAAGTATTTGCCACAAGTTTTCTTTCATCACAAAAAATAAATTTAACAAATTTATAAATTTATTAGTCGTGACAACACTTTATAGCAAAAACACCATTTTTCATCACAAAACAAGTATTTGCTACATGTTTTCCTTCACCCCAAAAATAAACTTAACAAATTTGTAAGTTTATTTGCTGCAACAACATTTTGTGGTAATAACACAATTTTTTTGCCACAAAACAAGTATTTTCTACAAATTTTTATTTGTTAACATAATTTTGTGGTAAAAGGCTCTTGTTTTTTTCTACAACCAGTTTTTGTGGTAATAAGCCACTATTTGTTACAAATTTATGTTGCGGAAAAATATTTTGTGGGAAAAGCCCACATATGTTGTAAGCAATGGGAGGATGGTTCTCAATCTATTAGTCAACACTTTGGCAATAATATTGTAGATCACACTACATATGCTAATGAGTTTGAACTCAAAACCTTTGGGTTTCAAATTACGACAATTTGGGTAGCATTGGGTCACTGGTCTAACCATCCATTTTAAAAGCTCCAATAATAATAGAACATACAACAGACACTACAATATTCCAATGACTTTGATAGAAAGTGGCTATGGAACCATCAAGACCTAGCAAGCTTAAGGAATAACAACCTTTACTTCTGTCACAGCGAATTCTTGAAGTAATTGAGTATTTATCTCTTTTATAACAATTGCCACTAAAGATTGAAGGCAAACCTCTATTTTTGCAGGTTGAGTGGTTGTAAATAACTTCTAGAAATAACCTTGGAACATGAGACTTATTTCCTCTTGTGTGTTTACGGAATTCCCATCTAAAATTCTTTTGATAGTATTGGTCGTTCCCCTTTGATTCGCACACATATAAAAAATATTATATTCTTATCTCATTCCTTTATCCATATTTGCTTTGGCTATTTACTTACAATTTAGATCTTCTACTTCAAGCAAACTATCCAACTCCTTCAGGCAAACTATCCACCTCATTTAGCCATCTCACTGTGCAACCACCTACATTATCCTCTCGAATTAGTTTGATCTAAGAGAAATTTCCATAATAAGACCCTTCTAGGTTTTGAATGTTCCCTTACTATAGCTCATAATACTTTAACTCATCTTTTTAAACCATTTGTTGCAAGAAAAAGATTGCTTTGTGTACAATTCCAAGCATTAGTAATAACAAAAGTGCATCCATTCCTTTCAACCCATCTTACTTCGTGCCGAAAGGGCCTACTTCCTTCCTTTCTTCTCTATTTCTAGTTGACAATAGAATTAACATATATGTTAAACCATTTAGAAAATTTCAATGAATTATCTAGTCTTTATTTAGTGAAATAATATAAAAATCCAGATAATATGAAAAACCAAAACCAAATGTTAAACCATGTTGCTGCTATTGACATTTGGTTTTTTATATTATCAATTAAGACACATAAAAACCCAAATACAAAATATAGTATCAAATTAAATCATTATTTTATAAATTTATTCTTGCACTTGCTAAATATAGATCTTGCCTATACATTCCTCTAGGTAAAAAGGGTTCATTCTTCTATCAAGTAATATGCACATATTTGTGGCTTCCAAGAGAATCAATTTAATATTGGGAATGTTTGAAGTTGTACCAACCCAACTGATTTTATCATGTTGCATGTAGTAAAATAAGGGATTGAACATTGAGTCCTACTAGGGACACAAATGAATCTCCCAAACTGGCGTGACACTACGCCACTTAGGTTTTTTTTTTTTAACTCATTTGTTCGAGCTATCCCGTCCCATTCCTAGTGTTTCTCTTTTCCAAAGTTGTCTCGTTCTAGAGCTATCACAAGAGCCATTTGAGCTTCATCATTCCATTCCTAGTGTTTTTTCCCTATTCATCTGAGCTTCTTTGTCCCCTTCTATGTGCTTCTATAAGTGTGTTTCTATAAGTTTTATTTGGTTGTCTACTGTTGCTATTGACATTTGGTGTGCTTACTGAAATTTATGTGTGCAAAACCAAGAAGTTCTTGTTGGTTGTTGGTATACACTTGGATATATTGTGTATAGGAACAAATTATACATTGTAATTTAGGCCAGGGTCTACAACCAACAAAAGCTACCTAAAAAGGTATTTCCAGTGTATGCAACCAACAAAACTTGAAAACTATTTCCCAATGTTTGCAACCAACAAGAGCAAGCTGAAATCTTATTTCCCATAATGTGCAACCAACAAGGGCAAGATGAAAAATTATTTAAATTTCTCAACATAGAAAATTATTCCCAATGTCAGCAAAATGATAAAAAAGAATAGAACTCCTATCGCTTCCCTTACAGTGCTCTTCCTTTCTTTGCCTTAAAGATGATGAGCTTCATCTTGGCCCAAGGATTGGGACTAAAGGAGCTACACAAACGTGTTGATAATCATCACTAGGCTTCTCCCTACCAAATGTTCATGCGATCTTTGTGGCTTTGTTGCTCTTGTTCAAAATTGGAGAGTGAGAAAGAGACTTTTGGAAAAGGAGGGGAGGGGGACTACGGCACAAGGTAATGAAAAGCAAAGGAAAGAAAAAAAAAATGACTTGGCACATCAGTTTATGGAGCCTATTATGTGGAATTTATTTGTATCTATAGTAGTTTTTTTGAAGATTTTGCTAAGAGATAAAAAACTATGTATTATGAACTAAATTCATTCTTTGTTTCTTTTTATTCTTCTTTCTATCATGTGTTGATCACATGTATTTTATTTTCCTATGTACTGATATAAATACTTGTGTTTGCTTTGGTCACTATACACACACAGTTTTAATTCAATTAAGGTATTTTTCTCCGAAAGCTTCTCTCGACTTTTGTTTTACTAGGGTTTCACCCTTTTGTATTATCCTAGGGTTTGCCCTTTACATGGTATCAAACCTCCTTTTTTGGTTGCTTCCATGGCTCCATCTCACAAATTCGTCTTTGAGGATGTTACTTCTCCTTATTTTCTTCTTCCTAGTGATAGTCCTAATGTCCTTTTGGTCACTCAGCCCCTTCTCAAGGAGAACTAACATACTTGGTCTCATTCGATGTCTATGGCTCTCTCAGTGAAGAACAAGCTTGGATTTGTTGTTGGATCTATTAATCATAAACCTTTGGATCTGACATATTGATGAGTGCACAAAAATGCACTTTAAATACTCTATTTAAATACTAAAAGAAATGAGAAAATAATGGATATAACTCATGTTATTAAAATTAATGGTCATTTATCTTGAAATAGATATAAGCATGATTTAATATATTGATGAGAATATAAAATGCCATATTTTCCTCTCTTAATGTTTAATAATTTATTCTTATTTGATGCCTAACTATACTCATTATTCTTATATTTTGATTTAGGACACAAATGGAGACATTAGGAGCAAATGAAGATAATTGCGGAATTTTAGACAGTTCTGACATCTTTTCGTAATATGGGCATAACTCTCTCATACAATCTTAGATTGAGCTGATTCAAGATGATCTAGAACCGCAAGAGAAATATCTAGAACTTTTGTGTTTTATGTTTGAAGAGATATCCACTCAATCTAAGACAAAATCGACCATCAAGTGGACACACCTGCACTTGACTTTCCTGGATATTTTTCAGCCACTTGCATCAAATCCAAATGTTATCATAATATTTTCCAGCAAGCACTCCTACACCAACTTGGAAATTCAATGATCAATTCATATGCAAGATGAAGTGCACTCAAGTTTCTTGTAGACAAATTATTTGACCACAAGATATTAAGTCATACAAGACAAACTAATGGATAGAGAAGCAAAATTGAAACACTCAACCTACAAGCAAAATTCAGCTCATGCATGGTGGGAAAACAAATGATCAAAATGACAACTCACAAATCACTTGGATTCAAGAATGGCACATGGCAAAACAAGTTGAAATTGTGATGATTTTGTCATGACAACTTGCATGAAGGATGCTTATAAATAGAAGGAAGGGGTGTGTGTTCTAGAAAAATGCTTAGTGTGGGAGGATGCTTTGGAAGAGCCATTATTTTGAGAGCTTGAGAAAAGAAAAAAAAAACCAAAGAAGAGAGAAGAAAATAATGGTTGGCTCTTCCATATTATCCCTTGGAGAATTTTTGTTACTTATTTTCAATATGTGTAACTAAATTCTCAAGGAGGGCTAGGGATGAACTTGTGTGTGTGATGGTATTTGTAATTTATTTTTGATTCATGTATTTGGTCTTTAAATATTAAAACTCTTTTGTTCTATTATTCTCAATTTATTTGTGATGTTTTTTCGTCTTCAAATAATTATAGAATCTATTTCGTTTATAGATTCAGTCATGCTTTTTCTATTGAGTGAATTAGTTCTATAATTATGTTTGGAGCAATTGATTGTCTATATTGATTTAATTCTCTGCTGCAATATCGCCTCTTGGGTATATTGTCGTCGTTGGATTTTCTCAATGTCGATAACAATTTATGAGAGTTAAGGGCGAAAAATAATTTTTCAAAGAGTTATATTTGATTTAAATTTTGATTATTAATGTTATATTTTCCGATTAAGAATTTGGACATAGAATTCTTAATTGAGTTATCAATGAATTAAGAATAAATTTGAATACCACAAATACACAAGGAATTCCCTACGCTCTACTTTTCGTCTCATTTTTATATTTTTCAAATTACTCATTTAGTTTTAATTTACGTCACACTCTAAAATTTACTTATCACACTCATTTAATCTTTTTGTTAATTTCGTTACTGTTCTTCAATTTCTCAATCCATCTTCCTGTGGAATCGACACTCCAAAGCTATACTGCAAACGACCGCGTTATTCTTTGGGCGTCATCACATATTCTCTCATTTTTCCATGAATCCAATGTAACAATATAGTAATATCTTGGATCTTAAAATTTGATTCCCCTGAAATTTCTTCTAGTATCTTGTATATTACAATGGCTGGTCAGATCTTAAGGAATGATTTTCTCTGAAAAATGGACCTCGCATTTTTTTAGATGCAAAAATCGATATTCTATCTTTTTCAGGGTTCTAGTTTGGTGAGTAATTATTTTACTCATCTTAAAGGCCTTTGGGATAAACTTACTAATTACAAGTTTGTTCCTACTTGGTCATGTGGAGTTGTATGAATGTTGAACTCCTATGTTCAACAAGAACGTATTTTACAATTTTTGATAGGATGGAATGAGTCTTTTGTACCTGCTTGTGCATAGATTCTACTTATGGAGCCTCTGCCCAACTTAATAAAGTTTTTTTTTTCTCTTGCTTTGAGGAACAACAATGAGAAATCTCTTCTGTTTCTCTACTTCCTATTGATTTACATGTTTTGGCTTCTCAAATTGATGGCACCAGATCTGTTAATTCATTTTCTAAAAAGGATAGACCAGTATGTAAATACTATGAAATTACTAGTCATGTGATTGAAAAATATTAAAAATTGTATGGTTTTCCCCCAAGCTACAAACCAAAACAAAGGCAACAATCTTTGGGTAATAATGTTGTCCTTAGTGATAGCGATTCCATGGTTGCTTCTCATTTTTCCTTGACTGAGGCTAAGTTTTAGAAGCTTTCGTCCATGCTTCATCCTTCTAATTTGTTGTTGAAGTTCCTTCAGTTGTTAATGCAGTTTTTTTAGTTCTTTTTTTGGTATTATTTTGCCTCATAATGATACTCACTTTGTTTTCTCTGTTACTCAGTCTGCTACATTTGATTCCATTTCTTGGATCCTTAATACTAGAGCCACTGATCATATGGTTCCTTCTATTGATTGTTTTACTCCTATCACCAATTAAGTTAATGCTTCTGTAAAGCTTCCTAATGGTCAATTTGTATCTATTACACATATTGGCTTTATTTCTATTTCTGAACATCTTGTTTACATAATGATCTATGTGTTCCAAAATTTTAAATTCAAATTGATGTCCATTAGAAAATTAACACAATCACTAACTTGCTGCTTTATATTTTCTTTTGACATTTGTTTAATACAGGTCCTAATTCGTTGGAGGCTGATTAGATCAATAGGTAGATTGCAGGGAGGCCTTTATATACTGCAACAACCAAGCTTTCTATATCTAAACCTAATTTTTTTTTTCTAGTACATATGTTGCTTGTTTATCTTGTAGAATATCTTCACATGTTTGCTCTATTTCTTCCAAATGCTCTAATTATGAGCTTGGACATAATAGACTTGGTCATCCTTCTAATTCTAGGATGATGTTTGTGAATAATTTCATATCTAAATTTATTGTTTCATGCCATCCTTACATAATCTACCCTTTAGTTTAACAAAGAAAATTACTTTTTCTAATAATGTTCATTTGTCTGTTGTCCTTTTTTATCTTGTTCATTGTGATGTTTGGGATCTATATTTTGTACCTACTATTGAAGGTTACAAATATTGTTTTGACTATTATTGATAATTCAACTCGTGCTACATAGCTTTATCTTCTTAAGCATAAATTTCAAGTTTCACAAATTTCTAGAGTTTTTTTATAAAATGGTCAAAACAAAATTTCTTTTAAAAATAAATTCACTCCGCACATCATAGCACATAATTTTTTATTTTTTCCTTTTTTGCATTCTACGGGCAGAATACATCAGCATAGTTGTGTTGAGACTTCTCAACAAAACTCTATTGTGTGATAATTGGTAAATTATGTTATATTAATACACTTAAATATCTTGGATTAAATGAGATTTATTTGATAAAATAAGAGTATTAGTCAAATAATGTGAATAATTGTGTTTGGCATATGAAATAATATTTTACCCTCAATTAATATAGATGGCTTATATCTTTGGAGTGCCTAATATTTTACTGAAGTTAAGATTGTGTTATGACCTATTGCAGATTTTGGGTTCATAAAAGTGGTTGTCCAGTGCAGAAATAATAGATGAAGTCGTGCCTTGCAACATGACTCAATCCCATGTGGATTTGCAACTCAATTGACTGGCCCGTGAAGTACTTAAAACCTGCAGCATGTTTTTAATGAAAAGAAATGAAGAATTGAAGCCCATTTTCATGTGTGACTTAATGAAGACATGCGGTGAATAATTCAAAGCAACCCGTAAGCTGAGATTTTTTTAAACCCAAGAAGAATTTGAAGCCACACGAGTAAGGCATTCACGTTCATGTGATAGCCCATTAGCCCATATGAAGAAAGAAGGAGTCTGAGGCCTACGTGCATTTTCGAAGCCACTAACGTAACTTAATTGGAGACCCAATAGAAGACTAATCCAGAGGGAGATGCAAGTATCGGGAAGACTATAGGACCACGAGACCAACGGTTTCACATGATGGAGAAGCTACAATCCGTGAAAAAGAGAGAGAAAAATCGAGGAAAATGGGACTATAAAATTAGAGGAAATGGGGATTATAAAACTAGCTCAGAAATGGGGAGTTAGTTTTTATTTTTATTTTCCTCTAATGTCTTGCTTTTGTTCTCAGACGGTTTCTCTTGCATTTTTAGGGTTTATTTTCATTTTCATCTTTTTATTAGTTTTTGAGGATGATTATCGGCTAACTTTTGTAGCTTGGGTTGTGGTACAGCTTTTGAGCTTTTCATTGTTGCAAGATTTCTATTGATTAAATTTCATACTTCATTTTGTTTGATGACCGATTGATTTAGAGGAATAGTTGATTAAATCTCTTGCTTTTATTCTTGTTTTGTTGTTGACATTAGGCACATCAAAACCTTGAATCTAATCAAGGATTTTATGAATCTAATCAAGGATTTTATTCATCTAAGTGTGATATGGATATTGGTTGATGCTTAATGAGGTATTTCACTTATTGGTCTCGGCATTTTTATTGAATTTATGATTTCCATATTTTGTTTTATTAATGCCTTAATTGGATTAATAAAAGAGAAGTAATGCCCAGAAATTTGTAAATAATGAAAGCAAAGAATGTTTGGACCCATAACTTAAGTGTGTATTAATTTTAGTGAACTTGTTAGATTTTAATTACTGTTTGAGAGCTTATTTTTGAGTTTGGATAATACATAAATTGCAGTTTAATTTCGTTTTAAGCATTTAATTTTAAGTGATCAAATAGTCTACATTTTAGTTCTTTTTCCATACAAAAACTCACAATCCGAGACTTTCAAGTTCAACCATATATTTTATTTTCATTAAGTCTTTCTTTGTGAATATTTTAATATCCTTTATACTCAATATTTATATATACATAAAAAATACCAAAAAGAATTTTATACTTCATTTTACTTCTTCCCACTTCTTATAGATCATCATACTTTCCAATTAACTTTTATAAATATTTTGATAAACTTTTGTCCCTGTGGAATACGATTCTGGACTTATCCTTGAATACAACTTGACACTTCTACACTTGGAGGCACATTCGACAACACGTCGAGAGAAAATATCAGCACATTCTTAATATAGCTAGAGCAATAATGATTCAGTCTCATCTATCTATTCATTTTTTGGGTGATGCTATTTAATTTAGCAACTTATCTCATTAATAGGCTTTTTACTTCTCTTTTAAAACAAAAATCTTCTTTTTAGCTTTTGTCCAAAACTTCTCTCTCTTATGATTATTTAAGAACTTTTGGTCGCCTTTGTTTTGTTTCAACATTATAAAAATCTCGAACCAAATTTGATTCTAAGAATCGTACTAGCATTTTTCTTAGTTGTCCTTTTGGCATAATAGGTTACAAATTTCACGATCTTAAAACTAATCAATCTTTTAGATCAAGAAATGTTGTTTTTCATGAACATGCTTTTCCTTTTACTTCTCAAAATACCACTAATTTTTCTTCTATCATACCTTCTATTTTTCTTATTGAATCTTCAGCTTTGGATTCTTTAACTGTGCCTCTAACAACACCTTCTATTGCTTTACCTTAACTCCCCTTCACCTTCTCATTCAAATGATGCATTTGTTCAATCTTCTTCTTCTCCAATTTTTGTCACTAAACCATTACCTTCTTATCTCCCTAGAAGATCTTCTTGAATCAGAAAGGTACCTGATTATTTGTAGAAATATTATTGTAATTCCTCTTTTGCACACTCCACATTAGATCCTTCAACAATTTCTCATTCATCAGGTTCTTCTTCCCTTTTGTCTTCCTCTCCTAAATATGATATTTTCAATTTTCTATCTTATGCTAATATTTTTTCTTCACATAAGTCTTTTGTCATGTCCATTTCTGTCAATACTAAACCTTAGTTCTATCATTAAGTTTTAAGCACTCTTATTGGAGAGATATCATGTCAGTTGAGATTGCAGCATTAGAAACTAATAATACATGGATTGTTACTTCTTTGCCTCTGGGTAAGAAGCTTATAGACTGCAAATAAGTTTATAAGATTAAGTATCGTATAATGGTTCCATTGAACGATATAAGACAAGGTTGGTTGCCAAATGTTATACCCAAACTGAAGGATTAGATTATTTAAAAAAAATTTCCCTTGTTGCTAAAATGGCTGTTGTTAGAACTCTTTTGGCCATTGTTGCTGTGAAAGGTTGGCATCTTATATATCTCAATATAAATAATATTTTTTTGAATGGGGATTATATGAAGAAGTATACATGATTTTATCTCTTGGTTTTCATAATAAAGGGGGGTTCCAAGTTTGCAAGTTGAATAAATCACTCTATGGTTTGAGAAGGCCTTACGACAATGGTTCTCCAAGTTTTTAGCTTCTATTCTCAGTATGAGTTTTCAACAAATCAAAGTTGATTATTCTCTTTTTACTAAGACTGAAGGTTCATCGTTTATTGACCTTCTTGTCTATGTTGATGATATTTTCATAACTAGTAATAATTTGAAATCTGTTGAGCCTTTAAAGACCCTGCTTGATGAGAAATTTAAACTTAAGGACCTTGGTAAACTCAAATATTTTCTGGTTTGGAAGTGGCTCAGTCTCTTGCTGGTATTTCTTTGTATCAAAGAAAATATTCGTTGTATTTTCCAAAATTAGGGTGTAAATGCAAGAGAAAGTAATAGAATCAAAGATCAAACACTTGGGGCCCAGAATATGCATTCTCGGATTAGTCTATCGAGTTTTAGTGTAATGAGTATAAATTCTTATATGATTTCCAAATGAGGTGATTCCAATTCGTATAGAATCCTAAGAGATATATCTAAAACTTTATGTTTTAGGTTTTCAAAGATTTGGACTGGATCGATGACTTATATGGGGAAAGAAGTAGACTATTCTGGATTGATCTTAAGTGGAACTTGAGTCAGATGAAATGGACTAAATTGGGGCATGTGACGAATTATATAATTGGTTTTTAGGTTTCTTGGTATCTTGACATGTATAAGAATAGTTGGCAAGTGATGATAAGTTGATTTAGAAGTTTAATTAGTTTAGTTGTAATGGAAACACAAGAGAAACAAAATTTTGCTGATAGGTAACTAAGTGGATCAAAATAGGACTCAATCCTAACAAAACCAAGAAGGGGCCTTCTAAAACTTGTCAAGTAGAGTCTTAGGAAGGTTGACAAGTAACAAATGGGTTAGGAGAAGGCTAAGAGATGTGGCATACCAGAAAAAGGCTGGAAAGGAGGGTTTATGCATGGTTATGTGAGATGCCACCTCATCCTTTATCCCATAAGCTTCCACCTCAACCATTGATCAAATGGGCTGCAAAAATATCTCAAATATTAGCCATTGGATGATCATTCTAGCTACAAAGCCTAAGATCTTGAAGGCTTAAGTGAAATCATGAGATTTGTATAGGATGACACCTCATCTCCCATGCAAACCAGTAGCCAGTTACCCTTAGAAGATTTCCCTCTTCTTTCCTTCATATGGGTCGAACAACACTCCTATAAATAGACATTTGAGAGTCTTTTAACTTTCTTTGGAAGCATAGCACACCGCCCCTTTGAAGAAAACTAAAGAAAAAAAAACCCTTCTCAAGTCTCTAAACCTCCACATATAACTTAAGTGAGCTAAGTGAGTGTTGTTGGGGAGAAAGCTTGCAAAGGTTGGGTTGATCGTCTCTAACAAGATTTAGAGAGTTGGTAAGTCCACATTCTAGCTTAACTTTAGTATGGAGATGATTTATTTAAGTGGTTGAATTATACATGCTAGTATTGAACTCTTAAATTCTTGTGTAAGTGATATAATGAAACTAAGTGTTGTTTGAATTGGTTTTGGTCATGGAAATATGTTAATGAAGTTAGAAAAACCTAAAATTATGTTATAATAAGTAAAAAATTAGGTTTATGTGAAAAAATTGCAAATTTTGGTTTGAAAAATCCCATGATCTGTAACCTCGCTCGACCAAAAGATTGAGCGAAGAACAACTATGAACCATCGCTTGACTCTCGCTAGATGTTTGGTTCGAGCGAAATGCAACCCGAGATTTCGCTCGACACTTGCTCGATGTCTTGCTTGAGCGAGTTCTAACTTGAGACCTCGCTTGAATCTCACTCGATACCTTACTCGAGTGAGATATCCAGTTTACTTAATGCTCACTCGATATTCTGCTCGAGCAAGTTCCAGTCCGAGATTTTGCTTGATTCTCGCGATACCTCGCTCGAGCGATATACCCTATTTTGCTAAAATTCAAGTATCTGACTTGAATAAAAGTTGAAGTTGCAATATGGGAGAATTATATATGTTATCTAAGTTTATAGCTTGTATAAAGATACGTTGCAGGATTTATGATACATACATATGTAATTATGTGATAAGATTAAGGGTACATGCAATTTCTAGTATGTGATGAATTTTAAGAAAAAGTGACATGGCATATACTTGAGAAACATTCATAAGAATAAAAAAGGAATAACTAAGAATAAAATTTATGAATAAGTTAGACATGTTATGACAGGAACGGCGAGACGTAATGCCAGATCACAGACGTGCCGACAGGGACGGCGATACGTAATACCTGTTGTATTATAAGGGTGTTATTTGTTATCACGGGGACAGCGATACGTAACGCCCGTGAAAATGACATGATTAGTGCGGATGGTGATACGTAACGCCCGCTAATGCTAAGTATGTTCTGTGTTAAGATGGGGAGGGTGAGACGTAACGCTCAAAAGACTGACACAAGACTCATCATAATGGGGACGGCGATACGTAACGTCTGGGTGACTGATGAGTTATATGATTTGGGAATGGCGATACGTAACACCCATCGAGGATAAGGAATAAATAAGTTTTAAAAGCTATAAATTTTGTTTAGAAAAAAATATAAGTTATCATAAGAGTGCATATCTGTGTAAGTTAATGATAAGTCACATGATATATATTTTACACTATGTTTTCTGTTAGATTTACTAAAAATGTTAGGGATGGCCTTATCTATGCTTTATTAAGCTAATTGTGTACTTACTGAGATTTTTAAGGAAATCTCACTCTTTTGTGGTTTTAAATTTCATCCTTGTACATATAAATCATACACAGGATATGATGGTCGACAAGAAAAAAACCCTAATGTTGTAGGAGACTCAAGAGAGTCCTGAGGGACTCTCTAATTATAGTCCCTATGTATATTTCACTTTTGCGTCTTTGAGACTTTCTATATATGATCAGCCAGTAGAGTTTTGATACCACAGTGCACCTACTTTTGCTGAGGAGGAGCAGTGTACAAGATGCTGCTTGACTTTGGGATTGGATGGTTTCCTGTCCATAAGTGAGGTCTATTTGACATCACAGAGACAATATTTTCAGCGAGACCATTGTCTTAGCTTGGATATGTTCCATTATGGGAAGAAATTTCCTGAAATTAATAAGGAACCCAAGTGACCATAAGGATAGTCTTTTGATATGTAATAGTATTTTGTTAACTTTGATAACTACTTTGGGCATGTATATATAACAGTACAATATTCTATGAATGAAAGAATGATGTGGAAGTTAAAAGCTAAATTTTGTCATATGTGATCATTAGAAATTTTTATATTTAAGACCTAATCTGTTGTGAATTATATTGCATATGTTAGTAGGTCCTAATGTTTGCATTAAGTTCTTGATACGTACGAGAGTGAGTAGCTTAATGTTACTTTTCCTGACATCTTGATTTACGTTAAATCCCAAATGTAAATTGAGGGCATCATAGAGTGGTATCAGATCTATTACGTCTCTGGGTAAAATCCACATTGTCCTAGGAAAAAGGGATCACATGGCACAAGAATAGGCTTGAATCTTTACAAGATTGGAATTGGAGTGATATGGATGAATACTTTGGACTTTAGAAATTTGGAGGTTTCTAAAGTAAATGTAGCTCATGATAGAGTTTGGTATGTTTCAGGTAAGATAAAATGGCAAGAGGTTGTCCCCTATAAGACGAGTAGAAACAGTAGTACAGAATCCTCCTCTGGTTACTCCTCCAAGGATGGAGGAGCAGATGGCACCAAACCCACCTTTGGAAGGAAAACCTAGGGCACAGAATCCACCTTTGGAAAGAAGACAGGAGGGGCAAAACCCTCCATTAGAAGGAGCCCAAGCGATAGCCAAAGCCATTCGCCAGATGACTGAAGTGGTAAGAAATCAAATTGAGCAGAGTCATTATCGCCAGCAGGATGAGAATAGAGGAGAAACCCAAGGATGTCCGTATGAAAAATTTCCAGTTTGCCGATACCCGCATTTTATAGGAACGGAAGGAGCATTAAAGGTTGATATATGGATTATCGACTTGGAACATATTTTTGAAATTAGTGATTGCTATGAGATTCAGAAGGTGCAGTATGCGGGAAATTTGCTGCAAGGAGAAGCAGGATTATGGGGGGACACTAAGCGGAGGTTGCTGGAGCTAGAATTAGGCGAAAATGTAGTGCCCTTGTGGGAATGGTTAAAAAAAGAATTTGATGATCGATTCTTTTCGGAATCTGTGAAGTGGCAAAAAACTTTAGAATTTGCCACGTTGGTACATGGCAGCATGACGGTGGAGCAGTATGCAGCTTAGTTTATGGAATTGGCAAGGTTTGCAACACACTTAGTAGCCACCGAGAAGATGAAAGCGCAAAAATTTCAAGAAGGATTGCAGCCATGGATTCGTATGCAGGTGGTGTGCCTACAAATGGAGAATTTTCAAGAACTGGTGAATATAGAAACGATAGCAGAAGCTGAACAGAGGAGTGTAATGGCGCAAACTCAAGTAATTGGAATAAGGAGATTTCTGTATTATGGGGGAAAAGATGCTGGGAGGAAACGAAATTTTAGACCCATGGATGGAGGAAAAGGAATAGCAGGTAATTTAAATGTACTGGTTCTGTTTCTAATATGTGCTAAATGTGGGTGTCGACACAAGGGAGAATGTAGAGTGGATGCTAGGGCTTGCTTCAAGTGCGGTTGGCCAGGACATTTGATCAAGGATTGCCTTTAGAACGTCTCGCAAGGAGTAGCTCCATCAGGAGGAAAAATCAAGGCTCCCATAAAAGTTAAAGTTTATGCGATCACACCAGGAGAAGTGGACATGGAGGCTGATGAGATAATAGACGCTAATGTTATTACTGGTAACTTTCTAATTTTCCCTCTTTTAGTTAGTGAATGGATTCTTTGGATCGGTAATAATAATGATAGTAGGATAATTTTTCTAGGTAAAGTTAAGTTGAAGCAATGCATGGTCTATGCTTTGTTTGATTTGGGAGCAACAAGATCTTTTATTTCATATGATTGTGTCCAAAGATATGAATTAGAAGTTGAATCATTGGTCCAAAGATGTGTCCAAAGAACAATTTTATTTTATATGATTTGTTTGACTACTATAGTAGGATAATTAGTAGTCATGCTTGATGGGAAGGTAGCAAGATGTCACTAAATCGTAAAAAATTGTTCTTTGGAAATGGGATGTCTGCAGCTAGTTGCTAATTTGATAGTATTCCATTTAATGGAATTTGACCTAATTTTAGGTATGGACTGGCTAGTCAAGTATTATGCTAAACTTGACTATCGTAGAAAGAGATAGTTTTTGATTTACCAATGAAGGAGAAGTTCTATTACAAGGGGGAAATAATTGATTCAGTTTCCTCTATAGTAACTGCCAAGCGAATGATGAAAAGTATTGAGGAAAAGGCAAAGGTGTACGTGATAATAATATTAAATTCCTCAGAAGTTGTTAAGAGTATCAAAGGAATTTCAGTTGTGGAAGACTTTCCCCAAGTCTTTTCTGATGATCTGCCGGGATTACCTCCTGACCGGGAAACAGAGTTCGCTATCGAATTGGAACCAGCTACAGTTCCAGTTCATAAAGCACCCTATAGAATGGCACCAGATAGAAGAGTTAAAAAAGCTCAGATGGGGGAACTTTTGAAAAAAGGATTTATCAGACCAATTTTGTCCCCATAGGGAGCACCAGTGTTATTCGTGAAAAAGAAAGATGGACCAATGCGGATGTGTATAGATTATCGAGATCTGAATAAGGTCACAAGCAAGAATAAGTATCCATTGCCACGGATAGATGATCTGTTGGATCAACTAAGAGGAGCCTCAGTATTCTCTAAAATAGACCTCCGGTCTGGTTATCATCAGTTGAAGAATAGAGAGCAAGATATACCTAAGACAGCCTTCCGAACACGATACGGGCATTTCGAATTTTTGGTTATGCCATTCGGACTAACAAATACACCAGCGGTATTCATGGATTTGATGAACCAGATATTTAGACCTTATTTGGATAAGTTTGTGGTAGTTTTTATTGATGATATTCTGGTTTACTCGCAGACTGATGAGGATCATAAAGAACATCTGAGAACTGTAATAGAGAGCTTACATAAACATCAATTGTATGCCAAACTTAGTAAGTGTGAGTTTTGACTATGATAAGTTAAATTTTTGGATCACGTGATCTCGAGTGAAGGAGTTTTCGTGGATCCAGCAAAAATAGAAGCAGTAATAGATTGGCAGCAACCAACCAATACACATGAAGTACGAAGTTTTCTGGGGTTAGCTAGTTATTATAGAAGATTTGTGGAAGGATTTACTAAACTTTCTGCACCTTTGACAGCACTGATCAAGAAAAATGCTAAGTATGTTTGGAGTGAACAATGTGAGAAGAGTTTCCATGAGTTAAAAAAAAGATTGACTACAGCACCAATTTTAGTTTTACCAGAACCTCACAAACCCTAAGTGATATATAATGATGTCTCAAAAATGGGACTGGGGTGTGTATTAATATAAGAAGAAAAAGTAGTTGCGTACGCATCCCACTCACGATTTGGAGTTGGCAGCTATGGTATTTGCACAAAAGATCTGGAGGCCTACTTATATAGAGAGAAATGTGAGATATTTACAGATCATAAAAGTCTCAAGTATCTTTTTAGTCAGAAAACTCTAAATATGAGGTAAAGAAGACGGATAGAGACTATAAATAACTTTCAATGTGAAATAAAATATCATCCTGGAAAGGCTAATATGGTAGCCGATGCCTTAAGCAGGAAAACCAAAATTGAAGAATTATCGGTGCTAGCATCAATGCGAGAGATTCTTATATACAGGTTATCACAAGAACTTATGTTAATGGTAGTTCAAGAAGATGAAACAGCAAATGCTGGAAGGAAAATGGTCCTCACACTACCTGATTTCAGGTGATAGGATGCTATACTTTGGGAAAAGGAAAATAATTCCTGATAATCCAGATTTGAAAGAAAGATTGATGAAAGAAGCTCATGGTACACAATATATTGCTCATCCTGGAAGTACTAAGATGTATCAGAATTTAAAAGAAAAGTTTTGATAAGAAGGAATGAAAAAAGAAATTGCAACATTTGGCTATATGTCAGTTAGTAAAAGCTGAACACCAAAAACCAGCCGACAAATTACAACCCCTACCAATTCCTGAATGGAAATGGGAGGATGTATCTATGGATTTTATGGTAGGATTACCAAGAATATCGGTGGGGAAAAATTCAATTTAGGGAATAGTTGATTGATTGATAAAGAGTGCTCACTTTTTGCCTATTTCATACATGAATTCTATAGAAAGATTGGCAAAAATCTATGTAAAAGAAGTAGTTCGTCTGCATGGAGTGCCCAAGACCATAGTATCACATAGAGATCCTAGATTTACATCTTGATTTTGGCAAAATTTACAGAAGATGATAGGTACCAATTTAAACTTTAGTAGTGTATATCATCCTCAAACGGACGGGCAGACAGAAATAACCATTTAGACTTTAGAAGACATGTTGCGAGCGTGTGTACTAGATTTTGGTAAAGATTGGGAGAGTCTGTTACTATTAATCAAATTTGCTTAAAATAATAGTTTTCAAGTTACTATACAAATGGCGCCTTATGAAGCACTTTTTGGAAGGAAATACAGGTCTCCTATATATTAGGACGAAGTTGGGGAAAGCAGTATTTTAGGACCTGAGTATTTACAAGAAATTAAGTAGAAAATTACAAGGATTAGAAATCAGATAAAAACGGTGCAAAGTAGGCAAAATAGTTATGCAGATAATCACAAAAGAGTTTTAGATTTTATGGTGGGAGACTAGGTGTATTTGAAGATTTCGCCTATGAACGGAGATATGCGATTCGGTAAGAAAGGAAAATTGAGTTCTCGTTATATTGGACCTTATGAAATTTTAAAAAAAGTTAGGTCTGGTGGCTTACCGCCTAGCATTATTTGATAATCTACAGGGAGTCCATAACGTTTTTCATATATCTTCCATGAATAAGAGTTTAAGCAATGAATCAGTAGCGGTGATGGATCCAAGTCCTGTTAATTTGCGTCCCAACTTAACTTATGAATAATGAACAATGAGGATTGAAGATTAGAAAGAACAGACACTTCGAAATCGCACAATATTATTAATGAAAATACTTTGGAATAATCATGTTTTTCAGGAAGCTACCTGAGAATATGAGGATGTGATGAGAGCCAGTTATTCTCATTTGTTTGAAACTTAATTGTATTAATTTGTGTTTTATGTTTGAACTCAGATGTATGTACATAATGTTATTTGTATGATACTTGTGTTCTTTTTATATCTATAGTTTTTGATGATCTTCATCTTACTCAGGATTATGGCTCCAAAAAGAAATGCACGAATGTCAGTCACTCCTGTAGATCAATTAAAGAAAAGATCAGAAAGGATTAGAGAAAGATTTCGTAGGGAAAAGCTGAAACAATGGAAAGCAGATAGATTAAGTTGGTTAAATAAAAGTGAGAAACATAGAATACATATCATGGACATAGATAAAAAGGATAACTCTATATGTAGACAAGCACTACCAAGTGAGGAGAGACAAACTGTTCAAAAATGGTTGCAAGCAGAAAAGGAATTTTTGAAAAGAGAAGATAAAGGAAAATCCATTATATTGGAATCATCTAATAGGTCTGAAGATCAAAAACGTCGATGTGAGAAGGGATTAGTCATTGAAGAAACAGAATCGGAAATACTATGTAAATTGCAAGAGATTAGCGTGAATATGTATTATGATCAGGATGTCGATATGATCTTTTACTATTCTCAAGATTCACTATCAAATGAGGAAAAAATCTCTATCTCTTTCGAAGAGTCTACTGCTGCAAACAACCGAGGTATTAATTCATTGAACCCTTAATTCGTGTTTTTGCGATTTTGGGGACGCAATCATTTTTTAAGGGGAATTAGATGTAATAGCCCGAAATTTCTAAAATAAAATTTTATTTGAATTTATTTTTAAAAGGAATATATATATTGGATATATTTTCTAGGAAAATACAGTTGGAGACTTAAATGAGAATATTGAGTTTAGAATAAGTAAAATTGTGTATTATAGAAAATATTATAGAGGAATCTTTGAGATTTAGAACAAGATATCAACTAGAGAATTTCAAGTTGAACATAAAAGGAGTTGTATTCTAAAAAATTAGGGTGTAAATGCAAAAGGAAATGATAGAACCAAAGATCAAACACAAGGTGTTCGAAATATGCATTTTCGGATTAGTCTGTCAAGTTTTAGTATAATGAATATAAATTCTTTATATGATGTCCAAATGAGGTGATTCTAATTCGTATAGAATCTAAGAGATATATCTAAAACTTTTATATTTTAGGTTTTGGAAGATTTGTACTGGATCGATGACTTATATAGGGAAAGAAGTAGACTATTTTGAATTGAGCTTAAGTGGAACTCGAGTCAGATGAAATGGACTAAATTGGGGCATGTGATGAGTTATGCAATTGGTTTTTAGGTTTCTAGGTATCTTGACATGTGTAAGAATAGTTGGCAAGTGATGAGAAGTTGACTTAGAAGTGTAGTTAGTTTAGTTGTAATGGAAACACAAGAGAAACCAAATTATGCTTATAGGTAACTAAGTGGATCAAAATGGGACTCAATCCTAACTAAACCAAGAATGAGTCTTCTAGAACTTGTCAAGTAGAGTCTTATGAAGGTTAAAAAGTAACCAAATGGGTTAGGAGAAGGCTAAGGGACGTCGCATACAAGAAGAAGGTTGGAAATGAGGGTTCATGCATAGTTAGGTGAGATACTACTTCATCCCTTATCCCATAAGATTTTACCTCAGCCATTGATCAAATGGGCTGCAAAAATATCTCAAATAGTAGCCATTGAATGATCATTCTAGCTGCAAGCCTAAGATCTTGGAGGCTTAAGTGAAATCATGAAATTTGTATAGGATGACACCTCATCTCCCATGCAAACCAGTAGCCAGTTACCCTTAGAAGATTTTCCTCTTCTTTCCTTTATATGGGTTGACCACCACTCCTATAAATAGAGATTTGAGAGTCTTCTAACTCTCGTTGAGGGCGTCACATATCAACAAGTACTTCCACAACGCTCTATATATAGGCCAAATTAATTAATTATATGATGTGGCAGATTGCTAAGAGCATAACTATATGTAGTTCTTTACAAAACTCTCATCCAATATAAGTTAGATAAAGAGAAAAGAAAATTTGATAGTCACAACATAAAAAATAATAATAATAAAGTTTGAAAGATGTTATATGCCAAGTACGTGCCTAATCAAAAGATTAAATTTTGATGGTATTTACATAAAAGAGAGGATCAAATTTTTTGTTTCAAATTTTGATCTTAATTTTAGAAAGAAATGAGCACAAGATTGGTATAAGATTTATTCTTTAAAGAGAAAAGCTGGAAATTGGTCCAACTGTTTTCCTTAACAAACAGTCTTCCAATAATATTATGCCACATAAGCAATTCTATAGAATTTGCAATAAACTCATTATAGATGATCTGTCTTCCCCTCAACCCCCGTGCCTAGTTCTGTTCCCCCACTCTTATGCAATGACATCAACCTCCCCACTCCCACCTCGGCACCGACGTCCACTCCCTCATGATGTGACCCCTCGACGAACCCCCTCCCTTGATAAAAAGTTAAGGAAACCTACTAGTGAACCTCCTCCCCTTGATGTGAACCCCTAATCCCTCCCCTCCCCCTCTTCCCCCCTAGCACGTGATGTGAACCCCCTAGGGCATAGAGGTTCTTAATCCTTTAAGGAAATTTGGCATGAGTTCTAAGATTAGGGGTATGTTTTCTAATTAGCTTTTGTAGGTTGAAGTCAAGTTTGTCTTGGGATGGTTCTAGTTTTTAAAGGTAGGGTTGTTGTGGGAGAATTGATGGAGTGTTTGAGGTATATTATGGTTTTGATGGGAACGAGAGATGGAGGATGTGAAGATGAATTGGTGAAAGTGGAGCAATGTCGGAACAAGTTGCACAACAACAAAGATGGCCTTTACCGGCAAAATTAAAATTGCCGCTAATTAATTCGTCGTGAGTGATGTTTATTTCCAACAAATTAATATTCATTGCTATATTTTGGCCTCAAACTTTTGCTTCGAGCTATTACGTTGATATTAGATAATATAACGGTGAAAATAAATAGTGACTCTTTTTGTTGGGCTTGTTATAGCAAATATTTCATTGTAACATATCATGTTTAAATGAATTCAATAGTTGCAGCAAAATTAATAGCCACGAATAGTCCCTTTAATGAAAGCGATAGAGCCTTCCCTTTTATTTTCCCCTCATGCATTTTTGTGATTTTCCCCCACACTTCCAGACCTTCTTCCCCACATCATGATTCCATTTCTCCTCCATTTTTCCATTTCACGATTCCACCCTATTTTGCCTCCATTTCTCCCTCTTTCTCTCCATTTTTCTCACTTTCTCTCCATTTATCTCCATTTCTCCCTCTTTCTCTCCTGTAGATTCGATACACTCCAGCCTCTCTTATCAAAAACCCTAACTATAGTGTGTCCCCTGTAAAAACAAGAGCCTCTCTACTCGAGAATCAGTGGAAGCCCTAGCTTAAGCGTGGTATCAGAGCTTGACGAGTTTCATCACGGAGCTTGACGAGTCCTAAGAAATTGAGGTTTGGATTGAACTTGTTATGAGTCTTTGAATGGTCGTGATGATTATTTGCCTTTGGATTAAACTTGTGACCACTGTAGTTTAATTCCACACATTCTTCAGCTTGTTCATTTGTTATGAGTCTCTCTAACTATATATTTGTTGTTCTATGAAGCTATTAGATTTGCAGGTTGGCTTGCAATTAGACCTACTAGTCTTGTATATATGTTTCCAGCATGGTTCAAGCTCCATTTTTTTTTCTTTTTTGTTTAAAATGATACTAATTATCTTTCACTGTGTACTTTTACCATGGCTATTTACTTGTTTCAATAATATTTACTTGAAAGCGAGTAAAGATTTAAGGGCCATGAGAATTTTGGATTGTTTATTTTCTTATTTTTATCCTAAGTACGTTTTACACATTTAGTACATTTACACATATCTTGTGGTTTGCTTGAATATGTTTGGTCAATAATTTGTTCTAGAATATCTATTTGGTGAATAAACAGGGCCTCTAAAGCTTTTGATATCATAATAATAAGACTATCACCAACATAAACATAGCAAACTTAAGATGACAGAACACTATTGGTTGATTTGTATATCAGCTAAGCTATAGCTAATTAATAGTAATAACATGTCTAGTTTTGGAACATGACTTGATCTTATGCAAGGTAGTTTTATTTTCTACATGTGTTAGTGTGTAGGGCAGCTACTATTGACTCTTTATTCGACTGATTGATCCTTCTCTGGATGAAATGTCACAACTCATAAAATAGTTGTGATTTTGGTTAAAATATATAGAGGATTTGATCAATAAGTAAAAATTATTCTTTGAGGCAACTGCCTGGGGCTTCTTAGTTAAACATGATCTTATGTAAAAAAATGCTTCTAAATTTCCAAAAGCATTGGCCGTAAACACTGGCCTACAAGTAGCAGTAAAGGCATCCTAAGGGACATGATCTATTAGAGAAAGAAAGCAATAAGAAATAATACTCTTCGTAATAGTTAGAACAATACAAAAGGATGGGTTACCAGAACAAACCTCAGAAGAACCATGAATGAGCAGCTGCATATTACTCTTGCCATGACACAGCGCTTTAATCACCTCCGTGATTGTGGGGTGCGTTTGAAATTGATTCTAGAGTAACTGATAAGCCTCAGTCTCAGTAGCCTCTATAAGCATGAATTAAACAAGATATGATATTTCATCAGCGTTACTCCCTTTTTGTGACACTGCAATCTAGGTGTAATAAGATTACACATAAGATATTGAAAATTGATTCAGGTGTAAACAAAAACAAGGGAGGTTGACAGGGCAGACAAGGCAGTTAAAGAAGGTGGTCAGGTCGTGACAATAGTAAGGTCCAACAACTCCACCGTGATACTACACTGTGGTCCATGATAGAGATCTCAAAAGCTCCAGGATACTAATCATATCTTAGAGTATTTGTGGATAGTAATGTGTTAAAATACTTGAGTGAGTTTTGTGTAAGAGTATGGGTCACATTAAAAAAGTGAATAGTAATGAATTAGGAAGTTAAATGCTTACTGCTTGGGTGAGAATCTATATGTGTAAAAAGAGGTATATAATGCTTAATTAGAGAGGTAAGTATCTATATTGATATTTCTAGAAAATGATAAAGGGTAATATGGTAAAGAAAAATCAAGTCTCATTCTAATTTCTATGCAACAAATCATATACAGGTTAAGAAGATGCATGCATTGGGGTTGGGATTTTGAGCAATCCAACTTTTTGACTAGGTATGAAGAAAAATCCAAGCCATGATCATGACTATATAAATATTAATTCTTTGTTTGGTATTGCAAATAATATCGCAAACCAACTATGATTATAGGTTTGGGATTGATTAGAATTAATATTGCATCTTTGTATGTCTGCAGGTTTGGGTTTTTGCAAGAGGAGTGCTTTGATTACAGGTATGGGATTGTTTAGAATTAAGAGCTCTTTTTGAGTGGACAAATTTACCTCTTATAAGGCATCTCGTTTTCCTATTGAATTGGAGTTTCTATTTTGTGAACTTTTGAGTTGCTAGAGTCTAATTTGACTACAATATTTTCACATTTTATAAGTTGGACAAGATGAATAGGTTGAATATATATGACTGTGATATGTCATATGTCTAATTTGTGCCTAAAAATGAACAAACCCATGGTTATGGTTTAGAAAGTACCTTGGTTATCTCTTCAGGCAACAAAAATATTGAACAGCCAAGCTTTCTCGCAATACTAATGATGTGGTTATATTATTAATATTAGCTTTCTCGCAATATTAGTTATTATATTTAATAGATTTTATAAATATCTTAATTGAAGCCATTGACGTGGAAATGAAATGTGTTCCATAGGCTGAAGGCAACATAGTGAAAATCCAAAGACTATTTATTTATAATTAACCCTTTTATCTAATTGTACAAGTGATCACTTTGAAAGATTGTCTACCTTGCTAGATGCATTAGTATATATGTATATATATGCATTATCCCCATCAATTAAAAGTAGAAATTAGTTCATTTAGGTGACAAGCAGTTTTATAAAAAAAAAAAAGTATTGTAGTTTTATAAATAAAAAAAAAATGTTTTTTTATTTATTGCGGCAAAACTTATTCACCCTAATAAATAATATCCTCAGCATGAAAGCAAATTTGCTGCTATAAACCATTGTTGCAACGAAAATAATCGCCGCAAATATGTTTGCTTGTTCCAATTTTGCAACGAATTCTCAACAATTAGTAGTGACTCCTGATGCCAGAAAAAGCTTCTCATGGCGATTTAGTGTTCAAACATTGTGCTTATTTACAACGAAAATTTCCAATCTTGTGGCAATTATTTTCGCTGGAAATAGAGTTTTTATTGCGACGATTTTCTTCATTCGTTATATTATTTTATAAGTAGCCATTTTATAGCGACGAATGTGCGGCGTATGAGAACCGTTGCTAATAGTTATTAGCAGCGTTTATAGTAGTATTTGCAGCGAAAATATTTGTCGCAATGTGTTTTCATATAGTGTTGGTAGAGAAAAGACCGAGTGTGATGGTATGAGGGGCTTCGAAGGGAGGCTCGAGTGCTTGAGGGTGATGTTCGATGGAATGATCAAGAGAGTTTTTTTAAGATGGGTTGAGCACTCTGCAAACTGAAGGAGGGCCTCGATGGAGTTCAACCTAGTGATTTAGTATGGTTTAATGTAACTTGGTAGTGACGTAAGAGCTGCCGTGGTTGTTTGTGATTGAAGGACTATTTTTTTATGTTTATATAAGGCAGACCGGTCACTAGTTAGCGTCTCCCTTCTTAAAAATATAGGGTTTGATATTTTGAAATTAAGATCAGTATTCAAACATATATAATACATATATCAAAAATAGCCCTCCAAACATACGGTTTGATTTCGAAATTAAGATCAGTACTAGTATTCAACATAATCTAATGCTGTCCTTATTACGAGAGAAGAAAGGCAATGAATAAAATCCCAATAAAAAATTGTTGTAGTAAGAAAAACCCAAAGAAAACTATTTCCAAATAAATTAATTAGCAAAAACATATTTAAATATATAATAGATAGAAAATATATATAAATATAGGACATCAAAAAACAAAGGATAAAACAATGGGCGAACCCAAATCATTAAACCCCTCTGTCACATATATGATTAATTCCACCAACGTTCTGATTAGAAGAGACTTCCGAAATTTTTGTGGAAGCCTGCAAGGCTTCTGACAAAAGAAAATATAAATTAGACTCAAAATTATAAACAACAAGAGCTTAATTAATAATTAGTTAGCCTCGTATGTTGTGCCAATGGACGAACCAGATGAAAACACGTTTCATTGCAAGTACAAAAAAAACTGGAGTAATCAGGGAATGCATGTGAAATCGTGTATCAATGATTGATGGTCACGTTAGTCGATCAAACAAAAGGGTTTTTGCATGAATTCATACTGCCGACAGAGAGAAGGCCGGCATCTTTGAAGTTTGATCATAATGAAAAGCTATATATAATATTTCAAGACGAAAATGGTGGGCGGTGGGAGCTAACTGGTAACCAAAGAAAGCGATAAAACTGTGAATGAGAAGTAGTTGTTGGGTTAGATCTTGACCTTAATTCTTTTGAATTCTTTTTTCTTTTTCTAAATATTTTTTTTCTTCTTTTCTCCTGACTTCTTCTGAATTCATTCATAACTCATGCATGCATGCATGTCTTTAACTACTACGCACGTTGGAGCACAGTATTAATTTTTTTCGAGGTTATATATATATATATATCAAATAGTTTAAGCTTTTGTGCATTGAAATCCATGGAAAATTAAGATCAGGTACTAATCAAGACAGATGTCCACACTCAATAAAATTATAACTAGGCCGGTTTATCTTTATTCTCGTCATTAACTGGTTTTTTCACCCTGCAGATCCCCAAAGATTATGATCATTAGATGGCCCTAAACTACTATATATAGTGCAAGTACTAGAAAACGCAAAAATAAATAAGAAACTGTAGAAAAAATGAGCCCTAGTTTTTTTTAATCACGAAAACAAGACTTTACAGCTGGGTGTATCTACATATATATATATATATATATGTTGTTGTACAGTAACCCATTCTCATAGATTCCAGTTTGAAGACTGAAAACACATGTTTTAATAATAAATGCGTCCAGAATCAGTGTCTGGCAGAGTGATTCGTCAATCTTTCCAGCTTTGCCGCCCCTCGTTAAATTAGGATGATGAGGTAGCTACAGTGTAACTCACAGAAAGGGCAGTGTCTATTCCTCCCCCTCCCACCCTGCCGCCCAACTTTGCTGCCAATGCATGCTATCTCTTGGCAATGAGCGCATATCTTTTAGAGATAGCTATGCTGTTTAATTCACATACAGCAGAAATTACACGCTTCGATTTGAGTGCCTTAATTTCCTTGTAAGGAAAATGCATGTATCTCTCCTTTATGTGTAAGATAGGCAAACAAACAAACCGAAATCGGAAATCCTCTCCCCTCTATATATAATATAATATTTGAGAGGGTACGCTCAACCCATATCCAATTACAAGCGGTTAGCTGCGTCTAATATTAAATTGAGTTAAGGTTAGTTGAATTTTTTTTTATGAATAATAATGAATTGAAATAGTACAATAAGTTTTGTGATATCTATTTAAAGATAAGTTTAAATATATTTAAATATTAAAATAAGTTTAGATATATTTATGAGAATATAAAAAAGATATTTGTGAGTCATATGTGTAAAGATATATGTATTAAGTTGAAAAAAGTTATGGGTTTCACGTATAAAGAAATTTTAAATTGAGATGAGTTTGATGATTTGAAAATTATGTATTTGAATATTAGACTCAACTTAAAATTAGACAGAATTAAATTGAACTCTATACATTTCAACAATCAAATAGAGCCTTAAATTCGGGTAATGTACGCACCTATATAGCTTAATAAGAACCATGCAACGCACCTAAAATGGATGCGTTAAATTACCCAATTCACTAATGAAATTAACTGAGATATTTAAGTTAGATCAAACCATGCAACGCTACGACGATCAATATTGTTTAATAAAAAGCAGATGGTCAACTCTTTTTTTACCAAAATAAAAGAATAAAAGAAGCTCAGCTAACAAAAATATACTTCAATTGGAGAATTGAACTATTAAGTTAGATATATATATATATACGATCCATATATAACTTCATATATATATATATATATATATATCTCTTCTTTTTTAGTTGTTTTGAATTTATTTATTCTTTTAAAATAATCAGCGAATTAAATTAAAATACAATATATATCTATGGCCAATGGATAAATCACTATAAGAAAAAGGAGTATTTGTGACTAAGTATTTGTGATAATAATGATTATTGATGATAAAAATAGACTTATTTTAATAGAAAATAGTCAGTTTGATAGGAAATAATAGACAACAAATAAACAATTTTCTTATAGTGATTACATATTGAATAAAATTTCATCCCTTAATTATGATTTAGTTATTTTCCGACTATCTTAATTCTTCTACTCTTGCTGATCAAACAGTTGAAGAAAAGACATTTATATGCATCTAATAATTATATTTAATTATGATGTCATTTTAAGTAGAGATCATGCTCTAATTAGGTATGGTAGAAAAACTACCTTATTCTTTTTCTTTTAAAAGGTTTTCCCACAGTACTAGAGTCTCCCGCCCTTAATCTAGATCGACAATTAATATATATGCACGACATTATAATATAGATATATGGTCTCTGTGGGATCGATTAATAGCTCTCTTATATATTACAAGGGGCCGAAATAACAAATAATCACTTAACAATATATATAATTAATTTGTTGATCGATAATGCTGTAAGGGTACTTCATTATATTACGAGAGAGTAGCGGGAAAATACACATGCAGTACTGCTTATTTCATGGTGTTCTTCTGCATTATTATTATGATTAATAATTAAATTTTACTGACTTATATTGAAAGTTGTGCAGCTCAGTATTTAAATATTTGTTTCTAGGCTTACAAATTAAAATAATTGGTCCCATCCCATCGCTACTGCTAATTAATTATTAACTCCAAGCTAAGACCAATCCGAAAATATAATTTATGTTTACCATAATTAATTAGAAAAAGCCGGCACCGACTCCTTGTGATCATGATCTCGCGCGGATGCCTCTTAATTGTAGCCAAATCTCCTGCTCTTCGGAATTAACGCCCAATTCCAATTGAAAGTTTCTGACCAGTACTCTGATCGATCAACAAGCTGTTTAATTTCCTCCTCCGGTACTTTTCTCTCCTAGTTTCTTTCTTTCTTCATTTTCTAACTTTGAGTTAATGAAAATTAGTCAACTATATCACCATACAATTACGTACCCACTAGGTGGTATATATAAATTTTCATGACCAATTTTTATGTATATAGTAGTTTCAATATTAGCTAAAAAACCTTGGAACTGAGACCAATTAATCCACTAGTCTCGATCACTAATTTCATCTTCATGTATATATTTTTTTATATTTATCATCTAGACTCTTTAGTACCTTAATTAGAAGTTCTCGAGATAATGATTATAGGGGTCCCAATCCCAACTTCTTCTATATTTGAATATTTCTATATGATAACCCTTATAAAGCCTTGAAAAGAAAATTTTAATGCCAATAAATCTCTACAATGATTTGACATTTTGTGGCGGTTTATAATTTGTGATGGACACAAAACTGTTACACAACTTGATCTGTTTCATAACTGTTATTCTAATGTGAATGGAAAGCGGTGGGGAGCCACGTTGGGTCCATGCCCCTTGGCTCCATTCTTTTTTTTTTTAAATTAATTTAAAAAAAATTAATAATATAGATTAATTTTTTTATAATTTAATATGATAAATATTAATTTTATCTTGTGTTGGCCCCATCTTTAAAAATTATTTTGGCCCTCCCTTTACAAAATTTAATTTCATATAAAATAAAATGATATAATAACATGATTACATATTTTTATTATAGATTAAAATAAAAATAAAAATAAAAATTAGATGATTTCTAACGTATTTTTAATATTTTTTTATTATAATGACATATTCTTGATATATTATATTTTTTTTTAATATATAAGTTATATTAAACATATTTTATTTTTATTATAGATTTTAGTATCAAATTATTTTATACTGCATAAAAAAATGTATAGAAATAGAATAAAAAATATTATATATATTGTGTTAATTTTACTTGGCCCTCCCTAAAACAAATTCTTAGCTCCGCCACTGAATGGAAGCACGCGGCGCAAAGGTAATATTTTAAAATTATTTGTGTGAGAGAGGTCCATTTGAGATAGGCCAAGCCCTGGGGCTCAGCCCCAGAATCAGCCTAAGCTTACCCCTCCTTCTTGGCGAGCGGTTTCGGATTCGAGAAGAAAGGTGACTCCTCGAACGGACTGGGCAAAAGGACGTCTATAGGACAAGTCATACTGTAGGCAGAGGCAAATCAAAGAGGGACAGACATGCCCTTCATCACATTAAATGCTAGAGCCTATCAAGACCAAGTTGCATTAAATGCTAGAGCTTGCCAAGGCCACAACGCATTAAATGTGGGCCTGGCAAAAGCATGGCGAGCCTCCAGAAGTATTAAATGCGCAGCAAGAGCCTTTCACCACATTAAAAGCAGATCAGGAGTCTAGATACGCTTATGGGATAAAGTAGACTGACGTGGTACAGAGAGTGAAACAACTCGCCACCAGCCCAAAATGTGGCAGGGAGGTCTGATTGGACACGGCAAATGGACTGATTGCATAAAGGACAGATAAGACAGTGACCATGCCCCTCAAGAACACACCCAATGCTATCAACACCACTGTATATAGGTTAAGCTATCTATCTCCATACTCTCATTCATCCTAAGCATTCTCAATACATTCCTTACTGGTTTTGGCATCGAAGTAGCCACAGGCTGACCACCGCCTCCACCCTTTCTACCCCTATGCAGAATTGGATATCGCCAAATAGTCCAGGCTATGGAACACGACTTCAACAATATGTATGTCATTTGGTCACTTTTCCACCAATATGCGCGGTTAGAAAATGGATGGTTTCAAAGTTTCAACCTTGACCAAATAAGTTTCACATAATACTCAAATGTGAACATAAAAAAGAAAAAAGAAAAAATATTGGTACGTACGCATATTGGTGCGTAAAATTACTTGTATGTAGCATTACTAAATAAATATAATAGATCAAAGGGGTAATATATAATCTGTTTCGATTGATTTCGACGGGATTTGGGGGCTTAATGGCGGCATTGATCATAGCTGTTTCTGGCAGAGTGGCGACGATTTGGGTGTTTAAGAAGTTATGAGAAAATGAGGTTCTGCATTCCTATATTCACATATTGGAACCTAACATTCGAACGTTATATGACAAACAACGATAAACGTGCATGTTTATTTCAAGTTTCGTTTAATGCGAATGAAAGTTGGAACTACTTCTTCGCGTACGAACATTAAGTATTGACACAACATGTATAATAATAAGAATGAATTAATTTACCTCTTTTGTTAGGGATAGTGATAATATTTCGAAGGAAAAATGCTAAATATATTTAAGAAAAACTTACAAAAAACTAATTTCTCCACATGTTAGTTAATGAAAATCTATTGGTCGGTCCGGCTTCTTATGTCTAATAAATAGCCCCCCAATAAGAGATCGCCACATATGCTTTCCAACTTTATTTATGTGTGATTGCATTGCACGAAACCATCCATTTCGCATTGCACTTCGTCTCCCCCCCTCTTCCCCCCTTCTGCCCTCAGTGCAAAAGACAAACCAAAACCTTTGGCCTTGAACCACCCACTGCAATCTCTTTCGAAGGCCATCGTAAACACTCTTCCATCATCTCTTTTGTCCGTTTGAACCTCCATCCACAACTTCAACCGCCACCATCAAAATCACTCCTTCAATCTCTTTTTCTACTGAAGCAAATGCTAAAGTACGTGATAGTTCCTAGTGAAAGAGCTCAGCTTCGTGGCTTAAATCTGGAGTTCATGGCTGCCTACCGTCACTTGCTTCCATCGCCGCTACACAAACAGTTGAGAGTTAGGATTTTTTGCAAGTTAGGATTTTTTGCAATTTCTACAACGATGGAAGGCATGGACAAAATAGAGGATCCCACATTTTTCCTTCAAGAAATCAATGACAACTTGTGCCGACCTACGATTTCTGTAGACCTAGGTATGGTTACTCATCTTTGCAGATGTCTTTGAAAAATAATGTTTTTTTTAAATAAATTTGGAGCTTGTAGGATTTTAAAATTGGAATCGCTCTTGAATAATTGTATATACATTAATTTTTAGTATTAAATTAAATACAAGTCTTTGCTTGCCTAATGTAAGAACTCCATATTCAATTAGCCAAGTTTTAGTTTTTTGTGGAAGGAAAGCTAGAGTGCGACGGTGAATGGAAGGCTACTTCGATGGTGAGAAAGGAGGGATGTTTTGTGTCTGAAGACTGGAATTCTAATTCAAAGGTGGAATCGAAGAACCTAGGACTATGATTCGGTGTGGGTGTGTTTAATGTCTATTTTGTAACATTTCAGACGTGGCAACGTACCATAGGAGGGCTATTTTATGTGAAAAGTAGCTGGACCGCTCCACAACATTTTCTTGTCAGTTTTTGATATGCAAATCATGAAACTTGAAATTCAAAATTTGGATTTGAAAAGGATTAACAAAATGAGTCTTGTAAATAAAAGTGTAAGTAAAACTATAAGTACATGTAGTACTACTCTTTAAAAAAATGAATAAATGATATAACCAAAACAATTCATTTCAAATTTTCAAATGGAAGCTTCTGTAAGTAATTGTCAATTTAGAATGAATAATTCTTCTCTATAATTTTATTTCTTTGGAAATAAATTCTAAATCATAATAGGGTTGCTGGTATTTTAACTTTTTAAAATTTCAAATTAGTTCCATAAAATTAGTTTAAATATATTCAAAAGTTTACATTGAGATTATAAAAATATAACATACTTAATGTAAAACTTATATGCTAGGCTCATATACGTGGGACGAAACTTGACTTATGTGAGTTGTATTTTCCTAAATTTAAGTCACATGATGGATTAATTGTTGGAAGAAAACTGAAAGTAGGTGAGTCAATGACCTTCGCTCAACATCGCTTGACTCTTTACAGATAGGTTTATGTGCAAAAGCTCTGCAAATACTAAATGTGATACTACAAGAAAAACAGGTATTTGTAATATTTTAATTGCAATCAGAAGGATTATTTACGATTAAAACAGTTTATTTTAATCGTAAATAGTCACTCTGGCTGCAATTAAAATATTATATATATGTTTTTCTTGTAGTGTGATAAAACTTGGTTATGAGCGAAAACTAATCTACATATAGGTTGCTAGGCTCTTTGCTTGTCAATGACTAGAGGAAATCCCAAAAAAAAAGTTTATTTGACACTCACTTGATTGTTGATTCAAGTGAAAATCAAACCGAGAGTTTACTCAATTTATCATGCGAAAATCACATATTGTTTGGTTGATATGCAGGCGACACTTTGCTCGAACGAATTAAACACCCAATTAATAAATGATATGTTGTTAAAAAAAGTTTAAAAGAGTTCTCTCTATGATTGCTTTCAAAGAACATGAACGTATCACTTGATGTATCACATGAACTTTGTATATTACTCCTCGGCATTTTGATGTAATGTGAGTTAGGAATTTGACAATCCAAGCATTTTTTTCCCAATATATATATATGTGTGTGTGTGAGGATGATCTCTTCACATTATATTATATAATCAGCTCTCTGTAATTTTTTTTTATTTTAAATCTTTGTTGTGAATTTAATTTTTTAGAGTAGAAAAGCTAAGATGTGACATATTGATAAATTGTTTTATGATTATAAGAAAAACCCTAATGATCACAAGAACAATTAATCATGTTGTAATTATCTACTTACATATCCCTTTCTCATTTTCTCTCTTTCGGATAATTAAGGACTCAAAATCTGATTTTTATAATGTCATGTTTGATATGTGGACATCTTATCATGTATCCGATTATAGATGTAAGGGTTTTTTTTTTTAATGAATGAATGATGACAATTTCCCTTAAAAAAATTATTTACTTACATAGCTACGTACTTTGTGATAAGGCAACTGTACCATCAGGCAAGAGTGCAGCAGGTTGCACCAAAAGCAAAGCTAGTTCACACGACATGGATCTAGAAAACTCTAAAATAAAATGTGAGAATATCCTTATCAAAACAAAATGAGAATCTGTGGTACACATGCCACAATGATAGAGAATATATTGTTATGTATTGAGTAGTATAAATAATGTAAATGACATGACAAGAATGATAGAAAAGAATTTCAGAATAGTAAGGAAGCCCTTTGAGGCATTTCAGCAAATACCTTCTCTGCGCTATTTCTTCTCACTTTAGCATGTATCGAGAGCTCAGTGACCTCCATCGCAATATTCTACCGATCCAACTTAGATGGATTCTTCCATCTCTTCTGAAATTTCCTTCCCAAATCCCATCTCCACAGTAAACACTTCCCTTCTCATTTCAGCTAGTCACTTCATTTCCTCTTGTTCAGATTGTGCTTTTTCTCAAGAAGAATCATCTGTTTCATCATGTGGGGCTCATCTGTTGTGCCCCCTCCCCTGTTGATGACAGCCCCAATCCCGAGTACCTCAAATGGTCTCAACTTGATCAGTTGATTATGTCGGCACTAAACTCTTCACTGTCCGGAAATGTTCTTGCATAGGTTTTTGAGTGTAACTCATGACACGTTGAAGAAAGTCTGATCAGATCAAGAGGCTTATATAAAAGATGAAGGGTTGACATTATGTCCATTCTTTGGATTGAGAAGTGATTTCAACACATCTCATTCCATCTCATCTTATCATTACAACTTCTTAAATTCTCATATAAAATATAATAAACAATTCAATTTTTTAAATCTCATTCAACATTTTCAAATCCTAAAATAATAATAATATTCTAATAATATTTTATTAAACGTTCAACTTTTATCTAAAACCATCATATTTCTTCTCACTATCCAAACAAATTCATTTCTATGGGGTTAAGATATGTCTCAATCGATTAGAGCAGAATGTTGATTTCGGTACCGACCATGCTACTGTTGAGCTCTCTATATTCTTCCAAAATGTATGATCATCGGGAGCACAATTAGGCTATGACTTAATTTTTGAAGATTCTTATTGTTAAGGACGTATTCTGCAGTCTGGTTTATCAAATCCCGACCGACCGTAACCTGCAAAACAAGAACAAGGAAGATCGGGGTCAAGGACCGCTCCAACGATCAAGTTAGTTATAGGGAGAAAATATATGGACGTTTGCTTGAGAGAATTTTAGAATGTACCCCCTTTTCGTCTTTGGTTTGGTGTTATTTATAGGTGTTCTCTTTGAAAGAGGGTCTTTATAATAAAAGAGTTAGAAATCGGGACATCACTCGATCGTCATCCTCGATAGGAAAAAATCTGATCTGATTCGGTCGGTCTCATCGCATTAATTGAGTATCCCTTCATTTAATGCTCAATTAGACCCTTTTAGAAAGGGGCATTAAATGCGGCTATATCTTTCGTCAATCTAGCAATTAATGATGTGCGTTTATAGTATCTCCGCATTTAAGATGGGAGGTCTGTAGACCGGCGGCTGTCCGTCGTTCATAAATGCGGGAGCGATCTTGATGTGAGGCGGATCCAGGAGATATATCAGTACGTGAACCGTCGTTCTGGCCTTAGCGTGTCCTCGAAACCGATTTAATCTCATTCTGCTGGTTCGGGATAACCAGGGACTTGGATCGTCCCCGGTTTCAGTCTCCCTAGTTGAATTTGGACATTGCGTGGTAATGGGTACAGATTACGGACCTTGAGCTTGACAACCCTTTTAGGCTTGGGTCCGGATGAGTTGGACACCCTTTCACTTATAAAATTTGGTAATGCGTGTTGAATAATAGTCGTGAGATTGATAAATATCTCATATATTTACTCTTACAGTTTAAAAGTTGATTCACACGTTAAGCTAACTCAAAAAAAAAATCGTATTCATTCTATGTACATCTATTTTGCATAGCGAGCACATAGACGAATTCAAACAACAAGGCATAGATAATATAGAGGCTAGTCATGAAGAAGGATATCCTAAATTTTTTGAACATCATTCATGCATTTGATTTATCAGTTAGGTCCATTTCATTTTTTTTCTTTTATTTGACATTAAAAATACTAGTATTTTGTATTTCACATTTTAGATTTTACAACTAAGTGACACCCCCATGGTTTCTTGAAAACTTCTTAACCTTTTATTCTCTACTTAGGGCTATAAGACTATCGGTCCAGACCAAAAAAATTGACCAGACCGCGCGAATGCTTTGGTTCGGACCAAACTTGATCGACAGTTATATTGGTCTGTGATCCCTATATTGAACCAATTATACTCCTAACTCCATCGGCCTCAGTGCCCTGCACTACCTTATTATTAGCATGGGGGCTTGTCATCATGCGACGCCATATTGGTCTGTCCGGCCTTCGGTTGTCTCTCATCTAGATGAAATCATAAATTTCAATATATATTATGTAGCTTAGTCTACGTGTTCCTCATATACTACTACAAATATTGTGTGGTAGAAGTCTCCAACATTTCTTTCTCTAAACTGCCCCTTCAAACCACCCATAAGGTGATACATATTTTCATGACCAATATGGTCGTTTAAGTATCGTCCAAGAAAGCATGGAATTGAGACTAAAATCTGCTTGTCTCGATCGATTGCTTTCATCTTCATGTATCTATTTTTTTTCACATTATTTTGACTATTTAGCAGTACCTTAATTAGAATTTATTGGAATGATTGTAGGGGTCCCAATCCCAACTTCTTGTATATATTTAGACGTTATCGTGCCTTGAAAAAAGAAACACAATTCCAATAAATTCCGTTTAGTCCAAAGGTATGGAAAGGTACGTATAAATTTCTAATCTATATGTAAGGGCTAATCATTAAGTACGTCCAGTACCTAATTGGGTTATAAAATTATATCACTTTCTTGACAAATAATAATTAAAGAGGTTACACAATTTCAAAATATTTACTACAAGAAGATCGAGATCAAGGACCGTCATATCTCTCTAAAGCTAGCATTCTTTGTTCAATTATCAAGACTGGCATACTGTTTTTAATTAATTAACTGTTAATTATTGCATGAGATCAGACACCACCAACTCCTAAAATTAATGCAAATCTGAATTAAGTTTTATATTGATTTTCAACTGTTCTGGATACGTAAATCAGATATTGAGGGAAAAAATAAAACTTGTTAAAAGATACGCATGCAGCAACATCGATGATCGTCATATATCATATCATCAACAACGACAACAACCAAATATATATTCGATCTCCATTATTGAAAAAGAGAAATGTTAAAGAGAAACTACACTCAAGGATACTCATTTATATGAATAGTAATATGTGAGTGAGTACTCTTGAGTGTGACTTCTCTCCATCATTTTTTAATAAAAAATGAAACTATAAAAATATCCAACTTTTCTTGAAACACATATATTCTTTTATACGGGCCATCGAAAATCTTATCTACCTTTTACTTTTAACGAGCTAGATATAGAAGTTAGAACCCTCCAAAATGGAGAAACACCAAAATTGAAATTAAGAACTCATTCTTGCTTGAGTTTCAATCAAGGAAAGATATTTGGTCCGTACCTTTAATTTTCCTTTGTCCAATTAAATTGAATGCTCTAATTCAAATGGAAATAAAAACATATAAATCCGGTAATATTTGAAAAAAGTTTGGGTGAAGATTTCAGATATTTAATCATGTAACCTATTTGTAATATTTAAAAGGGAAATGATGTACGTTTCTTTATCCTTAATTTTTGTCATTTTCAATCATACCAGTTGATGCAATATATTTTAATTGATTTTTAATTCAAATGTTTGACATGAAAATTAGAAACTTTAATTGCGTCATATCAACTTTTGTGATTAAAAAGGAAATTTAAATAAAAAGAAACGTAAGGCACTACTCGATCAATACAAAAAGGATAGCTAATGATTTATTTTTAGAAAAATAATATAAAATATAATAAAAAGAACAAAAAGGGCCATTCCAATATAAGCTGGCCAACAAACCTAACCTTCTGCCCAAGATAAATGTTTGAAGTCTGACCAGACTGTACTACCATAGTTACATGACCTTTATACAGAGGTTATACTTTAGAGTCACAAAAATTGATTGTTTGATGAAATAAATATTGTTAGAGCCTAATTAGAACATAACCAATCATTTGCAATTTTGATTCTTTCTCTTTTATAATCAAGTGATAACGGTTAGCTAGCCCATATAAAATTGTCCAAAATTGGCATCCCTTTTTATCCACCTTTATAGACAGATTGCTCAATCTCCACAATGTAATGACTTAACATTTATATATATATATATATATGAGTAATTTTATATACAATCATTAATACGTAACGGGCATGTAACAATTTTGAAAAATAATGGAGTCATTTATTAAAAACTTAACTTTTTTTTTTTTATGTACCATCTATCCTTTATTCATTTTTTTTAAAATAATTACGTAGCGGTGTTCCAACTTACGGTTGTACATATAGTTTCTATATAGATATATGTGTGTATATATATATAGAGAGAGAGAGAGGACCCAATTATCATGGAGTTATAATTATTTTAGTGACTAAACTCGAACAACAACGGTTGTTTATTATATGGTGGTTTTGTTTAATTAATAGTAGTTAGTGCTTCCATATTGCTATTGTGGGGCACATGATGGTAGAGTGAGGAATATAATTTAACGACTCTAATACCCCCCTCATCCAAACTATGTATCTGGTTGCTCTGATGCATTTCTAGCGGCCTGCCTTCTAGGCGTGATAATGTCGATAGTTTTTATTTTCACCTAAATTAAGTTGAATCTTAGACTTCAAAGAAACCTCTCCAAATTCCAAGGCCTTAGCCACTAAACTGTATTCTCCTATAGGGTTTTGACTCAAAAATAGTGAAAGGATAGACAAGGATATATATAATAAGGATAGCATTATAAGCAATATTAATATAGCATCAAATTATCTATCTTCCCGAGCATGAACACAAAAAGCTCGCTAGCTAGCACGCCAATGGAATCTATTTATCCAGCTACATGTACAGTTATAATATATTTTGTGTAAAGTTATCATCTATTTATATTATACATATATATAATATATAAATGATATATACAGTTATAGAGTACTATGTACAATTTTAGAATACGTCAGTTGTATACAATTTCTTAAAAAAAAATAGTAAATATGATGGTGAGAAGTCACGTTCAAGAGCACTTACTCACATGAATAAATTATAGATGTATTTGTTAGTTTTATAAGTTGTATATTATATTATTATTTTAATGAATCTAAAGATAAATTCAATGTATAATTATAAATGTGAAGGTGTTACTTTCTATTTTCTATCAAACTTATATTTTATATCAAATACTCTACATCAAACGCTAGCCAATATCAATACTCTAAAAACTCTCAAAAATAGAGAAACACCAAAAATTGAAATTAAGATAATTTGAAAAATTATATAACTAATGAGTAATGATCTGTCTTTTGGTAAGAAGTATATTCTATCATTAAAAAGCATAAGAAAAATCACTTTTTTTTAGTGGAGTTTACTTTTAATGAAAGGTCTTCGCGAGAGTAAAAGATTTCTACTTAACATTACTCATAAAAATAAAGAAGTTTTAATCCATTAAATGAGTTTGATTGAAAATTCCATTTTGTCCCACTCTTTGACAGTGAACTTATTAATTTGATAAATGTATATATATATATATATATATATATTAACAGACGGGATTTTTCACAAGATACGAAAAGTATACTTTTTTAGAAAATAAATAGTGAAGTGAATAAATAAATAATCTCCTACCTCTAACACAGTAATCAGAGTTAACAACTAACTCTTTGAAAAAAAATATTGAAAAGAAAAAACACACTCCACCATTTTGGTGTGGATTTAATCATTTTGATGATTGGTATTGATTAGCACCATCTATATGACTAAATACAGTGTCAGTATCTCGTGGTTAGCAGAAGTAAAGTTTAAAATCTTCCCATCCCTTTCCCTCACTCCGTCCCGTCCGTCCGTCCCTTCCCTCTCCTTCCAAATTATTCAAAACAAACAACAGGCAAAAAAGCATAAAACTACAACAGGCGAAAAGAGCATAAAACTACAAATAAAGGGGTTAAAATTATTTAGAAATGATATTAGCCGTCGTATCATAATTTTTTTTAAAATTAAATAAATACGAGATTCACATAAAAAAAATTATTTTGTAACAATAAAATTCACTCATTTTTAAAATAATTATACCATTTTTGTACACTATACGATTTTATATAATATTATTAGATAAAATTGTTTACGAAGTTTTGTTACATATCAGCGCGATCTGTATATTAATATTGTTGTTTTCATATTTAAAATTTAAATTTGAATAATTTTTATTAATATCTGATTTTTTTTAATCAATCACATGAAATAAATATGCGAATTGATACGTATAATCGTTTATAACTAAATTTTTTCTTCTTTTATATTGTGTAGCGGGCCAGCGGCTCTGATAACAGCGGCAGACAGAAACACACGTTGTGGATATTTCAAAAACCAGAGGAGACCGAACCTGGTTTGACGTTTAAGGCCCAGAATTACCACCCTCCTCCTCTTCACCCGTCTGTTACGGAGTTTTTAGGCAGAGGTGTTTGCATTATTAATCATAGCTAATAATCTTTTGAAAAATAAGGTCAAAGCGACAGCTCGTTGCTTTTATCTTTCTTGCTTCTCCTCCCTTTTTCTCATCTCTCTCTCTCTCTCTCTCTCTCTCTGCTTTTCTGCTAACACCACACCCATCTTTCTCTTTAAAGCTTTTTTTCCCCTCTTCCTCGTTCGAGTGACGGACAAGAACCACATGATCAACACTACACGTCCTTTATCACCGATTCACTTTTCTCAACCTTTGCTTCCTTACAAGTTAGAGTACAAGACACCCCACTGAAGATTTTTCACGCCCGAAAAGAAAAACATTTCTGGATTTTCTTTTCTGATCCTTGGACTGGGCTATAATTCTTGATCTGGGTCTCCATCTTCTCTCAGGTTCAGTTCCATTTTCTTCTCCAACTCCCCCAAGATTTCTTATGGAAAAGAAGAGCACCACACCTCCAAATTGGACTAGTTCCAGTTTTGGCATGGAACTCCAGCCCAATGAGCTGAATTGTGGACCTCCTGACCAACTTCCCAATTCATTTTTCAATCCCAATTGGGACAATTCAGTAGATCAGAGTGATCCCTTTGAGTCTGCTCTGAGCTCCATTGTTTCTTCTCCGGCAGCCTCAAATGCTGCTGCCATTCCCGGCAGCGATTGTCTAATGATCAGAGAATTGATTGGAAGACTGGGAAGCATATGCAATTCCGGTGAGATTTCGCCGCAGACTTACATCGCCGGCAACACCACTACCAACAACAATAGTACCAACACTTCTGGTTACAATACCCCTTTGAATTCCCCTCCTAAGCTCAACCTCTCGATCATGGAGTCCCAGATCAGAGGGAGTTTGCCAATTAACGGTCGCCAGCTACCATTTCATCCAACTCTGGTACCCTTTTCAGCAGACCCTGGATTCGCTGAAAGGGCTGCAAGATTTTCATGCTTTGGCAACAATACGAATTGTATCGGGTTGAACGAAACAGATTTTCCCTACGGATTAATGCCCGGAATGGAGTACGGCAAGATGTCTAATGCTTCGAACAACCAGCAGTTTAAGGTTGTTGGATCCCAGATGGGAGTTCAGGAAAACAACAATCATGAAGAAAATGTAACGGTCAAAAGGAAATTCATTAGGCTACCAAGGCCTTCGACGCCTGAAAATGCAGAATTTGGCGATTCCAGAGAGGGTTCTTCGGTGTCTGAACAAATCCCAGGTGGGGAAGTGAGTACCAAAGTCGACATTGATGCCAATGCAAGGAAAAGGAAATCTATATCCAGAGGAAAGGCTAAAGAAACACCTTCTACTCCCTCAGCTAGAGATCACATGGTAATGATTATACTAATACGTGTGAATTTGTCAGTTTCAAAATTTCCGTTATTTTGAGATTTTTACGGAGATTTAATGAGCGAATTTATGGCAGACTGCTATGGAGAATGAAGAATCGAATGCAAAAAGAAGCAGACAAGATGAAGATGCTGGAAATGAAAAGGACTCAGCAAAGGCAAAGGCAAAAGGAGATTCAAAAGCTGCAGGGGATGGGAATCAGAAACAAAACAAGGATAATTCCAAGCTTTCAGAGCCACCAAAGGACTATATTCATGTCAGAGCAAGGAGGGGCCAAGCTACGGATAGCCATAGTCTTGCAGAAAGAGTACGAATTATGATAATGCTCTATGACGTGTTCTTTAGTTAGCAGAATAGTTAGATTCCCATTTAACATTTCCCTCTTGTCTTTCTTTCTTGGTCAGGTAAGAAGAGAGAAAATCAGTGAAAGGATGAAGTTCCTTCAGGATCTAGTTCCTGGTTGCAATAAGGTCTGTGTTAATATTAAAAAAAAATTGCAGCTTTTTAAAATCATACCGAGTTTCTTATGGAAAATAATAATAATAATAAGAAATGAAATATAAGATTTGGACTGTACTCTGATTTCAGGTCACTGGGAAGGCGGTTATGCTGGATGAAATTATAAATTATGTGCAGTCATTGCAACGTCAGGTTGAGGTAAGCTGAAGTTTATCCACCATTTATCTAAAAATTGCATACTTAACAGCTCAGAATTTCTAAGAGTCCTGTGTTGGTTAATTTCATTTTCTGCAGTTTCTTTCAATGAAGTTGGCTACTGTTAATCCAAGGATGGAATTTAACATGGAAGCTCAGCTGTCGAAGGATGTAAGTTGTTCACTTCTTCCCCATTTTTAGTCTTGGGAATTGCTTTGTGAATATTTTTCCAGACATTATAATTAGTGGCTCAAACAATGTGAAATGCAGATATTTCAGTCTCGCGGAGCATTGCCTCCGACCCTTTATCCATTAGACTCGGTGATGCGTTCTATCCCATATGGATATCAGCCTCAACAAATGCAAGCTTCGCATGGCGGCATTGCCAATGAAACAGAGAATCGATTCTCGATAAACTCTTTGGCTGCACTTTCTCGAAATCCAAGCTTGCAGTTGCCTCCGATGGATGGATATGGAGAAGCCGTCCCACAAGTAATTGAAGAGACTTTTGCTTATTTCCTGCATTTAAAATGGCCTTATATTAAAATGATCTGAAAGGTGTACCATAAATTGATTTACAGGTTTCAGCACCATGGGAGGATGACCTCCAAAGCGTGGTTCAGATGGGTTTTGGCCAGAATCAGCAGCAGAGCTTTCATGGTATGAGAACAGATTCATGAGAAATCTGGGTTTGTTTTTGTTTTTTTTGGCCAGATAGCTCTTTGGTTTGAGTGTCTAATCCAAAATTTGTTTGGTGCAGGCTCTGGGGCTGCAGCTCAGATGAAAGTTGAGCTGTAATTAACATTGATGAACAAGAGAGTCTTGGATTGCTGAGGAGGCCCCCGGGAGTGAGATTCCTCTGTACATAGAAAGCTTCCAAGCTGAATTAATCCTTAGCTTCGAAAGGGAAAAAGAAAAAGAAAAGAAAAGAAAAGAGAAGCACTTCTTCTTTAGTATCTTTTTGGCTATCTTTAAGGAGACCCATTCTTTTGGAGAGTTCTTTCAAGAATTCCAGATTATAATATTCCAGAACTAATTGCAGCCAGTGGAGCAAAAATTGTGAAGCCCACATTGTAGAAGATCGTGTCAAGGAGATTAATTGAAAGCTGAAAGCAGAGAGAGAGGGAGTATTTTTCATGTCAGCAGCTTTTGTTCCAACCATGTGTATTGTGTATTACCTTACCATTGAGAAAACACTATCATTGGTTCATTTAAGCCCTCATATTATTTGACTAATTTTTATTTCCTTCTAGTTTTTTTCTGGTAATTGCTGCAAGTTTCTGTTGGACTCTTGATCTTTGTCCCACTTGAGGTGTTGAAGATACCAAAAAAAAAAAAAACAGAAAAGAAAAGAACTTAACCACCATTTTGAACTTAAAAGAATTGTAATGGATTTGCAAATCTTTTTTTTTTTTTTTTCCCCACATCTTGGCAGCAACCAACGGAAACAGTAGCTCTCAGATTTAGCTGGAACAAATACTTGTTTCTGGGTCCCTTGACAGGGATTGATATTTGGTTATGTTAAATCGCGTAACTTGTGGGAAAAGTAGATTCCTAATTGCAGCCAGCTGGTGAGTGGGGACAAATGTTATCTCAAGTCCAACTGTTAGATTAAGAATGATCAGTGGTTTTGAGCTGGAACCCAGAACTCATTTTCCCACCGTTTCTTTTTTCTCAACAACCTTGGAATTCACTGCATAACAGTTAGGCTCGGTTTGGATTGTCCCAATTAGTAGATCGCATCTTAATTCATCTTAATTTATTATTATATTTTTTCAAATTTTCATATAAAATACAAATTTTAATATAATTTTTTCAAATTCTAATACACATTTTTCAAATCTCAAAATAATAATAATATTAAAAAAATATATATTTTATTCAACTTTTAAAATTCAACTCAATTCATCTCATCTTATCTCTCAATTCAAACCACCCGTAATTTGATTTCTTCATTGTATCTTCATCACTTCTTTTCCTAACCCAATCTAGAAGATATTCTGCTTTTAGAATATTAAGCAGCGAAAAGTAGGGGTGTAAATGGTCCGGTCCGGTCCAATCCGGTCCGGGAAATTTGTGGACCGATTTCATTCGGTCCAAAAATTCTCTCACCCTGGACCGGACCGAACGGGAGTTCGGTCTAGGGGCGATCCGGTCTGGTCAAGGAGTGCCCCATATGATTTAATGGGCTAAATTTAATATATAATTCTACAATAATCAAATATTTTTTTATCCAAATTTAATTACTATAAATTATAATATGTTAATATTATAAAAGTATATATTATATATTAATATGTTAGTATATATTATATATTATATATTAAGTATGTTAGTAAATTATAACTAATAGTTTAATAACACTTTCACATTAATATATGTTAATAAACTATAACTAATAAGTAATAACATTATTACAATTTACATTAGTATATTATATATTTATATGTTAGTAAATAGTGATAAATTATTAATAATCTATTAAATAATAATAATACACTTATTATTTATATATTAATATATAAGAGTATATATTATCTATTAATATATTAGTTAATATTAAATATTAAGTATATTAGTAAACTATAACTAATAATCTAATAGTCTAATAATATTATTACATTAGTATATGTTAATAAACTATAACTAATAAGTAATAACATTATTACAATTTACATTAGTATAGTATATATTTATGTGTTAGTAAATAGTAATAAATTAGTATTAATATATTAAATAATAATAATACACTTATTATATATATGTTAATATTATAAGAGTATATATTAATATTAATATATATTTATATTTATATTTATATTTATATTTATATATTATTATTTATATATACATATATTTTGAAAAAAAAATTAAAAAAAAATAGAGATTCGGTCCGGTCCGGTCCGGTCCGGTCCAGGGGGATGAACTCCCTGGACCGGGACCGGACCGGAATTTTCCTGTCTATATATTTTTTGGACCGGACCGGACCAAACTCCAACCGGTCCGGTCCGGTCCGCCAGTCCGGTTCGGTCTTTTTACACCCCTAGTGAAAAGGGCATTAGAGACCAAGTTGGCACTTGGCAGTGGTGAAGTTCTGACTTGGCTGAGGAATAAAAAAAACAAACTTTTTACAAATCCCAACTTCTTGTGAGCATTTTTGTAAAATGGAAACCTAAATATTGGATGATAATAAGTGTGAGAATAAAGTGGTAGTGGAGTTGAGATGTAGATGGTAATATATATATATATATATGTGTGTGTGTGTGTGGGCCGCACGCGCGCGCGTGGAAGGTAATAAAATTGGAGGATAATATATGTCTATGACTTTTCACAAATGCACTTTCATTCTCTATAAATAGAAAATCCCACCATGAATTTATTCACTCAAAATTCTGTGTAATTAGAGAAACATTTCCTCCTTTTCTTTCTATTTTTTTGGGTTTTGACTATTTTATCTCAGGTTTGAGAATCTCATTTTGTGTGTAGACAAAAAAAATTAACAGGAATTGATGTTATTGTATTTTGAGAGTAAACTGTCAAAAAAACTAGTGCATTTTTAAATTTGGAGACAACAGAATCTAGTCTAATAAAAGCGTTTCATCACAACATGCTTCAACATGGGTTTATCTCTATCTAATTTTTTCTTTTTTCTTTTCCATATTTTCTAATTTACAAAGAGTTTGTACATAAATAATTTATTATTCAAAATATTCCAAACAGTCGGATGGGATACCTTTGGCTTTGAAAGACAGCTAAAATAAGAAGTTGGGGTCCTTTCCATCATCAAAGGCTGTCATGCAAATACAGCTTCTAAACAACAACAACAACAACAAAAGTAATCTGCTGTGCTATTTGCCTTTTTGGCCGCTATGTCTGGTCCTAAATTAATGGATTTTTGGTACGTTAATTACTTACTTTCAATGTGGTAGTTCCACTGTCTTTATAATATACAAACTGGTTTTGTTTTGGCCATAGATAAAAGTGAAACACAATGGACAAAATTTGCTTGTTTTTGGTCCATTTTTCTAGCTCAATCTGTCTGTAGTCAAGTACGGCTCAACATAAAGGAAATTCAGATTAAAATCGATCTGCCATGACATACCTACATTCTTTTTTATTAACAAAGGTGTCCGAAACAAAATCTCGACTAATCGAAACAAGTCAAGCGAGCCAATTCCCTTTATGTTTGAACTTTAGATCCCAAAGAAAATAAAATCCGACTAATCCAAGCAAGTCAAGGAAAAACTCTCCACAGTCTACAGTTCTCTGTGTTCAAACTTTAGATAGGGAAGAAACATACAATCAACGTCAAAATCTTTGCCATTAAACTATCACAGGGAATTACAGTAAATTGTACATAAAACTGTGAAAAATATGCAACTATGTCATTAAAATTTACTGACAGAGCCGAAAATATGAGCGGGTATTGATTGAGATTCTCTGGCAAAGTTGTTAACCACTTCCCTGTATCTTTATCTTGTAATGCATTTTATTGTACCCACTAGACCCGATTAAATTCGTCCTTGAAAAGTTGGCTGTATGGTTAGTTTTATGGTAGATATAACGGATAGTATACTCTTTTCCCATTTTTGTAAATTTTAGTTTTCAAAGAACTCTGTTGGTAAATCCTTCACGCAAGTTAAGATCAAGTATAGATGTGTTATAAAACCATATAAAAATTTCATAAAAATAAATTCATAAATTGATATAATTTTATATAATATGTTGGATTTATTTCATAAAAAAATAATTTTATAATCTATTGTTAGATCAAGTCGTGCTAATTTGTAGATTTATTTTTTGAACAATACTAGAAATACATGACATTGCATACCTTTTGTGAAATCGATGAAATGGATAAATAAAAAAAATATTTTCTTTGTAACTAAAATATTTCAAAGCTCGTTTCTCGCATTTAGAAAGTAGACCTTATGATATCTTGTTCAAATGGACTTTGAATTTCTCTATACGTTAACCATCCCATTGCACCTCCATGGATAACGCCAATTGCAATTGTCAAAGCTCCTATTCATCCAATTATGTACTAGTTCTCCTAATCAAGGATCCAAAGCGTTGTCATCATTCTTGATTTAGTTTTAAATGCAATGAATTTCAAAAACTAAAAACTTTCTCAGAAACTGTTGGCACAGTGTAATTTGGGTTGGAAAATAGTGACAGAATTAAAGCAATCAAGAAGGATAATTGCGCCATCTTTTCAGGGACAATGTCTTTGTTGTTAGTCAACTTGGAGAATTAGTGCCTGGATATATAATTCTCATGCACCCAATAAGATCCAAGGGCTGTTAGGTACCTGCCTGCATCTTCACCGTCACATCTGATGCTGACGTCCTCTAATATACTTTTCCAATATACCTATAAGAAAAAAAAAATCAACTTATTTTAATTACAGTGGCCTAAAAAAACTTACCCTCTTAATTTTGTTGGATTTCTCAGAATATTTAATTGAAGTTATTTTAACTGTTATTTTCAGTTAAAAAGGTCGCATTACTATTGAAATTTGTTTGAGAGACGAAATTCAATTCTTTTTTATAATTCAAAAAAAAGTTGTCAAATTTTATCATTTGAATTAGACCCATTAATATTTAATATTTTAAGTGATTTTTTAGTTGAATTATAAATTCAATTAAAATGTGTAAAGATACTTAAAACATAATTGAAGAGGAGTATAAGCCTAAGGACCTATTTGAAAACACAACTATTATCAGATATTATCAAATTATTTCATTATTATTTATAAATATTCTGAAATATTTATTCTAACGAAATTGAAATTAACTCTCCGGATTAGAAAGGAAGGTCCAATAAGGAAGTGGGAGTTAGAGAGAGAGAGAGGGGGGGGGGGGGTGTCCTTGTATAGGAAGTGTGATTAGGAAGGATTGATGGAAAGTGTTAGGTTATTGTGGGGTTATAAAGTAGTGATGATTTGGAGAGGGGTCCAATTACCAGGCTGTCATAAATTTCCATCATGGTGCTACATCTATTACCACCTTCCCTACCCTTTATGTCCTTTTCTTTCGCCTAAAAGAAGCAGTCGCTTTAACTTCGGTTGGTACCAAAGGAACCTTTTTATGTGGGGGAAGAGAGAGAGAGAAACTATCATTTTGTTTCACCAACCATTACTGATCATCAAGCCCCAACTTTTACTCTTAACATTACATGCAACTTCATGTCTCCACAAATCTGAATTACTGTTTGGGAACCTGCAAAATATTCCAATCGTTCTCGATCAAAAGCTCCAAAAAGGGCAAAAAAGAACTCCAAATTTGAGAAAATTCTATAGGTCTAGGCCTCTGAATTCATTACACCTCACACTTTTTGTTTCTCTTTTGTGGGCCAACCAGTTGTAATTGCTCTTGCGGACTGTTAAGATTTTTAAATGAATATATAAATATATATATGTAAATAATTTATTATGCATTTAAACACTGTGAAGTAAATAAAATCTTTAAAAGAGTGATGATGTTAGCAATTTAACTTTAAATTAAGCAATTTAATTGGATATATTCATTCTTTATATTCTTAATGATATATATTATTTAGTATTTAATAAAAGACTAACATCAAAGGGGAATAGTCATGATGCGGCTTTATAGTACTAATTATCACATAATTAATACCACAATGAAATAGTTGGATTACAAAGCTTCATAGGAGCAAATATCCATAATATATATAATAAAATCATAGATATTTTATGGTGTTATATAAAATGTCGTTTTCTTCGACCCTTAAATTGTGATGGCTAGGTTGTTTCTTGGTTTCTCTTAAATATTCCAAATGGGCAATTAATGGCTGGGGTTGAGAGGTCTCTACTGGTTTCCTTCCATGCCCCCCCAAACCTCACTGAAACTGCCCTTTTGGCATGAAAAATGGTCCACTGGTAGGGATATAGATTCATGGCAGAGAAGACAAGACCACAAGCTTCCTGTTTAATGGTCTCCATGACATGATAAAACTACCACATCAGGAGGAGGCTGCTTCAGTCTCAGAACTCGTGGAATGCTTGCTCTTATGCATCCAATATTTAAAGGAAGGGGTGGGGGGGCCATGGACATGCTTCTCTAATCCTCTTGAAGATTGCCCCCTATCCTCTTGACACGTAAACTAAACACATTAATGGTCTGAAGCTTGACCTGAACTCACTTTCTTCATTGTTTTTGATTTTTTGATTTTATTTTTGGAGATCTTTCTGTAGTTCAGATGAGTCTGCAACTGGGGCCCACCATATCCATATACCACACAGAAACTTCTAAAAAGCCCCATCTCCATGCAGACTCACATCTCCCTTTCCTTTCATCAATACCACAATTTTAAATAGGGGAAGTAAAATGGATAGCCACATTTTAAAATGAGTGGGAAATGGACAGCAAATCCATTGCATAGTGCTTGAGTGTGCGTGTGTATGTCTGCTGTGTTCGTAAACATATGCATGTGCGTGTGTTACTTCTTAGACAATAACCTGGAAAGTAAATGACAAAGGGAACTAGGCAAAAGAAAAGCAAAACACATCAGATGGATAAATATGGGAGAAGAATACAAATAACCGGAAATGTAAGCAATGGTGGATAAAAAGAATTCAATCTTGACATCTTATGAACTCGGGAATCTGAATTGACAAAAAACAATATGAGAACACATACATTGGTAATCACAATTGCTACAAACTGCACGAACCAGATGACCAGTAAGAATATGCTACAACTTTGGAGCTATATCACAAAAACTGTTAGTGGTGCATACATTTAGGCCAGTAAATTTCATCTATATGTTGCATCGATCGTAACCGGAGAACCATGACGAGGGTTCGGTGGGTTTTGGCAACTCACCTTCTTCGCCATTATAAAATGGTTCAAATTCCTCTCTCCATCTCTGATCACTAGAATTGCGTGTCTCCCCTGCCTCATACGTGGCAATTTGAGCATCATCATAAGCTGGTTGTGTTGCTTCTCGGGGTAAACGACATTCTAGGAGGAGTTCATTAAGGGTGCCAATCTCCTTTTCGTGTTTTTTCTTCAATTTATCAATCTGTTTGGTCGCCTTTTCAGTTTCTTGTTCTGCCTCCACAGCTCGCATCTGCATATTTTAATGAGAGTCAGTGGTCAATCAACAGAGACCGAAATTCCAACTTAGTCAAAGTAGAAAGTCAAGACAGCTTTTGGTTGGAGCAACATTAGAGCCTCTACTAACATATCTACACCAAGATCGAGATTTGGCTGTATATTATGACGTTCACCATCGTCCAACACGTTCAAAGTTCACAACATTCAAATTCAATGCAATAAGCAGGAATGATTTTTACAATTTTAGCACATAGGTCTTTCACTTCCAAAGCCAGAATTCTAGTAAATTAGTCAAAAGTACATTTATCCTAATATATGTAGAGCTTTCCAAGAGTTTTTACAGGACCACATTTTGAATAAACATTAGCACTATTAAAAGTTAAAAAAGAAAAAAGAAAAAAAAGTGCAAAATTTATGTCTATTTAAACAACTTAAATAAAAATTTTAGACAATCAAAAAGATAAGTAAATATCAAAATGGAATGTGAATTTTTAAAAAAATGCACAAATAGGTGAATTTTGACAAACTTATGTAAAATGGAGAGAGTGAGGCAGCAAATCTGTTTAATTGAGAAAAAAAGCTTTAATTGTTCTATTGGCTTAAGCGCAATTATGTAACATGAGAGAGAGAGAGCATGAACATTATGAGAGATTATAGAATGTAAAAGGCAAGTTAATGTGATTTTGAAGAAGAGAGAAATCAGAAGATGCCATAAACTTTCAAATTTAAGCCAGAAGTTGTATGGCCCTATAACAAGATTCATATAGTCAAGTGGTGTAACCGTCAATGAAGATGTAAATCTGTCGAAGGGTTCCCAATGATTTGATGAAATATTAGTTTACACCAAACCAAAACAATTCAATTTATATATTATACAACAAATGAGTTATGTAGAGATTTCCCTGGAATGGATGCTTTTTTTTGCTGCAGACAATGTGCTTTAACATAAAACTTTATCTCCTTCCTCTTAAGAATATAATAGAAGTTCATATAGGGGTTCCAAGCAATGGATGCATGTGTTACCAATAAATTGTTGGATGCTGTGAATAAGTGGAGGGTGAGGTCTGGCATTCCAAACCCACCAGGTGCTTGTGTACTTACCAATCAAAAGAAAAGAAGACAATGTTAAGTTGATGAGATGGATATTACCGTGTAGCATATGTAATCAATGCAAAAAACCAATAAAAAGAAAAATATGCATTTAAGCATATTTTCTGCAGCGTGAATCTCAACGACAAAAACTTGTAAAGCATCAATAAAACTAGGCCAACAAAAACTCGCCTGGGCAGCTGCGACAGCCTCTTCTGCTTCTTTCAGCCGCAAAAGTAATTCTCCGGCAGCCTGCACAGCTTCAGCTGTGTCCCTCAATTGAGCTTGAAGTCCTTTATTCTCATCCCTAAAATATCGCCTCTCCTTCTCTCTTTCCACCCTTAATGCGGAAATTTCAGCAGCCAGAGCATTTATGAACTTGGACTCAGCACCCTTAACTCCTGCTTTAGCAGCTGCTTTCTTGACATCCTCTATTCCTTCCTGGATCTTCCTATGCCTTGCAAGCAACTGAATATGTTTCTCTTCCAAATCTGCATACTGTTCAAGAATGCGTGCATGCCCCTCTATAGCCATATGCATTGCTTCCTTCAGCTCTTCGGCACATTTCCTCTCAGTATCTAGTTCTTCCTTCCTCTTTTCCGCCAGTGATCTGCTAGCTTCAAGTTCAAGTCTCAGTTCCTCGGAAAGAGAGATCCATCTGCTCTCTGCCTCTGTCCAACGAACTCTTTCCCGTTCAAGTTTCTCCTCAGCACTCTCAGTCGACTCAGGAATCGTATTAAGAGGTGGAGCCAATTGAGTTCCGCATGAATAAGTCAATTGAAGTAGTGGATTTTTTCGACATGCTGTGGATGAAGTATCTATGTAAAATTGTAGTTGGTTTCTTAAATCTTGAATCTCTTCCACCAACACTTCTCTCTCACCCATATCATAGAAATTCCAATAATGTTCCAGCTCATCTTGAACTCTTTTTAACTCAATTTTGGTCCTTAAAACTTCAGGATGATTCTCGTATTTCTCCTTTAAAATCTGTGGAAAAGAGGTTACAAAACATTTTTTTTTGACAGGTAATCATAGAAATTTTATTAAAAGAAATAGGCTAAGCCCAGGTACATAGGTAGTATACGTGGGAAAAACTTAGCTCATGGTTACAAAAGAGAAGAAAATCATGAACGTTAAGTCCATTACGGTATGGTTCCCGCCCATGAAAGCAAGGACTTATAGAAGAAACTTAGAAGTTCCTCTGTTAGAAACGGTTAAAAAACATGCCCACAGTCTACTGAAAAGAGAACTTTGAGAACAAATTTATACCTTGTGCTCCTCTGTGAGTGACAGTAGCTCTTCCTCCATGAACTCCTCCGTGGGTAAAACACCATCCATAAGGTTCTCAAGGCGAAGGATTTTATCCTCCCTTGTCTGTGCTATTATGGCATTGCATTCCCTCTCATGCTTGTATTGTTGCACCTGTAAATGATCAGAAGAAAAGGTCATGCCAATGTCAAAAGAATATTTTTGGTTACAGTTGTCTATCAATAAAACTTGAAAGAGACTCACCAAACGGTTAAGCTGCACAATTTCAGAGGTTTTCTTGGCACAGAAATCTTCTAGTGCCATTTCTCTCCTAATAGCTCCTGCCAAAACCTTCTCCACTGCCTGCATAATAGAGAATGAAAAGGGTTGATTAACTCATGCATACAAACAGCCCGGAATGCTATTTGGAAATCCAGCTGTCCTTAAACTTGCCTTGGTAACTTGCTTCTTTAGTTTTTCAGCAGACTCTGCACTATCAACAGGTACTAGCTGTAGGTTTGAACCGTCATCGGCCTCTTTGACCCCTAGCTGCATTCTATTCTTGCAACTGGTACACATAAATTCAACTGAATCTTCTTCTAGTATATCACCAGGAAAAGTTTGCACACCCACATCAACTTTGTCAACCAGAGAAATTGGTTTAGATTCTGCAGGTTTGAATGAAAACCTGAACGCTGACCGCCTTAGAGCTGAACTTTGGCGATGGCTATCAATAATTTCAAGGCCATGACGGATGCTTGCAGCCAAATGTTCAGTTGGTGAAATAAAGTTCTTACTTTTTTCTGTGGACACAGAATTAATGCTGCTTCTTGTGGATTTCTTGAAAGATATATGGGCAGCCTCTGGGACTAACATACTGTCCTCCTGAAGATCTTTCTGTGAAGCAGTCAGCATTGATGAAGTCCTCAAGCTTTTCCTGCTGGTGGCGATTCTGGGTGAAACACTTGGAGCTGGAGACTTAAGTATTGGGGAGACATCGGATTGAACTACGCTCAAGCTAGGAGGAGATACACAATTCACTGAGCTATTTGAAAAATCATTTGGTACATCTGCCCTGGAAATGCCGGCAGAAACTTCATTAACATGATCAGTGACTGAGGAACAATTATCCATTACATTTTTGCTTGGTGATTCTTTGTTTAGCAACTTACTGACAGATGAGCTGAGTATATTGTTCCCATCAGTGGGCTGCAAATAGGAATCCCCATCAAGTGTGTTTCTTTCTCTGTTATCCTCTAGGTGATTATGACAAGTCAGCACATTAACATCAGAAGGACATGAAGTGTCTTTAACAGGATCTGCCCAATCAACTATCACTATCTTATCATGTTCAGATGCTCCTTCTTCCATACTAATATCTGTATCCTCAGAACTTTGTTCCTTGATATATCCACCTCCAGATGTGCAGCACTCGGGTTCATTAAAACTTATATCTTCAGAAGTCACATGTTGCAAGTCTGAATCTACAACTTTTGTTTTCCCCAGATCAATCCTACGGTTAGCTTCACTGCTGGCTATTTGCTTATCCACTTGAACACACAGACTCTCGACAGCTTCCTCATCAATTTCCATCTCCTCATCACCATCATCGTCAACATGATGTAATGTAGTTGGACAACTGAGGCTAGACTTTAGTAGACTCAAACTTCTACGAATCCATGCTGCTGAATGACCTCCACTAGAGTCAATGGGGTATCCGCGGTTCGACTTATATCTATCTAGTTCATCCTGTTGAAATCATCTACTTAAGTTAGATTTACGAGTTTAATTCGGAATAATGGAGAAACACACAAAATTATTACAAATAAAAATATACCCTCAGCTGCCGTATCACTTCTCGCAAGTGATTCACATCATTCTGCATTACTTCATTAACAACTGCCTTGTTCTTAATAGCCTTGGCACGCTGTGCAAATCTCAATGTACTAAAAGTTTCACTCTTACAACTGCAATGTTGAGCCAAGAGAACTTCCATGACAAACAGAGAAAAAACAAGACTACTATGAGGAAAGAAGCGGACAGTAGTATTACCTTTGAGATGGAGAAATAGCACAAACCATTGCTAATTTTGCATTTCCCCCAAGAGATTCCTGCAATAAGAATGTCAACCTGGAGTCTCTATAGGGGATATGCCTTTGCTTTCCTGTTTGAGAAACTTCAGCAAGAATGTTGATTAAATTTCTGCACTCCAGCAATTGAACCCAATTAGAAAAGAAAGTCAAACAAAGACTTAAGGGTGGCACAAAATCTGTGTAAATTTAGATTTAGACAAAATAAATGTGGCACTGTCATCGGCACTAACTATGGGAAGATTATGGCTTTATTGCCAAAAACTACAACAGTTATACTTCCTTTTTGCCCTCCCAAGTCAGCACAACTTAGGCCTTTTATCTGTTCAGCTCAGAATTATATGCCAGGAACAGAAGATAGTAACACCCTGACATTTAGTGTAGCATATCTATAAAAGCCCTGCTTTGGCTGCGAGCAAGTGCCATGGGGAAATTGCTAAAAATGCAAGTTCAGATAAGGTGGATTTCTCAAAAAGTTGTGAAACTAATTATATGCATATAACACATTGATTATCTTTCATCCCTGATTTATCTACAACAATCTTTCAATGTTTCCCTTGTATTCTCTGACCCTCTAATCTAGATACCACCACCAATTAAGTGGCTCAAATGAGCTAAATTCCTAATCCATTCAGGGGAACCATACTCTGACTGTAAACTTTCAGTAAAAAAAACTTCCATGCAGAAAAATCTTTGTCAATTCTGATATTTGTAACAGTTAGTAGCTTACAAAAGTAACAATGCACCCAACTTGGCTTCTGAGAACAATGAATTTTTAGGGGCACTTTGTGTGGCTTGATAGCTTACATATTTTATAAATCCTTTTGGAGATTTATTTTAATTATTATGATGTTTTCAAAACATTTATTAGCTATGTCTCTTGAATGGTGGGATTTCTAGTTTATGGATCCTAGTGTATTAGCCTATTAGGCCTACATGTTGATGGACAGTGGATTTACTATTTATAATATCTGAAATTTTGATTGATGCCATGGTACATATTTATTGGAGTGTATACAGCTCTGACTTATCTTTGGAGGACCCCACGTATGCTTAGGCTGTTAGTCATTCTACATATTGCTGATGTTATCAGCCCCAGTAGAGAAATTTCTCTTCCTTTTTTTCAAGTTATCTTAACAAGTGATGACATCTTTTCAGCCTGGGAATGACATCTTTTCCATGTTCAAGTTCATTCTCCACTTCAGTTTCTTTTTAATTATTACTAATACTCTCCCTTCTTCACTATCTTCAAAAACTAACTTGTCCTATATTTTCCATTATTCTCCATCTAACATTGCATTTCCTTCAGCATAGTAAAGTGTTGATAACAGCATGCTTAAGCACAAAGCACCAAGGCTGAAGCACTTCACTTTTTTGAATAACAACATAAAAATATCAGGGTTGTAGATCTTTTGATTGCTACAATAAGATAATTTCTCATAAACGGGGGAACGACTTTACTTTGTCCATGAACTAAAATAATATTAATTAAGTTAATTAAATGCTATGTGAGTATGAAATTTGAAATAGCTCTAAAAGTGAATAAATACTAATTGGTCAAATATAACCAAAATGCACTAGACATGAAACAAAATGTGCAAGAAGAGAACTTAAACCATACCCAAGCTGGGAGAGTGATCGATTAATATTGCCTGCTTCCTTTAGACGTTCTCCTGCTGCACCAGTTAACTTTTGTCGCTCCGAACCGGCTAGATCGACAAGATTTATTCTGCTTGTTTTGAAGCTGCTTAAACCATCAGCCTTGCTCTAGAAAAATAATGGTTTACATAAAATCCTTTCAGCAAATATGTAATCCCATAACAATAAAGAAACAGAGGTATTTACAATTTCTGTTGTTTGTCAAAGAGGCTCAACCCAAGAGCTGTATGTGTGAGGAAATGGGCCAACCAATGTTGTCAAAGGTGATCAGGCACTTGGGCCAAGCAATGTACCACCCAACACCATTGTAGCCCTGAGGAAAGATGCCTTTAGTGAGGTGCTCACCTTCAATGAAGCGATTGCCTTTGATGCTCAGACAAGCACCTTATATAAAGTTCTAGTGGCTTGAGGGAACCACCTCTCTAAAAGCTACCATATTTGAATGTGGACCGAACAATAATCTAGTGAAATGGCTTCTAAAATTAAGTAAAGGAACAATTTCATCATGAGGAAAGATGTCCTATAAATCTATAAATGTGGCTATTTGGAGGGTCTTAGCCAAAGGTCAACAAGCAAAGAAAATTCGGGAAAAAAATGCTCTACAATTTATAGACTAGCTCTTATCCATTTAGCACAGTCTCACTTCATTATAGATATTCCAATGCATCAAATAGATAACATTTTATTTTCACATGTATACTAATTATCTCTAGAACTTTTTTAAGGGAATAAGTTTACTTATAAAAAATGTCTAGAACTTGATACTTCTAGCCAGTGTTGGCACTTCATGTCTTAAAAATGCAGACACGAGGCGCCTTGAGGTCCACTTTTGCATTTGACAAAATTGGAGCCAAGAATATGTATTATCACATTGACACCTAAAATTCCCATTTCGGGCAAGCCTTTTAAAAAACCAAGAACCAATACAGGGACATCCAATCACATACCAAAAGATCTAAAGAAGTTTCCCATATTTTTAACCAACAACAAACATCGAGAACGCTAACACCAAAAAAATAATCTAGACATTTTTGTCACATTTCTAATTAGCAAATTCTCTATAGAAAGTTGGGATAAAAGACTTCACAAGATATTAGTTTACTTGGCTAAAAAAAATCTAGTGGTTCTTATTTGTAAAATATTTACAAAAAAAATCCCTCTAACAAACATATCCTAACCACATTTAGTGTATTTCAGAGTAGATTATAAATAGCAATTAAGTACCCAATAATCTCAATAGTAGATACTATTACCTTGCATCTAGATTCAACATTACAAGTGAATACAGTATGCGAGCGGGAACTCTCAGAATTTATACTAGTTGCGCCTGTCCTCCTATTTGACATCCCCTGTATAATTTATTTACTTCTTGTAAATATGATGCCAAAATATAATCAATCCATAATACAAAATGATTTTTAAAATAAAACCCATCATATCGAATTCGAAAGGCTGAAAATGAGGAAATCACATAGAGACTAATCCTTCAGATTAAATGAAATAAATTATAAAAATTTATGAACTGTTAGCTTAAAAACTTTCTATTCACTTATCAAAAAAATTCGAAAGGCTAAAAATGAGGAAATCGCATGGAGACTAATCATTCAGATTAAATGAAATAAATTATAAAAATGTATGAACTGTTAGCTTAAAAACTTTCTATTCACTTATCAAAAAAAAAAACTTTCTATTTAAGTCAAATTCAAATTTTTTATATTAATCTTGCTAGTGGCTGACCTTATGCATACACATCAACGCAAGGAAAGAGTCTGGATACAAGGCATGCACTTCATGTGAGCCTTACCTTATTTATTATCTTTTTTATAACTTGGCCAAGAATTTGAGGATTCAGATGCCTATGACCTAGACCTCATCATTCACATTAAAGTGCTTGCCAACGCCACTGAACTTTTTAATCCTTGAATGTCTCAAAGTGAAGAAGTAAAACTTAAATTGTCTTCATTAAGCAAGATAACCTACTTGGTGAACTTTTGACTGTCATTCCTACTTGTGAATCAATACTTCTATCCTATATTGGCTGTGCAATACTCCACCTTGGAATGTTCCTAAATATTTTCGATATAATGTAAAATTGTAACGCAACCTTTATTTATTGAAAATTCAATGGCTTAAATACTTTGATAAGTTTGCTTGAGTTTTTTGGGAGCGCAGTCTTGAAAACTCATACATAGAAATAATGTCCCTTAAAAAGTTTGATTTCCTATGGTGGAACAAAACATGTTACACTCCATAAAAATTCTTGCCATCATAATGCTGGCATAAGTTCCAAAATATTGCAACACCTTGATTGGGAAAAGAACCTCCGATTGCTTGATTCAAAGCTCTTAGATAGGTCATTATGTCCCCCTTTTTCAATTATATGTAATTTAGGGTGCTAAAATGCAGTGGTCAATCTTATTCAAAACTACATCATAGGCCCATAAGACAAACACCATCATGATCTTCAATTAATGCATTTTGTTTGCACCCTCTTTTGGTTCATTTAGAAATAGAACCTACGTCTGAAATTGCCATTTCTACAATTTTGTTTTCTAATGGAACAGTCTAAAAAGACAAAATTTGAAAAAGAAAAAAGTACTCACAAAGTTGTATAAAAAAATTTCCACAACAAAAGGCTCTAAATATATTGAAATAAATGAAAATGAAAGGATTTCCACCATTTGACAGTCTACTCTGACAAACTTCTCTTGTAGTAACAAGCACATGTAGAGTTACCTAACTCAACATGATGTCAACCCTTTAAAAATTTTCCACCTAATTGATCCTTAACAATAATAGTGTCTTGGAGGCTATTGCTAGGATATAAACTTATCAAACTATAAACATACTAACCAAATGAATTTATATAATTTGATTGGAAATGCACATGTGGTTGTATGGTCCAAATTAAGATAACTATTCATGCTATGCCTATAGTAGGAGAAGCATATTAATGAGAAAACCTTTATCAAGAGTTGAGTCACATCCTTCATTGTACGTACAGACTCCTCTTTGAGATTTTCAACATAGACACCAGATTTAACATCTTCTCTTATCTGGGAGAAGAAGGCAACAAAAGACCAAAGAAGACAAGGTTTATAGCAGCAAAAAAACTTTAAAATATATGCATGAAGATGAGAGGATAAAAAATTCCTCTTACCTGGAGATTTCTTTGATTTGGATCCAACAAATCTGTAATTTGCTCGTTGTAAATCTGCAAAAAAAAAAAAAGCAATTGGCATAAGCTTACAAGAGTAGTTTAGGTCAAAGATACCAAAGTATTTACAATCAATCAACCTCAAGAAAAGAACAGCAACACTGATACTCGAGCTGTTTATCGGCATGCTTGATTTGCTCCTATAAAGGAAACACAAAAGCACAAATTAGGACATTGTTCAACAGTACAATTTAAACTTCAATGATTTCAGTGAAGTAAACATAGCTCACCTCATTTATGCGGGAAAAGAGTCGCTCAAAAACACGGGGAGTTAACCCTTGTTGATCACTGGACAATTTTTCTTCCAACAAGGCATTGGCTGGACCCCAAATAGTATATGTCTTTCCACTTCCCGTCTGAAGAAATCAAATTTTCAGATACATGGAGAACATTAATATGGTCATTATACTTGAAAAATAGTAATAAAATCAGAAAAGAAACAACAAAAACTGAAAGATACCTGTCCATACGCAAATACAGAACTATTGAATCCAGCCAAACAATTTTCAACAAGGGGTGCTCCTACAAGCTCAAACATATCTTGCTGAAAATAAAATAGAACTATTTAGCATTCAACACCAACAAACATCCTAAAAGCATGAAAATAATCTCATCAACATAGATCATGCCTGTGTTGCCTCAATGTCTGCGACTGAGTCAAATGTGAAAGTTTGTCCGTTAATTGATAATGAATCACTGGAAGTTTTCTGAACTATCATATCACCTTCATCCCTATCTTCATGTGGCGGCCGCATTCGGACCACAACCTGAAAATTTGTGACAGTATCCTCCACAATTAGTGAGATTCAAATTCCATGTTCAGCTACTGAGAAAGTTTACTAAATAAAGACTTCAAAATTTATGAGCATGGATGTTCCTAAAACAAAAATCATTACTGAGTTAGTCCTAATAGATGCATCTAATATAATTAAGCTGAGTTGGTTATCATTAAAGAGCCAAAATGAACTTTACGAAACGTGGCTTACTAATATGTTGAGGTATCGTCTTCATTTGTTAAAAATTCAGATTAGCATAAAATTTAATATATGAGATATACACCCTCTTACTATATTTGTCAACTACAAAACAAAGGCCAAAGAACACAAAATCTAAGCTTTTCTCTTTTATTTTCGTTTATATTTTTTTCTCCACTTTCTAAGCAGCCAAACATGATTTGATTCCACTATAGGTGACATAACATACTCGACTTCTGTAAACCAAAATCTCTATGCGTAGTTTATTGATATTATATCCCTTCTCTTCAACCAAACAGCTCGATCAGAAGCCCCACGAAACATTTTAGAATTCATAAATAAAACGAGCTATAGAAAGATTACTTTAAATTAATTACGTGGTTTTACATTTTCTCAGTGACCACACTAACTGGATCCAGATTTTCTTGGCAGCCAAAAGTTTACTAGAAACCAAATTGAAACCCCCTCGAGTGACAACAAGGAATACCTTGACGCCAGAATCCGAAAGTCCGAGCACCGAATTCTCAGGAAGAGTCTCCATGCTGAGCTTTCGCTTGAGAGGATTCGAAGACGGCGGCCTTGGGGGAAGCGGACTCTTCAACTTGGCCGGAGATTGCTTCGGATCGCACGGCATCACGTTTGGATCCGAGGGCGGGGCATTTTCCTTAGCCGATTTCTGCTTCCTCGACGGCCTAGGCTTGGCCGAGCTAGGGCTGGCGGCCGACGGTGGGTCCGTGGAATGCGTCTCCCTCAAGATCGGGTTCTTCGGTTGCATGAAGTGCTTCATTGTTAGCACAAATCACAGAGAAGTCCAGAGAGAGAGAGAGAGAGAGAGAGAGAGAGAGAGGACGCGTAGGGTTTGGGGAGACAAGGAAGCGAAGGAGATGGGTGGGGAAGAGAGAGAGAGATGTAGCCGTTGTAAGAGGGGGAGGGGAAGGAATTTGAATTGGGGGAAATGTGCAAAGCACGTGTGTAGGTCCTTTGGTTATTTATGCTGTGGTTTTTGTTTTGTTGTTTATATAGTGCAGCGAGGGAAATAAACAAAACATTTTTTGAATTTGTGTTGGATCTGGAGCGTTTTCGGCTTCACTCTACTTCGCCAGTCTTGTTAAGGCTAGATTTGGCTATAAAATCTTTTCAAATATTTTTAAATATTTTATATTATTCTTTTTTATTCTTTTATTTTTATTTTTTTTTATGATTGATTATTTTTTTATTACTTTTCAATATTTTTTTATTATTTTTTATCTATTTTTTACTATTATTCTTAAATATTTTTAAATATTCTTAACATCCAAATCCAAACGTAATCTAAGTTTCTTTTCTTTTCTTTTTTTTAGAAGACCTACGCTATTTTGTTAAATACGGACAGACGTGTGATATTTTTGGAGGAATAGGATTAATTTTCATTGTAAAAATAAACTAAGTGGTTTTTTTTTTAATTGTCTGTTTTTGAAATGTGTTTTTGTTTAATTTAGATAAAAATGAAATTCCATTAGTACCCAAAGAGAATAGTCAGAAAAAAAAAAGTTGAGAATTTGTTTAAAATAATAGGATTTTACATAAAGAAATTAAAACTACATAATGCCTTTTGAAGATTATGTGAATGTAATCTAGATTTAAAATTAAAAAAATACCATCCAAGTTTAAGAAAATTACAAAATTTTCATTAAAAGATGTTGTCTGGAATGCAAATACTGGCTGAAATGACTATAATAGGTGTGAATGGAACTGAAATTTGGAAAGAAACAGAGAATTGCAGCCGTTCTAGCCAAAGTGAAACAAAATTCAAAACCATAGCTCGGATTATCTTGGTCATGTTGGATGGCATCAACCACCTGTTTTGCTTCTCCCTCAACTTCCACCATCTAAGAACAACTCAATGCAGAACATGATAGTGATCCCAAATTTTCAGTAGGTTTTAGTGACCAAAGAACATGTCTTGAAGATTGTTAGAGCATTCACAATGGTATGTTTAAAATACATTTTTCTTTAAAATACCTAGAAAATGTCTCAAAAAAGTGCTCCAATGGAGTCTGTAGTTTACAATGGTTTTACATTTTGCTATAATGATCCCACTTCATGTAGTAGGATCTTGTAGCACAAGGTAAAATTATTTTATTCTTTTTTTCTTCTCTCTCCAAACAGCATCTCTTGGTTCAACTAAAAAAGAGGTTCAATGCATCCATCGATGCTGCTTGAAGAAGAGGTTTGATGCAAGCCTCTGTTGGTTCAACCAATCTTGAAGATGAAGGTTCAAGACAATTCCTAGATGGGAACAAAGGTTCAAGACGAAGACCTAGCCGATCTTCAAAACGAAGACCAAGTCGCTGAATTTCAAGCCGTTCAAGATGAAATGGAGTTGGGGTTTGAGGTCGAGAATGACAACAAGGAAGAAGACTGCTTTATTTAATATATTAATGAATATTTAAATGAATTAAAAAGAATAAAATAAGAAAAACTAAATGATATAATAATAATAATAATAATAAAGATTAACTGATAAATGATATATTATAAAATTGAGTAGATAAAATAAGAAAAGTAAATTTTGATAGTGTATTTTTTAAAAATATGAAGGGTCCATTGTGAGTGCTCTTAGAAGCCAGGACTACCTGACCTCTTGATTTTGAATAACAATACCAACTCCCTCTTTCCATATATATTTGAAAAAGAAAAGTTATTACAAAAAAGTCTATAGATAACTTCACAAATTGTCTCAAAATTTCTCAAACAAGAGTGTTGATACCATGAAAGAAATGATAGAATAGTTTGTGGTGTTCGAATTGGGTTCCATGTTTCTAGAATGAGATCATTGGATCGAGTGGTCCTATGGGAGCTTTTATACCATGCCCAAAGAAATGATAGAATAGCTCAGTTTTGCACCCTAACCAATATGTATTTGAATGAAAATATATAGTGAAGCAGAGCTACTTACACTTAGAATAGAATGTACATTAAGAAAGAAAATAGAGTAGTGCTATCATGTCTCCCCAATTTGCCCATTTGGTGTGCCTCATAGTGCAATTTGCACTTCTTCTCTTCTTTTTTTTTTTTTTTGCTTTTTATTTCAAATATTTTTTAAATATATTTACATATTTTTAGAAAATATAAAATAAATAAATAAATACACTAATAGTCACTTCTTTAACCATTAAAAAAAATAAAAATAAATAAATACATAAGTGGTCAAAATGAGTGGAAAGTAAGACATCATAATAGCATTTTCCAAGGAAATATAGAATACAACAAATCATGTACAACTAAAAAACTATTGTAGAGGTTAACAATATATTAAAAAGATCATGATATTGATTAGTTCTCATCTACAGACAACGAATAAGAGATGTCATTTGAATTAGATGTCGATCTTCCATCTATAGCTTGCTTATCTTATTCTCTTTCCTTGGAGAGGTTAGCTAAGAAATGTCTATTAACAATATGTGGGAAGAAATGATATTTGCAGTCATACAGTGCATGAGTGTCCTGTACTCCTTTTTAAAAAAATAAATAAATATGAGATTCATATGAAAAATTAATTTTTTAATAATAGAATTTACTCTTTTTCAAAAGTACTATGTGCCACTTGAACAATTCCTGACTATTTCTAGCATTATTTAGAATAGCTATGCTACCACCTCATGCTATGATGTCCACCTCTCTCATCCGCACCATTACTGAAACATATTAGATGCATTTTTTTTTTTTTGTCAAAGGAAGGTGCCAATAATATGGTTATTAAATGGCTCACAAGCTTGACGATGGTGGACGTCATGTTTGGAGTGTTTTTCTATTAAATAATACAAGAAATATAAATAGAAATTTATTTTTTAAATGAACCTCATTCGATTAAAACATTAAACCATTGTTTGGATACAAAAAGGGATAGAGTCAATATATATAACACTTCCCGGAATGCTCAATCCATTTCGACTAAGAGCATGGGCTACATTATTCCTCATTCTTACAATGTGTTGAACCGGCCAACTAGTGAAAGAATTAAGAGTAGTGCAACTATAGTGTCCTTGGTAAGAAATAACTTAGAGTTTTGGGGCAGGAGAACTGCTGGAGGAGGGAGCCATCTATCCATCCAGATTCTTGTTGAATTTCCATCTCCTATGCACCAAGTGAGGCCTTCATAGAGCAAGGGTATAGTTGTGACAAAGCTTTGCCAAACGAAAGAAGATCAGGGACTAGACTTTGTTGTGAGAAGGGAACCTGCTTTGAAATATTTTTTCTTGAGGACCTTTGAAATAAGGGAGGTTGGAGAGGATATAATTCTCCAACATTGCTTTGCTAAGAGTGCTCTATTGAACAGTTCAAAGTCTTCCACAAACCTCTAGTTTTTTTGGATTTGCTAAGATGATCTCAAGCTATCTAATGTACTTTATGCTGCTAGTCTTGTTGCCCCCACCACAAGGATCTAACCATTCGGCAGAGTTCATGAAGCAACTTCTTGGACAATTTGAAAATGCACATACTGTACGTTAGTATGGCGTGGATTACTGCCTTAACGAGAGTTTCTTTGCCGGCCTTAGATAATAGCTTGGTTTTCCAACGACTAAGTTTTGCCTGGACCATGTCAAGAATTCCCTTGAAGCACTTAGACCTAGACCTACCTATAAGGGTTGGAAGAGCTAGAGACTTCTCGCATGAAGTGGTGCGTCTGACTCCAACTATTTCAGTCGCAATGCTTCTTGTTTCAACCTTTGTATTGCTACTAAAAAAGATAGAGGTTTTTTTATCTTCGTTCATTCTCTGCCCAGATGATTGTTCATAGTAGTCTAGCAAATGGTACAAGTTGCTCTATCCGATTGAGTTGGCTAATATGTAAACAATGTCTTTTAATAGGGAGACTTGTGATGAGACTAGAAGATTCATCATCATTGAGGAGACAACTTAGTATTTCAGTGCAAAAAATGAAGAGGTAAGGGGAGATGGAGTCCCCTTGCCTTATTCCTCGGATAGGTTTGAAAAGGGATTGAGGCACACCATTGATGAGGAGTTGATAAGAAACCAAGGATATGCACTTCATCACAAGTTCAATCCAACTTCCTCAAAAGCCCATTTTTCTCATAACCGAGGCTAAAAAAATACCACTCAAAGCGATTAAAGGCTTAACTTATATCGAGATTCAAAGTCATATTCATCATTTCCTTTTAACCTGGACTTTAGGTTGTGAAAGGATTCGAAAGCCACTATCACATTGTCTATTATGAGCCTATTTGGAACAAAGGCTATTTGTGTGGCTGAAATGATATAGGCAATATGGATTTGAGTTTGTTGGCCATTGAGAGTTTCATTTAACTTGTCAACCCATTTGCCCCCGTTTAGAAAGATTGTTCATCTGTATTTGGATATTTGGCCATAATCGGATTTGAATCCGAATCTCAAAAATCGGGCATATATTCTCCCGGATTGGATCCAGATTCAATCCGAATATCTGGATTTTTTGCTTTTTTTGGCTTAAAATCTGGATATCCGGTTATATAACTGGATTTAATCCAGATTTTTAATATCTTTTTATAAAAAATAAATTATAACTTTAAAAAAAATTATCATTTTTAAAAAAGAATAATAATTTAATATCATATTTAAATTGACCAGATTAACAATTTAAGAAAATATTTTTTTTTAAACACTTCTCTTTTTTATTTTTAAACAAATCAAAGAACAAATCAAATAAATATGCAAAAAAGATAATAGTGTTGTTATATCACAATGCAAAACATAAATTTAAAAAGAATAAAATAAATAATAATACATCACAACTATTTAAACTAATACATTACAATGCAAAACATAAATTTACATTGAACAAAATAAATAATAATACATCATAAATTTGGAATCTCCATGAATAGAGCAGAGAATGAAATCATAGGCATTAATCAAGTTGAGTGCAAATATGGGACTAATCCTCCATATTCCTCCTTCCTCATCAATCTCCTCAATCTCTTTTGCCTAATATGCCATGTCCTTCTACAATATAAAAATTTTTTCATTTAGCATTCATGACATCCTAATCATAGCAGATTAATGGGCATGTGCAAAGGTAATAAAAAAGGGGTGAAGAAATACACTTGATGATCAGAAGGAAAAACCGATAGAAATCCTGAAAGATAAAAATAGTGAGAGAAATCTCAATATAGTCAAGTATACTCTCATTTATGGGGATTTTTTTTAGGTCTATCATTGGTGATGTTGAACTATCTTCGAAATTATTACCTTGTGCTTTGGAGTAAAGCCAAATGAATATACTCCACCACCAAACCTCAAAGGCTCTCTGAAGATTTGGGCACTTATCACCAGCTTTCTAAAAACTTCCCGACCGAGAAAGCAAAATATGCCGGTCCTCTAAAGGTCTTGATTCTTAAGGTTTCAAGTTCAACAAGTACATATATTTAGGGAATTTTTAGAAGTGACTTTTTCTATTAATTGAAAAACAATCCTTGGCATGATTCATAGTTAAACCATTCATACTATTGATTTACTGCACATCTCTCTCCACAGTGAGTCCTTTATTAGTTAAACCATTCAATACAATTTTTTTCCCATCAACACCAAAATCCATGGATAATTTTGAAAATCCCACATAATAAGCGTGACGCCCCCAATCTACGTTTGGAATTTGACGTAAACTGAAGCGTTGGAATAGGTAATGCTAGGCTACATACCACTTCGTACATGTTAAAATTAATATGCATGCACCTAAACTTACTATCAGTATGCCAAAGTATTGCAGCGAAATAAGGTAAAATCTCTAAAATAGGCGAAGAATTAAAATTTTGGAAGTAAATCACATGGTAAACTATATTAAACCCTAAGTTTCATAATATACATAAAGATACAGTACCAATACAAGTTCGAGTTCTCCAACATAATATACATATCATAGAAACACTAAATGATACAAATACCCCTTAAACTTTCTGTAGGGGTTTTTCCTTCACTTCTTTATAATTAGGACCAAAGCAAAATCGGCCTATACTAATATTTTCTCCTTGACGGCGTCTTATCCCTATTGGCATTACATAAACGCTAATGAGTCGTCTGGGCTTAAAACAATGCAGCATCCCATAGGTCTTCATCCTTCCAACGACTTCGCTGCCTCTTGCCACACGATACTCAAAAGATGGTCATGTAAATGACCTACCATCTTCTCAAAAGTAGAATAATCAATGAGACACTCAGGACTCCTTAGAGCCTTCTGGAAGTCTCGATCTCCTTCTGAGTCATCTAATCCTGCAAAGCCTTCTATCATTCCAAAATAAATGATAGTGAAAATAAATAAAATGGAGATTTCGTAAAATTTCAATAAGTACACACATAACATAACAAAAACATCGTAAATATATATACCAATAAACAAACGCACATTCCATGATCATGTGACTCATGAGATGACTTATGCACGATGCATTTTAAAATAAAAATGTCATGTTTTCATGAAACGACTTTCATGACACGTAAGCAAAATCTTTCGTATAAAAATCATGTCTTTTCAAAAAAACAAATTTAACGTTACGTGTCTTTGTTCATTTTCTTATTAATCTTGTAATGACAGCAGTTCGAATTGCCTTCATTGTCATTTTCTTAACCACAACGGCAGATCGAATTGCCTTCACCGTTGAATTTTCTTTGTTCATGTCAGTCATCCAGCAGATCAAATCGTCTTCATCGTTAGATTTCTTAACATAACGACATATCGAATTGTCTTCACCATCAGCTTTCTTGGTTTTGTCAGTCATACGGTAGATCGAATCGCATTTATTGTCATGACGTAACTTCTCATTTTTTTTACGGTAGATGAAATCACCTTCACCATCGGCATGTCAGTCATCTAGCAGATCGAATCATCTTTATCGTCATGACATGACTTTTCATTTTATTTCTTTTCTTATTCTTGTTCTTTCTTTTTTTAAATCATGATAACTCAAATTATAAGACTTTTTACAAAATTACATGCAACATAGGCTTTTTCATGCATAATGGATGATTCATGTGACGTATAACACATGCATTTACCAAATCATAACACATACATGCTAAACATGTGCTTATAAATATTCCATTAAAGAGGAAGATAAAATAAATAATCATGGCCTTAAAAATAATCTAGGCCAAGAGCTCTAATATGGTTTATAAAATTACTTTCTTCAATTCCTCAAATTTCAAAAGGATATTTTCCTATTTTTCTTTAAAAAACTAATTTATAGCCATGTCTTCTATAAGGAACAAAAATTTAGAATTTCTCCCTAAAAATTTCTCTAGGGCCGAGAACTCCAAGTCTAAAAATTTAAACTCCTAGTCTTTAACCATATCACACCATAGCCTAAAGTCTTATTCTACAATTTTTTTCCACTTTAATCCTTGGTTTCTTTCCTTAAATCTTTCATCATATAAATCTAAAATAACTTTTAAACTAAATCTTAAGTTATTGTCTTAGATAAGCATACGGAGATTAAAACCAAAACACTCATCAATCAAATACTAAAATAAAATATCCTTAGACTACTCCACCAATAACTATTAATAAAGATATTCTCCAAACAACCAAATAACTAGTAAAACACTAAATAACAAGTTTATCAAGTGTATATATATATATAATGCTAAGATTAGATTATATGAGCACTTACTACTTTTCAAAGGATAACCAAAGCAACTTCCTTGTAAGCTAGAGATTACTACCAAATTCTTGAAAGAACTCACCCAAATATGTTAGGGAAAGTGTTTGGAGAGCGAAGAGACAGAACGAAAAAGATGAAGAGTGTGACGCCCCCAACTTACGTCTGGGATTTAACGTAAGTTAAAGTATCAAGATAAGTAACACTAGGCTACTCACCCTCATACGTATCAAGATCTTAATAAATAAAATATAGGAATTTTACTATACACAACAGATAAGGTCAAGTATAAAAATTTCTAAAGATCGCATATGACAAATTTTCACTTCTAATTTCAACATTCTCCTTTCATTCATCAGACATTGTACTGTTATATATACATGCCCAAAATGGTTATCAATGTTAACAAAATAATTATACATATCAAAAGACTTCGGGAAATTCCTTCTCATAACAGAACATATCTAAGTTAAGACAACGGTCTTGCTTAAGATATTGTCCCAGTGGTGTCGAATAAACTCCACATATAAATAGGAAACCATCCAATCCCAAAGTCAAACAGCAACCTATACGTTGCTCCTCCTTGGCAAAAGCAGGGACATTGTGATACCACAACTCCATTGGCTGATCATACATAGAAAATCCCGAAGACGCAAAAGTGAAATCTACATAAGGACTGTATTTAAAGAGTCCCTCAAAACTCATCGGAGTCTCCTGCATCATCAGGGCTTTCCCCATGTTGGCCATCACATCCTGTATATAATTTATACATACAAAAAAGAAACATAAAATCACAAAACAGTGAGATTTCTTTAGAAATCTCAATAAGTACATAATTAGCTTAATCAAGCATAGACACGACCATCATTAATCTTTTTTAGGAAAGAAACTAACAAAACATGATCAAAAACATGTTTTATGTGATTTATCTATAACCTACACAGGTTTACACTCTTGTGACATTTTATGTTCATTTTTCTTAACCATCAACACCTTCTTAAAAACTTATTCAATTATTATCCCCAATGGGTATTACGTATCGCTTTCCCCATCGTAGATAACTCTTTTATAGTATATTTATTTCTTATCCTCGATAGGCATTACATATCGCTGTCTCCATCACATATAACTCATCAATCATAGGGGCGTTACGTATCGTCGTTCCTGTTATAATGAGTCTCGTGTCAATCTTTCGGGCGTTACGTCTCGCCGTCCCTGTCTTGACACGTAACATACGTAACATAGCGGGCGTTATGTCTCGCCGTCCCCACTAATCATATCACTTCCATGAGCGTTACGTATCGCCGTCTCTATGATAATACATTTCATTCTTATCATACGAGAAGCGTTACGTATTGCTGTCAACGCCCCAATCTACGTTTGAGATTACACGTGAATAGAAGTGTCGTGGATGAGTAAAGTAAGGAAGTTCACCCCTCGTCATATCATATTGGTACGTTTTTTTTTAAATGTCGAAAGAAAGATTCTCGTAGCGAAAGAAAAAGGTCAAGCCTTTTATGTTCATTTTTTTTAACCATCAACACCTTCTTAAAAACTTATTTAATTATTATCCTCAATGGGCGTTACATATCGCCGTCCCATCGTAGATAACTCTTTTACAGTATATTTATTTCTTATTCTTGATAGGCGTTACGTATCGCCGTCCCCATCGCATATAACTTATCAATCACATATGCGTTACGTATCGTCGTTCCCGTTATAATGAGTCTCGTGTCAATCTTTCAGACGTTACGTCTCGCCGTCCCTGTTTTGACACAGAACATACGTAACATAACGGGCGTTACGTCTCGTCGTCCCTACTAATCATATCACTTCCACGAGCGTTACTTATCGCCATCTCTATGATAATACATATCTTTCTTATCATACGAGAGGCGTTACGTATCACTGTCGACGCCCCAATCCATGCTTGGGATCGCATGTGAATAGAAGCGTCGAGGATGAGCAACGCAAGGAAGTTCATCCTTCGTCATATCATATTAGTACATTTTTTTTTAAAATGTCGAAGAAAGATTCTCGCAGCGAAAGAAAAAGGTCAAGCCTTCTATAATATGCATCACATGGTTACGCTATGGATCCCAAAACAATTATCATACATAGCCCAATTTCAAAATTTACATAACCTTGTCCAGATAATCAAAATAGCACTTCCCACAAGCGGGAAGGCTTTACCAAATACATAAATAAAGGGCGTCACAAAATAAAGTGGCTCTTAACACTGCCCATAGAGTTCAGTAGACGGGCTCCTTCTTTATCTTCTTAAGGTTCGGGCCCCAGCAAAGCCGATCCAAGTCTAAGCTAGGCCCTACCTCACATATCGCCCTAGAGGGCGTTCCAAAAACACGTCCCAGGTGGAGGGACTCGTCTACACCTAGCACTAGACAACACCCTGTAGGGTGTAAACCTACTGAGCTGTACATCGCCATCTTCAATGACTCTACCTCCCACTGGCCCGGAAGGTTCAGAGTTACTAGCCCGTCCAGGGCGGCCTCAATTGGGTCCCTGAGGGTCTGAGGTATCATCAAGGGGGTCGTACTCGGTCGAGCCATCGTCACCTGCAATTGCTTCTATCGTTTCCAATAAGGAAGGATAGTAAGGACATAGAGAGGGGTGAGATTTCGGGAGAAATCTCAGTAAGTACATCAACATTTTAACGAAAGCATTTCAGGCATATGCTTTAGTGAATAACAAGCAAATATCTACGTATACAGTAACATGGGACTCATGCTGGGACTGATGCACATGCTCGTGACAAAAATTCATCTTTCTTATCTTTTTCTCAACTTCCCATTTTCATACTTGTTCAAAAATCACGTAGCAAAACTTCTTTAATGCATGTTCTTTCAAAGAGACATTTTGTTCAGAAAATTTTATCTTTTCTTATTTTAAGCGCCACTTATCATATCATATATGGCCCGAAAGCCCTTTTTCTTTTCATCATGACTTCATATTTTGGACACCTCACAGTTCCCATATGCACCGTGTGCTCCTCGCTAGTTACCGTCACACCCGACGACCAAGTCAACCTAGGTGAATACATTTCGCGCCCTTTCACTCTTTTCGTCACTCAGGGATTTCTCTCCAGTAATTACAAAATTTTCATATGTTGAGGCCGAGGCCAACACTGCTTATATGGCACCCACTAGCATTAGGTGCAATCACACTCTGGACACATTTTGGAGCCATACATAATCCGCCGACTTTTCTTCGTCGATCCAAGATTTTTCACTCAATTTAGTCACTCCTGAGTGAACAGAGAGTTTCACTGGGACACTTCCCCGTCCCAGCCTTTGGGGTTCTTCTAAAACTTTAATTCATTTTTTTCAAAAACGCGTTTGACTCAAAACATGGGCTTTCATGCTTATGCATGGGACATGCGACTTCGAACCTTGTGATGCAAAACTCGAGGCGAGCTCGAGTACATACATTTAATCATTTTCATATGAAACCCCTTTCTAGTTAACCCATCACTCATACGAAAACACTTAAACGGATATAATAGGGTGAATAGGGTGTTCGGCTTCCACCCCTAGGGTTTGGGCCGAGACCCACATTGTCTCCACTTGGTGTTTTCTTCCTCCATTTATCTTCCTTTCACTCTCTAGCTCTAGTTCAAAGTTTAAAACAATTTTTTTAACCTCACAAGTGGGCAACCCAAAACCCTATAGCCCTTAGGTTTAGAGTTTCTTTCCTTAGCTCATCAAAACTAGTGTCCTACTTGAGCACTCTAGGTGAAACTGAACCTATACATGTCACTCTCCCACCCCTTATGTTTCTACTTCTCTAAAATACCCAAACACAAATATTTAATGAAAGGGAAATAAACCTCAAGATTTCCACTCCAAGAAATCCTCCAACCGAATTTCCACAAGCATGCATTTCTTTAGCAACCATCAATCAGTGATAATAATAATATCTTCCAAGAACAATATAACTAGATTCCATCAATACTTTATAAATGTTCATCCTAGCATGGCATTTCAATAGGCAAAATATTTGCTACTAGAATCAAGATGCTTCTTCAAATGATCATGCTTACATGCTTTTCTCAATAAAACTACCAAGATCATCAATCACATCATAACCCTTTATTTAAGAAAGAACATAGGTTCTAAGCATGGATTCTAGCCAAAAAGCATTTCTACCCAAAAAGCTTCATCATATCATATTAGGTAAGAAACCAAACAATGCAAGCACATACAAGCATATTCAAACACATTCACTCAAAAATATACCAGAGATGCTAAAGTTACAATAGGGATATACTTACAATTTTCCTAACTACCTTATAAGAGCTCTGCAAATAAGAGAAATATTTTATTAAAATGTGCTAAGAACACACCATTTTCAAAAGAGATTTCTTTTAGAAAGCATGAACATAGGAAGTGTTCTTCCTTATACTTCTAGATTTATCTTAAAATAACCAAGTCACTTACCTCTTCTAGGATCTCCTCCTTCCAAAACCACTAGCTTCCTTTTCTTCTAAACTTGGAGTATTTAGGTGTTTAGGTGGTGAAGTGAAGTGAAGCAAAGTGGAAAAAATGGGGAGTGAGTTGCCGTGAGTAAAGGGTGAGTGGTGTGTGTGTGTGTGTGTGTGTGTCCGAATGAAATAAACCAAATGGGTGGGGAAGCAAGGCCATTCAGCCAAGGTGCTCTCCTAGGCTTCTAGGCCACTCATTCTCCTAAGTTTGGGTGACATGTGATGGGTTTGAAAGACCTTTGAGTAACTCACATCACTTGATCACATCAAACCTAATCTAGTTCATTCTAGGTTGTAGATTTTGTTTCTTCATTCTCTCCACATGGCCGGCCTCTCTCTCAAGGATTTCAACCCCTTTCCATCATCTCACATCACTTCTTGTCTCCCCAACTATCATCTCATATGTCACTCCAAAGGATTTGAGGATCACTTTTTGGGAGAATGCACAAGTGGGGTTCAGATCCCTTGCCTCCTTCGAAACCCTTCCTTCTTCCTACTCTCATTTCCCTCTTGTCACATGCTCTATCAATCAACTGATCACTTCATCTCTTACACGTGCTTGTCCTATCACTCTTACCCAAATCCATAGCATAGATTTGGTAGCAAAAAGGATGTAAAAAAGGGGAGGGAAAGTCGGCTATAGCCATTCCCGAACCCTCCATTTCCTTCCTCCCATCTTTTTGTCCATCAATCCACACCTCATGTCATCTTTCTCTTACACCCTCTTACACACAAGTCTAATCTAGTCTTACACAAATCCCACATGCCATAGCCCCCACCAAACCTCTCTCTCCTTTCTCCATTTCAAATCTTCTCAAATCTTGCTTCATCATTTGTCTAGATATAGTAGAATCCTATGATGATCTTATTTGGAAAAAATCATATGCCTCACACGCCTATCTAGGTAGGAAAATATGTGAAGATTCCATCTTGGTCTTCTCTTCCGGTTCTCCAACCAAACAACTAGTCAACTATCTCACCTACTAGTATTTTCCTTCTTTCAACTACTAGTCTTGATTTAATTTACTAAACTTCTCCTAACTTGACATGTGTCATCAAGCATGAGCTTGGGTTAACTATTAGACTTCCTTTCATGGACCTATGGGCTTGTCCTCCCCACTTAGGCCAAAAGATTTTATTATGGCCTTAAGGCCTCCAAATTCTAACCCCACCTTTTAGGCTTTATCCACTAAATTGCCTAAGTTACTCAACTCTACATATTTAATTAAATAAAAAAAAAAGTATGGGAAATTCAGGGTCGTCACAATCGCCGTCCCTGTCGGCATGTTAGTCATCTAAGCGTTACGTCTCGCCGTCCCCGTCACGACTTGAATAACTTATCCTTATCTCTTATTTTTAGTCGTTCATTTTATTCTTAAGAATGTTTCTCAAGTACATGATGTATCACTTTTCTTAAATCTCACCACATACTAGAACATGCATGTATTCTTAAATTATCACATGCTCACATATGTATGTATCTTAAATTCTGCAAAGTGTTTTACACTAGCTAAATAATTAGATAGCACATATAATTTCTTGTTATTTCAATGTCTACTTTTATTCCAACAAAAGCCTTGAATTTCAGCAAAATAGGGTATCTCACTCAAGCGAAATATCAAGCGAAAATCGAGTGAAGTCTCGGGTTAGAACTTGCTCGAGCAAGGTATCGAGGGAAATTCAAGCGAACTGGATATCTCGCTCGAGCAAGATATCGACCAAGATTCAAGCGAGTTCTTGGGTTAGAACTCACTGGAGCAGAACATCGAGTGAGTGTCGAGCGAAGTCTTGGGTTGCATTTCACTCGAGCCAAACATCAAGCGAGAGTCAAGCGAGAGTTTACAATTGTTCTTCGCTCGATCCTTCAGTCGAGCGAGGATTGAGCGAAGTTACAGAGTATGAGGTTTTTCAATACAAAACTCGCAATCTTTTCACATAAACTTGATTTTTACTTATTATAACATAGTTTTAGGTTCTTCTAACTTCATTTAACACATTCCCATTAACAAAACCACTTCAAACAACATTTAGATTTATTATAACACTTTAACAAGAATATAAGGGTTCAATACTAACATGTATAGTCCAACCACTTAAATAAACCATATCCATACTAAAATTAAGCTAGAATATGAACTTACACACTCTCTACATCTGGTTGAAGATGATCAAACTAAATCTTTGTAAGCTTTCTTCTCAAAACACTTACTAAGCTCACTTAGGATGTATATGAATGTTAAGGGACTAGAGAAGGGTTTTATTTGGTTTCCTTTAAAAGGATTCATGTGCTAAATTACAAAAGAGAGTTAGAAGACTCCCAAATGTATATTTATAGGGGTGGTGGTTGACTCATGTGAAGGAAAGAAGAGGGGCAACTTGGTAAAGATAATAGATTTCTGGTTTGCATGGGATGAGGTGTCCCTCCTAAGCCTTTTTTCATGATTAACTAAATCCCCTCAAAATCTTAGGCTTTGTAGCTGAAATGATCATCCAATGGTCAGTATTTGAGATGTTTTTGCAAATCATTTGATCAATGGTTGGGGTAGAAGCTTATGGGATAAGGGATGAGGTGGCATCAAACCTAACCATGCATGCATCTCCCCTTCCAGCCTTCATCTGGTTAGCCACACCCCTTAGCCTTCCCATAATCTATTTAGTTACATTATAACCCCCTTAAAACTCTACTTAACAAGTTCTAGAAGGCCCCTTCCTGATTTAGTTAGGATAGAATCTCATTTGGATCCATATTCTCCAACTTGAGTTCTGTTTATGCTCAGTCCAGAGTTATCCACTTGCTCCAGAAAGAAGTCATTGATACTGTCCAAATATTCAAAAACGCATAATATGAAAGTTTTAGATCTATCTCTTAGGCTTCTATAAAAATTAAAATAACCTCATTTGGACCATATATGAGTAAGTTATGATCATTACACTAAAACTCGACAGTTTAATCTGAGAATGTGCACCAAGTGTTTGATCTTTGGTTCAATCACTTCCTCTTGCATTTACACCCAAAATTTTGAGAATTAAACTCCTTCTAAGTTTAAAATGAATTTCTCTAGTTGACACCTTTTTCCAAATCTAAAAAATTTCTCCATAATATTTTCTCTAATACATAATCTCACTTATTCTAAATCTAATACTCTCATTTAGGTTTCCAACTCTATTTTCCTAGAAAATATACCCAAAATATAATCTTTTAAAGAAATCCAAATAAAAATTTATCTTAGAAATTTCAGGATATTACATTCTCTCTTCCTTAAAAATGATTTCGTCCCCAAAATCGCTAAAACATGAATTAAGGGTTCAATGAATTAATACATCGGTTGCTTGCAACAGTAGATTCTTCTGAAGAGGTAGAGACTTTTCCCTCATTTAACAGTGAATCTTGAGAATAGTAAAAGATCATCTCGATATCCTAATCAAAATACATATTCACACTAATCTCCGGTAACTTACGCAGTATTTCAGATTTCATTTCTTCTATGACTGGTCTCTCCTCACATCGACATTTTCTATCTTCAAACCTATCAGATAACTCCATTATGAATGATTTTCTTTTATCTTCTCTTTTCAACAATTCTCTTTCTGCTTGTAACCATTTTTCAGGGGGTTGCCTTTCCTCACCTGGCAAAGCTCGTCTACAGATTGGATTACCTTTTTCATCTATGTCCATGATATGTGTTCTATGTTTTTCACTCTTATTCAACCAACGTAATCTATCTGTTTTCCATTGTTTTAGCTTTTCCCTACGAAACCTCTCTCTAATCCTTTCCAACATTTTCTTTAACTGATCTACAGGAGTGACTAACATTTGTGATTTTCTTTTTGGAGCCATAATCCTGAGTAAACCAATCATCAAAAACTATAGATACCAAAAGAACACAAGCATCATACAAATAGCTTTATATACATATATCAGAGTTCAAACATAAAATACAAATTAATATAACTAAGTTTCAAACAAATGAAACAAATGAGTATAAATGGCTCTCATCACATCTTCACGTTCCTAGATAGCTTCTTGAAAAACAGGATTGTTCCAAAGCACTTTTACTAATAGAATTGTGAGATTCTAAAGGGTCTATTCTTTCTGATCTTCAATCCTCACTAGCCACTCTTCATAGGTTAACTTGGGATGTAAATTAACAAAACTTGGATCCATCACTGCCACTGATTCATTGCTTAAACTCTTCTTTAGGGAAGATACATGAAAAACGTTATGGATTCCTTGCAGATTATTAGGTAATGCTAGTTGGTAAGCCACCGGACCTACATTTTCCAGAATTTCATAAGGTCTAATATAACAAGGACTCAACTTTCCTTTCTTATCGAATCGCATAATTATCTTCATAGGCGAAATCTTCAAATACACCCAATCTCCTACCATAAAATCTAAAGTTCTTCTACGATTATCTGCATAACTCTTTTGCCTACTTTTTATCGTTTTTATCTGATGTCTAATCCTTGTAATCTGTTTCTTAACTTCTTGTAAATACTTGAGTCCCTAAATACTACTTTCCCCAACTTTGTCCCATTATATAGGAGACATGCATTTCCTTCCATAAAGTACTTCATAAGGCGTCATTTGTATGGTAGCTTGAAAACTATTATTATAAGCAAACTCGATTAATGGTAACAGACTCTCCTAATCTTTACCAAAATCCAATACACAAGCTCTCAACATATCTTCTAAAGTCTGAATAGTTCTTTTTATTTGCCTGTCCGTTTGAGGATGATATGCACTGTTAAAGTTTAAGTTGGTACCCATCATCTTTTGTAAACTTTACCAAAATCGAGATGTAAATCTTGGATCTCTATCTGACACTATAGTCTTGGGCACTCTATGCAGAAGAACTACTTTTTTTATATAGATTTTTGCCAATCTTTCCATAGAATCCGTGTTTGAAATAGGCAAAAAGTGGGTCCTCTTTATCAACCGATCAACTATTACCCAAATCGCATTTTTCACTATCGATGTTCTTAGTAATCCTACCACAAAATCCATATATATATATCCTCCCATTTCCATTCAGGAATTGGTAGGGGTTGTAATTTACCAGCTGGTCTTTGGTGTTCAGCTTTCACTAATTGACACACTAGACATTTGGCTACAAAGGTTGTAATATCTTTCTTCATTCCTTCCTACCAAAACTTTTCTTTTAAATCTTGATACATCTTAGTACTTCTAGGATGAGCAGCATATGGTGTACCATGAGCTTCTTTCATCAATCTTTCCTTCAAATCTGAATTATCCGACACTATTTTCCTCTTTCCCAAAGTATAACATCCCATCACCTGAAATCAGGTAGTATGAGGATCCTTTTCCTTCCAGCATTTGTTGTTTCATCTTTTCCAGCTTAACATCTTTCTATTGTCCTTCCTTAATCTCCTCATATGCTAAAGGAACAATTTCTTGAATCACCATTAACTTGAGTTCTTGTGATAACCTGTCTACAAGAATTTCTCGCATTGCTACTAGCATCGATAATTCTTCAGTCTGAGTTTTCCTGCTTAAAGCATCTACTACCATATTAACCTTTCCAAGATGATATTTTATTTCACACTGAAAGTCACTTATAGTCTCTATCCATCTTCTTTGCCACATATTCAGAGTTTTCTAACTAAAAAGATACTTGAGACTTTTGTAGTCCGTAAATATTTCACATTTTTCTCCATATAAGTAGTGCCTCTAGATATTTAGTGCAAATACCACAGCTGCCAATTCCAAATCGTGAGTGGATAATTCTATTCATGATCATTCAGCTATCGGGATGCATACACAACTACCCTTCCTTCTTGCATTAATACACACCCCAGTCCCATTTCTAAGGTATCACTATATATCACATAGGGTTAGTGACGTTCTGGTAAAGCTAAAATTGGTGCCGTCGTCAATCTTCTTTTTAGCTCTTAGAAACTCTTCTCACATTATTCGCTCTAAACGTACTTAGAATTCATCCTGGTTAGTGCTGTCAAAGGCGTAGATAGTTTGGAAAATCCTTTCATAAATCTTCTGTAATATTCGGCTAAACCCAGAAAATTTCGTACTTCGTGTGCATTGGTTGGTTGCTGCCAATCCATTACTGCTTCTATTTTTGCTAGATCCACGGAAACTCCTTCACTCGATATCACGTGACTCAAAAATTTAACTTCTCGTAGTCAAAACTCACACTTACTAAGTTTGGCATACAATTGATGTTTCTGCAAGATCTCCATTATAATTCTCAAATGCTCTTTATGATTATCATCAGTTTGGGAGTAAACCAAAATATCATCAATAAAAACTACCATAAAATTATCCAAATAAGTTCTAAATATCCAGTTCATCAGATCCATGAATACTGCTGATGCATTTGTCAATCCGAATGGCATAACCAAAAATTCAAAATGCCCATATCGTGTTCGAAAGGCTGTCCTGGGTACATCTTGCTCCCTGATCTTCAACTAATGATATCCAGATCGAATGTCTATTTTATAGAATACTGAAGCTCCTCTTAGTTGATTCAACACATCATCTATCTGTGGCAACGGATACTTATTCTTGATTGTGACCTTATTCAAATCTTGATAATCTATACACATTTGCATTGTTCCATCTTTTTTCTTTACAAATAATGCTGGTGCTCCCCATGGAGAGAACTTGGTTTGATAAATCATTTCTTCAAAAGTTCCTCAATCTGGGCTTTTAACTCTTATAATTCCATCGGTGCCATCCTATAAGGTGTCTTATGAATTGGAGCAATAGCTGGTTCCAATTCGATAGCGAACTCCGTTTCTTGGTTAGGAGGTAATCCCGGCAGATCATCAGAAAAGACTTGGGGAAAGTCTTTCACAACTGGAATTTCTTTGATACTCTTAATAACTTCTGAGGAATTTAACATTATTATCACGTACACTTTTGCCCCTTCCTCAATACTTTTCTTCATTCACTTGGCAGTTACTATGGAAGAAACAGAATCAATTATTTTCCCCTTGTAACAAAACTTCTCCTTTATTGGTAAATAAAAAACTATCTCCTTTTTACGCAATCAAGTTTAGCATTATACTTGGCTAGCCAATCCATTCCCAAAACTAAGTCAAATTCCATTAAATAGAATAATATCAAATTAAGGACTAGCTGAGAACCCCCAACTTCCAAAGAACAATTTTTTACAATTTGGTAACATCCTGTTATCTTCCAATTAGGCATGACTACTATAACTTTTTGGCCTAAGGGTTCCACCTCTAATTCACATCTTTGGATACACTCATATGAAATAAAAGATCTTGTTGTTCTCGAGTCAAACAGAGCATAGACCATGCATTGCTTCAATTTAAGCTTACCTAAGAAAGTTATCCAAATGTTATTATTACTAATCCAAAGAATCCATTCATTAACTAAAAAAAGGAAAGTTGAAAAGTTACCAGTAATAACATTAGCGTCCATGGTCTCATTAGCCTCCATGTCCACTTCACCTGGCGTGATTGCATAAACTTTAGCTTTCATGGGCGCCTTGGTTTTTCCTCCTGGGAGAGCTACTCCTTGAGGAAAATTCTGAGGATAATCCTTGATCAAACGTCCTAGCTGGCCACACCTGAAGCAAGCCCTTGTATCCATTCTCCAATCTCCTTTGTGTCGACGCTCACATTTGGTACATATTAGAAACAAAATCGGTACATTTGAATTGCCTGCTATTCCTTTTCCTCCATCCATAGATCTAAAATTTCGTTTCCTCCCAGCATCTTTTCCTCCAGAATAAGGAAATCTTCTTTTTTCAGCTACTTGAGTTTGCACCATTACGCTCCTCTATTCAGCCTCAGCTATAGCTGCTATGTTCACTAGTTCTTGAAAATTCTCCATTCGTAGGTACGCCACCTGCATATGAATTCGTGGCTGTAATCCTTCTTGAAACTTCTATGCTCTCATCTTCTCAATATCCACTAAGTTTGGCACAGATCTTGCCAATTCCATAAATCGAGCTGCATACTGCTCCACCGTCATGTTGCCTTTTACCAACGTGGCAAACTCTAGAGCTTTCTACCGCTTCACAGATTTCGAAAAGAATCGATCATCAAATTCTTTCTTGAATCGTTCCCACGAGGGCACTACATTTTCTCCTAACTCCATCTTCAGCAGCCTCCATTTCATGTCCCACCATAATCCTACTTCTCCTTGCAGCAAATGTCCCGCATACTGCACCTTCTGAATCTCAGCGCAACCACTAACTTCGAAAATACGTACCAAGTCAATAATCCATTTATCAGCATTTAATGCTCCTTCCATTCCTATAAAGTGCGAGTATTGATAAACTAGAAATTTTTCATACAGAAATTCTTGGATTTCTCCTTTATTCTCATCCTGCTGACGATAACGACTCTGCTCTATCTGATTTCTCACCACTTCAGTCATCTGCCGAATAGCTTCGGCTATCGCCTGACCTCCTCTAATTGAGGGTTTTGGGCCTTTTGTCTTTCTTCCAAAGGCGGATTTTGTGCCCTAGGTTTCCCTTCCAAATGTGGGTTTGGGTTTGGTGCCGTCTGCTCCTCCATCCTTGGAGGAGTAACCAGGGGAGGATTTGGTACTGCTGTTTCTACTCGTTTCGAAGTAGGATGACCTCTTGTCATTTTTATCTTCCTAAAACATACCAAACTCCATCATGAGCTATATTTACTTTAGAAACTTTCAAATTTCTAAAGTACAAATTATTCATCCATCTCACTCCCAATTCCAATCTTATAAAGATTTAAACTAATTCTTGTGCCATGTGATCCCTTTTTCCTAGGACAATGTGGATTTCACCCAGAGACGTAATAGCTCTGATACCACTCTGTGACGCATCCAACTCACGCCTGGGATTTAATATAAGTTAAGGTGTCAGGATAAGTAATACTAGGCTACTCACCCTCATACGTATCAAGATCTTAATAAGTAAAATATAGAAATTTTATTATACACAACGAATAAGGTCAAGTATAAAAAATTTTAAAGATCACATATGGCAAATTTAACTTCCAACTTCCACATTCTTCTTTCATTCATCAGACATTGTACTGTTATATATACATGCCCAAAATGGTTATTAGCATTAATAAAATAATAATACATATCAAAAGATCATTCCTATGGTCACTTGGGTTTTTTCTTAACTTCAAAAAATTTATTCCCATAACGGAACATATCCAAGCTAAGACAACGGTCTTATAGAAGATATTTTTCCTGTGGTGTCGAATAATCTCCACATATAAATAGGGAACGATCCAATTCCAAAGTCAAACAGCAACCTATACGCTGCTCCTCCTCAGCAAAAGTAGGGGCACTGTGATACCAACACTCCATTGGCTGATCATACATAGAAAATTACAGGGACATAAAAGTAAAATCTACATAAGGACTGTATTTAAAGAGTCCTTCAAACTATTAGGAGTCGCCTGCATCATTGGGGCTTTCTCCCTATTGGCCATCACATCTTGTATATAATTTATACATACAAGAAAGAAATATAAAACTACAAAAGAGTGAGATTTCCTTAGAAATCTCAGTAAGTACATAATTAGCTTAATAAAGCATAGACACGGCAATCATTAATCTTTTTTAGGAGAAGAAGCTAACAAAACATGATTAAAAACATGTTTCATGTGATTTATCCATAACCTACACATGTTTACACTCTTATGACATTTTATGTTCATTTTTCTTAACCTTCAACACCTTCTTAAAAACTTATTCAATTATTATCCTCAATGGGCGTTATATATCGCTGTCCCATCGCAGATAACTCTTTTACAACATATTTATTTCTTATTTCCGATGGACGTTACGTATCGCCGTCCCCAACACATATAACTCATCAGTAATCTGGGCGTTACGTATCGTCATTCCCATTATAATGAGTATCATGTCAATCTTCCGGGCATTACGTCTCGGCGTCTCCGTCTTGACACAGAACATACGTAACATAGCGGACATTACGTCTCGTCGTCCCCACTAATCATATCACTTCCACGGGCATTACGTATCACCATCCCTATGATAATACATATCACTCTTATCATACGATAGAGGTTACAAATCGCCGTCCTTGTCAGTACATCAGTCATCCAGGCATTACGTCTCGCCGTCCCCACACAACATGACTAACTTATCCATATCTCTTATTCGTAGTTATTCCTTTCTTACTCTTAGGAATGTTTCTCAAGTACATGATGTACCACTTTTCTTAAATCTCACCACATAATTGAACATGCATGTACTCTTAAATTATCACATGCTCACATATGTATGTATCTTAAATTCTGCAAAGTGTTTTACACTAGCTAAATACTTAGATAGCACATATAATTTCGTCTTATTTTAATGTCTACTTTTATTCCAACAAAAGCCTTGAATTTCAGCGAAATAGAGTATCTCGCTCGAGCGAAGTATCAAGCGAGAATCAAGCGAAGTCTCGAGTTAGAACCGCTCGAGCAGAGTATTAAGCGAAATTCAAGCGAACTAGGTATCTCGCTCGAGCAAGATATTGACCGAGATTCAAGCGAGTTCTTGGATTAGAACTCGCTCGAGCAGAACATCGAGCGAGTGTCGAGCGAAGTCTTGGGTTGCACTTCGCTCGAGCCAAACATCTAGCGAGAGTCAAGTGAGAGTTTACAATTGTTCTTCACTCGATTCTTCAGTCAAGCGAGGGTCGAGCAAAGTTACAGAGTATGGGGTTTTTAAATAAAAACACTCGCAATCTTTTCACATAAACTTGATTTTTACTTATTATAACATAGTTTTAGGTTCTTTTAACTTCATTTAACACATTCCCATTAATAAAACCACTTCAAACAACACTTAGATTTATTATAACACTTTAACAAAAATATAAGGGTTCAATACGTTAACATGTACAGTCCAACCACTTAAATAAACCATCTCTATTCTAAAGTTAAGCTAGAATATGAACTTACACACTTTCTAAATCTTGTTGAAGATAATCGAACCAAATCTTTGCAAACTTTCTCTTCAAAACACTTACTAAGCTCACTTAGGATGTATATGAATGTTAAGGGACTAGAGAAGGGTTTTTTTTTTTTTTGTTTCCTTCAAAGGGATTCGTATGCCACATCACCAAAGAGAGTTAAAAGACTCCCAAATGTCTATTTATAGGGGTGGTGGTCAATTCATGTGAAGGAAAGAAGATAGGAAACTTGGTAAAGACAATAGGTTTCTGGTTTGCATGGGATGAGGTGTCCCTCCTAAGCCTTTTTTCATGATTAACTAAATCCCCTCAAAATCTTTTGTAGCTGAAATGATCATCCAATGGTCAGTATTTGAGATGTTTTTGCAAATCATTTGATCAATGGTTGGGGTAGAAGCTTATGGGATAAGGGATGAGGTGGCATCAAACCTAACCATGCATGCATCTCCCCTTCCAGCCTTCATCTGGTTAGCCACGCCCCTTAGCCTTCCTCTAACCCATTTAGTTACATGATAACCCCCTTAAGACTCTACTTAACAAGTTCTAGAAGGTCCTTTCCTAACTTAGTTAGGATAGAATCCCATTTGGATCCATATTCTCCAACTCGAATTCTGTTTATGCTCAATCCAGAGTTATCCAATTGCTCCCAAAATAAGTCATTGATACTATCCAAATATTCAAAAACTCATAACATGGAAGTTTTATATCTATCGCTTAGGATTCTATACGAATTAGAATAACCTCATTTGGACCTTATATGAGTAACTTATGATCATCAAACTAAAACTCGACAGTTTAATATGAGAATGTGCACCAAGTGTTTGATTTTTGGTTCAATCACTTCCTCTTGCATTTACACCCAAATTCTTGAGAATTCAACTCCTTCTAAGCTTAAAATGAATTTCTCTAGTTGACACCTTATTCCAAATCTTAAAGATTTATCCATAATATTTTCTCTAATACATGATCTCACTTATTCTAAATCCAATACCCAAAATATAATCCTTTAAATAAATCCAGATAAAACTTCATTTTAAAAATTTAGGGATATTACAAAGAGCAAAAAGGGAGAGTTGGCCGAGAGATACAAGTGAAACAAAGTGAGTGTGTGCATGTATGTGAGTTAGGCGACACTTTTGAAATGAGAAGACTATATCTTGACAATTTATCCCATGAAGCCAAGTGTCCATTTAGATCTTAGGGTACTTATATCACTTTAAACTTAGGTTGCATATGATATGACAAAAATCTATCCAAATCTTGAGACTTCCTAGAAGATAATTCAAGGACTACATTCGGTTACTCTTCCTCCCCTTTGGGTTCTATCTCAGCCAAAATTTATATATAGATAACTCCAAATTCATTTCCTCAAATTTTCACACGCCACTTGTCCCATTTTTTTTCCAAAGATGTGAGCTAAAATATAGTAACAAAAGGTCAAAGAAGAAAGTCGGTTATACTTGCCCATCCTATTCTATTTTTAGTCGAAATACATTGAAGAAAAGTCCAAGTGTTCTTCTTCCAATCAACACCTACCACTTGTCTAGTTTTTTGCCTAAGAAGTAAACTAAAGTATGGTAGCAAAAGACAATGGAGAAAGTCGGTTCATACCCTCCAATTTTCCCAATCCGGTTGTCACATTTGACTAGGAATATTCTTCCAAAATTCCTTATTTGTGTGACTAAAACTCTCATATTATTGGTTTTCCTTGTTTTATTTTTTAGAAATATACACATGTCACCTATTTTCCTTTGTGTAGAAGATGATAAAGTTAGGCAAACTTCACATCATCATCCTTATCTTTAAAAAAACAAATTGAAATACTATACACATGGAGTAAGACAATGTGGTTTTCAGCTTCACCTATTTCCACTTCCTACCTAATTTTGAAATTTTCAAGGAAAGAATAGTTGAATATTACTCATTTCTCTCTTCCATTCCTACTTGTCAACATCTCTCAAAAGTGGAGTTCTAGGATAGGGAAAATCAAAATATCCAATAAACATCCAACCGAAACTATCATGTGGAAATCTTAAGTCTATTTCCAATCAACACTTGCTTTTCATCACTAATTCCTTCTAAAGAAAAGGACTGGCATATAGAAATGAATTGGCAAAACTCTTAAGTCAATTCTCCCTTCAAACCATAGCTATTTATGTGTAACAAAATACTTTGTGCCAAGTATTGTCATTGGTTCTTCAAACATATATTCATATATTTTCAAAAAGCTCCAAAGGTTTACAAAAATAATTCCAAAGAAACATAATCATACTAAGCATTAAGATTAAAAATGAAATAAATAAAACAATTTGAGTTATCACCTCCCCCCCCCTAAAAAAAGAGATTTCGTCCTTGAAATCACTAAGGTATTATTTCAAAACTAACAAATCCAGTCAGAAAAAGAAGAATTGCATACCTCTAGCACTCGTGGTTGTAGATTCTTCCAAGGAGGAATAGGATGGTACATTGTCTTCTAGGGTCACAGAGTCTTGTGAAAAATAAAATACATCATCCAAATCTGACTCATAGTACATGTTAACTTTCATTTCATTGATTTTACGTCAAATTTCTGACTCGGTGTCCTCAATGGGTTGACTTTCCTCTTTTTGTCGTAAACGATCATTAGATGTATCAGATAGCTCCAAGGTCTCTATTTTCTCATTTTCTGGGTCTAATCTACGTAAACGTTTTCTTTCTAACTTCAACCATTTGCTAGGTGGTTGTCGCTACTCATATGGTGATGCACGCCTAAAAATAGCATTTCCTCTACTATTTATGTCCATAATATGTGTGCGATGTCATTCATTTTTATCTAGTCTCTTGATTCTCTCCATTCTCAATTATCTTTGTCTCCTAAGGCGAATCCTGTGTCTAAGCCTTTCCGCTCTCTCTCTCTTAACTGTGCTACTGACGATACGAACATACGTGGGGTGGTTCTAAATCGAGTCATTTCCTGCTCAAGGTCGGAAGATAAATTATTACGATTTCAAATAAATTAAACACGAAAGCTAAAAATAACAACAACAATCAGTTCATACAAAGAATAAAACATACATGCATGCAGTCATAACAAAATAACAATATACATCTAAGTTTCAAACAAATGAGGGTATTTAGCCCTCATCACACTTTCATGTTTCCATGTCGCCTCCTAAAAAGCAGGGTTATTCTAGAGTACTTTAACTAGAGAAATTGTGCAATTTCATTATGTTTGCTCATTCTAATCTTCAATTTGTTGGCCATTTTTCATAAGTTAAGTTAGGATGCGGCTTAATATTGCTTTGATTCATTCCTGCCACTAGCCCTTGTCCAAGGCTTTCTTCAAAGAAGAAATGTGAAAAACATTATGAACTCATTGTAAATCCTTTGGCAAATCCAAACGATACACTATTGATCTCACTTCCTCCAAAATTTCGTAGGGTCCAACATAATGAGGACTTTATATTCCCTTTTTGACGAATCGCACTACACCTTTCATAGGTAAAATCTTAATATGAACCCAATCGTCAACTGTAAATTCCAAAGGTTTTTCTGTCTTTATCCACATAACTCTTTTGTCTGCTTTGGGTTGTCTTCATTCTTTCTTGTATCATTTTTGCTTGTTCCCTGACGTCATGTAATTACTCGGGCCCTAATATCTTACTTTCACCCACTTCATTCCAATATAATGGTGATCTACATTTTCTCTCGTATAATGCTTCGTAAGGTGCCATCTGAATAGTGGCTTGAAAGCCATTGTTATAAACAAATTCGATCAAAAGTAAAAGACTTTCCCAGTCGCCACTACAATCCAGCACACAGTCCCGCAACATATCTTCTAAAGTTTGAATGGTCCTTTCTATCTGCCTATCAGTTTGTGCGTGATAGGCACTACTAAACTTTAAACTAGTGCTCAACGAACTATTTCTTTAACATAGATTCGTTCTAACTTTTCCATTGAATCTGTGTTGGCTACAGGTAGAAAATGAGCACTCTTTGTCAACTGATCAATTATAACCCAATTGAATTCTTTCCTGCCGACATTCTTGGCAACCCTACCACAAAGTCCATGGATATGTCTTCCCATTTCCACTTAGGGATAGATAAGGGTTGCAATTCTCTAGCTAGCCTTTGATGTTCTACCTTTACTAGCTGACATATTAAGCATTTAGCCACAAAAGCAGCAACATCCTTCTTAATTCCTTCCCACCAAAATCTTTCTTTTATGTCTCGGTACATTTTAGTACTTCCAGGATGAGCTGTATAGGGAGTGCAATGAGCTTCTCGCATAAGCCTCTCTTTAAACTCTGGATCATTGGGGATTACTTTCCTTTTGTCAAATATAACATTCCGTCACCTGAAATTGTAAAGTATGGAGACTCTTTTCCTTCTAACAATTGTTGTCGAATCCTTTCCAGCTTAATATCCTTTTGCTGTCCTTTTTGAATTTCTTCATCTGTTAACAATATAATCTCTTGTACTACTGCCAATAGAACATCATTTGGCAGATTCCCAATTAACAAATCTTGCATCATTGACAACATTGAAGATTCTTTTGTTTGAGTTTTTCGACTTAATGCATCAGCCATCACATTAGCTTTTCCAAGATGATATTTAATCTCACACTGAAAATCACTTATAATCATTCTCTATCTAATATTCAAAGTCTTTTGGCTAAATAAATACTTTAGACTTTTTTGATCTATATATACTTCACATTTTTCACCAACGATGCATAAGCAACTACTCACTCATCTTGCATCAAAACGCATCACAAACCCATTTTTGAAGAATCACTATAGACCACATACGGTTTGTGAGGCTCTGGTATTGCTAAAATTGGTATCGTAGTTAATCTTCTTTTGAGTTTTTGAAAACTTTGCTCACATTGATCACTCCAAACATACATAACATTTTTCCTTGTTAATGCCATCAAAGGTCCAGAAATTTTGGAAAATCCTTCCACAAATCTTCTGTAGTATCTTGCTAGTCCAAGGAAATTACGTACTTCTTGAGCATTCGTTGGCCTCTGCCATTCTGTTATTGCCTCTATCTTCGTTAAGTCTACAGTAACTCTTCATTGAAAATAACATGGCCCAAAAACTTAACTTCTCGAAGCCAGCATTCACACTTACTAAGTTTAGCGTAAAATTGATGCTTTTGCAGGATTTTTAACATGATCCTTAAATGTTCTCGATTATCTTCATCACTTTGAGAATATATTAAGATATCATCACCGAAGACGATCACAAACTATCCAAATATGGTCTAAATATTCGGTTCATGAAATCCATAAATATTGTTGATGCATCCGTCAAACCAAATGGTATAACTTGAAACTCGAAATGTCCATACCGAGTCCGTAAAGCAGTTTTGGGCATATCTTGCTCTCTGATCTTAAGCTAATGATAACTGGATCTAAAATCTATTTTGGAGAATATTGATGCTCCACGTAGTTGATCCAATAAATTACCTATTCGTGGTAACGGATACTTATTCTTGATGGTGACTTTATTCAATTCTCGATAATCAATACACATATGCATCGTCCTATCTTTCTTCTTTACAAAAAATACCGGCGCTCCCCATGGCGCAAACTAGGCCGTATAAATCCCTTCTTTAACAATTCTTCAATCTATACCTTCAATTCCTTCAACTCTATTGGCACCATTTGGTAAGGTGCCTTATGAACTGGAGCCATAACCGGTTCCAATTCTATTGTGAATTCTGTCTCCCGCATCAAGAGGTAATCCAGGTAAATCATTTTTAAAAACTTGAGAGAAATCTCCTACCACCGGAATCTCTTTGATGCCCTTAACTTCCTCCAAAGCACTCAATGCTACTACTAAAAGTTCTCTTGCTCTTCCTTTCATACTTCTTCTAACCCGCTTTGTTGTTATAGTCGAATAAATGGGACCAACTATCTCTCCTATGTAACAATGTTTATCTTTCGTGGGTATGTCTAATACTACCTCCTTTTTACAATAGTCAATCCTAGCATAATGCTTAGATAACTAGTCCATACCCAAAATAAAATCAAATCCCATTAAATGAAAAACTATTAGGTCGGCGGTTAATTTCAAACCAGCAACCTCCATAGGACAATTCTTCATTACTTAATTGCACCCTACTATCTTTCCATCAGGAATCGTTACCAGAACCTTTTAAGCTAAAGGCTCTGCTTCTAATTTACATCTTTGAACGCAATCATAAGAAATAAAAGATCTCGTTACTCTAGAATCAAACAAAGCATAGGCTATATTTTGCATCAATATAACCTTACCTATAAAAACTATTCTACCGTTACCTCAATGATACCATCATATAACTAAGTCAAAGATAAAGTCAAGAAATGTTACCAGTGATGATGCCAGCATTAACAGTTTCCTCTGTTTGCACATCTACATCTCTTAGTGTAATCGCGTACACCTTGGCTTTCACAAGAGCCTTTGTCTGTGGACAATCTCGGATCATATGGCCCATTTGCCCACACTTAAAACATGATTTCGTTATTACCCGACATTCACCACTATGCCTTCTCCCGCATCTCCTACATAACTGCAGCATAGTTGACGCTTCTTGGCCAACCGCCTTTCATTTACCCTTATCTGCAGGGTGAAAGCTTCTTCTTTTTTTGGTGTCCCTTCTCGAGGAATATGGAAATCCTCGTTTCCTCTATATTTGAGCTTGCACGATCATGCTCCTATGTTCTGCTTCCGAAATTGAGGCTACTTTTACCAACTCTTGAGATTTCTCAATTCATAAATATGCGACTTGAGCACAAATTCTCGGCTGTAATCCTTCTTGGAACTTCTGTGCCCGCATTTTTTCGTAACTACCAAATGAGGGGCAAACCAACTTAATTCCATAAATCAAGCCGCATATTGTTTTACTGTCATGTTACCTTACACCAAAGTAGTAAATTCCAAAGTATTTCACTGCTTTACTGACTCTGGAAAGAAACGATCATTAAATTCTTTCTTAAATCGCTCCCAAATGGATACTATATTCTCTCACAGTTCTTGTTTCAACAACTTTCTTTTAGTATCCCCCCATAGACCTGCTCCTCCTTGAAGTAAGTGTCCTGCGTACTGGGCTTTTTGACTTTCAATGCATCTACTAATTTAGAAGGTTTGCTCTAAGTATATTATCCATTATTTTGCCTTCAAAACTCCCTCTGTTCCTGAAAAGTGCAGATATCGATAATGTGTGGATCATGAGTTTCTTGGCCAATGTTGGAAAGGATTTTATGGATAGAGTTGATCTTCTTCCTTTGAGATGCACACTTGTGAAAATAAGCTATATTACTATCCCTCAGTTTTAAGCCAGACCTGTTTTGCCCTCTATTGCCATTTCTTGTGCTCATCATCCATCACTGCATTAATATCTTACTACAATTGTTTGATATCTTTTGAAAAGGTTTCGTCATTCTGGTCTTGCAAGTGGTGAAGAAGTTCAGTTTTCTCTATAAGTTGCTTCTTTTGGTCTTTATACTTGGTTCTACTCCACGCCTACAATTTTGTTGGCAAACAGTGAACCCTTGAAGGGTAGCATGAATGGAGTCATGCTTTCTTGCTAAAAAGATCCAAGCTGATTTAACAAGGTTGGCACATTCCTCTTGTCTAGTCTAGGTTGATTCAAATCTAAGAGGCCTCATTTGTAATTGTGTTGGTTCCAGAGAGCTTATTTGAATAAAAAGGGGTCTATGATCAATTGGGAGCTTAGTAGATGGGTCATTAATATGCAAGGGAAGAGATATAGCAAGTGGTGTTTCCACAGGCTCTATCCAGCCTTTCCTTGATAAAGGATCTTCCTTCATGATTTATAGTCTAGGTAAAAAATTCACCAAAGTATCCCAAGTTGAAGTGGTCATAGTCCTTAAGGCGTTTCTAAAATTAAGCAGTTGTCTATATGGCCAATGTGAGGCTCCAAACTTCTCGTTAAGGTGGGTAATTTCGTTAAAGTCACCAAAACAAATCCAAGGGGTATTCGTTAAAGGTTTTAAGGCTTCCAACAATGCCTAACTTTCTTGTCTCTTTGAAGTAATGGGTTGACCATTAAAGCAAGTTATCTGGCATGCATTGTTATCAAAATTGCTTTAACATAAGCAAATATGTGCCAAGGGGTGTAGTTAAGGATCTTGACATTAGTAGAAGAGTTCCATAATAAAGCTAAACCTCCACTCCTTCCTTTACTGTCAACATAGAAGCAGTGATCAAAATCCATTTTAGTCTAACTTTCGCCAGCTTGATTTTGTTGCACCTAGATTCCATGAGGAACACTAAGTGTTGGATTTTTATTTTCACCAATTGGTGAAGTTCATGAACAGTTTGAGGTTTCTTAAGCTCTTGAACGTTCCAACTCAAGCAATCCATTAGGGTAGGTAGGACTGCAAGGTAGGCACCACCATTATATTCTGACACAGGCTCATGTCAGGATCAAGCTTGTTTTGAGTTTCTTATTGGCACTATTGGCTCTACTTGATACTCTTTACATGGTTGCTCTTTTACCCAAGTTTGCCAAGGAGGGATTAGGGTGGGAATTGGTTATGTCTGAGAGGACAGAGGCATATCCTCTGGCCATTCTCTTCTAGGTGGTGGGTTTAGCAGAAGTGGTTTAATAGGTTCGGGATCAACATTGAGAGGGTCAGTGGTGAGGTCAAGAGGGTTGACTTAGGAGGTTCTTTTGGTGGGGGCTTGTCAGCCAACGTCATGTCTTGGTCTGGAAATGTACATCATGAAGGGAAGAGAAGACTTACTTGAAGTGGTGTGTTTCTTGGTTCGATGGGAAAGTTGTTCAGAACTTTACTTGGGCAACCATCTAGGGGGGTCATAGTATGGAGCTCAATACTTTGTTTTTGAGGGAAATGTTGGTTCTGGTCTGCCTTGGGTTGCCCACTTTGGATGCCAAAAAGGAAAACATCCTGGGTATTTATTGGGTAAAGAGGGGTTTGGGACTTTTGTACTGTTGGGAATGGGTTGATTCCATCTTTGGTAGAGCTATCGTCTCCTATCTCTAGATTTCATCTTCATGAAGAGCCATTAGAGCCTTGGTCCATGAAGCCTCTGTACCTTTTCAGTGTGTTTCTGTTGGACCCAAGTGGCTGAGCAGGTTGCCAAGCACCGTATTGATCTTTAGTATGAAGAGTTAAGATAGAGCTAGGCAACTTCCCTATCCATGCATTAGCAGACCACATTTAAAGCAAATGGAAGGAAGTCTTTCATATTTAAAATCTAGCCAATATTTTCATTGGCCAAGCTAGGGGTGTTCAAAAATTTCGATTTCCAAACTCCGTTTGACTTCCGCGCCAATTCTGACTCCGATTGGAGTCGAAAATCGAAGTTCGGAGTCAGAGTCAGAATTATTCCGACTCCGAAGTCGGAGTTCGGAATCGGAAACAGAGTCCAAGATAGCTCCGACTTCTGACTCCGAATTTCGACTATTTATACTTTATATATTATACTTTGTAAATTATTTAGCAAAACATGTAAGTAGCCTAGTGGTCACCTGCGTTTTGGCCCCTTCAGACTAAGTTCGAGTCTTGGCCCCTTCTCCGACATTTGTTTTTTTACAACACTTTAAAGATTAAACGGCGTGAAAACCCTAACCTTAATTAGTTTTTCTCTTTTCTCTCAACTCCCTTCCCCCCCCCCCAACGCCTCCACCTATCAAAAATACATTTTCTCTAGGTTCGTTACAGGCTTATAGCAACTTAGCAAAGAGTATGTTTGTAACTATTGGAGCCCAGCTGTTTGTGACTTCGTTTCCATCTTGGTTCGACTTCGTTTCCCCAATTGCTCGTCAAATGCCAACTTTGTTCATGATTATGGGTTACCGATTTCATGAATCCGTCAGCGAAAGGGTAGGTTTTACTCATTTCTTTACCATTTTGTTTAAAGCCTTTTATTTTCTCAAATTTAGGATTTTTTTTTTAACACCCTTAATGGAAACGAAGTCATGAAAAATGAAATTCCTTTAGATTTAGCAAAATATCGATGAACTTTGAACTCTGGTCGGAGTCGAACACTAATTCCATTTCGGAGTCGAAATTAGAAGCCAAACTGTCAGAGTCAGAGTTGGAGTCAGAAACTTCGAACTTCGACACTATCGGAGTCGAAGCACAACCCTAGGCCAAGCTTCAAGAAAAGACCATGTGGAAGAGGTTTTGTAATATTAAGATCAACTCAAGCTCGAAGGCAAATGTCAAAACCTAAGCCTTCATTGTCAACCTCTAACTCGAAAACTTTCCCAAGTGCTGTAGCAACCGATATGCCAATGTCCTTATTCATCCTTGCAAAAAGGGAGGTTGTGTATTTGAACCCAAAAAGGTTCCAGCCTTAAATGGACTGCTGAGTGGGATAGAGCACCATTGACCTCGTTGAGGCAAACTAGATGTCGGTCAAAAGACCATGGCCTACCCTATACCACCTTTTCTTTGCCAACGGTTGATTGAAATTCCATAAGGAACTTGTTTATGCCAAATTCTTTGAAAGTTAGCCAACTTTCAAGGTTCCAAGCCTTTGCCATTGTAGATTTGAATGCCTCTCTATTAATTGTTCTATCATTGAGGATTCTTGCTAGCAGGCAACGTGCACCTTTTGCATTAGCTGAGAGAACTGCCTCATCTGGAAGGATGATTTCCTTCTACTAATCTTTTATAAGCTTGAGGGATTCTCACTGTTTTGTGATGTCGTCTGTCATCCTTACAATCTCACCAAACTCAAGAATTCTATGAGATACCAGCTTTGCTAACAAAGCAGTATAACCTCACCTTAGAGAGGAGAAGACCTCAACTTGCTAAGAGGAGAGGAGAGGAGAGGCAAGCTCTGCTGAAAACTACTTAAAGAAATATAAATAGAGATGAGATATAGTAGCTTGCATATTTCAGTTCTAAGGTCTACGTCCACAGGTCTTACAAAGGAAAATTCACTATTTTTTAAAGTTTTTACAAATTCTCTTAGCCTTACTTTATTAAAATTATAAAAATGGAAGAGCAAGAACAACGTTTGAATGTTCCCTTGATTGATGTGGGGGCTCATGGAATATGGTCGGCGAGATTACCCTAGTTTGGATTCAAGAGTAAGATATCTCATCATTACAATTTTCTCAAATTTTAACATAAAATATAATAAATAATTCTAGTTTTTTAAATCTCAATTCAACTTTTTCAAATCTCAAAATATTAATAATATTAAAAAATAATATTCTAACAATATTTTATTCTACTTCTGACTTTCATCTAAAGCATCTCATATCATCTCACTATCCAAATAGAGAAGTGTTTTATCCCAAAAGTTGTTGAACTTGTTAGAAATACATACAATTTTATGAGATTAGTCGTGGAAAAAAAAAATTCACCATGAAAAATATGATAGCAATTGGTTGTAATCTAGAGCAAAAAGTATATTCGACACAAATATTACATGAAAATTACTATTTCTGGAAAAAAAAAATTAATTCAAAAGGTCTATTTGCGAAGGAATTTTATTGGGGGAAATAATCAATTCTAGCCAAAAAAAACAATTAGCTGCAAATATTATTTGTCACTGAGTAAAATGTAAGAAAATGAGATTGAGCTAAAAATTAACAAAAGAATGGTGTAATATAGGGTAAATACACACACACACACACACACACACACACATATATATATTTATACAAACTCTAAAGATTCAAATTAACACTCATAAAATTTCAAAAAAACATATTCACAAGAAAAATTCCTAATGAGAACCCAAGAGCCAAAAAGAGTTTAGTACCCTAGTACTAATGAGAACATTCAAGTAGAAACACTTCATAAGAGAAAATACCACTTAGGGATAACAAGAAACCTTCAATCAAAGCTTTAGTTATCAATCCAAGGAAAAACATGTAAAGAAACAAAATATTAGAGAGCAAAGTAAAGCTGGAGATTGAAGAGTATTAAAAAAATTTGCCAATCCTTTAATATGAAAACAACCAAAATTATGAATAAACCATGCTTTGAATATGTGAGATTAAGAAATAAAAATCCATAAAACATCTTATATATCAAATCCATAAAGCATCAAGATTTTGTTGTGCTTTTTTTTTTCTTTCATTATGGCTCTTTTTAGCAAAAAATTCGGAGCTTCCAGCTAAATGCTTCTTGAAGATGAATATTTTGGTTTCTCTCTCTTCGCACATAGGTTGAAGATGAATTTTCCATTCTCTCTTTTCAATCCTGCATTTAGTCGATTTGGTTTCTTTTTTTTTTATAGTATGCTGACATGGCACGGTGCCACATCAACAGACTTCCCGTCGACTTCCAAAACTCAACTCTCTATAAAATTATTAAGAAAATAATAATGATACCTAAGAAACAATTAACAGATCTTTAAAGGAAAATGAACATAAATCTATAATGAAATAAAAACCATACCAAAGAATACAAAATTATAAGGTTTTATTCATCCTAGCATATTTTAAATAAAGTCAAAACCTATGATGATCTACCAAAATTTAAGATGCAGAGCATACATAGAACTTATTCAAATATGCAGTGATAGTAAAGAAGAAAAATAAACTCTTCAAATATATAAAAATAAAAATACCACGCAACCTTCTAACCTCATTAATGTATTTAATTAAAACTTTAAAAAGGGAATCCTTCCAAGTGAAATGCAATAAATGTCTTCACCCTCAGATGGAGGTTTGGCTGACGGCCTTTGATGAGTGCACAAAAATACACTCTAAATACTTTATTTAAATACTAAAAAGAAATGAGAAAATAATGGATATAACTCATGTTATTAAAATTAATGGTCATTTATCTTAAAATAGATATAAGCATGATTTAATATATTGATGAGAATATAAAATGCCATATTTTCCTCTCTTAATGTTTAATACTTTATTCTTATTTGATGTCTAAATATACTCATTATTCTTATATTTTCATTTAGGACACAAATGGAGACATTAGGAGCAAATGAAGATAATTGCAGAATTTTAGACAGTTCTGACATCTTTTCATAATATGGGCATAACTCTCTCATCCAATCTCCGATTGAGCTAATTCAAGATGATATAGAACCGCAAGAGAAATATCTATAACTTTTATGTTTTATGTTTGAAGATATATCTACTCAATCTAAAACAAAATCGACCATCAAGTGGACGCACCTGCACTTGACGTTCCTGGATATTTTTCAGCCACTTGCATCAAATCCAAATGTTATCATAATATTTTCTAGCAAGCACTCCTACACCAACTTGGAAATTCAATGATCAATTCATATGCAAGATGAAGTGCACTCAAATTTCTTGTAGACAAATTATTTGACCACAAGATATTAGGTCATACAAGACAACTAATGGATAGAGAAGCAAAATTGAAACACTCAACCTACAAGCAAAATCCAGCTCATGCATGGTGGGAAAACAAATGATCAAAATGACAACTCACAAATCACTTGGATTCAAGAATGGCACATGGCAAAACAAGTTGAAATTGTGATGATTTTGTCATGACAACTTGCATGAATGATGCTTATAAATAGAAGGAATGGGTGTGTGTTCTAAGACAATGCTTAGTGTGGGAGGATGCTTTGGAAGAGCCATTGTTTTGAGAGCTTGAGAAAAGAAAAGAAAAACCAAAGAAGAGAGAAGAAAATAATGGTTGGCTCTTCCATATTATCCCTTGGAGAATTTTTGTTGTATATTTTCAATATGTGTAACTAAATTCTTAAGGAGGGCTAGGGATGAACTTGTGTATGTGATGGTATTTGTAATTTATTTTTGATTCATGTATTTGGTCTTTAAATATTAAAACTCTTTTGTTCTATTATTCTCAATTTATTTGTGATATTTTTCGTCTTCAAATAATTATAGAATCTATTTCGTTTATGGATTCAGTCATGCTTTTTCTATTGAGTGAATTAGTTCTATAATTATGTTTGGAGCAATTGATTATCTATATTGATTTAATTCTCTGCTGCAATATCGCCTCTTGGGTATGTTGTCGTCGTTGGATTTTCTCAATATCGATAACAATTTATGAGAGTTAAGCGCGAAGAATGATTTTTCAAAGAGTTATATGTGATTTAAATTTTGGTTATTAATGTTATATCTTCCGATTAAGAATTTGGACATAGAATTCTTAATTGAGTTATCAATAAATTAAGAATAAATTTGAATACCACAAATACACAATAAATTCCCTACGCTCTACTTTTCGTTTCATTTTTATATTTTTCAAATTACTCATTTAGTTTTAATTTACATCACATTCTAAAATTTACTTATCACACTCATTTAATCTTTTTGTTAATTTCGTTACTGTTCTTCAATTTCTCAATTCATCTCCCTGTGGAATCGACACCCCAAAGCTATACTGCAAATGACCGCATTATTCTTTGGGCGTAATCAGCCTTATTCAAGGCTAGGGGTGTAACAGGTCCAGTTTTGAACAAAATTAAAAATTGAACTGGTATCACCAGTTTTGTAATTCTAAAAATCGATTACGACCCGATTATCTCATAAAATCAATAGTATCGGTTTTACCAGTTCCGGTCCAGTTTTTCAATTTTAATAAAATATAAATTTATAAAAACCAATTTGCTTTTTGTTTTTAACTGGTTTGAAAATTCTATTTTAGTAAAATGATTTTAATCCATTACAAAAATCTGTTGAAGTAAAAAAAATCTGTTATATAAAAAAAACTACATAAAAAAAACTGCTATAAAATAAAAATTGTTCCATAAAAAAAATTTATTTTAGCAAAATTTGCTATAAAATAAAAAAAAAATCTATAAAAAATCTACATTATCGCATATGTAATTATAATTTATATTGTTATATATAGTATAGAATATATTATATAATAATAAAAAATAATAAAAAAAAAAAAGTAAATAGAATCGATCTGGTTCGGTCCTGTCCAGTCTTAAAATGAACGGAACCGGAACCAGACCAATACTATCCGATTTTTCCATTTATGAAACTGGTACCGAACCAGAACGATCCAAAACCTCCTTTCACTTTGCCACTGGAGAGTCAATCATGTCCCTTTGAAGATTCTCAAGAAGAGTTACTTAACCATGAGATCCTTTTGGGAAATCAAAACAACCAACAAATTCCTGAGTTTCAGTTAGGGAACTTTGCTCTCTACACTAAAAAATCTAAATCTTTAATTACAAAGGGAAGAACACTGGGAAAAGACAGCAAAGACATACCTTGCCTATAAGAAATATGAAGAATAGAGACCTAAAACTAAGATAAATCATTCCAATTCTCAAAGAGGACCTTGTCAAATCTGTGGAAAGTTAGACCAAGCATTGGACTGTTATTATAGAATGAACTGCTCATACAGGCACCCTCCTTCTCAGCTGGCTGCAATGGCTGCTAGGATGCATACTCTAGTTTTTGAATTAGATGAGCAACCTTGGAAATTTACAAGGACAAAGTATAGATGGGCTCTATCCTACTAAACTATCCAAGTTAGCCAATAAATTCAAGAAATTTACAAGTTTTCTTGGAATCTCAGCCTATGCCACTCTTTCGCATCGTAGACTAGGACATCTAATTTTTCTTGCCTTGAATAAAATCAAAGAATTTGCTCATATTATTTTCATTGAGTCCTATAAAGTGTTGTCATGTGTGAAGCTTAACAATTGACCAAAGCAAAAACTCTTCCCTTCTTAGATTCTATTAATGTAACATTGGAACCATTGAAAATAACACATTCAAACTTATGGACTTCTCTTGTTATTTCCACAAATGGTTTCAAATATTATGTTGCTTTCATTGATAACTTGTCTACTTGGATCTATCCTCTCAAAACCAAGTCTCGAACCTTTGATTGTTTTGTTAAGTTTAAATGCTTAACAAAAAAATTGTTGTCCAGAAAAATAAAGGCCTTTCAATCTAATGGTGAGGGTGAATTTCTCTCTAACCAACGCATTCCTTCTCTCTAATGGCATAACCCAACATGTATCATGCCCTTACACTGCTCAACAATATGGTCTTGCAGAAAAGAAACATAGGCACATACTTGAGATGGGCCTTGCTCTTCTAGCTCAATCCAAACTTCCAAATACATACTAGATTGATGCCTTCAACACCTTAGTATACCTTAAAAACAGACTTTCAAGTCCTGTATTGAACAATAGCTGTCCATATTTCAAACTACTCAACAAGGCACCTAATTACTCTCTTCTCAAAATCTTTGGTTGTGCTTGCTATCCCCTTCTCAAGCCTTATAACACTCACAAGCTCATGTATAGATCCAAGAAATGCATCTTCTTAGGTTACTACTCAAATTACAGAGGGTATAGGTGTCTTGATCCCCTAACAGGGAAGATTTTAAGCACTAAAAAATGTTGATTTTGATAAGTAGTCTTTTCCTGCTCAAGACTAGAAACCATCTCTACCTGTGTCAACTACAAGAAAGGGCCCTCAACAGGTTAGACCTTTGCATTTTAATAATATTAGTTTGCCTTTACATCACAATGCATCAACACAAATTTTTGTTTTTGAAAACTCCCTCATTGTTGCACTAAGTTTAGCTTCACCACAAAACCACATACCCAAAAATCCTTCACCAGAATCATCACAAAAAGAACAACCAACAGCCTCTTCATTACCAGAGCCACCTCAAACATAAGAAAATAACCATTGCTGCACCTCATTTTGAATCCACAACAGCACCTATACATCCCACGAAAATCGAGCTTATGAATGGTTCTAGGAAACCAAAGAACTTCTCTAATTACAAAATTTACACAGCCACTAAGCATTCGCCTATGGCCTTGCACACATTAGCTTTAGATACTATATTGCCAGCCACACCTCATTTTTTCTCAATCTACCAAATCACCACACTAGAAGTAGACAATGCAAGAAGAATTTAAGGTTTTTTTGGCCAACTACAACTGGACTTTTTTAACAAAAAGAGGGCGGTTTTTCGCCCAAGTTTATTACTGTTACCCGAGCCTCTCAAACCAAGTTCAAGGTATGGTTCGAGGACCCTAAGGTCCTTATCAGTCCTTGTAATTGGGCACTCCCAAGAAAATATTGGCATTGGGGTATTTTCAAAGAGCACCTTCCTCTATTGAGAAGGATGTTGACTTGTTAAAGTCAAAGTCTCACCCAGGCCAGATCCGGTCTCGATTAGGGTCATCTCATAGACCTCTAATTCCCGCTTACCTATGTAAGCCTCCCTCACTACCATAATAGGGGAATTGAAAAACTTCATATCAAGACTTTCTGTTATGAGGGCATACTAAGTCCATCCAAAATCGAGTATTGTCTCGAAGGAGCTAGCCGAAAGGTTAGTCCAATGCTTATAGTGATCCATGGGCCCAAACGCATAATCACGTGGATCAACCAAGACAACGACTGGGTCCTCAAACCAGGTCTTCTAATCTATGGCCATTCATCATAGTTTTTCCTCGAGCTTTTTATCTCCAGACAGTCATAAGGTAAATTACCTTGACATCTCCAAGATCTTTCTTGGAGTACTCATTTAACATAAAAGTCAACCTCTATATACCAATAGAGATTTAGCTCGACTTTCAGGTCAAGCTTATGTCCTTCGCATATAGGATTAATGAAGGACTCGAGGTTACTCTCTGTAAAAAGTAACCTCCCACCAACCTCATCAAAGGAAACTGGAGGTCGTGGATCATGGGCAAACCGAATCACCATCCTATATTCATTTAATCAAGGACATGAACTTTACTTGATTCTACCAAGTAATCAAGTTTAGTTTCAAAAGTAAACCCTAATTCCCTCCAAATACGGAGGAAGTGGTCGAAGTTAACTTAAACCTCGAACATCGGTCCATCAAATGACCGATTTGCCTCTAACTAAGAGTTAGGGGTTCTCTTCCTTTCAAGATAGAGTCTTAATAATGGGCTCTCCAAAACCGGTACAAAAGTTCTCTCAGGTGTCTCGACTCCAGGTATTTTAATAAACCCTAGAAGGAATTCATTTCCTTATATTCTTGTTGATTCGAGAATCAGCTGCTTCAATTCCTCTAATTTAGGAATTAACATGTGGTACTTATGTACCACATTAGCTAGACTACGGACACACCGGAACCCCTATTTGGATTCCAACAGAGACCTCATTCGATACATGGTCTCTGACGTTGCCCTCGATTTACGAAGGACTTCACTGGGAAACTCAGAGTTGTGCAGAAACGCACCAACACCTCCGATTTCATTTGGGAGATAAGGACAAAGTGTACCCGATGGTTGTGGCACATTCAAGTGCTGCAACAAACTAGATCTTTTTAAAGATGCCAATAGCACTAGATGAATTCTTGTGCACCCACTTAGTTTCTTTTCCAAGTAGGGAGAATCTATCGATAGTGGTATATGAATACGCCTGCATTTCTCACCTTCTTGCTCTCTTCTCGAAGGAGTATTCTCACTTCGATTTCATGCCATAGATCCTTCTTCCTCCTGAAATGCACAAAACTAACGTGGATCAGTCGTCTTCGTAATTAGTCTCTTCATTGATGTCGCCTGCGTGATATCCTTCTTCTTCCATTCCTTATAGATTCAAGCCTATAAGATCACAACCTATAACTACAAATCTCAAACCTAGTTCAGAGTATCATGTATACCTAAGACAATGTGTAGGTTTATACAGAGATGTAATTTGTCACGCCCCGATTTTTCGCATTGATTACAATGCAAATCAACGCATCCGGACAAGTAACACAAGGCTACTCATCCTACGTAAATATAAAAAGCAGCATGCATGCATCTAAGCTTACTAATGAAATGCAATGCCGATCGCAGCTGGAAGAAGTAAATTCCCAATATGAGCAAAGAGATCTAACTCTCGCATCAATAGACCACATGGCATACTATAATTACACTTCTCATAACATTGTATTTACAACAATATTCTGTATTTACTCTTACATAACCCAGTTAGTTTTCTCTAAACAAAAACTCATATCCTACCATCATCCAATACTCTTACATCTTCACTTGATTACGTACGCAGGGTCATCTCAACCGGAGAGGAGCATTCCATAGGACCCTCAGGGTACCTCAGAATCTCCCGTGCTGATCGGGTCTCAATGCAATTTATCCATCCCTGCAACAACATCTATCATTCCATAAGGAATGATAGATAAAAATAGATAAACATAAAAGAGTGAGATTTACTAGAAATCTCAGTAAGTACACAGTTAACGAAATAAAGCATAGATAACCTCAACTATCACCATACATAATCACACTCATCAACATATCACTTATAAGCATACCTTATGGAACTCATACACGTCAATTACCCATCTTACCATACAAACTTAAATCTTAGCTAGACCCATCATCACATACAACCTTAGATCTTAGCTAGACCCATCATCACATACAACCTTAGATCTTAGCTAGACCCATCATCACATACACTTATACTTTTCACTTTATTTCTTAACCCCATAGGTTTCTTTTACTTCTTATCCACGATGGGCGTTACGTCTCGCCGTCCCCATCGGGTCTTACTTATCACATAACCTCGACAGGCGTTACGTATCGCCGTCCCTGTCGGCACGTCAGTCATACGGGCGTTACGTATCGCCGTCCCCGTCATGACGTGACTAACTCATCAATCATACACTCATCAATCATCCGGGCGTTACGTATCGCCGTCCCCGTTATGAGGAGTCTAGTGTCAATCATCCGGGCGTTACGTCTCGCCGTCCCCGTTATGACACAAAACATATTATTATATCACGACAGGCGTTACGTATCGCCGTCCCTGCCGGCACGTCAGTCATACGGGCGTTACATATCGCCGTCCCCGTCATGACGTGACTAACTTATCAATCATATACTCATCAATCATCCGGGCGTTACGTATCGCCGTCCCCGTTATGAGGAGTCTAGTGTCAATCATCCGGGCGTTACGTCTCGCCGTCCCCGTTATGACACAAAACATATTATTATATCACGACAGGCGTTACGTATCGCCGTCCCTGCCGGCACGTCAGTCATACGGGCGTTACGTATCGCCGTCCCCGTCATGACGTGACTAACTTATCAATCATATACTCATCAATCATCCGGGCGTTACGTATCGCCGTCCCCGTTATGATGAGTCTAGTGTCAATCATCCGGGCATTACGTCTCGCCGTCCCCGTTATGACACGAAATATATATACACATAGTACTGCGGGCGTTATGTCTCGCCGTCCCCGCAAGGATCAATCACACGGGCGTTACATCTCGCCGTCCCCGTGGAGATCACAATTTCATATCACGACAGGCGTTACGTATCGCCGTCCCTGCCGGCACGTCAGTCATACGGGCGTTACGTATCGCCGTCCCCGTCATGACGTGACTAACTTATCAATCATACTCTCATCAATCATCCGGGCGTTACGTATCGCCGTCCCCGTTATGATGAGTCTCGTGTCAATCGTCCGGGCGTTACGTATCGCCGTCCCCGTCATGACACGGAACATATTCTTTATATAAATTGTTTTCTTTCTTTATATTCTTCTCTTATACACATGAGTTATTTCCACCTATAACTCTACCCATTTGAAACACCACTGCTATTCTAAGAAAACCCTAAATCTAAGCAAAACAGGGTATTTCGCTCGAGCGGGTGTCGAGCGAGTATCGAGCGAAGTCTCGGGTTGGAACTCGCTCGAGCGGGTATCAAGCGACAGTCAAGCGAGATCACGGCTCAAGGGGTTTTTCAACCTAAATCAAGCAATCTTTTCACATAAACCTTATTTTTACTTATTAAAACATAAATCTAGGTCCTTATAATTTTCCTAGTATTTTACCATCACCCAATCATATCCAAAACACCATAGATTCCAAACACATCATATAAGCCTAATTCAAGCTCCAACCAACAACAAACTTAATTCCATCAATAATCTACCTATTCTATGCTAAGATTAAGTTAAATTGTATACTTACAAGTTTCTCCAAAGCTTGGTTGAATGATCCAACTAGTCCTTGCAACATTTCTCCTCAAAGCACTCACTTAGCTCACTTAGGAGAAGTTTGGAAGTTCAAGGGTTAGGGAGGCTTCTTCTTTGGCTATTCTCTCCAAGTGGACGTGACTTCCTCCTCCCAAAGGTCTCCTATGATCTGAAGATGGTTATATATATAAAGGAATAGATGGCTTGGGGAAAAAGAGAAGGAAACAAACCAAAGCAATGGGTTAGTCTCAAACCGTGTATGGTATAACATGTGCTGTCCAGCTTTGGTTAATCTAATCCTCATCCAAATCTCCCATGATCTCCAAAGATTTCCATCCTATGGCTATGCTTCTTCCTTATCTAAAATCATCTTAGATCAATGGCCCCAACTAATTACCAAATATAGATATAAAAGTAAACTTCCAAAAAGTCTAAAATACCCAAGATGAGCTTAGCTGGCCATTGGTCTTCCTTGCATCCTCAAGACTTCTAGAACATTTTCTCCCTCTTTGGCCACACGTCCAAGACTCCCTTAGCACCCTTAGAGTAGCTGGAAAATATCTCATTACCTAATTCCCAAGGTTTGGTTATCAATTGGTTGGAAACAAAGGGGATAGTTGGCTGTTTTGGCCAATCAGATTAGTCCTTCACTCTTGCTTGGTTCTAAACTAATTATTCTTCTAGAAGCTCTTTTTCCACCTAACACATGCTCTCATACATGTATCTAGCAGATAACCATGAGGAGAACCAATCAAATTCGAACATCTAAGGTGAGGTGGTGAAGTGATTCATTTTCGAGCCCCAGTTTGCACTTAAAATAGATCAGTCCCATTCCAGCCCAATCACTCCATTGATACAATTCGATTCTCTGAAACCTCCAATCATAAAAGTTATAGATCTATGTCTTAGCGTTCTATAGGAACTGGAATAACTTCATTTGGAGTTCTTATGACTAAGTTATGATTTTTCTAATAAAACTCGACAGATAAACCAGAGAACACCAATCCGGGTACACCAAATGTTGGATAGATGATTCATCTTATTTCACACGAAATTCACTAAATAAAATCTCCTCATTTTCCACATATCTACACACTTTTCCAGATCTTAGGATAACTAAGAAAATAATCCAAAGGCTTAATCCTATCCAATGTTCTTAGTCAACTTCAAGTCAATACTTATCTATCTCCAATTCAGACTTGGTACTTAAATCTCTATTTATTATTTGATTAAGTTCATATCTCTTAAACCTCAAAACATAAAAGTTGTAAATATTCCTCTTAGCTTTCCATAGCCTCTTGAATCACTCAATTCCGACATCAAATGAGAAAGTTATGACCATTCTACTAAAAGACGTTTGTCTGTCCCTGTATTTCGCTCGAGCCAGACATCAAGCGAGAGTTGAGCGAGATCTCGGGTCTAGGCACTTTTTCACCTTAATACAAGTCACATTTATACCCAACCTTATTCCCAACCTTTCAATATAAGAATCCTATACATATATCCCAAAATTCCTAAAAATGGTTTCGGAGAGACATAATCATCCCACATATGAAAATTAAGCGGATGTCTAAAAATCCGGGTTATTACATAATTGCTCTGATACCATGACTTTTGTGGCATCCCTAGCCTCTACTTGTTACTTGACAGTAGCTAATTGTCAAGATATGCAACACAATATTACACATCCTGAACGTTCATGACAGATAATATGTATGCACCTAGGAAACGAGCATTATACAATATCTTTGTAGCGAAAAATATAAAGAGTCAATTAAAACTAAACAATGTCGTAGGCAATTGCATAGTACACAGTACCTAAACAATGTCATGTTCATAATCATCAAAATACAATAAGACATTTAGTCTCCCAAAATAAGGGACCAAAAAACCAAAATAGATGAAGTCTTCAAAATTATCTCAAAAGCCACTTCCTTATAGGGAAATGTGGTCCATATCCTTTCAATCATGGCTTAGTCCTTCTTTGATTCAAAATCCTCTTTAGTTCTTTGAAGAGTTTCTTGATATCAACAATTAAACGGTCGGCGGCTTCAATTCCATCAACCATAGTAGGATTTGCCAAGCCTTCACTACTAGTTGACACCTCCTTCTCCTTCAGGAGTGCCTTCTTCTTCCAAGGCGGCATCTTCTGACCCTGTCACAACTTCTACTATTCTGGAAAAAGAATGGTCTTGAAAACTACCAAAGTGAGATTTCGAGAAATCTCAGAATGTAATTATATAACATACCAAAGTTAACACAAGCATACAAAAGGCATACCATGTAATGCATGCGTACACATGAACTTGACATTTGACACTTGACTGAGACTGAACTTGACTTATGCACTGATACTTTCAAAAAACTTGTAATAGAAACTTGTCATTTTTCACAAGATTTGAATCATGTGATCCTTAACATATGAGCTCTTATTCTTGTTCAGAGGGTGGACACAATATGGTTTTCCCATACACCGCTTGCTCCTACTAGTTACCACACCATCACCGGTCTGTACACTGTGATGAATATGTCATAAACGGAGACTTATTATGAAAACTCGACAGTACTTCGTCAGGTTACATGCCACATGTACCCACTAGCGTTAAGCGCGTTCTCGCTCCAACATCCTTTAAAAAGAATCCATTCAAGCTTCTTTGACGATTCTTTATCGACCCAAGGGTTACCACTCCATTCTTAAGTACTCTAGAGTGGACAAAAGAGTTCCACTAGGACATTCCCCAGCCTTAGCACTTGGGGTCGTGACAAATAATTTTGAACACTTTTCTTTGAAAATATTTTCCTTTGAAAATCATTTTACTCTACATGTGAATTAAGACTAAAGACTTGTACAACCTTACGCTTGACATATGACATATGAGATGCCATGCATGAAAATAGCCAAACATTAATTCATAGCATGATAATATGAGATTACATCACTTAACCATGGTCCAATCATCACACATACTTCATAAGGATCAAAGTGAATAAAACCAAGCATGAAATCATACTTTTTAAGCAAGATCCGAAACTTTCATCACATAATAAAACCAAATACATGTGTACATCAAATAAGTCATGTTATTTTCATCAAGGCCGAAACGTATATTGGTTCCATTTACCAATTTCATCTTATCCAATCAAAGTATTCATTTCATATTTCGATATCCAAGATCATAGAACAAATACATAGACAAGCAACAATCAAATAATATCATTCAAAACAAACAAAAACGACCAAAAGGATATACACAAATATATGAATGTACTAACCAATAGTAAGTTGAGTAAATACTTACAAAAATCCATGATCAAATAGAAAAGCAAGTTGTAAGTTAAACATGCAACTTATTAGAACTTGAATCTAAAAACCTAAAATACGTTCTTGAGTGTGAGGATTTTCTGTAATTAAACTCTCAGCCTTTAGGGTTTTTCACCAAAAACAAATCACTCGATTCACTTCAAAATTTGCATCAAATTAAAAGAAATCACTCAAGCAGAAATGAGGGTTGAAAATAACTTGTATTCCCTTCACCAAACTCTCGACCTTAGGGGTTTTCAACAAACGCTAATTTGCTTCAACAACAAAAGTGTAAAAGCGTGTGTCTTTTATCGTTTCTAGAACTCCTATGAGATTATATCTCGTGTTTAAGAAAAAAATACAAACATAAATGTGAAAATCAAATAAGAATCCAAGCTTTACCCCAATCTTTAACTCTAGAGGTTCAGAAATTCAATCTCCATGTATTTGGTTGGCAAGAAAATGCGAGAATTTTCAAGAAAACTAGAGAGAAGTGTGTGGGGCGTAGGAGGACTCAAGAAAAATAGAAAATGGGCAAGAGAGGACCCTTGGGCGTGTTGCTCATGCCTTTTATACGTGGTCCTTTCACCTTGTCCACTTCCCATCAACATCTATGCATGTTCGACACTTGGCACAAGCCTTTTCACCTCCTTCATTCTCTACGGCCAAATGTCCTTAGAATCCTCATCATTTGATTGTCTTGGAAGGAACAATGTGGGTATGGTGTATTAGGGTTCCCATAGCTAAATCCTACATGAAATTCCCTCTTTGTCCTTCATTTTTTCAAACAAGCAAGTTCCTTTCAAGGGCATATGAGTAATTCGACTTATTTTCTTCTTAAGACACAATGCATAAGTGACAAGTGGTGTTTCCCTAGCCATTGCCGCCCATCACAAGTCTTTTCTTCTTCCATCTTGCCTTTTCACTTTTTCAAGAATATTCTCAAATCTCATTGGTCAAATAAGGAAGCATTTAACACATGGCAAGTGATGTGTATGTGTGTGTGAAAGTGTATTGGCCAAATTTATCCAAATCCTTCCTCCCCTTTCCAACATTAGGCATGCTTGACATGTGGCATGATTTAAGGGATTCTTAAGTGCAATTCTAGAAAATCCCAAAATAAGAAAATGTCCATTGAGTTTCTTCATGCAAATCTCCTAGAATGCCTCATTTTTATTCTTTCTAGGCTCCACTTTTCATACCTTAGCATGTAAATTCAAAATTTGTCCACCAATCAAGTCTTAGGCGTGATTCAAAGGCATATGCATGACAAGTGTCCATCTTACCATACTAGATGTGTAGCACACTCTTGGCCTTCTTCATGCTTTTCTTTCTCTCCTTTAGTCCAATATCCAGACTAGGTTCATGTGTCTTGTATGCATGACACATGGCACTTCAGATTAAGGTTTAGCTATGGGTTTTGGCCCATTAAACTTGGGTTAACAAGCATGGGCCAAATCCACTAAGTATTCTAGGGCTAATCTATCACTTGGACCCAATCTCACTTTATTTCTAGGGCCTCTTCTTAAAATAAAATAGTAAGGCCTCTCAAAATACTAAGTTCTCTAAACAAGCTACAAGCCATGCTAATTCTAGATCATCAGATTTACCCAATTTTCCCACCTTGTTTATGGGTGGACTCTAGGCAAGTATTAGAACCTGCTGATAAATGCACAGTCTCGCCACACATCTTTTATGACCTTATTGGATATAGGACCAAGAACCTCAATTGGAAGTTGAGGCTCACCTTAGGGTAAATCCCAAAATGTGTAGTCTCTAAATATAGGACTTGTAACTTGACTTGGACGTCGAGCACTTGACAAGGTTTTTTTAGCCTTGTCCAATGAATTACCATCACGAAATCTCTAAACCCAATGCTCAGGTCTAGGATCAACACAATATGTATTGGAAACCTCGATGGGGCTTCCCCCCATCGGTAGGGTAGAACTTTTCAAAATTTATACAGTATGTCACTCAATCAGTAAATGACACACTACGTCGAGTCATCTCAACATAATCCTTCTGAAGAAGGCATTTCAAGGACTTCATCCTCAAAATGAATTGAGCATAATTATTTGCACAATTCTCAAATCCGAACTTAATAAATTCATCTATCTCCTTATAATGGAGATTAGGATCCTCCACTGTCAAAAGGAGAAGAAGAACCAGACTATCTACAATCTGGTACCATCTTTTGATGGCTCCAATCTTTTGATCAGTACACAGAGTACCTAGCTTCCTTCGAAAATTGGTACTTATTATCTAGCCCAAACCAGACATCAAGTACTTACTTATAAAGTACCAGGCTAAGGAGATCCCCGACCAATGGAGCTTTTCCTTGATAAATCAAGGACTTAAATCTATGATGTATAAGTAAGTATCCTTAGAGAATCTATGATGTATAAGTAAGTTCCCAACTATCACAACATCATGGAGATACCTTAGAGAATGCTACTGAGTATAGGCAGGTTGTTGGGGTATTGCAATACTGCACTTTAACAAGACTAAACATTAGTTCTCAGTCAATCAACTATGCCAATTCATCCACAATCCCACATATGCCCACTGGACAGTAGCTACAAGGGTGTTGAGATATATCTCAAACACTCATTCAACCATGGTCTCACCTTTACTAAAGCATATCTCACAGCCAATGCCTACAATGACTCAAATTGGACAGGGAATGCAGATGATAGGAGGTCTACAATAGGCTATGCCATTTATCTTGGACCATGTCTCATCAACTCGAGTGTAAAGAAGTAGAATATAGTCAGCAAATCCAGCACAAAAGATGACTACAGATCACTTGCACTCACCACAAATGAGTTATATTGGATTCAAATGCTTCTTTAAGAACAGAGTTATTTTGGATGAACCTTTGAAAATTTTAGCAATGTGTCAACTAGAGAAATTCAATTTGGACCTAGAAAAAAATAAATTTGTAAATTTGAGAAAAAAATTCAAGAGGAAGTAATAGAACCAAAGATCAAATACTTTTCAAGAGATTTAGAAAACAAAGTAAAACAAATGGAGAACTTAGATTGGATGTTCTCGAGTGAGTTTTGACATATTTTGATGAATTAATCATATCTCTCTCATCGAATCTCTTAATGAAGTGATTCAAAATCCTATAGAATCTTAAGAGGATGATCTTAAACTTTCATATTTTGCATTTTCGAAGAATCGAGTTGTATCAAGGGCTTATTTAGACTGGAACATGGTTGACCTCTAGGGGAGGCCAAGTGGCCAAATACACCCATTGGAAGATTTCCTATGATGTTGTTTTGTCTTTACCCCCATGTGTTGGAACTCTTTGAGCCCTTGATCAAGATCATTTTGTAGGTGAATTAATCTCAACCATGAGATTAAAATATCAGCAAATCCTCATAAGATTAGGGGTGATCATGAGACCACAAGTGTAGTAGACACATCACCCCAATCAGCCAAGGGTGTTGCTGCAATGCCCAAGCTTTTTCCCCTTACTCCCCACGCCACTCATGCCTATAAATAGATGCATAAGTTTTCTTCTTTCCCTATGAGAGATACCAGTCGGCTATAATGAGAAATAGCCAAGAAAAATACTCAAAAACCCACTCACATCACCTAAGTACCAAAAGATAGCTAATTGAGAGTATTGGAGAAGAAGTGGTGCAAAACCTATCTTAAGCATCAAATATAGCTTTGGGAAAATTTTTAAGCGCATATATTAACTTAATCTTGGTATAGAATAAATGGTTTGGTGATTGGATTATATTTTATATTTATTTGAGTTTAATCTTTGTTTATGTGTTAAATTGAAACATATTGAATTTTGGAGTGGTTTTTGCTATGGAAAAATGTTAGGAAAATTATGAGACTTTAGAAATATATTCTATGATATTATATCAAGATAATTATGTGAAAACATGAGGTTTTTCTATGAAAAAGAATAAAGAAATAACTCTAGTGAATTTCGGCCTTAATAAGATTATTATTGGCAGATTTGACACATTTTGATAAATCGGACATAACTTATTCATTTAATGTCGAATTTGAATGACTCAAAAGGATATGGAAATCTACGAGAAATATATACAACTTTATGTTTATGAGTTTTTAGAGATAAGAACTTAATAAAGGATTACATTGGAATTGAAGTCAGAATCGAGTTTATCATAGTAGGCATTGACTTTATGAATTAATGTGACGTAAATATATGTGTATGTGATGTATGATATTGTGAAATGTTCTCACATATTTATATAAAATATGCATGTTATGAGTCTAAGTTTATACATATGTATGTCATAAGTCTAATTTTATGTGTATGTTGTATTACGTCACATATATGTGTTGTCATAAGTCATGAAGTTTGTTTTAAGAAAATACGTTAAGAAAATTTTACAAGTAAAAAAATTAATAAGTCAGTCACGTCATGACGGGGACTAGCGATACGCCCGTATGACTGATGTGCCGACAAGGACCTAAGCCTGTCGATGATACAAAATCCGACAGGGACCTAAGCCTATCGATGATACAAAATTTGACGGAGACCTAAGTCAGTCGATGATACGAAATAAGTAAGATTCGACATAGACCTAAGCCTGTGGATGATACAAAATAAGTAATATTCGATGGGGACGCCTATCGATGATACGAAATAAGTAAAACTCATAATGTTACGAAAGAAAATAAGAATTTAAGTATTATAGAGTGGGTCCATGGAGAACATAAGTTTAAGTCATACATGAGTCACATGAAGCATGCCATAAATGCATACTCTGACTGTCTAGCTTGTATGTGATTATTTCACGATGTCTATGCTTTTATTAAGTTACGTGTGTACTTACTGAGATTCCCAAGGAAATATCATTCTTGTATGTTTATTTTGCCTTTTGGAATTTTAACTTCACTACAAGGTTTGATGTCAAACATGGGCAAGGCCTAGTTACTCGAAAGACCCAGAGAAACCCTGAGGGGTCCCTAGAATACTCTCTCTCTCTCTCTGTAGAAGTTTTGACACCTTTAGTAGTAATAGGGATTGGCATCAACATGGAGAAAGAATTTCCCGAAGTGAAGAAGGAGCCTAGGCAGCCCTAAGTTGAAGTTTTGATGAGTTTGTATATTGACTGAGAAAACTAAATGGGTTATGTATGTAAGGATATAATATTATTATAAGAATGGATGGTGTGGATATAATGGTTTTATTTCACCATATGATCATTAGAAAATTTTATTCAGAACTTTTCTGCTGCGATTTACATTAAATTTTGATAAGTACGGGAGTGAGTAGCCTAGCGTTACTTACCCTGACACTTCAATTTGCGTTGAATTATAAACGTAAATTGGGGGCGTCACAACCAACCTCATTTTCCACGAAAGAACAAAGCACATAAATTGGATTATCACTTTATCAGAGAAAATGTCTGACAAAGACATCACAACTAGATACCTTCCTACAATTGATCAAGTTGCAAACAACTTTACTAAGGGACTCACCTCAACACGCTTCTTGTTACTAAGAGACAAGCTGAAAATGACTACTTCACCAATTAGCTTGCAGGGGGATATTAAAGTATCTTTAGTATCTTCAGTTGCTACTAAAATATCTTTAGCCTTAGATGGAGGCTTCACTGATGGCCTTATTCAAGGCCATATACAACTAGACAATGAAGCCTTAATGACTAACCTAAACAAGAGGCTACACACGTGGAAAGTCGGGCCACGATGATTAAGTCTTGATATCTGTTTTGGTATGCTAGTTGAATGTAATTGATTTAGTTGATATTCTTTCCTAATCATACTTGTACACTTTCCTTTTTGTGTTCAGTGTTTGTATATTTTGTGATCTCCTTATTGAGAGAGATATTTCTATATATACATCAAGTTGTATTGTAAAAAAAGTAATCATCAAGTGAATACAGAAGAATTCTTTCCCTTTGGTTCTTTACTTTTTTAGTATACACATGACAATAAGCAAGAACACACCCGAAATTGCACCACTCTTGTGATGAGCAAACATTTCTCTCCAACAACCTAAAACCTCCCTAACTATCCCAAGAGTCACCTAGTGCAATCCAAGAAATGATAAAGCTAATGACCACAACCTACTTGCCACTATAAATGCAGTATCAGATGGTCAACTATCACCACTACTCTCAAATGTATAAAACTAAGCAACTATGATATTTTTCCCACCATTCAACTATGTGACTTTGCAAGCCATAGATATTTCCAAATCCTTTGAAATTAAAATTAGTCCATATCCCTATTCATTAAAATAACATCACTAAACCAGGTAACATGACCAAATCTTAGCACTTCTAGTTTTAGAAGAATTCTGCAATTTTAGAATCCACTGCAATCATTATTTGAATTAAAGTCTTTGTTCAGGTTAGGGACAGAGGCTAACAATCAGAATGCTGCCCCCAAGTAGACATCAACAAAAGAAAATGAACAATTGTGTTGTGTCATAATGGGAATGTAAAAAAAGATAATTACTCACTTCTTTCTAGCAGATTCATAATCGGAAAGGTTCAGCTCTGGATCAGAATAGTTGTAGTTGCAAGAAATTAAATCTAATGGCAAGCTGTAAAGGTCAGGATTTGTAGTAATCATCAAAACATTGTCTAGATCGTATCCACTCGATTCATCATTTAGATATTAATCATCAACCATATAGAAATTCTTATCTATGGAATTATTTTACACTCAACTAGGATTAAAGCCAATTGGTTGAATTATATAACTAGAGAAAGAGTTTCATAGATGGCCTGGAGATCATTGCCATGGAAAATAGTTGTACTGGGAGAAGCATTATTATTGTGTTGATTACAAGTAGATTTTTGCTAGAATCCATCTTGCAAGGATGGCATCTAAAAATTATCCATGATATCAATAATTTGTACTCAACCTCACCAATGATGGCACCTTCCAAACCCGAATTCATCTGATTTATATGGTAAGGATCCCCCTCATCATTATCTTGCAAAGAAGCTGAATCAATTTCCAAGTTAGGATCCCTATTTTTGGTGGATCTAATAGGTAGTTTCTTATGAATCCTAAGAAAGATCTCAGTCATCCAAACTCATGTTATTCCAGCATCTTTTTCTTGGAGGTGGATACTTGACTCCATATTCATGCATAATCTAGTTACTCTTATCACTCTTTCGAGGTCTTCCCTTATAAAAATCAATGCCTTCCTATACCCAACTATTGTTCCATGGGACTTGATTTCTCTATTAGCTTCGATGGCCTTCCAATATCCATCAACATCAATCTAATTTGGTTAGCTTCCATTTTGATACTTTCATTCTCTTAGGGAGAAAATGAACAATTGTGTTGTGTCATATCTCTGTAGTTTTTTTCGTCTTCAAGGAAAGGATGATGAGCTCTTCGTCTATTGGGAGGAATTAATTTGCACCCGGGAGGGAGTTTGGAAAGAACTTTTTTTCCTTAATCTTGCTATTTCTGTTGAAATTGTTTGACTCGCTATCAATATCTGTAGGAAACTCTAGATCATGCGCATGAGATGCAATATTATTCATTCTAATCAATGAACTGTCATTTCTCTTTGGTGACGTAGTACTATAGAGGGCTAATTGGGGTTGCTCTCTAGAGTTATTGGCAAATGATTGGTTGATACTAACAACAGCCATGATCATCAGTTTAGGTTCCTTGCCATTCTCAACCTCCATAGCAGCTAAGGCTTTTATCTTTCATGATTTCAGCATACGTCAAACAATTTAAATTAAGAAAACCTTATACCCAAAGTTTTGAATACTGTATCGAATGCCATTTTGATCAAGGCACTGAAATGAAATATATTGATACCAGTATCGTTTTGTACCGTTTCAGAATAGTTTATATATGAATAAATTAATTATATATACCTATCAATTTCTTATTTCATTTAAATATTTTTTAAACATCTTTAATTAATCAAAAAAATACATTGTAACACCCCATTTCCGTAGGTTAAGAAGTGTCAAGTAGTTTTTCTAAAACTTTTAATCCGACACTACAGTCTTATTTTTATAATAAAACAAAATAGCATTTATTTCATAAAACTGAAGTTTTAGTAAAATTTCTTTCCAAACATTAACTGAAAGATTTTTTATTTAATAAAAATTGGTTTAATAAGAAAACAATTAATGTGTAAATTTAACTACTCCATCTAATCCTGGCCTGTTTGCTTGCACTGGTCATCTTCCTCACTTGAGTGGTTTAAAAATAGGAAAAAAAACTAAAATGAGTTTATGAATCAGTAAGAAATCTACCATAATGTAAGAATAATAATTATAGGAATTTTCATAAATTTTATACTGAGATCTGAAAACATAACTGTACATGCAGATGTTTTTGCTATGCATAAGTGAACTATCTGAATTAACTGACTAACTAACCTTACTGACTGGTTTGAATTAACTAACTTATCTGATTGATTTAACTGAACTGATTTAACTTAACTCAATTAACTAAACTGATTGGTCAATACACTTAATTTTGTGTATAAGGTTGTGCACCGACCCCACATCCTGCTACAGCAAGAAGAGCCACTAATAATACTCTGGCGTACTATGATAGGCCACGCTTAGGTCCATGGCTTGTACATCCACCTTTATCTGAGTTGCATTGGTACCATGCATCTAAATGGTCATCTGGATTAACTGATTAACTGATTTTTGATCTAATCTTATACTTGAACTTCACATAACTTATATAACTTAATTATGCTACATGAGATACATAATTTACATACTGATATAATTAACTATAACTTGCTAAATATGACACAATCGTGTGATGTGTTATGCTGAATGACATACTTTTATGACATAAGGGGTATATGAAAAGGGCAATCAAAGAACTGACTCTACTAATAATATAAGCTAATTGTGAAGATCCTAATCTTATAATCAAATTTATTTACCTCGTTGTGTTGCTTTCTAAATTATCCTTCATAACTCGTTACCTATATGAAATACGAATCATCACTAACGTTTCTAGAATACGTGCTGAAATATTCTACCGAATTAATACGTATCGTGGAGAATAATTTAATACACATTACGCTTCTTACAAAAGACATTAAATACTAATATCACACAACTAATAAATACTAATAAAATATTTTACTTTAAAAACATACTTTAGTAAAGTAATCAGAGCTATATTCCACAAGTCGGGTATTTCTACTGTGACGACCCGAGATTTTCATTTCATATTATTTTAACTAAGTAATTATTTTGATCAAGTGATTAATTAATTTAATTAATAATACTGAGAGGTGAGGGTGAAGGCATGGACTTAAGATTTGAGCCTTGAAAGTCTAGAGCAAGTCATTAGGCCTAGAAAGGGATAACAAGCCCACAAATCCATGAAATTGACCCAGGACTCACCAAGCCCACATATGAGACACTTGTAACTCATAGAGAAATCCTAGTAAGTCACCTAAGATTAGTAGGTGAAAATGAAAAATTATTAGTAGGTAGGAATTTGACTAGTAGGTAGATGGTAGGATAGGTTGTGAAATCTCATGATGAGATTTTTCCATCATTGAGATATCTTGCGAAAAATAAAGATATTGTCTATTTTATTCTATCTAGTATATGACATATTTAGATAAGTGACACTTGTAGATTGAAATTGGAAGTGGAAGAGAAGAGAAGGAAGGGATTCGGTTGGGCATGTAGCCGAAACCCCTTTGGGGTGTTTTCCATGTGATCTTTCACAATCCAAGTCAATGATCACACATAGGATCATGTAAGAAAGAGGTGACAAGATGATTGATAAGTGAGGAGAGGTGTCATGAGAAAGAGAAAAGGAAAAAGAAAAGAAAAGAAAGCCAAGGGGTTCGGGTGAAGTATGCCGTGAGCTACCTTGAAGATTTTGCTAGAGGATTTTCAAATCTAGTTAAGGGGATACTTAAGATATGTGTAAGAGGATGAAGTACAAGGTGTAAGAAGGTATGGTGATGTAAGGAAATGATTGAGGGTTACTTGTAAAAGAAGGAAACTAAGGGAGGAAGAGGTGAGGTTTCGGATAAAACCAAGGAAAGGCATGGCCGAACCATGCATGCTCATTTTCCCAAAAACATGGTCTTAGGATCTTGTGGATTGACATGAGAGTGGTTAGATGAGTGTGTAATAGGATTGAAATGACAAGAGAATGAGACAAGAGGAAAAGGAATTTCGGTGGAGACAACTAGAAAGGCAATGAAATCGAATGCCTTAGGTCTTGTTGCTCTTTGAGGATTTCATTCTATAATGAGAAGATCTTCTAGAGGAATGGCCTTGATGTGATATTAGATCTTAGGAATATCCTTGGGATGGGATGGGACCTTACCATTTTAGTCCATCTTCCATGAGGAATTTAGCTACCCTAAGGAAACACAAACCGATTTCTCACTTCCTCACACTTTCATCATTTGCTTTCTTATCCCATATAACCACCCTTGTCTAATCATGTGTCTTTCAACCCAAAGGTATGGTGGAGTTTCCTTAAGCCCTAGGAAAAAGGCGTATGGTCGAATGACCTTGAGAAGGCTCATACCTCACTTGGCCATCTCACATTCTCACAAACTCTCTCATTCTCTCTACCTCTCGACCAACTCCATCTCTCTCTCAATCTTATTTTGTTTCACTTTCTTCTACCCTTTAAACATCAAATTATCTCAAGTTTAGAGGATTTAGGACAAATATTTTGAAGAGGATTTTCTTTTGAAGAGGTAAGTATCTTTTAAGTTGAGATCAAGTCTAGAAACCTAGAGAAGAGCACACACCACATCTATGTCCTTGTGTAGAGTTTTCCTTTAAAAATGCTATGCTCTTAGATTAATCTAATGAAGTGCTTAATATGATTTAAGATTTTCATCTAAGCTAGCTATGAGTGTTGTAAGTATATTGTTATCTTACCCTTAACAATTTTAGTATATTTTTGGATGAATTTGGTTGTATTGTTTGAATCTTTGTTTATGTATGCTAAAATGAAACTCCTTAGAAAGAAAAATTGTCATGCTTAGTTAAGTAGAAATTCATGCTTATGTTATGATATTTTTCTAAGTTGAGGATCTAAAATGATATATGGTTTTAGTTAGTTTACTCAACATGAGGTGGAATGAAGGAGATGCATGCATGATTTTAGGTTAACTAGTATGATATTGGATGATGCCTTTAGTATTGTTTATTTGGTGGTAAAAATCCATGTCTAAGTTTAAATATCTTACTAAGAGTAAAGATTATTTCATGTTGTGAATTTGAATATTTGATATAAAGGAAGAATGTGGTGTGATCAACATGATGAGTGAAGATGAAAATATACTTGTTAGATTTTGACTTGGAGGTGAAAAATGTTGGGTTTGTGCATGTATGTATTTCGAACTTAAGGATTTTTTGGTTGAACTATTGGTTCGATTATTGTGTTTATATTATGATTAAATACTTAAATATTTGGAGAAATTAGAAGTATAAGAACTAAAAGATCATACTAGCATGATTGGTGGTTTTCACCTAAATAATTGGGTAAGCTATATTGAAAAAAAAAGTGAATAAAATAATAACTTAAAGGACATAGGGTTTCGGCCAAGCTATGTTTTTAGGGTTAGAAAAAATATATTTAAGTGGTTGAAGTTAAATTGGAGTGCTTGGAGAAGAATATGAGAAGAAAAAGCTAGGAATCACTAAGGGAGGGTCTCGGCCCAAACCTAGTGGGAAGGGGCCGAGCACCCCTAGGTGTGTAAGAGGCCCAATAAGTATTTTTGGATAGGAAAGAAGTGGAATTATGGGGTGCGAAAATTGTGAAAGAGCTTGATGTAGAATACGCATTATGTTCATCTCACATTTCACATGTTCAGTGGTATGAGTCTCATGTCTCGTGCATGCAGCATGAAAATCATGTTTTAAACATAATTTTATAAGAAAAGAAAATAATTAAAGTTTTATAAGAACACCAGAGGCTGGGATGGGTTAATACTCCAATGGAACTCCCTGATCACTCAGGAGTGTCTAAAGTTGAGTGAAAACCCCTGTGTCAACAAAGAATCGTCAGCTAACCATGTATGGTTCCAAAAAGTGACCGGAGTATGGTCGCATCTAAAGTTAGTGGGTGCATACAGAACAATGTTGGCTTTTGCCTTCCCGCTACAGAAAAGTTTGTAGTCGCTCGGTGAGTGATCAATCGCCAATTGATGAAGAGCGCAAAAGGGCGCGAAACGTAGCTACTTAGGTTTGATACGATCGCTGGATGCTATGGTAACTAGCAGGATCACACGGTACGTAGGAGAACCGTGAGGTGTCCAACAGAGGTCATGACGAAAAAATGGGCTTTCGAGCCATATATGATATGATAAGTAGCGCCTAAGATAAGAAAAAAAAAATAAAAAGCATTTGCAAAAAGATGAATTTTGAAAAAAAGCTCTAACGTTTTGTTTTATGAGATTACAAGCAAGCTTATGAAGTGAATAAGAAAAGAAAAAGGAATTGAAAAAGAAACGGCATGAGCATGAGCATGTGCATGTGCATAAAGTAAAGTTATGAATCTCATAATCCATAAAGTATAACTAATTATTTTCTATTCATTTAATTGTATGCTTGAAATGCTTTTTGTTAAGATATAAATGTACTTACTGAGATTTCTATCGAAATCTCACCCTTTTTTATCTCTCCACTATCGCTCTCTTTCGAGACGGTAGAAATAGTTGCAAGTGATGATGACCCAGAAGAACATAGTCCCAGGGATGACGTCTGGACCTCTACGGGCCCAATTGAGTCCGTCACTTCTGAGTTAGTGACTCTCAACTATTTGGGTCGATGGGTGGTGAAGTCACTACCCTTAGTTGCCTATGTTTTGAGGGACTTTCGCCCTATCGGGTGTTGTTTAGTCCTTGACATAAACGATTCCCTTCACACGGGTTGCCTGTATGAGTCATCATTCAGGATGAGTTGTGAGGTGGGATCGACCTTGGATTTAGACCATCTTCGTTATAGCCCAAATTTTAAGGAGATTAAGAAGGAACCCATAATTTAGGAAGAGATGGCAGGGGATCTTCTATGCAGCTTTTGTATTTATTGCATATATTTTGGTTTTTCGTTATTTTGGAAGAATGAACAATTATGGATGATCTTTATATTTGTTAATAGTAATGCAATATTTTAGAATATTATTTGTTAAGCCATGTGATGTACGCTTAGAAATATGACATTTTTTCACTACGAAAACATTATTTCTGTTAAAAAAAACCATTGTACAAGATAATATGAGGGGTGAACTTCCCTGTGATGCTCATCCCTGACGTCATAGTTTGCGTACGATCTCAAGCGCAAGCTGGGGCACCGACATCTACTTAATTAAATTCATATTGTATAAAATAATTAAATGAAAATCTGTTTAATATAGGCACCAATGAATACTTATATTTTAAATTACTAACAACAAATTAAAACTTAGAAAAAATACTTTGAACTATATTCAATTCTATCAAAATAGGTTGTGAAAATCTAAATCCTTAAAATAATAGTTGAAATACTTAGTTCATAAAATAACTTAATTATACTAAATATTAGGGCTGTAAAAAGACCAAATCGAACCGGTGGACCAGACCGAGACCAGATGGAATTCAATCCAGTCTGGTCCAATTTTTTTTATGGATCGAAAAATCTTCGGTCCAGTCTAGGGGAAGAACCTCTCTCCCCCTGGACAGGACCAGACCAGACCGAATGCACACATATTTTTTTTTATATGTAAATATAAGTAATAGTGTATAAATTTTAATATTAATATTAATATAGATTAAGAGTGGTAGTATAACATATTAATATATAATATATACTCTTATAATATTAACATATTATAATTTATAATAGTTGTAGTATAAAAGTATAAATTATAGTATATTTATATAAAATATTAGTAATAACTTATAAGTAATAAGTGTATTATTATTGTTTAATATATTATTACTAATTTATTACTATCACTAACATATAAATTTATAATATACTAATGTAAATTATGTAATACTGTTATTAGTTATAGTTAACCAACCTATGATGTATTACTAAATCACTATTAACTATTTAATAATTATTATTCTTATTATTACATGTAGCAATTATAAATATTAATTATTAATGTTGTTTTTAACTATATATGAAGTATGATCAATGATCATTAATATCATTGATTAATTGATATGACTTATGAGGATTAAATTAACTAATTAATCTATGGGCTATATATAATATAGAATATTAGTTATAACTTAGTATAAGTATTAAGTCTACAGACTATAAGTTATAACTATATATTTTGTTTAATATTTAGATGAGATTAGAAATTGACTTTTGGTAAAGATGATTATTTTTTTAAGAAAGTAGTACTAGCATATATTTAATAATTTATAAACTTAGGCCAAAAATATATATTTAATTATTGCAAGATTTTAGATCAAATTTAGCCCATTAAATCATATGGGGTATCCCTAGACCGGACCGGACCGCACCTGAATTGAATTGGACTGGACCGGTATGAACTGAATCCTATTTGGTCCAGTCCAGAATGGAAAAAATTTTGGACCGAATAGAATCGGTCCACATTTGTTTTAGACCATTTACACCCCTACTAAATATTAAAAAATTCTTATGAACTCATTATTATAACTTAACAATAATTTAACACTAATAATATACAATAATTTAGTAAGAAACCATATTTGGTTTAAAATCTATTAATAACATTGGAAGCTCGTTTCATAAAATATACTTAACAAATTAAAATAAATCAAACTCTATTTATAACTAAATTCACTGTAGTAAAATAGCAGTTCAAAATATAATTTGTACAGAAATAATCTTTGATATTAAAACAAAGCCTAGAATGATCAAGGCCTAAAGTTCAATATAAAGATAAAGTGTAACCCACGAAAACTAAGTGGTAAAAAGTAATATGATATTAAAAAGGCTTCAAAGCCTTTAATGGAGAGCTTACATAGCAAGAGCTTTAAATGTCATTTTGTAATTATATAAATACATAGGCACTTTCTAAGGCTAAAAACATAAAGCAAGCAAACTAACACATATGCATCAACCAAGTTGCCGACTTCACCCAGGAAAAACAATAGTTTGCGGGACAAATCCTTACCGAACAGAACAGAGACACCGCGACAGCAGGGCACGACAGAGCTAGGCTAAGGATCGATGGCGGCTGCTTTAGTCCATGGTGGCAGAGCTCCAAGGTGGCTCGACGTGAAGAAGATCAACGTCGATCACGTAGTGCCCCCGATAGCTGGGCAACAAGGTGGTCAGAGGGAGGTATTGGATCCATTTGAGGTGGTTTTGCCAGCATGGGTGACACTCCCCATGGCTGGCTGCAAAATCACATAAGGTGGATGACGTGAGGACAACTTGCATGGAGGAAGGATCGGAGGCAATGCGAAGGTTGTAGTCCCTTCATGGGCTGGTTTTGGGCTCCAAAAGTGGAAAGGAGCATGGTGGCTTTGGTTTGAGGGCATGCGATGGTTTCGTTGAGGAGAGGCCATGAGCTAGAAGGATGGAAGTGTGCTCTATTCTCTGGTTTGCCAAGTATGGTTTCTGAAATTTGAAGGGCTACTGAGTGTGAATTTTAAACCTCACAGATATGTATGTATATATAGATGACCCTTAAAGTAAGAGACGTAGAGAAGTGGTTTGTATAACTGCGTGGGAAACTAGGCGGGTTGTGTAACATGATATGCTTATGAATTTGAAGTGTTATCGATAACCCTATAGGATCAATGTGCATGCGAAGGAAACGATCGTGCATTCTGTGAACGTGGGGGAGGGCAACTCATAATGTGCATATCCGTGATTCATTAAGAGGAAGAACGTGAAGCGGTTTTGGGAAGGATTTTTAGGAGAGAATAAGAGTTTGAAAAGAAATACAAAAATACTCTGTGATACCGTCAGTTATAAAACTCACTAACAATTTTATTTTAAGACGATGAAAGGAAAATTAATATAATGAAAAGATTCGTACAAAAGAATAGAATTTCGGCACTTAAAATATGTTTATTCAATAATAATAATTATTGAATGTTTAAGAGGATAAAGACATGAAAGGTGATGGATGCTCTTAAAAGTATTTAAACGTAATTAGGAAAAATATTATTAAAATAATTTAAAATAATAACTATAATAAAAATTCATTTCTAAATATATGAACTCATTAATGCCATAGCATAAAATGGATAATGCTAATAATATAAAATTATATAATAATACTAAAATTTGAAAAATCAAATTATTTGCATTTAAACTCTAATGTCTTAGTCAGATGCTACATACACAAATTCACTAATAATTCAATGTCACACTAGTATCTTGTTTTTTTTTTTCATGTAAATGCCCCATATCGATGGAAACAGTTCATGTTATACATACATATAGTTTCACGTCAAAATGAATTAAATTGCAAATAGATAATTATCACCATGTTTACAAATGTTTTGTTAAAAAAATAAAACTTCCCATCATCCTGAAGTCCATTGTGCGTGGGACATATAAATAGGATAGTTACTTTTATCTTTCATAATTATGGATAACAATTTTTTTTAAAGTTACCTCGTGCACCAGCACAATATAACTATTTTGATTGTGATTGGATCAATTTTAGAAAGAAATCAGTTGTCAGTAGGAGAACAATAAATGCTCGAGCACAGGGACACAAACAAATATGCTTAATATTAGGAAATCAATATGATACATTAATTCCATCAAAAAAAGTTTGGAAGCTTGGATTGACTGTGACTGAGGCTTCAGCTCTTACACATGTATCGGCCGTAACATTTTGGCTGAAATTAAAAATATTGGCCGGTACTGGCTGAAACATATCGGTACGGCTGATATTTTAACCGATACGAAACACTAGCTTTCTCTATGCCGGCTATTGTTCAGGCACGAAATATTTTGGTCGTATCTGGACAGTACAATACGAAATTTAAAAATTTACTCATACATGTTTGAGTTGCTGGTTCTCATCCATCGGTTATGCACTTTACATTAGAAAAAATCAAAATAAGATGAAAGAGAGAGAAAAGAATGAAAGGAAGAGGAAGAAGGGGGGCAGATCTCAAATTAGATCAAGCTTTAACCGCATAGATATTTGATTTAACATATTGATTACCTAACAAAATTCTCATCTTATTAGTATTCACGATAACATGAGTGAAACCAACCCCCTGCCATTTTGTAATGAAGGTAGCAATACGCTCAGCCAAATCCACCACTTAAGCTAATTAAATCCTACATCGGAAATTAAAAAGAAAGAACTAAAATCAAAATTATTTCCTAGAGTAGTTTAGCTTTTCTTCATCCATGATGGCATGCACCTAAATAAAGCATTAAGCATGGAAAGCCTTTTAAGATCTCTTGTTTTATTACCTGTGGTGGGCTTTTGAATTGATCATAGGATGGCTATATTACAATTCTCTCAATATATATCATTCCCAACAATATGCATACAATATTCTCAAGAAAGATTAATTTATTACCACCATATTTTATGGTAATAATCAATTAATCCATATGGATGAGGGATGTGGATATTTGTAATAGGATCGAAAAGGCTTCTAACTATTGATCAGCATGATTTGGATAGTCTTAACATTGGTACCTAGTCCAATGATGAAACAAATGGGAGTATTGAAGAGCAATTTGTTAAATCTATTAAGGCATTGACTAGCACTTAAATGAACAAGTTATTAAGTAATAGCATGGCAACTCCAGGACTATGCATCAATGCACAATGGAAATGAGAGATATTGCAATCCAATTAAAGTCTTTTAAGATTGAGATCTCATAGTCATGTGTGTACAAGAAAAAAAGAAATTGAAATATAAAAATATTTAGAGTGCTCATTTTGTCACTGAATTGAAAGAACAATAGAATAAAGACAAGTGTCAATATTAAAACGTGGAAGAATGATGGAAAAGTGTCATCCAAATGCTATAGATGCAATGATAGGTACTTCTTTTGCAAGACAAAGGGGCACAAGAAAATGATTGCATAAAGTATAAATCATGGCTTGAGAAGAAAAGTAATCCCATTTATCTTGTGTGCTATTAGTTCAACTTGGTATACTTTCATCATAATACATGGCTTATTGATTTAGGTACCTCAATTGGTATTGTAATACCTTGCAGGCTTTCTCAACCTAAGGAAAGTGATGGAAGTGAACAAGACATATGCTCAGGAAATAGGATGCAGCCGCACATCGAGGCTGTAAAGAAATTTTATACATGTTGTGAAGAATGGTTATATTTTGGGTCATGAAAGCATATTTTATGTACCTTCATTGTCTAGAAACTTTGTCTCTATATCTAGATTAGTACCTTTCAAACTTGAGTTAAATTTTCTAAATTAAAATGCTTATATATTTTAAAATTCCACATTTGTAGGCTTTGGGACCTTGTTCATAATTTATATAAATTAAATTTAGGTTCTATTTTTTAAAATAGTCTATTAACTCTACATGATGATATTGATACTAAAGGTAATGTTATTGATGAGTCCCTCCTCTATATTATAGCATAGGAGATTGGGACGTATCTTCATAAAGAAAATTAAAAAATCAGTACATGATTGAGTCTTAAAGACTTTACACTTCTCAAATTTTGATACTTGTGTGGATTATAAAGGGTAAGCAAACCGACAAGATTAGTAAAGATGCCAAGAGGACTTTCGAAATTCTTAGGATCACACACATGACATTTGTGGACCATCTAGTACCCCTTGTTTGAATGGTCACTAATATTTTATCTTATTTATTGATGATAATTCATAGTTTATGTATCTTTACCTCCATTTTGATAATTCTAAAACATTATATGCTTTCAAAATATATAGAGACAAAGTAGAAAGACGATTTTAAATCAAATAAATTGTAAAGTCTGACAAAGGTGGAGAATATTATGATAGATACACAGAATTAAGGCGATAACCGAGTTCATTTGTAGATTTTCTCTAGGAATAAGGTATAATTACTCATCATGCATGCCAAGTTTACCACACCAAAATGTTGTTGAAAGGCAAAACTATATCCTTATGGATATGTTAAGAAGTATGCTTAATAACTCTAATCGTCCTCTATGTTTATGAAGTTAGACCCTAAAAACTATAGTATATCTTAAATAAGATTGTTCCTAAAGCACCATTTGAATTATGGAAAAGAAGAAAACCTAGTTTAAGACATGTGCATATGAGATTGTCAAGTTAACGCTAGGATCTACAATCCACACCTAAAGAAATTGGATTCAAGGGCAATCAATTGTTATTTTATTGGCTATCCAGAAATCTCTAGGCGTTATAGATTTTATTGCCCCTCACATATACTTAGAGTTGTGGAAGTCAGGAAGTGCAAAAATTCTTTAGGACTTTGAAATAAGCTAGAATAATGTTCCTTGAAAGGCAGAGTAGTGGGAGATATGGAATTCAGATATTACATCTGCAAATGAAATTGAAATAATTATCATTCAAGAAAAACAATATGATACCCTTAGAAGACCAATGAATACAAGAACCACCACTGATTCAAGAGGAACATAACAACTCTAATTCTACAATCCAACATTTACATATTATGGATAAAATTGTAGAATTAAGAAAATCATCAAGATCAAGGAAGCTTGTTATTTCTTATGATTACTTTGTATACCTACTAGATTCTAACTTTGATGTAAGTCCTAAAAACAATCCCATGTCATTTTCACTTGCCATGAGTGAAGTAAATTTAAAATCTTGGCATGTTGTTGTGATAGAAGAAATGCAATCCATGGTTAAAATCCAAGTTTAGGAAATTATGGAGCTACCTAAAACATTTAAAACCATTCATTGTAAATATGTTTATAAAAGGGAGACTTTAATGGTAATATCAATAGACATAAAACTAGATTTATAGCTAAAAAAATTCACATAAAGAGAATGTATTGACTAAGATGATACTTTCTCTCTAGTTTCTAAAAATGTTTCTTTTAGAGTGATCGTGATATTAGTTGCTCACTTTGATTTGGGATGACATCAAATGAATATGAAAATAACATTTTTAATGAGACTCTTGGAGAAGGGGTATATATAAAACAACCTAAAAAGTTTTATTATGGTAAAGGCGATAATTTAGTTTGCAAGCTTAAGAAATCAATTTATGGAATGAAAAAAAAACATATTGTCAATGTTATTTGAAATTTCATGATGCTATTACTTCATTTGGTTTTTCAGAAAACATTGTGGATAAATGCTTAAACCTAGTGGAAGTAAGTTTAATTTCTTAATCATTTATGCTAATGACTCTTTGTTTGAAACTAATGATTTGAGTCTATTATATGACACTAAAAAATTTATATTCCTAAACTTTAAATGAAGGATTTAGATGATACCTCTTGTGTCTTAGGAATAAAGATTCCTTGAGACAGATCTAAAATAATTTTAGGACTTTCTCACATGGTATACATTGTGTTAACATTGTATTTCGTGCATTTATGGGCTAAGTTCTAACAATCCAAATCTTCAAGGTTGGGCCTGCAGAAACAAAGTAGAAGAAGCTGCGGAGACGATGGCCTAATAGGCCGGGCAAGCTTCTATGCTTAAAATAGTAAAAATCTTTAGAGGTTTACATAATATGAAATCATAGAGGGGTTTTTCGTACCTAGGGGATGTTATTTATACTTGGACCTTGGGGGAAGACAAATCGTGTGTGTCCTTGTAGGATCCTTGTCATTTCCTTTATTCCTCTCTTAGAATTCTTTAATGCAAAGTGGCCTTTGAGAAAGTATAATTAATGTGGCATGTAGTCCAGGTTTTGACGCCTTGATGTAGCGTGGCCTCTGCTTATTTTCCACCGCAAGCTTCCTTGGCTATCCATTGTCGCTTTCTTGTTAGTATCGATGGCCCTTCCTTCCATGATGTATAGCGCGAGTTCCGATGCACATTTTGTAATTGGGCGATGTCAGGCACTCTCATCCTGTCAACCATCATTACTTGTTTCCTCTGCACTCAAATCGCTTTATGGGCCGAGTCGAACCTTGGGCCAAATTATAGGTGAAGCCCACCACTTTCAAGAGGCTTGATGGGCCTTGAGTGGGGGGAAAATCTCCTTACACATTGAAAATATGTTGGAATATTTCAGAATGAATGAATGTACACCCAACGCAGACTCATACTAAAGGGTGGAAAGTTTAGTTTAAGTCAATGTCCGAAAAATGTTTTGGAAATAAAAATAAGTAGAAAACACAATATATATATATATATGCATATGTTGTTAGTAGTTTTTTGCATGCACAGGTTTGCATAAGACTTGATATTGCATATATTGTAGGAATCGTAAAAAGATGCCAAAGCAACCTTGTGTCTGGAAGGCTACTAACAAGGTTATAAAATATTTATAAAGAACTAAGACTCATAGGCTTACTTACAAGTATGTGTCTAAAAGTCGTTGGATATCCAAACTCAAATTTTTAAGATTGACAAGACTTTAGAAAGTCCACATTAAGGGATGTCTTTATGCTAGCAAGAGGTGTCATATTGTGGAAGAGCACCAAACAAACAATTATTGCATCATCTATTGTGGAGGCAAAGGTTATAAAATGTTTTGATGCAACTTCACAAACAAAATTGTTGAGAAGTTTTATCATAGAGTTTCAAGTTGTGGATTCAATAACTAAGCCTTTAAGAATTTATTATGATAATTTGGCAGCCATTTCATTTCCTAAGAACATCAAAAGTGGGAGCAAAAGCAAATATATTTATATAAACTATCTTGCTATCAAATAAAGTTAAGGAATAATAAGTCTCAATAGAGCATACAAGTACATATTTTATGATTACAAATCTTGTGACAAAAGGTCTCTCAATAAATTTTAAAAAATAAATTATACATGTAGAAAGCAAGAATTAATGAGCTCATTTTGTGTTTGATTTCATTATTGTAAACAATAGTTGTTGTCAAGAATAATATTTTTTACCTGTGTGCATAAAGTATTTGCTCCTAATCTATGACTTGTAATTAATAAGCTATAAGTAATTCACAAAAAGATATATCATAAATGAAATTTCTTTAGAGAGAGTATGACATTGTAATCCATGGAAGGAAATGTTAATATAATAATATAACCATCATAATTCATGTATTATATCATTTTTCTAAAGGTTGTGGTTTGAGTATTTTTAATTGAGACCATATTTGATTTTAATTACCCAAATGATTTTAAATGATTGATACATAAATCAAGTAAGAGAATGAAAAAACATGTCTCTTTATAAGATACTTAAGAGTCTGCTTAGGATTGCTTTAAAGGAGTAAAAAGTACTTAAATAGTCTGAGAAACTCTTTAATAATATAGTTAGTTTGTTCTCTTATTACATATTGAAATAAAAAAGTACGTTTTAGGAAAAGATGTTTTCCCTCAAACATACATTTCTGAAATGCAGAATGTAGCTCCAACTTCCTATTTTATAGAAAACTATAACTGAATGAAAATACCATACAACGTTTAGATAATTACGACTTTTTCTTGTGATTTTATCGCAGGTACAACACTAAATAACCTTTTATGTAACTTCTACCTCAAAAAGTATCTTTTTTTATATTGTTTTCAAATAAATGTAACATATTTAAAAGTGTTTTAGACATATGGTATTTAACAATCATAAATAAGTTTTTTATGGTGGAGCTTATTATTTAAATTATACAACTAAAAGTCATAAAACTAAAAACTATATTACACCGCAACTCCAAACATGCCCTTAAAATAGCTTACGTGTCACACCTTTTGTAAATATATTATATATTATATTATTTTAAAAGAGTTACTCTAGATAATTAAAACTAAATGCAACGACTCTTTGAAACTAAATACATATTTTATTTTAAAATTAATGAATGTTTATGTTTCTTGATGGAAGGAAATAACATTTAGAAACTCATGAATAAGGGTATTGGCCTATCTATATAAAATATGTGATTTTCTATCTATCACAACATGAATGTAAAAATTAGATATAGTTTGAAAATTATCTCTATCAAACACTTTCCATATAGAAAAACTGTGAGGGTTTACAATTAACAAGTAATTGGTTCTATGAATACTTGATCAACAATAGTCAAGGAAAGTGTTCTAACTATTATTTTATTATTTGATTTTATCATAAATCTTTAATATATCAGATGCAGGCTCTAATTTAAATGAATAATATCCTTCACTTCTGGATATGCAGCAGGCCAGGTGAATATGCAAGAAATTTAGTTAATGAGAACAAGAAAAATTCTAATTTTGGACTGAACTGGGATCAACTGTCCTGTTTGTTTTCAAAGATGAGATGATATGATATGAGATAAAAGTAAAAATAAAATAAAATATTATTATAAAATATTTTTTAATATTAATTTTCTATGGGGATTTGAAAATGTGGTATAAGAATTTTAAAAAGTTGAATTTTTTATTATATTTTTTATGAAAATTTGAAAAAATGTAATTATGAGTTTGAGATGTATTTTGAATTTTTTGTCTCATCCTCCAAAACAAACAAGGCGTTTAGTTTAATTTTAAGTTGGGTCTAATATCCAAACACACAACTTTCAAATCATTAAACTAATGTCAACTCAAAATCTGTTTATACGTAGCAGCTATAATATTTTTCAACTCAACACCTCTTTATAAATAGAATCCACAATATTTTTCAACTTCCCATATAAAATACATATAAACTCATATTGACGTTCATACACATCTTAAACTCATGTTAGATGAGCTCCATATAACTCACTCCACAATATCAACTCACTACTATTCGTTAGGAGAGCTACCATACACCATATGGTGCAAGGTAGCCCTCTCCCCGCACCGGGAGGTGGGATTTTCACCTACTCCCCTACATTTCTGGGGCGGACATCCAATCTGTTCTACCTCATATCTATTTAAAAATTGATTACATTCCACTAAATTTAAAAATAATTCCTAAGTCTAAAATTGATCAAAGATATATTTTTAAACCCAAATTATAAATTTAAATTTTGTAAATATAATTAAAAAATAATGTAGTTTTTAAATTTGTTGGTGTATATTTTATGTAAGTTGTAGTATAATAATTTTTAAACTATATAATTTTTAAATTTATTAGTTCGTATTTTATAGTTATAGCTTTTAAACTATGTAGTTGTTGAATGTGCTAGTACATATTTTGTAAATAAGTCTAGCAAATTGTAATATATATTTATATATGCAAAATTTGTAAAATATACATATTTATGTTTTTGTATATATAAATATACGCAGGGGCAGGCCAAGAGAAATGCTAGATGTAGAGCGGGGTCCCCCGCCCCTACATGGGCGGGGTGGGGGTGGAGTAGCACAATTTAATGCAACTCAACATTCAAACAAGGTTGACACGAGTTACACATCTTTCCTTAATAAGTTCGCAACAGGAAAAAAAAAAAAAAAAGAGTACTAAAAAATCTAAACTACCATCTAATACCTATATTTCTTTGCAATCCATTCGATCAATTCATGACCTTATATTTCAAAGATTTTTTTTTCTTCTTTTTAAAAGTAAAGGGGTACCACTTTGGACTTGAAGTTGGCAGAACACAACCCAAATAGAGTTTCATAATCTGGTTGTTTAAAGTATTTTTATTGGATTATTCAAAGTTAAAAGACAGTTTTAACTATTGTGAAGAAGAATTTAATTTTAGCTATTCTATTCACATAAGTTCTTACATTAAAATAATTATTTTTTTATTATATAATAATAAAATAATATGATAATAATTTTGTTTTGAATATTCACAACAAATGTTCATATTGAATTATCTATTTATTCATTATATAATAATGAATAATAATTTAAAAAATATATAATTATTTGTAATTTTTATTTTATTTTATTTTATTTTATTTTATTTTATTTTATTAATCTACCTATTATATATTAATTAATAATCATATTCTAATTAAATTATAAATTTAAATAATTAATCTTGATGTGTACAGTTGAGAAAATAAATTCACAGTACATATTTTCACCTTGATGTGTAAGATTTACACATTCACACCCAAAAGAAAATAAATTAACCTGGAAGGCAGCAGTTAAGAAAGAAAAGAAAGAGAATAAATTAATAAAATAGGAATTTGATAGAGAAATAGTGACCTCTAAATTTGAAATTTTATTTAGTATTATTGTTTATTTAGGTTAAAATATTTGATTTTTTGATAATTTAATATAGAATTATGTAAATCTTAATAACTAAATTTTCATTAAATTTACCTTTTACTCAATCCAATAAAAGCGCTTTACTAAAAGAAAGGATAATTGACGGAGTGATATCTCCAAGTACATGAACACCTATAGATTGGAAGAGAGGAGTCACTCGTATTACGGATAAGCCTAGCCAATCATAACTCCCATGTGCTGTGATGTACTGGTTGTCCTCTTCCTAAATTTCGCACACAGTAAATTAGCCTCTGCCTTTATTGTGTAAAAAGGCTGACCCCGGAGCCTCCGTTTGTGAAAGGTGACGGTGGTGATGGTGGCAACGTGCCAGCAGCTTGCCACCATGCAGATGCCAGATACAGCCATCAATGTGGCACCTGCTCGCCCTATTATTACGTAACGGACGTTCAGTTTTCCTCCACGCTATCGCCAAGTAATGTACAACACAAAACCCAATCAGCAACAGAGTCACAGAGGCAGCAGCCCGAGACGATAAGAAGTCCCCTACAGGACACAAGTTCGAGAACAGATAAACATCATAAGCGACAGATCAATTAGAGAGAGAGAGAGAGAGAGAGAATCCCATCACTGTGTCTCTCGTCGTTTTCCCGCATGTTTCACATACGCGGCGAGCCGTTCATTGTTTCCATTCAATTTACGTGTCCAAACACCCTTCTTCTCTCTCTCCTTTATATACCCACCCAACCCATTTCATTCCCGTCCACAACACACACAAAGGAAACATCCGTACGCAAGAAACAAATTCCTTTTCTTGGGATCGAAAAAGAAAGCGGATTTCTAGACTTTCATTAGTAACCAAAAGAACTAGTCCAGATTGATGGCGTTGATAATATCACCGGCGGCGAAGTTGGTAACGTTCAGCATTTTATTGTCCGTGCTGTTTGTATCGACGTACGGTTACCGAGGATTGGTGGGAGGGAAGATGAAGATAAGGGACGTGAAGACGAACGAGGAGGTGCAGGAACTGGGGAAGTTCTCGGTGGAGGAATACAACCGGAGCTTGAGGAAAGGTGGCAATGGAGGCGAGCTGAGGTTTGTGGAGGTAGTGGAGGCGCAGAGGCAGGTAGTATCAGGAATCAAGTACAATCTGGTGATATCGGCCACACAGAAAGGTGGGGAGACGAATACTTTCGAGTCAGCAGTGGTGGTCAAGCCTTGGGTTAACTCCAAGAAGCTGCTCAAATTTGGGCGCTCCATCGACTCCAGTACTAGTGATTGAACATCAACGGTTGGGCAAAAAAGTAAAAGTAATGCATCCTGGCTAATACTTTTACGGGAAGGGTTAATGGGGATCGATGTAGTTTTTATCTGACTTTTTTTTTTCTTTTTTTCTTTTTTTTTTGTGATTTCTCAGAGAGAGAGAGAGAGTGACTAATGTATCTTTTTTCACGGGAAGTCAGTATGAATAAAAACGCATAATAAACGAGGGCTAAGATGGTTGATACTAAAAACATTAATTTTTGCTCTGAAAATCCGAAGAGTGCTGCAAAGGGCTCAGAACAGCTGGCATGCATGGATATTGGTGAGAATAATTCTAAAAAAAATTATAAAATGATTCTACGCTCAACACGTTCACACTCACATAGTACTGTTTATATTAGCACACTCACACTCACAGAGCACTGTTAATATAAATATGTAATGTATGGATGATAAATAAAAAAAAATTAATTATTTTATAAAAAATAAAATTAGAGAAATTTAATTTAATAATAAAATAAATATAAATATAATATATTTACTAAAGATGATGAGTAGCTAATTAAGCACGGTTGATAATATTCAGAAAATAAAATAAAAGAAATTTAAATAAAATATATACAAATATAATATATATTACTAAATATAAAATAAATATATATATATATATATATATAAAAGAGCAAGGTTGATAATAGAAATGGTAGCAATATTAGACACCAATATCTGTGAAACAATAAGAAGAGATAGGATTTGATATGAACGAATTTCGATCAACTCGGGTTGATTTAATGAAATAAATAATAATAAATTTGGCATGCACTTACGACTTAATTAACTACTAAACTCACGATTAACTGGTATTATCTAAATAAAATTGATCTATCTTTAACAACATGAAACTTGATACTCACTTCGCTATTGGGACATAATATTAATATGTAATTTGATTACATGTTATCTTAAAAATTGTGTAATATTAATTTGGAGATGATAACTATCATGTGATTTGAAATTCTAGAAATTATTTTCTTTTATGTATTAATGGTTTGAATATTAAACATGAAATACTTTTATCATAAATTTAATCATATATATTGTTATTGATCTTGTATCATATATATATTCTTGCTAATCTAATCAAAATAAATATACAAATCATATTCAATCCATTCACATTAATTGGGTTAAAAGTTCTAGGAGTGTTCATCCAAATTCTAGATTTGAGAATCTAAAACCCAATTTAAAATTTCCTTAACCATTTTTTAAAAAAAAAAAAAAAAAATTTTAAGAAATAAATAAAATTTTAAATTATACCCAACCCAGATGAACAGGCCTAGAACTTAAAACAGATTGTATTTGGATCAATCCACTCAGATTTATTATTAAAAGATCTTATATGCAGGTCGTACTGTGTAGTTCATTATTTTTTTTGTTCATTATTTAACAGGTTGAATCCGAGTGAGACATTCATTTAACATGTATATAGATCATGTTTATAGGTTGAATCTGAGTTGATCTACAAAGACATACTCGTAACTTAACATGAAGCGAATACGAGGTACGAACACGAGGTACCACCCCATAGCCATAGGTCATAAATACGAACACGAGGTACCACCCCATAGCCATAGGTCACAAATAGGGGAGAGTGAACATCTCTTGGTAAGGACGTATAAACTAGCAGAACAAAAAACACACTGATCCATTGGTAATAGCGGAGTGAACAATCTCCTGGACAACCAACCAACCAACCAACCAACAGTAAACTAGATGATCTTTCAATAGGTAACAGTAAACTAGATGATGAATAACATAGGAGCACTCTTGGTTTCTTTTTTTTTTTTTATGTACAATCCCGTCTCCCCCAACCCTGGCTCCTATCTATCACTTGGAAATTCCAAGTCATTCTCGGTTACTTTAAATGGTTGAGGATGCTGGCCAGAGCAATACAGATTCCACATCTTGAAATATGCTCGCTCAAGATTCCGTACCTGAATTTTCATTTTTTTTTTTAAAAAAAATTGCATTAACCAACTGCTTAATAATACCAATACCTCAAGGATAATACTAATAAGATTAGTGGAAACAAACAATGAGGCTTTCCAAAAAAATAATAACAATAAGGTTTCCCAGCAGCTAATGTGGGGCAACGCACTTGCCTCTTTTGTTTTTTTAGATGATATAGAGATGAGTTGAGATAAAGTAATATTATTAAAATATATTTTTAGTATTATTTTTATTTTGAAATTTGAAAAAGTTGAATTATTTATTTTATTTTATATGAAAATTTAAGAAAGTTATAATGATTAGATTAAATGAGTTGAGATGAACTGTAAAAACAAACGAGACATAAATATTTTTTTCTAAAAACAATGTTACGAGATGGTGATCCGGTCCCTGTACTTGGTAATACAAATACCTTTTGGTCATTATATATAGCATCCGTCTCTGTGCATTAGGTCAACAGGTTCATGGCCAAGGAATGCATGAAACTTCAGTAGAATAAAAAATAATGGACTCACCCAGCGTGCTGTGTCAAAGAGAGGGCAAGTCAAACGGACTGCTTTGAGTCTGTTGGTAAGATCTTGGAGCTTCGAGCGATTCAATGCAAGTGAGACGGCCCTCTCTTCATACTCTTTCATACTGTTTGGGCATTTTGGAGGAGAAAAAGGAAACTAGTAAGTAAATGAATTAAGAATAACTAAGACGATGCATAGAGGAAGCCCAAATGTTCTCTATGTTTGGTTATGTTCTTCCTTTTGGTAGGAAGGAGGGGGTAAAAATGGTATTTTATATTCTCGATCCCAAGCATCATGGATGGCATTGCATGTCCCAGTCCATCTACTGTAAAATGGGAATGCCACGCAACATGCACGTAAATCACATACCAGAAAAGAAAACAGCTTTTTAAAACAGCACCTCCTTTTGTATGCCTTCTTTTATATTTCAAACCCAAACACAAAACCCCTTTTTTCCGAAACAATGAAAGCTTGTGGGGAGAGAGTAAATAAACCCAATTCTCAACCTCGGCAGTTATGGAGACTACAGGGGAACGTACTTTATTATTATTTTTTTTGATAAGTTACTTTATTATTTATTGGGAAAAAGAAAGACAAAATGAAAGAAGGATATGCACATGATTTCATACCTGCTAACAATCATCTCCTCTCCAACACCAGTGGCCAGACACAGGGAACCAGCAACTCTGGTAGCCATTTTCACAAGGGGAAGGGTTACCATAGGAAGACCAGCCCATAGAATATCAGTGCCTGTCGTATGCGCATTGCATAATGGTCTACACAACAAAGTCCAAATATAATTGCCATCAGCTGGGTCTCATAAATCTGATTGCCCATTAAAGGTAACAAAAACAAAAGATTGAAAAAAGAAAAAAGGACGGGAAGAGGGAAGAGGGAGAGGGAGAGGGAGAGGGAAGGAGAGATGAAAAGAAGGTTGAAAAAAATTTGCCTAATAAAGAGAAAATGATAGTTTATAGAATCCATACGTGTCAAGGAACAAATCTGCTAAAGAACTGCGTCTAATATGCTCATTTTTCATGGCAACATCTGTGAAAATAATCTGATCTTGTTGCACACCGCGTTGCAAAGCATCTAAATGTACAAAACAAGTTCAAAAAAATCAGAATGAAAATGTATTGCTGGCATTTTGCATTCATGGCCATACAATTTCTAGATATGAAGATAGACACAAAACATACAGGTGCGAAGTTTGTGTTCGCCAGCAGCTGGGAATCTGAGAAGCCAAAGTGCGCTATTGGGGACACGTTTAAGAATATTGCACCTACGTTGGCCAAAACAAAGATAATTGAGTGTATTCCTAACTTTAGGAGCAATATTTCATTTTAAAAAAAAAGAATAACAAAATCCATAAAAAATTACCATGCATTGAAAATGTCTGGATCCATCTTGTAAAGCTGATTGAAACATGCAAAGATAAACTTATCTTCTGGCAAGCCATAATCTGATCTCTTTGGTTGGCATTTTGGGTCCAATACATCACAATTTTTCTAACAAATGCAACAAAAACCAATTGAAAATATAATATGGATTAAAAAAAATGATATACAGAGACAAGAAGTAATTACGACTGACCTGCTTATAATCATTTACGAAGTAACAATGAGGAAGGTGGACAAGCTTTTCTGAATAGATGTGTGAAAAACGAGAAGGGGATACAAACTGCAAGGGAGAAGCAACCAAGTCAGATTATAAACAAAAAGAAGTTAAGTCTGAAGTAGATTAAAAATTCAAGCCTCCAACCTCATCAGTGACCAAATAGTGAATATAACTCGCCCCTGTGGTTCCAGGGAATCCCATGTAAGAAATCTGAATAGGAGCAGGCTGCATCGCAAATATTTCATTCCTTGCCCCCTGCAAAATTAAATATAAAACTCCAGAATAGAGAGAGGAATAGAGTCGGACAATTAAAGAAAGAAAGAACACTTGCAAATTGGTTCAGAAAAATTAATGGGCAACGAGGTTGTACAGAAAATCTTGAACCAAATTTCCATGGTCAAAAAAGCAGTTCCAAAGGAAACAGGCTTAAAGAAACTGTCCTTCCTAATCAATTAACTTTAAACTATTTATTGAAATAATCATCAAATATCAAGAATTAATACCTTAGTATAGCCATTAAGATTGACAAGTATTTGTATTTTATCTTCATTAATCAGCCTGGCAATCATATCAGATGACATGGATGACACATCTATGAAGTGCTCTGTTTCTGACTGAATACGCTGTCTCCATTCAGTGCCATCATTTGGACTTAATGCATAACAGAACACCTGAAATTAAACATAATAAGGATGAACAACAAAAAACAAAAACAGAAGGGGGGAAGAACTGAAAAGGTTGAAGTGGAAAACTAGAATTCAGTGTAAAACCAAACTTGCAAACCTCAACATTTTCTCTGTCATGCATGCCAAATACGGATCCCATGAGGTGAGAAAGAGGGTGGTTACCAAAGTCACTACTCACATATCTGAAAAGCCCAGGGATCAACAAATAAAATAATTTTTTTTTTTTTGGGGGGGGGGGGGGGGAAGAGAGAGAGAGGTATCTCAAAACATACCCAACTCGTAAGCGTCCAATTCTGCCCTCATTCTTTATGGGCAAGGGTGCAGGATAGTTAAAGGGAGGAAGTGAATAGCGGGATGCAATGACAGAGCAGTGTGCAGCATATTTACGGCTACAAGGGAGAAACAAGACAATTAACATATAGCAAACCACACGTTTTTTTTTCTTAAAAGAAAATATGGGAGTGTATTCTCTGGGTTTGGACACCCAATAACCATGATAGTAATCATCAACTAAAGAAACATTCTACACAAAATCCAAAAGCACCATCAAATTTACCTGATTTCCAGGGCAAGCATTGGATCAATGGGATAGGCTATCGCATGGAAAGGCTGCACACTTGGAATAACTGACATCTGAAGAAAAAGGTGTAAATAATCAGTATATTAATTCTGGCAGATAAATCAACTGAAGGGGAAAATGGTACATCGGAAATAATAGAAAAGGAAAAAAGGCACACAGATTAATAGTGAACCTTTATTTGTTTCCTGAGTATCCCTTCAACTTCAATAAATTTGCTCTCCCGGTCCTCCCAGTCACAAACACACTGCACAATGCAGAAATTACTCTAAGCCAATCCTTTGTAAGGCATTTCATGCACATTTTTTTTTAAATATTTTTTAACAATTTAATTGATCTACTAATATTCGGGGCTGCTCAGTATCATATATACCATAAATGAATTTTAATAACATATTAAAACTAAAATATATACCAAAATAGAGATTTCAAAGCCCGGTAGATAGTATAACCATGTATTTAGATGTTCTTTTGTATACCTCATGTGTACATAGGCTATACCTATATCATTCGTATTAATAAAATTCACTCTTATAAAAAAAATAACCATTTAGGATCCTCCCAACAGAAAAATAAACACGCTTCAATATTTATCTTTTGTACGTCATCATACCTTTAAAACGAAGAATTTTAAAGGTGTTCAAAAAATATAACGAGAAAACTGAAAAGACTAATGTATAAATCTCCAAATAATTATACATTTAAGTATGGTAAGTTGGTAACATTCTGAAAATCCGGAGCAGTGATACCACACAATTACATTTAAAGATTAACAATCAGAGGAAAACAACCACCCCCCACCCAAAAAACAAAAAAAAAAAAGCCCCAAAATTTTTTTTTTTTTTTTAAATTAAGTATCTTAGGCCCCATTTGCTTACGGAGATGAAACTAAAAACTCAAAACACATCTCAAACTCATCATTACATTTTTTTAAATCTTCATACAAAATATAATAAAAAATTAAACTTCTTCAAATTCCAAAACACATTTTTCAAATCTCATCTCATCTCATCTCATATCTGAAAACAAATCAAGCCTTAAGATATGCCATATCAATGACAATGTGACACCCCAATGGAAGACCCAAATCACATGACCTGTACTCTAAAATGACTAGTCAATGATACAATTAGAACCTCATTAAAACCTTATATAGAGTATGAACTTCCCATTCCTAAGTAATGTGAGATCTCATACACTATCCACCCTTATCTTTATCATATGGGCTATCACAATAACAATACCCAACATTCTTGTCAGGCCTGTTCCTTATAGGTGATACGGCTCAAGTCCCACATTTCTAATTGGAATAGGCTTTGATGTCATTTGTAACACCCCAATAGAATGGCCAAAACACATGGCCTATACTCCAAAAAGACTAATTAATAATACAATTGGAGTCACATTGAAACCTTATAAAAAGTAAGAAATTCTCATTTCCAAGTAATGTGAGATCTTATACACCACCCACCTTAATCCTTATCATATAGGGGGCATCACAAAAAGGTTGCGAGGAAAAATCTCATCCAAACCCTAGGGATTGGCTCTAGTGGTGAAAGCCTTGGGATTAAGGGTATGCTCCTCCCGTCTAAGGTTCAAATCTCCTTGGGTGCAAACATCTCATGGGCATTGAACTAGGGATTTTTTCTTCTTGAATTACCTGAGGTGCATTTGTGGGAAATTCCTTGCCAAAGGGCTTGTGCAACCTTGAGATTAGTCGGGACGTTGTTCTTGGACACCCGGTGCCAATCAAAAATAAAAGAAAAATCCCATCCTTTTGGGCATGTTACACCCGCAATCTAATTTCCAACTAAAAATAACTTCGCAATCTAGCATCTCAACAATATATACCTGCAGTGTGTGAAGAAGGTTACAAGTTGCTTCTGGGAATTCAGGGCGTAGTAATAGTGCTTGCTTGTAGCTTCTTATAGCAGCTTCAACGTGTCCACTGTGAAGTGTCAAAATCAGAAATTTAAGTCATAATATAACATGTACGTTAAAGGATGATTCCGTATTCCATATAATGTCTTCAAAGCTTGTTTAATATTACCTGTCCTTGTATGCTGAAGCTAGATTTGCATGAGCCTCGGCCATCGTAGGCCTGATGGTAATGGCCCGCATGTAGTCCTGAATGGCTTCACTAACTCTTCCAATCTCCTTGTAAGTGTTCCCACGATTGACAAGTCCATCCGCAGCCAAAGGATCAATCCGGAGAACTTCATTGTAGCAAGAAATAGCATCCGCATAATTACCCTGTGCTTCAGAAGAAACAGGTATAACAAGGATAATGACTATCGAAATACAGACGCTGGAGAACATAGTTTTCCGCAGAGAGAGAGAGAGAGAGAAGAGATGCCGCTACCTGCTGTTTATATATTATTGCTAAATTATTGAAAGGAGCAGAAAGTCCTGTTGTTACAGACAGTGTAGCCTTATAACATGAAGCAGCAGCACTCAGCATATTCCTACATCATCAGAAAGCCATCCATTAGGACAGTTTATGTGCTTGCCACGTCTCACAAATAACTACTATAAACCTGAAATTCATAATCAGAATTCAGTAACATATATGTGAAGGATACCATTCCATGTATATGTTCCCAAGGTTAGTGAGTGCTTGTGGATGGTTAACTTGTAGGGCAAGACATTGCTTCAGAAAACAAAAGAAGTAGGGTGAGAAATCAAACTAGGTAGGCACAAAATGCAACTAGCAAAAAGCGAAGCAGAAAGGATGGATAGCATGAACCCACATGGTAGCACTGAATTGCTTCTTCAACTCTTCCAGAATCCTTCAAAGCATTGCCCTTTAGATGACACCAAAAAAAAAAAAAAAAATCGTAATAAAGAGATAAATTTGTACGTACAAAATATCAATGTCCTGCAAATAAACCAGCATAAGGAAAGAAACAAGATGACAAACCAAGTTATTGTATGCCTCCAAGAATTCTGAATCAAGAGAAATGGCTCGCTTATAATGGAAAATCGCCATTTCTAGGTTGCCTTGCTCGTAATATAAACTAGCCAAATTTCCTGCCCCGTGTATTTAATTGGAATAAATCATTAGAAATAATGAAATAAAGTCATACAAATGCAACAGCTTAAATTTTTATTCATAATATTCTTTTGACATAACAATATAACCAGATATGCAGCTCTAATTCTAAATGACAACGTGAACTGGAACAAAATATATTGGCAGCTTGGAAAATCAAGATATACAATAAAGGTCCTCCCGTGCCATTCATTAGGACATCTCCAATCAAAGAGAAGTACTTTGCTAAGGATCCACCATCATTTATACATATATCAGTAAGAAGAAACAAAATTAACCCAAAAAAATCACTAAACGCTAGCAGTTTACATCCTATACCCATACATATGGAAGCTAATCCACCACATCTGAACAGTGACCAACCCATCTTTTAGAAACCTTAACCCTAGATTTTTTGCTCAACCTTTTTGGCATCTTCTAACCCTTCCAAACCTCCTAAAAATCTCTAGTCTGTTGAGACAAAATTTCCAGCATCCAGTCTTGTCTAAAAGACAGCCCACCACCCATAATTAGGTAAGGCACTATGCATTGAAAAAATACAGTCCTTTCTCAGTTTTTGGACTCAGAGCCAAAGGACCCAAAGTCCTTACAAGAAGTTTCTCACTCAACTTTCTTCCAACTTATACAAATTCAGATTTTCCAACCAGGTTTTCCAACCCACCCCAAGTATTAGGACACGTATATTATTTATAATTTATTACAAGTTTCTTCAGTCTCCCCAGGAAGCTCTTGATTCCTTGTTTTCAGTAGCAGTTGAGGTTTTCTAAGAAACAATCATATTGACTCTTTGTTCTTGTTATTTGATTAGTAGTATTTGAGTTTGTAAAAGCAGCAAATATCTCATATGAATGCCAATTGTCCTCCACATAATATTCAAATTACTTAAAAAAAAAAAAAAGGCCAGTTGTCTTATACAATTAATTCCTTAATTTCCTTTTTTCAACATCAGGTCAAACATCCCATTGTCATATGTTTATGCGAGTTTAGAAATATTTCCTCTTGCACTCAAGAAAAAGTAAGAACAACCAATGCTGTCGGTGTTAACATGTAGCTATTCTGATGCTAGATAACATCACAATTATTATTCCGTGTAGCTATAGTGTCATTATCATTCCAAGTAGCTTTTCGGATCTAGATAAGAATATCACAATTATCATGGTTTTGGTAATGTATCTTTACAAAAGAATCAGTAGCTATGGCTGAAAAAAGAAAGTTCCAAGAGAAATCCAGACGTGTATATGAAGTCCAAACAGCACAAAATTCAAGAAAAAGATTTGTGAAGCCCCTAAAGCTAACTTGAAAAATAATTTAATAGCAGAGTCTATAAATATTCTAGTAATTTTGTAAATGCTAGCTGTGGGCCACACATATGAGCCTTGCACTTTTTGTTAAGAGATGAGTCTTATTTAGCTCACAGGCTTTCGTCTGTGGGCTTTGTTCAAGTATAATCAGGGGTTATTTTATTAGTTTAAGTAGGAGTTCTAGTCTGACCGACAGAAGCTAAGATCTGAAGAATATGAGTGAGCCATTGAACAAAAATAATCCAAGTTAAATAGCATTTTGTTTTTTTCTCTGCATTCAGAGTTAAAAAGTAAAAAGTGAGACTTTTGATTTATGGCAGGCATGCATGCCTAGACTGCTTTCTTTCTTTCTTATCTTTTTATTGATGGCTATTCACTTTACCAGTCATGCACAGCATTCATGCCCTACGACCAACATAAGAGACTTTGTTTCCTTCCTTTCAATTCCATCTCATACACTTTCAAACTCTCCACCCTATATATTTTCTCAAAGCTTTAAAGAATAACCAACCTTGCTTTTTCTTCATCGAAAATGAATAATCAACATTGAAAACCCTAATTTATTGCTGCCAGGAAAATTCCTGCATCCACTTTTGTCTACAACCACAATCTACCACAGAACTCACATAGGGCAGCCATAAATTGCAAAATAAAATAAAAAAATTGTGCCAAGGCATAAAGCATAACTGCACAGTGAGAAACCCAGAAGTACGCATACAGACATGCAAACTATTGGAAAACACTCACCATAGGCCACAACATAGTCTGGCCGCACCTGAAGAGCACGCTGATAACATCCTATTGCCTCTTGAGGCATTCCCAGAGCCTGGAAAAGGCAAAAGAAACATCTTGTTTTCTCCAAATACCTGACCGAGCATTTTCAGATACCCGACCTTATTAGCATATTACAATTAGCTTACCTTGTAGACATTTCCAAGATTAAGGTAGGCATCAGAAAATGTTGGTTTGAGCTTTAAAGCTTCCTGGAAATGGGGAGAAAAAGGCACCAATGAGCTAAATAAGCAAGCCATATTGGAGGAACTATTCCATTCAGTGAGAATCCAAAACGAATTCCTAGCATTCATACATGCATAGAATTATAAAATGCATAGACATCTATAACTTATTTGCATGCATATATACTTACACATGCAGATACATGCCTATCAATGATGATCCTATGACTAGGAATGAGAATGATTATATACTTTGGATTACATGGTAAAAAGAGTCAATACCTACAATTTTTGAGCTTTTCTGGTCATAGCCTTTTGGGTGTATTTTAGTTCAACCATGTACTTCATATTAATAATGGCTATCAAATATTATCATTTTGTATATTTTGTAAAGCACAAGAAAATTATATAAAATGCTATGATTAAATTTTTTTTTTTGATAAGCAAAAATGCTATGATTAAATTTTATGTGATAGTTGACCACTTTAATGTCATGTTGCATAATACTCTTAACAAATTGAGTTAACAACTATTATATTACTATCTATATTTTGGATTTAAAATATATTTTGTTATTATACATGTTTGCTAAAATAGGCACTTTGTGCCTAGGCTCTAGCCAGCGTTTGTGCGTGCATTGGGTGCTTTCACCAAGAATGATTGAGCCTTGACATGTGACATGCAACTTCACGTGCCATAGCTCTCACAAATATGCACGTTTGTAAATGCATGCACAAGCACATAAACACACATGAACCCACACACCACAAGCATACACAACAAGAATAACATAAAGAACTCCTAATTACTTACCTTATAATATTGAAGTGCCTTGTTAAGCTCACCAGCTTCCATGAAAAGGCCAGCAAGATTGGACCATGCAATTGCAAAATTTGGTTGGATTCGAAGAGCCTCAACATAGCAATTATATGCCTACACAAAGAGAAACAGTCTCAAAGGTAGGTACTATATGCTTAAAGATTAAACAATTTGTCCATCTACAACAATATCCTTGTTTGTTCTCCAGCAACCCAATAACGAATGAAACAACTAAGGGGATGCTTGGGGAATGAGATGAGAAAAGCAACATGTGAATAGTAGTGAAATGATTTGAATTATGATGTTTTATGGGGTTTTGGGAAAAGAGAGAGAAAAGTCAAATAAAAATATAATAAAGTTTAAATATTGTTATAATATTATTTTTTAATATTATTTTTGTTTTAGAATTTGAAAAAGTTGAATTATTTTTTATTTTTGTTTGAAGTTTTGGAAAAGTTGTTATTATTAGTTTGAAAAAGTTGTGATCATTAGTTTGATAGTGTTTGTGTTTGAATGATGTTTGGGAAGGAAATGGGATGGGATGAGATGAGATGGAAATTATTTTCAAACAACCCCTAAATCTCACCACAGACAGGAAAAAATTAATAATAACAGTAATTAATGTGATGATGATGATGATGATGATGATAATAAAAATAATTAAATAGTCTCCCTTGTGCTACTAATGCTTCCAAAGTAAAATTAATTCAAACTTTAAAATTCATTGTAAAAATAAGATGTGTGTCGCTTTGTGGTTTCTTTATTAAAAATACCATACTAATTTAGACAAGAACACCTTTCTCTTTCTCCTTGTAGGATAGTCAATAATAAATTAAATATATATATATGCATTGTTCAGAACAGCATAACAACTCTAGTACACCAATTAAGCTGCACCAAACATATTAGTTTAAAAAGAGAGAGGAAGTGGGAGAATAAATAAATAATCTCTCAAATTCCCACCTCTTGCACTAAACCTTGAGCTTTCATCAAATTCCCAAGGTTACTATGAGCATCAACCTGCACCAAAAACAAAGATTTCCAACTAATACCATGTAATCTAGTGGTTCAGAATAGATTTCAAACTGTGATCGACCCTACCAAACGAGGATTTAAGGCAAGAGCCTGACGACAACATTGGGCTGCCTCATTGAATCTTCCTTTACGCATGTATGCACTTGCTAAGTTTGACCATGCATCAGCAAAATTGGGTCGAAGCTGCAAATCAAAATTTAAACCAGAGGAGGATCAACTCAGGATAAAGATCCCTGCTGAGCTTAGGAATTCAATATACATGAATAATGAACTAGCATATTCCAAGAATGTTGGAAATCACACTAAAGCATGGTGAAGGGGAAAAATGATGTGCCATTAGTGGTAGACACAGAGGTTTCTGTGTCAAAATAGACTTTGTATGCCAGGAAACTGAGTTTACAGATTGTCAGTGACAAAAAGAAAACAAAACAGGCCACCTTTTGGGCTGAGAATCAACATACACTGAAGAGCCGAAATTTGAAACCAAGATTCATAAATCCCTAGCCACTTAGCAGTGAAACAAGAGATAAATTCTGAACCAAGACCATTCCATCTCAATGATGTGGTTATGGCTCTAAGTTATCTAGAGATAATATCTTTCCTGAAGGCTAAACCTGTCATCTATACAAAAAAGTTACTCTCAAAGATCCCTCATTACTTAGACAGTAACAAAAAATCACGTTTTTCTACTTTCCTAGAGTAGCTTGATGTTATGCACCTCTCTGTGATTTTGATTAGAATGATTAAAAAAAATTCTAGTCTTTCACTAGATGATCAATATTTAAAGAATAAATGGTAAAACAAAACAATCAGAACAATGATACTTAGTGAGATGGAACCAAACATATTAAAGTTATGATTTTGAACCTAAGTTCGGATTACAACCGAGGGACAATAATGATGTCAATCACTACATTTATTCTACTTTCAATGTTTGAGAAAGATTTTATCCCAAAAAATTGATGGTTAAAAAATCACAGGAGAAAGACAAATAAAAATATTTTAAAATACCCCAATCTTGCACTTGTTCAAGAGTAAGAGAGAGATATAAATGCTTGGATACTAGATTGACAGTTTAAAGTTGTCACAAACCTCAATAGCAATCAGATAGTAGCGGATGGCAAAGTCAATATTTCCTTTCTCCTGTTATAGAAAAAACATGTAAATATCATCCATTAGACCTTCCTACGTGAACACTTGAAAATTGACAACCATCTAAGTTGCCCAGAAAGTACCTTCCAAGCATTTGCCATATTTCCATAGCACTCAGCAAAACGGGGGTCAAGTCGAAGTGCTTCTTCATTTTTTGTAATGCACATATCAAAATCATGCAACTAAAAAAAAGACATTAATTAGGTGGAGAAAAACAAATTCTTAATACCACCTCCCCCTTTTTTATTTGCAAGATAAACACAGTGTGATCTTGGACACCAAAGGAGTAATAACTATACAACCTAAAAGAAATAGAGCCACATTAAAAATTTTGCAAACAACCTGATAATGGATTGCACCCAATAGAAGAAGATTATCAGTACGCTGTGGGTTTCGCTCATAAACAGCATTGCTGTGTTCTAATGCCTGCTTAAAATTTCCAGCTTTGTACATCTGATGAGCAAGGGCCATGAGCATGCCTTCATCAACTGCAGCACAATTCAAAAAAAAAAAGTTCTAAAAATTACTCTAACTCAATATATATGTATATCAATGCCATTAAGAGGATTATGGTGTGGGGTGGCCTTGGAGAAAACGGACGAAGCCACAAGAAAACAATCAATACATTCCTCAGATACACATGATGGGACCTATAAAGACCAATCTATTAGCATTGCTTTTTTATCCCAGTTCCCCATGATGGAGGGTGGTCTTTTAGAATGTCCAAACCCCAAAGGGAGTGCCCTTCTTCAGTAATAGTGGCCACCAAGATTTTATTTTCCATGTATGGGTTTTTTTTCAGTAGAATTTTCCACATATGCATTGATGAGAAAATCAAATGGAGAGATGCTAAAATATAAAATCAGATATTGGAGAAATAGAGAGCCTCCACAGGGCTACACTCTGGGAAGATCTGGCAAAACTTCTGAAATCTCGGATATTTTCAGTCTATCTCAGACCCCAATCGGTTGAGGTTAAGATCCAGTTGATTCAATTTGAGTTGAGTGCATACTTTGAGCCTCTATTCTACATATAGAATTGAGTAAATACAGACCTTAAAATTTGAGGAAACGTTTTATGGATTTAATGTCAACTCAAATCAATCCAGATCTTCTCCATAGAGAATCAATACTACAACGAGGAAGCCCCTGGGATTTAAATTCAACATTAAAATAGGGCCAATATCAGTGCGAGGAACGATTCAGTTTTGCGGTGGGCCACTCCTTCCAAATAAACCCCAAACACAAACTGTAATAAAGGATTCCGCTAGGAACGAGGGAATTAATCAAACAAATCAAGCTCTTGAACCACCGGTTTTTCCAAACCTCACGAGTCACAAATCAAATCAGGATCGCTGTCCCGTATGCTTATTGATTCAAGGAAGTTTTTCCCAGGAAAAATCTTCCCGGAGAAACAGAAACAAAGATCAAACTATAAAATAGAAGATAAATGGAGAAAAAAAATCCCTGATATGAAATTTTGGGGAAAAAAGGACTAGAAAGCATCCAAGATATAAGCAAAAAACATGCATTCAAACCCTAAATCTATAAAATCACGTATCAAAAACCCAAATGAGAATTCAGCAAAAAGACAAAAAAAAAAAAAACCTTCATGGGAGTTCAAGGCCTGAGAGCGCTTAAGATTGGAGACAGAAGAAGAGGAGGAAGAAGAAGCGGCAGCAGCCAACGACTCATCGCGGAGGTCCGAGCTGTACGGAGCTAATTGGAGCGGTGGATGGTGGTGGTGGTGGTTCAGTGGATCGCCCTGTAGCGAGAGCATTGTAGCGATGTTTGGATCAGAAGAAAATCTGACCGAAATGCGTCACGGGACCGTCAATGCAACGAAGATTTTCTCGCGAAAGAAAAGGAGGGTTTTTTTTCTCGAGAAAAATTTCTCCTCTCTAAACCCCTTTTTTATCTTTTCTTGAAGTTTTAGGAGTTTTTTTTTTTTTTTTCCTTCTATTTTTGAGAAGAGTCTTAAGGAGTTTTTAACTTTTAAGAATCCCTTCTTGTACGTCTAGCTGGCCCCCCTCTCTCTCTCTCTCTCTCCCCAAAAACTACTGTTCCGAGTTATATTCCAGTACGAACACTCCATGCATGTGTTACCAATTTCCAATTACATCGTACCAACTTATATTTAACGACGAAACTTCAGGGGTATTATAGGTATTTTGAGTACTAAAGTCTGTAGCTTTGTGCTGCGTGGGATGTTGTTTGTGGTCTTTGGATAAAGTTGTATGGGAAAGCAGTTCAGACTCCGTTGTGTTCGATAAAAAGCGCACGCGGCTACCCGACACGTGGTAAAAAATGCATGGAAGGAGATGGCTGGTGACGAGGATGTTTGGTTGATGAGCACTTTGAATTTCTATGGTCTTATAATTCTATCGTGGGTAAAGGATCTTCGTGCGATCTCCAGATCACACATGGACGGGATTTCCACCATTAGTGGGTCAAGATCACAACTTGGTATCGATTCAAGTCAATATTCAGAGGTGAAAATCAAACTATGCCCACATCTAATTCAAAACAACACGTTACCCAAGACAAGTCTTTCTTCTACTCCTTCATTCGTAAGAAGTGAAAGTACTGTTTTTGTCATCCGACCAAACTATCTAAGAAATTTTTTTCTCATATCCTCATATATACCAAATAGAAATTTTTTAATTTTTTTCACTTATCAAATATATGGTGAATAGATAACGAATAGAACAATTTAATTCATTTTAAAAAAATATTTAATTAGAATAATTAAAATAGGTGTTATGTCTAATAATGTGAAATTGATAAATATATACGTCTATAAAAATTTTATCATAAACTCTTTACAACGGAACATAATCCTGTGGATTTAACGCCCTCTAATAATTAGTGCATGACACCTTAGTAATCTATACAGAAGATTTATAAGCTGCATTACAGGATATATAGTAAAATGAAAATAAGAACCCGCCGTTTATCTGTTCTGAAAATTAAACACAATGATCCTGTAGTTGGCCTTCAGACCTTTGCACCCACCCCTGACCGCTGCACAACACATGAGCTCCATATTGGCGCGTGAACTCTAGATCGGTACCCCTCTTTTAGATTAGGAGACCCCTTTAGACCAACGCATCCCATCCAAACCTAGGGGCGGGCCCCTTCAGATTGGCACACGAGGCACACCATTTAGACCACCGTACGATGTCTATCACCATATTCATTTCTGCAATTTACATGGTTTGGAGGTATATGTAGATTTTATTTTTTATGAAGAATTTTCTATTTTTATTGACAATATATTTTAAGTTTTATGGAGATTATCTGTAGATAAATGTTTTATTTGTAGAATGATTTCTCTGTAGAATGCTTTCTAGGGTTTCTTAGTGAATCTCTATAGAATGATTTATATGGTAGTGCACTACCCATTTTAATTTGGATGAATTTCCAGTATTCAGTCTTCATAGAAATACATAATATCACAAATCTAACTTTAAATTTGATCGATTTCAGGAATCTAAAAGGCTGCAAAATCTTTCCAAACGTTCAAACATGTCTATAGTTTGTTAGTAACACTACACTTTTTGTCATTGTTATTGTTTTTTTTTTTTCTTGATTTGGAATTGTTTAAGGATATTATGTTATATTTCTTCGTTGATTTGGCAATGTTATGGTAGTGTTTTGGGAGTGTTACTTTTATTGATTGATTTCGTGTTGTTTTATGTTGTAATGAAAGATCCTATTTAGAGTTTAGATAGTGACGAAGTTAAAATAATAATAAATAGAAATTGTTCAAAGGTTGAAAATGAAAGTATTGAGATTGAAATTGTGGAAGAATAATGTGATGTGAACGTAGAAAGATAGAGTAAATATGATTTTTTTCTTATAGTAGCGGCCTTTTGGAGCCATTCATTGGGAAGTAATTTGATAATGTAGAAGATGCCCAAATATTTTGCAAGACATATGCAAGACAAAGAGGTTTTGTATTGAAGACCAACCATACCCGATTGTCAAATGAGGATAGAAAATTAATTGGAGTAGAATATGTTCGTTCAAAAGAATGATTTTAGAGTGAAAATAGCAAACAAAAACAACGAAAAGTTATTGAACCTACTGAGACAAAAATTGAGTGCAAAGCAACAATGTCAATAAAAAATAATTATGAAAAGTGGATAGTATACAAGTTTGTATCTAAATACAACTATGAGCTACTCACACCAAGAAGTACTAACTTGCACCATAGACATAGAGGAGTGACATATGTAAAGAAGAAAATTGTTTGAAAATGGAAATGCACAAAGATTTTATGCCTACTTTTTTGATCGACGGTGTAAATAATATGGATTTATGTACTCCATACAAATTGATGAGAATGTATATGGTGGAAGTTATTTTTGAATAAATGCAAGATCAAGGACTACATATCAATATTTTAGAGATGGTATTATATTTGATGTCACGTACATGACAGATATTTATAAAGTGTCATTTGCATTGTTTTCTAGAATTCACCATCACCACCAAATTATAATATTTGTTCATGCGTTGTTAATTAACGAAACAACTAATCCTATATGTGGTTATGGAAAACATCAAAAGCCAATGCTTGTGTGTGTCCTTTCAACCATAATTATTGATTATGACAAGGTGATAACCAAGGTCATTGTAAAGATATTCTTAAATACAACTCATAGCTTGTACTGTGGCATATTTTATAAATATATATATAATAATAAATTAGAAAATTTGGTACAAGTATATAACAAGTTTCTAGACATTCAAAAAGAGTTAAGTCATTGTATCTATTAAACAATAACGACAGATAAGTTTGAGCATAAATCAAGTTTAATATTAGTGAAGTATGGTCTAATAGATAATGATGGGTTGAAAATTTTTTCCGACCGACTGAATAAGTAGGTTCTGACTTGCATACAATGTTTGATGCCAGTATGCCAACAACTCAAATGAGCAAATACATAAATAAAATTTTCAAGGATTATGTTTATTTAAGCACTAAGGTGAGTGACTTTGTACCTCAATACAAAAAAGCCTTAGATGCATATTATTTCAATGAGAAAAATAACGGTGTGCAGATAAAATATACATAAGTCTTTCATGATATTTTAAGATAAACTATTTAATAGCCAAAGGTACAAACCAATCAAATATCACAAAGATGGTGAAAGCAAGGTATGTAGAGTGGTACCTCAAGGCAAACAAACTCATATTTATTATGTGACCTTGAAGAGTGGAGAAGTAAAGACAACGTGTAAGCATATTCTATGTTTCTTTGGTAAAAAGTCAAAATTAGATATATTGCCACAATATTAGATTCTGGAGAGATGGACAGCCAATATTAAGAGTCGATTTATCCTTAATATACCAAATTATGATGAGCATATAATGACTAAGGATGATCCTATGATGAGAAAAGGCAAGTTGATTATGTAATTTTATGACATTGTAAAACTTGGGTCACAATCGATACAAAAACTTAACCACCTCTTTCTTGCCTTATACAAGGTCCACAAAAAATTGATTTTGATCAAAGATATTCAAGAAAAAAAAGTTAGAAGGTGGAAACGTGTCAATCATTGATTCTCGTATAAGAAGTCAAGTTATATCAAATTCTTCAAAAAAAAAAATTCACAAGATCCTCCACAGGTGTCAACGAAAGGACAATCAAAATGTTTTAGAATAAAAAAAACCTAGATGAGACTAAAGCAGTCAAAAAGGGCATTATAGAACTTACAAGAAGGAAATACATAATTAGAACAATTGTCTTTTAGTAAGATATAGTAACATAAAAAGATTTTGGCATTTTATTGGTTTTAATCCAATAACGTGATTTTTGATGGTTTATTGTATTTTATGTAGAAATCTTAGAAATACATGTGACAACATATATCAAAGTTTGGATCCTTAAGTCAAACATGAGATTGGTGTTTAAAATATTCTAGGTATGGAACACGATCATTTTCATCCAACTTTTCTAAACTATTTGTTCATTGTTCATGAATTTAATTAAGCTTTTTTATAATGATTATGCAAACTATATTAATAGATAGATTTTGAGTTTACAGGTAATAAAGTTGTTTGATTGAGGACATGACTGCATCTAGAAAAAATTTCAATTTTTTAAATTCTGGAAAGAAACAGTGCTTGTAATAGACATATATAGACATATTTTGTGCTTGTTAGATCTTGAAAAAAACTTTTGCCTTCCATGTCTCCATTCTTCAGATTTTGAGTTTTTGGAATTTTGGAAAGATGTTAACAATGCTTATATGTTAAAACTTTGGAAAGATATTAGATTTTTGCTTTTATGTTAAGTGTCTGGATGAACAATAATATGCTTGTATATTGAATTTGAAATTCTAAAAGATGTTGGATTTTGACTTACATGTTGAGTATCTAGATGCAAGGTAATATGCTTGTATGATGAGATTCAAATATTGACAATGCTTGTATTCTAAATCGACAATAACATGCACAAAAGCAACTACAAATATTTGTCAAAAATATAGATTGATAAAGCCATTAAATTAGCATTACATTCCAAAAGTTCTAGTTTGGAGCATTACAGAATCTTGACTTAAATTTAATAGAACATAATTACAAATGACCTAATGAACATAACATAATTACAAATGACCTAATAAACATAGGTTGTTAGTACTAGCTGACCTACATGATTGTTTCTCATATACACAAAAAATACAATATAAATCACAACAAAACAAAATCATGACAACAACAAAACTTCCAAGTTCTCCTTATACTTATTCTCCATGACTTTAAATTTGGCTTTTTCAATCACTGCATGTTCAAAATTTATCCTTTTGTTCCTTTTTTAAGCTAGCTCGAATGTCATCTTGCATCAAGTGTTTTGTTCCATTTCAAGATTAATCAATTGAAAAAATTCGTATTATTTGTTGATCCTATAGTTTGGACAGTTCTGCAAAAACTATTAGTATTGCCTGAAATTCTTAACTTGGATGGAATCCCACAATAGCAAAATGGTGTCTCTAACAAAGTTTTGAATATTGTATCGGTGAGCGTATCGGTTAAGGTACCGGAACGAAATATTTCGATACCGGTATCGTTTCGTATACCGTTTTGGAATAATTTATATATAAAAAAGTTATACATATAAATACATATATAAATTATATTTCAAAAAAATACTCAATATATTAATAGATTATATATAAATACATATATGTAAATAATCTATTCTAATTGAGGTAAAAAAAGCAAGAAATGAAAAAAAAAATTAAAACCTGGTACCGGCCAATACGATTGAAATATCGGTCGATATAAACCAGTATGATTGGTATTTGAACCGGTACGATACAGGCAATATATATGTACCTGTCAAGTGACTGGTATAGTATGTATCGGATAGTATGGTACAGTACGGTACGGTATCAAAAACAATGATCTCTAAGCCAGATTGATCTTTTGCTCTTGCAATCAAATAACTTGAACTAGAATGACTTTTAGTATATTTCTTATTGCTTAATTATGGTTGTGTAACTGCCACAATAATATGAAGAAATAGATATGTAATAATAGTCAGCAAAGTCAATTTAACATATGTCCTGAAAATTAATAGGCAACAAAGCCAATTTATATCTCTAGAATATCAAAAAAATCTACGACCACATTTGTTAGGGAATATGTAAATGGATCTATGCTATGATGGTCGAAACAAATGGTCGCGATCCCGCGAGGGGAAGCTAACCCTAAAAACCTATTCTTAGTCATCTGTTTCATATATCTAGAATATGAAAAAACCTAGAAAATTATGAAAATTAATATGTAGCAAAACCAACCTATCATAGCATTGTTTATTATGAAAACCATATAATGTGGAAGAACATAATATTGCATAGTGTCGGCGCCCCAGCTTGCGCTTGGGTTCGTACGCAAAATGCGACGCCGGGGACGAACGTCACAAGGAAGTCATCCCTCATCTTTACTTATGGGAGCCTTATGTATTTTTTTTTTTTTTGCAACTAATATATATATATCGCAGCGGAAAAAGGTCAAGCCATAAATAAACGACAAAACGTTACGCTTGTCGCACATCACATGGTTAACAAAATAGAACCCAAATTAAACATCACATGTACATATATATCAGAATAAAGTCACCAATGTAAACAGTTCTATACAAAAGTACTTCCCAAAACAGCGGGAAGATTTTTCCAAAAGTACATCGGTGTATACAAAATAAAGGTGCTGCTGATCCACTCCTCCCTCCGCCAACCATACTAATAGGCGGGTTCTTCTTTTATCTTCTTATAGTTGGGGCCATAACGAAAGCTGTCCAGACTCAGCCCTGGACCTACGTCACACATCATCCCAGAGGATGACGTAAACAGGCGTCCCATGTGGAGGAGCCCGTCAACTCCCAGCACCATACAGCACCCCGTAGGGCGTAGGTCGTCAAAAAAGTAAGTCGCCATAGGAAGCGACTCTACCGCCCACTGACCCAACAGGTCTAGGGTCACTGGCCCGGCAAGCTCAGCCTTAGTCGGGCCCATGAGGGTCCGACCCATCTTCTCGAGAGTCGTAATCCGTGGATCCATCCTGTCCTGCAATGACTTCTATTGTTCCCAAGGGAGCAATAGTAAATATAATAAAAGGGGGTGAGATTTCGGGAGAAATCTCAGCAAGTACACTACACTTAAACCAGAACATATCAGATATACAGATAAGTGAACAAAACATACTTAACTAATGCACATGCAATGAATGACTGACTCATGCACATGCTCATGAAAACTTTTAAACAGACATACTTCTTTCAGACTTCTTTTCATAAAACTTTCATGCAGACTTCTTCTTTCAAACTTCTTTTCATAAAACTTTCATGCAGACTTCTTCTTTCATATCATCGTTACTTTTCAAAACATTTCTTTAAAACATTTCGCATCTTTCTTTCTTTCTTAGGCGCCACTTATCTTGAACAGATCTTTCTTTTGGCTCGAAAGCCCTTCTTGTCATGACTTTTCTTTAACATGTATGAGACACAACACGGTTCCCCTAGCACCGCGTGTTCCCTGCTGGTTACCGCATCACCCTAAAGTGAGCGTCATATAACTTTAAAACGGTAGGTCCTTACACCTTATTCGTTTTGGGCACCCACCAGCGTTAGGTGCTACCGCGCTCCAGCCACCTTTTGGTGCCATACACGGTCCGTCGACTGTTCTTCGTCGACCCAGGGGCTACCACTCGACTTTAGACACTCCTGAGTGGACAGGGAGTTCCACTGGGACACTTCCCCGTCCCAGCCTTTGGGGTTCTTATAAAACTTTACTTCTTTCTTTTCTTTCAAAAATTCCCTCTTTTCTTTTCCTTTCTTTTTCTTAAAAACATGCTTGACTTTAAAAATTTTCTTTTCATGACTTATGCATGGGACATGCATGCTTACTTATTTTCATGCAAGAACCCGAGACAGGCTCGAGTGCATTCACATTTCATTTTCTTTCTCCCTCTCTTGGGATAATTTCATAATTTTCCTACTTAGTCATCATATTCTATACCCAAAATGGGCCTAGGATTGAAGTGGGGTATTGGGCCCATCTCCAACCCATCATGGCCGAATTCTCCTAGAGAGTTTCTAGGGTTTTTCTTCATCATTTGACTTCAAATTTCCTCCAATAAATTTTAAAGTATCAAATTGAATCAAGTACCCTCCTTAGCAAGGGGTAACCGAAACCTTAGTGCTTCCTAAGTAATAGTTTTCACCTCCAAGACTTAGTCATTCCTATTTCCTCCATTCACCTTTCTAACTTAGGGAGTTCCTCCCCTTAGTCTATTCAAACTTCCTTTCCTAAGAGTTTCTTCTATGAGTTCAACTAAACAAAATCACCACAAAGCAATATAATATTAATCTTCCAATCTCAACCTTAAATATTATCAAATTCCCAATAAACATTTCTATACATCATACATAAGTGATCATTCCTTCCATATGCAAATATTTATATATCATTTCCATCCATATCAATCAAATAATTTATTCTCATGTCCATTTTCATTTTCTTACAACAATATGCTCCTTGAATAAATCCATTCCATCACTAGTTCCTCAAATAAAATCTTTACCTTAGCAACACCAAAATTTAATATTTAACACTAAAATCCTTCATGCATCATTTTCATCATTTCATCAAATAATCATGTTTTTTCCTTTCTTTTGCAACTAACACTTGATTCATCATTTCTACTCATATTCTAAGCTTGCTCCATCATATAAATTTATCCAAGAATACTCATATCTCAAGCAAGAAAAATCATTCCAATCCAAACATGGCAATGGCAACCATTAATCCAACAAACATGATCACTTCACTATATATAAGACTTGTTAAGGAAAAAGTGGGAGTATACTTACAACACTCCTACTAGGCTTTAGCTTAAATCTGAAATTACACATATAAAATCTCCCATTAGTCTAATCATGAACATAAAACTCAAAGAAAACCCTATTTCCTTCCAACCCTAACAAAGTGTTACATGTGTGTGTGTGTTCTTCCTAATCTTGCATAGATTTAATCACTAACCTTCTCCAATGAATTGATCACCTTCACACTCTTGCTTTTTGGCTTTCCTACTATAGGATTCTTCAAAATATGTGGTGAAAAGAGAAGAAACAAAAGTAGAAATGGCTAGGATGAGTTTGGCCGAGAGGTGGAGAGAAAGTGGGAGTGTTTGCATGTGGCTAAGTGATTTGAGCTCAAGGGGTTTTGCTTAAGGGTCTCACGGCCAGCTCCCTTCCCTAGGGTCCTTGGTACTCTTCTCATCATGTTTAGGCATGGCTAAAGATAGATGGGTTGATTGATAACTCTAGGCCACTCCAAGATCAAATCTTGGCCATACCTAGATGATTCTCCTTTCTCCTTTCTTTCCTATGGCCGGCGGCTTCTTGGTGCCTCTAGCCTCCATTTTCTTGTTTTTCACTCAATCATCATTCCCCTATCCCCTCATGTGTCCATCCAAGTGATTCCAAAGCCATGCTTTTTGGAATTTGAGCAAGGCATGACCGGCCAAGCTAGCTCCACCGAAACTCCCTTTTGCTTCTCTTCCTAGTTTTTGTCATTTCAATCACCTACACACACACCATACCTCTCTTCACATCACCATACTTTCTTACACATGTACTTCATCCACTTACACACTCTTCCTCTTTGTCCTATCACTTGTAGGTGGCCATACCCCATGAGATTCCCCAATGAACCCCACGGGTTGGCTTCCACCGAAACTCCAAGCTCCCTTCATCCAAGCTTCTCCTCATGCCACTTGTAACTTCCCTACACATCATGACCTCACTTGGCAAGTCAAGGGATCGTGTTTTGTACCTCCAAGATACCATAGTAGGAAAAATCATTCCATTAGATCCTACACTCAATCCTACATGGCATGCATCCAACTACTAGTCAACCTTCACCAAATAAGATTTTCCTTCAAGGGTTTGGATAATTTTTCTAGGATTTTTCTCCCATTGACAAGTGTCTCAACTATGGGCTTGATGGGCCATGGGCTCATTCTATGGGCTTTTGGACTCACCATTGCTCTCTTGGCCCATTCACTTGATCCATTCTCCAAAGGTCTCATTCCTAAGCCCATTTCTTCAAAGCCTATTTTGTTCTTTCACCAATTACCAATAATCTTGTGTATTAATCCTTAATTAGTTAATTAAATCAAGATGGAGATTTTTAGGGCTATTACACATAGCTTGATATGAAACACTATAATATTGACGAACAAACAAGAACATTAATGAAAAATTCATATGGTAACTACTGTACAGCTTGAAAATTATGAATTTCAAATGAATCAACTAGAGGAACTTCAATCAGGAGCTCACAAGATTGAAGCTTATTTAATTTTAAAATTTTAAATTTAAATGATTCAACTAGAGGAATTTCAAATTATGAACTTCAAACACAAACTCACAAGAGCTTATCTAATTTAATAATTATGAATTTCAAATGAATCAACTAAAGGAAGCAATAACAATTAAAGAAAGCAACAGCTTCCAACATGGAAATCAGCCATAAAACTTTGTAGTTTAGATTATGAATATAGTCTAAACCCTAGATTATGATTTGTCTTGTCCAAATCCCTACCCATTTAGAATTGAAAAAGTATAGTTGAAAAATATAATAGAAAACATATACAACCACGACATCAATTGGTGACAATTTGGACAAGACAAATCAGAGCTCATTGATTATCATACTTGATAAGGTGTAGTATAAATAAAAACCAAACATATGCTACATAACAAATTAAATTAGATGAAAATCAAAGTAACTTGCTAAATCTATATTTGTTATTATAGACAAACAATAGAAGTTATTCAACAAACATTTACAAAAAAACAAGTTGTACAACAAAATGTTGAAATAATGACATTTTGTTGAGAGGATAATGACACGCTGTCCATGGAGTCATCAGCGGCTGAGAGCTCACGGATTTAAGGGTTACATCAGTTGAAGTTAGGGCCATTAAGGAGTTAGAGTAGATCGATTTTGAGAGAGGGAGAGAGAAGATTGGGGAGAGCTTGTATAGGATTTCCTGGGAGTGAGAGTGGGAGAAAGAGAGAGGGTTAAGGGTGAAATTTTTTCTTTTGTTCCATGCCACGTCTATCTACAATGCGATCATATGGTAACTAAAATAGAATGTCTACATGGAACGCCTTCATTGGAAGGTGTTATTTGGGAGAAAATGGAAGAACTGTCCAAAGTTATCTCAAATTTTATGCAAGAAAATTTATATGTTGACTTACTTTATATAATCCATTAAATTTTAAAATAGATTTAACTTATTATACTAAACCAAACTAGCGTGTAAAGTTTCTTGTGTAAAATTTGTGTGCATACTTGACACTTTTGAATAGTTGTCGCCATCAGGCCCATTGATTAGCTTATCGATCTCACAAAGATTCAACAAAGTAATCCTCATTAAATTGAATTGGTAAAACTATTTTATATTTGGCGTTGGTGCATTTTTACAAGAAAAGTGCTACAGCTATAATGAGTGGCTAAAGCATTTTGTATTTTAGAATACCAACATTAGAGTTGTGCATCCATGCTATTTTTCCAGTCTAACCCAAAACTTAGAAAACTGGTACATCAAGAGGGTATCCAAATCGTGTACTCACCTCTATTCGGATGTAGGTACAATTATATAATGTGGGTAACTGAGTTCACATTAAAAAATTGTCTTAAAAATAAAATCAATTCAATTTACATTTGTGGTTCTCCTTTTCAAAATGGTTTTTTGACAAATTTGAGTACCTGGTTACAATAAAGATAATCAAAGATCCAAATTTTTATAATCAGGTACCCACCTTGATAAACATAGATGTAGATCCAAATATAGTCGGAGATTCTCATCCTAGTTTATAGCAAAATCTTAAATTTCGTTTTACTGATCGTTTTGATTGAAGTACTAAAATGGTTTTTGTACTGATACATTTCAGTGTACCATGTGGGGATAGTATTATTTAGATAAATTATATATAATTATATAATTATATTTCAAATCTTAAAAATAAAAAGTCTTAAGAAAATAATAAGAAATGAAGACACTAAGATAGTATACTTGAAAGCAGTAAGTGAACATAATAAAGTGAAGAGATTCACGAGATCATCCATTAGTATTTGTAGGAGTACATAGAAACCTAAGAGGGAGAATGAGAGAAAATATTTTTCATTTGTCTTGTAATGCAATTCTTCACATAGAATGTTAGGACTTCATTTCAAATATCTCAAGTTTCAACACTTTTAAAAGTCATAAATTATCAACACACGTAGACCCATCAAGTAAAAATGGTAAAATGCATCACACACATACACATTAAAAGCGCTATTTTGAAAACTCCTTCCATAACTAAAGTCTTTACAATATCGTAATTATTGTTGTTTGAGTTTAGAAGTTGTAGAACATGATCACAACGTGGATTAGGTACTGAGCGCTAATGCCACTAGCATCAGCATGTAGGCAAAGTTAGCCTGTTATAACGAGCCATTTTAGACCCGTTGAGGTTCCTTGGGATGGGTTCTCTATTTGAAACCAAAAGAGTAATTTCGGTCAGAATACTAGAGCCTAACGAATTGGACCAAGTTATGGCCAAAATTTTAGCCGATATGGACCATCAACTTAAGCCATGCTAGTTACTGTTACAACATGACGAATTTTGCCCAATACGGAACAAAAATGAAAAACACTAGTTTATAGCCATAGCCAATAGTATGGTCTAGTGACTAATGGTGATGATTGATGATGATTAAGGAACTCAGAATACTTATCTATAACTAGTAATATGATACAAGAAATATAAAAAGTGAGTGAAACACTATGTATTAAGTGGTTCAACACTAAAGCCTACATCCACATATTTTAAGAGTGAAATTCACTATATTCTAGTGTGATGTCATCAACCTTCGCTTAGAATCTGATAGTAATTGAAGCGTCGGGACAAGTAATATTAGATTATATACTTACCTTCATGACTAGTTAACATAAAATGTACCTACCATGTTTCTAACAACATGAATAATGGTAGCGAAAAGTGACTAAGGTATGATTTGCATAGTGAGTTGAAATAAAAGTTGAAAATTAAATAAAATATTATTAGAATATTATTTTTAGTACTATTATTATTTTAAAATTTGAAAATTTTGAACTATTTATTATATTTTGTAAGAAAATTTTAGAAAATTAAAATGATAAGATAAGATGAGTTGGGATAGTTTTTTTATCCAAATGGAGCGTGATCATTAATACCAAAGGGAAACTACTTATCCTAAATTTAACATGCTTTCCAAAATACCGTTCAATTATTTGGGTACCAAACTTAACCCATCATCCAAAGTCAAACAAAACCCATATTAATGTGTCATACTTCAAAGCTTACAAAAAAATATCACCAAATCATTTCACTAACGTCTGCAATCAATAGCATGACAACTTTTAAGTACAAAATGATCAGTTCTATTCTTTTATCAAAAGTGAGTTTGTCTTCAACTACCTTCTATCAAGATGGTGCACCTTTCCCTCTTGCTTGAATTCTTCATATCCTATCACAAATTTTATCATTTCAAGGTGAGAATCGCAATGGAACTATGACAGTAAGATTTTTCAAAATCTCAATAAGTTATAGCACAAATATACACAAAGATAACATAAATATGATTAAAGTAAACATGAGCATGTATGCATGGACATGAACTTGCATTCATGGAACTGTATTTTTCTCCCATCTAAATTCCTTTTCTAAAATTTGGAGAACTTTATAAAATCATAACATACATGAAGCATCTTTCATTTTTACTTAATGTTCCATACCCATTTCATAACATACATGGCATGTTCCATACACATGCCATGCTCATTTTATATGTTTTGATTATTTCAAGTCATTCACATGCCATGTCATGATTAGATATCATCATCACATGTCCACGCAAAGAAGTGTATGTCATCCATTAAAAATAAATTGATATCACGACATCAATGTTAGGATGGAAGATTATTCTCATGAAATTCCTTTGTCTTCTTGAAGAATTATTGTATATGTTCTGACTATTTCAAGTCATTCACATAGCATGCATGATTAGATATCATCATCATATGTCCATGCTAAGAAGTGTATGTCATGCATTAAAAATATATTTTTATCATGACCCTAATGCTAGGATGGAAGATTATCCTAATGGAACTCTTTTATCTACTTTAAAGTGATTAAAAATGGAGTGATATCCCCTGAATTGATGAAAAAATTAATAACTTTTGGATGGAATTATAATGGTCACAAAGAGAAGGTATGAATACTCTTGCTAATGGGTGCACTGGAGTACTCATGGGGAAGGACGTTTCGTGAAATCAGAGCATTCTTAAAGACAAAGCCAAAGGCAATATTGATCGTCGTGTGGTGAAGATAAGTGAACGTCATTTATTTGGAATCGTGAGGTAACTACTAGTATGAATAAGAGATGCCTAATGAGATCGTATGAAAATTTTATGAATAATAGTAAGATAATTTGTGAATAGTAGAGAGATAGTTTGAGTTAGATTTTTGTTGGATTTTGGAAAATGAGAAAAAAAATGAATAAAAGTTATTATAAAGTTAAAAATATTGTTAGAATATTATTTTTTAATATAATTTTTGTTTTATGTTTTATAATTTAAATTATTTTTTATTTTAAAATTTAGAAAAGTTATAATGATTAGTTTGAAAAAATTGTAATAATAGTTTGGATGTTTGTATTTGAATGGTAGTATAGTTGTTGGTTTTCATATTGGAATTTTTTAAACTATCATATGAGTGAGGCATCAAGTAATGACCCGTACATTGAAGGCGAAAATGTTTTGATTGACTTGGATGTGCTGGAAAATGTTTAAGCAAGTTTTGCATGTGTAGGAACTGAAACTAATCGAAAAAAATAGATAAACATGTAGAGTTTTTTACATGGTTCCTAATTCTAACAAAGGTGATGGTAATCCACGAGCCAAAAGCAAGATGTGTGGAGTTATATACTTGGCAGCGCGAGCAAATATAGAGTCAAAAAATCAAAGCATCACATTAACAAATGCACTAAAATAAATTCACAAGATATTGGTAAGTTAATGTTTGTACAAAATAGTAAATCTGTGTCGGTAAGTGCTTCTAAATTTGACATTAAAAAATTTAGAGACGTCTTGGTAGGCATAATTTTTTTTATATAGGAAAGATTGCATTGCATTCCATTAAATCGAGATTACAACTGTGACCTATAAAATAGGACAAACCCAAATTACAAGCCAAATCGATCAAATTGATTGATGCACCCCTGCGAACAAATTTCTTGTGACAGAAATTGTATAAACCTCTATACATTCTCAAGTGACAACACTATCAGAGACTTTCATCTCGAATTGTCAGAGAGTATGATTCTCTGTAAAATAGAGAATAAAATCAATCTCCACCCACCGTCATCCTCTAAAGAATGAGAGGAAATCGACACCATCATCTTTCTAAGGAAGAGTGAGACAAACAAATTAATAATATTTTTGTTTTTATTAATACTTAATACAAACTACAAGACTAAACAAAAACAACAACAAACTGATAATAAAGTTAATGAAAAACACGGATACGTAACCAAACATGGTTGTGATGGCATGTATAGCACACGCGCCACCTTGGAAAAGACCGGACCAGCAAGTTCCAAACCTCCAATGTCACAAAGTTCAGAAAAATTGCACGTGGCGGTATCAGAGACTTCCATTTGGAGGTGAGTGGGGTCCACACACACTTGCCTAACCCGAGCATGTGCTTCACGCGCTGCTTCTTATGGCAGAATCTTCAACCTGTTGGAAGATCGAAGCTGGACGAAGCCCCTGGTGGGGCGCGTGTTTGTCCTTCACCGCCGGAGAGCATCAAACCAAAAACTTGCTAGAAACGGAGAACGAAAAATGCAAATAATAAAAAAAAAATACCGAAAAATGAAAGGAGGTGGGAGGGAAGAGTCGGAACTCCACCACCTTCCCTTGGTGGTTTTCTTCTTAGATTTGAAGAAATGACGATTTTTTACCTTGGTAGGCATAATTGTGAAGCATGGACTACCTTTTTGATTTGTTGAATATTCCTATATATGATATTTATATTGAATTATGTTCATTGAGAAAGAAATAGGGTTAAATTCATGTTAAATGACACTCATGCTAGAAGTAATTTAACATCTAACTTATGGACTTTATAATTACTAATAGTTAATGTGCATTACGGAATATTTTTTTGATAAGAATTGGGTTTTACGAAAAAAAGATATTAAACTTTTATTTTACACAACAACCACATAATGTCATGTCTTTTGTCTGAAAAAAAATTATAATTTATTATGTGAGTGAGGAATTAAAAAAATAAGTTTTTTACTTTGACTTTGGACAATACTTCTTCTAATTAAATTTAAGTGTAGACGTTAAGAATTTTATTGAAAATTAAGCTAGCTATTGAATTTTATTAAATATAACTTTTTTTCAAATCTAAAATTATGTCTAAAGTATTAAGTCTAAAGACTATAGATTATAAGTCATAAATATATATTTTATTTAATATTTAGGTGAGAATAGAAATTGAAAAAGATGATTATTTTTTATGGAAGTAGATTAGTAGTACTGGTATGTATTTAATAATTTTTATATCCATGTAGCCCGTCGAATGACAGCAATATATTATATGCCAATAACTATTTATTTATTTTTTTAGATTATTATTTTTATATAGATTATTATTATTATTTTTTTTTAAGAGTAAGTTTTTTTAAAAATATTTTGTTGCTTAAATCTGTTATAAATATATAAATTGGGCTGAAAATAATTAAATTTGGTCAGAAAATATATTTTATCATTGTCAGATTTTGGATCAAATTAAGCCTATTAAATCATATTAGGTGCCCATAGACTGGACTGGACCGCTCTTGGACCGAACTGGACCAGACTGGTATGGACAGAATAAGAGTTTAGTTCGGTCTAGGGTAAGAGAATTCTTGAACCGAATGAAACCAGTGCACAAATTTCTCGGACTGGATCAGACCATTTACACCCCTAAACAATAGTATTGGATATATAATTAATTATATTTACTTTACATTTTTTTAAATTGAATAATCACAACACACACACACACACACACACACACACACATATATATTACATTTTTAATATTGTAAATTGACCATGAAATATTTATTGATAAAGTGAATTATTTTATATATGCATCTCTATTTTATATATATTTGATATAAATTTTTATAATAGCAGTGGTATTGATTATGTATAATAAATTATTTAGATTTATAAAATTTACCACAAGTAATAGTTTGCGCATTGCATGAGTTATGTGCTCTTTTGTATAAAACATGACAAAAATTGGTTATATCATGTCAACCCATTATTTTAGTGAATCGATTTAAAGTTTAAAAGTCTAGCCCATTTGGCTTAACATGGTGTTCTGATTAATCTATATAATATAATATACATGACATAATACAAACACAACCCACTAACACCATTTGTCTCCCTTAGGTATATTGGATGTATTAGAAAGATGGTTATTTAAGCCGTACAAAGAAAATACCAACAACATTTACACGTTTTTTGTACCAAACTAATATAAATAATAATTATGCGCTTAATGTACTTCATGCCTTAAACATACAAAAACTAACCATCTATTTGTCTACAAAAACCAAATATTAAACTCATTCAAGAAAAGTTGCAAAAATGTATACAACCTATGGATGTCTAAAGACAACACTTAGTGCCAAGAGATAAATTTATACCTCTATAACTCCAATTTTTTTTTGTCAATCAGATCTATAATTCCATTTTTAGTTATATAAGTGAAGTGAATCTAATACTCTATATTAAAATTTCTATTATATGAATTCAATTTATATAATACAATATACATGACATAATACAAACACAACCCACTAACACCATTTGTCTCCCTTAGGTATATTGGATGTATTAGAAAGATGGTTATTTAAGCCGTACAAAGAAAATACCAACAACATTTACACGTTTTTTGTACCAAACTAATATAAACAATAATTATGCGCTTAATGTACTTCATGCCTTAAACATACAAAAACTAACCATCTATTTCTCTACAAAAACCAAATATTAAACTCATTCAAGAAAAGTTGCAAAAATGTATACAACCTATGGATGTCTAAAGACAACACTTAGTGCCAAGAGATAAATTTATACCTCTATAACTCCAATTTTCCTTTGTCAATCAGATCTATAATTCCATGTTTAATTATATAAGTGAAGTGAATCTAATACTCTATATTAAAATTTCTGTTATATGAATTCAATACATTTTAACAGAGACATCATAATATTTTCATAAATATTAATTAGTGAATTATTCCTATGACTTATGATGATATTTTATAAAAATAAATTAAAAAGATTAATATTAAGATAATATGGGATAAAGCTTCTTTAAAAAACATTATTTCAAAAAAATAAATGTTAATAAAATTTGCTATACATCACCTCACTGAAAATTTGAATAATTTTCTGAAATCAACTAAAAAACATTCAAGATCAAATCCTCTATATTTCTTTTTTAATTGAGTTTATATTTGCTCAAGATAATTACACAATCACTTAGCTTTATTAAAAGATGACTAAACTTAATCTAAGGGCAATATGATGGAAGGTTGCAAATTCATATTATATCAATCCGAGTGTGATGTAATAGTTATTTTATGCCATAATTCACTTATAACTAATTTTTTGGTAAGTTATAACAGTGCAACGTAATTGTTCTTATCATACAACTCATAGCATTGCAATTTTGAAATATAATACTTTGAACCCTCTCAATTTTTATAATGTTAGCTATGAAATGATAATGGATTGCTTTGAAAATGTGAAAATTAAATTTGAAAATGCTTTCGAAAAAGAAATAATGTCAAATAATATTTCTACTCTATTTATCTGTTTGTTTTAGAGAAGAGATGAGATAAAAATTAAAAAAAAAATAATATATTGTTATAATGAATTTTTTTAATATTAATTTTATATGAGGATTTGAAAAAATAATTTTGAAATTTATAAAAGTAAAATTTTTTATTATATTTTGAAAGAGAATTTGAAAAAATATAATAATAAATTTGAGATGAGTTTGGAGTTTTTAGTTTCATCCCCAAAATAAACCGGCCCTAAGGCCTGGTTTGCTTTGAAAGACAAAACTAAAAACCTCAAACTCTTATCAAACTCATTATTATACTTTTTCAAATTTTTATACAAAATATAATAAAAAATCTAAAATTATCAAATTCCAAAATCATTTTTCAAATCTCAAAACAAAATTAATATTAAAAAAATACATTACAATAATATTTTATTCTTTCTTAACTTTTATCTTATCTTTAAAAAATAAAACCAAAAACCTCAAACTCTTATCATACTTATCATTACTTTTTTTCAAATTTTCATATAAAATATAATAAAAAATTTAACTTTTTTAAATTTTAAATTCACTTTTTTAAATTTCAAAAAAAAATTAATATTAAAAAATATTTTATAATAATATTTTATTTTATTTTTAATTTTTATCTTAACTCACACCACTCTAATGCCTAATTTTAGAAGGTCCAATCGGATTGAGAATCTGAGATGGTGAGCCAAAGAAGCCAGAGGCACTGAAGAAGAATAAGAGCTCGTTGTCTTCGATCTCCCTCTCCAATCCTTAACCATGGGTAATGAGACAATCAAGAGGCACTTTATCTTTTCTCTCTCTTTCTTTCATGCTTGAGCTAGTGGACTCTTCTGTTCGATGAATGTTAGGTATCTCGCGTGACTCTATGCACAAGAGGCGTGCCACTGGAGGCAAGAAAAAGGCATGGAGGAAGAAGAGAAAGTAATGCAATCCACACTTTCTCACTTATTTATTTGCTTGTGTTATTAATTTGTAAATTATAATATTCTCTCCCGTCTCTATTTGTTTGTTCCAAAAGAGTATGGAAGCACTGCTTTCTTTCCTTTTTTGACTGTTATACTCTTTGTTACATTTTCTCGACTTCCTGATCGGGGGTTTTTAGTATCTCTTATCGGATCTGTCAGTGCTATGGTCTTCATTTTTATCAATTCTCAACTTTTGGTTATTCAAGGTTGTTTGATTGTTAAACTCAATGAGTGCTTTTTACCCTGATATAAATTATTCCATTTATGCTGTTGTCCCAAGCTAAACTCTCATTTTCGAATTTTCACATTTTGATAGGTACACTGCGTTTCAGTCACAAAACACATTTTGTAATATCCTTGCTTGATTCTTTTTGGTTTTCTAACTTCTCTTTCTTCCTTCTTTTCATTGTCCTAATGTGTAGCCATGTGAAAGTTTTGGTCAACGGCTCTATCTAGTGTGATATATCGAATTTGGTACCTTAGGATATTTGTGGGAATCTTATGTTGTTCGATGTCACTGAAAATTACCTTATTTATCTTAGGGTCATTTGATCAAGTGTTACATGCTTAATATTCTAACATGAACTTAATCCATAGGAGTTGGCTTAAGTGGTGAAGGTCTTGGGCCTAGGGGTATGCTCCCCCTAGGTCTAAGGTTCAAATCCCTTGAAAGGGTGCAATCAATGTCTAGGGGCCATCAGACTGGGGGTCACTTGAGTTTCCCAATGTGCATTTACGAAAAATTCTTTGTCGAGGGCCGATGCACTCCTGAGATTAGTCGGGATGATCTTCCTGAACCCAGTGCCAATAAAAAAGTATTCTAATGCGAACTCAAATTTTTTACTCAAATTTCCCAAGGAGAAAAGCTTTCTATATCTATACGATACTTCTGAAGATGCTAGATATTTTACTGCATGATTATCAATATATTTATGTGTGTGTGTGTGTGTGTGTGAGTAGAAAAAATAAAGCAGACATTTCTGTGTCATGATGAGATATTTGAGTTGGCTTCTTCAAATTTGCCTGTGTTATCACTAATTTTCTCTCCATGCAATGTTGATCACTTTTTGGCTTGTGCAGGTATGAGCTTGGCCGCCAACCTGCTAAAACTACGATTTCAAGCAACAAGACGATGAGGCGAATTCGTGTGAAAGGAGGCAATGTGAAATGGAAAGCCCTCAGATTGGATACTGGGAACTTACTCATGGGGTAGTGAAGCTATCACCCACAAAACACGTATACTAGATGTTGTTTACAATGCTTCAAACAATGAACTTGTGAGGACACAAACTCTAGTGAAAAGTGCTATTGTTCATGTGGATGCTACTCCATTCAAGCAGTGGTACCTTCAGCACTATGGAGTTGACATTGGTAAGAAGAAGAAGGCTGCTGCTAAGAAGGAAACACCAGAGGTACCATTAGTCATTCTCTCCAAATTGTTTGCTTTCATTTGGATTCGTATATTGCTTCTGTACAGCCGGATGTGACGGTAACTGAATGTTCAGAGGAAAATGCTCATTGTATTTGTCTTAATTTTGTTGTATTAACATAGGAGAGTCCTAAGGGCTCTGTCATGTGGTGGTTCCCCCGTCATAAAAAAAATGTGTTGTATTTCTAATGCACATGGAATGCTTGCAAATGTGAATGTTATAAAAAATGCATTTTCTAAAATATGTTCTTTCATCACACTGAATATTTTTTATAGCAAATTCCAGTGCATTTATAGTGTTTCCCTCCTTATTTTTCGTTTGCAAATGAAAAGGTCCTGAAATTACTGGATCTAATAGAAATGGGCATTTTATGATAATTGGCAAAACTCGGTTAGGTGATGTTAGTTTCAAAGCTGTAGAATTTGACTGACTATTTTGGTTTCCTCCTTGGTTCGTTTTAATGATGGCTAGCATTCATGTGATAATATTTTCTTCATTTCCTGTATCTGCTTTATAAAATGCCATATGATAGGTATCCTTTTGGTTGGTGGGAAGCGAGTTAGTTAGACCATTCTAGTGTAGGTATGGTGCATCTTCTACGTCTAAACTATGATCAATATAGCTTGTGTGATTTTAGTACAGTATTTTCTACCAATTAGGTCGAACAAAAATGCATAGTCTTATATTTGCTTTTACATATATATCTGAATGCTGTGCCTTTACAGGCAAATGCTTGCTTCTATGTATCATTTGTAGTCCTTAGGATTAAGTGAGAGAAGTTTATTGGGACCAGTGTTCTTGGATTATGTTATTGACAAGTTTTGTAGGATGATTTTGCCTCATTTACTTGATCTGTATCACAAGATCGATTCGTTAGGGTATAAGGTCTGGAATATCATTGCCTGAACATCAAAATGGTAGAACTCTAATATTAATACTATGTTTCAGTTTAAAGATGCCATTTATGTGGGGGTTGCTTCTTTTCCATTGTTTTCATTGTTTCCAATAGTTGATCTACTTATCGTGCATGAATACAATTCTGGCTATTTTTTCTGGATAGAACCGATGCCACGTCATTGCTTTTTTCCCTCATAAGTAAACGGTGGTTCCTTCTACAATGTCTTCTATCAGGCTGCAATGGAAATCTAGGTAGTATTTTCTCTGTACATTTGTATGTTGTCAGAACCGTTCATGGTTTGTACATTATCAATTTGAAATGACAAGTTTCATCATACCAATCAGTAGGAGTAGAAGCAGCTACAGAGGAAGCAAAGAAGAGTAACCATGTCCTTAGGAAGCTTGAGAAGCGCCAGCAAGGTTGTAAATTTGGTCTCCACATTGAAAAGCAGTTTGGGAGTGGTAGATTGTTGACTTGCATCTCTTCTCAACCGGGACAATGCGGTAGAGCTGATGGGTAAGTACAAGGTCTACAATTTTTTTTTTCCCATATTCAATTTTCTTGTCATCTTATTCTGTTTCTCACCAATTTGTGTTTTCATAGATACATCTTGGAAGATAAAGAACTGGAGTTCTACATGAAGAAGATCCAAAGAAAGAAAGGGAAAGGTGCTGGTGCTACTTGAGCAGTGTCATTATGCGGAGGCTTGTCTTTTTTTGATTGTTTTAGTTGCACTTTTTTGGCTTGCCTAGATGAAAATTTTGCCCGATATATCGAGTTGTTTCAAATTAAATGCTTTGATCACGTTTTAATCCACAATTCAATTTATCGACTTCAATATCCCCATTGAAACGCCATTATATGATTTGCGGGAGAATTTAATTTAAAGCTCACGTTTTCCGTTAAATCATGTTAGCTATGTGGAGACATGTATGATGTGTCTTCATATATGCTCGGAAATACAATTTTCCTTATTTGATTCTCCGAAAAAAAAAATCATTTTCACTAATCGATCTTTTTGATTATCACTTCTAGTCGTCATATTTTATTTATCGTAATAGTGATGAAATGATCATGCATTACCTTAAAAATGTGAGATAATATTAAATGATATATTATTTTTGAAGAAACTTTCTATAAAAAATGTTAGATAATTTCTTTTACTGTAATTAAACTTTGCATCGATTATGGGTTGCATTTTGGTTAATATATCTATGGTTGCAATTTCTTATGCTTTGATGGATAAACATATTATTGCCAATTGATGTAGCTGGTTTCCCTATATTACATAAGAGTACTTTCATTGGATTGGCTAAAAGTCAAATCCAATAAGATTTTGAACAATCAATCTTATTTTCATCCCACGTTAAATTGGCCAAAAGTTAAATCTTTTGGCCATAATGAATAGTAAAGTAAAAAATAATGTCAAATATAACAAGTCCTAAGATTGACCTAATTTTTATTTTATTGTTTTTTCTTTTTATTTCTTAGTTACTCTCTCCTCCTTTTATTATTAAGTTAGTAAAAAAATTATTTGAATGAGGAATAATTAGAAATTATTATTTTTTAAATATCGAATACTAATTTAATTTAAATATAATATGATTATTAATTATTTCTTTAAACTCATAATTTAATTAAAATATGATTATTAATTAACATATAATAGATAGAATAGTCAAATATAATAAAATTAATTAATTTCATAATTGAAAATAATCAAAAAAATAAGAATTATTTATTATTTATTATTATGAATTTTCATAAATAGATAATTCAATGTAGAGATTTAATATCAATAACCAAAGTTAAAAGTTAGTTATATTATATTATTATTATTATTTGAAAAAATAGTCATTTCAATGTGAGACTTATGTAAATGAATGGTCAAAAGCTAAAATTTAAGTCATATTGGCTAAAATTGTACTATAGCAATAATCAATCCAATGAGAGTGCTCTAAGTAAGATTATTTATTGGAAAAATGATAGCATTCCTACTCCTTTACAATTTCTTTACTAATTTTATTTTATTTTTTTAAATTAACTGAATGATAAAAAAAGTGACTATTAATAAAGTTATATATTTTTTAAATTTTTTCTTAATGATTAAAGATGCTAAAAAAATATTTAAAAGAAAATAATAAAAAAATAAAAACACTATAAATAGTGAACAAGTAGTAAGAGAATTGTAAAGATATCGTTACTCTATTTATTGATGTTCATAATTAGAATCTCTAATCTCCTCAATGAGCCTTCTCTATTTTGAAAACGTCAATTCCTCTCATATTCCATGTGCACCACACAAGATATAATGGCATCATCTTCCCAATAGCAGCTACTTGATTTTTTAAAATTTTACACCAATGAGGCAAAAGATCTATCACCCTCTTGGACATTCACCCAAGTAATGTAATGTCCAGTCTACAAAAATCTCATCATTTACCATATCGGAATGGAGAAATAGATTATTTGATGATTCTTCATTTTTTTTACACAAAATGTCAATCCATAATATAAATACATGCTTATGCAATTTATTAGTGGTCAAAATTTTCACATGAAAAGTCAACCAACAAAGAGAAACACCTAGAGGCACTTTACTTTTTCAAATGCACTTCCAAGAGAAAATAATAGATAAATGGGATGACATACTATGGTATAAGGATTTGGCTTAGAAATTTTTGTTCCCGTGGTGACAGCAATTTATCCTCCCCACCACCCTCCAAATTTCAATGCTTACAAGGTGTTGTAAAAATGAAAAATATCCTCCATTTTCCAATCTTGAATAGCTCTAATGAATCTCAAGTTTCACTGCACCAAGCCATGCAAAGTGTCTGTAAATTTATTCAGCTATAGAAGCTCAACATTTTGCTAAACATATTTATAACTCAAATCACGAAAAATGTCAAAGAACCCCTCGAGAGGACTATTAATCAGCATCGACCGAGAATCTAGCAATAGTGATGTAATGGTTCGTGCAATTGCATCGCCTCTCCCCAAAATCAAATCTACCAAGAATATAAACTAAAAAGTTCTAATTAATATCATCAAAGGCTTTCTATATATCTAGTTTGCAAAAGATGCTTGGAACACCGAAACTGATTCTACAATCCAAACATTAATTTGCAAAAGGACCTCAAGAATTTGTCTTTCTCTAGAGAAACACAATTTTGTGGCTTTAAAATAGTCTTTCTCCATAATTGTGCTCATAAAATTGGGAAGAACCTTGGATAAGATCTTCTTATACACCCAAATCATAAGATTGATGGAAAGAAAATCCTTTACCCCTACAAACTTGACCTTTCTCATGATAAGAGTTATGAAAGTTGCATTAGGTTTTTTCTCAAATTTCATATACGAGTAAAATTCAACAAAAAAGTATTCATAACATCCTCCTTAATAATATCCAAATGTCCCTGGCATTTTATCATCGTCCATTCCTCCTAATGCATTATGCACCCCATCCTCTCCAAACATCCTCTCTAACCAACAACACTCAACTCGTCAATCGTGTCAAAATCCTGCCCGTCAACCTTAGATCGCCAAGGGCATTGCTCTACAAGAAATTTATCAAAAAATGGTATAATATGTTCTTTAATCTCATATCTGTCTAAAGTTTTCTTTTGAATGCAGCACTCTATAGTATTAAATCTTCTATCAAAATTAGTTACTCTATAAAAAAATCTGGTACATTTTTTCACTTTCCTTTAGCCAAAGAGGTCTTTTGTCTCTAAAAAATCTATTTCATGAGAGCAAGTTTTTCTAAAGAGAAATTTCACTCCCCAGCCACTGTTCACTCTCACACACTGCACGCAAGACGTGGCATTTTTTCCTTACCCAGTGAAACATGCCTTCTTCTCTTCTTGCTCTCGTCTTTTTTCATTTTCTTCATTTTCATGAATTTTTCTTAATTTCTTGATGAACAACTCGAGGTATCTAACACCAATGCATGCCAGGATATTGCTCTTGTATTCTCGCGAAAAGAGAGCTCTAGACTTTTACTTAGTCCTACTCTATATGTAAAGAGAGGATAATAAAAATAACCAAGACAAAATGGATAAAGCTCCCACCATACTCTATCTTGCTCTCTCAGTCTGGAAAGGTTTAATTCAAGAAAAATAAGAGATAACAACTTGAGAAAAGCAAGAAAATGCAAGTAGATGTATTTCAAAATAGGAGGTTGGTGATTCAAGTCAAAGATTCAAGGAAGAAAGAAACTAAATCTTAAAAAGGAATGTTTTTAGTAGCAAGAAAGATTGTGTGCAAAAGAAAACATGAGGGAAAACAGTGGATTTGGAAGGTCGGTGAAGTTTGAACATCCTTAACAAGAAAAAAATCTAAGGTCCGAAATTCTCAACCCATGAAGGCTTAAGATTCAAAATCAAACTCATCTTCTTTATTTTTTCAAGAGAAAAAGAAGAATAAAATCTTATCATCAATCTATATGAAGGAGAGACAAAGATAAAGATGAAGATGAAGATAAAGTTGAACAAAATGAGAGAATGTGGCATGAACTGCAAAACTAGGCAAAGTACAAGAGTGGGGAGGGAATAAGGCGTGTTTCAATAGTTGAGATAAAAATAATGATGGCAGGTGTGCATTGTGTGAGAGTGAATAGTGGAGATGAATATAAGTTATCTTTTTCCAAATCACCCGCAACAACAGTCTATCTTGCCTTCTCCTTATCCGAAAGAACCTCGGCAATCTTATTTTCATTAAAACAAGAAAGTTCCTAAAAAGAATCTTTCTTTGATCACCAATCTTCCTAAGTTCGTCATCATTCCACATTTGAAGTCGTTCTTGAGAGATTTAAGCTTTCTAGCCAATACAAAACTAAGCACATTAGAAAAATTAAAGAAGCACCACAATCTCACCTTATTCACAAATTCATCAACTTTTAACCATATGTTTTTATATTTTAAGTATCTACGTCCCTCATAAAGACTCCCACAATATTATAAAATGGGGAAGTAGTCCAAACATAATCTCGAGAGTATCTTTTGGCATGACTTAGAATAATAGACATCCCAAGACGACGATACAAGATATATGTCCAATCTTAACCAAATCATCTTGTTCGGCATATAAATTCCCCTTGCCAATTCAAAATAAGATAAAAGAAAGATTTTTCCATAGTTGGGTTAATACGAGAATCATTCGACCTTTCACTTGAAAAATGAGTGATATTAGAATCGCCCTTATTACACCATGACCCATCCTACCAACTACACAAACCAGAAATATTTTCCTAAAGAAATCTTCCATTACTATCCACATTAGGTCCATATGTACCTATAAACGACCACTTGTAACCATCATCTACATTTTTGAATGAACAAGCCACCAAATATTCCCTACCATACTCCTCCACGAGAGTAATGATCCTCATATCCCATAACAAAATAATACTTCTCAAAGCCCCTTAGAGGCAAGATAGAACCAACCTATATATGGACATATCTAGGCGCTTCTAATAATATTTTTATCAATAAAATTGAACTTAGTTTCATGGAGACAAATTATGTCAACCTTCAAAGTAACCATGTAGACTATATAGAAACCTAAGGGGTGAGATCGTTTCACATAAGTTGGTAAGAATGTGTTTATCATTGAGTTTTAGCATGAACAAGATCTTGTGAAGGTGAAGAAGGGAAAGCCTTAGATTTTTTTTCGTAATTTGCTACATATTAAAGCTTTTGATGGTCTCTCTTCACCAAATGATGTGATCTTTAAAAAGGAGTTCATGTGGATTCAACTCCACATATTCCTCTAGGGGCTATGACTATGGAGGTTGGCAAGTAGAGAGGGAATGTGATTGGAGATGAAAAAGAGATTGATGTTGATGGAGATGGCACTAGGTGGGTCCCCTACTTAAGGATTAGGGTTGCTACTAATATAACCAAACCATTGATGTGTGAAATTCAACTAAACGTGCATGGTCACAGATACCAAATTAAGATAAAGGCTACCCAACTTTTGTTCTAGATGTGAGGTCATTTGACACAGGAAGCAAGGTTGTTCTAGAGGGTTAAGCAGTCGATCCTTACATAGTGATGAAGGGAACCAATATGTAGCATGGTTGTATACTACAATTAGAAAAACTGCTATCAAAAGCCATTCAAGTAATCAGGACAATGGGACCAAACTAGACTCTTATTCCTCAAGGCAACAAGTTGAGGATGAAGTTGTTTATGGAGATATTTCGTAGTATGATCAATTTGCTAAGATGCCGTTAATGCAACATATTCTCAAGAAGCTCTTAATGGTGAGATGATTTTCAGGATTCTTTCCTTCCTACTAAAGAGGCTATATCAAAAAGCCATAAGTTGTCAATGGAATCATATACTCAATTTGAGGCTCAATTGCAAGAATATGATGGCATAATCATAGGAGAGAATAATGTGATGACCAAGCCTAATATGGGAATTAAGATTGGCGAGGGTTTGGGGTAGGTGGGAGAGACACAATTGAAGACTGATCAATTTATTCAAGCTCACCCTATTACAGCATCACAATATAAGGAGGAAAATAGCAATAAAAAAACTAAGTAAAAGAGGAGAGCAAGAAATAAGTAGCTCAATGTTTCACATAGCAAGATATTGTCTAATAGTCATACAAGGAAATATCCATGTAGTACCAAGGATGTGCAGGAAGCAGGTTCTACTCCAAATAAGCTTAAATCCAAGGCACTTGATGGTCTGGTTTGAAGTGAAGTTTTGGCAGAGGCTGGTGCACAACCCTACCAACCCCAATGAGTTTCCTAAGTGGAGCTACCGAGGTTTTAGAAACCTTCAGCCAGTTAGTCATTAATCTCTCGATTAAGGAAAATATCCTCAAACTAATTTTGTCTTATAGAAACCAAATGTTGAAAGGAAGAGATCGAAAAGGTTAAACCTCAATTGAAATTTGACAATTGTATGGTTGTAAACAGCAAAGGAAGTATTGAAGGCGTGGCTATATGGTGGAAAACTAAGCTAGATGTGCAAATTTGTGATTACACCAGGTGGTATATTAGTGTATTTGTAAAAGGACAACTCTTGGATGATCACTGGCTTTTATGGCCACCTTGAGACCTCAAAAAGGAATGGGAGCTAGAAATCGCTGAAAATGCTAAGAGATACTATCTCAATTCCTTGGATTTGTATAAGTGACTTTAATGAATTTTTTTTACTAAAATGAGAAGGTGTGTCCAGCAGTTAGGCCTTTCAAAAAGATGAAAGCTTTTTAAGAGGCCTTAGATTATTCTAGTTCGCATACTCTTTTAACCAAAAATCATAAATTTATTTGGTCCAACAATTGACAGGGGAAAGGTTCACAAAGAAAAGATTGGACCGTGCCTTGGCAGATTCAGATTGGAAAGTGCTATTCCCCAATGCAAACTATTAGGTACTACCAACCATAAAATCAGATCACTCCTCCATTTTTTTATCCTTTACAAGTGGCATTCATAGAGTGGGGAGAAGAAAAACACTTGTCATGTATGAAGCCACTTGATCCCTTAGGCAGGAGTGCCCCATTATTATAAAAGAAGGACTAACATGAGGGATGAAGTGTGCTTTGGAGCCCTTATCAAAAACAAGTTGGAAATGTGCAGCAAAACTCTTCAAAACTAGAATGTTGTTAACAATAGAAATAGCCCTACCCATATTAAGAGAAAGTTAAAGGAAATTGATAAAATGCAAGGAGGGGGAAATGGAGAGCATCTTCCCAATGTTAAACTAATTCAAGAAGAAGTACAACACCTAGCAAAGGAAGAATAAGATGAAAGTAGCAGACCAAGCAGCATTGGTTGCAACATGGTGATAGAAACACTAAGTTCTATCACATTTTTGCCAACCAAAGAAGGAATACAAATCGTATCACCAAGATTGTGGATCAATCTGGTAATTTGGTAACAAATAAAGACCATAATTCAGAAGTTATTTTTTTGCTTTTTATTCCGACCTTTTCATTTCCTTTAATATAACTACCACTAGAGTGTTTGTGTAGGATGACTATTTGAGTTACTCAAGAAATGAACTCCAAATTATTGAGGCCCTTTACTGAACTGAAAGTCAAGGATACAATTTTTCAAATATCTTCCCTGACTTATTTGGCCCTGATGGTTTCCTTGCCCAATTCTGTCATTTAAATTTGGATACTATAGGACCTGATGTTAGTCAGTTTGCTCTTCAAGTTTTGAATAAGGGTACCACTTTGAGGAATGTTACTGAGACCTTTATCACTCTAATTCTAAAGAAAAAAGAGCCTAAGAATTTTACTGACTTCACCTTATTAGCCTTTACAATGTCTGCAACAAAAGCATTACAAAGGTCATAACAAATAGGCTTAAACTTGTATTGCTAGATATTATATCTTCTAACTAAAGTGTTTTTGTTCCTGGCAGGTTGATCTCAGACAATATATTGGTGGCATATGAAACTTTACATTCTTTAAGCTCACGAGTTAAAGGACTAATAGGCTATATGACACTAAAGCTTGACATGAGCGAGACCTTTGATCGAGTAAAGTGGAGTTTCATGGAAGCTCTTTTGTGTAGAATGAGATTTGATGGGAGATTCATATCTCTTATCATGTAATGTCTTACAACAGTATTACACTCTATCCTGGTCAATGGTGAAGCATAAGGATCCTTCAACCCAACTCAAGGCTTTAGAGAGGAAGACCTCTTATCCCCTTACTCATTTATCATATGTGCTGAGGCCCTAACTTTCCTGTTGAAGTAAGTTGAAGATAAAGAAAGCATCATTAGTGGTCCTATTGGTGAAGTCTTTATCAAGATAACCCATTTCTTATTTTCAGATGATAACCTCTTGTTCTGTAGAGCTAATTCAATGAAGTGGAGTCAAGTACAACATATTCTTAAAATTTATGAAAGAGCCTTAGTCAAATGCTACATAAGGAGAAGAACTCGATATTTTTTAGTAGAAACACACCAGCTGAGATACAAGATAACTTAATCCAAAGAGTGGGTGTTAAATCTAGGGGTATTTTGAGAAATATGTAGGACTTCTAATAGTAGTAGGGAGATCAAAAGTGGCTCTAATTGATAGGACATGGGCTAAAGTTTCCAATTAGAAGACTATATTTTTATCCACAACAAGAATTTATTTATTTATTTATTTATTTATTGAAAGCTATTCTTCAAGCTATCCCTACTTACACCATGGGATCTTTCTTCTTCCTCACTCTATTATTCATAGGCTAAACAAATTGTTAAAAAAGTCTGTGGGGGCCTTTAATCAGGAGTATTCAAAGATACAATGGGTGAAATGAAACAAGTTGGGCCAATCAAAAGAAAAAATGAGATTTGAGATTTAAAGACTTTAAAAGCTTCAATCTGACCATGCTTGTAAAGCAAAATTACTCTTCAAAATCCAAACCCTTTTTTGGCTTAGGTTCTTAAATAGAAGTATTTTCCTAAAGTTGGTTTTCTTGCATCAAAACTAGATTATAAATCCTCTTTTGCTTGGAAAAGCATGCTTGATAGCCATCATTTATTGAAATAAGGTCTCATTTGGAGAGTGGGTAATGGGAAGACAATGCAAATCTGGGAAGATAAATGTCTCAACTCAACTCAATCTCATAAGATAATCCCTAAGAGTGGACAATAGTGAATTCAAGGTGGTAGCTGATCTTATAAAGGCTGATATAAGTGAGACATGGAAGGAAGAATCCCTCACAATCATCTTCTTTGATTCAAAAGTGAAACTTATTAAGTCTATTCCAATAAGCTTGGCTGATAGGGAAAACAAGCTGGTATGGTTTCACATTACTAATATAGTGTACTCTGTATAAAGTGCATACCATCTTCACAAGGACATGGATCTCAAGTAGAAAGGGAAATCCTCAAAAGAAAACCAACACAATATTAATTTAAAAATCTATATGGAAGATGAAGATTTCTAATAAATTGAAGATGTTCATTTGGAAGGCGTGTTGTGATGCCCTTCCCATTCTTGAGAATCTACTGAAAAGAAAGGTGATCATAGAGGCTTTGTGTTCTATTTGCAAACTGTTCCCAAAATCAGTGAATCATGTACTTTAGTTTTGTGAAGCAGTTCGAGATGTGTGGTACCAAGGTTGTAGGAAAAATTAAAAATGAAAGACTTTAATGCTTCGTTCTTTAAGGTATGGTCCATACTATCTGTGACGCCCCTAGATTCCGCTTGAGATCGGACAAACATTTGAAGTAATGGAACATGCAACACAAGATTACTTGCCCCCATTCATGACAAATAAAGATGCAATCCACCTAACATACATCTAACAGTATGTACTAATCGCAGCGAATAATTTTTTTCTTTAGCAATATTATGCACCAAACTAAAAATATCTCAAATACTTAAAACATAATCCATACACAAAATACATACTAAACAACTATAATCACAACATCAGTCCAAAATAGTTGTAATCAAAAGAGTATTGGAAATCAGACTCCATAAGTACAAAAAGTGATCTTAAATAACTACCATGCTATCATCTACGTTGCATTGTTGCCCAGTCGACCGTTTCCAACTGGTCGATTCACGATTCTCCTTCAGGTTTTGAGACAAGATCTACTATATGGGGAGAATGGTAGTGGGGACTACCAAAATGAGATTTGGTTACAAATCTTAACAAGTTAACAGAAAATCTCCACACAAGATGCATGCATGGCAATAAAAGTATGTATGCATAATCATAGTCATAAATAATCATAACATAACTTGACATATAACATGTCATAATTGACATAAGTTAATCTAAAACGTGAACTAAATTTGACTTGACATGACATAAATTTGAACTTAACAGACATAAACTTGAAACATAATTGAGCATGAACTTATATATAGCATGAATACGAGCTTAAAATACATGAACTAGGAATCTTGTTCTTTAAACTTGATAAATAAACATGAACATGTGGGTGCTGTACGGATCCCTTTGAGCCGTGTGTCCCTATCGATTACCACATCACAACACATATATTTGCATCAACTGTGAGTGCGTTAACATACGCACCAGTTCAAAGGTGTCTGCACCTGCTATGGGCACACATATTGTACGTATCCTGTGACAAGTATCTACACCTGCACGAGTACGTATAACATGAAAATGAAATAATGGCACCATCGGTGTTAGTGCCTATTGCGCTCCGGTAACTAATTACTTAGACCCCATTCACACTAGTTTAGACATTCCAGCGTGAATAAAGAAGTTCCACTAGGATATTACCCTATCCTAGTACTTAGGGTTGTGATAGACATAAACAGATTTGGCATGACTTAAAAGGCTGTTCTCGAGATGTACAAACTGTACTCGAGATGAAAAGTGACATGAATGAAAAGACAGGCGCCCTGACATAACATAATGTGACATCAAGATGAGATAGAAACAATGATGTACTATGAGACAGAAAATATTTCATCGCGTGACATAACATGTAGCAGATAATATTTCATAATATGGCTTAATAGATAACATACAACATTTATAACATGTAACATGAACATTACGTTACATGACTTGCATGTAATAGATGACATACTTGTAACAGATAGCAATACATGACAGAATATATTATGTAACAACTAAGTAATTTATGACAGAATAATACGTGTAACAGATAAACATATGATGACATAACATGACATGACATATATGATAACGTACATACATAAACTATAGTTCCTTTGCCCATCACACATACACTATAAACTGCTAGGAAGTTAAAAACTAACTTACCTCGGTTATTGCGTTCTACAAAAATAAAGTGTGAAATATGAAAAACTATAAATAGGATATTCTAAAAATTAGAAATTTAATTACTAATAATTAAAAATGTAAAAAAGAGACAACTTATAGTAAAATTATCATTTTATCCTCTATATATAAAAAATGATCATTTTACCCATAACTTAAGGTTTTCACATCCTAACTCCAAAAATTACCAAAATTTACATTTCACATATAAATCTTGTCATAAACTCAACTATCAACTCAAAAAAAAAAATTAAAGCTAAATACAATCATGAAAAATTTATAGGAACCTAAAACATGCATAAGCTTTTTTCTTGATTTTTGTTGTAATTCTTCTAATTTTAAAACTTATGGTCAAATAAAATTTTGCAATAAAAATCTTCCTGTCCTAAGTTTAAAAACATACATAAGATATCCATTAAAAATATGCTAGTCATTAGCACCAAAATTTTTAGAAAAAGATCCAACATTTTTAACTAAAAAGAATAAGCTTGAGTTTATGATTTGATCTATTTCAAAACATCTCCAAGAACTTCAAAAAATCTAAATTTTATATCTAACATATTCATAACATATTTATAAGAATAATCATGTTTTGAATTATCAACTAAAAGTCATCAAAATTACTAAAACAACACTTGAAGTTCTTAACTTTCCTTTAAGTCCAAAAGCAGATTTTTAATTCTAATTTGTTTTGATTAAACTCTTGATTCACGACTTATAAAGAGGTGATCTTCAAACCCAAATATCACACAGTTTAAAAAGGTGTCCTAAAATATTTATAACCTTCAAACTCAAGATCACATAGTTAAAAATCAACCAAAACATAAATTTAGTCCAGAACTCAACACTTTGACCTATATGAATATCTCTTTGAATAAAATTTCATATATTTCAAACTAATATCAAATATCTTTAAAATAATATCCTAACATGTATATGAAAGGCTCATGGTCCTTCACTAAAATAATCAAAGTCACTGGAATAGGATTAGACCACAAAATATTTAAACTTACTCAAAACGGAATCTGTTTTTCCACTTCCAATTTTGAAGTTTCTTGATCCAAGGGAAACTATCATCAAAAGTTTTAGTCATGACAAAATTACAATGATCATTCATAAACACATGTTGACAATATTCCATAAAATTTTGGACCAAGATATGTTTATTAGCTTGGTCAAAAATCTAAAGTACAACTCAGTCTCCAGTTTAACACTCAGAATGACCTATTCATGGTTAAAACGACTCTTGACCAATCAGATGACTATTAGATGAAACGACCAATATATCCACGGAAACTAGACTCAAAGAAGAACAACTTTCATGATGAGTTATAGTAAGAAAATACTTACAAATGGTCCAAAATTATCACACAAGAAGACGTAGAAATCAGCTCGAGAGAGTTGTTTCTGTCTTTAAGAGTGAGATAAGAATGTGATGAAATGATATTAAGGGGGTCTTGCACGACTATAGACCTTTGGAAGGGGAAGTTATGGTCTTGAATGACCTATAATTGAAGGTGATTAGATCACATAAAATAAGTAATGATAAGGAGTAAGACTGGCTGCTGTAGTTGTGAAGCATATATGGAGGTAAGGTAGATTTGTACTTCACATCATGCACTATTGAGTGCAGCCAAGAGCAGGAAATGGCCAGACATGTAAGGGAGGAAACTTCCTCAAGAAGTTTTACCAATTTGGCTGATTTTCGTGGGCCTTAGTGGGCTCTCTATCAAATGGGTTTCAATTTGGGGTTTAAAAGGAATTTGGTTAGTGTTTGGGATGCTATCAAGCCCAAATTAATTTTTCTTGGCCCAATCGAATTTACAAGGTTTAAAAGATTGAATATTGATGTCATAACATAAATTTGAGAAATTAATAGCATATGGAACTAATTTAATCAAGTGATTAAAGACAATACTAGAAATTGAATAAAAAGGATTTGGAGGCCAATTTTAAGATTTGGAAAAATCGTTTAAGATTTTGATTTCATCCAATCTTTTTAAGTTTCAATTGGATTCCAATCATTTGGTATTTTACTGTGGTTGAAATCCTCTTTGGTTTGACACAATTTAGACCGGCAGATGAAAGATAGGGTTTTGCTTAAGTTGCACAGTTTCACACATTGATTCCTTCTCAAAACATCTCTTGGTTCCTCTTGGTGCCAAGTGTCCAATACTACTCACCAAGTGTGACTAAAATCTTGCCAAATATCCAAATAAAACTTCACCAATTTGATTTGGACGTCTCACACTGTGATTCTGAAAATACTATGTTGGGTACTACTAAAGAGATTACTATTATTTCGAAAAAGTGAAAACTAAATTTTACACTGAAAAAAATTATAAATAATAACACTAAGCTAAAAGTCCAATTTGTTTAATGAAAATCAATCTCGAAGTGCTTTGAAAAAAAAATGTGAATTCTAACAAGCGTATTGATTGAAAACTGAAAATAAAATTTTTGTACCATAAAATCATAAATAATCAACTGAGTCTAATGGCACAAATCATAACACAATCTGGAACTTCTAACTATCTCAAATAAATAAAAAGACACTTCTTGCATCATAGTAAGTAGTAACACTGACAATACTGATAGGCTAAAATATACGCGATTAGTTTATTCGTAAAAACTTATAGAGTTTTCATGATTTTTCTTATAGCTTATAAGAATTCCACCATTGAATTTCTAATAGACTGTTACACTGTCATAGAACCTGAGCATAGAGGAAATGGAAAAAGCTGCTGTGACTATTAAGCTAATATGGTTAAGGAGAAATGAACTGGTGCATAGTAAAGCCTTCTTTCATCCTAACTCAATTTTATCCTAGGCAAAGGAGGATCTAAATGCTTTCACAGATGTAAAATTTCAATATTCTCATTGTGTCTCGAGTGATAATAGTAGGGCATAACATGGCAGAAACCTTCAGTAGATTTCTTCAAAGTGAATTTGGATGCTACAATCAGGAGAGAGGAAAGGAAAATAAGTATTGGGGTCATCATCAGGGACTCAAATGGATGTGTTATTGGTACACTAAGAGCATTACGAGAATTAACAACTAATCCATTTACATTAGAGCAAATGCATTGTTGCTAGTTGTCCGATTCTATCGAGAAAGTGGTCTGAGTCGTCTTATTATGGAAGGAGATGCACTTTAGATGGTGAACACTCTTAATAAAGATGTGCACTTCAGGTGGCAAACATCCTTAGAAAAGATGCTATTGATTGGAGTCAAGGTGGATGTCTAATTGAAAATGCAAAAATCATACTCAATGGCCTTGTTAGTGGTCAATCAGCCATACAAAGAGAGAGGCAAACCAGGTAGCTCACACATTGGCAACAAAAATTTTTAGAGCCTTCACAATGACTTCTTTATCTTACTTTTAAAATATATCACCAAAATCTACTTTTTCTATCTTACATATTGATTTTTACAATATGCCATCCATCAACTTATCTTTTTTTTATATCATTTAAATATTATACATGTTAATATTTTTTAGTCATTGCAAATATTGTTTCTAACTATCAATAATATTTTCACATCTTTTGATAGCTTTTTAGTGGAAAAAGAAACTTAAAGAAGAGAGAAGTTAATTTTTAAAATGTTTGAGTTGTGAATAGTATCTTCTACATCTAAAGTGTTACTGTAGCAAAATGTATAATGAAGATAGAAATACAAAATCCATTGTAATGGACTTTTGATCCACTTTCCTTATGTTTTACAAAAAAAAAATTACAAAAGACATTGGGAATGCTCTTAGTTAGTTAGTTAGTTTACATGAAGATTTGTATGTTTTGAAAGATTTTCCTTCATGTATTTAATCCATTGTCTTAAATGGCATGGTGTAAGTCTTTTTCGAGTAATAATATTATTTTGAGTAATGCTACTCATTATTTATTTTCTCATCACCTTTTTATTATCTCCTGATGTGGTATTAGATCATTGGAGATTATTTATTATATTTTATTTGTGATTCAATCATTTAATATCATATCATAGAGTGATGAGAGGATGATGAGAAAAAAAAATGATGAATATATTCTATTTTTTACTTTTACATATATATATATATATATTAGGGTTATGCAATGGAAACTTTTTTATACATAAATTGCAAATACACTTTATACATAATTGACCTTCTTTAACTTGTTTGAGGATCTAATTTAAAACTCCTCTAACCTATCAAATCATGTCACGTTGGCTAAATGGAGGGTGTGTTCTCACATCTACTTGTAGAAATAAGTTTTCTTGATATCTCTAAATGAAGTTTTCTTATAGTATTAGTTGTGAAATGATCGTGACTGCTTTAAAAATGAGAAAAACAATTGTAAAAAAATTATTATTTTTAAATAAATTTTCTATAAAATTATGTTAGATAATTTTTTTTACTGTAATTAAGCTTTACACAAAATAAAATAAAATGCTAACTCTACAAATATAATAATATATCCATAAGTTTCAATTTCCTATACTTGTATAGTGTGGCCTTTTTAGGGCCAATGTATTATCATGATTTGGCCGGTCTCTCTATATTTTTATTTTTATACATTCAAGTCTAGAGTAGTTATGTCTACCATCCAAATGAGTGAAGTATAGGTGCAATTAGAACTATATGGATGTTAAGGCAATACAAGAGTCCCATACTATAAGATGAAACTGGCTAAATGGAAGAGTTATGTCATGATACATAACTACTATAGTATCAATTTTCTTATACTATCCTATTTATAGCTTTCTCATGCAGCAACTCCAAACTGCTTATGCTGCTTGGCAGAACCAAATGCATGTGAGACTGTCTCAAGGTGAAACATACATATAGGGCATTTAGAAGAGTCCAGCACCTTCCTCTTGTGAAGGTTGACATTAGTGATAAGGATATCCTTGGCTGTCCTCCACAAAAACATTTTTACTGAGAGGGGTAAGTTGAGTTTCTAAATCTTATCCTGAACTGCAGGAGGAGAAGTTGGTGTTGAAGCTTGCCCTGCTTTGCCTACACTCAGGGTCCTTGAAGGTGATAAGTTGATCTTACTGAAAATCTGCCATTGCTTGTGCATCTCTAGGTCAATGGATCTGAACTTCTACAAGAGCTAATTGGGAGTTTAGCAATTGTTGCTGCTTTTTCAAGAATACACACAGAGTTGAACAAATGAGAATTCCATTTAAGAGTGTATTGATCAATAAGAGCATCAACTTTAGCATAAGGGTTCATAATTATTAGGGAGGATTGGATTCTAAAGGAGTTAGGAGTTGGTATCCATTTATCTAGCCAAATCCTCACTTTCCCTATTTCCTATTCTCCACAAAAGACCCTCAAGCAAAAAGAGCCTGGCTGATATGATATTTTGCCATACAAAAAAGGATCCCCTTTTCAGTTTAGCAATAGTGAAGTTTGTGTAGGCATAGTATTTGGTTTTAAGCACTCATGTGACCAAAGAAAAATGATTTTGAAGGAATCTCCACCCTTATTTAGCAAAGAGTGCTAAGTTAAAGTCCTTAAATTCTCAAAAACAAAGGCCTTCTTCCTGTTTTGATTTCCTAGCCCCTTCCAGCTTACCCAATGCACTTTAGAATGTTGTTCTTTTTGTCCCATATCAGAACTCTTGTATCAGTTTGTTGATGGATTTGAGGATGTCTTTTGGAATCTTAAAGATGCCAATGCTATAAGTGGGAAGGGCTTGGATAACAGACTTTAGTAGGATCTCTTTTCCTGACTGTGAGAGTAGGTTTGTTTTCTTGCTTCCCATTTGAATCTTAATCTTATCCAGGATAGGATTAAAAGATGCTTGCCAACAAAAGATGGTAAACCAAGGTATTTATCAAATGTACTTGAGGCTCGAATACCTATTGTGGCTAGGATTGCATGTTGGTCTGCCTGGTTTATATTTTTACTAAAGAAGATGGAAGTCTTCTTTAGATTTAGCCTCTGGCTTGATGCCTTGTTATAAGCATTGAGAATACCATGAAGCCTCCTCCATTATGTGGGATTAGCCTTGTAAAAGACAAGTGAGTCATTTACAAAAAATAGATGATTCAAAGTCGATGAACCTCGAGCTAATAGGAAACCACAAATGACACTTTGTTCTTCAACTTAAGTAGAGAGTGGTTGATGATTTTTGAATAAATGATGAAGAGATATGAAGAGAGGAGGTCTCATGTCTTATGCTCCTAGTTGGTTTAAATGAAGCTTGAGGGGAACCATTCAATAAAATTGAGTAAGAAACTATGCTGATGCATTGCATAATGAAGTCCACCCATGCATTGTCAAATCCCATTTTTACCATTACTGCTTGAAGGAAGCACTATTCCACCCTATAAGGCCTTACTTATATCAAGTTTAAGGGTCATAAAACCCTCATTGTGGCCTCTGGATATGTTCTACATTGAGTGAAGCAATTCATAAGCTACTATGATGTTGTTAGAAATCAATCTTCCACGAATAAAGGCACTTTGAGTGGGTGAAATTAAATCTAGAAAATTTGATTTCAGTCAATTGGCTATAATCTTTGCTATGATTTTATAGAAAATATTGTAAATATTGATTGGTTTGTATTTTGAAACTAGTAAGGGAGTTCTTTTCTTGGGTATAAGGGAGATGAAAGTTTGGTTTATGGAATGGAAGCTCGATCTCGAGTTGAGCATTTCCAACACTGTTGCAATCACATTAGCTCCCACTATATGCCAATGGTTTTGATAAAAGATGATAGAAAAGTCACTAGGGCCTGGAGAGCCAAGATGGTTCATGTCAAATATTGCCTTCTCTACTTATTCCATATAGAATTTCTTAGTTAGGTGATGGTTCATCTCAGGTGAAATAGAAGGTTCTATTTGGGCTAAGAGTGCCTCAGCACCAATGGGACTAGAGGGGGGAATAGGTTCTCATAGAATGGCTGAAATTCCTTTCTAATAGCCTCAGGAGTTGTCAAGCTAGTGCCTTCCCCATATTGTTCTTTACTGATCTAGTTTCTTTGTCTTCTTTGGATTGCATACTTATGAAAATACTTAGTATTTCAATCCCTTTCTTGTAACCACCTTTGTTTTGCTCTCTGGCACCAAACCAAGCCTTCTTCCTTTAAATAACCATCTATCTCATGTTGAAGGGCTTGGATTTGTTCAATTGGGTTACCAGTATTCAATTCTTGTAAATATCTCATGGTCTCCCTTTTCTGTTTTACAGTGTTATGCTTTTTCTTACTTGAGAGTCTATGCCACTCTTTAAGTTGGAACCTACAGCTTTCAAGGCCCCTCCTGGCAATGTTAGCTTGAGTGCCAGTTTGCATGGAGCCACACCAGGCTCTTTTAATCACTGATTCATAGACCTCATGCTTGGATTGTGCTACCTCAAACTTGAAACCCTCCTGGTTGGAATGAAACTAGGCTTATCACCCTTGTTAGAAATAAGTAGTGGGTTATGGTCAGAACACTGAACTAGTAGAACTAAAATTAAGTTGATAGCATACAGGTTTTGCCATGAGCAATTAACAAGAGCTCTGTCAAGTCTTTTCATAGTAAATTTAGGCCCCTTTCAATTATTACACCATGTAAATTTTGAGTCTTCAAACCTGAGATCTCCTAAGTCACAATCCATGAGAGCCTGCCTAAATTCATTCATTTGTCTAGGGGGTCTGAATGAAGTGCATGTTTTCTTACCTTGGGATATGATTTCGTTAAAGTCACCCATGCACATCCAAGGTTCATTAGGGGCTGGTTTCAACAACCTTAGTAGGCTCTTACTCTCTTTTCTTTTAGCAGTAATAGGTTCGCCATAAAAACTATTGTTGCCATAATCATTTATGAGTTCAACTTTGACTTTTAAGGAAATATGACTTAGGGAATAAGTCATTAATTTAGCAGAGATGTCCTTAGTCCAAAAAGCAGCAATACCACCCCTTCTCCCCACACAATAAACAACGAAACTACTTGTGAAATCCAATTGATTACGAATTAACTCCATCTTATTTCTAAGACACTTGGTTTCAATTAGAAAAACCATGTGGGGGTGACTTCCCTCTCACCAAAAAGTGAAGTTCACGAACTATCTGAGGATTTCCAAACACTCGGCAATTCCATCATAGAGTTTTCATGGTGAGTGACAGGGCTGTTGAGCAGCCTCTGCCAATACCAATTTTTTGGCCAGTTTTAAAAGTTTTGAAACATTTGCAAGCTTACTTTCAGGATCAGAGGTTCTTTTCTTACTTCATTTCCAGTAGGTGGCTTTAGGAGTAGAACTCAACAGTTCCAGAGAGGAGTGAGCCAACCTATCCCTAGCTCTCCTTTTCCAGTTCGAAAACTAATTATTTTTGGTTTTTCTTCCAGGAATTAAGGGAGTAACATAGGAAGAAGGACTAACTTGGTTGCTATCTTCTGCAGGTGGCATGTCTTGATCGATGTTTGGAGGTGCTACATACTTGTTGACAGGGCTATTATGAGCAGAGTACGCTAAGTTCCCTACACAGTTGGCACCTCTTGTGTGGCATGTCTCAAGACAAACTGAAGTTTCCTCATTTGGAATTAAAGGGGACCCTCGAAAGTCTGAATTCATAAAGCCACCAACCTCAGAGCTATTCCCCAAATTGCAGGCCGAGTTAGCAGGATCAATGGGTGATGATCCCAAGGCTTGAGCTTTGATTTGAAAAAGGGTTTTCCCACCAAATGTAGAGCCCTTGTCATCAGACATGCTATGACAGTCATCGAAATCCTCCACACCCTTGTCTTTGCTACTTGACTAAGTATAAAGATGTTCCAGCTTAAAGGGGCCTGTTCTAAGTCACAAGCCATACTAAAGCTTGTTGCCATCACTAGTTCTTCCATTTGAGACCAACCTCAAACATATTACCTTGTTGTGCAGAATGGTGCCAAAGTGAAAACAGAAGTTAGCTAAGCGCTCGTACTTGAATCGTATCTAATGGTGTGAATCCCCCATTGTGAGAACTCTACCTCTAGGCAATGGCTAGGTTATATCAAGCATAATTTTAACTCTAAGAAAGCTACCCCAAGCTCTCCCTTTATCATCCACATCCATGTGTAGAACCTTGCCAACTGACTTTCTAAGCTTCTCCCCAATAGTCTTGTTCATCCCAACAAAGGGAATATCATGGAATAGAACCCAAAAGGTTCTTGAGAGAAGGCAATATCCTTCAAACCTATGTCACCTTTATATTCCTGCAGGTTGACTAGGTTTTCTGTCAAATGATCAAGGGCGACCAAGGAGCACCCGATTCTTATTAACTCTAGACTAGAACTCAATGAGGAACTTGGCTTTGCCCACTTCCCTAAAGTGCACTTAACTTGTTGTTTTCTAGATCTTTACCATTGCCGCTTTGAATGTCCCTTTGTTAACCTCTTTATCAGACACCACCAAGGTAGCCAAACACAATTTGGTGACTTCCTTGGACTATAAGACATCATCTTCAAATAGACTAATCTCTTGTTGTTCCTCCTTCATGAGTTTGAGGCTTTCACAAAGATTTGTTAGTTCTTCCACCATTGTTAGTACCATACTAGAAGACATTAACCTCCACAAATCAAGAGATCTAAGAGACTTTGTTTTATGTTCTAGAAGGATACATAGAGAGAAAACCCCACCTAGCACGAGAGGGGACCAAGCAAGTGGTCCGTTAATCTATTATCTCAACTGTATACACGAATTGGATTATTGATCCTTTTAATATTTTATATGCAATTGAGCAAACAAGGAGCAACTAGTATGCCAATTCCACACTCTAATTCAACTTCTACTTGTCAATTAAAAGAGTAATGTTAATATAATTATAGACTGCAAGTATCAGGTAATTTTTTTAAAAAGAGTGAAGTCTATAATTAAAAAATTATTTTTTCTCTAAATCTTGTATATATTAATTTTAAAAAAAAGGTTACACGACACTTAAATATTTACAACAGTAAATATATTTCTCTAAAAAAAATAATAATATCATGTTAAGCATACTGGTGATGAAACGATAATACACCCTATAAAAAATGGAAAAATAAATTGTAATCAACTTATTAAAAGTGGGCATGAGAATTCTTATTAGTTGATCTAGACTAACACAGTGAAGCACACACTCTTTTACTGCGACTTTTAGCTGCAAGCTAAAAAATCTGTTTATCAGATTATTTCAAAACCGTATCCAAACGGTCTTCCCATTACGGGAATAGGTGAGAGCGATTCTTTCTTCTTTGATTATTTTATTTTATTTACTACGTATTGTATTGTGTGTTAATTTTTTGAGATAATTATAAAGGATTTTTACCCCTATTAAATTTGTATCATTTTATTCTTTAATTAATATATGAAGCTTACTTAAAAAAAAACAGACAAGAGGAGGCGTTGTGGCCTATTGGTGAGCCGAAGAAGCCAGAGTCGCTGAAGAAGAACAAGAGCTCGTTCTCTTCGATCTCCCTCTCCAATCCTTAACCATGGATAATGAGACAATCAAGAGGCACTTTATATTTTCTCTCTCTTTCTTTCATGCTTGAGCTAATGGACTCTTCTATTCGATGAATGTTAGGTATCTCGCGTGACTCTATGCACAAGAGGCGTGCCACTGGAGGCAAGAAAAAGGCATGAAGGAAGAAGAGAAAGTAATGCAATCCACACTTTCTCACTTATTTATTTGTTTGTGTTATTAATTTTTAAAATATTATATTCTCTCCCGTCTCTGTTTGTTTGGTCAGAAAGAGTATGGAAGCATTACTTTCTTTCCTTTTTCGACTGCTATACTCTTTGTTCTTACATTTTATCGGCTTCCTAATCGAAAGTTCTTATTATCTCTTATCGGATCTGTCAGTGCTGTGGTCTTCATTTTTATCAATTCCCAACTTTTGGTTAATCAGGGTTGTTTGATTGATAAACTCAGTAAGTGCTTTTTACCCTGATATACTTTATTAAATATATGCTACTGTCCCGAGCTAAACTCTCATTTTCGAATTTTCACATTATGATAGTTACACTGCATTTTAGTCACAAAACATGTTTTGTAATATCCTTGCTTGATCCTTTTTGGTTTTCTAACTTCTCTTTCTTCCTTCTTTCCCTCGTCCTAATGCGCAGCCATGTGAAAGTTTTGGTCAACGGCTCTATCTAGTGGGATATATTGAACTTAAAACCTTAGGATATTTGTGGGAGTCTCATGTTGTTTGGTGTCACTGAAGATTACCTTATTTATCTTGGGGTCATTTTATATAGTGTTACATGGTTAATATTCTAACACAAACTTAACCCTAGGGGTTGGCTCAAGTGGTGAAGGTTTTGGGCCTAGGGGTATGCTCCCCCAAGGTCTAAGGTTCAGATCCATTGAAAGGGTGCAAACAATATCTAGGGGCCATCAAACTGGGGGTCACTTGAATTACCCAAGATGCATTTACGAAAAACTCCTTGTTGAGGGCCTGTGCACTCCTGAAATTAGTTAGGACGCTCTTCCTAGACCCAATGCCAATAAAAAAATTCTAACACGAACTCAAATTTTGTACTCAAATTTCCCAAGGATAAAAACTTTCTATTGTATCGCCTTGTAATATATATACGATACTTCTAAAGATGCTAGATTTTTTACTGTGTGATTATCAATATGTGCGCGCGCGCGAGACATTCCTATGTCATGATGAGATATTTGAGTTGACTTCTTCAAATTTGCCTGTATTATCACCATCCATGCATGCTGATCACTTTTTGACTTATGCAGGTATAAGCTTGGCCGCCAGCCTGCTAAGACTAAGATTTCAAGCAACAAAACGGTTAGGTGAATTCGTGTGAAAGGAGGCAATGTGAAATGGAGAGCCCTCAGATTGGATACTGGGAACTACTCATGGGGTAGTGAAGCTGTCACCCACAAAACATGTATACTGGATGTTGTTTACAATGCTTCAAACAATGAGCTTATGAGGACACAAACTCTAGTGAAAAGTGCTATTGTTCAGGTGGATGTTGCCCCATTCAAGCAGTGGTACGTTCAGCACTATGGAGTTGACATTGGTAGGAAGAAGAAGGCAGCTATTAAGAAGGAAACCCCAGAGGTACCATTAGTCATTATCTCCAAATTGTTTGCTTTTATTTGGATTGATTTATTGCTTCTGTATAGCCATTCCCTAAGCATCCCCTAAGATATTAGGGTTTTGGCATTGTGATGCTCAGGTAGTGACATTCCATACCTGATACACTAATGAATCAATTTTGTGATACAGATCAAGTAAATGGGGTGAAATCATCTAACAAAGCTTGTCAATGACATAATCCAAAAACTCTGTCCCAACATACTTCCTTCAATTAAGTCATAAGGACTACAAATGATACATAAAAGCGAGCATTTGCCTGTAGAGGCACAACATTCAATTATATATGTAAAAGCAAATTTAAAGACTACCCAATTAGGTTGACAGGGTGGAGATGGAGGCCCACAGCATTGGCGCTGGCAAAGTACCTTAAGAGAACGAGGAGACGGAAAAAATGCATCATGATTTGTACTGCCTAATGGACAACGAGGTAGACTTGAGACCATTCAAGAAAAGAATGAGCAAGTTGTTACATATATAAAATTTAAAACTTTGTTATCCCCACCTTGACGACAATGTGCTATGATGGGAAAGGTATTGTTATGAACTGGCATGGTGAAGGGAAGAGACAACAGAGGGAGGCATGATAGTGAGAAGGGAAACGTGCAAAGTAAAGGAGAAACTAAGTTAGGGTTTGTACTTTGGCCTAAAGGAGCATGTGCAACATGATTGAGTTCAAGTGTATGAGCCACAATTAAGAGCATTCTCATTAAATTGTCTAAAATTAAAGAACAACTTTAACTATTATAAAGAGTAATTTAACTTTTGACTATTCTATTCACATAATTTTCTATATTGGAATAGCTATTTTTTATTATATAACAATAAAATAGTATAATAATAATAATAATTTGACTTTGACTATTCACATCAAATTTTTATATTAGATTATTCAATTATAAAGATATAGTAATGAATAATTAATAATTAAAAAATATTTATTATTTGTAATTATTATTTTATTTTATTTTATCATATTTTTATTATTCTAATTAATAATTGTATTTTAATTAAATTATGAGTTAAAAAATTAATTAGTAATTATATTCTTTTTAAATTAAATTATTAATAAAATTTTGGCAAGAGAGATAAACTAATAAAAAATTAATTAATAATTATATTCTACATGATGAGGAAGGAAAGAGAGAAATAAACTAATAAATAAGAATTTTACTATTAACTTGAAGCTTTCAACTTTAAAATTTCTTTTAGCATTATTATTAAATTGGGTAAAAAATTTATGACTTTTATCTAATTTTATATAGATTTTTTTAAAATTTTAATGATTAAATTTTCATTAAATTTACCTTCTAATTAATTTAATAAGAGTGTTCTAAGCGAGTCTACATTAGCTTAGTCCAGTCTTTTATTTTAACGAGTGTTGTAGTAGGATAGGGCATGGGCCGTCCGCCGTAACATTGGCTTTGTAAATTCTTATTTCCTGTTTTTGATTACAGTAGTGTTGTCCCCGACAAGGGCATTACAATCTAGGAGTAATGATATTAACTTTCTCAAATTTTTTTAAAATTTGAGAAAATATATAATTTTAATAAAAAATTAATATTTTTATATTTAGAATCTCACATTAAATTTATTTTAAAATAATAATATAATATAAAATTTATAAAATTAATAAATATATAATTTATTTATCTAATAAACATATTAAAAAATAATAAATAATTATTTTAATAAATAAATAATAGACTTTCATATTTAATAGATAAAATAAAATTATTATAACTCAAAACTTCTTAAAATTTTATTTAATAGATCTAATATAAGAATATTTTAAATAAATACAACAAATTTTCATTAATATTGAGTTTAAATTTTGTTTAAATTTAAAGATGAAATGAATTAAAATGAGTTTAATTTATTTTTTAATATTATTATTATTTTAAAATTTAAAAAATATATATTAAAATTCAAAAAATATATGTAAAAGATATAAAAATTTAACTATTCCTAACTCATTTCTAAATTCAAGAGCTTAGTCTATGCTTGATTCTGTATTAGGGTTTTAACGAAAAAATTTCAAAATTGTCAACTTTTCTCACTACTTTCTTCTGGAGACACAAAGTTACAAACCCTCGAAATGACATTTGCTATCATAGATTCTGTCTGTTACACCCTCTTCTCCTTCATCGAACCCTAACTTCACACCGGTCGCCACGTCGGTAAGTACTCCGGAATCGTCCGTATCTCTCTATCTCTCGCGCTCTCTCTCCAACCCGTTGTCGGCATCTCATTTAGGACCTCTCCGGTGACCATCGAAGGCCGCCGGACGCCACCAAGGTATGTATCAGTTCCTCTCTCTCTTTTTTTTGTCCCGGAATTTATTTTCTCTCTCAGTCTCGGTCTCTCCCTCTTTCAGACGTTCTCTCTCTCCACCGTGAGTGCCGCCGTCCTCGCACCTTAAGCACAGATCATTAAAAGTGAAGCTGAAATGGATGAGGAACCGGATAATACTGAGAAATGTGTCTTTTTGGGAATGCAAAAGAACCTCCGAATCTCCTCGCTTGATGGCGACGACGGAGAGGAAGAACAACCGCCACCACAGCAGCAGTTAGAAGTATTTGCTGCGTATGAAGAAGACGAGGAAGAAGAAGAAGAAGATTTCGTGATTTTAGGTTTTCTTGAGAAGCCTAAGAATCGCTGGTCCCTTCTCCGTCAAATGTTTCCTAGCAAGGCCGGAGGCGTACCGGTACTTATAAATATTTCATTTTATCCGAAAGATTTAGAAATTCTGTTGTTTGTTTACGCTAGAAAATATTATTGGCCTGCTTTTGTGATTGTAGGCTTGGTTGGATCCGGTGAACTTACCATCCGGAAAATCTTGTGCCTGTGATATATGCGGAGAACCTTTGCAGTTCCTGCTTCAGGTATATATCTTTTTGAATTCACAAATTTTGACTAATGTAGCTCGAATAACAAGGGTTTCATAGGATCATATGTTAGATAAAATTCTTATTCATTATACAGCGAAAAAAGAATTCTGATTCATTGTATCCGCGTGAGTATGACTTTGTAATATGGTATCTGGATATCCGTATTTGCATTTACTTCTTAAAATAATCATTTTTTTCCACGTGAGTATTGTTGGGTTTATAGGTTGAACAGTAGTTGATGATAGTTACCAATAACCGTTGTGTTTTTAGGTTTATGCACCAATTGAGAAAGAATATGCATTTCATCGGTCATTATTTGTTTTCATGTGTTCATCAATGAACTGTCTTCTTCGGGATCAACATGAGCAATGGAAACGCCACCCAGAGAAGCCATCCAGAAGGTATTCTCTATTATACCTGTTAAACTATGTTCTCAAAAATAATGACATGTCGGAATTAATACATTACTGGGAACAAAATGAATTAATACTTACATCTTGTTTCTGAATTCAAATGGATTCTAAAGTGTGAAGGTTTTCCGTTGCCAACTGCATCAATTTAATCCTTTTTACTCAAGTGAGCCCCCACGACATGATGGGACTGAAAAACCTGCTAGAACTGGAGGTATCCTTCATAATTTTCTTTCATTTTCTGGTGATAGGTGTACTACAAATGTTTTTATGCTCACATTTGCAGAACCCTTATCTGCACTTTTTGAGTTGGATACATAATATTTTTTGCTTGTATGTGCCTCAATATCAGATTTTAAGTTTCAGGATGTGCAAAAAAACACTAATAAGGCTGTCTTTGGATTTGGTGAATTTGGCACTTTTGTTCTAAGCTCCAAATCAAAATTGTTGGGAAGACTCTCTGACACTGCATGCTGTTGCTCAGAATTATCTCACTGTGTTTGATTTTTTATTTATTAATTTCAATATACGTTATAATTTCCATGTTCTTATGATATGTGTATCCTATGTCTGGTATGTGTAATTTATCAAAGAATGTCTTTTTCTTTTAAAGTTTGATTTGTGACTATCTGATAAATAGAAGGTAGAATGAATTTTGCTTGCAAGTAAACCAATTGTGCTTGTTAACAATATGACATCCACTTGTTTATATTAAAGAGATCTTTTAACCTGTGAAAAAATTATCATATTGATTAGATTGGTATTTATGAAACCAAGAAGATTGCATTCGTGTGGCCTGAAGCTTGTTTGGATATGGTCATGCACATGTACCTATGTTACATTAATACACTTGCAAAAGCTCACTTGGTGATCTTTGATGTTTCGTTGTGTTAGCTGCACTGTGTAGTTGTTGTGGTACCTGGAAAGGAGATAAGCTGTGTACCCATGTTCATTAATGCACTTGCAAAAGTTCACTTGATGATCTTTGATGTTTCCTTGTGTTAGCTGCACTTTGTGGTTGGTGTGGTACCTGGAGAGGACATAAGCTGTGTAGCAGTTGCAGGACTGCTCGTTATTGCTCAGAGAAACACCAAGTAATTCAGTTTTTTTCATTTTGGGTTCTTGTTATATGTTCATTTGTTTTATAAGTACCTACGAGCTCTAACTCAAAGTGCCTTCCTTCTAACAACTGGAGGGTGTAGTCCATGAGCTCAATACCCTCTAGCTCTCTCATTAATCATCTCTCCTCAGAAAAGGAGGTGCTAGGGTTCCAAGATGGACTCTGTGGCATAAGTTTTTGAGGGAGCAAGAACCGTAGGAAGGAGGGAGAGGGGAGAGACTGGAGGTGGAGTTAGAAGTGGAGTGGGTGGGAGAGGAGGGAAGGGAAAAACGGTTATTGTATATTTTTTTTCCCTTTAGCTATTGATTACATGGAATATGCTATCTAGTTCTGGTAAAAAAGTAATTAACGTTTTCAGGAATTTCCATTTGATAGAAGAATGATATTGCTACATCTTAACATTTTGAGGACTAGATTGGAACTTCTAGGATAAAATTTGAAACTGGTGTATATCTTTAGGACCAGAAGAAGGGTCTAGGTAAAAAATTGCATGCATTCATAACTTTTCTGAGCTATGCTTTTCTTTTTTCAGGTCATGCATTGGCGCTCTGGTCATAAGACTGATTGTACACGGATTAACAGTTCTTCGCAATCATTTGATGCCCCTGATAAAAATGAAACTACTTCAGCAAATTTTCATAAAGGCCAGTAAAACATATGGTTTCTATGATTTTATGACTGGAAATATAGACTTAAACATGAGATTGTGTGTTTGTGTTTTTTTTTTTGGTTGGGGGGGGGGGGCAGGGAATATATTTTTTATTGGAATATTAAAAAAATAACAGTTATGTTTTGGTCTTAGACAGCACAAACGTGGCGGTTTCTTGATCTTGAATAGTAATGAAATAAAAGAGGTTAATTGGTTAGAGAACATTAGTCACATTCTGGCCTCTAGATGTTTGTTTGATACTTTCCTGTGTAGTCTGAGAATTATATTTATTTAAGTATTAACATGCACTGCATTATCAGAGGTCTAGTCAATTTCTAAATAAGCCTTTTAGAATTCCACATCTGAAAAGTTCTGCTTTTGCAAACAGTTGCAAGCAACACTCTATGGCCAGAATTTGAGATGCTAATTGAGAATGAAAGTGAGTTCAGCACAGAAATGATTGAGGATAATGCCAGTACTAATTCATTGATCTCTAAGGGCAAAATAGATGGTGCAATGAAGTCGCTGTTGGACACTTTTGAGGTATTTATTATTTGTGCTGTTGCTGTTGAAACTTATGTTTACTTATCTTGGTTCTAGTCTTTACATGCTTATATATCTTTGTCGGTCTTTACTTGCTTGTACCTTTGTTGGCGAACAGGGCGACGATGAGAGGAAAAGTTGGGCCTCTTTTCAAGAGTGCATAGCCAAGGCCCCTGAACAGGTGTTAAGGTGATTGAAATATATTTAATTGAGGATTCAAACTTCCATTTGTGATGCTGTTTGAAATGAACAAGCATTGGCTCTCTCCCTCAACATAGTCTTTTTTTTTCTATAAAAAAATACAGAGTCTGGGGAACAGAAAGAAAAGAAAGAAAGATATCAAGTTTCTTTGGTTGGGGGACCTTAATTGACCCCATGCTTTATGTTTGGCTTGCATATGGAGAATGACAAAATAGAAGCAAGGAGGAGGCCTCGATGCTACCTATTTTTCAGGCCTTGTTACTGTCCAAATAAAAAATGACACGTCTTATAACACTTATGTGATCAAATAAGCATTATTATGGTTATAAGTTAAAATATCAGATGGACACTCCCAATCATGCTCTATGGATTGAACACCTCCTGGGCAAGCAGCACCTAGCATTATTATGGTTATAAGTTTGCTCTAGAAGCCAAGCAAACCGATTTAAAACCTTAATTTGTTACTTGCTAAAGATGGTAATGTAAAATTCAATTAGATCCAAGTTTAAAGAATTTGTTGCTAGAAAGATGCTACTTCTGCGTCATCTATCAACATCTTAGGTAATGCTTACACTAGTAATCTAATAGAGGCCTAACTTTAAATGCATGCTAAGTCATGCTGGTCATTTATTTTTGTTAGTGTCGGTGTATATCTATTTGAGGCATGTTACTGATCTGGTTATCATTTTTAATGGGAAAATTTATTCTAGTTTGGTTGTTAGTTGAGAGCAGGCGTACCCTGGGACCCTGGGCATTGTCAACTCATCATTTGTCATTTGTCCCTGCTGTTCTTTCAATCAAATCCGCTCAGACTCATCTTCCTTGCTGCAATGGTGGATGTATTTTTATCTTTATTTTTTGTATTTTTTTTTCCCCCCAAAACATCAGGTATTGCAGGGAGGGTTGTGCAAAACCTCTATGGCCCATGTCAAGTGGCCGGCCATCAAAAGCTGACATTCCAAACTGCAAATACTGTGGTGGTCCACTGTGTTTTGAGTTTCAGGTATGCACATTTACGCGTTGAAAAGGTTTATATATACCATGGTGCTATCATTCACTCTGTGTACTGTCTTTTGTGTTTTGGGTTGAGTGAGAGTTTGTGTCCTTCTGTGGGGTCAGCTTCATGGTTGAAAGATTTTAATTTTTTTTTTTAATCGGTAAACAAATTTTTATTGATCAAAAGTGTAGGCAATAGCCCAAAATATAAGGGACATATACAAGAGCAATACCTAGACTTACTAGTTTAGTGATACAAGGAAATCATAGGTCAGGCCACGAAAATCAATTACAATTGAACAGTGGATTAAAGTATTGAAAAACGAAGTTCTAAGCTCATCCATTGACCGCTTTTGATTTTCAAACTCATTGGTGGAAAGAAATTGCTTGCTGTTTTGTTTATATGTTATATTTATGACCCCTGGAATTAATGTGAACTTCATTGGATATCCGGGATAGAAACCTTTCATTGATGTCATTATTATGTTGGTGGCTTCAGATACTACCTCAGCTGCTTTATTACTTTGGTGTGAAGAATGACGTCGACTCTCTTGATTGGGCAACTCTCGTTATATATACTTGTGAAGCCTCTTGTGAGGGAAGTCTTGCTTACAAAGAGGAATATACTTGGGTTCAACTCTCTTCGCAATCTGCTACTGTACCTTGATGGTGTGTTTTGACCGTTTATTTCTTTATATTAACTCTGTTCACTACTGTTCTTTTACTGAGAAGTCGAGAAGAAAAAAGTTTTCTTATTTACTGCATCAAGCGACAGGACGATCATGTATTTCTACATTGTATAGAATGTGAGTTTTTTTCCACAAAATATATTGGTAACTATTTCTTTGGTGTCCATTCATTTCTATCGATAGTGTTCATACGTTGTGGATAATCAATCCTCCACCAATTTGTCATCTCTCTTCTAAACGGTATCTGTCAGATATTATTGATTGCAATACTAGGGGCATGTCTTTGGTTCATTAAAATAAATCAAGTCTTTGGTTCTGTATTTTTTTCTTTTTAATTCTTTATTCCACAGCTGCTCTTTCAATAACAAAGTTTCGGACTAATTTGAAGTGTAATGCTTCTTTATTAAAACGTAGGAGCCACTCCCCCCTTTTCCGGATCGACCTAATCACCTGATTCACAAAACTCTTCCTAACTGTTGTTATGAAAACAGTAGAAGATAGCTACAAGGCCACTACTAAATTTCTAGTTCTGAGTGATCAGGAATATATAAACTGTTCAATAGGGGTGACAACAACATATGACATGAACAATATATGTAATTAACGGGTTTGGATTTAATATAAATAGATTTGGATTAAAATGGTTTTAACTCGATAAGACACAATTAATAAATGGATTATTTACGGGTCAATCTATAAATACCGCAATCACCCCATATAACTCAAATGTTATTTTCATATTTTTTTTAGTTTTATATATCTTTTTGTTGTTGAGATGTGTAATATATGTTAGTATTTGACTACTTAATATCTCAAATTATTGAGTTTCTTTGTTAATATATATTGTTTTATTTTATGAAAATATTAAATTTATTTTATTATCATTGGTTTGGATATTATAATAAAATATTTTATCATGAATCCATTTGTAATTATAAATAATTTTATACAACTATCCTTGTACTCTCTTTATGGCAAACCCTGTCTACACACAACTTCATGCCTATCACGCATTGGAAGATATAAAGATCAGCATGTCTCGTACATATTGAGAGGAGCAAATCAACAAAACAGAAAAAAATAAAATAAAATAAAATTTGAGCTAACTGCGAAACAAGAGACAGAAATCCACTTACAGAGTGAAAAAATTGTTACATGCCAGAAAAATGGAAAGTCAAAATTGTAGGAACCCATGCAGCACCTATCAATAGGTGAGCTATAAATGGAAACTTGAAGATGATACTTTGATAATAAAATTGTGTTTTTTCTCATTCTAATTGATAATCCTGAGTTTCTAATGAAAAAATCGCTATATATTATTATCATCAGATGAATGAATGATTTAGTGTATCTCGACAGAATTAAGATGGCAATAAGTGGTGTGCATATATAATTTAAACTATGGTGAAAGATTGTAATATTTTGGTTGAATATGATATCTTGGAAGCGCTTCAGATCAATTTTGTGTAGAAATTAGAAATCCAAATCCTACAACTTTCATACACACATCCCGAGGCAATAGGGTAGGATTCATCTCGTCTTGTTGTCTAGGCTAGCCTCTTAATTTGCTGTAGTTCGTTAAAAGAAAGAGCGTGCCGTCAAGTAATGATTGCTGGGCATGCCCTTAGGTCAATTTTTTTTTTTTAAAAAGTTTTTGTTATTTTTCTATTCAATCTTTTTAATATATTAAAAAAAATTTAAAATTATAAAAAAATATCAATACATTAATAATTATATCCTTAATTAATAAATAAATAAATAAAACAAAATTAATTACTTAAGCGATTAAAATGAAAGGATAAAATAGAGGGACATATATAATAGTTTTATTTTAAAATAAAAAGTTGTCTTTAAAAAGAAATAAATGTTCACCTATTCATGAAAATAAGGAGTACGTTCTCAGACAAACACATATTATATGTCTGGTATGAGAGGTTAGGGAGTACGTTTTCAATATGCATTATAATTTTCGTGTTCTTATGAATTTTGCATCCTATATATAAAGGTGTTCATCCGGGTTCTAAATTCTTAAATCTGAAATTCAGATTCGAAATTTTCTTAACCATTTTAAAAAAAAAATTAAAAGTTAAGAAATAAATAAAATTTTAAACCGGGCCTGGTACAATCCGGCCCGAAAGAACACCCCTACCTATATATATGTCGGGTATGCGTATTTTTGTAAAAGAATATATATCTTTTTCCAATTCAAGTATGATTGGTAGCTATCTGATGATAAATAGAAGGTAGCATGAATTTTGCATGCATGTAAACCAATTGTGTTTGTAAGCAATATGACACGACACCCACTTGTTTATGATATTGAATACATTTTTATTTTTTATTTTTTATTTTTTAACTTAGGAAAAATCTGGTCTTTGCAAAACCAAGAAGATTGGATATGGTCATGAACATGTAACTATGTTAGTTGTTACATTAGTGCACTTACAAAAGCTCACTTGATGATCTTTGATGTTTCCTTTGTGTTAGCTGTAGTACTTTGTATTTGGGGTGGTACCTGGAAAGGAGATAAGCTATCTAGCAGTTGCACTAGGACTGCTCGACGTTATTATTCAGAGAAACACCAAGTAATTCATCTTCTTCTGCCTTTTTTCTTTTTCTTTTTTGGGTTCTTGTTATATGTTCTTTTGTTTCCTAAGTACTTACCTACGACCTCTAACTCAAAGTGCCTGCCTTCTAACAACCGAAGGGTGTAGTCCATGAACTCAATATCCTCTAGCTCTCTCACAAATCGTCTCTCCTCAGAAAAAGGCGCTGCTAGGGTTCCATAATGGAATCTGTGGATTAAGTTTTTGGGGGAGCAAGAACCGTAGGGAGGAGGCCAGATCGGAGAGGGGAGACTGGAGGTGGAGTTAGAAGTGGGGTGGGTGGAGTACATGGGAGGGAGAGAAGAGGGAAGGGAGAAACAGTAATTGTACTCCTTGTGGGCAATAGAAATTAGCAAGATAAAATCATCAGCCAACCATATAAGCAACAAATCCTCAAAATCCAGTTGTGAAGGTCAGCAGCTATTGCCGGAGCCTTTTATTTTCTTATGCAATCAGTCAGTTACAACTTAACTTATCACAAAGATACATTGCTTCATGAGCCAGATGAAAACCTGTTCGATTATGGCGTCATGAATAAAAATATAACAAGTACATGAGTGGCAATTCTTTGCAGTGGCACATCAAAGAATATATTAATAGCTATCCTACAGCCAAGCTACCCTTTAAATGGCAGTGGCATCATATACCCTCCTTGGATAGAATGGCACGCTGAACAAGCATCAGAAGGCTCATCAGCAGAATTTATAAAATGGATCTCAACGGCCAGATCTGACCTTTATAAGAAACAAAGAAATCTCAATCAAAAATTCTCTCCCCTGTTGAAAACAGTATAAACACCAAAGAACTGAAGATGCAGAGAAACCCAGGTATGTAAAACACTGTTCTCCAGATTTCTGGACTTGAAAGGTCTGTCGCAGCTTCAAGAAGCCTACCGGTGAGATCAACTCCAATGATGCCAGCCAATGTGCCAGCAGTATTAGAAACTCCCATCAAAATCCCTGCATATCTCGGAGCAATATCCATGTGGTTTACTGCAAACCCAGCTCTTCCTAATGCCAAGAAACCAAGAACCACAGAAGAACAGAAGATGGCTCCACCAGCGGTTCTAAAAACGGGAATTGCCATCAACGCAAGAGCAGCAACTAAGAATCCGACAGTGTTCAACAACTTCCGGATTTTAGTCACCGACATAATTCTCTTGGTGATTAAGTGGTCGGCAATCACTCCCCCAATATTTGAAAATATAACCATGTTACAATATGGCATCATTTTAGATGATCCCATCTCCTGAAGGCTAAGCTGCAGGCCTTGCTCAAAGTATGTTGGCAGCCAGTTCATCAACACATACAAGGCATAATGGAAAGTGAAATTATTTACAACAATAGCCCAAACTGGCAAGCTGAGTAAAATATTCTTCCATGGGATGCTGAGAGTTCTGGCAGACAATCCACCATTCTCCACTTTCATTTTCTGGTTTCCTTTGAGTGGCAACAAAGACTCACCAAAACCAGCAGCGGTGGCTTTCGGATGTTCAGACCGAGGAGGGTCACTAGCATACTTGAACCAAAGCAAGCACCACATGGCACCTAATGCTGCCTCAACAAGAAATACAGACTGGGGCCCTCTATACTTCACCAGGCTTGGAAGGAGAAGCATTCCCACAGCTGCGCCAAGATACATCCCAGACATTGTTAGAGAAACGGATCTAGATCTTTCATGGGGAGGAACCCACTGTGCTAGAACTGTGTGGATGGAGGGGAAGATGAAGCCTTGTGCCACACCAACAAGCAAGCGGGCAATCACTAAAACCACAACTTTACTAGGGTCTAATGGGACTAATGCACAAGTCGAAGACCATAACACAAAAGAAATAAGGAGGACCTTCCGTCCCCCAATTTTTTGAGCTACCCATCCTCCAGGCACTTGTGAGCAGGCATATCCATAATAGAACGTAGAAAGTATCACTCCTTTAGTCGATTGGCTTACGTTGGCGCCATCAGCTGCAACTGTATATGCAATAGAGAAGCCCACACGTTCTATGTAGCAAACAGATGTGCTGATGAAGGTTAAAATGACTATCAAGTAACGCTTTGGAAATGTCATCATTCTCATACTTCGCCTATAGTCATGTCTGGATCATATACTCAGTCAATTGTCTTTATACAATCCCATCCATCAACAGCTTTTAAACTACTACCTAGTGGTCCCAGAAAAAATGGCAATAACTTCATGCCTATCACAAATTGGAAAATGAAAAAATCAGCATAGCTCATACATATCGAGCTGAGCATATAAACAAACTAGGAAAAAATGAGCAACTTGCAAAACACATGACAGAAATCTACTCACAGAAAGCAATAATTATTGTCCCAGAAAAATGGAAATTAAAAATTGCAGGAACCCAGCACTTATCAATAGGGGAGCTCTAAATGAAATTCCGAAGCAGATACTTTGATAATGAAAATGGAATTTTCTCATTCTAATTGAAGATCTTGAACTTATATAATGTGATCCCGAGTATCTGATGACAAAAATCGCTTTTACCAGGTCCATCAGATGAATAAATGATTTGGTGCATCTTAGTAGAGAGCCAGCAATCTGTGAGTATACAATGCAGCTGCCCTGTTACAGACTGCCATAAAGGCATCCCCTTATAAATATGGGCTCTAGTAGAAACACCATACAAAATAGCATGACATGAAATGGAAGCAAATGCTAGAATATGCATAAAAAAACCACAGGTTCTGCCAGGTAAACGCATAAAAAAGGGACAACTTTAGCAGACAATGCTGTTACGGTTGGTGGCGAACATGCTTTGAGAGTATCAGTTAGCCTATATTGCATGGAAGGGTTACAGCAATACCATGTTCAAACAAGAAATTCATTCAACACTGAGATCACATGAGACAAAACCCACTTTACAGTCAATATCAAATCCCAGGGACGGAAGCATTGATAAAGAGATCATTTAAGGCATTGACTTGGCCATGTTTGAAACAAAACTATATTTTTTGTAACCTCATATATCAAAACTAACAACAATTTACTTCGCAGATATTCATTTTCAACTCTACTGCAAGTGTATCATCCAGCATATTCAAATCCAACTCAATAGATTTGGAAAACCTCGTGTTTTTCTTTTGCCTCCTCTCTTTCCTGGAAATTAACCAGACCCAGATCAAAATCTAATGCAGAGAACAAAACACGCCAGAATTAGAAAAGACATATAACATCTACCAAATCCGCCAGACTCTTCGAACACAAGCTAAGATAGATGCAAGAATCCAACAGTTATAAAAAGTTCCAATATAGAGAGAGAGAGAGAGAGAGAGAGTGAAACAGATAGAAACTAACCTTGGGTTCTTGTCACCGACGAAGGAGAGGCTGCATTACGATTGGCGGAGCGCCACAGGGTGATGAAGACGAGGGCCACAAGTCAACGAAGCTTCGATCGGGAGAGGAAAAGTGGCTGGGAGCCTAGGGTTTCGGCGCGCGCGAGAGAGAGAGATAGCCGGGGTGGGTTAAGTAATTCTTAACACTCAAATTAAAACGGCATCGTTTTGGTCAATAAAAAAAGTCGCCCTTTCTACTACAAACCATAATTCCACATATTACCAATCATATAAATTTTTTAAAAATTTTTTCTTTATAAATTAATTAAATTCTCTACTTATTATTTATATATTAATTATTTTATGAAATATATATATAATATATGATGTATAAACTTACGTATAAATTTTTTCTAACATAAAAAAAAAAATGCTAAATACAAACGTCTTGGGCAAATGGCGCCATTTAATAAGATTTTCTTTTCCTTTCTTTCGTTTTCTCACTTGTCGATTTGTCAATTATTCTCCTCTTTTTCTAAGTAAGATTTGGATTCGAAATTCAATTTATTTTAAATTTATTATTATATTTTTAAATTATATTTTAATTTTTAAAAATTTTAATATAAATTTTAAAAAATTTTAATATAAATTTTAAAAAATTTTAAAATTATAATAATATTAAAAAATAATATTTTAATAATATTTTATTTTATTTTTAAAATTTATCCAACTCAATTCGATTCAACTCTAAATTCAAATTAGTTTGCGATTTGTTGGAAAAAAAAAAAAAGAGGCTGAAATCAAACTAGGTGATAAGGATCTTTAGTTTTTCATTTCTATTTTTTTTTTAAATTTCTTAAGTATTCAAAGATCAACGAGAATATTATATTTCTGTATGGACAATAGAAATCAAAAACAAATGCGGAGGCAAAGAAACGTTATTGGCCGAAAGCAAACGCAAGAAACTCAAAAATCTGAATCTACGTCTAGTGTGATCGTTTTTGGTAAATTTAGCGAACTTTGGTAAAGAAAAGGGTCAAAAGAGAAAAATGGAGGAAGAAGCTTGGAAGCTGGAAGGTGAAGTTGCTTTTTCAAGTTGCGAAATTTTGTGAGATTGAGGTCGCTTTTTCAGGTTTTTCAGCAAGACTGGAGCGTAAAATAACTGATATAAGAAAGGGAGTAGAGCCTAGAGGAGTGATTTACAGATGTTGCTTTTTCAGATTTTTCACCGACTCACAAGCCATCTAAATATGCATCTTTTTGTTTTGTTTTATTTTCTTGTTTCTAAAGTTCAGTTTTTTGTGCATTTTGTTTAGTAATTTTTTCTTGGTGTTGTGGATCTTCGAATTCTTCAGCCAAATCAGTAACAAGAATGGTTTTCAAATTCTTCAGCCAGAAATCCCATTTTGCAACTCCTAAACACCGAAAGTCTTGTGCTTTAAAATAGTGTCGACGATGCAAACTGCCATGCTTGGTAGAGCTTCGATCATCCTTGCGACACTCATTATCGGGAATGAAGCTTGGATGGAACCTAATGACAAACCAGAACTCTCTTCGCAGAGGATGGTTTCTGACTTCATGGAAGCGGGGTCATCCTCTAGAAACTTCACCTACAAAATAGACCCTCTTGTACCTTCCACAATCTCTCTTCGCAGAGGATCCCAGATTCAATTGAGAAGTGGGACCTAGGTTGGTGTTCGTTTCGGTAGGGATCCTCTGCTCCACGAAAATCCGGTCTTCAAACCCATCTTTGTTTTCCTGTGATTTTTATTTTTTATTTTTATTTTTTTAATTTTTATACATGGGCTGAAGTTAGAACTTAGAAGTGGTCCCACGCCACATCACCCGTTCGTACAACGACTGCACCCCGCGTTTATCCGTAGCAAAACTGGAAGAATAAACACTAGTACTCTTGGATCTCCCTCTCCAATCCGCAACCATTTAAGGATGATTAATATATTAATAATTAATTCTAAAAGTACATAAAATGTCCAAATAAAATATTAAAATAAACGTACAAAATATTATTTCTCTCCGCTAAAAGCAAAACTAAGGATGAGAAATATTAAAATAATTTATAAGAAATATAAATAATAATTTAATCTAAATTTAAGAAAAATAATTAATAATTAAGGACAAGGAAATCTTGAAATACGTAACATCGATCCAATCCATCCGTATATACATGGAAAGAGCATGGCGGTTTGAACGTTGCACAATAACTGATAGATATTATCTATTTTTTAAAGTATCTTTTAACATCTTTAATTATTACAAAAATTTTAAAAATAAATAATTTATTAATAATAATTTTTTTAATTCTTAAATAAAATTGAAAATTAAAAAATTAAAAATAAAAACTAAATAATAGGAAGATAATAACTTTCGTTATGGATGAGGACAATAATGTTGGAAAAAGATAAAGAGGAGAAGTGAGTCTGAGTTCAAGGCAGAAAGCTGTAAATGGTACGTAGCTGCCTGCACGAAAATGTCATTTAACCAGCCAAACCGGCTGACGTGGCAAATCGAAAATGGCATCATGCGACCATTCAAATTTTAAATCAAATTTTCAACCCACCCCACGACAAAATTGATTCGTCCCATCTCCATTTCCATTCTCCTTCATCTTCATTTCAAATTCATCTAACGAATCTTCATTTCAAATTCATCTAATGAATCTAATGAGTGCATAAAAATATACTCTAAATATCTTATTTAACTATTAAAATTAAAAAATAATAATAATATAACTCATTTTATTTAATTTAATAATAATTTAACTTGAAATAGATATGAGTATGATTTAATATATTTAAGTCTCAAATAAATATAATAAGAAACATGAGTTTAATTCATTAAATAAATCTCATGAATTTTCACTAATTGTCTTAAACTTCAAAAGAGGCCATTTGAAATTCCTTGCAATTTTAAGAACCAAGTTTGTAATTATTTTATTATCTTGTAGATTATATATGGTAGGCGACACAACCTCATATATTTACTTGAAAGCATGGAATATTTCACTTCATTTTAGTGCGTGGTAAGAATGGAAAGAAACTCAAAAGAAGCAAGTCAAACACATGCAAGACATCAAGCCTCATAACCAAAATTGTTGACATTTCAAACTACAAATTGACAAAGCAATACACAGCAATTCTTCTAGTTGGCAGCAAACTAATTAAGAGCTGGACACATACACAACACCTTGAGATATTGATAAACAGCAAAAGGAATTTATGAGGAAACCAACAACTCAAATAAATCAAATGCAAAGCTAGACACATATACATGAGAAGAAACCAACGCCACTTGCACCACTCACATGCCTAATTAATTTAAAAAAACAAAACAAACTTAGAGATCTTACAAGACAAGCCGAAATTATTGACCATTTCTAAATTGATAAACAAGTTGATGAAGCAACCACACACTTGACATGTTGTAAAGCTGGACATGGCTCCCTTCTTTTCATTCAAAATAATTGATAAAAAAAACAAAAGGAGAAATGAAGTGCATACCACATGAAGTGAAATGAGTAGCAAAGCAGCCACCACATTTGTTACAAAATCATACACGGCAACTACTTGTGAATACAAGACAAATCTCCAAGCCACAAGTTGAAATTATCTCAAATGGATAGGAAGTTAACACATGGCAACAAATGGGGAGGATGGAAAACAAATCATACACGGCACTTCAAAGTCCAAACCAAATTCAGTGTTTCCAAATTCTCTCTAAACCGACATGATCATTTAAATTGAAGTATAAGACACTTTAAATCTAAAAAGAAGCATAAGACACTTTAAATCTAAAAAGAAACCGGCGCCTACTTCCATTCCAATTCACTTCCATCCAATTACATCAAGTCATCATAATAATTTCCAGTTTTATCTCAACCGGCCAAGACAATCCATGCATGGATGATTTCAAGCCAACAAGTTGAAATAAGAAGAAAAGTGATACACGGCAACACTTGGAGATTTCAACACTTGGACTCCAATTGCAATCACTTTAAGTAATACATGGCAACACACCGAAACAAATGGGAGGAAACAAAGTCATATACGGCACTCCACCTCTTCAAAAATTGAAATTGTTTCACATGCAAAACTCCATTCGGTGCTCTCAAATTCCCTCAAGCCAATTGACGCCACTTGCATGTCAACTCATTTGATTTAATGCCATCCCATGCAAGACAAATTAAAGTGACCGAATGCATGTATAGCTGGAACTTAAGTCACTTACACGGCACCTCATGGCTTTAAATCACTCGCACGGCAACATCTATAAATAAACACTTAGGGGCTTGAATGAAGAGAGCGGGGGGATGCCTTGGAAGAGCTATTTTGAGAGCTTGAGAAAAGAAAATAAAAATCAAAGAAGAGAGAAAACAATGGCCGGCTCTTCCATATTTTTCCTTAAAGAATTTTCGTTACATATTTTCAATATGTGTAACGAAATTCTCTAGTAAAACTAGGGATGAATTTGTATATATGATGGTATTTGTAATTATTTTGTATTCATACATGTGAGCTTTAAATATTAAACTCTTTTGTTTAGTCATTCGAAACTTATTATAAATGTTTTCGTCACCAAATAATCTTAGAATTTATTTCATTTATAAATTCAGTCATGTTTATTCTATTAGATGGAATAATCCTTTAACTATGTTTGGTTCAATTGGTTATCTATATTAATTTAATTCTCTGCTGCAATATTGCTCTACGAGTATATTGTCGACTCTGAATTTCCTTAATATCGATAAAAATTTCCGTTCTCATATTGCGATGAATGATTTTTCGAAAGATTACATTTAATTTAAATCTGGTTATTAATGTTTTATCTTCCGATTGAAAATTTGGATATAGAATTTTCAATAGAGTTATTAATGAATCGAAAATAATTAAAATACTGATTATATACAAAGGATTCCTGATATTCTACTTTTTATCTCATTTTTATACTTTTCAAATTACTCATTTAGTTTTAGTTTACGTCACACTTCAAAAATCACTTTTCGCACTCTTTTAAATCTTTTTGTTAATTTCGTTACTATTTTTCAATTTCTCAATCCATCTCCCTGTGGAATCGACACCCTAAAACTATATTGCAAACGACCGTATTATTATTTGGGCATAATCACCACCCAACCTAGATCGTTCCATCCATCCATCCCTCTTACGCATTCCAGACATCGGTCCCCATCCCCTCACGATTTTTCCTTTAGCATCTTCTCCAGTGGGTGGGTGGGTCTTCGTCGGCGTCTTCTCCAGTGGGTCTTTGTCGGTGTCTTCTCCAGTGGGTCTTAGTTGGTGCCCTCTCCACGTAACCGGCAATTTTTCACAGACCAGTGGCTCTTCTCGAATCTAGGAGCCATGAAGCCAAATCCGAACCCTAACCGCCATCGTTTTCCCACCCAAATGCGAACCCAAACCCAAACCCTAACCACCTCAACATGAACACCCTGAACTTCAGCATCCGAGTTGATGAGGAAGAAAACACAAGTAGTAAGCTTACAGTATGGGTTGCTGATGTGGAGATTGGGAATGCTAGACCTTTGTTTAGGTCTCCCAATATCCATCTAATTGCGGTTTTTGATAATTTTGTTTGGTTGAAAAATTCTACTCTATTAGTGTTTTTTTTAGAGACTGTTTCTTAGTATTGAGTGGAAACAACCGTGTTCAATGTATTAAGCAAGTCGAGTTAGAGTAATTTAGAAGAGTAAAAAGAAAAGAGTTGGCTAATTGCTATTTTAGAATGTCATCTTCTTCAGCAATGTCTTCTTCATATGTTATGTCTTTTAATACATTTTTTATTGTATGCATGAAATGCTCAGGAATTACCATACTGCAACTTTTTAAGGTGGGTAGACATTAACCCAGTGGAGGTCCAACATCGAGGAAGATTCAATCAAGATACCGAGAAGGAGAACATGCTCGAAAAGATACTCGAGCATTGCGAGAAGACACAAATTGAGTTATGTAAGATAATGGTTCAGCCCAAGAAATTGCGTCACGTATAAGAAGCTGAAAATCGTCAATTGCGCATGCTATTTTGAATGTATTGGGGTTTTGTATTTGTGGTTGCATGTTACCTGATTGTGTTTAAGTAATTTGTGCTTAGGGGGTACAAGATAGTGTTTTGACACTTGCGTTTTTGTGTTGTTCTTTTCTCTTGTTTATTATGGGCATGCAAATGTATCAAACAAATATGAAATGTTTTTTTTTCTAGTTTAAATGTATCTATTTCGAATGTATTGTGGTTTTGCATTGGAGATCTGGTTAAGCCTTGCAATTGCAAAAATAAAAAATTTCAAAATTAATGGGAAAATACAAATGGGGTATATGCTGATAATAAAATGAGAAGGAAGGAGGCACTAGGTAAAAATTAATCTGGGTGAAATTATTACATGATTCAAGTTCAGCAATTGATTGGGTCTGAAGCCGTTGTTAAGAAAAACAAGTGATGTTCATTCATATCAGCACCTTTGAGCCTTCTTGGTGCTCATCAAAACTGAGACATGCAATTACATGCATGTTAAACAAATCTCCCAACTTGTATGGAACCCAAAACTGAGACATGCACATAATGCATGTTAAACAAATTTCTGAACTTGTATGGAACCCAAAACTGAGACATTCACAACATCCTAATTTCGGTATTTTAATTAACAAAAAATGAATGAACAAGTCAACGTGCAGTTTTTTCTCATCATAAAATTGAACTGACCAAATGGAATTTCATGCTAAAAATTCATCATGAAAATTGTATTCGTCTCGGTGATTACAAACAAAATAAATAGCATCTAAACGTGCAATCCGTTCAAGGACTTTCCCATCTCATGAACAAGTAGCAAATCCTCTCAGCAAGACCCATCCCAAAATAAAAGAAAATTAAAGCTGAAAATCTCAACATGCAATACGCTCAAAACTGGAGGCCAAAATATCCCTTTAACAAGATAAAACATCATTTCTATTGCTTCCTCTCTTCTCCTACACAAGCAAGTTAAACAAAAAATTAATGAAGGATTTGAAATAAAAATAAACAACATTTCAAAGACATTGGAAATAAGAACAATGAACATATAAAATTTCAACTCCATCCTTTGCATACCTTATAACCAGTAAAATATTCCATTGTCATATAAAATAGAAGACTTGGGATTATAAAATAAATAACACAAAAAAGTTGTCAACTGCCACATTAACATAAAAAATTGTTAACTGCCACATTAAAAATCAAAGCTACCCCTATGGACCAATCATCAGACCAACCTTCCTATTTTATTTTTATATCATGTTATAAGTCTATTAAATTGTATTGCATGCATTGTATAACAACTATTCATTAACTCTTAAAAGGACATACCCAGATACAAAAATCTGTAAATAATACTATATAAATTAGAGGACATACCCAGATACAAAAATCATTGCAATGGTTGTGATTTGTCCAAATCCATGTGTAGCAGCTGTGATCCTTCCAAATCCACGTGCAGCGGTTGTGATCCATTCAAATCCAGTTGGAACTGTAAAAATCAATGACATGAACCAAGTGAAAACAATACAAATAAGAAAGTTAAAACTATAATATGAAAACTTGTGGTTGAGTTACACTTCTTGACTTTGAATCACTGTATCTCAGGGATGGGTGCTCTTTCTCGTTTCCGATCCTGATGGGAGATAAATGCATGAAGATTTATTAATTGCAAGTTTAGAGGATAATTGCATAACCTTTCAAATCAACCCAAGCTTTCAGACCTAAGCATAACCTCACTATAGAGGATAATTGCAGGTTTAGAAGGCTATAGTTATTAACTGTAGTATCTCTAACTGTTTAATCACACTATAACATAAGGCAATGATCTAGCAATTATAATGATAACATTCAAATATTGTTTATGTAAAAGCATATGAAAAAAAAAGCATATGAATGTAACAAAAGCATTCAAGATCAGTTTAACCAAAGCATTCAAGATCTAGCCATTATAATGACAACATTGGCTTTGTTGAACCAAACCATACAAGTTGAATGTAACAAAAGCATATGAAAAAATAGCACAAAGCATAACAGAAAAATACGCCTCAAAAAACCATGTCGAACCAAGATTAGTTTAAACCCGCTCATAGAACACAATAAACCTAAAAAAACCAAACCAAAGCATTCAAGATTTATAATGACAACATTGGCTTTGTTGAACCAAACCATGCAAGTTGAATGTAACAAAAGCATATGAAAAAAATTCTAGCTAAGAGCACAAAGCATAACAAAACAATACAACTAAAAAAACCAAACCGAACCAAGAACCAAAATCAGTTTAAACCCACACATAGAACACAAAGACTCAGACTCAAAGTGTGACGACCCTAAAATTATCATACTTTTCTTTTATTTAAATATATATATATATGGCTTAGTGACTTAGGCAAGTTGGTGACTAAAGCTTTAAGAAGATGGATTTAGGAGTTTAAGGGCCTTAAGGCCATGGCAAGAGCTTTGGGCCTAAGTGGGGGAAAGACAAGCCCATAGGTCCATGAGAGGAAGTCCACTAGTCAACCCAAGCCCATGCTTGATGACACATGTCAAGCTAGGAGGAGTTTAGTAAGTTGAGTCAAGACTAGTAGTTGAGAGAAGAAAATGCTAGTAGGTGAGCTAGTTGACTAGTTGTTTTATTGGAGAAAGAAAATAGAAGACATGAGTGGAATCTTCTATCTTTTCCTAGCTAGATAAGTGTGTGAGGTGTAGGATTTTGCCAAATAAGATCAACATGGGATCCTACCATAACTAGTAAAATGATGAAGTAGGATTTGAAAAGATTTGGAGATGAGAAAAGAGAGAGGTTTCGGTGGGGGTTTTGGCCGAATGGCCTTAAGGTTTTCTCACCTAAACATTTCCAAATCTAGATGGAAAGGACATGTGAGATTTGTGTAAGGCTGGATAGGACTTGATGTGTAAGAGGGTGTAAGAAAAAGGTGTCATGAGATGTGAGTTGATGGAACAAAAAGTGGGAGGAAAGGAATGAGGGTTTCAGGTATGGCCTTAGCCGACTCCCCCTCCCCTTGTTTGACTTCATTTTTGCCACCAAATCTACATAAGAATTTGTGTAAGAGTGACATGACAAGCTTGTGTGAGATGTGAGATGATTGGTTGATGGAAAGAGCATGTGACAAAATGGAAATGAGAGTGAGATGAAGAGAGGTTTCGGATGGAGGCCATGGGATCCGAAACCCACTTGGGTGTTTTCCCAAAATTTTATTCTCAAATCCTTTGGAATGACATATGAGAGGATTGTTGGAGAGACAAGAGATGATGTGAGATGATGGAAAGGGGTTGGAACCCTAGAATGAGAGGCCGGCCATGAGGAGAGAAAGAGGGAGCAAATCTCCAACCTAGGATAGGATAGATTGGGGTTGATGTGATCAAGTGATGGGAGTCACTCAAGGGTCTTTCAAGCCCATCAAAAGTCACTCAAACCTAGGGGAATGAGTGGCCTAGAAGCCTAGCTAAGTGCCTTGGCCGAATGGCCTTGTTTCCTCACCCATTTGGCTTGCACATTTCGGACACACACACACACATCCCTCGCTTTGCACCTCATGGCAACACTCCTCATTTCCCTCCACTTTGCTTTACTTCTTTTCACCACTTAGACACCTAAACACTCCAAGCTAAGAAGGAGAAGAATATAGTGTTTATGGAAGGAGGAGAAACCTAGAAGAGGTAAGTAACTTAGTTACTTTGAAATGAAATCTAGAAACATAAAGAAGAACCCTATGTTCATACTTTCCAAAAAAAAAAAAAACCTTTTCTTTTGAAAATGGTAAATTTTTAGCATGTCCTAACTAAATATTTCTTTTATTTTCAGAAGTTATATAAGCTAGCTAGGAAGATTAGTAAGTATATCCTTACTTTGTCTTTAGCATTCTTTGTATATTTTGGAGTGAATGTGCTTGAATGTGTGTATATGCTTATATTGTTTGGCTATTTGCTTAGTATTGCCATGATGAAACTTTGTGGGTAGAAATGCTATTTCAGTTAGAATCCATGTGTAGAATCTATGATCTTTTTGGTTAAAGAGTTATGAGATGATTGATGATCTTGATGGTTTGATGAGGAAAAGCATGTAAGCATAAAGATGTTGAGTTAGTTGAATGTTGGTGAATATAGGATATATGCATATATGATATTTGAAGAAGCATCTTGATTTTAGTGTAAATATCTTGTTTATATAAATGTCATGCTAAGATGAACATGTATAAAGCATTGATGGAAACTAGTTATATTAATTTTGGAAGATATTGATGTTATTGTTGCTTGATGATTACAAAAATGCATGCTTGTGAAGTTATGTTTTGGAGGATTTTCTTGAAGTGGAAATCTTGAAGTTTTAATTCCTTATTTATTTAATATTCATGTTTGGATATTTTGGAGAAGTAGAAGTATGTATATTGGGAGGATGACATGTATGGATTTGGTTTCACATAGAGTATTCAAGTAGAACCATAGCTTTGTAGGGCTAAAAAAGGAAAACACAAAACTTGAGAGCTATAGGTTTCGGGTTTGACCCCCTTATAAGGCTAGTAAATTGTTTTAAATATTGAACTAATGTTAGATAGTGTTAGGAAGATTAATGGAAGAAGAGAACATCAATGGGAGATAAAGTAGGGTCTGGGCCCAAACCCTAGGGGTGGAGGCCGAGCACCCCATTCACCTTAATGCACTTGTTTGAGTGTTTTTGCATAAGTATGAGTTAAGAGGAAGTAGGTTTGAAGGAAGAACGACCAAATGTGTGTATTCGAGTTCGCCTCGAGTTTTGCATTCACAAAGTCAAAAGTTGCATGTCCCATGCATAAGTACGAAAACCCATTTTTTGAGTAAAGTATGTTTTGGAAAGAAATGAACTAAAGTTTTAGAAGAACCCCAAAGGCTGGGACTGGGAAGTGTCCCAGCGGAACTCTCTGTTCACTCAGGAGTGTTTAAATTGAGTGAAAACCCCTAGAAGAACAATCGGCGGACCATATATGGCTCCATATAAGCGGTGTTGGCTTAGGCCTCACCATGTGATAAGGTTGTAGTTGCTCGGAGAGAAATCCCTGAGTGATGAATAGCACGAAAGGGTGTGAAACGTATTCACCTAGGTCGACTTGGTCGCCAGGTGTGACGGTAACTAGCGGGGAGCACACGGTGCATAAGGGAACCGTGAGGTATCCAAAATAAGAAGTCATGACGAAAAGAAAAGGGCTTTCGAGCCATATATGATATGATATGATAAGTGACGCCTAAGATAAAAAAAAAGATGAAAGTTTTTGAACAAAGTGTCTTTTGAAAGAATATGCATTAAAGAAGCTTTGTTATGTGATTTGAACAAGTATGTTTTGGAAATTGAGATAAAGAAAGGAAAGATGAATTTTTGTCACGAGCATGTGCATCAGTCTAAGCATGAGTCCCATGTTAATGCATACGTAAGAAATTTGTTTGTTATTTACTTGATTATATGCCTAAAATGCTTTCATTAAAGTATAGATGTACTTGCTGAGATTTCCCCCGAAATCTCACCCCACTCTTTATGTCCCTACTATCCTTCCCTCTTGGGAACGATAGAAGTGCTTGCAGGTGAGGATGGCTCAGATGTACGACCCCCAAGATGACACATCGGATCCTTAGGGACCCGATTGAGGCCACCCTTAGGGGACCAGTGACTCTGAACCACCCGGGTCAGTGGGAGGTCGAGTCACTGAAGATGACCATGTATAGTTCTGTCGGTCTATACCCTTCAAGGTGTTGCTTAGTATTAAAGGTTGACGAGTCCCTTCACTTGGGACGTATTTTTGGACCGCCTTTTAGGGCGATATGTGAGGTAAGGCCTAGCATGGACTTGGATCAGCTTCGCTGGGGCCTAAATTTTAAGAAGGTGAAGAAGGAACCCGTCGGATGAATTTATAGGCAATGTTAAGACCCATATTATTTTGTGATGCCCTGTATTTTGATAAAGTCTTCCCGCCAGTGGGAAGTACTATTTTGATTACTTGGACAAGTTATGTAAATTTTTAAATCCGGGCTATGTATGATATTATGTTTGGGATCCATAGCTAACCATATGATGCATACTTATGTAAAAGGCTTGACCTTTTTATTCTGCTGCGATGATCTTTACTTGACGTTTTAAAAAAAAAATGTAAATGTATGATATGACGAGGGGTGAACTTCCTTGCATTGTTCCTCCCCGACACTTCTATTCACGTGCGATCCCAAGCGTGGGTTGGGGCGTCGACACAAAGCTGAACAAAAATAAAATGAAAAGGAAAGCACCAAACGCTGAGAACACATCAGTTTAAACCCCTTCATAATTTTTTGCACGGGTTTAAATAGAAACGACCAAAATAATGTGATAGTGGTCGCGCGGTAGATAGAAAAATTACATCTTGAACAACATGACAGAGAAACGAGTAAAAAAATCACATCTTGAACAATGTGATAGAGAAATGATTAAAAAAGTCACATCTTGAAGGAGGTGCTAAAATGGTGTGAACCAGAGGTCCCTTGCGTGACGGCGGTCCGGTCCAAACCAACGGCGGTGCGAAATGGTGCGACAAGTGCGAAGACGAGGTGCTAAAATGATCTTTGTTCTGTTTTCCCTACCATTCTAGGTATTTCAGTGCTTTTTTTTTTTAATTTAGCAGACGTGGCATGTGCCGGTTTCGCAGGTTATGCTTCTTGCGGTTTCCTATAACAGAACCCATTGCCTGCAGCATTTACACGCAACCATACGTGGCGTCATTTACCATGAAGGGATATTATCCATCCATCTGGGTAGGAATTTAGGGCCGAGCAGAAATCCGACTCACTGACTCCGACATTAGGTCCGATCCGACTCCGCTCTGACTCTAACCAGTTGGAGTCGGAGTCAAAGTTTTTCTCCGACCTGAAGTTAGAGTCAGAGGCGGAGGCGGTGGGGGGACCTCCACCTCCTCCACCTCCGCCTCTGACTCTACCTCTGACATAACTTTCGACTCCGAAATTTTGTATATAAACATAAAATATATATATATCATATCTATATAAAAAATATAGATATATAATTAAATTAACTTATAAAATAATCTATTGATAATATCTATTAATATATAATGGCATAAAAAGTTTTAATATGTTATAAGTTGTAATATACATCTAATAGATGTTGTAAGTTATAAACATCTAGATGACTATATCTACTTATAATATAACTTTTAATTAGTGATATTACTAATGTATAATAAGTTTTAATATGTTATAGGTTACTAATGTATAAGTGTTATAAAATTATAACTTAGTAAAGTTGTTGATATAACTTAGTAAAATTATAACTTACTTATAAGCTATTCAATATAATTAATTTATGAGCTATATAATATAATTAATCTACTAATACAATTAATCTACTTATAAGCAATATACTAATGTGTAAGTATAAGTATTATATTCTATTACACTTGTGTAAGTTGTGTTACTATAAGCTATAAGCCTATATAATATAAGCTACTTATAAAATAATATAAATAGACATCTATTAATAATTAATATACTAATATAATTAATCTACTTATAAGATATATACTAATGTATAAGTAGTGAAGTGTTATATACTATTACACTTGTATTACTATAAGCTATATATAATAAAATAATATAAGTAGACATCTATTAAAAATTAATCTACTTATAAGCTATACAATATGATTAATTTATAAGCTATATAATATACTTAATCTACTAATACAATTAATCTATTTATAAGCTATAAACTAATGTGTAAGTATAAGTGTTATATACTATTACAATTTACACTCGTGTTACTATAAGCTATATGATATAAGCTACTTATAAAATAATATAAAGATGCATCTATTAATGATTAATCTACTTATAAGCTATACAATATAATTAATTTATGAGCTATATAATATAATTAATCTACTTATATGCTATATACTGATGTATAAGTGTAAGTGTTATATACTATTACACTAGTGTTACTATATAATTAATCTACTAATATAATTTATTTTATTGATTCCCTTATTTTAAATAATTGTATTATTGGATCTCTTATTCTAAGTATATTATTAATATTAGAGCCATTAGTTGCTATTATTATCTTTTAAACTATTTCTATTTTTAAATAATGAGTTAAGTTATTTTCTCTTATTATCTTATTGTGATGCATTTATTTAATGCTTGAATTTAATCTCTTTATTTTATTATTGAGTTAGCATTAGATTCAATGTGTTGTATTTTATTTTATTTAATATAATTTTGGGATGGGCTGGTTTGTGCTTTGTTATTTGATTTCGGTTTGGGCTTCGTGTTATGGGTTGTTCTTTTTGGTGTGCTTTTTGTTGGGCCGAGTAGGATGCCAAACAGGCCCAGACCGTGTGCCCAATGACCCAGCCCAGCCCCTTTTTATCTTCATGGCGTCATTTCGGCAGGAATAGGGTAAAACCCTAATATCATCTTTGCCTATCTCATTTCTTCTCTTGATGTGTCGTAGGCCCGTAGCCGCAACACAGAGCCTCACTGCCGGTCATCACTGAACATCCATCTCTCTCGCTACATTCTTGCGTGCTACCGTTGGTGTCGCTGATCTACCCTCATAGGTTGTTGTCATTGCCATCGAGTTTGCTTGCCGCCATTCACCATCGGTAAGACCTTCCTTTCCTTTTGATTTTCTTTCTTGTGACTTCCCTTTTAATTTCCTTTGTTTTTCCTCCCAACTGCAGACTGTCAACCCCCCTTTTGCAAACCGACTTGAAACCACAGACTCCACTCCGACAAAACGGAGTCGGAGGTGGAGCGGTGGTTTCCGCTTCAGAGGCAGAGTCGGAGGCCATATCCCCCCTCCGCCTCAGTCAGAGTCGGTATATGGCCTCTCCGACTCCGCCTAAGGTGGTGCTCAGCCCTAGGCAGGATAGCTCCAAATTATGAGCCTCCAAGACATGAAATCGATTATATATACTGTGGCATTCATTGCTCGGTCGGCAACCTCAAAACTATTATTATTATTATTACGATTCCATTTCGTCCTCTTTATCTATCTTTAAACCCTTTCTCATTTATCCATCTGTAAATCTTCTCTTCGCATTCTCCATCTCTTCAATCACTGCACTCTCTCTAGTCTCAATCACACAGTTTCTAGAACTCAAGGGTAGCACCACTAATCCTACCTTTTCTTGCTTGATAATTCCTTTTATGATCTATAAAATTCTTATTGTTGTTGTTTTTGTTTCGATTGGGTTTTCTTGAATTTATACAGGTAAGATGAACATCGGAATCAACGGTATATGATCCTATACGTATACGTTCTTATAGATTTTTGAACAATTTTATTTCCTCTACTTCATATTTGTGGGTATATGATCCTATACGCATGCGAGATTACTTCCTTCCTGGTCCTTCCCAGTTTCTACTCCCTGTATGCTACTAATTATACCCATCAATTCTATGCCTAATGAGAAACAAATAAGAAGCATTTTCAAGAATGAAACGGAAAAGTGAATACCTTCGAAATAACCCCAGGTCCGAAGCCTGATGAGAAAAATCCAAATAGTTCAACTTGGTCATGTCATCCACTCCACCATGGTCCTCCTCATCTGTATCTCTCGAAAATAACCTTTCTGGAGAAACCAAGACCTATAGAAACCATTCGAGAAAGTAAGTCCAAAAAAACGCACGAATTTCACAATATTGTTAGAAAAGACATCCTCCTAGAAAAACGAAATTTTCACCTTCTTTCATGAAGAGGTTAGGACTCGATCTTGTTTGCCAAAAAATTATATAACTTTAGTGGCCACCCAGGCGAAATCTCTGTCCTCGGCCCAAACCTTGGAGCCCTTACGGAGGCTCATCTTTGGTTCCTGAGAAAGATAGCAGCATGAAGAAGAGCCAAAAATAGCGCCCCTTCTCCACACCCACGAGAATTTTGTCAGTTCTAAAAGAAACATCCGAGAGAGAACAAATATAAAAGGGAGAGAGAGTAGATTTTGCAACTTAAAGTTGAAACCGTAGGAACTAAGGGGCGAGAGAGAGAGAGAGACTTACGTTCATGTCTTTAGGTGAGATACATACAAAGCGAGCAAAATGCCAAACCCTATTAGAACCGATTGGGTGGAGAATCTCTGACGGTAGAGGATTGACCAGGATGGAAGGCGTACGGAACATGGAGTAACCGCATTTCTGGGTGAGGCCACAGTTGAGCAGGCATTGAGTGGGAGTCTTATCTTCTTTGTTGGTTCAAGGGCTTTGTATAGGATACTCCTATGGATTATCTGTCGACGCCCCAACCCACGCTTGGGATCGCACATGAATAGAAGCGTCGGAGACGAACAACACAAGGAAGCTCACCCCTCATCGTAACATACATTTACATTTTTTTTTAAACGTCAAGTAAAAATTATCGCAGTGGAATAAAAAGACCAAGCCTTCTATAACATACATCACATGGTTAGACTACGGATCCCAAACATAATATTAAACATAGCCAGGTTTTAATAATTACAAAACTTGTCCAAGAAACCAAAATAGTGCTTCCCACATGCAGGAAGACTTTTCCAAAAACAATAATACAGGGCATCAAAATACAATACAGGTCTTAACACTGCCCATATGTTCATCCAACGGGTTCCTTCTTCACTTTCTTAAGGTTCAGGCCCTAGTGAAGCCGATCCAAATCCGGGCTAAGCCCTACCTCACATATCGCCCTAGAAGGCGTTCCAAAAATACGCCCCAAGTGAAGGGACTCGTCTACCCCTAGTACTAAACAACACCCCGAAGGGTATAGCCCAACATAACTGTGCATAGTCACCTTCAGTGACTCCATCTCCCACTGACCCGGGCGGTCGAGAGGTACTGGCCCTTTAAGGGCGGCCTCAATCAGACCCTCGAGGGTCCGAGGCGTCATCTCCGGGATCGTACCCTTCTGATCCATCCTCACCCGCAAGTACTTCTATCGTTCCCAAGAGGGGACGATAGTAGGGATACAAAGAGTGGGGTGAGATTTCGGAAGAAATCTCAGCAAGTACATCTATACTTTAAAAGAAGCAATTTAGGCATATAGTTAAGCGAATAACAAACAAATTTTCCTTACATAAGCACTAACATGGGACTTATGCCTAGACGGATGCACATGCTCGTGATGAAAATTCATCTTTCTTTTCTTATTCTCAATTTCCAAAACATACTTGTTCAAAACGCATAGCAAAACTTCTTTAATGCATATTCTTTCGGAAAAACTCTTGTTTGAAAACTTTTCATCTTTTCTTATCTTAGGCGCCACTTATCATATCATATCATATATAGCCCGAAAGCCATTTTATTTTCGTTATGACTTCTTATTTTGGACACCTCACGGTTCCGCTATGCACCGTGTGCTCCCCGGTTCCGAGCGACTACAAACTTATCAGATGGCGAGGCCGAGGCCAACACCGCTTATAGGGCACCCACTAGCATTAGTTGCGACCACGCTCCGGACACCTATGTGGAGCCATATATGGTCTGCCGACTGTTCTTTGTCGACTCAGGGGTTTTCACTCAATTTAAACACTCCTGAGTGAACAGAGACTTCCACTGGGACACTTCCCCGTCCCAGCCTTTGGGGTTCTTCTAAAACTTTATTTACTTCTTTCGAAAACATAATTTACTAAAAACATAGGTTTTCGTGCTTATGCATGGGACATGCAACTTTTGACTTTGTGAATGCAATAACTCGAGGCGAATCCGAGTATACACATGGCTTTTCCTTTCTTCCTCCAACAAAACAACTAGTCAACTAGCTCACCTACTAGAATTTCCTTCTCTCAACTACTAGTCTTGACTCAAATTACTAAACTCTTCCTAGCTTGACATGTGTCACCAAGCTTGGGCTTGAATTGTCTAATGGGCTTCTTTTCATGGACCTATAGGCTTGTCTCTCCCCCACTAAGGCCCTTGAACTTCCAAGTCCATTTCTTAAGGCACTAGCCACCAATTTGCCTAAGTCACTAAGCCATATAAGTATAATTAGATAAAGAAAAATACGCTAAATTTTGGGGTCGTCACATCCTCCCCCACTAAAAAAAAGATTTCATTATCGAAATCACTAAGGCATGCACAGGTAGACAAATAATGGATAGTTCTTTTCTCTCCCCCCCTTTTTTTTTCATATATAGAGATATACCTCCAGTGCTAGTAGTGATAGATTCCTCCGAAGATGAATAGGTGGGTACGTCTTCTTCCTCAATCACAGAGTCCTGGGAGTGGTAGAACACTACATCCACGTCAGGGTCATAATACATATTCACCCTCAGCTCGTTTATCCTACGAGTGATCTCTTCCTTGGTCTCTATTCGGGGCACTCCTTCCTCTCTTAGTCTAATACGGTTTTCGGAGTTGTCAGAAAGGTCTAGAGGCTCTAAATTTGGCTCGCTCGCCTGACCCCGAATCATCCTACATAATTGTCTCCTCTCAGCCCTCAACCAATTCCTAGGTGGTTGTCGTTCTTCGTCAGGTGGAGCTCGACGAGGAACAAGTGCTCCTCTACGAGTTACACTCATAATATGGGTGCGGTGCCGCTCGTAGTGCTCCAAGCGTGCTAACCCTTGTACTCTCATCCTTTCACGCCTTTTGTGCATTATCCTCTGTCTATTTTCCCTTCTTTCTCTCATTTGAGCTACAGTGGCTACAGACATACGGGGGTTTCTTCTAGTCCGGGCCATTTCCTGATTCAATTTCATGAGTTACTATTGTTCCAAGGGGTAGTTAGACAATTATAGACAATATTTTCACAAAGCATTCATACATTCATACAAGTACATACATATCATAGTCATTATTTTTCCAAAGGACACAAAAGTTCAAATAACAGGGCTACAAACATATCAATTGTTTACAAACAAATGAGGGTATTTAGTCCTCATGAGATCTTCGCATTCCCACGTCGCTTCCTGGAAGGTGGGATTGTTCCATACTACTTTAACCATCGAAATCTTTCGATTCCTCAGTTCCTGTTCTTTGTAGTCTTCAATTTGAGTTGGTCATTCTTCGTAAGTCAGGTTAGGATGTAGTTCGATACTTTCTGGGTCCATGATTGTTCCCGGTCCTCCACTTAGACTCTTTTTCAATGAGGATACGTGAAACACATTGTGAACCCCTTGCAGACTCATGCGCAAGTCCAAACGGTAAGCCACCAACCCAACTTTCTCAAGAATCTCATAGGGGCCTACATACCGCGGACTTAATTTTCCTTTCTTGCCAAATCGAGTCACTCCCTTTATGGGGGGAAATCTTTATATACACCCAATCGCCGACTTCGAAGCCCCGGCCTCTTTGACGTCGATCCGCATAGCTCTTCTGTCTGCTTTGAGCGGTCTTCATTCTTTCTCGTATCAATTCTACTTGAGCGCGGACTTCTTGTAAGTATTCAGGTCCTAACACTCGGCTTTCGCTGACTTCATCCCAATACAGATGCGATCGGCACTTCCTTCCATACAGAGCCTCATAGGGTGCCATTTGGATAGTATCTTGGAAGCTATTATTATAGGCAAACTCCACCAGAGGCAAAAGACTTTCCCAATTGTCGCGTGAATGCACGCATGCTCGCAACATTTCTTCTAAGGTCTGAATTGTCCGTTCAGTTTGACCATCGGTTTGTGGGTGATAGGCACTACTGAACTTTAAATTCGATCCCATCATCTTTTGTAGACTTTGCCAGAAACAGGATATGAATATGGGGTCTCGATCCGAAACAATCGTTTTGGGCACGCCGTGCAGGCGCACTATTTCCTTCACATATATTCGTGCCAATTTTTTCATGGAATCTGTATTGGCTATTGGCAAGAAATGTGCACTCTTAGTCAATCTATCGACAATTACCCAAATTGTATTCTTCCCTGCCGAGATCCTTGGGAATCCCACCACGAAGTCCATAGATACGTCCTCCCATTTCCATTCTAGAATCGGTAAGGGTTGTAACGTTCCAGCCGGATGCTGATGTTCGGCTTTAACTAGTTGGCATATCGAACATTTGGCCACAAATGTAGCCACATCCTTTTTAATGCCTTCCCACCAAAATTTCTTCTTCAAATCCTAGTACATCTTAGTACTTCCTGGGTGAGCTGTATAAGGGGTGCAATGCGCCTCCCTCATAAGCTTTTCTCTGAGTTCTGGATTGTCTGGTATCACTGTCCTCTTTTCAAAGCACAGTGTCCCGTTATCTGATAGTGCAAAGTGAGGTGATCCCTGCCCTTCCATCAGTTTCTGCCGAATCTTTTCCAGCTTAGCATCCTTTCGTTGCTCTTCTCTTATTTCATCTTCGGTCAGCGATACAATTTCCTGTGTTGTCAGTAGCATTACCCCTTGGGGTAGGTCCTTAATCAGCATAGCCCGCATAGTTGTCAGTGTTGGTGACTCTTCTATCCTCATCTTTTGACTCAATGCATCAGCCACCACATTCGCTTTTCCCGGGTGATACTTGATTTCACATTGAAAATCACTGATCGTCTCAACCCATCTCCTTTGTCTCATATTTAGACTCTTCTGACTGAATAGATACTTCAAACTCTGATGATCGGTATATATCTCACACCTTTCCCCATACAAGTAGTGTCTCCAAATCTTTAGCGCGAATACTACCGCTACCAATTCCAGGTCGTGAGTAGGGTAATTACGCTCGTGATCCTTAAGCTGTCGGGATGCGTAGGCAACTACTCGTCCCTCCTGCATTAGAACACATCCCAGACTCATTTTTGAGGCATCTCTGAATATTACATATGGTTTGTAGGGTTCTGGTAGAGATAACACTGGTGCCGATGTCAGCTTTTCTTGAGCTCTTGGAAACTCTGTTCGCACTTATCGCTCCAAGCATACTTGGCGTTCTTCTTAGTCAACACTGTCAGAGGACTAGACAGCTTAGAAAATCCTTCCACGAACCTTCTGTAGTAACCTGCTAGTCTGAGGAAGCTTCGTACCTCATAAGCGTTTGTCGGTCTCAGCCATTCCGTCACCGCTTCTATTTTTGCCTGGTCCACCGCCACTCCTTTGTTGGAAATGAAATGACCAAAAAACTTGACTTCTTGAAGCCAAAATTCGCACTTACTAAGCTTGGCGTATAACTGATGCTCCTGTAGAGTACTCAATACAGTTCTCAGATGTTCTCGGTGCTCTTCGTCATTCCGAGAGTATATCAAGATGTCGTCAATGAATACCACAACGAAGCTATCCAGATACTGCCAAAAAATCCTATTCATTAGATCCATGAAGGCTTCTGGTGCATTTGTCAGTCCGAAAGGCATAACTAAGAACTCGAAGTGTCCATAACGAGTTCGAAATGCAGTTTTGGGGACATCCAGTTCCTTGATTTTTAGCTGATGGTATCCTGATCTGAGGTCAATCTTTGAAAACACTGTCGCTCCTTGTAATTGATCTAATAGATCGTCTATCCGTGGTAACAGATACTTGTTCTTGATAGTGACCTTGTTGAGGTCTCTATAGTCGATACACATCCTCATAGTCCCATCCTTCTTCTTTACAAATAAAACTGGAGCGCCCCATGGTGACGAACTAGGTCGTACAAATCCCTTTGCTAGTAACTCCTCTATCTGTACTTTCAATTCCTTCAGTTCCATTGGTGCCATTCGATATGGTGCTTTATGAACCAGTGCTGTAGCGGGTTCCAATTAGATGGCAAACTCTATCTCACGATCCGGAGGCAGTCCACGTAAATCCTCCGAGAATATTCGAGGGAAATCTCGCACCACTGGAATTTCCTCGATATTTTTCGATTCTTCTATTACATTTGAGGATAGCAGCAAAAATGCTCTCGCCTCCCCTTTCATACTTTTGATTGCTCTTCTTGCTGTCACAATAGAAGGAACCGAGCTAACCGTTTCTCCCACATAACGCAACTCTGGTTCTCCTGGCAGCTCAAAGGTTATCTCCATTCTGCGACAGTCAATCTTGGCGAAATACTTAGATAGCCAGTCCATTCCCAATATCACGTCGAATCCCAACAGATGGAAAACTATTAAGTTGGCATCCAGTCGTATCCCAGCAATCTCTAGAGGGCAGTTCCTTGCTATCCGCTGGCAACCTATCGTTCTTCCGTCGCATGCAATTATAGGAGATGAAGGATCTCGTTGCTCCCGAATCAAACAATGCATACACTATGTTACACCTCAGAATGATTTCTCCTATAAAGATTTTTTTTATTATTAAAATAATAAAAACTTTTTGTAATCCAAATCAAGACAAGGTCGAATCCTTACCAGTAATGATGCCTGCATTAATGGCCTCCTCGTCTTCCATGTCCACTTCTCCCGGGGTAAGGGCATACACTTTGGCATTCACGGGGGTCTTTGCCTTTTCTTCGAGTAGCGTAGTCCCGCTAGCGACCATCTAGGGACAGTTACGGATCCTATGACCTTTCTGACCACACCGGAAACAGGCTCTTGTCGCCACCCGACACTCGCCCGGATGTGGTCGTCCACATGTTCTGCAAGGCGGTGAGGACGCTGGTACTCCTGGCCTGCTCATTTTACCCGTCCCTTTGTCCGCAGGAAAAACAACCCTCTTCTTGCCCGCGTCCTTCCCAGAAAAGTAGGGAAAACTTCTTTTTCTGTTCATTTGTACTTGATTGATCAAGCTCTTTTGCTCTGCCTCAGCAATAGCCGCTACATTTACTAGCTCCTGGAAATTTTCAATTCGCAGGCAAGCTAATTGGTTGCGGATCCTTGGCTGCAACCCGTCTTGGAACTTCTTCGCTCGCATTTTCTCAGTAGATACCAAGTGAGGAGCGAATCGCGCCATTTCCATGAATTTGGCCGCATACTGGTTCACCGTCATGGTTCCTTGTCCTAATGTGACGAATTCCATGGCCTTCTGCTGTTTGATGGATTCAGGGAAAAAGCGGTTGTTGAATTTCGTCTTGAAGCGTTCCCAGGTGGGATTCACATTCTCTCCTAGTTCCTCCCTTAACAGCTTCCTCTTTGTGTCCCACCATAGTCCAGCTTCTCCTTGCAGCAGGTGTCTCGCATATTGGACCTTCTGGATCTCAGTACACCCGCTGATCTCGAACGTACGTTCAAGGTCCATGATCCATCTATCTACCTTCATAGCTCCTTCTGTTCCCATGAAATTCGGATATCGGTAGACTAAGAACTTCTCGTAAGTACAGCTCGACGTTCCTCTGCCGGTATGTGGATGACATCTGCCTTGTTCCATCTGAGTTTTTACTAACTCTGTCATTTGACGGATTGCCTCAGCTATGGCTTGTCCCCCATCCATCGAGGTATTCTGTGCTTCCCTTCCTTTGGTTCTAGGGGGAGTGATTCGAGGCGTCTCGCCCCTCGTAGGGCTGCCAACATCCCGATCCTCTACTTCAGGGGGTGCCCTGGTCCTTGGGGTAGGAGCACGACGTTTTCCTCTAGCCATATTTTCCCCTAAAAGCACAGAATTTACACATGAGTTACTCAAACTCCGGTATTCCATTCTGACCCTCACAGTACTATCATCACTTTCAACCAGTTCTCTCAAAATATTCCAAGCTGATGAGTGCACAAAAATGCACTCTAAATACTCTATTTAAATACTAAAAGAAATGAGAAAACAATGGATATAACTCATGTTATTAAAATTAATGGTCATTTATCTTGAGATAGATATAAGCATGAATTAATATATTGATGAGAATATAAAATGCCATATCTTCCTCTCTTAATGTTTAATACTTTATTCTTATTTGATGCCTAAATATACTCATTATTCTTATATTTTGATTTAGGACACAAATGGAGACATTAGGAGCAAATGAAGATAATTGTGGAATTTTAGACAGTTCTGACATCTTTTCGTAAAATGGGAATAACTCTCTCATCCAATCTCCGATTGAGCTAATTCAAGATGATCTAGAACCGCAAGAGAAATATCTATAACTTTTATGTTTTGTGTTTGAAGAGATATCCACTCAATCTAAGACAAAATCGACCATCAAGTGGACGCACCTGCACTTGACGTTCCTAGATATTTTTCAGCCACTTGCATCAAATCCAAATGTCATCATAATATCTTCTAGCAAGCACTCCTACACCAACTTGGAAGTTCAATGATCAATTCAGATACAAGATGAAGTGCACTCAAGTTTCTTCAAGACAAATTATTTGACACAAGATATTAAGTCATACAAGACAACTAATAGATAGAGAAGCAAAATTGAAACACTCAACCTACAAGCAAAATCCAGCTCATGCATGGTGGGAAAACAAATGATCAAAAATGACAACTCACAAATCACTTGGATTCAAGAATGGCACATGGCAAAACAAGTTGAAATTGTGATACTTTTATCATGACAACTTGCATGAAGGATGCTTATAAATAGAAGGGAGGGGTGTGTGTTCTAAGACCATGCTTAGTGTGCTTGGATGCCTTGGAAGATACATTGTTTTTGAGAGCTTGAGAAAAGAAAAGAAAAAACCAAAGAAGAGAGAAGAAAATAATGGTTGGCTCTTCCATATTATCCCTTGAAGAATTTTTGTTGCATATTTTCAATATGTGTAACTAATTTTCTAGTAGAGCTATGGATGAATTTGTATATATGATGGTATTTGTAATTGTTTTTGATTCATATATGTGTTCTTCAAATATTAAACTCTTTTGTTTAGTCATTCGAAATTTATTATAAATGTTTTCGTCACCAAATAATCTTAGAATTTATTTCATTTATAGATTCAGTCATGCTTTTTCTATTAAATGCAATAATCCTTTGATTATGTTTGGTTCAATTGGTTATCTATTTTAATTTAATTCTCTGCTGCAATATTGCTCTACGAGTATATTGTCGACGTTGAATTTCTTTAATATCGATAACAATTCCTGTTCTTATATTGTGACGAATGATTTTTCAAAAGATTACATTTGATTTAAATCTGGTTATTAATGTTTTATTTTCCGATTGAAAATTTGGACATAGAATTTTCAATTGAGTTATTAATGAATCGAAAATAATTAAAATACCAATTGTATACAAATGATTCCCGATGCTTTACTTTTCGCACTCATCTAAATCTTTTTGTTAATTTCGTTATTGTTCTTCAATTTCTCAATCCATCTCCCTGTGGAATCGACACCCCAAAGCTATACTGCAAACGACCGCGTTATTCTTTAGGCGTAATCAAATTTTGGCGCCGTTACCGGGGAGACGGTAAAAGAATTTGTAGTTTGTTTTAGTAGTTTGTTAAAAAAAAAAAAAAAAAAGAGAGCGGTAGCTTCGTTCATTTTCTTTTTAGCTTTCTGCATCTTTATTTTATTTTAGTTTTATTTTCATAATTATTTTTTTTCAGTATTACGCTTTTCTTTACTTTGCATGCGCAGGTACAGAGACGCTTTTGGACGGTTTGCTAGTAGACCTGTGCTAGAATCAGATTCAGAATCTAATTTTTCTAATCGCTTGTTTGATAATTCTTCCAATTCTGACGCGATGAGTGAACACGTGGACCAACCTGTTAGAACCCTCCAAGATTATCTTCATCCCGCACGAACAGCCACACCATCCTGTATTATGTTCTCACCTAATGTTCGTCATGTAGATTTTAAAACGGGAATGATACAATTACTTCCGACTTTCCATGGTCTAGAAAATGAAAACCCCTATGTTCATATTAGGGAATTTGAGGAAGTAGTTGCAACATTTCACGGTCAAAATACAACTGACGAAACGGTAAGGCTAAAGTTCTTTCCTTTTTCTTTGAAAGATAAAGCTAAGAGTTGGTTGTACTCACTAAGACCACGGTCTATTGGAACATGGAGTGAGATGACTCAAGTGTTTTTCAATAAATACTTTCCCCAACATAAGACTAATGCTTTAAAAAGACAAATCTCTACCTTTGCACAAAAGAATAGTGAGACTTTGTACCAGTCTTGGGAAAGATTTAAAGAATTACTGAGTATGTGTCCCCACCATGGATATGAGAATTGGCGCTTAGTGAGTTATTTCTATGAAGGCCTTATGCCCAGGGAACGTCAATTCGTGGAAATGATGTGCAATGGAGAATTTTTACAAAAAAATCCCGATGAGGCCATAGAGTACCTCAATGAGCTTGCTGAAAAAGCTCATACTTGGACTGGACCTAGTGCTACTGATAGCACAAACAGGTCACGACCTACAGGAAACTTGAGTGGTGGTATTTACCATCTAAGGGAGGAGGATAACCTTAAGGCTAAGGTTGAAATGCTCACCAGAGAATTAGAGTTATTGAAAACTAAAAACTCAAAACCAACACACACGGCTAATCATGCAGAATCTTTTGGGCCATGTGTTGTCTATGGTGGGATAGATCATCATTCCCAAGAGTGTCCTACACATACTAACATGAATGGTATGTATGAGGAACAAAGTAATGCTCTAGGTATGTACAAAAAGCCCTTCACACCTTACTCTGAAACCTACAACCCAGGATGGCGTAATCATCCCAACTTCAGCTGGAAGTCTGAAAACCAGCAGCCTGCACAACTCTCTAGATCATATCCTGCACCATACCATGCACCTCAATCTTCTAGAAATTCTTTAGAAGATACTTTGCATACTTTTATTGAAATACAGGGTAAGACTAATCAAAAATTTGAATCTTTGATTATGCAGGTTGTCGAAGAAAATAAGGAAATCAAGAGCCAGGTGTCTAAAATAATGAGTTCATTGACTATGAATGAGAAAGGTAAGTTTCCTTCCCAAACTCAATCTGTACCTCATGGTCAACATATGGCACAAGGAGATCTGAAGGACGTAAACGCCATTGTGACACGAAGTGGTAAGTCTCTACGTGATCCAATAATAGACAAAAAAAAGGATGTAGAGAAAGATCAAGATAGCAGCAGTCCTGAGTTTCCCAAAGAACTTGAGGTAACAAAACCTGAGGAACCTGCGGTAACAAAAAATCCTGGTAAGATACCTTTTCCTCAAGCATTAAAGTCAAGCAAACAAACTCTAGATCATAACAATGATATTTTGGAAAATCTTAGACAGGTAAAAATTAATCTTCCTCTTTTGCATGTAATTAAACAAGTTCCTACTTACGCAAAAATTCTCAAAGATTTGTGTACAGTTAAGAGGAAGCATTATGTGAAGAAGACTGCATTCTTGACAGAGCAAGTTAGTGCTCTAATTGAACAGTGGATTCCCCCTAAGTACAAGGATCCTGGATGTCCAACCATCACATGCAATATTGGCAATCATGAGCTTGGACAAGCCTTGCTAGATTTAGGGGCTAGTGTAAATTTGATGCCATATTCTATTTATTTGCAATTAGGATTGGGAGAAATCAAACCAACTTCTGTGGTATTGCAATTGGCTGATCGTTCAGTTAGAGCACCACGGGGTGTGGTAGAGGATGTTTCAATTCAAGTTGACAAATTTTACTATCCTGTTGATTTCTTAATTCTAGACACTAGTTCTGCTGTAGAAACCACCTCTAAAATTCCATTAATTTTAGGTAGACATTTTCTTGCTACTTCTAATACTCTTATCAATTGCAGAAATGGATTGATGAAACTCTCTTTTGGCAATATGACTCTTGAGGTAAATATTTTTCATATTGCAAAACAGCCAGAAGAGGATGTCGAGTGTCATCAGACATACATGATTGACTCACTTATAGAAAGGGATGTTCTTACAACTCATGACTCAGATCCCCTTGAATACTTTATTGTTAATTCTGAATTTAATCCTATAAGTGATTCATTTGATGTATTTGACATTTGTGCTCTTTTTGACAGAACTCATGATTATAGCACACAGGCATGGCAACCAAAGTTTGAGAAGTTGCCTGAAAAAAGAGAAAGACAGATTCCTTCAAGTAGGGAAGCCCCTAAAGTTGAATTAAAATCCCTACCTAAGGGTTTAAAGCATGTTTTCCTTGGTCCAGGTGATACTTTTCCTGTTATTATTTCATCTGAATTATCTGAGTCCCAAGGTGAGAAATTAATTCAGATTTTATGCAAATATAAATCAACCCTAGGATGGAGTATTGCTGATATAAAAGGCATTAGTCCCCTAATCTGTACTCATAAAATAAATTTAGAGGAAGGAACTAATCCTCGAAGAGACCCCCAGCGTAGACTTAATCCCACAATGAAAGAAGTTGTGAAAAATGAAGTATTGAAACTATTAGATGCAGGAATGATATATCCTATTGCTGATAGTAAATGGGTAAGTCCTACGCAGGTTGTTCCTAAAAAGTCAGGAGTAACTGTGATAAAAAATGACCTTGGAGAGTTAGTCCCTACAAAACTGGTGACTGGTTGGCGGATGTGCATTGATTACAGAAAATTAAATGCCGCCACACGAAAAGACCATTTTCCACTTCCTTTTATTGATCAAATTCTTGAGCGGGTGGCTGGTCATCCTTTTTATTGCTTTCTGGATGGTTATTCTGGTTATTATCAAATTGAAATTGCATTAGAAGATCAGGATAAAACTACTTTTACTTGTCCTTTCGGTACTTATGCTTTCCGCAGAATGCCATTTGGACTGTGTAATGCTCCAGCTACTTTTCAAAGTTGCATGATGAGTATTTTTAGTGATATGGTTGAAAAGTGCATGGAAGTTTTTATGGATGACTTGACTGTTTTTGGATCTTCTTTTGATGCATGTTTAATGAGTTTAGAAAGAGTACTGACTCGTTATGAAGAAAAAGAATTGGTTTTAAAGTGGGAAAAATGTCACTTTATGGTACCTTCAGGTATTGTTTTAGGGCATATTATTTCTTCCAAAGGAATGGAGGTTGATCAATCAAAAGTTGAATTAATCTCTAAATTGCCTACACCTAGAACAATCAAGGATATAAGATCATTTCTTGGTCATGCGGGTTTTTATAGGAGATTCATACAGAATTTTTCTGCCATATCTAGACTACTATGTAACCTCCTAGCTAAGGATGCCCCATTCGAATGGACACAAGCCTGTCAAGAGGCTTTCAAAACATTAATTGGCAAGCTTACTTCAGCACCCATAATGCAACCACCTGATTGGAATTTACCTTTTGAAATTATGTGTGATGCTAGTGATTTTGCTGTAGGTGCTGTTTTTGGACAACGAAAAGAAGGGAAACCTTTTGTCATTTACTATGCTAGTCGAACTCTAAATAATGCACAAATAAATTACTCCACCACTGAAAAAGAGTTGTTAGCTGTAGTATTTACTTTGGATAAATTCCGCGCTTATTTGATTGGTTCTCCTATCATTATCTTTATAGATCATGCAGCCCTTAAGTACCTTTTTACAAAGAAGGATGCTAAGGCACGATTAATACGATGGATTTTGCTTTTACAGGAATTTGACATCACTATCAAAGACAAGAAAGGAGTGGAGAACTTAGTGGCAGACCATCTTTCTAGACTCACATTCGAGGACACTTCTGACCACATACCAATCAAAGATGATTTTCCCGATGAGCATTTACTTTCTATTACTTCTCTACCATGGTTTGCTCATATTGTGAACTATTTAGCTGCAGGTGAAATACCAAAAGATTTTAGCACCCAAGACAAAAGGAAATTCATGATTGAGGTACGAAAATTCTACTGGGATGACCCTTACCTTTTCAAATACTGCCCTGATCAAATTTTAAGGCGTTGCATCCCTGATGAAGAGATTGCAAGTGTTTTGGAATTTTGTCATTCCCACGCTTGTGGTGGCCACTTTTCAATGAAGAAAACCGCTGCAAAAATCCTGCAGTGTGGATTTTATTGGCCCACCTTATTTAAAGATACAAATATCTATTGTCGCTCATGCGAAAGATGTCAAAAGTTAGGAGCTATGACCCGTCGTAATATGATGCCCTTAAACCCAATTTTGGTAATTGAAATTTTTGACTGTTGGGGCATTGATTTTATGGGACCATTTCCTCCTTCTTTTGGATATTTATATATTATTGTGGCAGTAGATTATGTGTCAAAATGGGTAGAGGCAGCACCTTGCAGGACCAATGATAACAAGACGGTAATTAAGTTTCTCAAAGAAAATGTATTATCTCGATTTGGTACCCCACGTGCTATCATTAGTGACCGAGGTACGCATTTTTGTAATCGTTCTTTTGAAGCTTTAATGAAAAGATATGGGGTGATACATAAGCTTTCTACTGCATATCACCCTCAGACAAGTGGACAGGTTGAACTTGCGAATAGGGAAATTAAACAAATTTTAGAAAAAATGGTCAACCCGGATCGGAAAGATTGGTCTTTGAGACTAATTGATGCGCTTTGGGCTTACCGTACATCTTTCAAAACTCCCTTAGGCATGTCACCTTATAGACTTATTTTTGGAAAACCTTGTCATTTTCCCGTGGAGCTCGAGCATCGAGCATATTGGGCCATTAAACATTTCAATTTTGACTTGGAAAAAGCGGGAAAATTTAGAAAATTCCAATTGACGGAATTAGAAGAATTGAGAAATGATGCTTATGAAAACTCCAAGATCGATAAGGCTAAAATGAAAGTATTTCATGATAAAAATATTTTGAGAAGAACATTTAAGCCTAATGATCGAGTATTTTTATATGATTCAAGACTCCATAAGCATCCAGGAAAACTTCGATCTAGATGGACCGGCCCTTTTATAGTAAAAAACGTTTTCACAAATGGGGCGGTAGAAATAGAAAATCTAAAAGATGGATGTATCTTCAAAATAAATGGTCAACGTCTCAAAATCTTAATTGATAGACAAATTCCAGAAGTGGAAGACATTCCACTTATGAACCCAGTATATCAATCTTGACCATCTCCAGGTATGTTTTTCTTTTATTTTATTTTCGTTCATTTTATTTTTGTTTATTGTTTACTTTATTTTGTTACAGGTTAATTTTATTTTGACAAATACCATCTTTGATGCCAAGCAAGCCACCCACATCCTACATCAGGTGTATTCTACCCTATTTAGTTATTCAATTCTGATTCTTAAACATTGAGGACAATGTTTCATTTAAGTTGGGGGGTGGGAATACAAATCTGTTATTTAAACTCTGTGGCATATTTCAATCAATATATAAAAAATTGCCAAATTTTTTCACACAGGCATCTTTTCACACATGATACTCATGCCCATTCATAACCATCTTGGTGAATTCAACAAACCCATTTTAAATCATTTTGCTAAAACATCCACAGAGCCATTTATGCACTTCTCCAAACTTTGTGGTAATATGGTGATTTGACACATGTAACTAAAGAATTATTTTGCTCAAGTATTCATGTGAATTTTGTGAGAATTGAGAGCTTACAAATACAGAAATTGTGATAAATATCCATTGATCTGTTGAATTTGACACTTCTTTTGAGAATATCATTACATGGTTTGTGGTAAGATGGTGGATATACTTGGGATATGACGAAAGTCAACTTAGGATTAACGTTTGAGCCTTTCAAGCTGAGCCTTTTCATCATAGATCCCTAGCAGCCAATTTTGAGCCAATATACACATATGGCCTTTTCTTTTCATATCTACATCATCCATACCTCTCCACATTGGAGTATACCTTATACACTATATTTTCCTACCATTTTACTTCCAAGTGTGTACTAGGTGTGAAATTAAAAAAAAAAAAAAACCATGACAAAAATGGCATGGTGCTAGATGTGTCCATCAAATTATTCATGAAAGAGTTCATCAAATTGTGAAGACACCAGTGGCAAAAGAAGATGGAAAAGTGTACTTAGTCAAAAATCTAAAAAATTGAAAAGTACATCAAAAGGAAAGTATAGTCTACTGAAAAATTTAACAGATTCCCTTTTGTGTATACTTGGAAGTTTTTGAAATCTCTTCACCTTTTCTTCTTATGAACCCCAACCCTAAACCACATTACCACCCTTTGTGTTGATTTTTCCGATCCTAAGTATGCTTGTGGAAAGAATGGTGGAAATCTCATTTGTTAGTATTCCTATTATAAGATCAATGTTTACTTGTTACTTATATATAATTGGCCATATTTCCATGAGAGTAAATGTACACCTTTGTCAACTCCATAGAGAGAACCCATACATGAAACACTTCTATACCCGTGAGTTATGGAGTTGAACCTTTTTGCTTAAGATATTCTAATGTTGCATGTGTCGAAACCTCTGATTTGATAAAAATAGTTTGGAACACATACACACTCTGTGGATTGCTATATTTGAATTACTTGTGAAAAGGTTATTGAATTTCTAAGATTGTTTTGATATGTAAATTTGAAAAATGTGTCTTGATGGCCCCTATGTGTGATTTTCATTGGTCTTTCTCATCATTTTGCATGAAAATTGCTAGGGACTAGCAATGAGTAAGTTGGGGGGTGTGATGAGTGCACAAAAATGCACTCTAAATACTCTATTTAAATACTAAAAGAAATGAGAAAACAATGGATATAACTCATGTTATTAAAATTAATGGTCATTTATCTTGAGATAGATATAAGCATGATTTAATATATTGATGAGAATATAAAATGCCATATTTTCCTCTCTTAATGTTTAATACTTTATTCTTATTTGATGCCTAAATATACTCATTATTCTTATATTTTGATTTAGGACACAAATGGAGACATTAGGAGCAAATGAAGATAATTGCGGAATTTTAGACAGTTCTGACATCTTTTCGTAAAATGGGAATAAATCTCTCATCCAATCTCCGATTGAGCTGATTCAAGATGATCTAGAACCGCAAGAGAAATATCTATAACTTTTATGTTTTGTGTTTGAAGAAAAATCCACTCAATCTAAGACAAAATTGACCATCAAGTGGACGCACCTGCACTTGACGTTCCTGGATATTTTTCAGCCACTTGCATCAAATCTAAATGTCATCATAATATTTTCTAGCAAACACTCCTACACCAACTTGGAAATTCAATGATCAATTCAGATATAAGATGAAGTGCACTCAAGTTTCTTCAAGACAAATTATTTGACCACAAGATATTAAGTCATACAAGACAACTAATAGATAGAGAAGCAAAATTGAAACACTCAACCTACAAGCAAAATCCAGCTCATGCATGGTGGGAAAACAAATGATCAAAAATGACAACTCACAAATCATTTGGATTCAAGAATGGCACATGGCAAAACAAGTTGAAATTGTGATAATTTTGTCATGACAACTTGCATGAAGGATGCTTATAAATAGAAGGGAGGGGTGTGTGTTCTAAGACCATGCTTAGTGTGCTTGGATGCCTTGGAAGATACATTGTTTTTGAGAGCTCGAGAAAAGAAAAGAAAAAACCAAAGAAGATAGAAGAAAATAATGGTTGGCTCTTCCATATTATCCCTTGAAGAATTTTTGTTGCATATTTTCAATATGTGTAACTAATTTTCTAGTAGAGCTAGGGATGAATTTGTATATATGATGGTATTTGTAATTATTTTTGATTCATATATGTGTTCTTCAAATATTAAACTCTTTTGTTTAGTCATTCGAAATTTATTATAAATGTTTTCGTCACCAAATAATCTTAGAATTTATTTCATTTATAGATTCAGTCATGCTTTTTCTATTAAATGCAATAATCCTTTGATTATGTTTGGTTCAATTGGTTATCTATTTTAATTTAATTCTCTGCTGCAATATTGCTCTACGAGTATATTGTCGACGTTGAATTTCTTTAATATCGATAACAATTCCTATTCTTATATTGTGACGAATGATTTTTCGAAAGATTACATTTGATTTAAATCTGGTTATTAATATTTTATTTTCCGATTGAAAATTTGGACATAAAATTTTCAATTGAGTTATTAATGAATCGAAAATAATTAAAATACCAATTATATACAAAGGATTCCCGATGCTTTACTTTTCGCACTCATCTAAATCTTTTTGTTAATTTCGTTATTGTTCTTCAATTTCTCAATCCATCTCCCTGTGGAATCGACACCCCAAAGCTATACTGCAAACGACCGCGTTATTCTGTGGGCGTAATCACAAGCCTAACACTAAAAGATTAAATCCTATACCATGTGATTTCTTTTCCTAGGATTTGTGGTTGTTACCCAGAGACTAAACTGCTCTGATACCACCACTGTCGACACCCCAACCCATGCTTGGGATCGCACGTGAATAGAAGCGTCGGGGACGAACAACACAAGGAAGTTCACCCCTCGTCGTAACATACATTTACGTTTTTTTTTTGAAACGTCAAGTAAAGATTATCAGAGTGGAATAAAAAGGCCAAACCTTCTATAACATACATCACACGGTTAGACTACGAATCCCAAACATAATATTAAACATAGCCAGGATTTAATAATTACATAACTTGTCCAATAAACCAAAATAGTGCTTCCCACATGCGGGAAGACTTTTCCAAAAACAATAATACAGGGCATCAAAATACAATATGGGTCTTAACACTGCCCATATGTTCATCCGACGGGTTCCTTCTTCACTTTCTTAAGGTTCGGACCCTAGCGAAGCCGATCCAAATCCAGGCTAGGCCCTATCTCACATATTGCCCTAGAAGGCGTTCCAAAAATACGCCCCAAGTGAAGGGACTCGTCTACCCCTAGTACTAAACAACACCCCAAAGGGTGTAGCCCAACATAACTGTACATAGTCACCTTCAGTGACTCCATCTCCCACTGACCCGGGCGGTCGAGAGGTATTGGCCCCTTAAGGGCGGCCTCAATCAGACCCTCGAGGGTCCGAGGCATCATCTCTGGGGTCGTACCCTTCTGATCCATCCTCACCTGCAAGTACTTCTATCGTTCCCAAGAGGGGACGATAGTAGGGATACAAAGAGTGGGGTGAGATTTCGGGAGAAATCTTAGCAAGTACATCTATACTTTAACAGAAGCAATTTAGGCATATAGTTAAGCGAATAACAAACAAATTTTCCTTATGTAAGCACTAACATGGGACTTATGCCTAGACGGATGCACATGCTCGTGACGAAAATTCATCTTTCTTTTCTTATTCTCAATTTCCAAAACATACTTGTTCAAAATGCATAGCAAAACTTCTTTAATGCATATTCTTTCGGAAAAACTCTTGTTCGAAAACTTTTCGTCTTTTCTTATCTTAGGCGCCACTTATCATATCATATCATATATGGCCCTAAGGCCCTTTTCTTTTCGTCATGACTTCTTATTTTGGACACCTCACGGTTCCCCTATGCACCGTGTGCTCCCCGCTAGTTACCGTCACACCCGGCGACCAAGTCGACCTAAGTGAATGCGTTTCGCGCCCTTTTGCGCTATTCGTCGCTCGGGGATTTCTCTCCGAGCGACTACAAACTTATCAGATGGCGAGGCCGAGGCCAACACCGCTTATAAGGCACCCACTAGCATTAGGTGCGACCACACTCCGGACACCTATGTGGAGCCATACATGGTCTGCCGACTGTTCTTCGTGAACCCAGGGGTTTTCACTCAATTTAAACACTCTCGAGTGAACAGAGATTTCCACTGGGACACTTCTCCATCCCAGCCTTTGGGGTTCTTCTAAAACTTTATTTTACTTCTTTCGAAAACATACTTTACTAAAAACATAGGTTTTCGTGCTTATGCATGGGACATGCAACTTTTGACTTTGTGAATGCAATAACTCGAGGCGAACCAGAGTACACACATTTAGTCATACGTCTTTCAAATCCTTATACCATAGACTCATACTTATGGGAAAATATCTAAACAAAAGCATCAGGGGGAGGTGGGGTGCTCGGCATTCACCCCTAGGGTTTGGACTGAGACCCTACTTTGTTTCCTATTGATGTTCTCTTCTTCCATTGATCTCCCTAACACCATCTAGTCTTAAATCGAATTTTTAAAACAATTTCCTAGCCTTGATAGGGTCAAACTCGAAACCTATAAGGTCCTCAAGTTTTGTGTTTTCTTCTCTTAGCCTTTCCACTAAGGTCCTACATGAACACTCTAGGTGAAACCGAACTCATACATGTCATTCTCTCAATATACATACTTCTATTTCTCTAAAATATCCAAACATGAATATCAAATAAAATAAGGAATTAAAAACTTCATAATCTTTCTCTTTAAGAACTTCTCCAAAAACATAACTCCACAAGCATGCATTATCATACTCATCAAGCAATAGTAACACCAACATCTTCCAAAAATCAATTTGACTATTTTCCACCTATGCTTCATACATTTTTTTTTTCATCCTAGCATGGCATTTCTATATGCACAATATTTACAAGATGCTTCTCCAATATCACATATGCATATATCCTACATTCACCAACATTCAACTAACTCAATATCTTCATGCATACATATTTTTTCTCATCAAACCATCAAGATCATCATCATCATCTCAAAATCCTTTAACCAATAAGATTATAGGTTCTACACATGGATCTTAACCAAGGTAACATTTCTACTTTCAAATTTTTATCATAGCATTTCTAAGCAAGTAACCAAACAATACGAACATGTTCAAACATATACACGCATTCATGCACATTCACTTTAAAATATACAGAAATTGCTAAAGGCAAAAGAAGGAGATACTTACAGTCTTCCTAGCTAGCTTATATAACTTCTGAAAATAAAAGAAATACTCATTTAGATCATGCTAAAATTTTATCATTTTCAAAAGAAGGTTTCCCTTTTAAAAAGGTATGAACATAAGGTTCTCCTTCATGCTTCTAGGTTTCAATTCAAAGTAGTTAGGTTGCTTACCTCTTCTAGGCTTCTTCTTCTTCCACAAACACTATCTCCTTCCCCTTCTTAGCTTGGAGTCTTTAGGTGTCTAAAGTGGTGAAAGAAGTGAAACTAAGTGGAGAGAAATGGGAGTGTGCCGTGAGATGCAAAGATGGGAGGTGTGTGTGTGTGTGTGTCCAAAATGTGCAAGCCAAAAGGTGAGGGAAACTAAGCCATTCGGCCAAGGCATCTTTGCTAGCCCCTAGGCCACTCATGCCCCTATGTTTGAGTGACTTGTGATGGGCTTGAGAGACCCTTGAGTGACTCCCATCATTTGGTCACTTCAACCCCTAATCTATCCCATCCTAGGTTTGGAGATTGTGTTCTTTCTTCTTCTTCTCATGGCCGGCCACACATCCTAGGGTTCCAACCCTTTTCCATCACTTCACATCCTCTCTTATCTCCCCAACTATCCCCTCACATGTCTTTCAAATGGATTTGAGAATCCACTTTTGGGAAAAACACCCAAAGGAGGTTTCGGATTCCTCCATCCTTCATCCGAATCCTTTCCTCATCTCACTCTCCTTCTACTTTTGTCATATGCTTCCTCCATCAACCAATCACCTCACACCTCACACCTCACACAAGCTTTTCATGTCATTCTTACACAAATCTTCATCTATATTTGGTGGCAAAAGCAAGTCAAACAAGGAGGGGAGAGGTTCGGCTAAGGCATGTCCGAAACCCTCATCCCTTTCTTTCCACTTTTGCTCCATCATTTCCCATCTCATGTCACTTCTCTTACACACCATGTCTCATCCAATCCTTCACAATCCCCTCATGTCCTTTCCCCTAGATTTGGAAAGGTTTTAGGTGAGAAAATCCTAAGGCCATTCGGCCAAGCTCCCCACCAAAATCCTTCCCCTCTCTTGCCATCTCCAAATCTTCTCAAATCCTTTCCACATGATTTTGCTAGATATGGTAAGATCCTATGGTGACTTATTTAGCAAAATCCTACACCTTACACACTTACCTAGGTAGGAAAAGATGGAAGATTCCACTCATGGCTTTTCCTTTTTTCCTCCAACAAAACAACTATTCAACTAGCTCACCTACTAAAATTTCCTTCTCTCAACTACTAGTCTTGACTCAAATTACTAAACTCTTCCTAGCTTGACATGTGTCACCAAGCTTGGGCTTGAATTGTCTAATGGGCTTCTTTTCATGGACTTATGGGATTGTCTCTCCCCCACTTAGGCCCAAGCTCATGTCATGGCCTTAAGGCCCTTGAACTCCCAAGTCCATTTCTTAAGGCACTAGCCACCAATTTGCCTAAGTCACTAAGCCATATAAGTATAATTAGATAAAGAAAAATACGCTAAATTTTGGGTTCGTCACATTATCCGTAAGAAAAGGTTTAACGGTCTGCTCAATCATTCCTATTACGTTTGCATAACCGGAATGTCGTAAATACAATTTTCATAGGAAGATACAAATGAATGGTTTTTCTTCTTCTCCCATTTATCAGTTGGAGAGCTTATCTCCAACTGCAAATCAACGATTTTATCATTTATATCGAATAATATGGAAGGTTTCACGTTTGACAGCGATTGATGTTGCAGTTTTTCTCCTTTCCGACTTTTCTAGTCTGAATGCCACCAAAAGAGTTGTGATTTGACTTTTATATAATTAAATAGATTTTCATAAAGCCCGTAACTGCATGGTGCGAGATTGGGTGAACCCGCATTTTGTCCTGCACCACACAAGGAAAGGGTTTTCAATCTCGCTCTCCATTCGTAAAAAGAAAATCGTAATCAAATTTGGGCACTCCTTGCGCATCCTCTGCTTACATGGAATAGATTTATTCAAACGGTGTGGATTAGTTTTAGTGGAAGAAGAAATTGAGGATCAATTAAAATAGTGCGTTTCACCCTTCTTCCCTAACATACTCTTCTACTTTCCATTCCCTAAAAGGTCCTTGAACCCATTCCCACCTAACTTCTTGAAGCCAAAAATCACAATTCATCTAGAAAAATCACGAACGAAAGTGAATCTATCTAATCTACTCTCTTCCCTTCCGCGATGCAAGATGCGATTGAGAGAGCCGAACAAGTTGAGTCCAGTTTGGGATCTAACTTTCCCAAGTTTCTAAAGCCCATGCTTGGGCTATAATCACATGTCACCGATGGATTTTGGTTGGTAATCCGAATGATTTGTACAAATAAAATAAATGATGCCCTGAACAAAGACTATTCTTTCAGTTATATAAAACATCAGGTATTGACTTGATTCTTCGAGTCTTGTAGATGGACATTGTCTTGGATTTCTATCAATAGTTTTTCTTGAGGACAAGGTTGAAAATAGAAATTTGGGCATCTAAGTTAATCGATAATTTAGGCATGGTTGGGCTATGCTTTTCTTTTTCATGTTTCAAAATTATTTTATGAAATGCCAATTTTAAGTAGAATTTCAATCATAGAGGTGCTCTACATATGGTAATTGCCTGATTTATTCTTTGTCGGTGTTCATCATTTAGGGCATCTGAGTTAACAAATAATGAAGACAATGACAAGGATTCAAATTAATGTTTTGCACATGGACAGGTGTGCCAAAAGAATCAAAGCCAGTAATTGCTTCAACTTTGAAACTCTTCCAGTTTTAAAAAGGAAAAATCTTGAGGCCGGATGGGTGTGAAACTAATTTTCACACTGGCCAATCATTAAATACCATATAGGAATCCTAAAAAACATTTATATGGACTCGTATACACAACATCCCACCCTCTCCTTTTTCTCTCCCTTCTTCTCCATTTGCACTCCAACGCTACACTCAAAACCTATCCCCTTCTCTCTCTCTCTCTCTCTCTCTCTCTCTCTCTACTAAAATAAAAAGGGAACTTATGGTGGTACAATGTTATGAAAAAAGATTATGGTGTTGCAAAAACCTTGCTTGATCACGATGGGTTTGGTTGGGATGAAACTCGACATATGGTTGTAGCTGTTAATAAGGTTTGGGATAATTATATTGCGGTAAGAAGATTTTGATTTTTGTTTTAAGTTTGTAACGCATAAAATTTCCTTGAAATGTGGATACACTATAAGGTTTAAAATTTCCAGGTACGAAAGTGAAGCACAACCATTTCAACAAAAGAGCTTTCCTTTGTATAAAAAATTGACAATTATTTTTGAAGGTAAGTTTCCTTTTATTTTTGCAGATGAGGAGGGAGTTGGAGAAAGAAAGAGAGTGAAAAGTTTCATATGTAGCATTGGAGTGCAAATGGAGCAGGGAGGGGGAGAGAAAGAATCAAAGGGAGAGGTTTCGTGTTTGCAGGTCCATTTTAAATTTTTTGGAATGCCTATATGGCATTTGGTGACTAGCTGGTGTGAAATTTAATTTCACACATGTCAGGCTTGGAGTGCCACTCTTTTAAAAAAATCCAAAAAATTGCAGATTAACATGGTTTGTTGATAGACGGTTGGTAGGATGGGGCGTTTAGAGAGAGACTTGCAGACGTATTCTGAGATGTGCTAAGAAATCGTCGGAACAAGCTGCTCAGAACATGGTCATGAAAACAATCTAGTTCTTTGTGAGCAGGAAGCTTCTACAGTGGTCCCAGACATCTTATCCCTCAATGTTTTCCTTTTTATCAATTTTATAAAAATACCCTGCCATGTCAGTAGAGGTGCCGGATTTCGTATTATCAACAGGCTTAGGTCCCTGTCGGCAAGTCAGTCATACGGGTGTATCGCTAGTCCCCGTCATGACGTTACTGATTTATTAATCTTTCCACTTGTAAATTTTACTTAACGTATTTTCTTAAAATAGACTTTATGACTTATGACGACACATATATGTAATGTAATGCAACATACGCATAAACTTAGATTTATGACATGCATTTTCATAAACTTAGACTTATGACATGCATATTTTATGTCCATATGAGCCTTATAACATGTGAGAACATTTCACAATAGCATACATCACATGCCCATACATTTACGTCACATCAATTCCAAAAGTCCATGTCTACTATGATGTACTCGGTTCTGACTTCAAATCTAATTTCATCCTTGATTAAGTCCTTATCTCTTATAACTAGAAACATAAAAGTTGTATATTTTTATCTTAGATTTCTATAGCTTCTTCAATTATTCAAATCCGATATCAGAAGAATAAGTTATGTCCGATTTACCAAAAGGCATAAAATCTGCCAATAATAATCCTATTAAGGCCAAAATTCACAAGAATTGTTTTTTCCTCCTTTTACATAAAAAAACCTCATATTTTCACATAATTCTCTTTATATAATATCTTATAATATATTTATAAATTCTCATAATTTTCTTAGCATTTTTTCATAGCAAAAACTTCTCCAAAATTCAATATGTTTCAATTTAACACATAAACAAAGATTAACCTCAAATAAATATCAAACATAATCCAATCACAAAACCACTTTTTCTATACCAAAATTAAGTTAATATATGCACTAAAAAAATTTTCCAAAGCTAAATTGGATGTCTATGGTTGGTCTTGCACCACTTTTTCTCCAATGCCCTCAATTAGCTCTCTTTTGACACTTAGGTGATGTGAGTGGGCTTTTGTGTATTTTTCTTGGGTATTTCTCACTATGGCCGACTGGTATCTCTCCTGGGGAAAGAAGAGAAGCCCATGCATTTATTTATTGGCATGAGAGGCATGGAGAGTAAGGGAAAAAAGCTTGGGCATTTCAGCAACACCCTTGGCTGATTGGGGTGATGTGTCCCCTACACTTGTGGTCTCATGATCACCCCTAATCCTATAGAGATTTTCTGATATTTTAATCCCATGGTTGAGAATCCACCTATAAAATGATCTTGATCAATGGCTCAAAGAGTTCTAACACATGGGGGTAAAGACAAAACAACATCATAGGAAATCTTCCAATGGGTGTATTTGGCCACTTGACCTCAGCCACGTTCCACTCCAAATAAGTCATTGATGTAATTTGGTTCTTCAAAACTCAAAACATGAAAATTTAATATCATCCTTTTAATGTTCTATAGGATTTTGAATCACTTCATTACGAGATCAGATGAGAGAGATATGATTAATGTACCGAAACACATCAAAACTCACCCGAGAACATCCAATTTAAGCTCACCATTTGTTTCCTTTTGTTTTCTGACTAACCAAGGCTTCTAGATCAATTCTTATAAACTTACCACATGTTCCCACACATTTCAAGACCTTAGAAAGTTTGTTAGCTAATCACAATTTTTGTCACATGGCCGAACATAAGACAACTCATCTAAATCGGTTACCAGTTGACTCTTAGTCTTGTTCGTCCGCTTCACGCCGGATTTAGTCCTTGATCCATTCCTTATCTTCAAAAATCCAAAACATGAAAGTTCTAGATTTTCCTCTTAATATTTTATAAGAATTGGAACCACTTTGGACCTCATGTGAAGAAGTTATGCTCATTACACGAAAACATGACAGACTAGCCCGAGAGTTCATTCTGGGCATACCAAGTGTTTAATCTTTGGTTCTATTACTTCCTCTTAATTTTTTTTTTCAAATTTCAAAAATTTACCTTTTTCTAAGTCCAAGTTGAATTTCTCTAGTTGACACCTTGCTAAAATTATAAATGTTTCATCCAAAATAACTCGAAAGAATTATAATTAAACTAAGCATTAAAAAAAAACAAGTGAAAATTCGGATTATTACAATCTATTTTCCTTAAATTAATAACAAATCAATTTTTGAAACCTCTCACCCTACAATGCCAAACAAAAAATAATCATTCTCCAAACAAAAATAGCACATTCAAACCTCACAAGAAGAATATACTTCTTTCAAAAATCTTCCTATCAATAGCTTCGCTCAATCAAAAGTCAAATCTTACTCACTAGATTCAAGCCTATAATTCTATAATTGAAGCCAAAATTTCTGGTACAAAACCTAAGTAACATATGGATTTATCTAAAGCCAAACTGCTCTGATACCACCTGTGGCACCCATGACTCCCCCTACGATTTAAAAGGACTTGTAACACCGGGATGATGATAACACAAGTCAATCACCCAAACGACAAGTGCTTTAAGCGAGTGTGTGCAACATGCATATGGTGACAATTAAAATTCGCAGCGGACAAATATAAAGTCATACATTCTAGTACCAAAAATTTAAAATCTATAATCCCAATCAAAACTCTTTACAAAATTATTACCATTATCCAACTAACTAATAAAGCGAAGGCCAAACCTCAAGTTTACAATTACAACACTCCAAAACTTCACTTTTCAGGCAGAGCTGGTCCAATACTCACACTTGACCTTTGTAACAAAAACTACAATTCCATAAAACAAAACCGTAGATGGACTAGATACATCACATAAGATGTAAATCTCAGCAAGTAATCAACAAAACACAACAAAGAATTAAAAGACATTCATGCAACCAACACAATCCACAAGCATCCAAGAATACATGCAATAATGAATCCATCAATTTTCCCCGAAAGGGACACATTAACACAAGCAAGAATAACTCTATCATTTTTTTCGAAAATGACACATTAACACACACCAAAATGTCCTTTCCTAGAAAGGAACTCAATACGCACACCACCGTCCTTTTCTAGAAAGGAACGCAACACATCTAACTGTCATATCCCAGAAAGGATCTATCAATAAACCATCATTTCCCATAAATGAATTCATGAATGGACCGTCCTTTCCCATAAAGAAAGGCATCCACAACTACTCTTTCCCATAAAGGACGCATCAACAAACCTGCCAAAAATCCAGTTTCTAGCTTACAACACAATTATGATATATTTATTAATCATAAATCATGGTCTCCCCTAGGGATCATCTATACGTCCAGGCTCTCTTCGCCACACCAAGGATAAAGACTGTGCACGTGATTTTGAAATTAGCGATGCCTAGCTAACCGCGCTCGGCACATGTTATGACCAGGTATCTTTTAGCCCCCACCAGCAGAGAAGCCACAGAGTCGACATGAAAGCGTTACCATCTCTTCTGATCCCATTGTTGTCCAACGACAATTCAAGGGACGTCACGTCAATATATTCCACTCTTGAGTTACCATAGAAGCTCCACTGAGATAATGAACACACATAAATATAAGAGAGAGAGATTTATACCATAACAGGTAAACCCTTACGTTAGTCATCTCCTGGCATGGCTATTGAAGGTTTAGACTAAGGTATTTGGTTTGACACCAGAAGCTAGAGGAATACTCGTTCGAGAAAAGGGAATCTCATGGCGGTGGTGGATCTACACCAAAGGATGCAACTAGTGCGTAGGAGAGAGTGAGGGAGAATGAGAGGTGGTGGTAGCTCGGTTGGAGGAGTAGAGTTAGGGGCAAAGTCGATGGAGGCAGGGAAATACTTTGGTAGTGGTGGTGGCGCCGTGGTAGCGTGAGGGTGGCAAATCCGTGGGTTGAGACCCATTTCTTGGGTCATGCATCACGACCAATGGAGGTGAAAGGAGACTGGGGAAAAAGAGAGAGAGGCTAGGAGAAGCTCATGGTGGTGCTCGATGGTGGCTAAGACCACACATGGTGGCACAATGAGGAGCTAGATGGGTGAAACCCATCTTTAAGACCCATCTTGGGTTTGCTCGTGTAGGAGGAGGGGTTGTGCATGAGGGTTACCAATGGTGGGTTATGCTCGCCAGAGAGTGGGGAAGCTAATGGTGACGACGGTGAGGCACTGGGGTGGCTTACGACGGTGCTATGGTGGCTCAAAGTTAAGGAAACCCATTTCGGGTTTGGGCTCACCAGTGGGAGGTGGGGCCTCCGTAGTTGACACCGCTGGCATGGGTGAGCTAGTCGGGCGGAGACAAGTTTAGTAGTGGGGGCGGTGCCGTCAGGTGACTGACGGTGGCTAGGCTGGCGATTGGAAGCCGAATGGCCACAGTGAGGCTTGACCGCGAGAGCAAGAAGAGAAAGGAAGAGAAAAGGAGAGTGTGAAAAAATAAGGGGCTTAGCTTCTTCTTTGGGCTATTTATAGGCTCTACGAGTTGCGGTCTTCAAACTGAAGAATCGAGAGATTAAAATACTGATTTGAGAACACGTAAAAAAATCAATTTAAGTTAAAAATACTTAGAGGAATTAAAATAAAATATTATTTCAACTTAACTTCAGTTCTTAGCATAATATTTTCTATCATTAATTAAAATGATGAAACTTATTAGTTATTTAAAATAATAAAATCATATATTTGAATCATATATTTAAAGCACATTTAAATCTCAAAATACTTAAAATAAATAAAATCAAGGTAATAAAAGGATCTTATACAGTTATAATATTTTGCAACTCTTCAAAACGCCATCAAACGAAATAGTATAAAAATAATAAGACCTAAAAATTTGATAAATTAAAATCCTTGAACTGATCCAAAAAGATCCAATAAAATAAAATGTTGATTGAAACAAAATAAATATAACAAATTAAACTATAATAAAACTAAAACTATTCAACCAAAATAATAATAATAACTATTCAACTGAAAGAATCAATAATAATAATTAAATAAAATAACTAGAAATACTAAAATTAGAGATCTCATAAACCACCAATAACCTTAATAAATAAAACAATAAAAATTAAACCACTAAACGAAAAATTATAATAATACAATCCAAAAGGAAAGAATTAGTAATAATGCATAAATAAAATAACAAGATCTATAATTACCAGCAACATAAATCACTAGCATTAATGATAAAATAAATAAATAAATAATACTAACAAATAACATGTAATGTACATAAAATCTGGGGTCTCATACCTAAAAAAAAAACATAACTAAAACTATTTTATTGATATTTACAAATTCTTTTACTAGTAGTATTCATGCACTTTTTGTTTTCAAACTCTAGCACTAGTGTAGGCGTTTCTTTTGAAAAAAAAGGTAAATTCGAGAACTACATAAAAAATTCTTTTAATGGTGGCCTACATTTAAAAAAAAAATACATAGGATTTGCTCACTTTAAGAGTATATTTAACGTAGGGATAATAATATGTGATACAGTCAGTTTACCCAACATAAACACGATACAAAACTAGCATATTTGGATTTGATGTTATCGGTTTCATGTTAAAAGTAGTTAACTCATTAAAATATGATTCATTAACAAGTTACTAATGGTCAACCTGTTAAACCCCTTGGTAACTTGTTTAGACCCATTTATTTTTTACTCAAAATTATAATTATAGCATTTTTACTAAAAAATCAAAAGTACCATGACCTTATTTTTTATTTCCTAACTCACTCTATATGAGTTCTTAGTTGAGTTAATCTCACGAGTCATGTTTACCTGCCACATTTTTTCTAGATTATAATTTTAGTATTTTTATTGTTTAGATTGTAATTTCAAACTTACGTGGTTAGGTTCACATTTTTTAGAGGTATTGTGATTTTAACTTTTATGTGAAATTATGATAATCAAGTTAAAGAGATTATTTGGCTTAATTCAAACCATAGAAACACATTAAAATGAATCGTATCGTGTCGATATATTTTTAACTTGTTGATAGCAAGTCAAAACGAATTATGTCGTGTTGTGTCAACTCATTGTTTTAATAGATCATGTTAAGATTTGAAAATCTAATTTAACATTACTCTTATTTAAAACCCCTTCCCCGATTCCCTATAATAGACTCCTGAGAATTAATGGAGGCCCCCTCTTGATAAAGCGTAGTATTAAATTAATATAGCTCCCATGTGCATTTTTGTCATCTTATTATTTTTTTTTCCCTTTATTTGTAAGCTTGTCATCTTATTGTTTTGAGGAATCACAATTCATTCCCAAAGAATAATTTCTTGCAATATGATCTCTAAAACATGAAATTTATTTAATTTTCAACAACTAAAGTTGCAAACCATATTCTCATTTTATTTCAAATCTAAAAAAGTACTAGGCTGGTTTGGATTAAGAGTTGAGATTATTCCAACTCATCTCACCTCAACTTCATCATTACATTTTCAAATCCTAATTCAACCTTTTCAAATTTTAAAATAATAATAATTTTAAAAAATATATTTCAATAATATTTTATTCAACTTTCAAAACTCATCTCAATTCATCTCATTTCATATCTCAATCCAAACGAGATCAAAACAATCGTAATTAATATTAAGTGCATCAGAAAGGAAATAAAATATATTTTTAGCATCCAACTAGCATTAAATATTCTTACATATATTCCCATTAAAAAAAAAAGCATCCATGCCCATGAGCCTACAAACTCCTAATCTCTTCAGATAATTACTGTGATGCCCTCAAATCCCTCTTAAAATAAATACGGGAATTGAGGCATCAGGATGCTGACAACACGAGTCACGCACCTCCAACGTCAAGTGCTAAGTGTGTGAACACGTGACATGCATAAATAAAAGCAGCGGATATTTGAGGTCAATATCTACGTACCAGAATTTTTTAGAATTATTTTACAAACTAATTTAATATAAATTCTCCAACAGGAGATTTAATACAGTCATCCGAAAGATAAATCATAAAATACATATTTATAAAAAAAGGAAAAACAATTTCCCAAGATAACAATTTATATTATGAATACTTCAACAGCGGAGTCGCCTCCTCAGGCATAGCCTCCACAAAACTCTGCATCTAAACGCTACGACGCCAGAAATGGCATCGCAGGTAAGTACAACCCAAACAAATCTTAAGATATAAAATATACTCATGCACATCAACAACCTTACACATGAACAGGACACCGTATACATGAATGTTAAAATCATCTATCTCAAAATAAATAAAATAACTACACACGCCAAAATTCTAATTTGGCCCAAATTAACACTTCAATAAAATCATCCATCATTTTCTCAAAAAATGATGTCCGTAAATCCATTAAAACCATAACCATTTTCCCAGAAAATGATTTACGTCAAACCAATAACTAAAACCCGTCACTTTCCTAGAAAATGGCCTAAATATCCATTTTATTAACTGTATGCACCATGATCTCCCCTAGGGACCATCCGCACACCCTGGTTTTCATCATCACACCGAAGGTAACGACCATGCATGTGACTTCGGAACAGGCGATGCCTAGCTAACTGTACCCAGCACGTACCATGACCAGGCATCTCCTAGCTCCCGCCAGTAGAGGAGCCACGGAGTCGGCACGAGAGCGTTACCATCCCATTCGATCCCGTCGTCATCTGGCGACGACCCAGGGGACGTCACTCAGTATATTCCACTCCCGAGTGATCAGAGAAGCTCCACCGAAATAATGCCCCATCTCGACTTGGGGTCGTGATACACACGCACCCAAAAACCATAAACACAATGAAAACCCAGTTTTCATTTCCAATACATTAATATGCGCATAAATACACAATGTAGACAACTATACACCAAATAGCCAACAATTAATAAATTCTAACAATAACCAAACACAATATCTGTTGATACCAAAAATTTATTTAAATCCCAAAATTTATTTGGAAAATACTTACAATGGGTAAAAACGTAAATCCTTTGAGCGAACGTCAATCTACTGCGTTCATAGTGGTCACTTGTACATTAGGCTAAAGTGCTCGATTTGACACCTAAATTTAGGAAAATACTCATTGGAAGGTGGGGAATTTCATGGAAGTGGTGGTGTGGTGATGTGGTGGCAGATCGGGTTCAAAATGGGTGGAAACCCATTTTCGAGTTTGAGGTTGTACAGGGAAGGTGGGCCCATGTATGGGGAAATTGAGTTAGGAGGATGACCGGATGGGGTAGGGGAGTGGTTTGGCGGCAGAGGTGAGATGCACGGCGGCTGGATAGCGACGCAGCGAAGAACAAGTAATTTGAAGGCCCATTTCGGGTGGAGGAGCAAACGGTGGAGCTGGGTGGTTTTAGGTGGTGGGTTATGTTTGCCGGAGTGAGGGAAGGTTGCTGGTAGGTTGTCGGCACCATGGGTGGCTGGCGGTGGCTGGAAAACGTAGGAAAAGCCAAGAACTCATTTTCGGGTAAGGGGCTGTGCAGGGGCGGTGGGGTGGCCAGAGATGACACCTTCGGTACCACTGGACTCGCTGGCGTGAAGGGGTGGGTTTGGGTTAGGCGGTGTCGTCGGAGAGTGGCTGACGGCAGCGCTGGGGGGGGGAGGGAGAAATGGGCGAGAGATGAAAGGGAAATGGGGTGTCGCGCGGAGGTTGGGGGGAAAAACTGAGAAAGAAGAAAAGATAAAGAAAAGAAAAAGAGAAAAGAAAAGAGAAAAAGAAAAAGTGAAGGAAATAAATGAGATCCAATCCCCACAACTCAGTTCACAGAGTTGATCCAATAAAAAGAATTCTGAAATAGAGAGCTGAATAAATTAATTTAAACGCAGAGACTACTTAAGATAAAATAATAAATGAAAAGATATCAAATAAACTCACATAATAAAATAAAGAAAATTAAATTCCAATTATTAAAACGATTATTTCACATTTTAATATGTAAAATAACATAACTCAATATTAACTAATTAACAACTCAAACAATTATTTTAAACAAATCAAACACAATCGATAATCTTATTATAATAAATTAAAATAATCAATAATAAGAATAAAACAATATGTGAAAATAGATGTAACCATTGGCACCCCAGATACCAAACTCTCAAAGCTCGAATTTCATCCGCAATGTATTACAAAGCATGCCAATGAAGGATGTGACAGAACCTCCACTTGAGAACACCAAGGCACTATCCACTTGAGAACACCAAGGCACTATCATTCCCTTTTGTTCCAATTCCTCTCTGCAATTCAATCTCTTTTCTTCTTTCTCTTCTTCTCCATTTTCCTTGGCTCTTATGACCCACAGGAAAGGATGGCCGCAGTCCAACAATCTGCGTGCCATTTCCTCCATCTGCGTCTTTGTCAGCACCTATATGCTCCCGAACGAGACGTAAATAACAGATGAGTTAGGCTTGGAGTTCAGCCATTCGATGTAGTACTCCTTGGAACCTTCGAACATATCTCCGCCAAAACCTTTATCGGATGGGTCCTTTCCATCCAAAAAGGCCGATGGAATCAGCGGTTTAACCGCAGTAAGATCAAAATTTTCAATTGCTTTCAAGGCTTCAGGCTCTAATGCATCAAAGGTATTGACAAGAACTCTTGGGTTGCTTTCTTTTTCTAGTGATTGGAGTTGCTCTTGAAATGACGGGAGTGCAAAAGTATACTATTTGAATCAAGCAAAAATGAGGGATTGGGAAGGTCACGACCATAAAGCAATGGCAGTCCTGGTAATTGTAACGAGTATGAGGGATCAGTGCCGTTTTCCCTGATGTTGTCGGCATAGCCATTGAAGTAGTAGCAGTATATGTCTAAAACAGTGGCAGGTTGAATCCAGAGAAGTGCTGACGGGAGGTAAAGTTCACGGGCGACGTTCGCCGCCCAAGGCAGGAGAAGGGTATACACTAAGAACTGAAAGGGGCGGCTAACATGTAGTCCTCAACATCATCAGTACCAAGCTTAAACCCATCATCGAAGCCATCGGAGAAGGTGGCGAAGGACAAACCTTGAGGAGTTGAGGTTTTAGTCATGCGACGGTAGGCGGAGACGCTAGTGGCGAGGGTGACATGCGCTCCCAAGTGAATGAGGTGCTTGGCAAACTGGAGGGCAAGGTTGATATGGCCCTGTGCAGGGAATGTTACGAGGAGTACGTGGCGGTATTTCTCCATGGTGGTGGTGGTGGTGGTGGTGGAGGTTGAAGGTCAGGTGTTTGTGTTTGGGAGTAGTCCAGTCTAGTGTCTAGATAGGCAAGGCCAGTGAAGTTATGGGAGATGGCCATCTGGCCGGCAGTAGGGGTGTTAAAAAATTTTGATTTTTGAATTCCATCCGACTTTCGCTCTAATTCCAACTCCGATCGAAGTCGGAATTCGGTATGACGCCCTCAATTTAAGCTAAGGGTATTAACGTAAATTGGAAAGTTTGAGTAAGTAACACTAGGCTACTTACTCCATACGTATCGATCTTAAGATGCGTACATCTATTCTTACTATTATGTATAATGAGATTTACAGCGGAAAGTGGTCTAAAAAAAATTTGTAAAATAAACTAGTGATCACAAGGTAAAATATAACCATAATATGCACATTGTCACATTTATAACATCAGATTGTACTATTATACATAACCTATTTTGTTGTCTCAGTCTTCTAATAATAATACATATTTATCTAACTACCATACTAGAACCACCTCGGTTCCTTCTTGACTTCTGGAAATTCTCTCCCATAACGAAACCTATCCAGACTAATACAAAAGTCCTGATGAAGATATTGCCCATATGGAGTTGTGTAAACCCCGCACACGGATAACATTCCATCTAAGCCTAATGTCAGATAGCATCTGATACGTCTCTGCTCCTCGAAGAAAGCGGATGCATCGTGTCTCAATATCCCCATCGGTCGATCATAGATATTTATAACAAGAGAGTCAAAAAAATCAAAAAGAGAAAAATCAGAAGGTCCATCAGGGTGCTTCTGAGCTCCCTAAGACATAAGGGCTTTTTCCCTGTCTGCCATATGGTCCTGTACAATAATTAAATTTTTCAGAAAGACACAAACAAATAAAAGTGAGATTTCCTTAGAAATCTCAGTAAATACACTTATAACATAACAAGATATGGATAAAGTACAATATAAAACACATGACAAGATCATGATAAATATATAACATATGAATTAACTTATGTGTCTCATGCGTATGAGTGATAAGCAAATGATTGGCTGTTATTTTCTATGGACTCATTCTTATTATACTTAAATTCTTATTACTTGTAATATATTTCGTAATATTGTGGGTCATACGTATTTTATCACCTCGACGGGCGTTACATATCGCCGTTCCCGTCGGGTTTTCTCAGCATAACGCGCCAGCTTAGCCATACATAAGCTCATCAATCTTTCGGACGTTACGTATTGCCGTCCCCGTCCTGACGAGCCTCGTGTCAATCTTTTGAGCGTTACATATCGCCATCTCCGTCCTGACACGGAATTACTTAGTATAGCGGACGTTACGTATCACCGTCCCCGCTAGTCATGTCAGTCCTCCGAGTGTTACGTATCGCCGTCCCCGTCATGACATGACACTTAACTTATCACTTTTCCTTAACGTTTTTCTTATCGTATTCTCTTAAAATACACGTCGTGACTTGTGACGATACATATGAGACGAATTCTAATATACATGCAACCTTAGACTTGTGACATCCATGCTTTCTATTTTCGTAAAGCATATGACATAGAAAAGTACATCACAAAAGTTTATATACATATACGTTACTTAAATGCGTAATGTCAAAGTTTAGCAAATAATACGTATGCAATTAAATAAATTATTAAATTTTATTAAATCAAGGGGCTGACCGAAATCTTATAGGAATTATCCGTAGTTATTATTCCTTTTATTATATTCAACTCAAGCCCACAAATTTGCATAATTCCCTAATTTAATTATTTTTAAGTATTTCTTGAATTATCTTTATCTATATAAAACTTTATTATTATTATTATTTTATCTTTTTAAGATAATAATTATTAAAAATCCTCCTAATATATTATGCTTCCAAAAAAACTCACTCAAAACATTCACTAGAAGTTTTCAAAGTGAAGGAAATCTTCCTATTTCAAGGGTTTCCTACTCTGTTCTGTCACTTATTCTCAATTTTGTCTTTCATAGAATTCTTATATCTTAAAACGTAAAACACAAATATTGTAGATCTCTGTCTAAGCTTTCCATAGCCTTGTGAATCACTCAATTTTGACTTCCCACTGAAAGTTATGACTGTTTTACTATAAGAGGATAAATCTGTTAACTCAACCTCCTTGAGGTCCGAAAGTTACTAAGGTTGTTCTTTCAATTTTTTATAAATCATTACCTTATATTTTCACATATTCCTCTTATTATATGATCATAAAACATATTCATAAGTTACTAAAATTTTTCCTAGTATTTTTCCACAACAAAAATTACTTCATGAATCAAAAATATTTAAGCTACCTCATACATGATGTATAGGCTTAAATAAGCATAAAATAGGCATCAAAATAAATCTAAAAATTAAGCCACTTATATCACACCAAGAGTATGTTAAGAAATGCACTTACAATTTTTTTCAAGGCTAAAAGAGTAGTTTTGAGTTGATTTTGCACCACACTTCTCTCCAAGACTGTCACTTAGCTTCTTTTTGCTGTGTGTGTGTTGTGAGTGCAATTTCTTCTATTTTTCTTAGTTTTCTCTCAAGGGACTCGTGTGACTTCTCTAAAAGAAAGCAAAGGGAAGCTTAAGGGTCTATTTATAGGAGGGAAAACTTTGCTTAAGGGTTGGAAAGGGCAGGGGTATTTCAGCAACCCCTTTGGCTGAATGTGTGAGTTGTCCCTCCTAAACCTTAGGCCTTATTATCACCCCTAAATCTCATGATTTCCTAAGGTTTTCATCTCATGGCTAAGCTTCCTCCATATATAAAATAATCCCAGATCATTGGTTAAAAAAGATTACAACACATAGATAAAAAAAAATAAAAACAAATCTGGAAATATCTTGGATGAAATCAGTCCAGCCACTTGGCCTCTGGCTAGCTCCCACGATTTCTATCTCTTTTCTTCACCTTTTACCACATGTTCCAAACCTCCTTGACACCCTTAGGACCTCTTAGAAAAATCTCCTTAAGACTTGGTTGACAATTGGTTAAGAATGGAGGGGATAGTTGGCTGGTTTGGTTGGTTCTCCTCCAATCAGATTTTGTTCTCACTTCTTCCATGATTATAAAAAATATTATTCTAGAAACTCTTCCACCATCATATACAAACCTTTTTACACATATCTAGAAGATAAAAATGTAGAGAACCAATCAAATTGAGGCTCCTAAAGTAGGTCGGTGGTTTGATTTATTTTCGGGCTTCAGTTTACGCTCAAATCTGGTCAGTCCACTTCCAGCCCAGTTAACACATTGATACATTTCGCTTTTTCAAAATCTCAAAACATGAAAGTTTTAGATATTTTTCTTAGTGATCTATAGGCTTTTAAATCACCTAAATACGAGATCATATGAGAGAGATATCATCAATTTACCAAAACATGTTCTTCTAATCCGAGAACCCACTTTTAGGCTATTTAAGTGTTTTTTCACTCCACTTCCTATTTCTCAAATTTCCCTCTTAATCTCCTTGATAGAATTATTCTATAGATGAAAGCTGAAATATTCTAGTTTATTCTCTAAAAAAAATAAAATATTTGATCATAATTCTCCTTATTTCAATGATTACTTAAGGTATTTCTAGTTTAAATATTCCTCCCAATTACCATAACTTTCCTAAAATTTCCTTAAGAATATTAAATTTCTAAATGAATCTATTCCTAGGGATGTATATATATATATATATAAAAGAACGGGTTTTTATATCGGAGTTCGTAATCAAAGTCGAAATAACTCCTACTTTGAAATCGAAGTTTGGAATCAAAAACAGAAATGGAGTACAAGTTAGTTTTGACTTCCGACTCTGAACTCCGACTATTTATACTTTATATTGTAATTTAAATATAAAAGCCTAAGTGGCCTAGTGGTTTAAACACAAGTTTTGGTTCTTTGAGAACCTGAATTCGAGTCCTCGCATAGTGTCTATTTGAGTTGCAATTTTTTTTTAGTTTTAAGCAGCCTTAATTTTAAAAGATGCCGTTGGCCCGTTACCTTCAAAACCTTAAGCCTAAGTTCTAACCCTTTGACTTTCTCTATACAGTACGCAGCAGTGTCACCTCTCTTCTGTCCACTCCTCTTTTCTCTCCTCTCTTCTCCCAGCTACATCTTGACTCTCTTTATTGTCTCCAATCATGGCCCCATTTCATTTTCCATTGCTATTGTCGTTGTCGTTGGTCTCTAATGCCGTCATTCCCTTCTCTATCACCATGGTCCGCTGAGGAGTATCTGTGCCTAGAGTTTCACTGCTAGAGTTTTCCCTTCTCCATCACCACCGTTGGTTCGCAGTGATGATAAGCTTTCGAAAACACGGCTAAAATATAGTTGATTTCTAAAGTTTCTAATTTTTAGAGTTGATTGCAGCTCAAATTTGTCGTGATTACCATATGAATTTGTCTTTGTTTACTTGGTTGATTTAGATTATTAGGGTTTTTGTTTTGAAGAGCAAAATTTTGATTCCGATCAGAGTTGAAGTCTGACTCCATTTTGAAATTGGAGTCAGAAATAATTTTTGACTTCGACTCTAATTTTCAATTTCAAACATAATTCCAATGAAATCGGAGCCCCAGCCAGGTCTAGCCGGCAGGCTTAAATAAAAGATTGGGATCGGGCTTGTTAGTCTTGTGACGTTTGCAGTGACAATTTGGAGAAAGCTTGGAATTGTGATGTGGTTAGCAAGTTGCTGTCTTCAAATGACAGGAAATGACACGAAAAAGGCATGTTGATTGTGCAATTGAGTTGCCTTGACTATTATATTGGATTCATAATTTTTTTTTATAATTTAATAAAAAATATAAATTTAATAAAAAGATAATATTTAAAAATATTTTTTATTAAACTTATTAAAAAAAATTATCATATTTAATAAAAAATAAAAAAATATTAATAAAAAAATACAAATACAAATATTTTTAATTTGACTTTTACTTGTACGAAAAGAAAAATATAAATATAAAAATAAAAAAATTATTAAATTTGTACTTTTTATCAAATTTTTAAATTTTTTTTGATAAATTTAATGTTAGTGCTCTTATAGTTGAAATATTTTACATACTATATTATTATTTTACTTCATTTATAAATTTATTATTTATTATCACATTATAAAATAATAAAAATAAAATTAATAAATAAAATTTTTCTTTATTTTTATTTTATTATATAAAATATGATATATTTATCAATATTAAACAATGTTTTTATTTGATGATTTTTTTATTTAATAATAATAAATATATAATATCTTATAAAAAAGTAAAAATAAAATAATAATGTAATGTATAAATACTTTTAGTGAGCGTGATCATCGATGTTACTTCTGCCTAAAATTACATAATAAACTATTTTTATTTGCAAGATATAATAATCTAATATTTATATATACCTAATCCAACTATTTTTTCCACGACTTTTCATAGACTGCAGTAGTTCTATCGGTACGGAGTCCAAATCCAAATCATCAATCCAGCATGCACCAGAGTCCTAGCCATTCGACTTTGATTTGTATGGAAGTGAGAATGATTAACTTGACATCTCTATCCACCTCTTTTTTCAAATATCTCTGTTTTTCTTCTTCAATCTAAACATTAGTAATAGTATAGATATTATCAATTCTAAATTAAAGTTAAAATAAATTTATTTTTAATTAAAATCTATATAGTTTAATTCAATAGTCCATATTAGTCTATTTATTTCAAAGTCTAAATAATAATATAAGATTGAATATTAAAATAAAATTTAATAATTTTTTAATATTTTGCAAAGACATATATTAATTAATAATTTTCTTTTTCTAGGAGGTTCTTCTACTGCTTCTACATATATTTTGCAAACATATATATTTAATGATTTTCATTCTTCTTGGAGGTTCTTCTACTGCTTCTAGCCTTCTACATATATTTTGCAAATATATATATATATTTAATTAATGATTCTCACAATTTTTTTTAACATTAAGAGTACTAGTATTAGTTTCATTAAAATTTCTTTTCAAAATTTGATAAAAAATATAAATTTAATGAAAATAAAACATCTAAAAAAGTTTTATATTAGATTCATCAAAAAGCTTTTATCATATTTAATAAAAATAAATGAAGAAAAAAAAGTAAAAAAAATAAAAAAAAAAGTATTTTTTTATTTAACTTTTAAATAATAATTATTCAAATAATTTTTTTAGGTGTCTCTTTTTTTTCATTAGACTTATGCTTTTCATGAAAAGTTTGACAAAACCAAAACTAGTGCTTTAAGTCCTCCTACTGCTTTGAGAGATTCTGTGAGCTAAAGTATGATAAAACTCATTCTTCAGCCCACTCAATACAATTGTTCCTTCGATGGTCTTGAGAGAGATTCTCTTCAATCCAGTAGCCCACAACCCCACTTTTACTGCGAGTGCTTCTGTTTGGTTGCCGAGAAACAGGTTTCACCGTGCTCTTAATTTTTTCATGTGCTCTCGATTTTTTTATTTTTATTTTCGTCAATTCTCAGTCTGCCCCATGTTTAGTTGCCAGGAAACAGGTTTCAACTTGCTTCGAATGGATCAACCCTGGAGAAAAAAACCTGTCAAAAGCAAGGGGAAAATGAGGGTCTAGGGAAAGAGACGAACAAGGAAATTGGGAGGTTTAGGGAAGAAGAAAGGGGAAAAAAGAGGGAAAGAGAGAGCGGCAAGTAGATGAAATAATAAAATATAGTTTTCCAATGTGAATAATAGCTCTCCGTGTTTGCAAAGGACCTAAGATTTACTGTAGCAGCAACTTTGGACTTTTCGCAAGTCCAGTGTAGGAATTTTTTCTTACATCTAGCTAAAATTTAGACTTGTATTAGCATTTGGCTAGACCATTGTTAATATTTTAATAGCTTGTTTAATTGATTGCTAGCACTTTTTTGGGGACGTAAAGCGAAATTTATCCACGAATCGGAATCATTTGAAGAGTGAGATGGTATAAAAATTTTAAAAATAATAATAAAATAGTTTATAAATAATAATGAGATAGTTTGACTTGAATATTTTTTGAATTTTGAAAAAGGTGAAAAACAAATTGAAGAAAAAATATTATAATTAAAATATTATGAGAATATAATTTTATAATATTATCTTTATTTATAAATTTGAAAAAATTAAATTATATTTTATTTTTTATTTAAAAGTTTGAAAAGTTTGTAATGATTAGTTTGAAAATTTTATATTTAAATCATACTATATTATGCTTAGTTTTATAAGATGGGATGAAAAACTTTTATGTCCCATCTTATGCCCCAAATGTTAAAACTTAGAGAAAGAAATTGATTTATATTTAATTTGTGTATTTTTTGTGCGTTGAGTTACAAATAAATAGAGATTCACTACTAGGAAAAAGGCTAATTTCAGCGTTTTTAAAATTCCTGCAAAAGAAAACATCAATCATAGTCATTAGTTGCGGTGATTCAAATTCTCCATTGAATCCTGAGAAAAATATAAGGTCCAATTCACTATTATATTTTTTACGGCGACTTTAGGCATTTATTGGGACAATATTTCCGTCTCAATACATATGTCTACAATAGGCAATGCTTTTTTGGTTGTTGAGGCAATTTATATTGTCATAATAAGTATTTCTACGTGTTATTAGTCTGTTACGAAGACATTAAAATCTCTGCTATAAGTTTAAAATTCATCCTTATATTTCTTCTCCCCGCCTTCTCGATTTTTCTTTCCTCGCGTTCTTGTCTCTTTCTTTTCCTCACCCTGCGAAGACCACTTCGTTCCTAACCAGTGCCACCCTGCGTTGTCTCTCTACTCAGCACCACCCCGCGTCGCCTCCCTCTGCCCAGTGCCACCTAGCGACATTGTCCTTTTGTGCAATGTCATCTGTGACACTCCTCCATGGCACCACCCCTCCCTGATTCGGGTACATACCAGTGCAAATTTGTATAAGCGGGATCTTAAAGATCAGCTCCTATTCAAATCCGTTATTTTGTGGTGTTAATTGCTCTATTGGACTCTTTTAAAGTCTGTTAATTAAACCCTAACCTAGACCCTCCCTTTCCATCCTTCTCACAGTCTTCTTTTCCTTCCCCCTTTTCTGCTTGCACAAGAAGCTATTTGACACAAGGTTTTCTGGGCAATTTTATTTGGTTGGCTTTATGACTCCCAATCTTGCAATTTTCTCCTTGTTTTGGTTGTACTTGAACTGCTTGTACGTGGATATGTTCTGAATTGGTAAATATGTGATGGTGTTGTTATATTTTTGGTCAGAAAATGAAATTTTTTAACAAGACATTTCACCTGCAAGAAGATTAACTTTGGAGTAATTAGGTCTTCAAGCTCTAGTTCAATTTCTATTTGAATGTATGTCTGTGCGGGCTTTAGATGTTGAATAGATGCTGATTCTATGACTCTAGATGAAAATTAATTGTAGTTTTGGAACTTTGACTTTAAATAGAACTTTATATACGGGACTAAAAATGAGTTTTTGGCCTTGCATTGATTTTCTTTTCTTTTTGCATTTACAATTAACTAATCATGATTCTTGACTTGCAATGTGAATGGATATTTGTGTATCAGGATTTACCTCCTAAGTTTTTTCTTTTTTGCAACTAGTTTGGTTGGCTATTTTTTGTCGTGTTTCAATTTTAGTCATGTAGCTTATTTAAAAAAATTCTGTTATAGCTATTCGTTACCTTACTCTTTGATTCTAAAGTTTGGACATTCAAAAAAAAGATTGCGTGGAAGGGGATTAGGTAAATATTAAATGTGTGTATATTTTGTCAAGAATGAGTGTTGGGGAAGTTTGTTTATTTTGGCATTTTAATTGCTCAGTTTCTTTCTAAAGTTATTCTTTGCCTTTCAAAATATGTCTTGTAGGAGCATCGAATACAATCTTGCCATAGTGCTGTGTATGTTGCTTTGAAATTAGCATGTAGTTCGTTAACAAATTTTGGCAGGAGTCTTTTAAATTGCCAAAATTTACTTTATCTTTGAAGTTGTGTGGTTCAGGTGGTTTTGAAAAATTATTTGTTTTTCTAAAGAAATGTCTAAAAGACTCACTTTCCATCAAATCACACACGTTTTCCAACTAAACGTAAGAAAGCTATATTTTAATGCAGTCCACCCATCTTTGACATCTAAACCAACTTAATAACAACTACCAAGTTGCACCATCTATATTTATTTACCAGGCTCCCTTTATTTATATGTGTTAAACTAGTGAAGATCAGAATGCATTTTTTTAATACTTTTTTTCAAGATTAATAGCCTAAGTAAGAAAGTGATATTGAATTGGGTAAGTATGTTGTAATTGCAAGCATCAATGTGTTTTATAATTAACTATGTGTGAACGTAATTAATTAGGTGCTTATCTTTTCATATGCTTAAATATTTTACTGCATCCAATTCGCACCATTAATGTTATTTAATATAAATTCAAGCATCACAAATCATATATATAAATATATTCAAGCCTGAGGTTCCTCTTATCTTTGAGATATTACTCTCAAAGATGGACCATGTTGGGAGATTATCATCATGAAAGTCCCCAACGTCTTTTAGTTCTCCCTCAATGTTTTTCCTTTTTCCAATTTTATAAAAATACCTTGCCATGTCAGCAAGGGTGCACAAGGTGTGCACCAACTTGACTGCCCGTAGCAATTCGATGGAATGAAAAGTAATAGTAGGGCCTCCCACCCCAATTCCTCAGGTGGGATGAAAACTATTACGTACAATCATTTTTGTGCATTCTTTGTACACTCCACTCATATGATTGATCATTATATTTTAAAAATACGATACAACTAATCATTATGGGGGACTGTACAAAAGTGTACAAAAATGACTGTACATAAATTTTTCCAAGTGGGACTGAAACGCCTCCTCATGTCTAGCCTCACCCCCACGACAATAATTGATTGGGTCTAAAAATTATTTTGGATTAAAAAAAAAGATCTAAATTACAATACAATTTAAATTATAAATTATACATTATACATTATAAATTAAAAAAGAATTTAAACTCATTAGAATTGTATTTTAAATTATCTTGACCTCCTGAACTTGAGTATTTTTTAGATTTTGAAAAGGAAAAGAGAAACAATTGAATAAAAAATATTATAAATTTAAATATTATGTAATATAGTTTTGTAATATTATTTTTGTTTTGTGATTTGAAGAAAATTGAATTATTTTTTATTTTTTGTTTAAAAATTTAGAAATATTATAAGAAATGGTTTAAAATAATTATAATAATTAGTTTGATAATATATTTATATTATGTTTGGAAAGGATATGGGATGAGATTATATAAAATCTATTTGATTAAAACAAACTCTAGAATACATATTGACAGAAGTCCAAGCCGCAGGGTCTCATTATTGGTTTTGGGCCTGGAGGCAGTAGTTTACTCCAGAATTAGCTTTTGATGCTACTCTAGATATTGGGGGTCTAGGTTTTGAAGAATGCCAACAAGATTTTGTAGAGACTCTGCTCGAATAGTCGATCTTGGTGGTTGAACTTTGAATCTAAAAGGAAAGGCCATCTGGGTAGCTATGGATTTTGCTAAAGCTGGAGACTTTGGTTCCCAAACGGGTGAACAAAGTGGTGGGGGAAGCTAATAGATGGGATAGGGTTCTTTGATGTGGAGTTTTGTTGAGAAGATTTGGATTGAGAAGTGATGAGTGCACAAAAATGCACTCTAAATACTCTATTTAAATACTAAAAGAAATGAGAAAACAATGGATATAACTCATGTTAATAAAATTAATGGTCATTTATCTTGAGATAGATATAAGCATGATTTAATATATTGATGAGAATATAAAATGCCATATTTTCCTCTCTTAATGTTTAAAACTTTATTCTTATTTGATGCCTAAATATACTCATTATTCTTATATTTTGATTTAGGACACAAATGGAGACATTAGGAGCAAATGAAGATAATTGCGGAATTTCAGACAGTTTTGACATCTTTTAGTAAAATGGGCATAACTCTCTCATCCAATCTCCGATTGAGCTGATTCAAGATGATATAGAACCGCAAGAGAAATATCTATAACTTTTATGTTTTGTGTTTGAAGATATATCCACTCAATCTAAGACAAAATTGACCATCAAGTGGACGCACCTGCACTTGACGTTCCTGGATATTTTTCAGCCACTTGCATCAAATCCAAATACAAGATGAAGTGCACTCAAGTTTCTTCAAGACAAATTATTTGACCACAAGATATTAAGTCATACAAGACAACTAATAGATAGAGAAGCAAAATTGAAACACTCAACCTACAAGCAAAATCCAGCTCATGCATGGTGGGAAAACAAATGATCAAAATGACAACTCACAAATCACTTGGATTCAAGAATGGCACATGGCAAAACAAGTTGAAATTGTGATGATTTTGTCATGACAACTTGCATGAAGGATGCTTATAAATAGAAGGGAGGGGTGTGTGTTCTAAGAGAATGCTTAGTGTGGGAGGATGCTTTGGAAGAGCCATTATTTTGAGAGCTTGAGAAAAGAAAAGAAAAACCAAAGAAGAGAGAAGAAAATAATGGTTGGCTCTTCCATATTATCCCTTGGAGAATTTTGGTTGCATATTTTCAATATGTGTAACTAAATTCTCAAGGAGGGCTAGGGATGAACTTGTGTATGTGATGGGGTTTGTAATTTATTTTTGATTCATGTATTTGGTCTTTAAGTATTAAAACTCTTTTGTTCTATTATTCTCAATTTATTTGTGATGTTTTTTCGTCTTCAAATAATTATAGAATCTATTTCGTTTATAGATTCAGTCATGCTTTTTCTATTGAGTGAATTAGTTCTATAATTATGTTTGGAGCAATTGATTGTCTATATTGATTTAATTCTCTGCTGCAATATCGCCTCTTAGGTATATTGTCGTCGTTGGATTTTCTCAATATCGATAACAATTTATGAGAGTTAAGCGCGAAGAATAATTTTTTAAAGAGTTACATGTGATTTAAATTTTGGTTATTAATGTTATATCTTCCGATTAAGAATTTGGACATAGAATTCTTAATTGAGTTATCAATGAATTAAGAATAAATTTGAATACCACAAATACACAAGGAATTCCCTATGCTCTACTTTTCGTCTCATTTTTATACTTTTCAAATTACTCATTTAGTTTTAATTTACATCACACTCATTTAATCTTTTTGTTAATTTCGTTACTATTTTTCAATTTCTCAATCCATCTCCCTGTGGAATCGACACCCCAAAGCTATACTGCAAACGACCGCGTTATTCTTTGGGCGTAATCAAATTTTGGCGCCGTTGCCGGGGAGACGGTAGAAGAATTTGTAGTTTTTTTTTAGTAGTTTGAAAAAAAAAAGAGCGTAACTTCGTTCATTTTCTTTTTAGCTTTCTGCATCTTTATTTTATTTTACTTTTCTTTTCGTAATTTTTTTTTTCTTTCAGTATTATGCTTTTCTTTACTTTGCATGCGCAGGTACAGAGACGCTTTTGGACGGTTTGCTAGTAGACCCGTGCTAGAATCAGATTCAGAATCTAATTTTTCTAATCACTTGTTTGATAATTCTTCCAATTCTGACGCGATGAGTGAACACGTGGACCAACCTGTTAGAATCCTCCAAGATTATCTTCATCCCGCACGAACAGCCACACCATCCTATATTATGTTCTCACCTAATGTTTGTCATGTAGATTTCAAAACAGGAATGATACAATTACTTCCGACTTTCCATGGTCTAGAAAATGAAAACCCCTATGTTCATATTAGGGAATTTGAGGAAGTATTTGCAACATTCCACAGTCAAAATACCACTGACGACACGGTAAGACTAAAGTTCTTTCCTTTTTCTTTGAAAGATAAAGCTAAGAGTTGGTTGTACTCACTAAGACCACGGTCTATTGGAACATGGAGTGAGATGACTCAAGTGTTTTTCAATAAATACTTTCCCCAACATAAGACCAATGCTTTAAAAAGACAAATCTCTACCTTTGCACAAAAGGATAGTGAGACTTTGTACCAGTCTTGGGAAAGATTTAAAGAATTACTGAGTATGTGTCCCCACCATGGATATGAGAATTGGCGCTTAGTGAGTTATTTCTATGAAGGCCTTACTCCCAGGGAACGTCAATTCGTGGAAATGATGTGCAATGGAGAATTTTTACAGAAAAATCCCGATGAGGCCATAGAGTACCTCAATGAGCTTGCTGAAAAAGCTCATACTTGGACTGGACCTAGTGCTACTGATAGCACAAACAGGTCACGACCTACAGGAAACTTAAGTGGTGGTATTTACCATCTTAGGGAGGAAGATAATCTAAAAGCCAAAGTTGAAATGCTTACAAGGGAACTAGAGCTGTTAAAGATAAGAAACTTAAAGTCAACACACATGGCTAATCATGTAGACTCTCTTGTACCATGTGCTGTGTGTGGCGGGGTAGATCATCATGTCCAAGAATGTCCTACACATGCTAACATGAGAGGATGGCGTAATCAGCCCAACTTCAGCTGGAAGTCTGAAAACCAACAGCCTACACAGCCTGCACAACCTTCTAGATCATATTCTGCACCATACCATGCACCTCAATCTTCTAGAAATTCTTTAGAAGACACTTTGCATGCATTTATTGAAGTACAGGATAAGACTAACCAAAAATTTGAGTCTTTAATTATGCAGGTTGTTGAAGAACAAAAGGAGATAAAGAGTCAGGTATCTAAAATAACGAGTTTCTTGAGTGTAAATGAGCAAGGTAAGTTCCCTTCTCAAACTCAGTCTATACCTCATGGTCAACATATGGCACAAGAAACTGTGAAGAATCACGAGTGCCAACAGATATATATGATTGACTCACTCATAGACAGGGAAGTTTTCACAACTCATGATTCTGATCCCCTTGAGAATTTTATTGTTGATTTTGAGTATAATCCTATCAGTGATTCATCTGATGCAGTTAATATTTGTGCAATTTTTGACAATACTCAAGATTATAGCACACGGGCTTGGCAACCGAAGTTTGAGGAGTTTCTTGAGAAAAATGAAAAACAGATTCCTTCAAGTGGGCAAGCAACCAAAGTTAATCTTAAACCTTGCCACCTACCTGTGAAGTTCGAGCACCGAGTTTATTGGGCAAATAAGCGTTTCGTTTTTGACCCAGGAGGAACAGTTCTATGAGTGGAAGATAGTCCGGTTGTAAACTTGGTCTACCAACTTTGACCACAGCATGCAACAATAATTATTATTATTATTATAATTATTATCATCATTATTATTATTATTATCATCTTATTTGTTTTGTTTTGTTTTTATTTACTACTGTTTTCTTTATTTTTGTTTGCAGGATAGTATCATTTTGTCATTTCAGGTCACTACTTTTGACACTTAGCGAGCTATCTACATCACACATCAGGTGTATCCTACCCTTTTTAGTTACTCCCCATCCAATTTTGATTATTAAACATTGAGGACAATGTTTCATTTAAGTTGGGGGGTGGAAATACAAATCTGTTATTTAAACTCTGTGGCATATTTCAATCAATATATAAAAAATTGCCAAATTTTTTTTACATAGGCATCTTTTCACACATGATACTCATGCTCATTCATAACCATCTTGGTGAATTCAACAAACCCATCTTAAATCATTTTGCTAAAGCATCCACAGAACCATTTATGCACTTCTCCAAACTTTGTGATAATATGGTGATTTGACACATGTAACTAAAGAATTATTTTGCTCAAGTATTCATGTGAATTTTGTGAGAATTGAGAGCTTACAAATACAGAAATTGTGATAAGTATCCATTGATCTGTTGAATTTGACACTTCTTTTGAGAATATCATTACATGGTTTGTGGTAAGATGGTGGATATACTTGGGATATGACGAAAGTCAACTTAGGATTAACGTTTGAGCCTTTCAAGCTGAGCCTTTTCATCATAGATCCCTAGCAGCCAATTTTGAACCAATATACACATATGGCCTTTTCTTTTCATATCTACATCATCCATACCTCTCCACATTGGAGTATAGCTTATACACTATATTTTCCTATCATTTTACTTCCAAGTGTGTACTAGGTGTGAAATCATCATAAAAAAAAAAAAAAACCATGACAAAAATGGCATGGTGCTAGATGTGTCCATCAAATTATTCATGAAAGAGTTCATCAAATTGCGAAGACACCAGTGGCAAAAGAAGATGGAAAAGTGTACTTAGTCAAAAATCTAAAAAATTGAAAAGTACATCAAAAGGAAAGTATAGTCTACTGAAAAATTTAACAGATTCCCTTTAGTGTATACTTGGAAGTTTTTGAAATCTCTTCACCTTTTCTTCTTATGAACCCCAACCCTAAACCACATTACAACCCTTTGTGTTGATTTTTCCGATCCTAAGTATGCTTGTGGAAAGAATGGTGGAAATCTCATTTGTTAGTATTCCTATCATAAGATCAATGTTTACTTGTTACTTATATATAATTGGCTAAATTTCCATGAGAGTAAATGTACACCTTTGTCAACTCCATAGAGAGAACCCATACATGAAACACTTCTATACCCGTGAGTTATGGAGTTGAACCTTTTTGCTTAAGATATTCTAATGTTACATGTGTCGAAACCTCTGATCTGATAAAAATAGTTTGGAACACATACACACTCTGTGGATTGCTATATTTGAATTACTTGTGAAAGGGTTATTAAATTTCTAAGATTGTTTTGATATGTAAATTTGAAAAATGTGTCTTGATGGCCCCTATGTGTGATTTTCTTTGGTCTTTCTCATCATTTTGCATGAAAATTGCTAGGGACTAGCAATGAGTAAGTTGGGGGGTGTGATGAGTGCACAAAAATGCACTCTAAATACTCTATTTAAATACTAAAAGAAATGAGAAAACAATGGATATAACTCATGTTAATAAAATTAATGGTCATTTATCTTGAGATAGATATAAGCATGATTTAATATATTGATGAGAATATAAAATGCCATATTTTCCTCTCTTAATGTTTAAAACTTTATTCTTATTTGATGCCTAAATATACTCATTATTCTTATATTTTGATTTAGGACACAAATGGAGACATTAGGAGCAAATGAAGATAATTGCGGAATTTCAGACAGTTTTGACATCTTTTAGTAAAATGGGCATAACTCTCTCATCCAATCTCCGATTGAGCTGATTCAAGATGATATAGAACCGCAAGAGAAATATCTATAACTTTTATGTTTTGTGTTTGAAGATATATCCACTCAATCTAAGACAAAATCGACCATCAAGTGGACGCACCTGCACTTGACGTTCCTGGATATTTTTCAGCCACTTGCATCAAATCCAAATACAAGATGAAGTGCACTCAAGTTTCTTCAAGACAAATTATTTGACCACAAGATATTAAGTCATACAAGACAACTAATAGATAGAGAAGCAAAATTGAAACACTCAACCTACAAGCAAAATCCAGCTCATGCATGGTGGGAAAACAAATGATCAAAATGACAACTCACAAATCACTTGGATTCAAGAATGGCACATGGCAAAACAAGTTGAAATTGTGATGATTTTGTCATGACAACTTGCATGAAGGATGCTTATAAATAGAAGGGAGGGGTGTGTGTTCTAAGAGAATGCTTAGTGTGGGAGGATGCTTTGGAAGAGCCATTATTTTGAGAGCTTGAGAAAAGAAAAGAAAAACCAAAGAAGAGAGAAGAAAATAATGGTTGGCTCTTCCATATTATCCCTTGGAGAATTTTGGTTGCATATTTTCAATATGTGTAACTAAATTCTCAAGGAGGGCTAGGGATGAACTTGTGTATGTGATGGGGTTTGTAATTTATTTTTGATTCATGTATTTGGTCTTTAAGTATTAAAACTCTTTTGTTCTATTATTCTCAATTTATTTGTGATGTTTTTTCGTCTTCAAATAATTATAGAATCTATTTCGTTTATAGATTCAGTCATGCTTTTTCTATTGAGTGAATTAGTTCTATAATTATGTTTGGAGCAATTGATTGTCTATATTGATTTAATTCTCTGCTGCAATATCGCCTCTTAGGTATATTGTCGTCGTTGGATTTTCTCAATATCGATAACAATTTATGAGAGTTAAGCGCGAAGAATAATTTTTTAAAGAGTTACATGTGATTTAAATTTTGGTTATTAATGTTATATCTTCCGATTAAGAATTTGGACATAGAATTCTTAATTGAGTTATCAATGAATTAAGAATAAATTTGAATACCACAAATACACAAGGAATTCCCTATGCTCTACTTTTCGTCTCATTTTTATACTTTTCAAATTACTCATTTAGTTTTAATTTACATCACACTCATTTAATCTTTTTGTTAATTTCGTTACTATTTTTCAATTTCTCAATCCATCTCCCTGTGGAATCGACACCCCAAAGCTATACTGCAAACGACCGCGTTATTCTTTGGGCGTAATCAAGAAGTAGAGAGGCATTTATGGGGTATTGATGGTTGGATTGTGTAAGGTTCAAACAAAGAATGAAATAAAAGCTGTCAATCTCACAAACAAAATCCAGTAAACCTTACTCACTCGTATAAATGAAAGGAAACCAAGAATCCACTTCTATTGATTCTTGAACTATGGTTCTCGAGGAACTAAGAACGTCCTTACAAGAATGAATGATCAATCAAGCAAAGTGTTCAATGAATTGTACGTTCTACAACAACAAGCTAGTTATTGAAGAAGAAGACGCATTAAATGATGTCGTAATTAATAATGGCTAGCTCTTAAACATATGAGCTATAAAAGTTGTCATTTCATTAAAGCGCAAGTCGTTATTTCTGTTATAATCGCAGGCGCACCGTTGTATCTCCTTTATTTCCCGATATCATCATGTAAGACTCAGCATTTAACCTCAGTACTTCACCATTTCTACTTCGGCAAGCCAAACCCAGACCCTTGAAGAATGGAGCCTAACATTCCCCACCCCTTCAAGGACCTTGTCCACAAGGTCTTAGCACTGTCCCCCACACTCAAAAAACCTTGTCTACAAGGTATGGATACAAGTTTCTTAATTTCCTAAGAAGCTCCCACGAATTGTCCTAAATGGATGCACAACCCATTTAACCAAGACTTCAGTGGCTGGCTGCTTTGTCACCGATTTTCTTCATCCTCATTTCTAGAATAATTTCAGGTTCAGGCTGCACTTAAACTTGGTTATCGACAAGAGGTAAAACTAGAAGAGGAAAGACATTTTGACCCAATTTTGGCTTAAGGCAAGATACATGAAATACAAGATGAATTCAAGATGAAGATGACAAGTCTAACTTGTAAGCCACAGGTCCAATCCGTTCCAACACCCAAAAAGGGCCATAAAACCTTGGAGACAGCTTGAAGTTATGCCTCAGAGATATTGTTTTCTATCTGAAGGATTGGAGTATGGGGAAGACCCAGTGTAAGACTTTAGGTTTTATGTACTTTACGTATTATTTTTATTTTTATTATTTGATGGTTTATTTCTTTTTTATTAAAGGTTATGTTATTTCACTATTATTGTTGTTATATTTATTATGGTTATTGGTGGTTAGTGAGATCTCTAATTCTAGTGTTTTTAGATATTCTATTTAATTATTGATATTGGTAATTTCATTTGAATAGTTATCATTATTATTTTGGTTTAATAGTTTTAGTTTCATTATGGTTTAAATTGTTGTGTTTTCTTTGATTTAATAAGCATTGTATTTTATTGGGTCTTTTTGGATTTTTTACCTTTGTTTCAACTTATTAATTATGAGGCTTTATTATTTTACTCAAATTCATATTGTGGTACTTTAATTTAATTTATTGAATTTTTTTCCTCTATTCTATTTCGAGTTTAACCTCTTGTGTAGAGTATTTATTGATTTTATTATTTGGTTATTTTACTTTATTTCATTGTATGTGTTTCTTTCATATTTTCGAGTTTAGGTCCTTTTTGAATTGGTTGTTTATTTCATGTTATTCATTTTTATTGGTTCCTTTATTTTAAATAATTGAATTATTGGAACTCTTATTTTAAGTGCATATTTACTGCTGGTTGTATTATTTTATTTTATTTTGTTGCTCTTTTAGTTTATGTGTTGGTTTTTATTTATTCTATTCTTTTCAGTTTGGGCTTGTCCTTTGGTGTTTTTTTTTTTGTGGGTTGTGTTTTAAGTTGTTAGGCTGAAAGAGAGTGGAGAAAAGGGCCCAACCCATGTGCTTAGACGTAGCCCAATACCTCCCGTTGGAGTCTCGTGCCGCCATCGAGCAAGGTTCGTTGAGTTGCTGCTTGCCAGTACCTCCCGTTGTCGATAAGCTCTCATTCTTTCCCTCGGACTTCTCATTCTTGCAAGAAGTCCCTTTTTGATGTTGCCATCATTTGGGTATCGTTAACCCTTGGTTCTTACTATTGTCAAATAGTTAAGCCGACCCTTGATGGTTGTTCTTAGCCTTACTAACTCAAACTGAAATCATGCATGTAGTGTTTATCCATTTCAACCTCTCATATGATTGCTGTAAATTCAATGTTATTTGTGTGGGACTTTCAATTTAGTAGTGTGTACCTTGTGATATTTTAAGATTATTATATCACTATTATTTAGTTATTAATTACAATGTATTATTTAATGATATTTTGAGATATTCATGATATTTCCATACTGCCTTGCTTGATGGTAATCAACCTTTATGCCTTATTGCACCTAAAGCAAATGTTTCGCTCTACGATGCCTGGTCATGGTACGTGTGACAACCCAATTTTTTTAATATTAGAATTTCATGCTTGGAATGGTTACTTTTTTTTTTTTGAATTATTCTAGTCATTTTTTGGAACTTTTTGGAAATATAGTCACATAGGATTATATTTTGATATAATGATACATAGTGAATGAGGAAGGAAGAGATGAATAAACAAATTTAGCACCCTTCCTTGGTGAGTTTTGGACATGAGAAAATATATATATATATATATATATATAAGTGTTTGAAGAACCATTAGAGACACTTGGCACAAAGAGAATAAGTTGGTCTTTTGCTAAAGAGGGGGGCTATAGTTTGTATGATTTTGGGAAAAAAAACTCAATTCTATGCATAGCTCACTTTACTTGAAAGATGTATACTTGTTTGTGGAACCAGTTGGTACACTTGGCATGTTGAGGTTGCATAGGCCTTTTTGGAATTTCAAGGTGATATGGCATAAGAGTTCAAATAGGTTAAGAAAAGAATATTCCTTCTTGAGACCGATGGTGTGGACGGATTCTAAATGAGAACCAATTTAGACTTTTGTCATTTCATTTCTACATGTTAGTCCTTGTCTTTTGAAGGAAAAAGTGACCAAAAACAAGTGATGATTGGAGATAAACCAAGGATTTCTAAATGGTGGTTTCGATATGACATATACTTGATATTTTGTCTTTTTCCTATATTAGAATTCAACTTTTGAGAGAAGTTGATAAGTAGAAGTAGGAGAGAGAGAGAGAAAGAGATAAGCAAGATTTAGACATTTTTCGCTTTGAAAATTTCGAATGAAATGGAAGAGGAAGAGGAAGTGGAAGAGGGAGTAGCCGAAAGTCATTTTTGTCTCATTTCATATGTGTAGTACTTCAAGATATGGATAGAAATTTGATATTTGCCTAACTTTGTCATTTTCTATGCAAAGGAAATATATGATTTGTGTATTTTCAAAAAATTCAAGCAAAGAAGGTTGAATTAGAAAGGCAATAGCATGGAATTTAAGTCAAACAAGTAAGGAATTTTGAAAGAGTATTCTCACCCCATTTGAAAGCAATGGATTGGGGTATTTGGGAAGGATAACCAACTTACACAATTGTTTTTTTGTTACTCTATTTTAGTTTACTTCTTTGGCAAGAAATTGAACAAATGACAAGTGATTATTTGAAGACAAAACATAGACTTTTCCTTGTTGAGTTTCGGCTGAAATATAGAATAAGATGGGAAATGAGTTAGCTGAAGAGGATGTTGTCTTATCTTCTAGGAATTTCCAAAATTTGGATAAGCATTTGGTCATGTCATGCCACCTAAGTCTAAGAAGGGTATGAGTATTCTAAGACCATAGGTGGACACTTGGCTTAGCTTGGATCAATTTTCAAGTTTAATCATTTCTTTACCCTTATGTGTCACCAACATCCAAAGGAGACATTCACTTGAAGCTCTCGGCCAAGACCCTTCTATCACCTCTCCATCTCTTTTGTTTCTTTCCCTCACCTTCCAAACACTTCTCCCTAGAACACTTGAGTGAGTTATTTTCAAGAATCTAGTGAAAGCCTTCTCTCTCATGAGATTTCTTAAGTTGAGCTCTTTTTTTTTTAAAGGAATAATTCAACTTCTTTTCATTTATACCAAAGAGGAGATACAGGGAGGGTACTCATCCAAGGTTACAATAAGTTCAAGAAGAGAAAAAGAGTTCTTTGCTAACAAGTGGGCTATTGTATTACCGTTTCTCCTAACATTAGAAACTTTCCACCTAGCTAAAAAATTGAGTAACTGTTTTGCTTCCATCACAAACATACTAGAGTTGTTGAAAACCTCCTTGTCTGATGAGAGGATCTTGATGATCTGAAGGGAGTCGCCCTCAAGGATGACACTTTGAACTCCTAGATGAACATATAAAGTGGCTGCCTTCAGGACTCCATAGGCTTCTGCTAAAAGGGGGTCAGGGACAAGGTGTTTAGATTCTCTTAGTGTGGCCATAATTCTTCCAATCAAGTCCCTTATAACAACTCCCACACCTACTGTGTTCTGAGCTATATTCGTTGTCCCATCCTAGTTGACTTTGACCCAGTGTTGGGGAGGTGCTTGCTAGGAATGAGAAGACGTGCATGGACTAGCTGGACTGTTATTTTGATCTAAAGAGATGGCTGCTAGATCCTTGAGAGTGGCCTAAGCTGCCTTAATCAGGACCCTAGGATGGCAAAATTCCCCTTTGAAATCACTTGGTTTCTTCACCACCATATTCTCCGAGCCACTAGGACAAATTCATTGATTGCTTGAGGACTAAATGAGTGCAACAGGCCATCCACAAACTGGAGAAGGGATGATTGAGGTAGTGAGCACTTTTGTAGAATTTTGGAGCAGACGCACCAGACATCTTTAGACGACTCACATTGCCATAGATGGTATCCTCAGTAGCTATTTTACATATAGGGCAGAAGGGTTCTGCTACTATCTTCCTCTTATATAAGTTTAGCATAGTGGGAAGAGAGCCCAAGCATGATCTCCAAAGGAATATTCTGTTAGCTGGGGTTACTTGCAGATGCCAAAGCTTTTTCCAGACGGATGTGAATGAATGGCTAATTGATGTTTGCCCCTGCATTGCTAGCACTCATTCATTTTCCATGTAATAAGCATTCTTGACAGTGAAGGAACCATCTGATGATCCTTGCCACACCATCTTATCCTTGCTGTTGAGGCTATGGGGATTTGAAGGATGGATTCTGCTTCTCCTGGCTCGAAAATGGTCCTTACCAGATCAGCTCTCCACTGTTTTTGTGCTGGGTCAATCAGTTTACAAACTGTTGCTTCACTGCTGAGGCCACTTCTGGAGCTAAGCACTCTACATGCCTGTGGGTAGGGGATCTATTTGTCTTTCCATACCTAGATGCTAAGGCCATTACCTACCCTCCAATAAGTCCCCATTTCCAGTAAAGGTCTGGCCGACATGAGCTTCTCCATATGAAGGAGAGCTTGCCTCCAAGTTTTCACTGCTGGAAGGTTGTTCTCTGGTAGTATTTGGCTTTCACAACCCTTGCAATAAGAGAGTTAGGTAAGTGGACTAGTCTCCAGCATTGCTTTGCAAGTAATGTTTTATTGAATGCAACAAAGTCCCTAAATCCCCCCTTTGCCTTAGACCTTTCCATCCTCTTCCATTATATCCAATGAATTTTATTTTCCTTCTCCTGTTGTCCCCACCAAAATTGATGGATCGAGCTGTTGATGGCGTTGAGGAGGGAAAGAGAGAGCTTGAAGACTAACATTGTATATGTGGGGAGGGATTGCAATACAGATTTTATAAAAATCTCCTTCCTTGCTTGCTTCACTTTGTAATTGCTCAATCTCTACCTTACATTATCAAGGATACTCTTGAAGGTTTGGAACCTGTTTTTCCCCACCACTGGAGGTAGACCAAGGTACCTTTCATAAGACAGTGAAGCCCTCATAACTGCAATAGATAGGATATAGGACTGAGTGGTTGTAATAGTATTCTAACTGAAGATTATGGAGACTATCCTGATCACATTACCCCACTCAAAAGCATTGGCTTTGCAAAAAATGAGACTATCATCCGCAAAAAACAAGTGGGAAATTCTCAATCTTTCTCTGCCAATAGGTATGCCATGCAACAGCTTGTGTTCTTTAACTTGTCTGATTTGACTACTCAAGGCTTCAGCATATAAGATAAAAAGATAAGGTGAGAGTGGATCATCTTGTCTAATTCCTCTTGAGGGAGTGAAGGGTTCTTGAGGAGTTCCATTGACTAAGATGGCATAGGAAACTGATTCTACGCTTTGCATAATGAGGTCAATAAAGCTAAGGCAGAAACCCATTTTGAGAAGCACTGCTCGAACAAATGGCCACTCAAGCCTATCATAGGCCTTACTCATGTCTAGTTTCATGGCCATGTGTCCTTATTTTCCTTTCATCTTGCATTTCATGGTGTGCAGGGCTTCAAAAGCTACCACTATGTTGTTAGTGATTATCCTGTTTGGGACAAATGTTGACTGAACACTGGAAATGATGTTAGGTAGCAAGGTTTTAAGTCTGTTTGTAATAACTTTGGCAACCAATTTATAAAAGACATTACAAAGAGAGATGGGTCTGAACTCAGTGACCTTTGTTGGAGTCTTTTATTTTTGAGAATGACAGCAATGTTTTCCCAGAATGTCCCAATGTTTGTAGTAGAAGACTGCAGAGAAGCCATTAGGACCCGGGGAACTAAACCCTTCCATCTGAAATAATGCATCCTCAACTTCCATCTGGAAGGCCTAGCCAATGATGAGTTTTGGGAGGCTGTCACTCTAGGGGACTGTAATAACCCAATTTTTTTAAGATAAGACATTTACTTGGGAATATTTTAAAGGAATTTATTGGAAGTACATTTCTCCATGAAAATAGAATTTGAGACTTAGATGCATTCTAAGATAAATTTTGATGGACCTTTGACAATTTTAACAAGGTATCAATTAGAGAAATTCAATTTGGATTTAGAAAGACATAAATTTTTGAAATTTAGGGGAGAAATTCAAGAGTAAGTGATAAAACCAAAAATCAAATACTTGGTGCACAGATTAAGTGTTCTCGGGTTGGTCCGTCAAGTTTTGGTATAATGAGCATAACTTCTTCATAGAAAGTTATAATGATTTTATTACAATTCTTATAGAGCCTTAAGATGCAGATCTAAAACTTTATGTTTTGGGTTTTAGAATATTCTGACTGGATCAAGGACTTAATTGGGTGTGAAGTGGACGGTCTTGGATTGAACCCAATTGGTAACCGACTTAAATAAGTTGTCTCATGTTCGGCCATGTGACGAAAATTGTGATTGGCTATCAATTTTTCTAAGATCTTGACATGTGTAAGAGTATGCGGCATGTGGAGATGAAGTGATCTAGAAGCTTTTGTTGGCTGAAAACAAAAGGAAAATGTAGGCGGCAAGTTTGCTGCTGGCAGACAACTTAAGTGAAATAAGTGAGCTAATTTCAAGTTTCCTTCCAACCAGATCATGGAGTGGGCTTCTAGAACATCACATATGGTGTCTTGGGGAGGTATACACGTGGTCAATTAAGGGTAATAAGGGTCTGGAACGTTGCTCACCTTTGGAAAAGCCAAGAGATAAGATTATGCATGGATGGGCAGACAGCCAGCTCATGTCAACCCTCCCCCCCAATGCAATCTATTAATCAACCATGGATCATGTGAGGCTGACAAATGACTCCATATCAACCCTTTTATGAAGATGTTTTCAGCCAATCTAAGCAAATGAGTTATCATTGGCCTAGGCCAAGGCTGGACAACGCATATCCCTCCCATGGCAAGAATAACTGGTTTCCCGTTTGGCCTGTTTTCTTCCCCTTTTTCTTATATACATCAGCCCCCCTCTATATATATAGTCATCTCCAATTCCTAAGGCCTCTTTTGGAAGAGAAAACCCATGCCCAACACAAGGAAAAAGCAAAGAAATTAGCATCTTAACCCATTAACCTCAAAATAGTTCCTAAGTTAGCTAATTGAATAATTTTGAGGAAATCCTTGCAAGAGGTTGGTTCTATCATCAATTCAAGCTTAGAGAAAATTGGTAAGTGCATATATTAACTTAATCTTGGAATAGAATAAGTGGTTTGGTAATCGGATTATATTTGATATTTATTTGAACTTAATCTTTGTTTATGGGTTAAATTGAAACATATGAAATTTTGAAGTGGTTTTTTGATATGGAAAAATGTTACAAAAATTATGAGACTTTAGAAATGTATTCTATGATACTATATGAAGAGTATTAAGTGAAAACTTTATGTCTTGATTTGGAAAAAAAATGATAAACTAACTTCAGGAAATTTTGTTCTTAATAGGGGTATTATTGACAGATTCGACAGCCTTTAGTAAATTGGATATACTTGTTCTTTTAATGTCGGATTTGAATAATTCAAGAAGATGTGAAAAGATAAGAGAAATATCTACAACTTTTATATTTTGAATTTTAAGGGATAAGGACTCAATAAATGACAAAACTGGGATTGAGGTGGCAGAACTAAGTTTATCATAATAGGCTTTGATTTCATTGGGGAATAAATAAATAAATGCAATTTAGTTCTCCATGATATTCGGCTAGCTTTGGTTTTGATAATATTTTAATACTATATTTTATTGTTTAAGTATTATTCATTAAGTTTTAACGTTACGGATTTATGTGATGTAAGTGCATATATATATGATGTATATTCTTGTTATATGTTTTTATATGTCACATGAATTATGAAAACATGAAACGTGCATGTCATAAGCCTAAGTTATGTGTATATTGCATTTTGTCATATATGTGTGTCGTCATAAGTCATGACGTCTATTTTAAGAAAAGTTTATGTTACATGTCGTCATGTAAGTATCGTCATAGGTTATGACGAGCATTTAAGAAATAAAATAAGAAAATTCTATAAGAAAAAAAGATTTAAGAATTAGTCTCACCATAACGGGGATGACGATGTGTAACGCCCGTATGACGGATATGATAAGGCTCGTCATAATGGGAACGGTGATACGTAATACCCGGACGATGGATGAGAATATTGGATACGGCCTAACCAGGGATAACAATACTAGATATGGCCCAACCACGGGTAATAATAGTAGTATGGCCCGACCACGGATAATAATAGTGGCATAGCCCAATAACAGATAATAATCGTGGATATAAGTGAAGACTTATAAGAACAAGAACTTTAAGATAAGAATGAAAAGTTCATGCATGATATAAGTTTGTTTAGGTAAGAAAGACATTAGTGTAAGTCCCTATAAGAGATAAGTCTAAGTCATGCATGAGTCATATGAAGCATGCCATAAATACATATTCAGACTGTCTAGCTTGTATGTGATTATTTTATTATGTCTATACTTTTATTAAGTTACGTGTGTACTTACTGAGATTTCCAAGGAAAACTCATTTTTGTATGTTTCTTTCTTTTTTTGGAATTTGGTTTTGTCATGGGTTGGATGACTGTCATGGGTTAGGTCCGAATTTCTCATGAGAGCCGAAAAAATCCTGAGGTCCTCGGAGTAGTCTCTCTTTGTAGAAATTTTAACCCAGTTAGTAGTAGTAGGGACTGATATCGGTATGGAGAAACAGTTTTCCAAAATAAAGAAGGAACATAGGTGGCCCTAAGTCGAAGTTTTGATAAGTTTGTATATTGAAAAAACTAAATGGGTTATGATGTGGATATTATGGTTTTATTTCACCATGTGAACATTAGAAAATTTTTAGTTAGAACTTTTCTGCTGCGATTTGCATTACATATACTAGTAAATCTAGGTGCATGCATTAAATTTTGATAAGTACAGGGGCAAGTAGCCTATCGTTACTTATCCTAACACTTCAATTTGCGTTGATTTACGAACATAAATTGGGGGCGTCACAAGGACAATGAGATTAAGGATTTTGGAATGCCTATAGGAGCTGAGGAAGTAAAAAGACCCTTGTAGAAGTCTTGAAACAGCAAGATAATCCCCTCTTTCAAGGTTACTATGAGACCCTCGTCACTAACCAGTTTTTTAACCAGGTTGTTGTGTCTCCTTTGACTAGCATAGTGATGGAAGTACTTGGCGTTCCTGTCCCCATCCTTAAGCCACCTCTGTTTTCCTCTTTACTTCCATTTTAAGTTGTCCTCTTCTAATAGTTTAGTCATACTTGCTTGCATTTGTTTGATCTCACCATTAAGATGGCCTTTATTGCTCTTCTGTAGATGGGCTTAGGAGGGTCTCTTGGTGTTAGATTTGCTTCTTGGAGTTCCCTAGTTCCTTCTTCTTCCACTGCAATAGTTTGTGCTAGCATAAGTTGAGACCATCTGTGGCAAAGGACAAACTATTTGGTGAGACTCTAGGCTGGTTCTAAGCTGCTTCAATCATCTGGTGGTGTTCTTCTCTAAGGAACTAGCTAGCTTCAACCCTAAAGGGTTTCTCTAAGTGTTGGAAGGTTTGCTGGGTGCTGTCCATGGTGATCAAGATAGGACAGTGATTTGATGTATGTTCTGGAAGGATGATCAATCTAGAAAGAGGGTATTTATCTAGCCACTGGGAGTTTGGAATCTTCTGTCGAGTCTCTCCTTGGTAAAAGCTTCAACCTACGAATGAGGTCTTGGAGGGCCCCCACTTTTTTCCCTAAAGCTCAATATTTCATTAAAGCCTCCCATGCAGAGCCATGCATGGGGGGAGGGGTTTTTATTGCTTTAAGAAGAGCCCATCTCTCCTGTTTTTTGGCTGTAACATAGTGGCCATAGAAGCCTGTTAGGTGCCAACTTCCTCCTAGCTCACAGTTTTTAACAGTAAGGGAAATGTGGTGATTAGTGAAGGATTGGACTTAGTATCAAACCCTTCTTTCCATAAGAAGGCTATTCCTCCACTTGCACCCACACTGTCCACTACAAAATTGTGATCCAAACGTAGTCTGTGCTTAACCGATTCTACTTTAAGCCTAGCACTCTTTGTTTCCATTAAGAAAACAAAAAAAGGGGATCTTGTTTGCACCAAGAAGTGCAAGTCAAGAACTGTCTGAGGGATCCCAAGCCCCCAACAGTTCCAACTCAAGCCATTCATTGGGGTTGGTGGGACTGTTCAACAACCTCCACCACGAAAGTTGAGCAGGATTGATCTTCATCAAGGAGCTCGAGTTTAATCTTTCTGGATCTTATAAGCCGACCTCTGTTGGGAAGGGGACTGGAACCTCTCTTGTTTTCGTTAGGGAGATGGCTTAAGGACAACTTGATGTGGCTTGAGGACAACAGTTTGGATTCCTAGCCCTTTTCTTCCTTGTTGTTTTTTACTTAGCATGTTGTAGTGCTTCTACTTGTTCTTTGAAGAAGTTGTCAGGGGAGCTGATTTGCTGGGATAGGCTGGTGGCGTCCTGTCGCAAGCACCCAAAAATAAAATCTTGTACTCAAAAAAAATATATGTAGTAGTGTGAGTAAAAGTCGATCCCACAGAGAATGATTAGCTTATTTTTATACTGTTAAGTAAGGAAGAGGGGGTTTTTGATTGTAACGAGAATATCTTCAAAGGAAATAAAAACAACTAAAGAGTAATTTAATTTCAAAATATCAATCAAAGGAACAAGTATTGGTCGAAATCAATGTCTACCATCGAAATTTTATAACTGATCATTAATGCAATATAAATCAATTAATACTTTGAATATTCACCGTTAAAACTATTTTTTTATCGCTCCTTAGTTGTAATTAACTAGAAAACAAGCGATCTAATTAATTGTAACTACTAAACAACCCAAGACAAGTGTTAAGGATTTAATCTAGTAGCAGCTTTAAGAATTAGAGGGATAAATGAAACTAAACAATACAAACACAAGCGGTTGCATTTAATTCAGTCGAACATTCTTCTTAAGTTCTAATAATTTCTGACGCAGCAAATCATTAAAACTTAATTGCTTCACATATTAGAGAGATGAAACAATTACGAATTTGATATCTAACCTAGTAATAGATTATAACGAATAATAAACTAGCAGACCTTCTAGTAATTAATCGAAATAATCATGAAAATAGGTACAGAAGAACATTTGATACTCAAAATACAAATTGAATGATAAGAACAAATTTGATCTTACAGCTATATAAATTCTGAGGCTTTCGTTATCTTTGACCAATTATAAAAGTTTAGCCACTCAGAGCCATAACAAAAATATCAATCAAAACAAAAGGAAGAGAAATGAGGTATTTGGTTTTTCTTCTAAGGTAACACAATGGCTCAACTAAGCATCAAAAGCATTGTATTTAGAAAACACACCGATCCCTTCTATTTATAAGCATTTTTCATGCATGTTGTCATGACGAAATTATCATCATTTCAAATTGTTTTGCCATGTTTCATTTTTGAATCAAAGTGGTTTGTAAGTTGACATTTGATCATTTGTTTTCCCACTATTCTTAGCTGAAAGTTGCTTGTAGGTTGAGTGTTCAATTTTGTTTCTTCTTCATTAGTTGCCTTGTATAACTTTGTATCTTGTGTTCAAACAATTTGTCTTGAAGAAACTTGAGTACACCTAATCTTGTATGTGAGTTCATCATAGAATTTCCAAATTGGTGCAAGGGTGTTTGCTGGAAAATATTGTGATGACATCTGGATTTGATGCAATTGGTTGGAATTGTGGCTGAATAATATTTAGGAACGTCAAGTGCAGGTGCATCCACTTCATAGTCAATTTTGTCTTAAATTGAGCCGATATCTTTCAAAACATAAAACATAAAAGTTATAAATCTTTCTTCTGTGGTTCTATATTATCTTAAATCAGCTCAACTGGAGATTGGATGAGAGAGTTATATCCATATTATGAAGAGACGTCAAAACTGTCTAAAATTCTGCAATTATCTTCATTTGCTCCTAATGAGAATATAAAATGCCATATTTTTCTCTCTTAATGTTTAATAATGAGTATATTTGGGTATCAAATAAGAAAAAAATATTAAACATTAAGAGAGAAAAATATGGCATTTTATATTCTCATCAAATTCCCCTACACTTAACTTTTGCTCGTCCTCGGGCAAAACTCAAATCTACCTTTCCAAAAACACTAAGGTTGCAATTCTATTAATTAAGAGCAATCAAACTCTTCAAAACTCATAACGTATCATGAACAAACAACTTTAGTCAGCATTTTCACTTGAAGATAAAGTAAACTAAAAATGCAGACCTTCACGAAATTTAACGCTCAATTCTCATGTGTTTGAAAGGTATGTGTTTCACTCAAATTCATCTTAATGGAAATGATCTAGCATAACCTCATTCTCCACCACTAGGATTACATGCATAACACGAATCATAAGGACTTTCCAAGGGTTGTAATGAGGTTAGGGTTAAGGTAGGAAATATTTGGGAGTGTAGCTTAAAAGTCATAGAAGCTGGTAGAGCAAAAATTAATCAACTCAAGTTTGAGTATATAAGACATTTAAAACCAATCTCCTCATTCAGCAGCTTCTTCATTTTGTCTTTAAAATATTTAAACCATGTAAAACTCCTGTATTGAAAAAGAGATCGTTCAAAAAAAACATTTTTTTATTTGTAGCATGGAATGATCCTTTGCAACAACTTTCACATTGTATATAACACAAGTAAACATACCCCTTTCTTGAAATCTTAGGAATAATTATGGATATAGACAGTTTGTAACATTAAAAATAATCTCCTTCATCACTTTTTTTTAACTACTTCAACAATGGAATTTATGAATTGAAAGTAAGAACATATTCAATTTCACCAGTCACAGCCATATCACAAATTCAGACACCCACACCCTTATTTCTTGCACATCTATGAACAATATTCCACTAGCTTTATGAATTGGGTAAAGATATTATTTTTCAGGTTTAAAGCTTGTAATGTGAGTTTACAACAAACGAAAAGGATTAATAAAATTCAAAGGGGTTTCAAAAAGGAAGAATTAATTACCAGGTAGACTATTTGGCTTATGTAGCTTATAACAAAGATGGCCTTAATCATTTTCATGCATGCATGTATCAATGTGATCTTAAAGAGAATCAAGGCAAGTTCTAGAGAAATAAATCCATAAAAGGATATCTCACGTGAAAGAAAATGGTGAGACTGATATGGATATGTTAGTCTACAGGCTCAAAATCTCACTGGCTTTTGTCTATCAAATTTAGTCACTATCATTCTTCAAGGAAAATAACTAGACTAATTAATTTGAAAGATTACTTATTCAATCATGTTATGAATTTTTTTTTATTTGATATAAAAACATATTTAAAAACACAACCTAAATTTTCTCCCCCACACTTAAAACTTCATTGTCCCCAATATAAGGTTAAATGCAAAGAAAATGCAAAAATAATCGAAATATAAATGCGAGAATAAGAAAACAAACTCCCTTTGGGCTGCCTCCCAAGCAGCGCCTTTGCTTATTGTCGTTGGCTCGACTCAATGTTGTTTTCTTATTTAATCAAAATAAATTGGATTCTCAAGGTTCAATTTTGCCGCATTCTCTACTTGGAATCCTTCTTGGAAAGCCTTAAGTCTATGGCCATTTACCTTGAATACTTGGGAAGTTGCAAAACTTTGAATTTCAACTACACTATGAGGAAAAACATTAGTAACGACAAAAGGTCCAATCCAACGAGAACACAATTTACCCGGAAACAAACGTAGCCGTGAATGGTATAGAAGGACTTTTTGACCAACTTTAAACTTCTTCCTAGAGATCATCTTGTCATGAAAAGCCTTCGTCTTTTCCGTGTAGATCCTTGCATTCTCATAGGCATCATTGCAAATTTCCTCTAACTCTTGTAATTACAACTTCCTATGTTCTCCACTTTCATCCATTTTCATGTTGAAACTCTTGATAGCCCAATAAGCCTTATGTTCTAACTCAACTGGAAGGTGACATGGTTTTCCAAAGACCAATCGATAAGGTGACATACCAATGGGTGTTTTATAGGCAGTTCTATATGCCCACAAGGCATCGTCCAAACGCAAACTCTAATCCTTTCTACTTGGATTTACCGTCTTTTCAAGGATGGACTTGATTTCTCGATTTGACACTTCCGTTTGTCCATTAGTTTGTGAATGATAGGCAGTTGACACCTTATGGATTACATGGTACTTTCTCATCAAAGTCTCCACAATTCAATTACAAAAGTGAGTACCTCGATCACTTATTAAAGCTCTTGGAATTCCAAACCTGAAGAATATGTTAGACTTGATAAAATCTATAACAACTTTAGAATCATCAGTCTTGGTGGCTTTAGCTTCCACCCATTTCGAGATATAATCAACAGCAAGCAAAATATAAACATAACCGAAAGATACATGAAACGGTCCCACAAAATCGATGCCCCAAACATCAAAAATTTTACAAAATAGTATGGGGGTTTGTGGCATCTCATTCCTTCGAGATATATTACCTGTCTTTTGACAATGATCGCATGACTTACAAAAAGAATATGAGTCTTGGAATAAAGATGGCCAAAAGAAACCACTTTCTAGTACTTTTCTTGTTGTTTTATTAGCTCCAAAGTGACCTCCACGAGCATAAGAATGACCAAAGGTGAGGATGAAAAAAATTTCATTTTCAGGAACACATCTTCTTATCACTTGATTTGCACAATGCTTCCATAAGTATGGATCATTTCACACACAGTATTTGACATCACTTTTGATCTTGTCTCTTAAAGACTTAGACAAACCAGGAGGTAAAATGTTAGTAACCAAATAATTCACAATATTTACATACCAAGGTAATGTCACACTTGCGGAGAACAATTGTTCGTCGGGGAACGTTTCCCGTAGACAGAGTTCATTTTCCACATGAACTAAACAACTCAAATGATTTGCGACAAGATTTTCTGTCCCTTTTTGTCTTTAATTTTGAAATCAAATTCACTCAAGAGAGGTATCCATCTTATTAATCTTGGTTTTGCTTTTTTCTTTGTCATCAAATAACGAAGAGCTGCATGATCAGAATAAACAATGACTGTAGTACCAAGCAAATAAGATCTAAACTTTTCTAAAGCAAACACAACAGCTAAAAGTTCTTTTTCTGTAGTAGAATAATTTCTCTTGGCATCATTCAAAGTTCTTGAAGCATAATAAATGGCATGAGATGCTTTTCCAATTCTTTGTCCCAAAACAGTGCCTATTGCATAATCACTTACATCACACATTATTTCGAAAGGAACATTCTAGTTAGGGGGTTGGATAATTGGGGTAGAAGTCAATAGTTCTTTCAGCTTGTTAAATACGTTTTTACATGTCTCATCAAGCTCAAAAACTACATCTTTTGTAGCAACTTGTATAGGGGTAATGCTATTTTGGAGAAGTTCTTGATGAATCTGCGGTAAAAACCTACATGTCCAAGAAAAGAATGAACTTTTCGCACACTAGTGGGATAAGGTAAAGATTGAATAATATCAACTTTGGCTTTATCTACCTCAATTCCCTTGGATGAAATAACATGTCACAAAACTAAATCTTGTTCAACCATAAAATGACATTTTTCAGAATTTAACATATGGTTAGTGTCTATGCATCTTTAAAGAATAAGTGTAAGGTTATGCAAACAATTATCAAACGAGTCTCAATAAACTGTGAAATCGTCCATAAAAACTTCTATGATATGCTCAATGTAATATGAAAATATGCTAACCATACACCTTTGAAAAGTGGCTGGGGTGTTGCAAAGGCCAAAGGGCATGCGACGATATGCAAAAATCCCAAATGGGCATGTAAAAGTCATATTTTCTTGATCTTCTAGAGAAATTGCAATCTGAAAATAACTTGAATAACCATCAAGAAAACAATAGTAAGAATGACTAGCTAATTTTTCAAGCATCTGATCAATAAAAGGTAAAGGAAAGTGGTCCTTGCGGGTTACAACATTTAATTTTCGATAATCTATACAAACCCACCACCCATTCTAACCATGGGTGGGTACCAACTCATTATTCTGGTTTTTCACAACAGTTATTCCAGTTTTTTTAGAAACCACTTGAATCAGGCTAACCCAATTGCTATCCGAAATAGGATAAATCACTCCAACTTCAAGAAGTTTAAAGATCTCATTTTTTACTACATCCATCATGGGTGAATCTTCTTTGTGGTTGACGAAAAGATTTTGCTCCCTCTTCAAGTAAGATACGATGCATGAATGTATATGGGCTAATTCCTTTAACATCTGCAATCGTCCAACCAATAGTCGTCTTATGCTCTTTAAAGGCCTGCACAAGCTTTTCTTCTTGTGGTGCATTAAGTTTATTGGAGATAATCATTGGTAATGTTCTTTCGTCTCCAAGAAACATGTACTTGAGGTAGTTGGGGAGAGGCTTCAAATCTGGAATAAAGGTCTGTAAAACAGAGAGTAAAAGGCCTTTTGTCAAAAATTGGTAAGGCAATAACAAGAAAGTTATCTAACTGTTGTAACTTTAGAGAATCATTCAATGATGAGATAGTTTCCTGCAATTTAGTACTAAAGGTTAACTCCTCATTCTCTTTCTCAAGATGTTTACTAATGGCAACTTCCAAACCATCTTTTCATCAAGTTCAAAAACTTCCTATGTTAAAGAATCAAGCACATCAATAGAATAAACAGAATTATCATCATCAAGATATTTCATGGTATCATAAATATAAAACTTAACAATTTCACCATCAAATTTCATGATAAGTGTGCCACTATGAACATCTATCTCAGTCTTGAATGTCTTTAAGAAAGGTCTTCCTAATAAAATAAGAGCATTTTGATCACCATTTTTCATATCAAGCACATAGAAATCAGTAGGGAAAAATAAACCATTAACTTGTACAATAACATCCTCAACTACACCCTTAGGATATGCATTAGATCTATCAGCCAATTGAACTACAACACCATTTTTATTCAAAGGTCCAAGTTTCGACGAAGCATATATAGAATATGGCATGACATTGATAGAAACTCCTAAATTTAGCATGGCCATCTCAAATTTAGTGTTATCTATTGTACAGGGGATAGTAAACATACCTGGATCTTTGCATTTTGCAGGGAGTCTTCTTTGAATAACTGCAGAAATATTCTCCCCTACTCTCACCTTCTCACATCGTTTAAATTTCTGGTTCCTCTTAGTTGTACACAATTCTTTCAAAAATTTAGCATAACAAGGTACTTGTTTAATAGTATCAAATAATGGAATATTTACCTCGCATCTTCGAAAAGTTTCATATAAATCTTTATTTTGCTCATCTTTTCTAGATTCAACTAAAGCCTGGGGAAAATGGGGTATTGATTTATAATCAGACAGAGGCAAAAACTTACGTTTAGGTCTGTCATCTTCATTGAGAATGTTCTTGTCTGCTACAATATTTTTCTTTTTTTCTTGTTCCAATGATATAGGGGCTGCCTTTATTGGAATTTCAACTTCTTTACAACTTCTCAAGACGATTGCACTTGGATTTACTATCGTTTGAGAGGGTAATTTCCTTGAACTCTGCACCTCTAGTTGACTAATTGCAGTTGCCATCTAGCCCATCTGATTGTCTAAATTTTGAATACTAGCCCTCGCCTCTTGTTGAAATTGTTTTGCCTCCTGTTGAATTTGCAAAGTGTTAGTAGCAAGAGACTTAACAATATCTTCTAAAGACATACCAAAATTAGAAGTTTGGCCTTGTTATTGTCTAAGGGGATATGGCTGCTTATATTGCTGGAAATTTGAGTGGTTTTGAGTAACATGTTGATTTATTTGTTGATTATCATAGCTAAGATTGGGGTGATCCCTCCATCCTGGGTTATATGTGCTCGAGTAGGGATCATACTTTCTTTGCGGTTGTCTAGGAAAACCACTTGCCACATTCACTTACTCAATGGTTTCCTCTTGAAGAGTTGGGCACATATCGGTTAGATGTCCTGTTATTGAACAAATCCCACAAGCTTTCACAGTTTGCATATTACCTACAGCCATTTGACGAACAAGAGAAGTTAGACTCGCAATTTGTTGTTCAATAGAGGAAACATTTACCTCATTAACTTACTTAGATGGAAAGTCAAGCTTAGTGCCAAATTGTTGAGAACTGGCTGCCATATTTGCAATCAAGTTTCTCACGGCCTCAAGAGTTTTATCTACTAAAGCTCATCCACTAGCAACACCAATCATACTTCTATTAGTGGGTAGAAGGCCCTCGTAGAGGTATTGGATAAGTAGCTACTCACTAATTTGATGATGGGAATAGCTTGCACATAATTTTTAAAACGTTCCCAGTATTCGTGTAGGGACTCTCCATTGTGCTGCCTTACACTACAAATTTCTTTTCTAATGTTGGCTGTCCTTGAAGCTGGGAAGTATTTTTCCAAAAATAACATTTTTTTATCTCATTCCATGTGGTAATACTCTCGGAGGGTAGATAATGTTGGCTGCCCTTAATTTAATTTGATCTTCAGTCACCCCTATGTGTTTCATACTCGTGCATACCACATGAAGTTCCTTTAAATGCTTGTGAGGATCTTCACCTGCAAGGCCATGAAAAGTGAGCAAAAGATGTATTAGTCCAGATTTTAATTCAAAAGTAGTAGTAGCATCTAAAGTACGAAACATTATGCATAAATGTTGTTGGTTTAAATCAAGAGCGGAAGCTCTTTCAAAGTCCAATTTCCAACCATGACTTATTCTTCTACTAAATTAGAATAGCTAGCAAACAGGGAGCCAAAAGCCAAGTTGTCCTCTTCAGAATTTCTTCGATTTTCCCTCCTTAATCTGTGCAAAGTCCTTTATATTTCTTAATCATATGAAAAATCACCTTAATTAGAAGATCGAATTGCAGTCATAAATAATTAAGGAAACTCTAATAAACTATAAAAAAAAACTACGAAATACTAATTTTTTTTTTTTAACAAAACAAAAATCACAATAAGCACAAAAATTAACTAGAATCAATTCCCCGGCAACGGCGCCAAAATTATTTTGGCGTGTTGTCGCAAGCACCCAAAAATAAAATCTTATACTCAAAAAAATATATGTAGTAGTGTGAGTAAGGGTCGATCCCACAGAGAATGATTATCTTATTATTATGTTGTTAAGTAAGGAAGATGGGGTTTTTGATTGCAACAAGAATATCTATAAAGGAAATAAAAACAACTAAAGAGTAATTTAATTCCAAAATATCAATCAAAGGAACAAGCATTGGTTGAAGTCAACGTCCACCATCAGAATCTTATAACTAATCATTGATGCAATATAAATCAATTAATACTTTGAATACTTACCGTTAGAACGATTTTCTTATTTCTCCTTAGTTGTAATTAATTAGAAAACAAGCGATCTAATTAATCCTAGCTACTAAACAACCCAAGACAAGCGTTAAGGATTTAATCTAGTAGCAGTTTTAAAAATTAGAGAGATCAATGAAACTAAACAATAAAAACACAAGCGGTTGCATTTAATTTAGTCGAACATTCTTCTCAAGTTCTAATAATTTTTGACGCAGCAAATCATTAAAACTTAATTGCTTCATAGATTAGAGAGATCAAACAATTACGGATTTGATATCTAACCTAGCAATAGATTATAACGAGTAATAAACTAGCAGGTCTTCTAGTAATTAAACGAAATAATCATGAAAATAGGCACAGAAGAACATGTGATACATAAAACACAAATTGAATGATAAGAACAAATTAGATCTCACAACTATATAAATTCTGAGGCTTTCATTTCTTTTGACCAATTACAAAAGTTTAGCCACTCAGAGCTATAACAAAAATATCAATCAAAAGAAAAAGAAGAGAAATGAGGTATTTGGTTTTTCTTCTAAGGTAACACAATGGCTCAACTAAGCATCAAAAGTATTGTATTTAGAACACATACCCTTCCCTTCTATTTATAAGTATCCTTGATACAAGTTGTCATGACAAAATCATCACCATTTCAAGTTGCTTTGCCATGTATCATTTTTGAATCCAAGTGGTTTGTAAGTTGGCATTTAATCATTTGTTTTTCCACTATTCTTAGATAAAAGTTGCTTGTAGGTTAAGTGTTCAATTTTGTTTCTTCTTCATTAGTTGCCTTGTATGACTTTGTATCTTGTATTCAAACAATTTGTCTTGAAGAAACTTAAGTGTACCTAATCTTGCATATGAGTTGATCATTGAATTTCCAAGTTGGTGCTAAGGTGCTTGCTGGAAAATATTGTGATGACATGTGGATTTGATGCAATTGGTTGGAATTGTGGCTGAAGAATATTCAAGAACGTCAAGTGCAGGTGCGTCCACTTCATAGTCGATTTCGTCTTAGATTGAGTCGATATCTTTGAAAACATAAGACATAAAAGTTATAGATATTTCTCCTGGGGTTCTATATCATCTTGAATCATCTCAATCGAAGATTGGATGTGAGAGTTATACCTATATTACAAAGAGACATCAAAACTGTCTAAAATTCTGCAATTATCTTTATTTGCTCTTAATGTCTCTATTTGTATCCTAAATCAAAATATAAGAATAATGAGTATTGTAGGCATCAAATAAGAATAAAATATTAAACATTAAGAGATAAAAATATAGCATTTTATATTCTCATCAGCTGGTTGGATCCCTAGAGGCTAAGACTTTGGGGTAAGGGGTGTTTCTGATATCCTTTGGCAGAGGAGCTACCAAGCTATTAGCTTTTGGCTTCTTGAGCTCAACATCTGTCATAGCACAGGCTTCTCCTTTTGTGAAAAAGGAGATCAATGTCTTTTCGAGAAGTACCAAATTGACATTCTTTAAAAGGAAAGTGTTGGAAAGGGGGACTGTGACCTACTCAGGCAGGCAAGTAGTTTCTGACCTTGGGTTCGTTGGTTCCTTGGAAGTTTCCTGCTTTATCTACTGGTTCTTCGACTGCTTATCTTGTTCAGGTTTTGGATCCTCCCTGCACGGGTGCTCTTGCCTTCATGAGTGGGTTGAGTCTGGACGTTCCCCATATTTTTGAATATGAGGCCACTCTTCTTAGCAGCAGGGGCACGAAGCCAAACCCCATACTGAGGCTTGCCCTTACCACTTCTGCATTAGGACAGTGCAGCTGATTGTGCTTAAGGATACCACATTGGAAGCATACGGATGGGAGCCTTTCATACTTGAAGGGAATCCATCTCTGGTTACCCTCTGTAGTGAGGAAGGTACCTTTTAGGAGAGGCTTGGTTATATCGACCTCTACTCTCATTCTTATAAATCTTCCCTAGCAAATGCCCCTCTTGTCTACATGGACTTTAGTGAGCCTTCCCACTTGACTTCCAATCTTTACACCCACATCAATGTTCATGCAACCAACAGGAACATCAAAAGCTTGAATCCAAAAAACCTGTTTGCAAAAGGCTACTTCTTTGATGGAGACTAAGCCGTCAAACGTCTGGATGCATAGGAGCCATTTGTCAAAAGACCATGGCCTTCCTTCCACTACCCTTTTCATATCTAGGTTACTGTTAAACTCTATGAGGAATTTGTTGTTATCAACTTCTGCAAATTGGAGCCAACTCTCACATCTCCAGACCTTGGACATAGTTGACTTGAAAGCCTCTTTGTTGATACTTTTTTCTGAGACTACCATGACCATTAAACACATGGAAGATGGTTTCATATTAGATGGAGCAGGAGGAGTGGGGACTACAACCCCCTACTTCTCCTTATCCGTGAGACTAAGGGAGTGCCACTGAGTGGAGAGCTCCTCCTCCATATTCTCTTCAAACTGCCACGAGTTTGAGAGACAAACTCTCGTTGAGAGAAAAACCTCAGAAGGAGGACAAGAGTGTTAAGTTGAGCTCTTGGAAAGTGGTAAGTGCTTTTATAACTTAATTTTTAGCATTGTCATAGATATACATGGTGAACTTGTTATGTAGTATTTTACTTTGTTATTTGTTGCTTGAAGAATACCTTTATCATTAGTTGATTGATAAGTAATCAATGGATATTCTACTTTAGTATTTGAGTGATAAGTGTTTAGATTATAATATCTTTGTATTTAACTAAGGAGATAATTTAATATTTGATTTCAAGAGATGATTGTGGAGAGATATATAATGAAAGTTTGAGAAAAGAAATCAAGGAATAAATAGGAGAATTTTGGGATAAGGAATTCAATTTATAGCATGATATGTTTGAAGAATAGCAATTGTGATTTTGAGGTATATGATTCTTTTCCATAGAAAAATATTTTGGAAAAATTTTAAGTTTTGTTTCCTTATGGATGATATGATTATAAACTAGATTTTTAGAATAAATACAAAAAGTATACCCTTTAAATTTTAGAAGTAGTTAAAGATATGTGATTCGTTTGGAAGGAAGATTATGTGATGAAAGAAAAATTGAGAGAAATCATGTTATAAGTCATGCTAGTGTTTTCGGCTTAGACCATTTTAAGGCTAGGATTTGATTATATTTATCTTTCTCCTTAATGGAATATTCATGACTTAGAAAAGGTATGAGATCACATGTTTAATATGTATTTATTATGATTTGGTAAATGCATGCTTTATACATTGCATGAATCATGTATCATGCATGTGAAGTTCTAAATTTGCATGCATTTTTATGAAAAGTCCCATGATTGAGTTATCATGTTTTTCAATAAAATAAAATAAGAAAAGAATAAGGAAGTGAAAAGTCATGTTAGGACGCTGAGGGCAATTCGATCTGCTGGATGACTGACATGCTGACGGTGAAAACGCTTCGATTTGTCGTTGGAAGATGAAAAATTATGTTATGATAGTGAAGCCGACTCGATCTTCCGTATGACTAACGTGACCAAAAAAGTTGACGGTGAAGGCATTTTGATCTGCCATCATGCTAAGAAATCTGAGAGTGAAGGCGTTTCGATCTGCCGTCGTGATTAAGGAAACCTAATGGTGAAGGCAATTTGATCTACCATTGTGGTTAAGGATATGAATGACAGTGAAGGTGATTTGATCTGCTGTTATTTCATGAATGATAAAAATAAGAACAAAGACACGTAACTTTAAGAATTTTTCTTAAGAACATGACTTTTATACGAAATCTCGCCCTTTATTTGCTTTTATTATCATTTCTTTGTAAATAATAGAAGCATTTACAAAAATAGATGGCCCAAAAGGAGATTGAGACTTCACAAGAGACTCTGGGGAGCCCTAAGGGTCTCGAGAGTACTCGACTTTTGAGAAGATGACCGACATATATATGATCATCTTTTGGAAATTTTGTATCAGAATGCAGCTGAGTTGTCAAAGGGACGACAACACTTAGGATGCTGCATGGTCCTGAGCTTAGACGATTCGTTATCCTTAGACAACATCTATGTGATGCCACTAGGGATAAGAGATAAAAAGGATGATAATCTAAGCATAGGTCGGTTTCATTTCGGTGTTGATTATAATGAAGTGAAGGAAGAACCCCTACTATAAGTTAAGGGAAAATTTGTATCAGATAATGAGGTTATAATATGTTATGTTATGTTGGAGAACATTAACTTATAGATTGGTACTATATATTTGTTTATAATATGATATTTATGGGTTTCGTTATAGTTTACCATGTAATTACTTGCAAAGTTATATTTCTTTGCCTATTTTAGAGAATTGACCTATTTTCGCTACGATAAATTTGGCATATTGTCAGTCAGATTAAGTGCATGCATAATAATTACCACACTTACGAAGGGGTATGTAGCTTAGTATTACCTATCTCGACGCTTCAGTCTATGTTAAATCCCAAATGTAGATTAGGGGCGTTACAGTAGTGGTATTAGAGCCTTACGTCTCGGGGTAAATCCATAACTGTCTTAGGAAGAGAATCACATAGTATAGGCTTTGAACTGGTAAAGATAGGCTCGAATGTCGACGCCCCTACCTATGCTTGGGATCAAATGTAAACCGAAGCATCGAAGATAAGTAATACTGGGCTACTCACCCTTCGTTTATGTCATAAGTAAATGCATGCATCTAACTTACTAGCAGTATGCAAAATTTTTGCAGTGGAAAAATGTCAAGTCGAGTATTATAAGCAAGAAATATAAAATCTTGCCAAACATCACATGGTATAACTAAGTAAATATCCCAAGATAAAACTTTATAATCATACATCACAATGTATCAAGTTCCACAAAATATCAATATTTTCAATACACGGGAAATATACAAAGTTCTCCAAAATAACAAAATTATAACTTGAAAACAACACTAAAAAAGAAATGGCCCCGTTACCCCTCCCTAAAATAGGGGTTCCTCTTCATATCTTCAATGAGATGGTCATACCAAAAAGGGGCCACAACATCAAAAGAGTATACTTCGTCAGGCTCTCAAGGGTCCGATGAGTCTCTAAGGGAGTCTGACTCGTAGAATCCATCATCGCATGCAACCACTTATATCGCCCCAAAAAGAACGATAGTTGAAAATTAAAAGAATGAAATTTCAATAAATCTCAGTAAGTACACAATTATCCTAATAAAAGCATTACATGCATATATAAGTGAATACCAAACAAATGCATGTGTCATGAGCATGAACTTATGACTTGACTTATACACATGCACTTTTATAAAAAGACTATCATGTAACTCATCACTTATGTATGTGCTCTTTCATAAAAAAAACCTTTTATGTAATTTGACTTTCTTTGAGACCCATAACTTATGCACGTAGTTTTCATAAAAAGGCTTTCATGTAACTTTGACTTTTTTGACACATATTCAAACCATTTTCATAAACTTTTTGTGTCTTTCATCATATTCTTATCTTAGGCGCCATTAAATATATTCATATCATTCTTGAGGCTCAATAGTCGTTCTTGTCATGTCTTTCTTGTGGACACCTCACAGTTCTCCTACGCTCCGTGTGCTTCCCGCTAGTTACCGCATCACCCGATGACCACTCAAGCCCAAAGTGACTACGCTACGTGTTACCGCATCACCCAGGGATCACTCAAGCCCAAGATGACTACGTTATCTACTCTTCATCACTCGGTAATCACTCAAACCGAGTAACTACATTCTTGTTTTTATAACTGCAGGGCGAAATGGCTTGACCGTCATTGGGCACCCACTAGCTTTAGGTGCGACCACGCTTCGGAATCCTTTTAGAGTCATACATGGTCCGCCGATTGATCTTCGTCGACCCAGAGGTTTTCACTTGACTTTAATTACTCCTAAGTGAACAGAGAGTTCTACTGGGGCAATACCCTATCCCAGCCTTTGAGGTTCTTATAAAAATATTTTATTCATTTTTTTTGAAAACACATTGACCCAAAAGACACAGAACACGTGACTTGAATGGACATGCATGCAAAACTTTGACTTTCTTTATGTAAGGCACATAGTTCATGAGACATATTATGCATGCATTTTCCAACCATAGCTTGTACATGTTATTGTACGAACGTAAGTGTTTCCAAGATAAACATAATCAAATAAAAGCAAGGCAACCAAACAACCCCAACCCCAACCCCAAAAGGGTAAGGCCGAACCACCCAAGGGATTCAAATCTAATTTTCCTTTCTCTTTTTCTTCTATCATCTCATCCAATCCTTAGAGAAATAAATAAATAACCTAATCCACAAACTATAAAGGATCATTGGCCGAAATTTGAGATGCTATAGACCTTAATATTCTTTTATCAACTTCCACAACAAGAGCAAAAATTTTATTTTATACATGCACTCAGAATCATATTCTAAAGAAAAACAATATCATTTAACTCTTAAGCCACTCAAGAAATTAGATCAAGATCATATCATTATCCAAGAGATGAACACTTAAAGTTCGCTTTCAAAAACTCAATAACATAGTCTATACATTGCATAACCGAAGCTTTAAAAAAACCCATACATGTTGACGCCCCCGTTTACGCTTGGGATCGGACGCAAACTGAGACGTTGGAAATAAAAAACACAAGGAAGTTTACCCATCATTCTTACTTAAGTTCGAGTATGCATTTTAAAATTAAAAGTAGTGAATAGGAAATCTCGCAGTGAAAAAGGTCAAGCTTTTCTAAACTTCAGCAAATACTCGAGACTTGCCATACCTCACATGGTTTAACAATTCTAATTTCCCAAAAATAACTTCATAAAGATAATAATAACAAAGCATTAGTTTCATAAGCTATTCTTTCTTCCAAAATAGTGGAAGCCACAAAATACTCTAAACATAAATAGGCAATATCAATTAGGTGCTAACTCCACAACTCTCTAACTGGAAGGAGGCTCATCCTTGACCTCCTCACTCGTCCACCAAGTAGGAGGCCTGTCCTTGCTTCCAAGGTGTAGATACGATCAATGAACAAGGATCCATCACTCCCCAGAGACATGTAGCATCCTATACACTGGCGATCTATGACCTCAGCAAGCACACTCCGTCGCATATCCGCTATCAATCGATCATACAAAATTGGGGTCACCACATCAAAAGGGGGTGAGGTCACCAAACTATCAGGGGTCTGGGGAGTCTCGCCGGTCGTCACTATCTCTGACGCCATCATCTCCTGTAACTACTTCTATTGTCCTCTAACAAGGAACGATGGTAAAAATATAAAAGGGTGAGATTTTGAAAAATTTCAGTTAGTACATAGTTATTTCAATGAAAGCATCTCAAGCATACATTTAAACGAATGACAAACAACCATACATACATTATGCATTATGGGACTCATGTATTTTTTTAACTTAGTTCATACTCTTGCTCATAAAATCATGTAACAAAAACTCTTAACTCATATTTTCAAAAGACATTATTTTCGTCTACTTTTCGTCATTTATTATCTTAGACGCCATAAACTTATTCATATCTTTCTTAGGACTCGAAAGTCGTTCTTATCATGACTTCTTATTGGACACCTCATAGTTTTACTATGCACCGTGTATTCCTATCTAGTTACCGTATTACCAGGCGACTACTCAAATCTAAGTGAACACGTTACACGATTTGCGCATCACCCGGTGACCACTCAAGCCTAAGTGACTACGTCATCCACTCTTCATCACTCAGTGACCACTCAAATTGAGCGATTACATTCTTGTTCTTATAACGGTAAGGCAAAAGTCAACACCGTCTATAGACACCCACTAGCATTAGGTGCGACCACATTCCGGACACCTTTTGGAACCATACATGATCTGCCGACTGTTCTTCATCAACCCAAGAGTTTTCACTCATCTTTAAACACTCTTGAGTGAATAGAGAGTTTTATTGGGACACTACCACATCCCAGGCTTTGCGGTTCTTATAAAACTTTAATTTTTTTTCTTTTAAAAACATGTTTGCCTCAAAACATGATTTTCATGCTTCATGCATGTGACATACAACTCTTAGTGCTACTTATGCAACTCAAAGGGCCAATGCAAACATACTCGCATTATCATGTCTAATCTTAATCAAAAGGTTCAAAATTTCATCATATACTTTCACACAAGCACACGAATGGGCTTAATGGGCCAAGAGGGGTGTTCGGCTTTCACCCCCTAGGATTGGGCCGAACCCTCCATGGCCCTATTCTAAAGTTTTCTTCTTCCTTTTTCCTCTACACATCTCTAACAAGACTTAATGAAATTATTAAAACATTTAATTACCACAAAAAGTGGCTGTCAAACCCTATATACATTAGGATTACACTTTAAATCACTATTTCCTTCAAGTAATTTTGCATGTCTACTCCTATATAGGAAAACTAAAATTTATGCTAATAGATCTTTCAAGTTTCATGCCTCTAAGTTCTCTAATTATCCAAGTCATAATCATCATCTGAAGCAATTGTTAAATATAAATAAATAAATAAAATTCATCTCCAAGACTTCAAACCCGAAACCCTATATGCAACCAAAACCATTCTATTTCATCTCCAAACTTATCTCTTGCCAAGCATGCATTTTTATCACTATATATTATATCAATATGCATCATTTTCCTTGCGTCAAGTAAGCTAAAATCATCAATCATTGCATGATTTCAATGCCTAAAATAACATAGGAGCTAAGCATAGATTCATGTCTAAATAGGTATGGCATTTCATCAATCTTTATATCATGTTGATTTCTTAGCAACAAATTAGTTAAATCCACCAGTCATATTAAAATTTCAAACCTAACAGAACATAGGATCTAGGCATGGATTCATAACTAACTAAGCATAGCATTTCACTAAAGAAACTTACTTTAGCACAATTAAGTAAGAAGTCAAACAATACAATCACATTTACCTAAAAATATACTAGAAATGCTAAAGGTAAGATAAATATATACTTACAATACTCCTAGTAGGATTAGGTTAGCTCTAAAAATATATAAAATATTTTATTAAAACAAACTATAATCATATAGTTTTAAAAAAGGAAATTTTAAGAATAAGAACATTGGTGTAGGTGTGTGATCTAACTTAGGTTTCTATACTTGAATTAGTTTGAGATTCATCTTACCTCTTCAAAAGTACTTCCACTCAAGAATGCTTGTTTCTTGCTCCACTAGACTTCGAGTATTTTGATGTTTGAAAGATAGAAGAAAGCAAGACAAAGTGAGAGTAGAGTGGAAGAGAGAGTTGCCGAGAGGAGGGGGTGAGAGTGTGTGTGTGTGTGTGCAAGTGAAGCAAACAATGTGAGGAAAACCAAGGCATTAGGCCATTTGGCCATGAGGATTTCTTAGGCTCGTAGGCACTCATTTCCCTAGTTTTAGGATTAACTTTTGATGGTTTGAAAGACCCTTTTGATTAACTTCCATCACTAGATCAAATCATGCCTAAATCTAGCTTACACTTATGTTGGAAACTCTTTCCCTTTTCCTTCCTATGGCCAGCACACCAAGGGTTTCAAGCCCTTCATTTCTTTCACATCATCTCTCAAGTCCCTCACCAAGATCTCAAGATCAAATTTGGGGAATCGGGTAAGACATGGTTCGGCTACCCTCTTCCTAGTGTCATCCAAACCCCCCCCACCCCTCCCTAGGTCTCCTTTCTTCTCATAAGTTCCATCAATCACCATTATATCACATCGTCTTACACACATGTCCTATACACCCTTACACAATCTCACATGTCCAAATCACTTAGATTTGGAAACCATTGGGAAGACCCAAAAATAGGAGAAGTCGGCTACACCCCTTCAAATGTCACCCGAAACCTCCATGCCTCATTTCATCTCTCCAATGATGCTATATCTTCCCAATGACTTGTCAGTCTCCTTGTCACATCCTTCTTACAAGATCCCTTACTTGACATATACTTAGATTTTTTAGGAAATATATGGGAAAACACCAAGGAATGGTTCGGCCATACTCTTTCCACCGAAACCCTCCCTTCCTTCCTTCCTATATTCCCATCAAATCTTGCAAGTGTCATTCACCTAGATATGACATGATTCTAGGAAGACCAATTTGGAAGATTCCTCATTGTCCCACATGCCTCCCTAGTTTTCCAATGATGATAAGATCTCATCTTGGATACCACACCTCATCCTCCAAGAAAACCACTAGTCAACTCTCTAACTACTAGTATTTACTTCCCCATTCCTACTAGTCTTTGAGGACTTGTTAAAACTCTCCTAGGTTGACATGTGTCTCCATGCATAGGCTTGGTTGACTCATGGGTTACTGTAATGCCCCGGTCCCACAGAGGTCTGAGAGTTACTACCTATCACAACACTCGCATTCAACACCATAATTAAATATTCCAAATTTTCATATATCATATAGCGCTTGGTCTTAAAACTCATTTCCAAAATATCATCAATACCCAAAAAAATGCTAACTCACCAGAATACAATAATATTTTCTTCCTAAACCTTATCAATATTCATATAAATTCTTTATGCTTAATCAATCATTCTTAAGTTATTTCACCCAATGCTTCATAATCCGATCCTTGGCTAAAATATCCAAACTCATCTGAAAAATATTTAGAGATAAGGGGTGAATTTAACCATAACTCAATAAGCAGGAACATATACTAAAGTACAAACATGAGCATTTTTCAAAGTACAATATGCAGAGCAAAACATTCTTTAGTTCTAATATGCAGAACAAAACACATTTTTAAACCGTAACAGAGCGATAAATTTTAAATCATAAAAAAACATAGAGTACTTTTGCATAACAATCTGAGCATCATCATCATATCAAAACAGAGCATCTTATAGAGCAGAGACCATGTTTAACCACTGTGGCAGGGTTGTGCTAATCTCGGTGGCTAAACTAGGCAGAACAGAGGTGAAAACTTTTCTTTAATCATTTTTGGAGCCTCGAGTATGCACACAGGAAAGATTACAATAAACCACTTTATTTCCAAAATAGGTGCACTCAGAGACAAAGAAGTTGGTACCAACCTAAACAGAGAAGAGACAGAGCAGAGCAGAGCAAAGTAGAGACAGAGTTAGATACAAATCAGTATACCATACCAAAGGTTTTCAAAGCCACATCAAAATATTACAGAGTTTCAAAACATTTTCAGAAATATTCTCACCAAACAAAACAGAGTTCAAAGCATCTGTATAAATCAATGCACAAATATTTCAGATAATCAATATCGCACTTTTTTGCATTTTAGAAACAGTATGACGAAAACGAAACTCATGTCTATACAATGCATGATAGAAACATTTTTCTTTTTTTCATATAACTTCATGAGTAATGCAAAGAAATGACTGAGGTTGGTTTTTCTCAAGTTCTCATTTCATAACAAGACATGCATAAATTTTCAGAAAGTCAACCTTAGTCTATATTTGGTACAAAGCCAAGGATAGGAACTCCGCTTACTTGGACTTATCAGCTTTTCAGAAATTTTTCACATAGTGCTGAACAATTAATAATCGACACCTATAAAATAATTATATAAATCGTAAATTTTCAAATAATCACAAATCTTGAAAATAGAATCTGAGACATAAAATCCAATATCTTCTCTTAACCTCTAAAATTCCTAAAAAAAAATCCTCAAAACCCCTGAGTATCAACTCTCTCCAAAAAAATATGTTTTGAATTTACCAAAATCCTCTAAAACCTTAAAATATCATAAATCCTCCAATTCCTCAATTTTCACTTAATGATCAAATAACTCAAGTTTTCCAACCGACACCAAACCTCTTCAGAAATTAGAAATCAAAACACTTAAATAATGAAAAAGTGTTAAAATGAAAACTATTACAAGATATAAAGTAAATTTAGAGCTGAAGCCCAAAAAAAAGTTTAGAACCCGAACCCAACATTTCATAAAAATTCCCTCAACATGAAAAGCACTTCGGCAAAGCAACAGAAAATACTCTTATTATGGAAACTAAGAAAATGTGTGGGGTGATACGGTTGGAGCTTACCGAAGAGGGATGAAGACCTCGACGGAGACTCGAGTGGAGATGGGAGGCTAAGCTGCTTAGAGAGAGAGAGAGAGAAAGGGAGATGAGAGAGATCCATGAGACACGAAGGAACGGAGAGGGAACCAGTGACTCATCGATTGGTACGGTTGGGAGCATTGGTGGCTCGCTCACTACGGTGGTCCCGTCGAGGGCAGTGGCCATGGTGCAATATGGATAGATGCAAGAGCAAGGCTGCTCTGTTTCGGGTTGCCAAAAACAAGGGAATTCTCTGTGGCGGCAGGTGGCCTGTTGGCCGAGTGTGGTGTATTAAAGTGGCTGCCAAGATTCTCAGATTGGCCTTATGTGGTGATGAGGACAATCTACTGGTGGAGGCAACGAAGGGGGTGGCAAAAAAAAAAAATGCGGTCTTAGTTTAAACACAAGAAAATGCCGCATAGTGGAGGGCAACATCAATGGAGATTTGCGGCTTGAGGATTCTTGATGAAGAATATGTAACCGTGTACATATGTATAAAAAGAGGTGATTGAAAGGCCAAAAGGAAACTCTAGAGAGATGAGGGATGGAGAGATGTATGCATGGGTTTGAGGGCTGTGCTAAAACCTGCGAAAGTGAAGAACAAAGCACCCGTGCAAAGGTCTCCAAGTGTGACTTGTGAAATTAATGTGTAAACCTATATAGGTGTCGCCGTGAGCCCTAGTGGAAAACGTGCATGCCGAAGGATACGGACGGTGAAGGAAAATGCAGTTTGAAAGGTAACTTCATGTCTATAACACTAACTGCGCCGAAAATAGAGGAAGAAATTACTAGATGGCAGGTGTGCATGGCGTGGGTTTAAGAGTTATATCTATAAATAGAAAAATATATATATATATCTAACTAAATAAACTCAGTCCAAAATTTAAATATTCGAAAATCTCATATGGACTATAGATACGTTTAAAACCAATAATTTTAGAAGAAAGTATGGCGCTGGAGCAGGGTGTTACAGTTACTCTCATAGGCTTATGGGCTTTGATATACCACTTAGGGCTAATATCCTAGTCCATACTTCCTAAAGCTCAATTCCAAGCCCAAACCCACAATTCTTACTAACCTAAAATACCCTTTGTCATTTCTTAAATAATTAAATAAGTAAAATAATAAGTGATGAAAATTCTGGGTCGTCACAATACATATTATTTCTCGTATAACTCAATATAACATGACTTTATATTACACCTAACACACACCCGAATCCAAACATCATGAAAATCAAATGTTCATGCTCTTATAAACCACTCAATGCTTTAAATCTTCATCTTTCATCACCCAAGAGTTAAAATCTAAAGTCTCCCCTTTTTAGATGGTCATAGCCAAAACCCATAAGTTCAACAAGACACAATTCCATCATTCAACATGTCATACTATCACCACACATGCTCTACCCGAAAATCAATATGGTATATCCCTTTCGTTCTTTTAACAAATACTCACTATATTCCAACAAATCACGTGTTAAATTAAAAGCCTAAAATATCATCTCAATAATACTTACAGAAAGTACACTAAACTCACTAAACAAACAAGTCAAACTAAATAACAAAGCAACAGAATCACAAGTTCACATCATTCTTCCACATGCACTAACCGAAATCACCATAGCACATTTTCTTTCGTTTCTTCAACAAATAACCACTATATTTCCACAATGATCTTTTAGATTAAAAACCTAAAAATATCATCTTAACAACACTCAAAGAGAGTAAAATAAATACACTAAATAAACAAGCCAATCAAGAGAGCAAAACTACACAATCATGAATTCATCTCACACATACAGGTGATGCTAAGGTTAAGGTAAGAATATACTTGCAAATATTCCAAGTATAGAGTAAAGAAGAATCTGAAAATATACAAAGAAAAACATGATTAAAACTAAGGGACATTTGCTCTACATTACCAAAATGACTTGCTTAGTAGAAAATCATTTTTGAGATTCAAAGATAGCTATTTTTTTTCCAAGACATTCTAGTTTTCATTTTCCTTTGAAAAGAACCAAAAAACTTAAATATTTCATGCAAGTTCAAGAAAATATTTAGGAAATGTGGTAACTAAAACTTTTGAAAAGAAAGGTTCCTTTGATCTTTGCTTGAAAGAATAAAAAGAGTTTAAAAAAAGGTTATTTACCTTCAAAGTAGTAGCTTTCACAAAATATTTAAAGAAAACCCTTGATCTTACTAGGAAATTGTGTTTGGAAGGTAAGAAAATGTAAAGGAAAGTAGAGAGTGTAGAGAAGATAAAGTGGCTGAGAGTCTCATGCAAGAAATGGGAGATGATGCCTAGGGATAAGACGATGTCTAAAACACACACATGCATGGGATTGGTTTTGGCCTCCCAAAACCCACCTAGATGAAACTCACAAGAGTGGATGTCACTTCCCATTTCACAAGTCACCCCATCACTTGTCATTCACCAAGATATAAAAAATTTCTTGGGAGATTCAAAATGCACAAGTTGGCTCTTCCTTTTCTTCCTATCATTCGAAACTCTCTCCCTCGAAAGATATCTTTCTCTCTTACAAGTCACCAACCCATTCACTTATCAATCATTCTTACACCCTTGTCAATCACTCTTACACACTTGTCAATCACTCTTACACACTTGTCAATCACTCTTATATAAATCTTACTTATAGATATGGTTTGCCTAGGGAAAGTCAAAGTGGGATTCAGCTCCCCCTTTTGCTCCATCTCATCTGAATCCTTCTCCATCCAAAGATAACATATCTTCTCTTGTCACCATCACATCCTTACAAGTCAATCACACTTCCACTTGTCTATCATCTCCTAAAGGATCTTCTTACACAAAATTTTCTTTTTGTCATGTCAAGGAGTGGGGCTTCACATTGGGAAACTCAAAGTGAAGCATGGTTGGCTTCCTCTTGCTTTTCTCCACCGAAACCCACTCCCTCAAATCTCCAACAAATCTTCACATGTCACTTGTTACACATTTTTCAAGGGATATTCTTACACACTAATCTTCCACTTCATGCTTTCTCTTTTCCCCACAAACCTACCATTCTAGTAAGACCCAAGCAAGATTCTTAGAAAATCTACCATTCTTGGAAGACCAAAAAAAAACCTACCATTCTCCTTGGGCTTTTGGGCCTTGCTCTAACATCTTGGGCCTACTCCAATGTCCTTCCTCCAAGAAAAGGCTTAAGGTTGGGTCCACATCTCCTTAATAAAATGATAAAATTATAATATACTAAAATATAATCTTCAGTCCAAACATCTTTAAGAATCCAAGTAGAAGAATAAAAAATCCAGGTTGTTACATGAATCTTTTGAAGAATTGGATCAGGGCAAGCAATGTATGGAATTGTGGATGCCTTGGTTTGTAAGACGTGGAGTTACTAAGGCAGAAGGAACTTGCGAGGCGTTTTGTGCATTTCAGGAGGATAAAATGGCAAGAGGTCGTCGTGCCACTAATTCCCCAAGACGTGTATAGCAAGCACTAGAAAATCCTCCTGTGATCACTCCTCCAAGAAACGAGGAGTAGGTAGTACAGAAACCAAAAGTGTAGAACCGATTTGGAAGGAAGACAAGCGATAGCGAAAGTTATTCGTCAAATGATGGAAATGGGACAAGCGATAGAACAGAGTCAATGTCAGCAACACGATGAAGCTCAAGGAATGATGCAAGGCTATCTGTTTGAAAGGTTTTTGATCTATAGATATCCTCACTTTTTAGGAACGAAGGGAGCTTTGAAAACAGATAAATGGATAATAGATTTAGAGCGTACCTTTAAAAATAGTGGTTTTACCAAAGTTTAGAAAGTCCAGTACGTGAGACATTTACTTCAAGAAGAAGTCAGTCTATGGTGGGATACCAAGAGAAAGTTGTTGAAGCAAGAACTGGGAGAGAATGTAGTACCCACTTGTGAGCAATTCAAAAAGGAATTTAATGATCGCTTCTTTCCAAATTCAGTAAAGCAGCAAAAATTTCTAGAATTTACTACTTTAGTGCAAGGCAACATGACAGTAGAGCAATACACGACTCGATTTATAGAATTAGCAATGTTTGCCTCTCATTTGGTAGTCACAAAAAAGATTCAGGCACATAAATTCCAAGAAGGATTACAGCCAAGATAGGTAACACTAGGCTACATATCCCTTCGTACATGATAGAAATAGTAGGCATGCATCTAAATTTACTAGAAGTATGCCATATGCGTCGTAACGGAATAAGGTCAATTTTCTAAAATAAGCTACATCAAACCCATAAGCTTTATAATATACATAAAGATATAGTATCAATACAAGTTCAAGTTTCCCAACATAATATACATATCATAACATCATTTTCTAATACAAATATCCCTTAACTCACAGTAAGGATTCTTTTTTCACTTCCTTATAATTAAGACCAAAACGAAATCGGTCCATGCTGATCTTATCTCCTTGACAACATTTAATCCCTATTGGTATTGCATAAACGCTGTCTAGAGACAATGAGCCATCTAGGCTCAAAACTATGCAGCATCCCATAGACCGTCATCCTTTTGATGAATCTGCTGCATCTTGCCACACAATACTCAACAGGTGATCATATAAAGACTGAGCCATAAACTGTCATGTTTTCATAAAAAGACTATCTTTGACACATGAACAAAACCTTTCCTATAAAAACCATGTCCTTTCAAAAAAAATTCTTAACGTTACGTGTCTTTATTCATATTCTTATCAATTTTAAAATAGCAACAGATCGAATCACCTTCACTGTCATTTTCTTAACCACAATAGCAGATCAAATTGCCTTCACCATTGTGTCCCCTTTATTCATGTCAGTCATCCGGCAGATCGAATCATCTTCACCATCCTCACATGACTTTTCCTTAATCACAACAGTAGATCGAAATGCCTTCATGGTTAGCTTTCTTGGTTACGTCAATCGTACGGCAGATCGAATCGCCTTTACCGTCGTAACTTTTTATCTTTCTTATTCATTTCTTATTCTTGTTCTTGTTTTCCTTAAAAAATCATGATAACTCAAATCATGGGACTTTTTAAAAAAATGCATGCAAACTTGGACTTTCTCATGTATGATACATGATTCATGCAACGTATGAAGCATGCATTTACCAAATCATGACATATATATGTTAAACATGTGCTTATAAGTATTTTCAAATAAATCATGAATATTCCATTAAAGAGGAAGATAAAATAAATAAATCCTAGCCTTAAGAAAGTCTAGGCCGAAAGCACTAACAAGGTTTATAAAATTATTTTCTTTAATTCCTCTTTATCACATCATCTTCCTTCCAAACCAATCACACATCTTTAACTATTCCTCAAATTCAAGGTTATAATTTCCTATAAAAATCTAATTTATAATCATATCATCCATAAGGAAACAAAGCTTAAATTTTTCCCAAAAATTTTCTCTATGGCCGAGAACCAAATCTCTCAAAATTACAATTTCTAGTCTTTAAACATATCATGCCATAGCTTGAAGCCCTATTCCACAATTCTTCACTATATTCCTTGATTTCTTTCCTCATATTTTTCACTGCATGTCTCTAAAAATATCATTTGAATCAAGTCTTAATTTATCACTTTAGATAAACATAAAGAGATTATAACCTAAACACTTACCAATCAAGTACCAAAATATAATATTCTTTGACTACTTATCAACCACAAATAATAAAGATATTCTTCAAGTAAACAAATAACCAAGTAGAACACTAAATAACAAGTTCATCATGTGTATATATATATATATAAGCTAGAGTTAAGTTATAAGAACGCTTACAATTTTTCAAAGAGCAAATTAATGAAACGTCCTTGTAAGATAAAAGTCCTCCACTAAATTCTTGAAATAAACTCACTTAAGTATGCTGGGGAGAAGTGTTTGGAAGGTGAGGAGAAGGAAGAAAAGTGATGGAGAGGTAAAGGGAGAGTCTTGGCTGAGAGCTTCAAGTGAGAAAGAAGTGACTGTGTGTGAGGGATGTTGGTTGATAACTTAGGGAAAATTAAATGACTAAGAATTTGAGAATTGATCTAAGCTAAGCCAAGTGCCCACTTAGGGTCTTAGAGCACTCATTTCACTTTTAGACTTAGGTGGAATGTGACATGACAAAAGTTTTATCCAAAAAAACTTGGAAATTCCTAGAAGATAAAGCAAGGATCTCATTGGGCTACTCAATCTCATTTCCTTCTTCCTTAGCTGAAAATCAACCAAGAGAAGTCCATGTTTGACTTCAAATAATCAATTGCCATTTGTCCAATTTATTGCCAATGAAGTGAACTAAAATAGAGTAACAAAAGGACATTGTAGTAAGTCGGTTTATCCTTCTCAAATAGTCCAATCCGTTGGCGGAACTAGGTGAGAATATTCTTCCAAATCTTTTTTAATTGTTTGACTAAAACTCCATACTATTGGCTTTCTAACTTTACCTTCTATGCTTGAGTTTCTAGAAAATATACAAGTTACATATTTCCTTTGTATAGAAGATGACAAAATTAGGCAAACATCAAATCATTATCCATATCATGAAATACTATACTTGCAAGATAAAACTACATGTGCCATTCAGCTAACCCATTTCCATTTCAATTGTAGACAAAATTCTTAAGGAAGCAAAGTGTTTGAATCTTGCTCATCTCTCTCTCCCACTTCCACTTGTCACCATCTCTCAAAAGTTGAGTTCTAATGTAGAAAAAAAAAATATCAAACATATATCAAACCAAAACTACCACTTAGAAACCTTGGGTTTATCTCCAATCATCACTTGCTTTTGGTCATATTTTTTTCAAAAGCAAATGACTATCATAGAAATGAAATGACAAAAATCTAAGTCAATTCTCCCTCCAAACCATAGCTCCTTTTTGCAATAAGACAAATCTCTTTCTCTTTGTGCCAAGTATCTCCATTGATTCTTCAAACATATATACGTCGAGGGCCCCTTAGGGCTCGCCTAAAACTCTCGATAGGTCTGGGTCTCCCTCTCGTCATATTTTTCTAGTAACAAAATCTATCATTCTGAAAGAAATGATAGATAAAATTCAAAAAATGAGATTTTAAGAAATCTTAGTAAGTGCACAAATAACATAACAAAATGATAACTATATATACAAATAACATGTAATTGCCTATGATAAAATCAAGAAACTTATAAATAATGACTTATCTATGACTTATGCATGACTTATGCATTGCTCATACATAATTTGTGCAGCTCTTACAAAAACATGCATTTTTTTCCCAAAAAAAAGACTTCATTAACACAGGTGCACAATCTTTCGTGACGTCACATATCTTTTTCGTGGAAATCTTAATTTTTGTATTTTCATTCTTGTTCATATAAGTCTTAGCCTTATCCTCGACGGCAGATCGAATCGCCTTCACCATCATGTTTCTTAGCAAGACGGTAAATCAAATCTTCTTCACTGTCAGCTTTCATACTCATGTAAGTCATTTGGCAGATCCAATTGTCTTCAACGTATGACGTGATTTTTCTTATTATGGTGGCAGATCGAATCGCTTTCACCATCAAGACACGACATTCCATGACGGTAGATCCAATCACCTTCACTATTGGCACGTCAGTCATCTGACAGATCGAATTGCCTTTACCATCAGGATGCGACTTTTCTTGTTCTTGTATTTTTTTTCTTACTCTTTTCTTATTCTTATAAAATGTCATTTTCTTATCTCTTTAAGAAAAATGTTATGACCCAAAATCTTGTGACGTACTTGGACATGCATGTACTCTTAAACTTGTACATACATGCTATATGTCTTCATGGATCATATAGTCATATAAAACATGCTATATCAACACATAGCATACATATTTGCTTACACTATTAATTGTTTATCAAATAAAACATGAATAACTTACAAAAAATTGAAAATAACTTCATCTTAACCCTAAATTATATATATATATATATATCCAAATAGGATAAAACAGATTCTAAATTTCTTTTCCTTTCTTTTAATCTTACTTTTTTTCCTTTTAGCCTATGTTAAGATTCCACAATTTAACTACACTAACTCCTTAACCGAAACACATATTCACTTGGTGAATTATTTTTCAACTATTTGCTTCCCCTCAATCACTAGATAATTCAAATTAATCATCATATAAACTCTCTAAGGAGTTAAAACTCAAAACACTCCAAGGTATTGCACTAGGGCCGAAACCTATCCAGTCCAACTTAATTCTTTTGTTAATCAAGCATCACATATCAATCCTCCAAACTTCCATCCATGGTTTACTAAAAATAAATTTTTGCTTTCAAAAGGTTTTCTCCAAATGTTTCCTTATTCTTTCCATAGGACAACTTAACACAAACATGGATTTAGTCATTTAATAGAGATGGTATTCATTCAAAGATAGCTACCAATTACATGTTACATCTATATATACAAATAAATACTAGAGATTAGGTTATATGTGAACTTACAAATTTCTCCAAGAGATTCAACTTGGAAAAGAGATTTGTCTTGAAAATCCTTTGGAAACACACCCAAAATATCTTGTAGATGGATTATTAGGGTAAGTGAGTGGATGAAAAGGTAGAGAGGGTTTCGATCTTACTATGGCCAAGAGCTTGAAATAGGAAAATGGAAGGGAAGTTCCTATGGGCTTGGTTGACTACTTTATATAGAAATGATTAGAGAAAAAAGAACTTTTAGAAATCCACCTAAGTCCATTTTGCCGTGTGCCATATGCCCCTCCTAGGTTTAGGGTAATCATCCTACTCCACTTTAGGCTTGGTTAGCAAGCATTAATCTTGTGACACATAAGAGAAAATGCCAAATCTTGGATATGCATGTCATCTCACTTTTGAGCAACAAATCTAAGATAAGACAAGATTAGATTCGGCAACCCCTTTGCCCTTTGTAGCCAATCCAAAAATCACCCTAGACTTAAGCCCCTTGAGTCCATTTGCCCTTACACATGTCAAGCTACAAGGGGTGTTTGCATAGATATTTCAAAATAAGACATGACTAAGTCGATTTCTTCCTAGACCTAAGTCAGTGCTCCTTTGTTTCCCCTCCAATTTTTGGTGCACTCTTGCAACAAAGTGACAAAACCTCCTTTCCTTCTACTTACTTAGTTCTAGGCTAGTTCTTCATATGCCAAGTGTTTTTCTTTGACTGTAAACCAATTGAAAATTTCACTAGGATTTCATCTTAGCCGAAACTTGCTAAGGAAAAGTAATTCAATTTTTTTTTTGTTTACTCACTTATCCAATTCCCACTTGTCACCTATGAATTCTTGTCATTCAATCTAAATGAAAATCTCCTAAGTCCAACCCGTAGCCTCCTCTTAGCTAAAAACAAATTATTTTTGTTTCACTCTTCCGTTCCTAAACAATAGCTTAATTTATGCCATGTGTTTCCATCTATCTACATAGATATTTCTAATATTTTTCTCATAATCGAAACTCTCCAAGAGAATTCTATTATAGATGCTTTCATCTCTTCCTCCAATGCCAAAGAAAGTCCAAAGATACATGGAAAATATATTTCCAAAAAGTTCCAATAAAATTTCAAGAATAATTCTAAGATAAAATTTAACTATCCCAAATATGACAAATCAAATGGAGAAAATATCGGGTCGTCACAACTTTCCTATAAAAATCTAATTTATAATCACATCATCCATAAGAAAACAAAACTTAAATTTTTCCCAAAAATTTTCTCTATGGACGAGAACCAAATATCTCAAAATCACAATTGCTAGTCTTTAAACATATCATAGCTTGAAGCCTATTGAGGATACTGATTACGCCCAAAGAATAACGCAGTCGTTTGCAGTATAGCTTTGGGGTGTCGATTCCACAGGGAGATGGATTGAGAAATTGAAAAAACAGTAACGAAATTAACAAAAAGATTTAGATGAGTATATAATTGGTATTTTAATTATTTTCGATTCATTAATAACTCAATTGAAAATTCTATGTCCAAATTTTCAATCGGAAAATAAAACATTAATATCAGATTTAAATCAAATGTAATCTTTCGAAAAATCATTCGTCACAATATAAGAACAGGAATTGTTATCGATATTAAAGAAATTCAACGTCGACAATATACTCGTAGAGCAATATTGCAGCAGAGAATTAAATTAAAATAGATAACCAATTGAACCAAACATAATCAAAAGATTATTGCATTTAATAGAAAAAGCATGACTGAATCTATAAATGAAATAAATTCTAAGATTATTTGGTGACGAAAATATTTATAATAAATTTCGAATGACTAAACAAAAGAGTTTAATATTTGAAGAACACATATATGAATCAAAAACAATTACAAATACCATCATATATACAAATTCATCCCTAGCTCTACTAGAAAATTAGTTACACATATTGAAAATATGCAACAAAAATTCTCTAAGGGATAATATGGAAGAGCCAACCATTATTTTCTTCTCTCTTCTTTGGTTTTTCTTTTCTTTTCTCAAGCTCTCAAAAACAATGTATCTTCCAAGGCATCCAAGCACACTAAGCATGGTCTTAGAACACACACCCCTCCCTTCTATTTATAAGCATCTTTCATGCAAGTTGTCATGATAAAATCATCACAATTTCAACTTGTTTTGCCATGTGCCATTCTTGAATCCAAGTGATTTGTGAGTTGTCATTTTGATCATTTGTTTTCCCACCATGCATGAGCTGGATTTTGCTTGTAAGTTGAGTGTTTCAATTTTGCTTCTCTATCTATTAGTTGTCTTGTATGACTTAATATCTTGTGGTCAAATAATTTGTCTTGAAGAAACTTGAGTGCACTTCATCTTGTATCTGAATTGATCATTGAATTTCCAAGTTGGTGTAGGAGTGCTTGCTAGAAAATATTATGATGACATTTGGATTTGATGCAAGTGGCTGAAAAATATCCAGGAACGTCAAGTGCAGGTGCGTCCACTTGATGGTCGATTTTGTCTTAGATTGAGTGGATATCTCCTCAAACACAAAACATAAAAGTTATAGATATTTCTCTTGCGGTTCTAGATCATCTTGAATCGGCTCAATCGGAGATTGGATGAGAGAGTTATGCCCATATTATTAAAAGATGTCAGAACTGTCTAAAATTTCGCAATTATCTTCATTTGCTCCTAATGCCTCTATTTGTGTCCTAAATCAAACTATAAGAATAATGAGTATATTTAGGCATCAAATAAGAATAAAGTATTAAACATTAAGAGAGGAAAATATGGCATTTTATATTCTCATCAATATATTAAATCATGCTTATATCTATCTCAAGATAAATGACCATTAATTTTAATAACATGAGTTATATCCATTGTTTTCTCATTTCTTTTAGTATTTAACTAGAGTATTTAGAGTGCATTTTTGTGCACTCATCACACCCCCCAACTTACTCATTGCTAGTCCCTAACAATTTTCATGCAAAATGATGAGAAAGACCAAAGAAAATCACACATAGGGGCCATCAAGACACATTTTTCAAATTTACATATCAAAACAATCTTAGAAATTCAATAACCCTTTCACAAGTAATTCAAATATAGCAATCCACAGAGTGTGTATGTGTTCCAAACTATTTTTATCAAATCAGAGGTTTCGACACATGCAACATTAGAATATCTTAAGCAAAAAGGTTCAACTCCATAACTCACGGGTATAGAAGTGTTTCATGTATGGGTTCTCTCTATGGAGTTGACAAAGGTGTACATTTACTCTCATGAAAATTTAGCCAATTATATATAAGTAACAAGTAAACATTGATCTTACGATAGGAATACTAACAAATGAGATTTCCACCATTCTTTTCCCAAGCATACTTAGGATCGGAAAAATCAACACAAAGGGTTGTAATGTGGTTTTAGGGTTGGGGTTCATAAGAAGAAAAGGTGAAGAGATTTCAAAAACTTCCAAGTATACACAAAAGGGAATCTGTTAAATTTTTCAGTAGACTATACTTTTCTTTTGATGTACTTTTCAATTTTTTAGATTTTTGACTAAGTACACTTTTTCATCTTCTTTTGCCACTGGTGTCTTCGCAATTTGATGAACTCTTTCATGAATAATTTGATGGACACATCTAGCAGCATGCCATTTTTGTCATGGTTTTTTTTTTTTATGATAATTTCACACCTAGTACACACTTGGAAGTAAAATGGTAGGAAAATATATTGTATAAGCTATACTCCAATGTGGAGAGGTATGGATGATGTAGATATGAAAAGAAAAGGCCATATGTGTATATTGGCTCAAAATTGGCTGCTAGGGATCTATGATGAAAAGGCTCAGCTTGAAAGGCTCAAACGTTAATCCTAAGTTGACTTTCGTCATATCCCAAGTACATCCACCATCTTACCCCAAACCATGTAATGATATTCTCAAAAGAAGTGTCAAATTCAACAGATCAATGGATACTTATCACAATTTCTGTATTTGTAAGCTCTCAATTCTCACAAAATTCACATGAATACTTGAGCAAAATAATTCTTTAGTTACATGTGTCAAATCACCATATTACCACAAAGTTTGGAGAAGTGCATAAATGGCTCTGTGGATGTTTTAGCAAAATGATTTAAAATGGGTTTGTTGAATTCACCAAAATGGTTATGAATGAGCATGAGTATCATGTGTGAAAAGATGCCTGTGTGAAAAAATTTGGCAATTTTTTATATATTGATTGAAATATGCCACAGAGTTTAAATAACAGATTTGTATTCCCACCCCCCAACTTAAATGAAACATTGTCCTCAATGTTTAAGAATCAGAATTGAATAACTAAATAGGGTAGAATACACCTGATGTGGGATGTGGGTGGCTTGCTTGGCATCAAAGATGGTATTTGTCAAAATAAAATTAATCTGTAACAAAATAAAGTAAATAATAAACAAAAATAAAATGAACGAAAATAAAATAAAAGAAAAACATACCTGGAGATGGTCAAGATTGATATACTGGGTCCATAAGTGGAATGTCTTCCACTTCTGGAATTTGCTATCAATTAAGATTTTGAAGCGTTGACCATTTACTTTGAAGATACATCCATCTTTTGGATTTTCTATTTCTACCGCCCCATTTGTGAAAACGTTTTTTACTATAAAAGGGCCGGTCCATCTAGATCGAAGTTTTCCTAGATGCTTATGGAGACTTGAATCATATAAAAATACTCGATCATTAGGCTTAAATGTTCTTCTCAAAATATTTTTATCATGAAATACTTTCATTTTAGCCTTATAGATCTTGGAGTTTTCATAAGCATCATTTCTCAATTCTTCTAATTCCGTCAATTGGAATTTTCTAAATTTTCCTGCTTTTTCCAAGTCAAAATTGAAATGTTTAATGGCCCAATATGCTCGATGCTCGAGCTCCACGGGCAAATGACAAGGTTTTCCAAAAACAAGTCTATAAGGTGACATGCCTAAGGGAGTTTTGAAAGCTGTATGGTAAGCCCAAAGCGCATCGATTAGTCTCAAAGACCAATCTTTCCGATCCGGGTTGACCGTTTTTTCTAAAATTTGTTTAATTTCCCTATTCGCAAGTTCAACCTGTCCACTTGTCTGAGGGTGATATGCAGTAGAAAGCTTATGTATCACCCCATATCTTTTCATTAAAGCTTCAAAAGAACGGTTACAAAAATGCGTACCTCGGTCACTAATGATAGCACGTGGGATACTAAATCGAGATAATACATTTTCTTTGAGAAACTTAATTATCGTCCTGTTATCATTGGTCCTGCAAGGTGCTGCCTCTACCCATTTTGACACATAATCTACTGCCACAATAATATATAAATATCCAAAAGAATGAGGAAATGGTCCCATAAAATCAATGCCCCAACAGTCAAAAATTTCAATTACCAAAATTGGGTCTAAGGGCATCATATTACGACGGGTCATAGCTCCTAACTTTTGACATCTTTCGCATGAGCGACAATAGATATTTGTATCTTTAAATAAGGTGGGCCAATAAAATCCACACTGCAGGATTTTTGCAACGGTTTTCTTCATTGAAAAGTGGCCACCACAAGCTTGGGAATGACAAAATTCCAAAACGCTTGCAATCTCTTCATCAGGGATGCAACGCCTTAAAATTTGATCAGGGCAGTATTTGAAAAGGTAAGGGTCATCCTAGTAGAATTTTCGTACCTCAATCATGAATTTCCTTTTGTCTTGGGTGCTAAAATCCTTTGGTATTTTACCTGCAGCTAAATAGTTCACAATATGAGCAAACCATGGTAGAGAAGTAATAGAAAGTAAATGCTCATCGGGAAAATCATCTTTGATTGGTATGTGGTCAGAAGTGTCCTCGAATGTGAGTCTAGAAAGATGGTCTGCCACTACGTTCTCCACTCCTTTCTTGTCTTTGATGGTGATGTCAAATTCCTGCAAAAGCAAAATCCATCGTATTAATCGTGCCTTAGCATCCTTCTTTGTAAAAAGGTACTTAAGGGCTGCATGATCTGTAAAGATAATGATAGGAGAACCAATCAAATAAGCGCGGAATTTATCCAAAGCAAATACTACAGCTAACAACTCTTTTTCAGTGGTGGAGTAATTCATTTGTGCATTATTTAGAGTTCGACTAGTATAGTAAATGACAAAAGGTTTCCCTTCTCTTCGTTGTCCAAGAACAGCACCTACAGCAAAATCACTAGCATCACACATAATTTCAAAAGGTAAATTCCAATCAGGTGGTTGCATTATGGGTGCTGAAGTAAGTTTGCCAATTAATGTTTTGAAAGCCTCTTGACAGGCTTGTGTCCATTCAAATGGGGCATCCTTAGCTAGGAGGTTACATAGTGGTCTAGATATGGCAGAAAAATTCTGTATGAATCTCCTATAAAAACCCGCATGACCAAGAAATGATCTTATATCCTTGATTGTTCTAGGTGTAGGCAATTTAGAGATTAATTCAACTTTTGATTGATCAACCTCCATTCCTTTGGAAGAAATAATATGCCCTAAAACAATACCTGAAGGTACCCTAAAGTGACATTTTTCCCAATTTAAAACCAATTCTTTTTCTTCACAACGAGTCAGTACTCTTTCTAAACTCATTAAACATGCATCAAAAGAAGATCCAAAAACAGTCAAGTCATCCATAAAAACTTCCATGCACTTTTCAACCATATCACTAAAAATATTCATCATGCAACGTTGAAAAGTAGCCGGAGCATTACACAGTCCAAATGGCATTCTGCGGAAAGCATAAGTACCGAAAGGACAAGTAAAAGTAGTTTTATCCTGATCTTCTAATGCAATTTCAATTTGATAATAACCAGAATAACTATCCAGAAAGCAATAAAAAGGATGACCAGCCACCCGCTCAAGAATTTGATCAATAAAAGGAAGCGAAAAATGGTCTTTTCGTGTGGCGGCATTTAATTTTCTGTAATCAATGCACATCTGCCAACCAGTCACCAATTTTGTAGGGACTAACTCTCCAAGGTCATTTTTTATCACAGTTACTCCTGACTTTTTAGGAACAACCTGCGTAGGACTTATCCATTTACTATCAGCAATAGGATATATCATTCCTGCATCTAATAGTTTCAATACTTCATTTTTCACAACTTCTTTCATTATGGGATTAAGTCTACGCTGGGGGTCTCTTCGAGGATTAGTTCCTTCCTCTAAATTTATTTTATGAGTACAGATTAGGGGACTAATGCCTTTTATATCAGCAATACTCCATCCTAGGGTTGATTTATATTTGCATAAAATCTGAATTAATTTCTCACCTTGGGACTCAGATAATTCAGATGAAATAATAACAGGAAAAGTATCACCTGGACCAAGGAAAACATGCTTTAAACCCTTAGGTAGGGATTTTAATTCAACTTTAGGGGCTTCCCTACTTGAAGGAATCTGTCTTTCTCTTTTTTTAGGCAACTTCTCAAACTTTGGTTGCCATACCTGTGTGCTATAATCATGAGTTTTGTCAAAAATAGCACAAATGTCAAATACATCAGATGAATCACTTATAGGATTAAATTCAGAATTAACAATAAAGTATTCAAGGGGATCTGAGTCATGAGTTGTAAGAACATCCCTTTCTATAAGTGAGTCAATCATGTATGTCTGATGACACTCGACATCCTCTTCTGGCTGTTTTGCAATATGAAAAATATTTACCTCAAGAGTCATATTGCCAAAAGAGAGTTTCATCAATCCATTTCTGCAATTGATAAGAGCATTAGAAGTAGCAAGAAACGGTCTACCTAAAATTAATGGAATTTTAGAGGTGGTTTCTACAGCAGAACTAGTGTCTAGAATTAAGAAATCAACAGGATAGTAAAATTTGTCAACTTGAATTAAAACATCCTCTACCACACCCCGTGGTGCTCTGACTGAATGATCAGCCAATTGCAATACCACAGAAGTTGGTTTGATTTCTCCCAATCCTAATTGCAAATAAATAGAATATGGCATCAAATTTACACTAGCCCCTAAATCTAGCAAGGCCTGTCCAAGCTCATGATTGCCAATGTTGCATGTGATGGTTGGACATCCAGGATCCTTGTACTTAGGGGGAATCCGCTGTTCAATTAGAGCACTAACTTGCTCTGTCAAGAATGCAGTCTTCTTCATATAATGCTTCCTTTTAACTGTACACAAATCTTTGAGAATTTTTGCGTAAGTAGGAACTTGTTTAATTACATGCAAAAGAGGAAGATTAATTTTTACCTGTCTAAGATTTTCCAAAATATCATTGTTATGATCTAGAGTTTGTTTGCTTGACTTTAATGCTTGAGGAAAAGGTACCTTACCAGGATTTTTTGTTACCGCAGGTTCCTCCGGTTTTGTTACCTCAAGTTCTTTGGGAAGTTCAGGACTGCTGTTATCTTGATCTTTCTCTACATCCTTTTTTTTGTCTATTATTGGATCACGTAGAGACTTACCACTTCGTGTCACAATGGCGTTTACGTCCTTCAGATCTCCTTGTGCCATATGTTGACCATGAGGTACAGATTGAGTTTGGGAAGGAAACTTACCTTTCTCATTCATAGTCAATGAACTCATTATTTTAGACACCTGGCTCTTGATTTCCTTATTTTCTTCGACAACCTGCATAATCAAAGATTCAAATTTTTGATTAGTCTTACCATGTATTTCAATAAAAGTATGCAAAGTATCTTCTAAAGAATTTCTAGAAGATTGAGGTGCATGGTATGGTACAGGATATGATCTAGAGAGTTGTGCAGGCTGCTGGTTTTCAGACTTCCAGCTGAAGTTGAGATGATTACGCCATCCTGGGTTGTAGGTTTCAGAGTAAGATGTGAAGGGCTTTTTGTACATACCTAGAGCATTACTTTGTTCCTCATACATACCATTCATGTTAGTATGTGTAGGACACTCTTGGGAATGATGATCTATCCCATCACAGACAACACATGGCCCAAAAGATTCTGCATGATTAGTCGTGTGTGTTGGTTTTGAGTTTTTAGTTTTCAATAACTCTAATTCTCTAGTGAGCATTTCAACCTTAGCCTTAAGGTTATCCTCCTCCCTTAGGTGGTAAATACCACCACTCAAGTTTCCTGTAGGTCGGGACCTGTTTGTGCTATCAGTAGCACTAGGTCCAGTCCAAGTATGAGCTTTTTCAGCAAGCTCATTGAGGTATTCTATGGCCTCATCGGGATTTTTCTGTAAAAATTCTCCATTGTACATCATTTCCACAAATTGACGTTCCCTGGGCGTAAGGCCTTCATAGAAATAACTCACTAAGCGCCAATTCTCATATCCATGGTGGGGACACATACTCAGTAATTCTTTAAATCTTTCCTAAGACTGGTACAAAGTCTCACTATCCTTTTGTGCAAAGGTAGAGATTTGTCTTTTTAAAGCATTAGTCTTATGTTGGGGAAAGTATTTATTGAAAAACACTTGAGTCATCTCACTCCATGTTCCAATAGACCGTGGTCTTAGTGAGTACAACCAACTCTTAGCTTTATCTTTCAAAGAAAAAGGAAAGAACTTTAGCCTTACCGTTTCATCAATGGTATTTTAACTGTGAAATGTTGCAACTACTTCCTCAAATTCCCTAATATGAACATAGGGGTTTTCATTTTCTAGACCATGGAAAGTTGGAAGTAATTGTATCATTCCCGTTTTAACATCTACATGACGAACATTAGGTGAGAACATAATACAGGATGGTATGGCTGTTCGTGCGGGATGAAGATAATCTTGGAGAGTTCTAACAGGTTGGTCCACGTGTTCACTCATCGCGTCAGAATTGGAAGAATTATCAAACAAGTGATTAGAAAAATTAGATTTTGAATCTGATTCTAGCACGGGTCTACTAGCAAACCGTCCAAAAGCGTCTTTGTACCTGCGCATGCAAAGCAAAGAAAAGCGTAATACTGAAAAAAAATAATTACGAAAAGAAAAGTAAAATAAAATAAAAATGCAGAAAGCTAAAAAGAAAATGAACGAAGCTACCGCTCTTTTTTTTTTTTTTTACAAACTACTAAAAAACTACAAATTCTTCTACCGTCTCCCTGGCAACGGCGCCAAAATTTGATTACGCCCAAAGAATAACGCGGTCGTTTGCAGTATAGCTTTGGGGTGTCGATTCTACAGGGAGATGGATTGAGAAATTGAAAAAACAGTAATGAAATTAACAAAAAGATTTAGATAAGTGCGAAAAGTAAAGCATCGGGAATCCTTTGTATATAATTGGTATTTTAATTATTTTCGATTCATTAATAACTCAATTGAAAATTCTATGTCCAAATTTTCAATCGAAAAATAAAACATTAATATCAGATTTAAATCAAATGTAATCTTTCGAAAAATCATTCGTCACAATATAAGAACAGGAATTGTTATCGATATTAAAGAAATTCAACGTCGACAATATACTCGTAGAGCAATATTGCAGCAGAGAATTAAATTAAAATAGATAACCAATTGAACCAAACATAATCAAAGGATTATTGCATTTAATAGAAAAAGCATGACTGAATCTATAAATGAAATAAATTCTAAGATTATTTGGTGACGAAAACATTTATAATAAATTTCGAATGACTAAACAAAAGAATTTAATATTTGAAGAACACATATATGAATAAAAAACAATTACAAATACCATCATATATACAAATTCATCCCTAACTCTACTAGAAAATTAGTTACACATATTGAAAATATGCAACAAAAATTCTCTAATGGATAATATGGAAGAGCCAACCATTATTTTCTTCTCTCTTCTTTGGTTTTTCTTTTCTTTTCTCAAGCTCTCAAAAACAATGTATCTTCCAAGGCATCCAAGCACACTAAGCATGGTCTTAGAACACACACTCCTCCCTTCTATTTATAAGCATCCTTCATGCAAGTTGTCATGACAAAATCATCACAATTTCAACTTGTTTTGCCATGTGCCATTCTTGAATCTAAGTGATTTGTGAGTTGTCATTTTGGTCATTTGTTTTCCCACTATGCATGAGCTGGATTTTGCTTGTAGGTTGAGTGTTTCAATTTTGCTTCTCTATCTATTAGTTGTCTTGTATGACTTAATATCTTGTGGTCAAATAATTTGTCTTGAAGAAACTTGAGTGCACTTCATCTTGTATCTGAATTGATCATTGAATTGCCAAGTTGGTGTAGGAGTGCTTGCTAGAAAATATTATGATGACATTTGGATTTGATGCAAGTGGCTGAAAAATATCCAGGAACGTCAAGTGCAGGTGCGTCCACTTGATGGTCGATTTTGTCTTAGATTTAGTGGATATCTCCTCAAACACAAAACATAAAAGTTATAGATATTTTGCTTGCGATTCTAGATCATCTTGAATCAGCTCAATCGAAGATTGGATGAGAGAGTTATGCCCATATTACGAAAAGATGTCAGAACTGTCTAAAATTCCGCAATTATCTTCATTTGCTCCTAATGCCTCTATTTGTGTCCTAAATCAAAATATAAGAATAATGAGTATATTTAGGCATCAAATAAGAATAAAGTATTAAAAATTAAGAGAGGAAAATATGGCATTTTATATTCTCATCAATATATTAAATCATGCTTATATCTATCTCAAGATAAATAACCATTAATTTTAATAACATGAGTTATATCCATTGTTTTCTCATTTCTTTTAGTATTTAAATAGAGTATTTAGAGTGCATTTTTGTGCACTCATCAGACACTAAGGAAGGACAACCTATTGAGGACACTGAGTCGTAGATACTATGCAAAATCAATGAGATGAAAGTTAATTTATACAATGACTCAGATCTGAATGAGATATTTTATTTTCACAAGACTCTTTGACAATAGAAGATAGTGTGCAATCCTATTCCTCCTCAAAAGAATCTACAGCTACAAGTGCAAGAGGTATAAAATTTCTTTGCTTTTTGATTGAAATTGTACCTTAGTGATTTCGACGATGAACTCTTTTCTTAGAGGGGGAGGATGTGACAGCTTGATTTCTTTTATATTAGATTTTCATGCTTGGAATGATTACTTTTTTTTTTGAATTATTCTAGTCATTCTTTGGAACTTTTTTGGAAATATAGTCACATAAGATTATATTTTGATATGGTGATACATAGTGAATGAGGAAGAGATGAATAAGCAAATTTAGCACCCTTCTTTGGTGAGTTTCAGACATGAGGAATTATATATATATATATATATATATATAAGTATTTGAAGAACCAATACAGACACTTGGTATAAAGAGAATAAGTTGGTCTTTTGCTAAAGAGGGGGACAACGGTTTGGATGATTTGGGGGAAAAAAACTAAATTCTAAGCATAACTCACTTTACTGGGAAGATGTATACTTGTTTTTTGAGGAACCAATTAGTATACTTGGCATGTTAAGATTGCATAGGCCTTTTTGGAATTTCAAGGTGATATGGCGTAAGAGTTCAAATAGGTTAAGAAAAGAATAATCATTCTTGAGACCAATGGAGTGGACAAATTCTAAAGGAAAACCGACTTAGATTTTTGTCATTTCATTTCTACATATTAGTGCTTTTCGTTTGAAGGAAAAAGTGACCAAAAGTGGCTTGCTATTGCAAGCACCCAAAAATAAAATCCTGTACTCAAAATAATATATGTAGTAGTGTGAATAAGGGTCGATCCCACAGAGAGTGATTAGCTTATTTTTATGCTATTAAGTAAGGAAGAGAGGATTTTTTATTGTAATGAGAATATCTTCAAAGGAAATAAAAACAACTAAATAGCAATTTAATTTCAAAATATTAATCAAAGGAAGAAGCATTGGTCGAAGTCAACGTCCACCATCGAAATTTTATAACTGATCATTGATACAATATAAATCAATTAATACTTTGAATATTCACCGTTAGAACTATTTTCTTATCTCTCCTTAGTTGTAATTAATTAGAAAATAAGCGATCTAATTAATCCTAACTACTAAACAACCCAAAACAAGCGCTAAGGATTTAATTTAGTAGTAGCTTTAAAAATTAGAAAGATCGATGAAACTAAACAATACAAATACAAGCGGTTGCATTTAATTTAGTCGAGTATTTTTCTTAAGTTCTAATAATTTCTGACGCAGTAAATCATTAAAACTTAATTGTTTCACAGATTAGAGAGATCAAATAATTACGAATTTGATATCTAATCTAGCAATATATTATAACGAATAATAAACTAGTAGACCTTCTAGTAATTAAACGAAATAACCATGAAAATAAGCACAGAAGAACATTTGAAACTCAAAACATTTGAATTAGAAAGCCAATAGCATGGAATTTAAGTCAAACAAGTAAGGAATTTTGAAAGAATACCCATTTGGCATTTGGGAATTTTGAATTAAAGACCAAATGCTTGTGTAAGTTGCCATTTGGGAAGGATAACCAACTTACACAATTATCTTTTTCTTACTCTATTTTAGTTTACTTCTTTGACAAGAAATTGGACAAATGGCAAGTGATTATTTGAAGACAAAACGTAAGCTTTTCCTTGTTGAGTTTTGGTTGAAATACAGAATAAGATGGGAAATGAGTTAGCCGAATAGGATGTTGTCTTATCTTCTAGAAATTTCTGAAATTTGGATAAGCATTTGGTCATGTCATGCCACCTAAGTCTAAGAAGGGTATGAGTGCTCTAAGACCCTAAGTGGACACTTGGTTTATCTTGGATCAATTTTCAAGTTTTAATCATTTTTTTACCCTTATGTGTCGACCAACATCCAAAGGAGACACTCACTTCTTTTCACTTGAAGCTCTCGGCCAAGACCCTCCCATCACATCTCCATCTCTTTTGTTTATTTCTCTCACCTTCCAAACACTTCTCCCTAGCACACTTGAGTGAGTTCTTTTCAAGTATCTAGTGAAAGCCTTCTCTTTCACAAGATTTCTTAAGTTGAGCTCTTGGAAAGTGGTAAGTGCTCTTATAACTTAATTTTTAGCATTTTCATATATATATATATATATATATATGGTGAACTTGTTATGTAGTGTTCGACTTTGTTATTTGTTGCTTGAAGAATGCCTTTATCACTAGTTGATTGATAAGTACTCAATGGATATTCTACTTTAGTATTTGAGTGATAAGTGTTTATATTATAATATCTTTGTATTTATCTAAGGAGATAATTTAAGATTTGAATTCAAGAGACAATTGTGGAGAGAAATATAATGAAAGTTTGAGAAAAGAAATCAATGAATAAATAGGAGAATTTTGGGATAAGGAATTCAATTTATAGCATGATATGTTTGAAGAATAGCAATTGTGATTTTGAGTTATATGATTCTCGACCATAGAAAAATCTTTTGGGAAAATTTTAAGTTTTGTTTCTTCATAGATGATATGATTATAAACTAGATTTTCATAATAAATAGAAAAGTATACCCTTTAAGTTTTAGAAGTAGTTAACGATATGTGATTGGTTTGGAAGGAAGATTATGTGATGAAGGAAAAATTGAGAGAAATCATGTTATAAGTCATGCTAGTGTTTTCAACTTAGACCATTTTAATGTCAGGATTTGATTATTTTTATCTTTCTCCTTAATGGAATATTCATGACTTATTTGAAAAGGTATGAGATCACATGTTTAATATGTATTTGTTATGATTTGGTAAATGCATGTTTTATACGTCGCATGAATCATGTATCATGCATGTATAAGTCTAAATTTGCATGCATTTTTATGAAAAGTCTCATGATTGAGTTATTATGGTTTTCAATAAAATAAAATAAGAAAAGAATAAGAAAATGAAAATTCATGTCAGGACGGTGAAGGCGATTCGATCTGCCAGATGACTAACATGCCGACGATGAAAGCATTTCGATCTGCCATCAAAAGATGAAAATTATATCATTACGGTGAAGGAGATTCGATCTGCCGTAGGACTGACGTGACCAAAAAAGCTGATAGTGAATGCGTTTTGATCTGCCATCATGCAAAAAAATTCGACGATAAAGATGTTTCGATCTGCCGTCGTGATTAAGGAAATCCAACGGTGAAGGCAATTCAATTTGTCGTTGTGGATATAGATAAGAATGACAGTGAAGGCAATTTGATCTGTTGTCACTTGAAGAATGACAAGAATAAGAACAAAGACATGTAACGTTAAAAATTTTTTGAAAGGACATCGCTTTTATACGAAAGGTTTTATTTACATGCCAAAGAAAGCCTTTTCATGAAAATGTGTCAGTTTTCATTAAAATTGCATCATCCATAAGTTATCTCATGAGTCCCATGATCATGGTGCATGCAATTGTTTATCTGTATACATTGATGATGCTTTTATTACGTTATTTGTACACTTATTGGGATTTTACAAAATCTCACACTTTATTTTCCTTTACTATCATTTTTTTTGAATAATAGAAGCATTTGTCGGAATAGATGGCCCACAGGGAGACTGAGGCTTCACAGGAGACTCTGGGAGCCCTGAGGGTCTCACAGAGTACTCTGCTTTTGAGAACATGACCAATCATCTATATGATCATCTTTTGAAAATTTTGTATCAGAATGTAGCTGAGTTATCAAAGGGACGACGACACTTGGGATGCTGCAGGATCCTAAGCCCAGACGGCTTGTTATCATTAGACAATGTCTATGACTCTATGCGACGCCAATAGGGATAAGAGTTAAAAAGGGCGATAATCTAAGCATAGGTCAGTTTCGTTTCGGTGTTGATTATAAGGAAGTGAAGGAAGAACCTTACTGTGAGTTAAGGGGAAATTTGTATCAGATAATGAGGTTATAATATGTTGTGTCATGTTGGAGAACTTGAACTTATAGACTAGTACTGTATATTTGTGTATAATATGATATTTATGGGTTTCATTATAGTTTACCATGTAATTACTTGCAAAGTTATATTTCTTTGCCTATTTTAAAGAATTGAACTATTTTTGTTGCGATACATTTGGCATATTGTCAGTAAGATTAGGTGCATGCATAATAATTACCAAACATAAGAAGGGGTATATAGCTTGGTGTTACCTATCCCGACACTTCAGTCTATGTTAAATCCCAAATGTAGATTGGGGGCATCACAGTACGCGCTAGGTGACAGTGTCTATTGACATCGCTTGGTACAAAGTCACATGCACGATTATTACCCATGGTGTGTCGAAGAGAGCTAGAATATATGTATGGTCCCTAGGGGAGGTCATGATATACACTTAATAATAATATGGAATTGTGTTTAGGCCAGAAACTGGATTTTTTGGCGTGTGCAGTTGCATTCCTTTCTAGGAAAGGATGAATGGTGTATATGGCTAGACGTGTTCCTTTATGGAAAAAGACGACTCATGTATATGGACAGATGTGTTCTTTTCTGGGAAAGGACGGTTGATATGTGTGTGGTGTTCCTTTCTTGGAAATGATTGTTTTGTGTGTGTGTATTAACTCTTGGTTGAAAACACGTGTATTTTCCTGATTTTTGGTTATTCATTTATTGTGACTGATTATTGCTTACTGAGATTCACATCTTATGCAGTGCATCTAGTCCACCTATTGTTCCATTTTATAGAATCATAGTTTTTGATGTAGATGACGAGGATGAGCCCGAGGGGCAGGCTCCACCGGAGTAGACTGTTGTGATGGTGAAGAGTGAGATTATGATCACAAATGTTATTATCTGTATTATATTGCTTTTCTTTTGGATGACTGTATAATCTCCTCTTGGATAATTATTTTTCGTTTGGGTTGTAAACTTTAAATACTACAATATATGCCCTTTTATTTTTTTTTCCGCTGCAAATTTTATTTTGTACACCTTATGATTTGATGCACACACTCTCTTGGATCACTTGTTGATCGGGTGAATGACCCATATGATCGTCATCCCGATGTTGCGAGTCCCTCTAAATCCCAAGGGGGAGTCGTGAGCACCACACCCAGTCCCCTACCTAGAATTCGCTTTAACTTCTCTTCAAATCAGCAAAAAACTTCATCTTGTGTTGAGCCCTCTAAATATTTTCTTCTAACAGAGACATCAAATCCTTTTCTAGTTCTTAAATTCTAGTCCACAGCGGCATTGGAAGTTGTAACTAGAACAAAGGTCAACAATTTAGGAGGAGTATAACCATAGAGTGCTCAAAGGTCGAGATCCCAATTGAAGAATGGCAAGTGGTGTTGTAACACCATTTGGCCATAGTCAACCAGTCAAACCACTCTTTTGGTTTAGCACTAGCATAACATCCTAAATAGGCCTCCACATTCTTGTTCAAGTTCTCAATTTGCCCATCTGATTGTGGCTAATAAGCTAAAGTATAATGAAGAGAAACCCCCAGAAGCTTGAGCATCTCCTTCCAGAAAGAGCTAGTGATTAATGGACCTCTATCAGAAATAATGAATTTAGGCATGCCATGTAGTTTAAACACACCTAAGAAAAAGGCCTAAGCCACTTTTGTTGCTGCAAATGGATGAGCTAAGGGGAAAAATGAGCAAACTTGGTTAATCTGTCAATAATAGACAAAATGACAGAAAAACCACTCAAAATTAGGAGATCTTCAACAAAATCCATAGCTATATCAAGCCATGGTGATTGAACTAGGTGGCTTCGCTGTCTCATGGTTGCTGGTTTGGCAGGTTATACATTCCCTAACCAAGGCTCGGATGTTCCCTCTCATCCTTTTCCAGTAAAGCTTTCTTCTTGCATTCTGTAAAGTCTTTTTATAGCCCACATGACCTGCTTGAGAGTGATTTTGGATGTAACTAAGAACCTTCAGTTTGAAAGGAGAGTTAGGAACTAAAACCAATTTTCCTTTCCTGAGTAACAACCTTTGCTGCAAAGTCTACTTGCTAGTTCTTGCCATTCCATTGCTGAGTTTTTGCACAATATAATCAAACTCAGAAGATAGTTTATAACTATCCTTTAACTCTTGAAGCCATAAAGGAGTACGTAATGTTATGAGAGCCAATATAGCAGACTACTCTTCATCTTTCTTGGATAGTCCATCTGCAACAACATTCTCCTAGCCTTTCTTATAATCAATGCTGAAATCATATCCAAGCACCTTGGACAACCATTTTTGCCAAAACTCAATGCCTACTTGTTGTTTAAGGAGATACTTCAATGCCTTTTGATCTTTTTAACCTTGAAAGGTTTCCCTAACAAATATGGTCTCCATTTGGTCACTGCAAAAAATTAGAGCTAGTAGCTCATTTTCATATGTTGACAAAAGCAGTGCCTTGCCTTTCAACCCTTTGCTATAAAAAAGCAATAGGTCATCCTTCTTGCATGAGCACAGCTCCAAGTTCAACACCTAGAGCATCACATTCTATAGTGAACATCTTTGTAAAGTTTGGTAATCTCAAAACAAGTTGCTTCGTAACTGCCTCCTTCAATTTCTGAAATGAAAAAGTTGTTGAATGAGTCCAATTAAAAGCATCCTTCTTAAGTGAGTAAATCTGTCAAAAGGGGCTACTATGGTACCGTAGTTCTTAATGAACTTCCTATAGTACCTAGTGAAGCCAAGGAATCCCCTCAATTCTTTCAAAGAATCAAGTATGGGCCAACCAACCATTGCTGCCAGTTTTGAAGGATCAACTCTCACTACTTCCTCTAATATTAAGTCACTCAAATAATCAATTTCTTGGAGACCAAACTTGCACTTTGACTTCTTAGAAAATAGGGTATGCTACCTCAAAACACCCAAAACAAGCCTCAAATGTTTCAAATGCTCATCCAAAGAAGAGTTGTACACCAATATGTTATCAAAAAACACCAAGACAAATTTCTTGAGAAAAGGTTTGAAGATATCATTCATCAAGTCTTGGAAAATTGTTAGTGCATTGTTAAGGCCAAATGACATTACTAAGAACTCATAATGCCCTCCATGAGTTTTAAAAGCTATCTTTTCAATATCAACTTTCTTAACCCGAATCTGATGGTATCCAGATCTAGGGTTCAACTTTGGAAAAAAAAATTCCCCAAATAATTCATCAATGATAGGTATGGAAAAATTGTCCTTGATGGTTACTTGATTAAGTGCACGATAATCGATGCACATCCTCCATGATCTATTAGTGTGCTTCACCAAAATGACTGGTCAAGAGAAAGGGCTTTGGCTAGACCTCACGACTCTAGATTTGAGCAGGTCCTCACAATATTTTCTATCTCAATTTTTTTGATAATAGGGATACCTATAAGGTCGGATTGAGATAGGATTTGAGTTATTCTCCAAGACTTAAGAGGTAACCCAACTGGTTTAGCAAAGATGTCTACAAATTCATCAACAACTGCAGTCACTTCCTTCAGGGAATTGCTCACTATTTTGACAGAATCTTGGGCCACCATTTGTAATAACCAGCCATGTTGATTAAGCAGAGGAGACTTGAAGCAATTTGTGCCACTACACATCTTTAAATCAGCATTAAAGATGCCACTTAGTTTCACCTTTAAGTGGCCAATAGAAAATGACATGGACATAGCAGAAAAATCCAAGAACCACATCACATCCTCCCAAGTCAAGAAAATGAAATGAAATAAGAAACTTGGAGCTCTGAATTTTGATGATTGCCTCACACTTCCCTTGGCTGAAAAGGGAAGTACCATCATCCACCCTAACCTGCAACTTGGTGCTTGTGACCACTTTCAGGTTTGCTGCTTTCATAGTAAGAGAATCCAGGAAATTCTGAGTGGATCTAAAATCCACCAAAACTTCAACAGATGCTTCTCAAATTTTTCCTAATAGTTTTGATGAGTGCACAAAAATGCACTCTAAATACTCTATTTAAATACTAAAAGAAATGAGAAAACAATGGATATAACTCATGTTATTAAAATTAATGGTCATTTATCTTGAGATGGATATAAGCATGATTTAATATATTGATGAGAATATAAAATGCCATATTTTCATCTCTTAATGTTTAATACTTTATTCTTATTTGATGCCTAAATATACTCATTATTCTTATATTTTGATTTAGGACACAAATAGAGGCATTAGGAGCAAATGAAGATAATTGCGGAATTTTAGACAGTTCTGACATCTTTTCGTAATATGGGCATAACTCTCTCATCCAATCTTTGATTGAGCTGATTCAAGATGATCTAGAACCGAAAGCGAAATATCTATAACTTTTATGTTTTGTGTTTGAAGAGATATCCACTCAATCTAAGACAAAATCGACCATCAAGTGGACGCACCTGCACTTGACGTTCCTGGATATTTTTCAGCCACTTGCATCAAATCCAAATGTCATCATAATATTTTCTAGCAAGCACTCCTACACCAACTTGGAAATTCAATGATCAATTCAGATACAAGATGAAGTGCACTCAAGTTTCTTCAAGACAAATTATTTGAACACAAGATATTAAGTCATACAAGACAACTAATAGATAGAGAAGCAAAATTGAAACACTCAACCTACAAGCAAAATCCAGCTCATGCATGGTGGGAAAACAAATGATCAAAATGACAACTCACAAATCACTTGGATTCAAGAATGGCACATGGCAAAACAAGTTGAAATTGTGATGATTTTGTCATGACAACTTGCATGAAGGATGCTTATAAATAGAAGGGAGGGGTGTGTGTTCTAAGACCATGCTTAGCGTGCTTGGATGCCTTGGAAGATACATTGTTTTTGAAAGTTTGAGAAAAGAAAAGAAAAACCAAAGAAGATAGAAGAAAATAATGGTTGGCTCTTCCATATTATCCCTTAGAGAATTTTTGTTGCATATTTTCAATATGTGTAACTAATTTTTTAGTAGAGCTAGGGATGAATTTGTATATATGATGGTATTTGTAATTGTTTTTTATTCATATATGTGTTCTTCAAATATTAAACTCTTTTGTTTAGTCATTCAAAATTTATTATAAATGTTTTCGTCACCAAATAATTTTAGAATTTATTTCATTTATAGATTCAGTCATGCTTTTTCTATTAAATGCAATAATCCTTTGATTATGTTTGGTTCAATTGGTTATCTATTTTAATTTAATTCTCTGCTGCAATATTGCTCTACGAGTATATTGTCGACGTTGAATTTCTTTAATATCGATAACAATTCCTGTTCTTATATTGTGACGAATGATTTTTCGAAAGATTACATTTGATTTAAATCTGGTTATTAATGTTTTATTTTCCGATTGAAAATTTGGACATAGAAATTTCAATTGAGTTATTAATGAATCGAAAATAATTAAAATACCAATTATATACAAAGGATTCCCGATGCTTTACTTCTCGCACTCATCTAAATCTTTTTGTTAATTTCGTTATTGTTCCTCAATTTCTCAATCCATCTCCCTGTGGAATCGACACCCCAAAGCTATACTGCAAACGACCGCGTTATTCTTTGGGCGTAATCAAGTTTCATGGCATTATTGTTAATACAATCATAAAGGGCATGAATAGAGATTTCCATTCCCCCCTCATTGCTTTCAACCTTTCCAAGAACTTTAGTTTCTTGGTCACTAGATTTTGGTAACACAGAATCCTCTAGGGGTGATCCCCGCCCAGGCGAGGGAGGGGTACCCCTACTTCAACCCCTTGCCCCCGCTTGAGCGGGGGCCGGGACTTCCATCCTGCACCCCGCTCCCGCCTACAAAGGGGCAGTGTACCCCATCCCGTAGCAAGGTAGCTAGGGTGGGGGTCCATTCGCCTGCCGCCCACCCCCCGCCCCCATCCCTATAGGGTCTTGGACCATTTTGCAATTTTAGGTCTTTTTCGAGCTAGATCAAGTTTCTGAGCCATTTTTGGTCCAAAACACTATCAAGTTTGATTTATACACACAATTATATATTAAAAAATATTCTATTACTAAAGTCTAAAGTCACTTTAAAAAAAATACTAATATAGTAAACTTAAAATAAAGACTATATTATTACAAATTTACAATAATACAAATTAATCTTAATAAATTATAAATTTTGCTATTAATTATTATTATTATAATTTACAAATACTACTTCTAATTTTTAACTTTCTAAGAATCGAAATTCTAAACTAACAAAATCATTTACATAATATTGGTGGTTTAGATTGGACTTTGAAGAGTTGTTACGAATGCATATGTGGGTAGTTGGACTTTGCAATATTTTGATTGCTGTGAGAAATTGAGAATGAAAATGATAAAACCTAAAATAATAAGTTAAAAAAATGGAGAGTTCGGAGAAATTCGAAGAGGGGTTTGGTAGTTTTATATAAGTGACCTAATTAAAAAAAAATAGATGAATCAAAACGACGTCATTTTGATTCATTTATTTTTTTTAAATGTAATATATATTAATATTATTAATATATATAATAATGAAAGGCGGGGACGATGGCGGGGTAAAAACGGGACAGATGGAATCCTATACCACCTCCACCCCCCACCTGTCAGATGATTGACTCTGTCCCTGCATGGCATTGCGGGACAAAAAGCGGGCGGGACAGTGGGTACGCGTACCCACTGGCCACCCCTAGAATCCTCTAGCCCTTCCCCTTGTATCAAATACACTCTAGGCTTTTTACACACATGAGCTAGGTTTCATTTTTCCTCACAATGGAAACACAACCCATTTCTTCTCTTGTCATCCATTTGTGTAGAAAACACATTGTTGAATGGTCCAACATTATTCTGACCTCGATCACTAGGTGTAGCAGCTTGAGTTCTATAAAAATTACTACTGAAATTTTTGGTAAATCTCCTTGAGGCTAAAACATACTCTTCTTGGATCTTAACTAATCCAAATGTAGCATTAAGGTTAATGGGATTAAACATCCTAACTGAAAGCCGAATTTCATCCCTTAACCCACTCAGGAAAATGCTCGATTTGTGCCTCATCTGAAGTAGTCTGTTTGAGGTGAGTTAAAGCCTCCATAAGATCATCATAGGAGGTTGGACCAAAACAAACTTTTACAACTTTAATAAAGACGTCCCAACATTTAAAGATTCTATGCATCTAATGCATCTTGATACCAAATTAAGTAGGTTCTGGATTCCTTGAAAACCCTAGTTCAAGAATCAATAAAAGTGGATTTTTAATGAATTCTACGTTCTGCAACTACAAGCTATTTATAGAAGAAGAAGAAGACGCATTATACGACATCGTAATGAATAATGGCTAACTCTTAAACATATGAGCTATAAAACTCGTCGTTTCATTAAAGTGCAGGTCATTATTTTTGTTATAATTGCAGTGCACCATCTTATTAAAACAGATAGCACACCGTTTCGTCTCCTTTATTTCTCGATATCATTGTTTAAGCTCAACACTTAGCCTTATTACTTCACCATTTTTTCTTCTACAATCCAAACCTAGAACCTTGAAGAATAGCCTTACAGATTGGGAGAAAGTGACAATGGAGATGGAGGATGAATACATGAGATTGGGAGTGAACATTGAGAGAGATTTTCTTTAAAAGCAAGAATCTAAATATCGAGGAAGAGATTTCCCAATTGATTGAGCAAGCTTATGAATGCCTTTCGTTTTGGATATCAGTGTTTAAGATGTGGATGATTCTTTCTTCCTACACAAAGTTGCAATTCCCCAAAATAAAAAATAAAAAATAAAAAGAAAAAAACGTATTTGTTTGGACTAAAAGAAGGAAAATCAAAATAATTAATTTTAATTGAGATCTAAAGTAATTTAATAGTTTTAATATATTTTTTTTTTAAAAAATACTACATCATTAAAAAATATTTACTTAATCATTAAGTAAAAAAATAATAATAAAAAATAAAAATTTATTGAGGTATGACTTTTGTTTGTGACTTTGAAAAGTGACTTTAGCATTTCTCAATTGAGAAACTATGTAGTGAGAAAATCTCAAGCTCTCTATCTTGTTCTCAAGCTATGAGCTCACCGTCAACAGTATTTTTCAATTGCATTTGATTTCATATTTTTCTTGCTTCATTTCTTCATTTTTTTAGGTTCTTTTCTTTGTATTCATTGTGAAACAAATCATAGAAAGTATAAAGTCAATAAGTTAGAGAAACCCTAAATCATAGAAATCATAACCACCCTAAATCAATTGAAAACATATTAATATATCTCACAACAAGTGCTAAAAACTTGAGATTTCGAGATGGAACTGTGTTAGAGAAAAGGAGCCTGGGTACTAGCACCGTCGAGAGAGAAGATGTTGTCATCAATTGGGATGAGATGGAGCTCTCAGAAAATGGTTCCAATAAAAAAGAAGGAAAAAGGGAAAAGGGAAAGAACTCGTTTTGAATAAAGAAAATGTGAAGAGAATTTTATTTGGAGAGTAATTGATAATTTTAGATTGTGCCAAAGTGGCAAGTGTGTTCGAAGTGTTGAAATGAAGGCTAATACAAAGAATTGTTGAATTTAGACAACTGTACATGATATTATGAGTAGTCCCGCTTGGTTGTTGAAATCATCTTCAGTCTAATTTTAAACTAAATCTAACATTTAAACGAGACCTACAATATTTTTTAACTTCCTATAAATATATATAAACTCATATTAACATATAATTATATTTAAACTCATTTTAGGTATACTTACAAAACTCATTCTATCATCTCAACTCATTATTATTTATAAAGAACTCAACTTATCTCAATATCCAAATGAACCTAGTAATGCTTAAATGTGGAAGCTTTATACAAGCCTTTTAAAATAATGTAATCACATCAAGAAAAGTGAGTTTTCATACTTTTCTATAGTAGAATCTATTTTTTATATATAAAAAAATTTATGTGAAGTTTATATATTTAGAACTTGTATATAACATTTCTCATCATTTTTATTAGTAAGATAAAACCATAAAGAGCATATGACAAAATAAGAACATACAAATAAAAACTTTACGTACTCAAACATTCTTCTCATTGAAATCTGTCGACTAGTTTGACAAGGGCAAAGTACAAAAGAAAAATAAGCTCTCCTTTTTCTTACTTGTCATGAATGTTTATTTATTTTTATTTTTTATTTTTTTGTCATGAATGTTTAGTTATTTGTTTGGATTAGAATTTGTCATTTATTTGACTATTATCATCAGCTAATCTCGTTGTCCGGACATTGTTTCGTCAAAAACAAGTTTGGTGGAAATTGATATTTGCATCCACTTGGGCCCTGCCCAACCAATTGCGGTCATGACAGTAACTCAACTTCAATTTAAGTTTTTTCTTTTTTCTTTAATAAATTCCGCTCATCATCTTGACAATAACGAAATGATATTTATAATTATAAAATGTGATAATGTTATATAATTATTTTTTTTAAAAGTGAGTTATAAATGCAAACCTCACGTGAATAAGAAATATATTTTTTTAATAATAGACCCCAGTCTTGTTCAAAGCAATTATACGACGTTTACATATTCTACGATTGTATGTAACATTGCTATTTGTAATTTTATAATATGCAAATTTTGTGTGTGCTTTAAATATATATATATATAGGACCTACGTATATAAAACTATATTTGCTTTATGGCAAGATCTCGTTTGGATTAGAAAATAATTTCAATTTATCTCATCTAATCTCATCTTATTATTATTATAACTTTTTCAATTTTTCACATAAAATATAATAAATATTTTATTCAACTAATTTTTACTTTTATTTAAAATCATCTTAACTCATATCACTATCTAAATGGCTCATAAATCTTTTTTTTTTCAAAAGAGTGTGCAATAAGATTTTGGGGTTTTTGCCACCAATTCTTTTTCTACAATTAGGCATAGTATGAAATAATGTGCTGATGACATGAAAACGATCCGTAGGAAAAAAAACAAGCCTTTTGCCACGAGATAGTACCGGCAAGTAAAACATTGTGGGAAAAAAATATTTTGGTGAAAAAAATATTTTGGTGCAAAAAATAAGATTTTTTACGACAATTTTATATCGCGGCAAATAAACTTACAGACGTATAACCTTTCACTAGAAGAAAAGAGAAAAGTGACTTGTAGCGGCGCTTTTACCATTGCCGTAATAGAAAGTGATGGCAAAAGTCACTTATAGCAGCACTTTTCATTTGATAGCAAATTTCTCATGCTAACTGGGCGAATTTGTTTTCTGCGGTGAATTTTATTGCTATTTGCAGCGCTACGGAAGCGTCGCAAATTGTCTTTTAAAATCTAGAAACACGCTAACCCCCCCTTCCCCCCCGGATATTCTCTAAGTCCCATTCAAAGTCAAAACCTAATCTCTCTCTCTCTGAAATCGTGTCGCCCCTTCGTTGCCACCGTTCTGTTGTCATTGCCACTGTTCCATCATCGTCGCCGTCTCACTTAGTAGGTGAGTATCTCTCTCATTTTCTCCCTCTACATTCGTCTCTCACTCTTACATGTTCTCTCTCTCTCAATTCATCGCCATTTCTCTCTCTATCTGTTCCTCTATCTCTTTCTCTATTACTTATACTTCTAGGTTTATTTTTATAAGTTTGTGTGTTTATTGGTATGATTTTAGCATGATTGGGAGATTTTTTATTAGATTTTCATGAAAATAGAAAATTAAGGTTTGTACCTTTGAATTGTAGTATTTTATTAAAATTTATAGTGTTTTCTTTACCCCTATATCTTCTCCCCCCCGATTTAGATTCCTCTGTTTTTCCCCACAACAAAATGTTGATTTAGGTGGGTTTCCATCGATTATGTGTCTTTAAAAATTAGTGTTAGGTTTGATGGCTTCTCAGTTTTTAATCCCAATCTATTATATTATAATTAATGTTAGGTTTGAATATGAAAACTTCTTGGTACTCGAAATTTCTAAATTAAAAAAAATATTTTAATTTTAACCAAGCCGTGGAGAGTAATAATAATATTTTAATTAGAGTAATATTTTATTTTAAATTAATGAGAGAAAGAGATGTGTTTCTATCATGAATTATCACTAAATACAAGAAAGAGAGGAGAATTTAGGAATGATGTTTGTCATTATATGTTCCATCATGAAAGAGTGTAAGCCTGGCTAAGGTTTGTGTGTCAGAGATTAGTTTGCCCTGTTTGTTTCATTTCAGTTATGTAACTTGAATATATACAACAAATTCTTTACTAATCGATACCATGTGCTGTCAAACAAATTGAAATACAAGTTCATTGATTCCCTATACTCTTTTCAATGCTGGTTTAGGTTAATGTGGTAAAGCTAATGCTAGATATATTCCTGCTTCACTCATTCGTTTCATTTGTTTGATTTGCTTGTTTCATTGTTGGGATTATAGTGTTTATTGTAGTAATTATATTGTCTATTCATCATCCAATGCTAATGACGTGTGTATTAATTTACGTGGCTTTATAAATCATTTCATTATCTTGGATGGACTTGAAATTTGTTGGAGGCTGCAGTAGTGTTTCTTGTTCAATTACAATCTAGTTTTTAGGTAGTCAATTCTTTGTATGTGGAAATTGGAGAGTTCACTAAGTCGATAGATAGCGAGTTTTGGGAGTAAATAGTGCTTATGACATAGATATTTATGATTATTATGATTATACTTTTACTACAAAAACATGTTTGCCTTGAATTAATTTACAAGAGAAGATAAATGTGACGCCCACAAATCCCCCCTGGGATTTTGAAGGACTTGCGACATCCGAACAATCATCACATGGATCAATCATCTCATCGATTAGTGTTTGAAGAGTGTGTGAAACATGCATAAAGTGTATAATGAATATTCGCAGCGGAAAAATAAATAAAAATCAGTCGTTCTAGTACCAAAGATTCTTAAAAATTACAAATCAATTTAAAATAATTTCTCCAACAGGAGAATATACAGTCTTTCAGAAGAAAAAGATAAACAACACTACTTCCAAGATCATAATCTCGATCTTCATTCTCTCAACAAATTTCTTTTCCTACGGAGTCTGTATCTCAAGCCAAATTCCATTCTCTGCAATCACAAATTACGATCCCATAACGTGAGACCGTAGGTGGGCGCGATCCCCCTGTGAGATCTGAATCTCAGTAAGCAACAGACAGCATACAACTAATTCACACAACAGAACATCATCAACATATACAAGTAAACACAATGAGTGCATGTACCATGAATATGAGACTTGCAACATGATTTATGCACATGCACTTTCATATAAAGACTTCTATAAACCTTGACAGTCTTTGAAACTTTGTTTCATGTACATGCTTTTCATATAAATGCTTTCATATAAATTTGACTTCTTTCATATGTAATCAAAACATTTTCATAAACTTTTCGAGTCTTTCATCTTTTTTTTTTATCTTAGGCGCCACTTATCATATCATATAATATCATGTAGCTCGAAAGCTCATCTTTTTCATCATGACTTCTTATTTGGACACCTCACGGTTCTTCTATGCACCATGTGCTTCTCGTTAGTTACCGTCACACCCGGTGACCATATCAAACCTGGATGAATACGTTATGCGTTACCGCATCGCCTAGGCGACTGCATTTACCGCCCTTCATCACTCAGTGACCAATCAAACCGAGCGACTACTAACTTCTTATACGGTAAGGCCAAAACCAATACCGTCCATTCGGCACCTACTAGCATTAGGTGCGACCACACTCCAGATACCTTTTGGAGCCATACATGGTCCGTTGACTGTTTTTCGTCGATTCAGGGGTTTTTACTCGATTTTAATCACTCATGAGTGAATAGGGAGTTCCACTGGGGTACTACCTCATTACAGCCTTTGGGGTCCTTATAAAACTTTTATTTTTTTCTTTAGAAAACATGTTTGACTCAAAAACATGATTTTCGTGCTTTATGCATGGGACATGCATGCGACATGTGACTTCTTGTGCAAAACATATAGATCATGAAACATATGAATCATACATTCCCAAATCATATCTCGTACACATTAAAATATGAATAGACTTTCCTTTTTAATTTATCTTCTTTCCAACATGCCATGCATATTCCAAAGAAGAGATAATCAAATCAAGTCACATCGAATCAAACCAACATTGTCCTATAGGGATTAAGAACGCAACTTATGGTAGAGTCAAACCTAAACTTTTCTTCTCTTTTCTCTTTATCAAAACACACATTTTTCGTTAAGGTTTTCTCAAAACCTAATAACCAAGTCAAAACCAATCATTAGCCAACACATTTATATTGTTTATAGAGTTACTCTTTTCAGCAACGTGCCATCATATGATATTTTCTCTAAACCTAAACACTTCTCAAACTATACATCAAGGCAATCTAAGTATACATCAGCCATGAGTTAAAGCCTAGTGTTTTTCCGAAGAAGTATACTATGATTGAAACTAATGAACTCCCAAAAAGTAAACTTTTCATCGTCCAACATGTTATGCCATTGTTCAACCCTTAGCCGAATTATACTTAACTATACTTCTTAAGTTCCCTCATCAGATTTTCACCATATTCTTCCTAATGTCTCTTAGATTAAAAATCCTAGTGTATTACCTTTATGATACATAGAGAAAAAGCAACGGAATCATCCAACCAAACCATTATACCATCAATAATTACTAAAGAGTAATAGAATCTTCTGATCAAATCATTTCACCACCAATAATTACTAAAAAGTAATGAGTCATCTGATCAAAGCATTTTACCACCAACAACTTCTAAACAATAACAAAATTATTCGATCAAATAATTTTATCATCAACAATTTCTAAAAAGTAACAGAGTCGAGTCATCCAACCAAGTCATTATATCACCAACAATTAATATCCACACAAAATCCAATCACAGTAAGATTAACTCGGGGTGATCCCAATCTTCATTAAATGGCCTCAGGCCCAACCAACCTACTTCCAAATTATTTGTCATCGCTAGCTAATACTTCAAGCAAACAAAAGAGAGATTAGCACACAATTAAACAGTCAATCAAACAACAAACAAATGCTGTCACTTATAGCGCATAAATGAACGTCAATCGAACATTGTGCCGATCCACGATCCATAGTGGGTAAGTTGCGCATTATTCGTCTCCTGGCACGGCAAGTGACGGGTTGGGCTCGGGTACTCCGTTTGACACCAAAATTAGGAGAATACTCATTGGAGGATGGGGAATCTCATGGTCGTAGTAGTGAGGCGGTGCAACCACCGGAAGGCGGCAGATCTGGCTCAAAAGGGTGGAAACCCATTTTCAGATTTCCGCTTGTACAAGGGAGGTGGGGCCATGGATGGAGAAGCTGTTTTAGGGTGTAGCAAACTGAGGTAGGGGAAGCTTTTCGAAGTGAAGGTGAGAGTCACGGTGGCCGGACGGCGGCGCGGCAAAGGGTGATCCATTTAGAGACACATTTCGGTTTTATGGGAGATTAAGGAAGTGAGAGCTCTAATGGGGCTGGAATTTCTGGTAGTAGGTCGCCTCTAGATGGCGGATCAAATGGCGGGGGTGGTGTCATAGTGCGGTGGCTCATGGCGGAGCAACGGGCTGAGCAAGGTGGAGGCATTGAGAAGAAAATCAGTTTCGAGTTTGGGGCTACTGGCTGGAGGTGAGGCTGCCGTGGTTGACACCTCTAGTGGGGTTGGACTCGCCGGAGGCTAGTGGTTTAGCTGGGGCTAGAGGTGAGGCTTGGTGGGTAGGGGTGGCGCCGCCACAAGCTAGAAATCGAACTACCCTTTAGGGGCACTGTAGCACGCGGGAGAGAAAAGAGAGAAAGGAGAGAGAAAAGAAAAGGGAAAAAGGGAAAATGATGGGTCAAAGTCCTTTCGGGCTATTTATAGACCCGACATTTTGGGATCTTCAAACGGACAATAGATGAATTTAAAATATTGATCTAAAAGCGCATAACATCAATTTAACTTAAAACGCTCAAATTAATTAATTAAAATATTATTTTAACTTACTTTATTTCTCAACATGATATTTTTCATCAATACTTAAAATGATGAAACTTATTTAATTATTTAAAAGAAATAAAGTCATATATTTAAATCAGATATTTAAAGCACGTTTAAGATCTCGCAATATTTTAAATAACTAAAATCAAGCTAATAAAAGAATCCTGCATAATATAATATTTTTGGAGCTATTCAAAAGCTACCAAACCAAAATAAAATAAACATAATAAGACTTAATAATTTAATAAATTTAAGATCAATGAATCAGATAATGTCAAATAAAATAGAATAAATGCTCATTAATAAAAATACGACAAATCAAACCCTACATTATGATAATTAAAACCAAAAACAATGAACATAACATTTGAAATGGAAAGATCAGTAGTAATGATTTATTAAAATAACTAAAAGCACTATTATTCAAGAATCTCACAAATACTTATAACAACAATAGAAACTACCAAATCAAAATAATATTGACAACAATTCAAATAATAAAACCAATAATAATTATTAAACAACTAAGAGTATTAAAATCTTAGATTTTACAAATAAATAACTTCAATCGTAAATAAAGTGTACCCGAAATAAAATAAGTAAGATAATATTTTAATTTATTAGAATAAATTAAAATATCCAATGATGAAATATAAGTAAAATAAAGATATGCAAGAATTCGAGGTCTCACAATAAATAGTTTTCATTCTTCAGTTTATATGTCTGATGTGCAAGTCTCAACAAAAACATGTTCGTCTCTATTGTGCTTTAGGAAGTTCTGTTTGATGTGCAAGTCTTAAGATCTGAACCAAACCAATGGAAAATCTAGCAACTATCAAATTACTAGTCCAAAAGGTATTGTGTCCAAAAACACTTTAGACCCAAAGTTGTATCAGTTTCTTAGATTCGAATCAAAAGTAGCACTAAATATTTGCACTGTGGATCGTTGTGGTGTGACGCCCCTAATTCACGTCCGTAATTCAATGCAAATTGAAGTGTTAAGATAAGTAACACTTGGCTACTTACTCCCATACTTATCTAAATTTAATGCAAATCACAATAGAAAAGTTCTGAATAAAATTAATTTCTAATGATCATATGGTAGCATAAAAATCACAATATCCACATCATCCATTGTATCCTTACATGCATAAATATAACCCAGTTAGTTTTCTTATATACAACATTTACAAGACTTCTCAAATAACTTCTTATGGCCACGACGACTCCTTTTTCCTTTCCTGCAATTTCTTCCCATATCAACACCGATCCCTATTTCTATTAACTGGTCAAAAATTCTAGGGAGAGTACTTGAGGGCCTCATAGGGTTCCTCTGGGTCTCTCGAGCGACTAGGGCTTTACCCATGTCTATTATCAAATCTTGCAATAAGGATTGAATTTCCAAAAAGAAAAAAAATACACAAGAGTGAGATTCCAAGGAAATCTCAGTAAGTATACAAATAACTTAACAATGCATCATCCGAGCATATCAATAACATAATATGTACTATAATGAATTAATTTCTCATGATTCATGAATGCCTTATGAGACTCATGCATATGGATGACCATAATTTCTATACAGACTTATACTCTTATATGGACCCACTATCTTATACTTAAAACTCTTATTTACTTTCTATTGTGAGTCTTATTTACTTCTTATTCTTGACAGGCATTATGCATCGCTATCCCTGTCGGGTCTTACTTATTTCGTATCATCGACAGGCATTACGTATTGCCGTCACTATCGAATATTTCTTATTTCGCATCATTGACAGGCGTTACGCATTACTGTCCCTGTCGAATATTTCTTATTTTGTATCATCGACAGGCGTTACGTATCGCCGTCCCTATCGAATATTTCTTTTTAAGTTTTCTTAAATACTTGACATAATTTATGACGACACATAACATAGACTTTTCTTTAAATGGACGTCATGACTTAGGATAACACATATACGTAACGAAATGTAATATACGCATAAACTTAGACTTATAACATGCTTGTTTCATGTCTTCATAATTCATATAACATATAAAAATATATTACAAGAACATACATCACATATACATGCACATACGTTACATCAATTTATAACATCAATATATAAAGAAAAATACTCAAATAACAAAATAAACTATTAAAATATCATTAAATCAAAGCTGGCCGAAACCCCTAGAGGCTTAAACCTTATTTTCTTGTTATTCAAATCAAACCAAAATCCACATATACAATCTGTCAAATTTTTCTTAATTTTTTAATAATCAATTTAAGCATATTTACCTTGTTTTCTTGAGTATTTCCTTAATAATTTCTAGTATAAGAATTCTTGAAAATTTTTCAAGTAAATTAGATTTTATAAACTTATCATAATTATTAAGATATTATTCAAATAACTAAAAACAAGTCTGTTGAACTCAAGGTTTCAAGTTTCGTGTAAATCTACACATGGATTTTGATGATAACAAATGAATTCAAAGAAGAAAGGAGTCTCAAGCTCAAGTTGTCCACACAATAGAATCAAGTACATCAAGGAAGCAAGCATGAGCAAGAAGGGAACAAGTTCACATTAAAATCATAGAGTAATTTTGTAAATCTCTTAAAAATTCGAAATTAGGATTAAGGCTCAAAATTAATATTTTATCATAAAGCATTAAAATATATTTTCCACATGTGCATGAATATTTTGAAAATTAAATTTTAAAATTTTAAAAGATGATTGATTGTCATCTTTCACATGTGCATGACATGATTAAAGGTTTGAATTTTGAAAATATTAAGATGATTGATTGTCATCTTTCACATGTGCATGACATGATTAAAGGTTTGAACTTTGAAATTATTAAGATGATTGATTGTCATCTTTCACATGTGCATGTTTTATTTAAATATTTTCAAAAGTGATGGATGCTTTTCTTGACTTATGCAAAAGGTAGATGTCTTTGTTTGAAAATTTTGAAAAGTAAAGTGTGCTCCTTTTGTCATATGCAAAAAGTAAAAGATTAGATTTGAAATTTTTGAAAAGTAAAGTGTGCTCATTTTGTCACATGCAAAAAGTAAAAAGATTTGGTTTGAAATTTTTAAAAAGTGAATGATGATGTCTTTGACATGTGAATCTTTTTAAATTTGAATATGAAGTCTCATATACCTATAAATAGATCATTTGAGAGCTTCACATTAATCACACTAAGAACATACAACATTCATTCAAAGCTTTCATTCTCTCTTCTCTAAGCATTAAGCCTTAACCCTTGTTCATTTTGAGATATATAGTTTACACTGTATTGTTTCTATCTCACTCATTGAAGAGTGTATTTTGATAGTCTACCAACTATCAACTCTTGTATTTGTAAGAGGGTGCGTATAACCTTTGTGTGTGTAGAAGGTGTTCTACACGGGGAATATTTAAATCACCAAGTGTAAGGTGATTGGAAGTGTAGAAGGTGTTCTACACGGAGAATAGTTAAATCATCAAGTGTGAGGTGATTGGAAGTGTAGAGGGTGTTCTACACGGATTTTTTGGAGCAGTACTGCTCAAAGGTGTAATAGGTTTTTATCTCCATATAAAGGAGATTGAATAGTAGATTTGGGGATCCTCAAGGGGTAGCTTGAGGCGAGGACGTAGACAGTGGGGCCGAACCTCGTTAACATACTCAGTTTGCTTCTCTCTTACCCTTACTCTTTATATTTATTGTTGTTTCATATTTTGTTTATATTTTATATTATATATTTGATTTATAATTGTTATTTTTTTAAATACAACTCAATTCACCCCCCTCTTGTGTTAGTCATCTGGGCAACAATTGGTATCAGAGCTAGTTGACCTGTATTGTTCATACAGGCAGATCACTCATGGGAACTCTCACTTGTGACTGTGTCACCGAAGCAAGACTCTCCGACCATGGGTGACAGTGCACCGGTAGAGACGGTGGCCGGCTAGTCTGGTAGGTACAGTTGTTAGGTGACATAGGTGCGGCCTATGATCAGTAACAATTGGTATCAGAGTTAGAGCTCTATTATAAGATTAACTATCTTTTGAGTTAAGATCTTATGGCTAACATTGCAGCTTCATTCGGTGAAGGTCAATCCAGCAGTCGGCCTCCACTCTTTTGCGGAAACAATTACTCATTCTGGAAACTTAGAATGAGAATATTCTTTCAGGCTCAAGGTCGAGAAATCTGGAAATGCATTGTAAATGGACCTTATATTCCAACAAAAGTGATTGATGGAGTAAAGGTCAAAAAGGAAGAAGAAGAGTTTGATCGTGAAGACGATAGACTTTATACTTTGAATTTAACTGCTATGAATTTATTATATAATACTCTTAATGGTAATGAGTTTAATAGAGTAATGACTTACGCTACAGCAAAGGAAATTTGGGATAACTTGGAAGTTACTTATGAAGGAACTTCTCAAGTCAAGGAATCAAAAATTTATATTCTTACTCATGAATATGAAATGTTTAAGATGAATGATGATGAATCTATTTCTAGTATACACACTCGTTTTACTAACATCATAAACAGCTTGACAGCTCTTGGCAAAGTTTATTCCAAAGTAGAGATAGTAAGAAAAATTCTCAACTCTCTACCAAAACGTTGGGAGTCAAAAGTGACAGCGATTCTTGAAGCTAGAGACCTCAAGAAGCTCGAAGTGAATGAACTCATCGGGTCACTTATCACCCATGAGTACACATTGAAAAGAGGAGAAGAAGAAGGAAATTCAAAGAAGAGTTTGGCACTTAAAGCTGTTCCACATGAAAGTGAAAGTGATGAAGATGAGGAAAATGACGACAAAGATGAAGAAGTTGAGATAATAACAAAAAGAATTCAGAGGTTCTTAAAGAAAAATAAAACTTCTCCAAGGAAATCTTTCAAAAAGTTTTCCAAGAAAGATTCAGGTAAAAATGACACTTTAATTTGTTATAAATGTAATAAGCCTGGTCATATCAAGTCAGATTGTCCTCTGCTAAAGAAAGATCGAAACAAAGGCAAAAAAGCAATAAAGTTACATGGGATGATGATTCAAGTAGCTCAGATAGTGAAGCAAGTAGTGGAGAATCAGCAAATCTTTGTCTTATGGCTAAAGATGACATTGAGGTAACAAATTTTGATAATATTGAAGATCCTTCATATGAAGAATTGCAAAATGTTTTCAAAGAGGTATATGAGGAATTTGAAAAACTAAATATCAAGTATACTGCTTTGAAAAAGAAAAATTCTTCTTTAACAAACGAAATTGATATTTTAAGAAAAGAAAGTATTATTTTGAAAGATGAAAATCTTGAGTTGAAGAAAAAGAAAACTGATTTAGAAAATATTATTGAAAACTTTACGAATGGAAAAAGAAATTTTGAAAAACTTCTTGATAGTCAAAGATGTGTTTTTGACAAGGCAGGCTTGGGATATATACCAAAACAAAAATACAAATCTTATAAAAATTTCTTTGATAATCCTTCTGCATCAAAATCTAATATTCAAAATTCTTTTCACAAAAATAATTTTGTTAAAAAAGGGTACTATTATAATCACTCAAGTTCTTCATATATGTCACATGCTATTTGCAATTTTTGTAATAGAAATGGTCATAATTATCTTGCTTGTCCTATTAGAAGAAAACATACAATGACTATTAGGGCCATATGGGTACCTAAGAATTTTGTTTCTTTTAATACTAATATATAAAGGACCCAAAGAACTTGGGTACCAAGAATTTTTTTTTAATTGTTTTTGTAGGTATGCATGAAGTCTTTTACAGGTAAAAGTAAATGATTTTTAGACAACAGATGCTCAAGATACGTGACATGAGACAAAACTAAATTCATTGACTTCACTTCTAAAGAGGAAGGATGCGTGATATTTGGAGACAATTCAAAAGGGAAGATCATGGAAATAGAAGGAAAGATCATCAAGACTTAGTACAAGATGCAACCAAACAGTGAAAACATGTGAAAGATCATCCAATAGAACAAATTCTGGGAGAACCTTCACGAGATGTAAGCACTCGATCATCTCTTAGAAATATTTGCAATCATACTACTTTTCTATCTCAGATTGAACCTAAAAATATTGATGAAGCACTTCTTGATGAATCTTGGATTCTAACTATGCAAGAAGAGCTTAATCAATTTGAAAGAAATGATGTTTGGACACTTGTTCCTAGACCCAAAAATCATACTATTATTGGAACAAAATGGGTTTTTAGAAACAAGAAAAATGAGTCCGGAATCATTACTAGAAATAAGGCTCGACTAGTGGTCCAAGGTTTCAATCAAGAAGAAGAAATCGATTATGACGAGACATATGCACCAGTCGCAAGATTAAAAGCTATTCGAATGCTACTTACATATGCTTGTTATAAAGATTTCAAACTTTTTCAAATGGATGTTAAAAGTGTTTTCTTAAATAGTTTTTTTTTAATTGAAAAATGTTTTTCAAGAGGAAAGATCGATATAACTCTTTTCATCAAGTATGAATAGAATGATATTTTTCTAATTCAAATTTATGTAGATGATATAATATCTGGTGCTACTAATGAATATGTGTCAAGATTTTGTTAAGAATATGCAGGAAGAATTTGAAATAAGCATGATGGGAGAACTTAATTTCTTTCTCGGATTGCAAATTAAGCAAGCAAAAAGTGGAACATTTATTAATCAGTCAAAATATATCAAAGAGTTACTCAAAATTTGAGATGGGACGTGCAAAGGTAATTGGAACATCAATGAATCCAACCACTAAACTTGATAAAGATGAAAGCGGTAAGCCAGTTGACTCAAATGTATATCGAGGTATGATTAGTAGTTTATTATATTTGATAACTAGTAGACCTGATATTATGTTCAGTGTATGTTTATGTGCACGTTTTCCATCATTTCCAAAACAATCTCATTTGATTGCAGTCAAGCGGATTTTTAGATATTTTGCCAGTACCATTGACTTAGAATTATGGTATCCTAAACACACTTCTTTCAATCTTATTAGTTATTCAGGTACCGATTATAATGGTTGCAAAGATGATCGAAAAAGTTTTAGTAGAACATGTCATTTCTTAGATCATGCACTTGTTTCATGATTTAGTAAAAAGAAAATTCTGTTGCATTATCTATTACTGAGGCAGAGTATGTTGTTGTAGGCAGTTATTGTGCTCAAGTTCTTTACATGAAGCAACAACTTGAGGATTTTAAACTTATGTACAATCATATTCCAATCAAATGTGATAAATATAAGTGCTATAAATTTTTCGAAGAATCCAATACAACATTCTCAAACCAAACATATTGAAATTAGATATCATTTTCTTAGAGATCATGTGCAGAAGAACGATATTGTATTAGAATTCACTAGTACACATGATCAATTGGCAGAAATTTTCACAAAACCCCTACCAGAAGATAAACTATGCATGATTAGAAGATAAATAGGAATTATGCATGCCATGAATATCTGCTAGATACTTTTATTCCATTATCTCAAATGACCTACAGAAACTTGAGACGTTTAGTCACATCATTCAAATGCATTTGCTCCTCATAAATCATCATGCCATCCTTGTCTAAAGGATTAGGCAATCGAAATGCAAAGGCAAGTAAGGATTTTAAATCCTTATTCTCTTGTTTTAAGTCTACTATTTTTTTGTTAGACTCTTGAACAAGTCGTTGAAGAATATCGATCTTCTCATTAAGCTTCTCTATCTCGCGGGTTTTGGACTGCAACCGAGCAAAAAAAGCAACAATGGAAGATGAGTATCGAGTCCCGAGACCCACAAGCTCGTAAATGACATCATGATCTGATTTATTAGCCAAATCAGTGTTTTGCTGCTTCATGGCACTTACGACAGATGCAGAAATAGATTGATCACGAGAAGCATTGAAGGAGAATTGATGAGCCATTAAGATTTTGTAAAGTGAGAATGAAGATGAACTACAACAATGAAAAAAAGATTTGATGCGGATTAGATAAAACTAAGGATTACTTTTATAAAGATGGAAATAAGTAGAAGACAAACTATCATCTCTTCAAATCTTACTTAGTCAAGCTTACAAGATATGCCGGATGCATATTGTCAAAAGTTACCGAACTAAGCTAGCGAGATTAATTATAATTGTCTCTGTTTCTCTCGTGAAACGCTGTCATTATCTGCTGATGTTGACTCTGTGCTTGAACTCTTACTCGTTCTGATTCCTCTATTTGAAATTTCAAAACACGAGCTAATTCCGTCAAATCTTTATTTTCTTGCTTTAACCTCTTATTCTTTCTGCCTTTATTTGCAAGCTTTTGATGCAGAACAGATATTTGATTGTTAAGTCGATCAACCTCATTTGCCCTCTGTAGTAATCTCCGAGACATGATTATAACAGAGGTAGCATATTGAGTACTGAGAGTTCTTGATGCTGCAACAACCTCAGAATCAGTTCTATTTGAAAAATGCATTTCTACTTCTATCATGGTGTTGACAACCTCATGAGATAAAATGACTGGTTGAAACGGTTCCTGATTCAAATCCGGAAGATTATCAGATGAAATTTTTTTCGCCATGCTATCGTTTTGAATAAACAAAAACTAGATCAATGAATGGGATGAAAATTTATTTGAGTATCCGACAGGTGAAAACGGTCTTTTAAACAACTTTCAAATCTCGATAATATTTAATTTTTCAACAATATCACGCGAATTTAAATATGTTTTTGCACTGAATGCTAGAGCTAGGCCTCCAACCTTCGCAGGTTTTGTCAGACACGCGTGGCTCCACACCAAATTGCCAGAGTTAGACTTCCAACATTTGCAGGTTTTGTCGGACATGCATGGCTCTGCACCGCATTGCCAAAGCTAGGCCTACAGCTTTTGCTATCTTTGTCGGACACGAATAATTTTAATTATTCAACTTCAAATCTCTAGAACATCTAATTCGTCAATAACATCAAGCGGATTTAAATCTTCTTCCGCACCGAGATGATAAAATTCGGCTTCAACGTTTGCAGGTTTTGTCGGACACGGGTGGTTCTAACTTCTACAGTCTCTTCTAACGCAGTGTTTTATTTGTCTATTAGTTATTGTAGGAATATATCTTATTGAGCTAATTATGATTCCTTTTTAATGATGCCAAAAGGGGGAGAAGTTTTAGACTAGAACATTAACATTGTTTAAATTGCTAAACTTGTTATATATGCTTGGAATTATATTTATATTTTTGCTTGAAAAACTAACGCACATTCTCAGGGAAGTTTAAGTATTCATACAGGTTTCAAGTTCTATCAAGCATTTGTCATTATCAAAAAGGGAGAGATTGTTGAACTCAAGGTTTCAAGTTTCTTGTAAATCTATACATGGATTTTGATGATAACAAATGAATTCAAAGAATAAAGGAGTCTCAAACTCAAGTTGTCCACACAATAGAATCAAGCACATAGAGGAAGCAAGCATGAGCAAGAAGGGAACAAGTTCACATTAAAATCATAGAGTAATTTTGTAAATCTCTTAAAAATTCGAAATTAGAATTAAGGTTCAAAATTAATATTTTATCATAAAGCATTAAAATACATTTTCCACATGTGCATGAATATTTTGAAAATTAAATTTGAAAATTTTGAAAGATGATTGATTTTCATCTTTCACATGTGCATGACATGATTAAAGGTTTGAATTTTGAAAATTTTGAAAGATGATTGATTGTCATCTTTCACATGTGCATGACATGATTAAAAGTTTGAACTTTGAAAATATTAAGATGATTGATTGTTATCTTTCACATGTGCATGTTTTATTTGAATATTTTCAAAAGTGATGGATGATTTTCTTGACTTATGCAAAATGTAGATGTCTTTGTTTGAAAATTTTAAAAAGTAAAGTGTGCTCCTTTTGTCATATGAAAAAAGTAAAAGATTAGATTTGAAATTTTTGAAAAGTAAAGTGTGCGCCTTTTGTCACATGCAAAAAGTAAAAAGATTAGGTTTGAAATTTTTGAAAAGTGAATGATGATATCTTTGACATGTGAATCTTTTTAAATTTGAATATGAAGTCTCATATGCCTATAAATAGATCATTTGAGAGCTTCACATTAATCACACCAAGAGCATACAACATTCATTCAAAGCTTTCATTCTCTCTTCTCTAAGCATTGAGCCTTAACCCTTGTTCATTTTGAGATATATAGTTTGCACTGTATTGTTTCTATCTCACTCATTGAAGAGTGTATTTTGATAGTCTACCAACTATCAACTCTTGTATTTGTAAGAGGGTGCGTATAACCCTTGTGTGTGTAAAAGGTGTTCTACACGGGGAATAGTTAAATCACCAAGTGTAAGGTGATTGGAAGTGTAGAAGGTATTCTATACGGAGAATAGTTAAATCACCAAGTGTGAGGTGATTGGAAGTGTAGAGGGTGTTCTACACAGATTCTTTGGAGCAGTACTGCTCAAAGGTGTAATAGGTTTTTATCTCCACCTAAAGGAGATTGAATAGTGGATTTGGGGATCCTCAAGGGGTAGCTTGAGGCGAGGACGTAGGCAGTGGGGCCAAACCTCGTTAACATACTGAATTTGCTTCTCTCTTACCCTTACTCTTTATATTTATTGTTATTTCATATTTTGTTTATATTTTATATTATATATTTGATTTATAATTGTTATTTTTTTAAATACAACTCAATTCACCCCCCCTCTTGTGTTAGTCATCTGGGCAACAAAGTCACTAAGAATTTAGAATAAAAGAAATTCACCAATGAAGTTAATGCCTACTATGACAAACTCGGTTCTGCCACTTCTATCCCAATTTCATCCTTTATTGTGTCCTTATCTCTTAAACCTTAAAATATAAAAGTTGTATATCTTTCTCTTATCTTTTCACAACATCTTGAATTATTCAAATCCGACAACAAATGAACACGTTATGTCTAATTTACCAAAACTTATCAAATCTATCAATAATAACCCTATTAAGAATAAAATTTACTAGAGTTGGTTTATCATTTTTTTTCAAATCAAGACCTCACATTTCACTTAATCATATTTATATAACATCATAGAATATATTTGTAAGGTCTCATAATTTTCCTAGCATTTTTCCATAGCAAAAACTACTCCAAAATTTCATATGTTTCAATTTAACCCATAAACAAAGATTAAACTCAAATAAATATCAAATATAATCCAATCACCAAACCACTTATTCTATGCCAAGATTAAGTTAATATATTCACTTAAAAATTTTCTCAAAACTAGATTTGATGCTTAGGATAGGTTTTGCACCACTTATTCTCCAATGCTCTCAATTATCTCTCCTTTGGTTAGGATAGGTTGAGCATCCTTGTCTGATTGGGGTGATCTGTCCCCTACGCTTGTGGTCTCATGATCACCCCTAATCCTATGAAGAGTTGCTGATATTTTAATCCTATGGTTGAAATTAATCCACCTATAAAATGATCTTGATCAAGGGCTCAAATAGTTCTAACACATGGAGGTAAAGTCAAAATAACATCATAGGAAATCTTTCAATGGGTGTATTTGGCCACTTGGCCTCCCCTAGGGGTCAACCACGTTCCAATCTAAATAAGTCCTTGATATAATTTGATTCTTCAAAAACTCAAAACATAAAAATTTAATATCATCCTCTTCTGATTCTATAGGAGTTTGAATCACCTTATTCCGAGATCAAATGAGAGATATATTTTTAATTTATCGAAACACGTCAAAACTACCTGAGAATACCCAAACCGAGTTCTCCATTTATTTTCCTTTGTTTTTGACCCACCAAGGCTTCTAGATAAATTCTTGTGATAACCTGGACTTTTAAGTATCCATTTAATTGTCATATGTGGCAAGATTATGTTTCTTTAAAATCATTTAAAGGAACCTTTGGATATATGTATATAGTTTTTTATGTTGGAAGGTTAGGAGTAAGGTTGGATACAAAGGTGGCTTGTTTTAAGGTGAAAAAGTGCCTAACCCGAGATCTCGCTTGATATCTGGCTCGAGCGGGATACAGTGAGAGATTTAACGTCTTTTGATAAAATGGTCATAACTTGCTCATTTGATATCAGATATGAGTGATTCAAAAAGCTATAGAAATCTAAGAGAAATATATACAACTTTTATGTTTTATGTTTGAAGAGATGTGAACTTAATCAAATACGAAATAGAGATTAAAGTGGCAGATCTGAAGTGGAAATAGATAGGCATTGACTTTGAAGTTGACTAAAGACTTTAAAAAAGATTAAGTCTTTGGTTTATTCTCTCAATCATCCTAAGATCTGGACAAGTGTGTAGAGATGTGGAAAATAAGGGGATATTATTTAGTAAATTTCGTGTGAAATAAGAGGGATCATCTATCAAACACTTGGTGTGCCAGATTGGTGTTCTCGGGCTTATCTGTCGAGTTTTAGTAGAAAAATCATAACTTGTTCATATGAGCTCCAAATGAAGTGATTATAGTTCTTATAGAACCTTAAAAAGTATAACTAGAATTTTTATATTTTGGGTTTTTGAAGATAAAGAACGGATCAAGGACGAAATCTGGTGTGAAGTGGACGGCCTTGGGTTGAGTCCAATTGATAACCGACTTTGATAAATTGTCCTATATTCAACCATGTGAAGAAAAATGGTGATTGGCTATCAATTTTTCTGAGGTTTTGACATGTGTAGGAGTATGTTTAATGAGTAGATAAGTTGATCTAGAAGCCTTGGTGGGTAAGAAAATAAAGGAAAACAAATGGAGAACTCAGATTGGGTGTTCTCGGGTGGTTTTGACATATTTTGGTGTATTAAGTATATCTCTCTCATTTGATCTCAAAATAAGGTGATTCAAAATCTCATATAATCTTAAAAGTACGATATAAAACTTTCATGCTGTAAGTTTATGAATAGTCATACCAGATCAAGGATTTATTTGGGATTAAAGTGGACGGATACACCCCATTTGAAGAAACTATCATACTACTTTGTCACTTTGTCTTTTCCTTTCATGTGCTAGAATGATTCTAATCATTGATCAAGATATGCATATAAGTGGTACAAATATGACCCTTGGATGGAGATAGGACGAACTAAGCCTAAGCTCTAGGGGTGATATGAGCCTAAAGAGCTTGAAACTCATACACGGCTCTAAAAGGAGAACCGGTTACCTATGGGCATATTTTTCAACTTCTTGTTCCTAAGGTGTCGCCCCTAGGTGTATATATATATGTGTGTGTACTCTTCTTCCATCTTCTTTTAGAGAAAACTTTCAGTTATAGTAGAAAGAGATCAAGCAAAATTCACCTAAACACACTTATACCACTAGAACATCAAAGAGAAGGCAATCTAAAGGCTTTAAAGGGAGGATTGTCTAAAGTTTAGTTCTATCATCAATTCAAACTTTGGAGAAACTTTTAAGTACATATATTAACTTAACCTTGGCATAGAATAAGTGGTTTGGTAATTAGATGTTTGATATTTATTTGAGTTCAATCTTAGTTTATGTGTTAAATTGAAGCCTATTGAGTTTTGGAGTGGTTTTTGCTATGATAAAATGCTAGAAAAATTATGAGACCTTAGGAATAGATTATATGATGTTATATGAAGAAGATTATATGAAAATATCAGGTCTTGATTTGGAAAAAAAAAATGTTTGATCAACCTCAGTAACTTTCAGATTTAAGAGGAGTTATGTTGACAAATTTAACATCCTATAGTAAATTGGTCATAACTTGTTAGTGTGATGTCGAAATTCAATGATTCAAGAGTCTATGAAAAGCTAAGACAGAGATATACAAATTTTGTGCTTTAAGATTTAAAAGATAAAAACTCTATAGATGGTGAAATGTAACACCCGTATGACTGACGTATAGATAGGGACAGCGATATATAACGTTTGTCATAAAAGTAAGAGTTATGCCATGATGGGGACGACGATACGTAATGTCCATTGAAGATAACTAAGAGTTATGTCATGACAGAGACAGCGATACGTAATGCCCGTGAGAATGACATGACTAGCGGAGATGGCGATATATAACGCCCTCAATGTTAAGTATGTTCGGTGTCAAGACGGGGACGGCGATACGTAACGCCCGGAAGAGTGACACGAGACTCATCACAACGGGGAAGGCGATACGTAACGTCCGGATGACTGATGAGTTATATGCGATAGAAATGGCAATATGTAACGCCCACCAAAGATAAGTGATAAGTAAGACCCGACAGGGACGGCGATACGTAATGCTTATCGAAGATATGCGATAAGTAAGACCTCGATGGGGACGGCAATACGTAACGCCCATCGAGGATAAGAATTAAGTAAGACCCACAAGATTATGAAATAAGATGAAAGTATAAGTTTTAAGTATATGATGGTGGGTCTAAGTAAGATATAAGTTGGTATGGGAAGAATGATCATTGACATGCATAAGTCCCATAAAGCATTCTTATAAGTTATATGTCTGTGATCATTGCTATGTATGACGATTGCTGATGTTATCTATGCCTTATTTTGTTAACTATGTACTTACTGAAATTTCTTGTAAATCTCACTTTTTTAAATTTTATCTATCATTCCTTATGAAATGATAGATGTTGTGCAGGATTAAACAATTTGCATTGAGACTCAAACAACATAGGAGATTCTGAGGTACCCTGAGGGTCCTATAAAATACTCCTCTCCAGTTGAGATAATCTCATGTAAGTGATCAAGTGAAATAGTAGGATTACTGGATGATGGTGGGATATGATCTTATGTTTTAAGAAAACTAACTGGGTTATGTAAGTCATGGATACAATATGTTTTTATAAATATGTAGTTATGAAGGTTAAAGTTTTATTATGCCATGTGATATTTATACAAGAGTTAGATCTCTTTGCATATATTGAAATTTTACCTCTTCTAGCTATGATCTGCATTGCATTTATTTAGTAAGTTTAGATGCATGTATGCTACTTCTTATGTTTATATAGGATAAATAGCCTTGCGTTACTTGTCTTGTCCGGATGTTTCGATTTATATTTTAATCATGGCAAAAAAATCGGGGCGTTACAATTCTTAACAACTTGACAAATGTTCCCACACATGTCAAGACCTTAGAAAGTTTGGTAGCCAATCACAATTTTCGTCACATGGCCGAACATAAGATAGCTCATTTAAGTCAGTTACTAGTTGACTCTTATTCCTGTCTGTCCACTTCATACCAGATTTAGAACTTGATCCATTCGTTTTCTTCAAAATTTCAAAAAATAAAAGTTTTATAGATGCCTCTTAGTGTTCTATAAGAATTTGAATTACCTCATTTGGACGTCATATAAAGGAGTTATACTCATTTCACCAAAACTCAATGGACCAGCCCGAGAACACTTAATCCGGGCACCAAGTGTTTGATTTTTTTGTTTTATCACTTCCTCTTGAATTTCTCCTCTAAATTTCAAAAATTTATCTCTTTCTAGGTCTAATTTGAATTTCTCTAATTGACACCTTGTTACAATCCCCAAAGGTTTATCCATAATTTATCATAGAATGCATAATTTTACCTTTTCATAGCTCAAAATTATCATCTAAGTCTCAAATTCTATTTTCATGAAAATAAATATTTCCAATAAGTCCCTTAAAATAAATCCTCAAGAAAATATTTTATCTAAAAAAATGAGATATTACATGTGGTGTGTGCTATTTTTGGATGGTTTTGGTGTATGCTACTTTTTAACCTTTTGCAGACTAAAAAAGCCTCCATCTGGTTAGAAGTTATTGGGTACATCAAATTCCTTCATAGTCAAATTGAGGTGATATTTCTTCTCCTTCATTTATTTTATAAACAACCAAGGAATCTCTCTCAATGGAAAATATGACTCCTGTAAGGAAATAAACGGAACTTGATTTGGTGTTAAATTAGTGTTGGAATGGGTTTGATTGTGTATGGAGAAAGGGTAATGTAATTGTAGTTGGGGCTGTGGGGAGCCGGGATTTAGTTGTAGTTTATGGAGTAAAGTACCTAGTCTTAGTGATTAAACTGGATTATATGTGGTTAGTTTTGTGTTGGTTCTCAGCAAAGTCACCATTTTAAATTTAACTACCACTATACTTGTATAAAAAAATATATATTTAGCTACTTTTGTTATGAGACTCAAAATTAGCATTTCTTTATCCTTCAGCTTTCGTCTGTTCTCAATAAATTCACAATCTTAGCATCATTATAATTTAGTCTAACATTTGTATTCCATCAGTTTATATACTTTCATTCTATGCAGGTTCCACAAATGAAGGAGATCTTTTCCATACATGTTGTACACCCCTGATGACACATGATTTGATGTCAAGAGTAAGATCAAATTGGTTTCAGCAAAGTAATTACTGAAAACTACAAAGTTACAAACTTTGCTATAGTTCCTCAGTTTGTCATCTCTAGAGACTTTTATAAAGATCTGAAATGCATTAGACTTTTATTAGCTACTTGAGAATTGGTTGCTGGATACGAGGTGTATACTTTAATTGGGTTTGGTCATTAATTATATAATTAACTATATATAGTTGGATTGAATTTGGGTCAGCCAAAGGGTCTTTATGAATAATATTCACTGGTATTTCATTGTATTTTGGGTTTTATAATTAATGAATATAGAAGAGCATGCTGGACAAAAATGTTGGACATGTTGGGGTTATATAATTAATGGTTTCTAGTATACTTGTGGCACAATAGCTCCTAAGGTGATGTTGTTAGAAACGTGATGATCCTGAAAATTTTTCTCTCATTCATGTCTATGTTGCTGCTCACACTAATGAACGTAGTGAATGGATGGATCCTACCGCTGCAGAAAATTATGTCAGCGATATTAATTTTGTTAAATAAATTAATATATATTTGAATAATTTATTGTTGCTCATATTTCAATTAATTTTATTGCTTAATGTATGTTTTCTTTCTAATTGTAGGATGGAATATTGGAGATGTATTCAGCTTCTAGAGAATCATCGCCTAGTGATATAGATATTTTCAAGGAAGTGCTCGAGACCAAGTTTAGCGGGACGTTCACTCAAGCATTCAACTGGTTCACCATCCTCCACGAGCTCCTCTACTTCAAGGATTAATAATCTCACCAGGGATTTAGAAGTAGCATGACAAGAGAATGAAATTATGAAGTCGAGACAGGAGGAGTTAGAGTTTCTCTTGGAGTGACATTCTGATCTAGAGATATGCATGCAGGAGTAGCAGAGAAAGAAGGAGGAGAGACATAAATTTTATCTTTTTTAGGAAGATGGTGGCCTAGATGGAGTGTGTTATGTCACTGCAGCAAGATCATGGTAGACGAAGAGAAAAAAATAGATAAATTTTATCTTTTTTATTATTTGTAATTTTTAGTATTTAACTTTGATATGCTATAAGATATTGTAAGTTGCTAGATTGATTATATAATATGATACAATTTGTAAACTTTTTAATTTTATTAAAATTTACCATTTCTAACAAGTACATTCAAACGTGCACATTAAACGTTCGAGCTTTAATTTCAACTATGTTCGAATGTACTACACAACGTTCGAATGAACTGAACAAAATGTTCGAATCTTTATGAAAGTAAAATTCGAATGTCTGACAAAACGTTCAAATATTTGTCAAATTAACGTTTGAACATACTCAAACGTCACGTTTGAACATTGGTTTAGGAACATCCGAATGTCAAGATGTGACCAACATTTAAATGACATTAATAATGTTCGAACATTGGAAAATGGATGAAGTAGTATGTCGTTCGAATATTAGTCAGATGGGTTTACATTCGAACGTTTTTTTGATAACACATTTGAATCGTTAGTAACGGTTATAACGTTCGAACATTACATCAACAAGAAGGCATTAGCCGTCACAAAAAATATTTTTTGTGACAGTTGAATAATAAAGTGTCACAAATACTTATCTATAACGCAATTACTGTGACGGTTCTCGATTTTTAAATGTCACCAAAAGTCTTCCATGATATTTTAATAATTTTTTGTGATGCTTTTATATATCACTAAAACCCAGATTTATTGTAGTGACTCATTTTATTTCAATTCTGAAAAAGTACTAAAATAATCCTAATTAATATTAGTGCATAAGAAAGGAAAATAAAATATATTTTTACCATCCAACTAACATTAAATATTCTTATATATATTCCCATTAAAAAAAAAAGCATCCATGCCCATGAGCTTACAAACGCTTGATCTCTTCAGATAATTAATCAGCTTATAATTAACACATGATAATATTTTTATATTACAGTGACGTTGATTACTCAAGGACTACCTTACAAAATCACAGGGTAACTTCTACGTATATACGTACGTACCCAGCTGCAAACATTGTACAATACAAACATAAAGACAACACAATTAAATCATCATGAAAGAAAAATAAATCCAGAAAAGAAAAGAGAAGAAAACGTGATACTGAAGAATTAGAATCTTCCAAAAAGAAAAAAAAAACTTACGTAATCTTTTTAGCAACGACATCCTCCAATCTCCTCCACAAAAGCTTTAAGATTTTTGTACGAAGACCCGCCTTCCTTGGCAGCTTCCCTAGCCAAATCCTTCCATTTCTTAGCATTCCTTCTCATTTCCTCCCCTCGCTCCCCATCCCCAGCAATCAATTCCAAGCACCTCTTGATCTCATCACCTTCTACAATGCCATCCTTGTTTGCTGTCACCCTCAACCCTGTTTTCCACACATCTTCAATCAGTTTTGCGTTTGTTACTTGATCCGTCCACTGCGGGAAAGCAACCACTGGCACTCCAGAGACCAAACTCTCCAAGCTCGAATTCCATCCACAATGTGTTACAAAGCATGCCAATGAAGGATGTGACAGAACCTCCACTTGAGAACACCATGGCACTATCATTCCCTTTTGTTCCAATTCTTCTCTGCAACTCAATCTCTCTTCTTCCTTCTCTTCTTCTCCATTTTCCTTTGCTCTTATTACCCACAAGAATGGACGGCCGCAATCCAACAATCCGCGTGCCATTTCCTCCATCTGCTGCTTTGTCAGCACGGATATGCTTCCGAACGAGACGTAAATAACAGATGAGTTAGGCTTGGAGTTCAGCCATTCGATGTGGTACTCCTTGGAGCCTTCGAAAAGATCTCCGCCAAAAGCTTTATCGGATGGGTCCTTTCCGTCCAAAAAGGCCGATGGAATCAGCGGTCCAACGGCAGTAAGATTAAAATTTTCGATCGCTTTCAAGGCTTCGGGCTCTAATGCATCAAAGGTATTAACAAGCACTGTTGGGTTGCTTTCTTTTTCTAGTGCTTGGAGTTGCTCTTGAAATGATGGGAGTCCAAAAGTATACGTATTTGAATCAAGCAAAAATGAGGGAAGGTCACGACCATAAAGCAACGGCAGTCCCGGTAATTGTAGCGAGTACGAGGGATCAGTGCCGTTTTCCCTGATGTCGTCTCCATAGCCATTGAAGTAATAGTAATATATGTCCAAGACCGTGGCAGGTTGAATCCAGAGAAGTGCTGACGGGAGGTGAAGTTCGCGGGCCACGTTCCCCGCCCAAGGCAGGAGAAGAGTGTACACCAAGCACTGAAAGGGGCGGCCCTCGTTTGCGCTGGACACGATGAGATCTTTGAGAGTTTTGGAGCCACTGCGCTTGATCGCTGACATGTAGTCCTCGACATCATCAGTACCAGGCTTAAATCCATCGTCGTAGCCATCGGAGTAGGTGGCGAAGGACAGACCTTGACGAGTAGGGGTTTTAGTCATGCGACGGTAGGCGGAGACGCTGGTGGCGAGGGTGACATGCGCTCCCAAGCGAATGAGGCGCTTGGCGAACTGGAGGGCAGGGTTGATATGGCCCTGCGCCGGGAATGTTACGAGGAGTACGTGGCGGTAATTCTCCATGGTGGTGGACCAGTGGTGGTGGTGGTGGAGGTTGAGGGTCAGGTCTGTGAATTTATGGGAGATGACCATGTGGCCGGCAGACTTAAATAGAAGATTGGGATCGGACTTGTGAGTCTTGTGACGTTTGTAGTGACGATTTGGAGAAAGCTAGGAATTGTGGTTAGCAATTTGCTGTCTTCGAATGAGATCAAGGACAGGCTCACTGCGCAAGTGAGTTGGCCTGACTGTTACATGAGTTGAAAACTTTTACACAATATATTATTATTTTACTTCACTTATAAATTTATTATCTAATATCACATTATAAATAAATAAATAAAATAATAAATAAATTTACTTTTATTCTATTATATATAATATTTATTAATCTTAACTGATATTTTTATTAGATGATTTTTTATTTAATAATAATAAATATATAACATCTTATACAGAAAAATAAAATTAAAATAATAATGTAACGTACCAATACTTTTAATAAAGAACTGTAAGCGTGATCGTCGATGTTACTTCTGCCTAAAATTATATAATAAACTATTACATATATATATATATTTTTTTTTTTTGGTATGAAAGTGAGAATGATTAGATAAACTTGACATCCCTTTCAACCCGTAAAAAACAAACAAACAAACAAAAACAAGACCTATACACCTCCTTTTTCAAAGGTCTCTCATGTTTTTCTTCTTTCCTTTAAACCAATAAGGAAAATACTTTGTATACCATTTGGTGCACACAGTTGGTATGCACCGTTAGCTTTTTTTTTTACAAACTTAATAATTAAGTAAATATTATTTAATAATATTCTATTTTTTTATTTTTTTAAAATCTTCAAAAACATTTAAAAAATAATAATAAAATATTTTTTTTTTTACACTAACAATATAATGAGCGATGCACATATAACGGTGACTGTAGCTCCTCCCAACCAATAATAGCTACTTTAATTGATTGCTAGCCAACTTTGTTGGGACGTATTTCAAGTGTCGGATTTGATTAGAGGGCAAGATAAAATGAGAATTTTATAAATAATAAAAAAATTAAATTATAAATAATAGTAAAAAAATTGTTTGAACGGTATATTGTTTTAAATTTGAAAAAAAAATAAAGAAAAAATTAAAGAAAAAATATTATAAAGAAAAAATATTATAAGAATATAATTTTATAATATAATTTTTATTTAAAAATTTGAGATAATTAGAATTATTTTTTATTTAAAAATTTGAAAAGGTTGTAATGATTAGTTTGAAAATTTTATATTTAAATTATGTTTAAGGATAAGATGGGATGAAATAAAATGAGATAAGACGAAATTTTTTTATCTCAACTTATACCCCAAATGTTAAAACTTAGAGAAAGAAATAGATTTGTACTTAATCTGTGTATTTTCTATGTATTGATTTACAAATAAATAGAGATTATAAGATACAAGTATGGAGTACATCTATTGGTAAGTAAACTAATTGATTCTAATTTCTAGAATAAAGTAAATTGCTGATTTTCTAGATATTGAATATATGGGAAGATAATAGCTATCAATACTCTACCTAAAGTTGGTGTATGTAGATCTGTAATGCCTAACTTGTGTAAAAACTAACGAAAGAGCTCCTAGCCTAAAACTTTGGTAAAAATGTCAACAACTTGTTCATGAGAAGAGGTATGAATGGCTTTGAGGAGACCTAATTGAATCTTGTCATGAACAATATGAAAACCAATCTCTATGTGTTTTGTATGCTCATAGAACACAAGATTATTTGCGATGTAGAGACTAGATTGATTGTCATAATGTAAGGTAAATGGTTCAAGATGAGAGACGTTAAGGTTGGCGAAAAGTTACTTGAGCCAGATGAGCTCACAGGTAGTGACGACTATAGCTCGATATTCAATTTCAACAGAGGAGCGAGCCACAGTAGTCTATTTCTTTTTACGCCAGGAGATTGGACTAGTGCTTAACTGAATAAAGTATCCTGTTGTGGAGTGGCGAGTGGTGGGGCAACTGGCCCAATCAAAATCAATATATGCTGTGACATATATATTATTAGATGAAGGGAAGAAGATATATTGGTCGGTAGAAGGTCACCATCTTAATCATTGAGCTTCAAGTATTGTTCTACGGGAAAAGAAGCAATCCAAGCTCTAAGTTATCCACTCATAGAAAGAATATTGAGAGCATATTTGCAATTATTAAGAAAGATATTGTTGGGAGACTGAGCAACTTCAAGTTCAAGAAAGTACTTCAGAGAACTAAGATCCTTTGTTTTAAAGTGAGTGGAGCATACTCTTTTGAAGACCTCGATTTGAGTAATGTTGTTACTAGCGACCAAGATGTCATCGACATAAATAAGAATAAGAGTAATGCTGGTGTAAGTGACAAGAGTGAATGAAGAATGATTTGCCTGGGGCTGATGAAAATCTACATCAAGAAGCACAGTGGTTAGTTTAAAAAATCAGTTTCAGGAGGCTTGTTTAAGGCCATAGAAGGATTTTCTAAGGCGACAAACACATGTCTCCCCCTTAGAAAAATATTCGAGTGGTGGGGTTATGTAAGTTCCTCCATCAAGATCATCGTATAAAAATGCATTGCAAACGTCGAGTTGATAAATGATCCACTGTTTTGGTGGCGGCAACTACTAATAAGCACCATATTGTAGTCATTTTTGCAATCATAGTAAATGTATCATGATAGTCAAAACCTTTAACCTGAGTGTAGCCTTTAGCAACTAGGCGAACTTTGTACATATGGATGAAACTATCGGCCTTGAGCTTGGTTTTGAAAATATATTTGCACCCAATGAGTTTCTTACGAGATGAAAATGACTTAAGAGTCCAAGTCAAATGGTCCACTGATGCACGAATTTCAGAAGGCATGGCCTCACACCAATAAGGGAGTTGAGAAGCCTCATAATAACATGAGGGGCTAATACAAGTGGTAAGGCTAAGGACTGGGCTCGACGTCGAAGAGATGGCGGTGGCTTGGTTCATAGATGGTGGAGGTTGGCCAAGAATCGAAGGGTGCAACTTTGTACGGGGTTCATAACCAAGTGAGTAAACCACTAAGGTCTAGCAACGTTCACGGGAATGGCCCTCTGTTTTGTAGGTCATGCATTTTAAGGTGGATTTTGGGCGTCCAGGGGTGCGAACAACCATGGCCAAGCTCTCAAATGGGGTGGTGCGAAGGTGCAGCTATTGTTGTTCCTATTGGAAAAGAATAGAGAATACCTTGCTAATGGAGGAAAAAGGATCAATTGCCAAGATCTGTGTTATGAGAAGTGCGAAAGAGTCATTGAGGCCAAAGAGAAATTGGAAGACTCTCTCATCTTCAGCTTGTTGTTGCAGATCCTTAAGATCTATGTTACTTTAAAGGCATCCAAGTTCATCCCAAATTTATTTGATTTGATTATAGCCTTTATAGACTGAGTTGATTGTTTATTGCAGGGAAGAGAGGCTCATTTGAGGTGATAGATTCTAGCATTGTTGCCATGACAAGAATGAGAAGATAAGTCGACTCATACAGAACAAGGATCAGTATGGTATTTAAGAGAATTTGCAATCAATAGACTAATGAAGTTAAGGATCCAAATAAGAATCATGTCTTTGGTTTGGTTCCATTGAAGGTAGCTGGGTGATGAGGGTTCAAGAGGGGTGAGGGTGCCATCAATGAAACTTAACATATTTTTTGCATTCAGCGCCCATGTCATGGCTTTCTACCATTTAGGAAAGTTGTCGCCAATGAGAAGTCCATTGACGAGGATGAAACTTAGAGAATCTAAGGGGTCAAGGAGGTAGGGTGAGGGTACGGGTGGGTTAGAGTTGGTGGCCATATGGCTAGGGTTTGGGGATCGATTAGGTTGATAACATGTTAAAACTTAGAGAAGGAAATTGATTTGTATTGAATTTATGCATTTTCTATGTCATGAGTTACAAATAAAAAGAGATTACAATATACAAGTATGGAAACATATACTTATGGTAAGTAAGCTAATTGATTCTAATTTCTAGAATAAAGTAAACTACTGATTTTATGGAGATTGAATATATGGGAAGATAATAGCTATCAATACCAAACATGTCCTAATGAGAAATACTATTCTCATTATACGGTTTTAATTTTTTTAAATTTTTTTACTCAGTGATTAAGGATATATTTTTCTATAATAGTGAATTTCTTTTATATTTAAAAGTATTAAAAATAGATTAAAAAAATCTTTTATACTAGCCGATATATTGATCCCCAGCCGAAATTCTCCATATGTAGGTGTAGAAGTGCTCATCTTTAATATTATTTGAAATGACATTTTGTTAATAAACTACTTGCACATTACCGTAATCCTCAGTTCCTCGTAATTGATTCTTAGCTAAATTATATGAAAAATTTATGAAAATGGAAGAAAAATAAGCTACATCTAATTATTTCCTACAATAACTTTCAAGTTTAGGATATGTACAATTGTTCTTCAATTTTTTTTATTCCAGGCTTATATTTTTACTACAAGAAAAATAAATATTTGTGACATTTTAACTGCAACCAAAATGACTATTTACAACAAAAATAATTTGTTTTCGTCATAAATAATCTTTCTTATTGTAATTAAAATATCACAAATACCAGTTTTTTTTTTGTAGAGTTTAATAGAATATAAAGAAATATAAATGCAAGTGATAGAAAGAATAGAGAAAAATTATTTTAAGAGATTATTTCTTTTAATATTATTAAAAAATAATTTTTTGCGAATTTTTAAATCTTAGCTTTTCTAAAAATTAAATTGTAAAATTAAATCATTCAATGCTAATTTACTTTAATACTAACTTTCTAACTTATTTTTATACTAGACGTATACTATAATGTCTAATTACATTTTATCATATGGTAGTATTACATAATATTTATAGTGTCTAATTACATGGTATTATACTATAGTATACAAGTTATTATATTATACTAGTGTCTAAGTTTTTTATAACTTATTTCTACACTAAACTTATTTCTAATATCTAAATATTACATGTTATTATATTTTAATAAATTAGTATTATGTGTTATTAATTTATTTAATATACAAGATTTATTACTTATTTCTATATTAGTGTCTAATTTATTTATGTACAAGACTTATACATAGTGTCTAATTACATGTTGTTATACTTTAGTAAATTAATATTTTGTATTATTAACTTATTATACTGGGCCTATTTAAGTATTAGTATCTAACTTAATTCTATATTTGATTAAGAATGGTAGTAATACTATGATGTTTACTACATATACTACACTATTATTAGTTTATTTACATTATGGTACCATATTGAATGCTCTCCATCGACTTCAGCCTATTATACAAAATCATAAAAATTTGAGTCACCAAGGCAAAACTAAATATTTGAAATCACGCAAATTGAAGAAACCTAAACCTGCAGCATCAGATTCAATCAACATCCACCCGTTAGGGTTTTGGTGGGTTAAGTTCTTAGGTCTGTAAGAGCAATGAAAATTGAATTTCTAAGTAATAGAGAGAAGGGGTTTCGATGGGTGGATCGTTTCATTGGTCTTCTTATTTTTGATGGGTTTCAATGTGATTTTAATGGATTGTGGGTTGATTTTGATTGGATTTAGATGAAAATGAGTGTAGATGATCGACAAAAATGAGGGAGATCAACAACAAAGATGGGTGATTGATATGCTTGACGACGGTGTAAAGAGAAGGCGAAAGGATCGAAGGAGTGAGGGGTAGTTCACCTTGTGAGGGTTCCCATCGCCGGGGGAGGATTCTGATCTGGAGGCGGATTTGCATCAAAGGAGAGGGGTTGCTATGGGTGTGAGGGGGTAGAAGAGGTCAACGTCATTGCAAAGGTAAAATATATAATAGATACAGTTATGGAGTTGTAAGCAGCGTGCAATCGCTTTGATAAAAATTGAATATATATGGAATTCACGTAAAAAAGTTTTTTTTTTTTTAAACGACTACACATTATTTATAATTTTATAATTATATATAGTATTGCCCTAAAATTATTGTATGATTGTATGTATGTATATTCATGTGGCATTAAGGAAATTGAGTGTTGATATTGTTGCAATTGTTGAGTTAACCGCTAGACGGGTTCCCTAATCAATTTGCTACGTTCAATGACAATGACAAAGACAAAGGTTGAAGCATTTGAAAATCGTGACGTTATAGCTCGCTGCCCTAATACTGATTTTGAGGTTGAAGGTCTCATTCGTTAAATGCAAAATTAAGAGTGAGACATATCATAAAGAATTAGGAAATCTCGTAATACATAAACATCCATCCGTATACAGCGAAGGACCAAGGCGGTTCATTTTGTCAAATTGAACGTCACATAGGTGCTGATAGATAATGAGGGACAATAATGTTGCAAAAAGATGAGTTTTTCATCATTAAGGCTGCCGGGGGCACACCGAAACTTGCCGTCGTAGGGATGAGGTTGCCTGAGTCCGCCGGTTCTAATGGCGTGGGCGATGTCACCCACCGCCACCGGCGGCGGCTCCGTTTGCTCCATGGTTGAATTTCCTTAAATTCATCTTCATTTTATTTTTTTATTATATTTTTTATTATATTTTTATTTTTTATTGTATTTTTTATTGTGTTTTTTATTATGTTTTATTCATTTTATTTTTTTATTATATTTTTAATCTTTATTTTTTTATTTAATCATATTTTTTATTTTATTTAATGTATTTTTCATCATAAAATAATTTAACTAATATTAGGCTGCTTTAGATACTGGAGACAGCCGAACCGATCGCCAACGTCTCCCTTTTTTCCATTTGGCCGTCTTTGAAAAGCTTTTCTCGCCAATGTAGTTCCTTTTACCATCATTTAATGATATGTACGTAGTGCAGCTTTTCGGTTTCTTTCACTTGCATCCTAGTTAAAGTAGCTTTTCGGTTTCTTTCACGTGCATCAATGGCCGTCTTTGACCTACCATTGATGCACGTTTCTTCTCCTCCGACCAACCAGTTATATTCGCCTCAAGAAAAACAAAAAAAAGGCATTCAAAATGACACTCATTATTGACACAATCTGTAACTTAATCTAAATTAAGAAATGAGATAAATTAAGATGAATTTAATTTAATTTTTAATATTATTATTATTTTAATATTTAAAAAAATTAAATTCAGATTTAAAAAATATGTATTAGAATTTAAAAAAACTGTATTGAAATTTATATTTTATATAAAAATTTAAAATAATATAATGATAAATTTGAGATGAATTGAGACAAATTCATCTTGTCTACAAATCCAAACTGCCCTGAGAGGACTTTGGAGTGGATGAATAGTGTGACACCCCCGATTTACGTCTAGGATTTAACATAAATTAAGATATCTGGATAAGTAACACTTGGCTACTCACCCTCGTACTTAACAAAAATAAAATACATATATCACTTAATTTGCAGCGGATCAGGTTTTAGATATAAAACTTTCTAAAGATCACATGAGAAATATACTTACAACATTCACAATATTCATTAAAACTTAACATTGTACTTTTACATATACAAGACCCAAATTGTAGCAAGTTAACAACAAACTATATTATATTCATCCAAAAGATTATCCTTCACCTCACTCTTTTTCCTTCTTAACCTCGGAGAATTCTTTCTCATAGCGAAACCTATTCATACTAACACTAAAGTCTCGCTGGAGTAGTTGTCCCTATGGAGTCACACAAACTCCACACATGGACAACGAGCCATCAAGTCCTAAGGTTAAACAACATCCTGTACGTCGCCTCTCCTCAGTAAAAGTGGATGCGTCAAGACTCCAAACTCTGATAGGTTGATTACTGATAGGAGGTTCGAAGGAAACAAAAGAAATGTCCATATAAGGACTATAGTCGGAGAGTCCTGGAGAGTCCCTCAGGACTCTCCGAAGTCTCTTGCCTCGTCGAGGCTATCCCCTTGCTGGTCATCAAATCCTGTATAAAGTTGATATGCACAAAAATATATAGAGCCACAAAAGAGTAAGATTTCATTTGAAATCTCAATAAGTACATAAACAGTTTAAAGGAAACAAGGAAAAAAGAAACTATAATATTATCACAACTGATAACTAGGGAAATTTACCCTAAGATACACCTCAAAAGACCACTGTCTAACTGGTACTTTTCTTACTCAACCGAATACACAATCTTATACTGAATTACACATTTTTCTTAAAAGTTCTTATTCTTTCTTATCACTGATGGGCGTTACGTCTCGCCGTCTCCTTCACATATACTCATCAATCATCCGGGCATTACGTCTCGCCGTCCCTGTTGTGATGAATCTCATGTTAATCTTCTGAGCGTTACGTCTCGCCGTCCCCGTCTTGACATAGATCATATATCTATATCACTGCGGGCGTTACGTATCGCCGTTCCCACTATTCAGATCAGTTTCACGGACGTTACGTCTCGCTGTCCCCATTATTCTGATCAATCTCACGGGCGTTACATCTCGCCATCCCCGTGAAGACCATACATTCTTATAACACGACAGGAGTTACGTATCGCCGTCCCTGTCGGCACGTCCGTCATCCGAGCGTTAAATCTTGTCGTCTCCATCACGATGTGGCTAACTTATTCTTATACTTCGTTTTCTTTTTAATTGTTCCTTTCTTATTCATACGAGGTTTTCACTCATAACCCTTTCCCTTTGAAACACCAATTTTATTCCGAGAAAAACCCTTAGTCTAAAAAAAACAGAGCATCTCGCTCGAGCAGGATGTCGAGGGAGTATAGAGTGAAGTCTCGGGTTGGAACTCACTCGAACAGAGTATCGAGCAAAACTCTAGCGAGGGATCATATTTTGCCTTCGCTTAACTCACATGTCAAGCGAGGATCGAGTGAGATCACGGCTCTAGGAGTTTTTCTACTCAAAACATGCCAATCTTTTTACTACACTCTATTTGGCTTCTTAAAAACTTAAATTTATGTTCTTACAATTATAATGAATATTTTTACAAGACAAGTTAAAACCAACCTTACTCATATGTCACTTTGTCATTTAATCATGTTCTTAAGAGTTCAATACTAGTAAACATAGTTCAATCACTTCAATAAACCGTCTCCATGCTTAAGTTAAGCTAGAATATGGACTTACAAATTATTCAAAATTCAAGATGGATCCAACCAACTTCTTGCAAGCTTTCTTCCAAACTCACTCACTTAGCTCACAAATGAACTCTTTAAGGGTTTTGGGAGGGTTTTCTAGTGTATCTTCCAAAGGGAAAAGTGTTCTCTCCTTCTAAAGGAGATTAGAAAGCTCTCAAGGCTCTATTTATATGGTGGTGGTCAACTAACATGAGGGAGAGAAAATGAAAAACACCCTAAGGTGCACTAGTTGCCAGATTTGCATGGATGATGAGGTGTCTATCTAAGCAAATCTCATGATGAGGATTAAGCCTCCCAAATCCTAAACTTTGCAGCTGGATTAGTCATCTAAGGGCTCACATTTGAGATATTTTGGCTGCCTATTTTGATCCATGGCTGAGAAGTGAGCTAAAGGGATAAGAGGTAAGGTGGCATTTCACCTAACCATGCATGCACCTCTCATCTCCAGCCCTCTCCTTGTGTCACACGCCCCTCTCCAGATTTTTCCACCCATTTGGTTATTCCTAACTCCCTTAAATCTCCATTTAACAAGTTCTAGAAGGCCACTTCTTAGTTTAGTTAAGGTAGAGCCAAATTTGATCCATTAGTTACCTATCAACTAGATTTTGGTTCCCTTTGTGTTTCCATCACACTAACTAATCACTTGGCTTCCAAATCAACTTTCCCTCTATTTCCAACTATCCCTACACATGTCCTAATCCCAAAAAATATCAAAACCAATTGTCTAATTCGTTACATGCCCTAAATTAGTTCAATTCATCCAACTCGGGTTCCATTTAAGCCCATTCCAAAGCTGCCTACTTGATTCCCAAATAAGTTATTGATCCTTTCCAAATCTTAGAAAACTTAAAAGATAAGAGTTTTATATCTATCTCTCAAGGTTCTATGACAATTTGAATCACCTCATTTGGATCTCATATGATTAACTTATGCCCATTTCACTAAAACTCGACAGATAAATTGGAGAATGCATAATCCCAATACCAAGTGTTATCTCACATTCCTCCATTAAATCTCCCACTCTAATTTCATAGTAAATAAATACATCAAATAAATTTCCTTAAAATAATATCCATAAAATAATTTACCTTAGAAAATTTGGGCTATTACAAATAGTATATCTCCACTTATCATGTTTTGAAAAGTGTTTGGTTGAGAAGAAAAAGGCCAAAACAAGCCAGAAAAGGTAGTGGCATTAGATATTCCCAGAATCGCCTCTTCCAATGTCTCTGTTTATGGAAACAAAATCAAATTACAATCATCTAAGATAACCAAAGGTTGTGTTCTTTAGTTGAATTTCATGGAACCCTGGCCATCGTCTCAACTTGCTTTTATTTTTTTTTTATTTTTGTTTTGCAGCCGAAGATCTTTTAATTATTTATTTTTGGCTAGAATATAGCTTAAGGGCACATGTAGCGCAACACCAATTTTAACATGCCGTCAACTTCATATCCATCTACAGAAAATACGACCAAGATTACATATCGGTACTCTTGTTAATTTTATAAATAAAATGAGATAAAATTTTAAAAAACTTCTTATAATATATATTTTAATATTAATTTTATTCTGAAATTTGGAATGTTATTTTAAAATTTGAAAAATTTGAAATGCTTATTTTATTTTATAAAGAAATTTAAAAAAACGTAATGATAAGTTTGAGCTGAGATAAAATGAGATGACATATGTTTGGAAGACAAACAAAGCCTAAGAGACTCCCCACGATTTTGATCCAAAGTATACTTCTATTCATTGATTCAAATAAATGACTATCGAAAACGAAATAATCATTTATTTTGTAAGCTCCCCTTTCTTTTTCTTAGAATCCCCCTTGCCCCCCATTTTTTTTTTATTCCAGAAAATGAAAGAAGAATAGGAATGAAAAAAATACCCATCTACCAATGCAGAAAATACATGAAATACCCAGATGCAAAGATTGAATATCCTATCGTAAGAGAGTCGGATGCATAAATCTATGATGATGGAATACTTTGGTTGTTCGAGCCTGATAGAGGGAAGGAGGAGGCTGGGCAGACGGACTGACGAAGTTGTTGGGGCATAGATTTTGCGAGTGGCAAATAGGGAGAAAGGAAAAATGCTTTGAGAAGAGATACGAATAAAATAAAAAGACACATAAGGTGTGGGCCATAGTCTTATGAATAGTGGTTGATGAGAAGAATTATTGAATCGATTATATATGAAGTAATGATACTCAAACAATGCATTTTACAATATATTTCATAACACATGTTACAAAATAAGAATATTTTTGTAAACTGATGTTAGTTTATAAGTTATTTTACAAAAATATACATCTTTTTAATATATTATTGTGTGAAGTGTTATGAAAAGTGATATGTGTTTATCATTTTTTTTTATATAGTACCGTTGAAAATACAAATTTGTGATTGGCCTGGATTAGTGCTGAAGTTTTTAAGTTTGAATAGGATAAGATTTTATCTTATCACTAAAGTCTTGATTATGTAATTTGACTATGGGATTTATCCATAGAAATTATAGTCCTTTTATAAGTCTTAAGAGTCAGTTAGCTATGCTAGTATATTTAATTTCAAAATCTAGAATTTCCAAGTCAGATGACTATTTGATATCACAATGCAGTAGAGACTTTTAGAAATCAGTCAATAACCTATCAGCAGATGCGATTCAGCAGGATTCTCAAACCATCTATTTAAATCAAATCAAACTATAACTCTACTTAGGATTTTCTGCCGGAGCAGATATTTAGAGATATTTTTGAGCTGTTTGAGAAGAAAATTAGTGAAAAATTCTTCTTGTGATTTCTATATACTTGCGAGTGTGACCTTGCTCAAGGTTTGAGAGGATCGATGACTGAATTTCAGCCACTAGAGGTTCCAAGAGAAAAGACAATAGATTGAATATCGGAATAATTTTTGGCTGCTACTGCGGTAGATGACAAATGGGTCGTTAGTCGATCAAGTAATAGTATCTACTTGCAAAGATTTTATAATCTAAGAACTCTACTTGTAATTAATCTTAATTTAATAAAATTTACTTTTCTGGATTTGGCTACTCCATAGAGGTTTAATTTTAAGGAGTTTTTCAAAGAGTTCCCCTTCATAACCAATTATTGTGTTACACTTAATTATTGATTTAATGCATATATTGATTGTTTATATGTTCAAATGAGTGAGATCTAACCAGTTTGATTGATAAAAATGGTAGATAATTTTAGGCCACATAGGCGTACATAGAGAATTTCAATTGATATCAGAGTATGGTTTACTCATCTGAGTGTGATCTATGCCCCTATGAGATCGTGTTGACGTCGTTACATGTGCAGCCACACTTCGATGGTAAAAATTGTAAAAATTATGCGTATCGGAAAACTCGCATGAGGGTCTTCCTCAAATCATTGGATGAACGGGTATGACACTCCGTTGAAAGATGATGGACAAAACCCGAGGCCAATATTGATGTGTGGTCAAGAGATGAGTTGAGCAATAGCAATTTCAACAGTAAGGGGTTGAATGCCATCTTCATGGTTATATCTCTTGAAGAGTTCAAAAGAATCTCCATGTGTGAGATAGTTAAGAAGACATGTGACATCTTGGAGGTCACACATGAGGGAACAAAGATTGTGAAAATCTCAAAATTACAATTACTAACCTTTAAATCTGGGGAAATTAAAATGTTTAAAGATGAATGCTTGAATGATTTTTATGCTAAACTTAATGATCTTATAAATTCTAGGTTTAATCTCAGTAAAAAGGTTGAAGACTCAAAAGTCATGAGAAAATCTTGAGGTCTCTACCCGAGAGGTTTTGGCCCAAAGTCACGGCTATTGAGGAAAGTAAAGATTTGGATGTAATCAAAATTGAAAAGCTAGTCAGGTCCTTACAAAAATATGAATTCTCCTTTCCTCAAGTGAGAAAAGGTAAATCTATTATTTTGAAAACTGTGAAAGAAGAGCGTGAAAATTTTTTGATGACGAAAACTTCAATGATGAGGATATAGATCTTATTGCTAGGAAGTTTAAAAAATTTATGTTTAATAAAAAGACTAATGGCAAACAAAAAGGGAGAAAAGAATTTTCAGCAAAAAAAAAAATGAGTCTGAAAATTGAAAGGACAAAATAAAGTGCTATGAATGCTTAGGATATGATGCTATTAGAGTTGAATGTCCGAATATCAAGAAAAATAAAGGAAAGACATTAAATGCTACTCTTAGTGATTAAATCAATTTCATAAGCCATGAACTTGATGAACTAGTAAGACTGTGCATTCAAAATAATGAGAAGGGTAAGCTCAAAATTAAAGCAAAGTGCGTGGTCAATGAAGATCTCATGTCACATTAATTGATAAGACCACTTGTATGTTCTTTCATTCTTTGCATATTATTAGTATAAGACATGCATTTTTACTTAGCTTTGTTTTGTTTTATTTTATGTTTTTTTTTGCTTAAAATGTATATTTTTTTATTTTTTTATTTTTTTGGTTTCCAAATTTTCATTAAAAAAATAAAAAAAAATATATGTGTTCTAACCAAATGGCTTAAGTGCATGATGGATGATCTGTTGAAGTCTTGATCATGTGAGTATTGACCCAATAAATTCTTGAACTCATGTATGTCTCTTGCTTTCTACATCCCACTTTGTGGATACTAACCAATAGGTTATGTTAGCAAAAGTTCATTTTTAGTGCATTGTGAAAAGCTTGTTTGTATGAAATACTAATACTAAAAAGGGGTTGAATATGTGTTATTGAGATTCTCATCATAGAGGGAATCAAGACTTAAATTGACTAATACTAGTTGAACCCAATACAAAAATTAAAAGAGGTCCCACATTACCAAATACCACTTGTCGATCCATATAAAAATTTTTGGTATTAAAATCGTTGCAGAAAAAGACTAATACCCTAAACAGATTTAACCTTAAAAGTCTTTATAGAAAAAAAAAATTATTATTCAAATTATTGCGAAAAAATATAAGCAACCAAAAGGGACCAAAAAGGGACTAAATAAGTAAAGTTTTTGGAGAAGACACTCATATATCTAAATGGTAGCATAAAGTTTGATTTTTAAAGTGAGTAACAAACTTTTGGGAACCTTTCAAAAAAAAAAAATAATTGTAAAGTATATGATCAAGAAAAAGTATTACATGGATAAATAGAAAATATATACATGAAGAAAAAGTTGCTACCTTATATAAGTTGTTCACTCACACACTCACAGAAACTTTGGCTTTGATTATTTTATGAGGAGTGAACATCTATTGTGATTGTTGCAACCAAGAGGATATATGATCTTGGATTATTTTGTCACTAGCACTATAATTGAACTAAGATGCATCTTAAAGCCCCATTGCCCCCTTAAAAAAAAAATCTTAAAAACATTATTTTGGCAATTTTATTTTTTGACCAACAACAAATAAAATAATAAAATTTTTCGTGGTCACTTTGGTGCATGTGAGGTATTTTCATTTAGAAGCAATGATTAGGATTTCTTGAGGTTTATAATTGTAGGTGTCCATGTCTCAGTAGGACACAACAAAAAGGGTGCTCATGTTGAATTTATGTGTCTCAGGTGCTAATATTTTTTGACTTTGGTTTTAAGTTGAGTTTAACTTCCAGGAGACAGTCTCGGGTGCTTGGAGTTACTTAATTTGAGTTACATTGGGACTTATTTTGTGAGATCCCAGATTTCGTGTATTTTTACGTATTGTCTTTATTCTTGCTATTAATTATTTTAATTTATTTTAATAATATTATCGGTGGTGCTTTATTTACTTACAATAATTGTTTGAGCTATTAATTAGTTAGTATTAGTTTTACGTTGTTTTCCTTATTAATTTTAATGTGAGGTAATTATTTTAACTATTGGAATTAAATTCTTTTATTTTATTATGTGATTTTAATTGACATACTTTCTTTATATTAATTATTGTTTTGTAATTAAATTACGCTTTGGTTTAATTTGTTTTATTGTTGGGTTTTAAATATTTTATTTTATTGATATTGAATTGTAGTATTTTCAATTGACTTTTATTTAATTTATTGTGCCTTTTTTTCTAAATGGACTTCATTTCCTTTTTCCTCTCTTTTTTCTTTTTCTTTTCTTTTTCTCTTTTTTCTTCTTTTCTTTTCTTTCTTTTTCTTTTTCCCCTGCTTTCCCGCCCCCCCCCCCCCCCAGCCTGTGCGACCAGCCCTCCCCTCCCCTGTTTCCCATTCAGCTCTCCAGCCCAACCACCGCCGGCCACCACCAGTGACACCACCCCCTCCATCTGAACTGCCGTCCACCGGCAACCTACCACCAGAAACCCAAGCTCCGGCCGGCTCCTCACCTCCCCTACACGGCCTAAAACCCGAATGAGTGTTGTGATACCCATTCGCTTGCTTTCCGACCACCGCCAGCCACCCAGCTGCACCGCCAACTTCCACCACCTCATAGTGACCTCTGGCATCACCTCCAACCGCTGACACCACCCACAACAACCCCAAATGCCCAACCCAAAATAGGTATTCCAAACACCCATTTACGGTTTCCTCCACCTAGCGTTGCCATCGGCCATCATCTGGTCTCACTTTCACCACCAAAAGGTCCCCCTTGCTCAGCCGACTACCCTCCTAGCTCAGCTCTTCAAACTTGACCACCACTTTCATGAGATTCCACACCCTTCAATGAGTGTTTACCTAAATTTTGGTGTCAAACCGAATACTCTAGCCTAGAGTACGAAGTGACCCGCTATGAACGCTGTGGATCGACGCTTGTTCAAAAATTTATGTTTTTACCCGCTGTAAATATTTTCCAAATAAACTTCAAGAATAAAATATATTTTGCATTAAAAATTGCGTGTTTGGTTGATGATTGAGATTGCTGATGGTTGGATAATTGTTTATGATGATGCGCATTGTGTAATTGCATGCTAGTTCATGTGTATAATTGGCGTTTTGAGGTTTTTATGTGAGACATGATTTTTGGATTATTGAAATGATTTAATTGATAGTTTTAAAGGAGAGGTACTGTAGGGATGGTGGTAAACAGGGATAGTGGTTTAGTTCCACTTGTGATTCCCACCTACAGTATTGCTGGGTTTATGGATCTTAATAGTTTTGACAGAGTCCTGACTGGGGAAGGCGTGCAATTACACATATCAGGGACGGCGATACGTAACACCCGTTATGGTCCGTGTGTGTATTTCATATCGGGGATGGTGATACGTAACGCCTACTATGAAAAAAGTGTGTGTAGGTCATAATGGGGACGGCAATACGTAATGTCCGTTATGATGGGTGATGTGTGGATGTCATATTGGGGACGATGATACGTAACGCCCAATATGATTAGTGTGGATGTCATAATGGGGACAACGATACGTAACGTTCATTATGATTGGTATGTATGTCATATTGGGGACGGCAATACGTAACGCCCAATATGATTGGAGTAATTGTGTTATGATACGTAATGTCCGTATGACTGGCATGAATATGGGGGTAAGCAGGGATGGTGGTAGAGTCCCACCTGCGATACCCGTCTATTGTGTTAATTGGTTTTACGTGGATCATATTCTAGGAAAAATGGTTATGGATTTAAATGATTTACGTGTATCATTTTCTGGAAAAATGATGGATGTTTTTATTGTAGTTTATCTTGGGCCAAACGAGATTTTGGCGTGTGTTTATTTTATTTATTTTGAGGAAGATGATTTTGAGTTTAATGCATATGGTGTCGTGTTCATGCGTATTGTTGTTGCATGAATATATTTTATATCTTGTAGTTTGTTTGGATTGTACTTACCTGTGATGCCGTTTTTCGCGTCGTAGATTTTGGATGCAGATGTCGAGGAGGCTAGCCTGAGGAGGCGGCTCTACAGTTGAAATTTGGTATATAATTTATTATCTTGAAAAATGTATTTCCCCTTTTTATAAATGTATTTTTATGATTTGTCTTTGAGATGACTGTACAAATTCTCCTATTGGAGAATTTGTGTTAAACTAGTTTGTAAAATAATTCTAAAAATTCTAGTATTTAGATATTGACTTTATTTATCCGATGTTTTTATTTATGCATGTCATATGTTCACACACTTAGCACTTGACGTTGGGAGTGCGTGACCCGTGTTGTCAGCATTTCGACACCTCGATTCCCATGTTATTTTAAGGGAAATTTGGGGGTGTCACACATTTGGCCCATGCTATGCACGATACCACACATAAAGAGGTCTAACTAAATGACACAAGTTGTTCAACCAAGTCCCACATGCAATACCCCCTAATATGCTCCTTACATCGCACAAAAATTTTGTGCCCTAACTTTCAGTTTTCCCTCATTGCACTCAAATTTTTTAAAGAAAGCACTTGCACTCCATAAGTTTTCATCTTCTGGGAATTGTTCTCTCCATCATTCTATTTCTTGGTTTCGGCGTTTACATGCATTAAATGGGTTGCGATTTTTTTTGGATCTAAGTAAGTTGGTCTTGAATCTTGGTTTGGATGAGTTGGTTGTTGTATATTGAGTGATTTACTAGTGATTTGTGAAAGTAGGAACTTAAAAATGATAACGTTTGATAATCTTAATGCAGGAACTTAAAATTTTCAGTTTTGATGTTTTTAACTTTGTCTAACCTTAGTTTCATGGAACACTATTAGACATGATGATATATGTGAATGATGAACTAACGATAGATTTGATGTAAATGGACTAAATGTAATGTGATATGATTTTCGATTTTAATTGATTATTATTTACTTTGTTCATGATCACAAGAAACATATATTTATAAAAAATATTTTGTCACTAATTAGCTAAAGTGGGAGATTGAAAACGTAGATTTGTGATTGGCTTGGATTAGTGATGAAGTGTTTAAGTTTGAATAGGATCGAAAATTGGATTTCAGCCACTGGAGGTTCCAGAAGAAAAGACAATGATTAAAGATCTTTATAGGTTTTGGTTGCTACTGCGGTAGAAGACAAATGGGTTGTTTATCTGGTCAAGTAAGAGTATCTAGTTGCAAAGATTTTGTAATTTAAGAATTTTATTTGTAATTGATTTTAATATAATAAAATTGAATTTTCTAGGTTTGGTTATCCCATAAGACTTTTACAATTGAAAAGTTCTTCAAAGGGTTTTGTTTCGTAACCAATTATTGTCTAATGATTGATTATTGATTTATTGCATATATTTGATTGTCCTCTGCCCTCAAGAGGCAGCGAAAGTTAGAAATAAAATAATCTTCTTTCTCATGCCTTTATTGAATAAATTTTGTTTGATTGGGATACTGATTAACTTGGAAAATATTGTAAACAGATCAATAGTTTAAATTTGTATTACTTGCTGATTCTAAGTACATGTGGCGTGTCTTTCGTGAAGCATTTATAGTTTGTTTGGATATGGAATTGAGATGAGATAGAAATTTTATAAACAGTAATAAAATAGATTGTAAACAGTAAATGAGATAGTTTCATTGAGTAGTTTTTATATTTTAGAAAATGAGAGTGAAAAAATTGAATAAAAATATTATAAAATTATAATATTTTTTAATGTAGTTTTATAATATTATTTTTGTTTGAAAATTTGAAATAGTTGAATTATTTTTTATTTAACAATTTAGAAAAGTTGTAACGATTAGTTTGAAAAAGACATAATAATTAGTTTGAAAATGTATTTGAATTATATTTAGAAAGGAAATGAGATATGATGAGATAATAATTTTGAGATTGAGATCTATTTGATCCAAACAAACTTTTAGAGCATTCGCATTCAATACCGTAAAAACCATTTTCCCCTATAGTTTGGGGGAAAGTTTGGGATTTTCACCCCAAACTCTCCTCCATTCAATTCTCCCAAATAGGGTGATCGGATGGAGATGTTACGGATCCCAAATATTGGGGATCCACTATACATCCCATATGCAATTTCGTTAGTTGTTGCTCCCTTCCTTCCTTGTCTCTCTCCCTTAGACCATTGGTTGCCTATGTTGTTTCTGCCCCTCCCTCGCACTGCATCCACCATTGAAGACAGCCTCTCTGTGTATTCATCACTGTAAGTATGCTCTATCCCCTCTAGGTTTTGTCCATTTTTGGGTTCCACCATTCTCATTCGAGTGGACAGGCTTCCCTCATGGATAGAACTCCATCCATTTAGGATTCTCCATGGCTATTTACATCGAGCTTCTCTATCCCATGTCACTGTCCTAATGATTCGGTTCGATTTTTCAGATTGAGGGTTTTAAGAAAAAAAAAACTTAGATTTCGTGTGGGTTTTCATATTTCCTTCGATTTGTGCATTTTCTTGAATTTTTGTTGCAATATTTTATCTTCCATTATTGTGATAATCATTTTCTATGCATGATTTGAGACTATTTTTTTATATATGATTTTAACATTTTCTACGCTAGATTAGGGGGGGAAAACCCTAACTTCTTTTGTTTTCTCTTGGATTAATGTGTGCTATTTCGTTGGTCTGTGATGTTGGACTGGTCTATGCTAATTTATTGCTCTATGTTGTTTATACTTTTGTGCTGTTGGATTGCGACCATGCTATTTCATTGCTCTGTGCAGTCTCAAATGTTCTGTGCAATTTCATTAGTCTTTACAGTTTCATTACTTTGTTATGTTTTATTGCTCAGTGCTGTGAATTGCTTAGTGTTGTTTCATTGTTTTGTGTTGTTTTATTACTCTATGCAGTTTTACTGCTCTGTGCAATTTAATTGGTTTATGCTGTTTTATTGTTATGTGTAGTTTCATTGCCATGTTATGTTTCATTGCTCTCTACTATGAAATTGCAACCATGATATTTCGTTGTTATGTGTACTTTAATAGTTGAATGTTGTTCCATGCTTTATACATACCTTAATTGCTCAGTGCTCTTTCATTGTTCATGTGTTGTAAATTGCACCAAGAAATGATGATTTTATCCAAAAAGGGTTATGGTGGCTAAAAGCATGGTCTCCATGGGAAACACTTTTTTTCGCACCAACTTGTGTCGTGGGACTTTCTTGGAATAAAATTGGCGGGATAAGTTTTTTCCCCATGACAGCTTAGACTTGTGGGAAAAAGTTAGGTTTTTCCCACGAGATCATTTGCAGGCAAACCTTTATTATATGTTGAAAGTACTTTGATGTTGAATTGCAATTATTTGTGGATAAACACACTCCAATTACAAATATTTTGTTATCCTTTATAACTTTTATCTTTATCAATTCTAAATTGCTCTGTATAGTTGGGTCCTTTGCAATGTTTGGTACTGATGAATAAATATCTCTCAGGTGGTGCATGTGTACTATTAGGCTCTGATGATGGTGTTAGTGAGGGTTAATTCACAAGTGTTAGTAGGGCCCCATCGATATGGTAGGGTAATATTCACCTGAAGGGTCATATTGCAATTTGTGATAGTTTTCATTGAAGGCAATCGAAGTTTGGGTAAGGTTTTATAGTCATTCGGTGTTGGGCTTTTGATTTCCGCATGCTGTAAATAAACAAGCCATTATGAGACCCATATATTTATACATTCGATATAGGAAACTAGATGCGAATGTTCTTATTTAGATTATTATTATTTTATTTTTTTTGTGATTTTGCATGCTATTTGGATTTGCTTCAATATTTTGTTGGATTTCATAAATTAAATTTGTTTGTGTTATATTGTGATTGTGAAGTAATGTGTAGATCTCTTGGCTATGATGATGACAAAGCCTGGTGAGGACACAAGAAATTCAAAACATACCTCAAGGGTTAGGTAATCAATTATTGCAGCCATTCCAATATGCCAAATTTCCTAAATATTACCATTCAGTTGTTGAGCCGATGATGGAGAAATCAAGCTCTTCATTTTGTTTCGTTTGGTATGATAGTGATTATTGATCTCTCAATGTGATGATCACACAATTAAGTTAAATGGTTTGGGTATGTTTGAGGGCCTCACAAGAGAAAGTTGAGTGTTGAGAGTAGAAATGTTCACTATTTGTCTACAAACTTCAAGCAAATGAAAAGATAACACTATCCAATGCATGGGTCAAGTAGTAGCACCACCAATATCTTACGCTTAGCAAACTATCATCAGTATGAATACCCAATATGCTATTGTGATATTAAAAAATCTCGCCGAACTGCTCACATTGAGGATAACGAAAGTCACCACTTTTTCGGTTGGGTAAACTATAAGGTAGTTTTACAAATTAGTGATAGTACACATTTATATACTATTATTGTCATGTCTGAGTCATATACAGATTTCAATACTTGTGAACTGTGCATGTTGGCCAGGTAGTCTTGCTGGTTTTTATGTTAGCATGAGCCTGAAATGTCTGCACATGGTCAGAAAATAAATCACCGATTAAAAACTGAAGTTCATGAGATATAAGTCTCATTGGACATTCAAATAGCTAGATATTGAGTAGAAATTATATCAAAGAGATGTAAGAGAAGATTGGAAAAGACAAGTTTGATTATTGTGTTTTCGATATCGTGGTTATTTGTTTTGGCAATTTATTTTTGAAAAATTTGAGTAATTTTATATTGACATGTAATAGACTTTTGAGTTTGGTGTATGGCCACTTTCAGTGTATGTGATTATAACAATAATTTCATTCACGTCACATGTAATTTGCTTTTTCGGACTAGTGTGAATGGGAAATAGTAGTACATTGTATGCCAATAATATTTTTTGTGAAAAATTTTAACCGTTATTATTATTTATACCATTGCAACTCTTATAATTTAACGCTACAACAAAGACCCCTATTTCCACCCAACGTTTGGCGGCAATAAGTGGAAATTGTTGTTGACACTCCACTAATCTCGACAAAATAAGGTGGTCACATAGTTGTAGATAGAAAAAAATGACAATTATATGCATACATTGGCGAAACAATGGGTTGCCGTAGTTGGTTTTTTGCGACAAACCATGGTGCCACAAAAGCATGCCAGAAATAGCCTCCAAGGCTGCTTACGAAATTGACCCAGATAACTTTATATCACGGTATCTTGTTGCCACAGAAGTTGAATTTGCATCCATAATTTTGTCACTATTGATTAATTATCTACAATGATCTATGGTGGCAAAAAGGTGACCATCCACTGCAAGTGGTGCCACAATTGCTCATTACCTTCAATTGAATATGGCCAGTTTAACATATTTTCGGCACCTTCATCTGTAACTATTGTTTACTTATCTACAATAGTCTATGGTAGCAATTTACTATTATCGCAAGTTGTGCTGCCACTAAAGTATTATCATCTTCAATTGGACATGGACATCTTTTACATATTTATCTACAAACAAGTTCATGGTATAATACTTGCTACCTAAGAATTAATCCGTAGCCACTTTCCAAATGCCACAAATAGAGTTATAGAAATTAACTCATTACTGGCAAATCCCATTGTCGAAACTGAGTTTAACTTGTCTAAAGAACTTGTAGGTTTAGTGTTTTACCCACCAATTGTTGTTGCGGTAATTGTGCAGGGTTGTGCTGGGTTGGCCTCACCATTTGTAAGAAATCATGTTATTTTCACCATTCTATTTGTCCAGATTTTTGCACTTGCGACAAAACTTTATTCTAAGGAAAAACAATATGGGCCGTTACTTATTGCAGCAAAACTGCATTTCCTACAAAACTAGCAGGATGTTTAACGTGTGCTTCAAACATCTCAAATTTGGCCATTACATTGCATGCATTTAATCTAGCGGCCTTTGTAATTTACGAATATGGTATATCAGTCTCTATTTTTGACAATTATATGGCGTTATATATCCTGTAAGTTGCCAATTCATCAGTTAATAATCTAGTCTAAAGCGCTGCTAGGCTAGTGTAAAAATTAGATAATTACATGGAAATGCATTGCAGCCTAACACACTAGTATTAACCTAGTCCACATGGACTATCCCTTGTCCAAGCCACAATACATTCCAATATTTATGACAAAAGGGCCCTATTACACCCATCATCATGAAATACAACTAATTTATAAGAATTGACAAGCACTCCATATCTTTGACAACCCAATATCACTGCTGCATTAATACAATCTCAATCATTATATGTCCAATTAATACAGATATCATTAAACCTCTACCATTCAAGGTTACAAACCACTCAAAACATCATCAACAAACATATACACACATCTACAATAATTACTTCATAAACATCTCATTATCCACATAACATGAGATTAAGTGTCCAAGCAGCCAACACAAGAAGTAGCCAACTTAAAAAATGGAATACTGAGTCTACATATCATTCCCAATTATATAGCAACTTCCATAATCAGTGCAGACACTTAAGGAGTGCTTTTAATCTAACTCATGCATGGTGGACATATTTGCAATTACTGGAAAAACAAGCCATTGTGGAAGCCCAAAAACATCCACATCTTCTCCAATTTTATATTGGTTTGGTGCCCATTATGATAGCATTGCATCTTTACCACTATATGCCCCCTCATCAAGTACTCCTACCACCAGCTACAAATCTGCGAGTCCAAGTTATAAGACCCAAAGTAATCAAACAGAAATAAGATCTAAAAAAAACATATTTTATATGCAAGCATGACCCAACCCCCACTATCACACTGCACTACAATACATTAGATATGTATTGGTTATTAAGTCACTACCAACCAATTCTAGCAATGAGATCCAACCATAGTTTGGGCCATTTATTGATTCATATATATGTTTGTATATAAGTTTCCTAAATCTAACGATATGTCATCTCTATTATTTCAGTTAAATCAAATAACCAGCCAATGTGATAGTGCCACATAATTAATCATTTGGACATTTGTAAAGAGCATATTTATTGAAATTGAAAGACACTATAAACTGAATGTACTGTAGCACAAATAATAGAGCCAAATATAAATAATTACAAGGAGTTTTGTTATGCAAGCATGAACCCCACTGACATTTGACAGTCAATGCTAGTTCCTTTGGATTATCTAGTTACATGGGTCACTAAATTTCAACACAGGCAATTTATAATTTATAATTACAAGCATTAATCCCACTCTCTCTTTTTCCCCAGTTAATATCTAATAACTAGCCATATCAACTGTCACATAATTTGAAATTACATATTTCAGAGGAGCAAATTTATTGCTGCAATTTAAACACTAGAAATATTGGAAACAGGCAGCACTCAATTTTGGAGGCAATTTAATCTATAATTACAGTGAGCCTTATTATGCAAGGCTTGACTCCCACTAACATTGCCAGCAAATACATTCCTATGGACTCTAATTCTTGAGACACTAAATTTTAACACATGCAATATGGGATAACCGCATTTTGGCCTTTTACATTAACAGATTTGCATATATGCTTGTCTATTAGTTTCCCAACATAAAACAACATATGCTTTGTTTTTCCAATTAATAGTAAATAACTGAAACCAATAAATGCATATCAAACATTATGGAATACATACTCATTGACCGCAATACATACTCACGTATTTCTGTGTATTTAGTCACTAAATATCAAATTAACAAATCTGCCGAATGCAATTAATGGGACCAGTTATTGGTTCATTAATGTGTCAATATATAGCTAGGTCTCCCAAATCCAACAACATGCCATATCTATTATTTCAGTAAGATCTAATAACTGAATATTATTGAACATGCAGGTCATATATTGAGTGTTTGAAATTGTGAATAGCATATATATAGATTGTAACACCCAATTTCGGAGCCTTTTTGTTTTTTAAATTTATTTTGGTTTAGGTAGTGTGAAAAGCCCATTTGAGTTTTTGATTCCTATTTTTTATTTACTATTTTATTTATTCGACTTCGACATTTCTAATTTCATGGTGTTAGCAGTTCTTTCGCTTTTTTGTTTTAAATGTTTTATTTATTATTATTATTTATTTATTTATATCAATGGACTCTTGAGTCCCAACTCTTTAAAATTTTAATTTCCGGATCCCTCGCCACGCGTATTTTTTCTAAACTTCCCTTCTTCCAATCTCCATGACTTTCTCGACAGTTGTCCTTTATTAGAATATGTTGCCCATTTTTTTTTATTTTTATTTTTCTTGTATCATTTTTAAACTTTTATTTCCTTTTTATTTCGCATGTTCTTCTCCCTTGCAGTTTCCTTTTCTGGTTTTCTTCTCTAACTTTTCAGTTTTGTATATATTCTCTTTAGGTTTGATCCTGCCGCTACCTATCAGTATTATTTATTTATTATTATTATTTTCTTCTTTTTCTAATTTCCATCTCAACACCCGCCCGCTCTCCTGTAACACCTAAGATCACGGCATCAACTCCAGATTTTTTGGATTGCGCTAGTCGAGCCCTTCACTCCGTGTACACGTTCCTTTAGGGTTCTCACACACACATATATATGTATATATATATATATATATATATTCACGCATTTCTGGCTTATGCATGCATGAAGAGAACCCCTAGCCGCAGCCCCTCCTCTAGCTTAACACTGCACCCCATGTCATGTAGTCGCCGTCATACCAGCAATCGAACTGCGAACAACCGTGCCTAGCCACTAGAAGCTGTCACATAATTCAGCCACACCCAACCTTAGCAGCCTTAAACCCATGATGGGAGAAAGCAGCCGCTAGCCACCATCGAAAACAGCCCCCGTTCGTCCCCTGTTTTTGTTCCCTAAAATAGAGCACCTCCTATCGCTGCTTGCTCTGTCCAGATCGGCGTCAGCAACCACAGCAAGGTGGAATCATCGACGTCATTTAGGAAGACCTCAGAAAACGCCGACCTTGCCACCTCAAGCCCGCCCTTCCGTTCTCGTTTCCAGCCGTTAACTCACCGACGCCAGCTCTGTGCGCGCTCCCTTCAGTGAGTTCGAACACCACTGCTGCCGTTGTTATCATCAAGCTTTGTTTCATATTTTCTATTTTCTTTTCAGGTTAGGCTTTGCATAAAATGGTCAGGAGTTTGATTTAATTTTTTTTTCTTCTGTTTTATTTACTAATATATTTTTGCTGCATCCGAAAGGTTTTTGTAGTGAAACCTTTGATTTGTAAATTATAAGTATGGTTTCTTATTTTTAATTTGCAGGTCTCAGCGGATTTTAGATAATTTTATGTAATAGAAAGATTTTATATTATTTATGGTTTCTCAGCTCTTGTTATATTAGCATAAAATGCTGTTTTCAAAAATAGTTAAAGCTTTGATTTCTTAATTAGACGGACATTTGGGTTGTTATCAGATTAAGTTTTCTCAATGAACATCAAGAATATTGAAGAATTATGGTACATTAGGATTATTAGGATTTTAAGTTTTGAGTAATTAAAATAGGATTTTTAGTATCGAAATTTTGATTGATTAATTACTTATGGGAGTAAGTGTCAATTTTATAGGTGAAGATTGATTTTTGTTCAGCTTTGTGAGGATAATTTCGAAAAAGCTAAGAAGGTTAGGTAAGCGGGGTTCCTATACTAGACTTTACATTAAAAAATATGAACTAAGGTTTATTTTAGAAAATATACATGTTTTAGTTACGAAAAGAAATTTTGAAATCACTTCAGTTTTGTTTCGCATATGCATAAGAAATCGTATAAGAATAAAATATTTTCTGGTATGAACTAGTGTAGACATGAGCTATTTTGTTGCATTCTATTTTTCGAACTGAAAAAGAGCGAATATGAAAATTTCTGTATAAATGATATTTATGATCTGATTTTGTTCTTGTTTTGGAAAAATTCTGTACTCGGATATGATATGATATGATTTCTGAAACCTCTGGCATGAAATTCTGGCTCTGTTTCGCTTTGTTTAGTCCTGGGTTGATATCAACTATTCTGTTTCCAGTGCACCCACTTTGGTTGCAAAGTGTTTTTCTGCGTGGTCTTTCCTGTGTGCACACTCAGGACTCCGAGAATAATAAGGGAAAGATTCATATTTTGTTTCTGCTCGGTTGGCCACCGAGGTTTGCCCAACCCTACCACGGGAGTTAAACATGGTATTTCTATTCTGATAAGACGTTTCAGTTATGCTATGCCAAAAGGATTTTCTGTTTCTGTTTATATTAAACTTTCGCTCTGATTTTTGATAATATAACCTGCTTCTGCATTTTTCTGAAAAGTAAGAAATATTTTGTTCTGCATTCTAAATTTTGGTAAATGCTCATGTTTGCACACTAGTATATGTTCTTTGCTGACTGAGTTGTGGACAACTCACTCCCTCCTCCAATAACATTTTTTAGATATTTGAGATGGTTCAGTGCAATCTCAGCAAAAGGGTAACCATTACTAGAGAGGTTTGGTGATCATAGGAGAATAAGTGCTCGTGGATACAAGTGTTCTTGAGTCTTAGTAAAAATTTATCTTTGTTGATTATTTTAGTATGTCAAGTTTTGGATTGTTGCAAGTGTTTGAAGTCATTTGATTTTATTAAAGTTTATGTTTAGTTTTTCTTGGAGAGTGTCATGAATATTTGTTAAGTAATTATGGAGTGTCTTTTTAATAATAGTTGGTTATTGGAGAATTTGAAATATATGAATTGATGTTATTTGAGATGATTCGAGGAAAATAACCTAACTCTCTAGACCTTCGGGACCAGGGCGTTACATAGATTAACAAACAGTTGAACTAGTTGTTGAGTTTGCACAAATAATATAGGTAACTATAAATAATTACAAGGCCATTTAATAATAAAGTGAACCCCAGCAACAATAACAGCAATACAAAGTCAGGTATAGGTTATTAATTTAGTCCCTACTTTTCAATTTCAGGAATTTGCTACACCCAAATTTGAAACCATTTATTGATTCATTTATGTGTTTGTATATAAGTTTTTCAACTCTGAAACATGCAGTCTCTATTGTTATACACACTAACATCTAGTAACAATATATGAACAATGACCAGTGAGCCCCTTGTGCTGGAATAAAAAGGGTGTATGAGTAGCATATTTATTGATTAATAAAGCACATGAAATATCTGAATAGGAAAAATTGCATATGTATTAATTGTACAAGCAGATCAATAATACCTACCTCTCATTGTGTATGTATTGTTGTATCACCGTCTTAACACTTTCGGCCACCCCACTTGTATAAGTTGCTCAACAAAAGTTGGTGCTAATCCCATCATATGTTGTAAGGCTACGTTCAACATGCTCTTTACACTTCAAAAAACCTTCCTAAAAAAATATCATTAAACGTTGGGTGAGTTGATGTGACATTGATGCTTAGGCATCAATGCGAGTCTCTTGACAAGACTCCCTAGCATGCGCTAGTTCATTCATCCTGGCATTCATCCTGGCATTTATCCTTCCTAGTAGTCTTTGAATTGGTTCTTGAATTCTTGTAACTTGGCTCTCAATGTCTCTAACTAGTCCTTGTACAATGCAACGTCATTCTTGCTCTTCTTGTTCTCTTCCACAATCCATTGATAATCCCTATTGTTATAGATTGAAAGACTTTGCTCGGGTATGACAGAGTGACCGAGTCCTGTTGAATATCCTGCTCGATGTCCTAGAACCTCATTGAACATTGCATTACTGGCTTCATCCCTTCTTTTTTCGTCCACCTCCATCTCATCCAAGTGCTCTAGCATAAGATGCTGCTTCCACGCATAAGCATTAATGAGAGACAAGTAGATAGTAAGTAAATCAATTTTTGTTAATTATTTAAACATACAAAATAAATAAAAACTTGAATACTTCCATGGAATGCTAGCAACCACTTACATAGTTGTGTTATGCTTGATCGCTGATAAATCTACCTTTCTTTTTGGACCAATGCACTTCTCTATAAAAGGATAGCTAGTTCAGACTTTGTTGACCCTTTATAATGTAAATAATTTGTAAGGTTAACCAAGTTGTACACATAATATTAAACTTAGCATATCATGTTTGACAGGTGGTTTTAGTGACCTTACCATTTCCTCCATGATCCAAACAAAGGGTTTCCTGCTCTCCGTATGGTTTATCCGTTATTTTTTCCTATTTTTCATATTTCGGCGTGACATTTTCTATGTTTTATCTTATGCAAATATTAAAATAGTCAACATATACAATGGGCTAAGTTGAACCATATATAGTGCATTAGAAATAACTGGCCAATATAGTCTTTTGTCAACTCCAGTCAAAATCGATTAAAAAGCATATGTAGTTTGGTTAGCTTTGGCTGTACATTTACCTTGAAATCATCACTTGCCCATATTGCACATAGGTGCTCCCATACGGCTTTCTCCACCCATGTCATCCCACAATAAATGCCACTTCGTGCGTCCCACACCCAAAACAAATCTTACGTAGTAAGTAGTAGAATGCATTGTATTTTCGGGCAATAGCGTTTGTGACACACTCACGATGTGAACTTTTTGTCCAGTCCAAGATAAAGTCCTCCTACGTAAGAGGAGTGTCAATAGTTATATATGCATTATGGGTAATATTCATTCAAGATTTCAATACCTAAACTTTTCTAAAAATAACAAAGAATCTGCCTTATTTTGACACGATCGATGAGTTTATATTTTTCCTCTTTTGGCACTTTTTTCCAGCTTGAATGTCATATGTTCGCATAAAGTCTCACAATCGTTGTCACTCGCCTAAAAAATAAGTTGTAATTCTCGCACGATGGGTCTCGATGTCCTTCCTTAATGTTCAAAGGTCTTCTCCCAATCTTCAGAAGGCATTCGAATGGCATGCCTTTTGCAAATCCATGACCACGCTTTTGAGTTGGCCTTTCTATCCAATTTTCATTGCACATAATTTATCATTTACTCAGTTAACTTTTATACTAACTGAATAATTTTTATAAAAAGATGAAGGGATGTGAGGGCCAATTTTCAGCTTACTCATATTCTATACAACCTGTTGTGCCTCATCATTAGGTGGTTGTCTAACCTCGACTGCACCCACATCTGCTGGTTCATGAGTTTCAGTTGCTGCTATTCTATCTGGTTCCATAACTCCATCATTAGACAATCGTGGTGGCCCAGGATGCCTCATTGGGACAATCAAAGATGAACCATGTCCACCATGTCTGTATCGTCCAAGGAGTCTTCCTCTAACCCATTGCACCATTGTGAATACATATATGTTCTTGTCCTACTAAATGAAAATACCATGAGTAGCACACGGTCCAACTATCACTATAAAACTCTAGAGAGAAGCAACGTCACATGCATGGCTGAGTAGGGAGAACAAAAATAAATAATTTAATATGCAACATTGGACTACTCCCATAAGTTGCACACTCACTAAACTAGAAGTTCTAGCATGCATATCACAGAATACAAGTCTTTCATCTTTATATCAACACTACAATTATTTGGCATTTTTTAGAAAATAAAACACTGCAATTGTTGTAGTTTCCAAGGCCAGTGACAAAGGGATAGTGCCCTGCTTCCCATTCAGCCATTATAATGTGATTAACATTTTATTAATTGGGGAGCAGATAAAGGCAAGGCTAAGTAAATAACCCGAGGAGGGAAGAACAAAATCGCTATGAACTATCTTGTCTGATAAATATATTTAACAAATCTAACCCCCTTTACAATTAACTAATACATGCATTAATTAAGTCCCTGATCAGCTCAACATTGCAAGCAAATTATAGTTGGAGTACAATCAATAAATTAAACACCTCTATATTTGAACAAAAAAAATATTGAAAAAAGAGGATGACTGAGTTTACATGTTTAGCATGGATAAGCTGGTATAAACTCCAAGGCTGAGAGTATAAACTCCAAGGCTGAGAGTATAAACCCTAATTTAACCCAGTTGCACATGAACAGTAGTCTGAAGCATGTATATATATATATATTTATATATATACATCGCCCCCCCCAAAAAAAAACACTTTATCTGAAATGTAATCTGTAATCTGTTCATGCATTATTGATTCCAATTGGAGTATCAACTTTGCATGCACTGCAAAGATGTTATGGTACTAAAGATGCAAGAATTAATTCCACATGAACAATAGTCTAATAGATAAATAAAAAAATAAAAAATAAAAATTCACTGTACAGTAGAACAAGACATGCATTAACAGCTTTACAACTCCCTCTTAGCTTATATGCGATGTATAGATGTTATGCGATGCATAGATGTTATACTATTAAAGATGCAAGAATTAATTCCACATGAACAATAGTCTAATAGATAAATAAATAAGTGAATAAAAACTTCATTGTACATCAGAACAGTAACATGCATCCAAAGGATCTCAACATCCTCTCAACTTTGCATGCAATTCATGGATGTTATGCTACCAAAGATGCAAGAATTAATCCCACATGAACAATGGTCTAACTAATATACAAAAAAGAAAAGGAAAAAAAAAAATCACTATACATTAGAACAGTGACATGCATTCAAAAGATTCCAACATCCTCTCAACTTTGCATGCAATGCATGTATATTATGCTACCAAAGATGCAAGAATTAATCCCACTGATCTAATTGATATATAGAAAAAATAAAAAACTTCATTGTACAGTAGATCAAGACATGCATTAACAACTTTACAACTCCCTCTCAGCTTTGCAGGCAATGCATAGATGTTATGATCTAAGAATTAATTTGACATTAACAATAGATGCATGGATATATAGAAAAAAAAAGCTTCATAGCACGACAAGGTATGCTTTAACAGATATCATCTCCTTCTCAGCCGAGTGGTGGTATTTACCATCTAAGGGAGGAGGATAACCTTAAGACTAAGGTTGAAATGCTCACCAGAGAATTAGAGTTATTGAAAACCAAAAACTCAAAACCAACACACATGGCTAATTATGTAGAATCTTTTGGGCCATGTGTTGTCTGTGGTGGGATAGATCATCATGCCCAAGAGTGTCCTACACATACTAACATAAATGGTATGTATGAGGAATAAAGTAATGCTCTGGGTATATACAAAAAGCCCTTCACACCTTACTCTGAAACCTACAACCCAGGATGGCGTAATCATCCCAACTTCAGCTGGAAGTTTGAAAACCAGCAGCCTACACAACCCTCTAGATCATATCCTGCACCATACCATGCACCTTAATCTTCTAGAAATTCTTTAGAAGATACTTTGCATAATTTTATTGAAATACAGGGTAAGACTAATCAGAAATTTGAATCTTTAATTATGTAGGTTGTCGAATAAAATAAGGAAATAAAGAGTTAGGTATCTAAAATAATGAGTTCTTTGACTATGAATGAGAAATGTAAGTTTCCTTCTCAAGCTCAGTATGTACCTCATGGTCAACATATGGCACAAGGAGACCTGAAGGACGTAAACGCCATTGTGACACGAAGTGGTAAGTCTCTACGTGATCCAATAATAGACAAAACAAAGGATGTAGAGAAAGATCAAGATAGCAGCAGTCCTGAGCTTCCCAAAGAACTTGAGGTAACAAAACTCAAGGAACCTGAGGTAACAAAAAATCCTGGTAAGGTACCTTTTCCTCAAGCATTAAAGTCAAGCAAACAAACTCTGGATCATAACAATGATATTTTGGAAAATCTTAAATAGGTAAAAATTAATCTTCCTCTTTTGCATGTAATTAAACAAGTTCTTACTTACGCAAAAATTCTCAAAGATTTGTGTACAGTTAAGAGGAAGCATCATGTGAAGAAGACAACATTCTTGACAGAGCAAGTTAGTGCTCTAATTGAACAGAGGATTCCTCCTAAGTACAAGGATCCTGGATGTCCAACCATCACATGCAACATTAGCAATCATGAGCTTAGACAGGCCTTGCTAGATTTAGGGGCTAGTGTAAATTTGATGTCATATTCTATTTATTTGCAATTAGAATTGGGAGAAATCAAACCAACTTCTGTGGTATTGCAATTGGCTGATCGTTCAGTCAGAGCACCACGAGGTGTGGTAGAGGATGTTTTAATTCAAGTTGACAAATTTTACTATTGTTGATTTCTTAATTCTAGACACTAGTTCTGCTATAGAAACCACCTCTAAAATTCCATTAATTTTAGGTAGACCTGTTCTTGCTACTTCTAATGCTCTTATCAATTACAGAAATGGATTGATGAAACTTTCTTTTGACAATATGACTCTTGAGGTAAATATTTTTCATATTGCAAAATAGCCAGAAGAGGATGTCGAGTGTCATCAGACATACATGATTGACTCACTTATAGAAAGGAACGTTTTTACAACTCATGACTCAGATCCCTTTGAATACTTTATTGTTAATTCTGACTTTAATCCTATAAGTGATTCATCTGATGTAGTTGACATTTGTGCTATTTTTGACAGAACTCGATTATAGCACACAGGCATGGCAACCAAAGTTTGAGAAGTTGCCTGAAAAAAGAGAAAGACAGATTCCTTCAAGTAGGGAAGCCCCTAAAGTTGAATTAAAACCCCTACCTAAGGGTTTAAAGCATGTTTTCCTTGGTCCAGGTGATATTTTTCCTGTTATTATTTCATCTGAATTATCTGAGTCCCAAGGTGAGAAATTAATTCAGATTTTATGCAAGTATAAATTAGCCCTAGGATGGAGTATTGCTGATATAAAAGACATTAGTCCCTTGATCTGTACTCATAAAATAAATTTAGAGGAAGGAACTAATCCTCGAAGAGACCCCCAGCGTAGACTAAATCCCACAATGAAAGAAGTTGTGAAAAATGAAGTATTGAAACTATTAGATGCAGGAATGATATATTCTATTGTTGATAGTAAATGAGTAAGTCCTACGCAGGTTGTTTCTAAAAAGTCAGGGGTAACTGTGATAAAAAATGACCTTGAAGAGTTAGTCCCTACAAAATTGGTGACTGGTTGGCGGATGTGCATTGATTACAGAAAATTAAATGCGCCACATGAAAAGACCATTTTTCGCTTCCTTTTATTAATCAAATTCTTGAGCGGGTGGCTAGTCATCCTTTTTATTGCTTTCTGGATGGTTATTTTGGTTATTATCAAATTGAAATTGCATTGGAAGACCAGGATAAAACCACTTTTACTTGTCTTTTCGGTACTTATGCTTTTCGCAGAATGCCATTTGGACTGTGTGATGCTCCAACTACTTTTCAACGTTGCATGATGAGTATTTTTAGTGATATGGTTGAAACGTGCATGGAAGTTTTTATGGATGACTTGACTATTTTTGGATCTTCTTTTAATGCATGTTTAAAGAGTTTAGAAAGAGTACTGACTCGTTGTGAAGAAAAAGAATTGGTTTTAAATTGGGAAAAATGTCACTTTATGGTACCTTCAGGTACTGTTTTAGGGCATATTATTTCTTCCAAAGGAATGGAGGTTGATCAATCAAAAGTTGAATTAATCTCTAAATTGCCTACACCAAGAACAGTCAAGGATATAAGATCATTTCTTGGTCATGCGGGTTTTTATAGGAGATTCATACAGAATTTTTCCGCCATATCTAAACCACTATGTAACCTCCTAGCTAAGGATGCCCCATTTGAATAGACACAAGCTTGTCAAAAGGCTTTCAAAACATTAATTGGCAAGCTTACTTCAGCACCAATAATGCAACCACCTGATTGAAATTTACCTTTTGAAATTATGTGTGATACTAGTGATTTTGTTGTAGGTGCTGTTTTTGGACAACGAAGAGAAGGGAAACCTTTTGTCATTTACTATGCTAGTCGAACTCTAAATAGTGCCTAAATGAATTACTCCACCACTGAAAAAGAGTTGTTAGCTATAGGATTTGCTTTGGATAAATTCTGCACTTATTTGATTGGTTCTCCTATCATTATCTTTACAGATCATGTAGTCCTTAAGTACCTTCTTACAAAGAAGGATGCTAAGGCACGATTAATACGATGGATTTTGCTTTTGTAGGAATTTGACATCACCATCAAGGACAAGAAAGGAGTGGAGAACGTAGTGGCAGACCATTTCTCTAGACTCACATTCGAGGACACTTCTGACCATATACCAATCAAAGATGATTTTTTCGATGAGCATTTACTTTCTATTACTTCTCTACTATGATTTGCTCATATTGTAAACTATTTAGCAGCAGGTGAAATACCAAAGGATTTTAGCACCCAAGACAAAAGGAAATTCATGATTGAGGTACGAAAATTCTACTGGGATGACCCTTACCTTTTCAAATACTGCCCTGATCAAATTTTAAGGCGTTGCATTCCTGATAAAGAGATTGCAAGCATTTTGGAATTTTGATTGCAAGCGTTTTGGAATTTTGTCATTCCCAAGCTTGTGGTGGCCACTTTTCAATGAAGAAAACCGCTACAAAAATCCTGCAGTGTGGATTTTATTGGCCCACTTTGTTTAAAGATACAAATATCTATTGTCGCTCATGCGAAAAATGTCAAAAGTTAGGAGTTATGACCCGTCGTAATATGATGCCCTTAAATCCAATTTTGGTGATTGAAATTTTTGACTGTTGGGGCATTGATTTTAGAGGACCATTTCCTCCTTTTGGATATTTATATATTATTGTGGCAGTAGATTATGTGTCAAAATGGGTAGAGACAGCACCTTGCAGGACCAATGATAACAGGACGGTAATTAGGTTTCTCAAAAAAAATGTATTATCTCGATTTGGTACCCCACGTGCTATCATTAGTGACCGAGGTATGCATTTTTGCAACCGTTCTTTTGAAGCTTTAATAAAAAGATATGTGGTGATACATAAGCGTTCTACTGC